>CM038142.1:36734789-37960758 GCA_021437245.1 Aegilops speltoides
GATATACCCATATCTGCTTAAGTCATCTGTGAAGGTGAGAAAATAACGATATCCGCCACGAGCCTCAACATTCATTGGACCACATACATCTGTATGTATGATTTCCAACAAATCTGTTGCTCTCTCCATAGTACCGGAGAACGGTGTTCTAGTCATCTTGCCCATGAGGCACGGTTCGCAAGTGCCAAGTGATTCATAATCAAGTGACTCCAAAAGTCCATCATTATGGAGTTTCTTCATGCGCTTTATACCGATATGACCTAAACGGCAGTGCCACAAATAAGTTGCACTATCATTATCAACTCTGCATCTTTTGGTTTCAATATTATGAATATGTGTATCACTACTATCGAGATTCATCAAAAATAGACCATTCCTCAAGGGTGCATGACCATAAAAGATATTACTCATATAAATAGAACAACCATTATTCTCTGATTTAAATGAATAACCGCCTCGCATCAAACAAGATCCAGATATAATGTTCATGCTCAACGCAGCACCAAATAACAATTATTTAGGTCTAAAACTAATCCCAAGGTAGATGTAGAGGTAGCGTGCCGATCGCGATCACATTGACTTTGGAACCATTTCCCGCCGCATCGTCACCTCGTCCTTTGCCGTGTTCGCAATCCGTAGTCCTGCTTGAGTTGCAAATATTAGCAATGTAACCAATATCAAATACCAGTGCTCTGCGAGCTCTAGTAAGGTACACATCAATAACATGTATATCACATATACCTTTGTTCACCTTGCCATCCTTCTTATCCGCCAAATACTTGGGGCAGTTCCGCTTCAAAGGACCAGTTTGCTTGCAAGAGAAGCACTCGGTTTCAGCTTAGGTCCAGACTTGGGTTCCTTCTCTGAGCAAGAACTTGCTTGCTGTTCTTCTTGAAGTTCCCTTCTTCTTCCCTTTGCCTTTCTTCTTGAAACTAGTGGTCTTATTGACCATCAACACTTGATGCTCCTTCTTGATTTCTACCTCCGCAGCCTTTAGCATTGCGAAGAGCTCGAGCATAGTCTTTACTAACCCTTGCATATTATAGTTCATCACGAAGCCTTTGTAGCTTGGTGGCGGTGATTGAAGAATTCATCAATGACACAATCATCCGGAAGATTAACTCCCAATTGTGTCAAGTGATTGTAGTACCCGGACATTACGAGTATATGCTCACTAATGTAACTGTTCTCCTCCATCTTGCAGCTATAGAACTTATTGGAGACTTCATATCTCTCAATCCGGGCATTCTGTTGGAATATCAACTTCAACTCTGGAACATCTCATATGCTCTATGACGCTCAAAACGTCGTTGAAGTCCCGGTTCTAAGCCGTAAAGCATGGCACATCGAACTATAGAGTAGTCATCACTTTGCTCGCCAGACGTTCTTAACGTCATCGGTTGCATCAAGAAGCAGTTCGCACCCAGCGGTGCATCCAGACGTAACTCTTACAGGCAGCAATGAGGATAATCCTCGAGTTACGGACCCGATCCGTGTAATTGCTACCATCATCTTTCAACTTTGCTTTCTCAAGGAACGCATTAAAATTCAACGGAACAACAAAGACGAGCCATCTATCTACAATCAAACATAAACAAGCAAGATACTATCAGTACTAAGTTCATGATAAATTTAAGTTCAATTAATCATATTACTTAAGAACTCCCACTTAGAAAAACATCTCTAGTCATCTAAGTGATCACGTGATCCAAATCAACTAAACCATAACCGATCATCACGTGAAATGGAGTAGTTTTCAATGGTGAACATCTTATGTTGATCATATCTACTATATGATTCACGCTTGACCTTTCGGTCTCCGTGTTCCGAGGCCATATCTGCATATGCTAGGCTCGTCAAGTATAACCCGAGTATTCTGCGTGTGCAAAACTGGCTTGCACCCGTTGTAGATGGACGTAGAGCTTATCACACCCGATCATCACGTGGTGTCTGGGCACGACGAACTTTGGCAACGGTGCATACTCGGGGAGAACACTTCTTGATAATTTAGTGAGAGATCATCTTATAACGCTACCGTCAATCAAAGCAAGATAAGATGCATAAAAGATAAACATCACATGCAAATCAATATAAGTGATATGATATGGTCATCATCATCTTGTGCTTCATGATCTCCATCTTGCAGCACCACCATGATCACCATCGCCACCGCGCGACACCTTGATCTTCATCGTAGCATCGTTGTCGTCTCGCCAAACTTATGCTTCTACGACTATCGCTACCGCTTAGTGATAAAGTAAAGCATTACAGGGCGATTGCATTGCATACAATAAAGCGACAACCATATGGCTCCTGCCAGTTGCCGATAACTTCGGTTACAAAACATGATCATCTCATACAATAAAATATAGCATCACGTCTTGACCATATCACATCACAACATGCCCTGCAAAAACAAGTTAGACGTCCTCTACTTTGTTGTTGCAAATTTTACGTGGCTGCTACGGGCTTAAGCAAGAACCAGTCTCACCTCGCATCAAAACCACAACGATACTTCGTCAAATAGACTCCGTTTAACCTTCTCAAGGACCGGGCGTAGCCACACTCAGTTCAACTAAAGTGAGAGAGACAGCACCCACCAGTCACCTTTAAGCAACGAGTGCTCGTGGCGGTGAAACCAGTCTCGCGTAAGCGTCTGGCGTAATGTCGGTCCGGGCCGCTTCATCACACAATACCGCTGAACCAAAGTATGACATGCTGGTAGGTAGTATGACTTGTATCGCCCACAACTCACTTGTGTTCTACTCGTGCAAAACATCAAACCATAAAAACCTAGGCTCGGATGCCACCGATGGGGAACGTAGTAATTTCAAAAATTTTCCTCGCACACTCAAGATCATGGTGATGTATAGCAACGAGAGGGAGAGTGTTGTCCACATACCCTTGTAGACCCGGCGGAAGCGATCACAACGTAGAGGAAGTAGTCGACGTTCTCCTCGCGATCCGACCGATCCGGCGCGTTACTCCGGCGCCCGAGTTCTTGACACACGTACAGCTCGATGACGTCCCTCGTACTCGATCCAGCCGAGTGTCGAGGAGAGTTCCACGGACGACGGCGCAGGTGGCGATCTTGATGTTTCACGGCGCAGGCTTCGCTTAAGCTTCATGACGGTATAACCGAGGTGGAATATGGTGGAGGGGGCACCGACACGGCTAAGGAACGATCCGTAGATCTAACTTGTGTGTTCCAAGGTGCCCCCTGCCCCAGATATAAAGGAGCAAGGGGAGGGGGCCATGCCAAGGAGAGGCGCCAGGAGTCCTACTCCCTCTGGGAGTAGGATTCCCCCAATCCTAGTTGGACTAGGATTCCTGGAGGGGAAAGAGAGAGGGGGGCCCCCTTCTCCTAGTCCTAGTAGGACTAGGGAAGGAGGGGAGGCGCGCCCTCCTAGGGCTGCCCTTCTCCTTTCCACTAAGGCCCATCGAGGCCCATTTACCTCCGGGGTTCCAGTAACCTCCGGTACTCAGAAATTCCGTTTTCCTGCTTGGAACCATTCGAACTCCAAACATAGGCTTCCAATATATCAATCTTTATGTCTCGACCATTCCGAGACTCCTCGTCATGTCCGTGATCACATCCGGACTCGAACTCCTTCGGTACATCAAAATACATAAACTCATAATAACCGCCATCGAAACCTTAAGCGTGCGGGACCCTACGGTTCGAGAACAATGTAGACATGACCTAGAACTATTCTCGGTCAATAACCAATAGCGGACCTGGATGCCCATATTGGTTCCTACATATTCTACGAAGATCTTTATCGGTCGACCGCATAACAACATACGTTGTTCCTTTGTCATCGGTATGTTACTTGCCCGAGATTCGATCGTCGGTATCCAATACCTAGTTCAATCTCGTTACGGCAAGTCTCTTTACTCGTTCCGTAATACATCATCTCACAGCTAACTCATTAGTTGTAGTGCTTGCAAGGCTTCATGATGTGCATTACCGAGAGGGCCCAGAGATACCTCTCCGACAATCGGAGTGACAAAACCTAATCTCAAATACGCCAACCCAACATCGCCTTTGGAGACACCTGTAGTACTCCTTTATAATCACCCGATTACGTTGTGACGTTTGGTAGCACCAAAGTGTTCCTCCGTAAACGGAGTTGCATAAGCTCATAGTTACGGGAACATGTATAAGTCATGGATAAAAGCAGAGCAACATACTAAACGATCGTGTGCTAAGCTAATGGAATGGGTCATGTCAATCAGATCATTCTACTAATGATGTGACCTTGTTAATCAAATAACAACTCTTTGTTCATGGTCAGGAAACATAACCATCTTTGATTAACAAGCTAGTCTAGTAGAGGCATACTAGTGACATCTTGTTTTGTCTATGCATTCACACATGTATCATGTTTCCGGTTAATACAATTCTAGCATGAATGATAAACATTTATCATGAAATAAGGAAATAAATAATAACTTTATTATTGCCTCTAGGGCATATTTCCTTCAGAGCTGCCATGGCAGTATAGCTTAGCGACCGCCGCCCTCTTCCCTGCCTTCTCCCTTCCTTTCCTCCTTCCTCTCCCTTCTTATCTTCTCCTGTGTATCTCCTCCCTTATCTCTCTCTCCCTTCCAAATAGAAACTAGCGAGCCGCCATGGCGAGAAGCTTTGCCGCCATCGCGTTTGCTCTGATCCACGCCATGGCCGCCTCCCACGTTGGATCCATTGGGAGTGATCGCCGCCATCATCGACTTCAGATGCTCGCCCCAAAGCCCTGGGAGTTCGCACTATCGTCGCCCAATTTCTTTGCCGCCTTGATGTTAGATCTGGTTCAGCGTTCACCGTCTGAACACCCCACGCATTGCCGCCACAGCTGCATCTGGCCCAGACGCGGGAGATGCATGCCAGATGGGCTGATGCCCAAGCACGGAAGACTGCCCAGGCGCGGAAGACGCATGATTGAATGGGAGTCCCTAGTCGGCGCTTCAGGCGCCAGGGAAGCTCCCTGGCGCCCACGCGTTTGTCAGTTGGGCCGGCCCGTTAGTGCTCGTCATTGATTTTCAAAGAAGTTCATAGAATTAGAAAAAAGTTCATGGAATTTGATAAAAAGTTTGTCGAATTTGAAAAAAGTTCATCAATTTTAAAAAAAGTTCATCAAATTCAAAAAAAATCGTTGGTATTGAAAAAATTTCATCAAATTTGAAAAGAGCTCATCGAATTCAAAAAAAAGTTCATCGATTCTGAGAAAAGTTCATCGAATTTGTAGAAGTTCTTCGATTTTCAAAAAAGTTCATCCAATTTGTAAAAAAGTTCATCGAATTTGAAAAAAAGTTCATTGAATTTGAAAAAGTTCATCAAATTTGAAAAGAGTTCAATGAATTTTTTTAAAAACTCATAATTTTTCAAAAAAAATCATCGAATTTGATGAAAGTTCATGATATTCGGAAAAATTTCGTGAATATAGAATCACAAATTTGAACTAAGTTCGTGCAATGAAGAAAACAAGAAAAAGGAAAAAGGAATAAGAACCGCGACCGGGGAAAGAATAAAAGAAAGTAACATGTATGTATACACAAGTTAGTTAGTGTCCTAGTGGTTAGTGCGCTGCTTTCTCCATGGAGAGATCCTGAGTTCAAACCCCGCCGGCCGCATCACCTTTTTTGCTAGGATTTGAAAAATAAAGGGAAAACGGGCCGGCCCAATTACAAAGCGCAACAGGCGCAGGATTCGCCTGATTGAATTACCGAGACAAAAATTTAGTACCACCTTGAATATGTTTTAAATTCAAACTGAAAGCGTAAAATCACGGGAAAAAGCGTATTGTGACGGTGAACCCGGAGACCCAATCCGTGCTTTATTATTAGGGAGAGATTAGATTCATCTTGGAATATATTTCATATTATATTTATTAAATATTATAGATGCTAATAATTTTTAATATAAATTTGGTCAAACTTAGCAAAGTTTGACTTTCGGCAAAACCAATGTGCAGAGTAAAAAGGACCGGAGGGAGTAAGACATTATATTTTATACATTACAATTTTTTTTGACGAGATACATATACTAAAATTGCTCATTAATTCATTTTTTGTGACATAGGGCCCTATTTTTTAGTTTTGCACAGGGCCCCGGATTTTGCCGGCCCGGCCCTGATGAGAGACGAGCTTTGCTAGCTACCTGCATCGTTCACGGAGGCTAGATGGAGACAGAGGCTGCAGCCAGCGTGCACTTTCGCCGCTGCTTATATATAGCAGCCAACGCAAGGCTTCGGTGCAGCATTTTTGGCGCGGCGGTGGCGGGGAGATGGCCCGATCGGATCGCTTAATTTCGCTGTGACCAGAACGAACCAAGCCAGACCGGATCGCTTTCACTCTTGCCTCTTTTATAGTCAGCTAATTCATGTTCAGTCAAATCACTTGGCGAGGAGACGGTGCTTCAATGCTCACGCGGACGCTCAGTCGATCCCAGTTTTAGTCACGTTAATTAGTGCTCATGCCGGATTAGTACCTAGCGTAGGTGGTTTAGGTGATTACCAAATAATGGAGTGAGTCAGTGTGCCATCCAGCCGGTGGCTCCATTATGGTTGCCATCCTTTCATTTGGGGAATGGACGAGAAGCCTGGCTCAAAATGACCCGTGTGGCCGTGTGTGTGTCTTTGCAGAGTTCTCTCTTGCTCTGTTGTTTTTAGAGTGCTCTAGCTATAGTTTACCCCTTGTTTGGTTTGTAATCATACTTATGGCAAGATTCCTTCCGTCCTAACTAGACCCCACATGTCATTGACTTTGGTTTTTTTTTATCGAAAAAAAAAATCTCGAGTGTGGCAAAGTGTGGCGTCAATTTTGCACACCCAACCTTAAGCACAAGTGCCAAAAAAGTGTGGTAAATAGTGGCATGGTATGTATATGAACCAAACATGCCCTTCCTTTGACGCTATAGCATGCTAAATGGTTTATAGCATGCAAAATTGTACACGATATGTTTAGCGCGAGGCCCCTCCAATGGCTATGGATACGCTATTACGTTGAGACATCACGCTATTTTACAATCATGCTTAACCTAAGGTTCTAACTCGTTAAAATACATCACTGGATCGCTAATCTGAGAAAATAAGGTACCGTTGCACAAGAAATCTTTGCTGTATCCGTGGAAATTAGAAGGAAAAAAGGTTGATAAAGAGAATTTGCCACAGAAGATCCAAAGATGGATGCATACTGCGCGGCAGTCCGCGAGCTGGATGGGAAGTTTGATGGCATCGACGTGCATCAGGCCAAGCGCATCGACAACGTAGCCGCCGACTACCTGGCCCGTCTGGGGGCAAGCCACGAACCGGTACCGTCGATCACACTCCTAGAAATCCTCTCGAAAGTCATCCTTACGGATAGGGAAGGTGGCGGAGCACAATCCGGTCTCTGGCGGCCAGGAGCCTGCGGACGGAGAGGAATCCGGTCTCTGGCGGCCAGGAGCCTGCGGACGGAGAGGACGAAGCCGGAACAGAGAAGCTCTCGCGGTGACCCCAATCTGGACTCGGCCACTGCTCGCATACCTCGTCAATCGGGAAGTCCTGGAGGACAGAAACTACCCATTGTTATAAAATTGTTCCCATAACTTGCACATGTTGGTATGGATACACGTACCCATGGGTAAAATTACCATCCTTAATTGCGAGGAGAAAAAGAAAAGTGTGCTAGCGTCCACATAATTGATAAGAACAAATAAAACAGATACTATTAGGAAAAATTTCTCTGACAAAATGCATGAGGAGGTAATAAAATGTGTGCACAACATAGGGAACCGATAATAACTAAATATAACTTCTCATGATAAAATTATCTCTCGAGGACGTAAAAAACCACTCCTAACAGTCACAAAGTTAGCAGAAGTTAGAAAATTAGGTCCTAGCAAAGCTATTTAATTATGCATACAAAGAACTTATTATCTAGTAGTACAACGTGCCTAGATAAAGCTACACCATTTGTTACAAATACTTTTTTTAGGGGAACAAATGCTAAGATATACATGTGTGCTCTCAGTTTATTATTATTTGATCAATAATTTAGAAAAAAAATATTGCGTCAAATGTAAGACATATATATATGTGACCCAAGCCGATGTGAAAGATGGCACACATTTGTGTTGTGTTCAGTTTCCTATAAGGCTATACCATATATCACGTACATATAAAAGTACAAGAAATATAGTTTATGTTTGAACAATTGAATTGCCTTTTAATTTTTTATGCTTTGGATGTTAAGTTGCGTGAAAAGAATTATTGTAAAAATTATGCCATGTACAAAATAAAATAAAATATTTTTCAGCGTATAAGATGAGAACTTGTATGCCATACGCACATTGTACTTCATTTGGACATGCATATTTTATATGGAAGTCTCAATTAGAAAGAAAAACAAATATGGTACACAACTATTTCCTTATCTGCTACTAAGTTGCCATGTTTACATAGTCAAAATTACACTTCATGAGGCACCTCCTCCAGGTGCTACTAACCCGTTTGGCACGTTAGCATATCTGGGCACATGAACTTAATTTCTAGGGCGTCACCCTCCAACACGATTCAGATGGCAAATGCGAGTCAGGCACCATCTTCTATGGCAAGGGCCTCCATTATTAGCAGTATGAGAGCGCTCGTATCATAGAGCTGATGTGTCCCCCCTTTTTTTTTTTGAGGATCGGTGTCTTAATTTGTTAACAACACTTGAAATTCACAAAATTAAAAACCAGATGTCCCCACAGAAAAAAAAATGATTCAAAATAACAGGGGCATCATAAAGTGTGCTAACACGTGTAAAATTTAAAGTTTAAAAATAAATGTTGTTGTCATCGGTGTCGGTGAAAAGCGGGTGCACATTAGAAAGTGGTACATAACCCTGCACATGACATTATGCATGCGAAGGTCGTGTGCACATGACGAATAATGTGGCACATTGATGTTTTCAATTATTAGGTTCAATTGCCTTTGGATTTGGAGGTCAGAGGTCAGACTTAGTCTTATGTTAGTAGGGGAAGTATGACGATTAGCTAGCTCGAGTCAAAGTTAAGCGACCTCTCAAAAGTTCCCCTTCTCTCGTTGATCCGTGACTTGGGGCCTGTTCAGAGGTCTCTCTGACCCACGACTATGCCCCCGGAGCAAGTGGAGCCGCAGTTGAAAATAACTGAGCGGAGAAACAGATGCTCCGCAGATCCTCGTATTTCTCGGTGCTGGTGAAAGTTGAAAATAACTGAGCGTCCTTCAAAAAAAAAAATAACTGAGCGGAGAAACAGATGCTCCGCAGATCCTCGTATTTCTCGGTGCTGGTGGATTGCCGGATAGGCACTTAATTACAAGCACAGTACACATCAGAGAGACTCCATCAGAGACAATGTAATGCACATCAAAAACTTGATATATGTCGATCGTGTTTATAATAGTTATAAAATCATGCAAACACCTTATATTTTTGTCCGATGATATTGTCCGTCCATAGTAGTACTAAGTACTAACTTCTGCATACTACAATAGGTGTCCAAAAAAGTGCTAGCTATCTATCCCGTGCATAGGACTAGCTAGTCGGAGGTATCCGCGGTCGGGTGGACGCAGGTGGCCTTGGCGACGGAGAGCTTGTATTGGAACGAGTTGGCGTACTCGAAGGAGATGGTGTCGCCAGCCAAGAGCGGCTTGCCGTCGTTGACGAGGCAGTCGTCGGGCGCCACCCGCCGGAACTTGCTGGGGTCGACGAGGGTGACGGAGCTGAACCACCCGCAGCGCACGCGGATGCCAGAGATGGCGCACGCTTCGCGGGCTGCGCCGGAGCACCGGTTGATTATGTCCACCGTGTAGGACGGGACCCCGCTGGGCAGCGTCGTCCCCGGGCCCTGCTCGATGGCGATGTCGTCCGCGCCGGCGCAGCCGAGGCTCACGCGGTGCGGCACGTCGGCGCCCACGCCTGCATTGCAGAGAAAAGAGACAAGGCTGAGCTAAGCATAATTGAAACTCTCAAGAAGAACACGGGTGATTTTTCTTTGCATGAAACGTCGATGCGAATTACCTGCAGGGCGGAGCACCTTGCGGGGAAGGACGGCGGTTGGCGGAGGAGCCGCCGATGCGAGCAGCGAAGAATTGAGAGACGAGCTACCTGCGCCGGCGACGGAGGCGGATGCGAGGGAGACGGAACTGACTGCGGCGAGCAGTACGACAAGAGCGCACAGCGGCGAGAAAGACGCCATCATCTCTGCCTGACGTTTAAGACGAACAGCCGAGAGAAGGATGAAATCCCCGTCAGAATAATCCGTCTTATTTATATAGGTGGGTCGTCTGCTCAGCTTGGGAACTAATCAGCTGGTAAAAAAGGTAGTAATCTTGATTTTTACATGGAAAGAACTTATCCTAGTTAGGCAGGTGCTCGTTAGGCCGATTCCTATTAGCTTAAGGCGCCAGTTCGTGCCGCGACATGCTCGATTCCTTCCATAGCGAACTGGGCCGTTCCGAAACATATATCCCAGCACCGGCACCGGTTTTGGGAGGTTCCCTCGGTTTTTCAGGATGGGTTCTTCTGGTTTTCGTGTTTCATCATTTCTTGTTCGGTTCTGTCAGTTTTCACTTTCTTTTTCCATTTTTTGATTTGCCGCTTTTTAAAATTTTAATTTTCATGATTTTTTCCTAAAATTTTGTGAACCTTTTTTGAAAACCATGAACAATTTTCAAATTCATGATCTTTCTTCTTTTTTGTGAAGTTTTTCATATTTTTAAACTAAAAATCATTACTTTTTTTTAGATGCATGAATTTTTTTTTAAAATTCGTAAACATTTCAAACCGGCGCCGGGTAGTTCCCCATTTGGCCTTCTCCATAACCACAGTCCCCAAATCTCAACATCCAAATTCATGCAAATCCAGCACGGCGATCATACAATGCAAATTCATCGTACTGATACAAAGATAGTGTTGCCCAAATAAGCTTAGTACATGCCAAAATAAAATTCAATACTTCATGATAAGCGATACATGAATGAATCAATGACTTCACCCCTCGCGGTTATTGATCCTCTTCTTCATGTGGAGCAACCACTTCCCTTTCTCATCAAAGGGGTTCATGTCCTGCAACATGAAAAGCAGCTACGGTTTCTGGCCGTACGTCGTCGCTGACGATTTGCAAAAAAGTCCCTCGGTTTATAAAAAATCAACCCGCAGTCCACAGAGAAATCAACCCGGAAGAGAAAAAAATGGTCCACGCGGTGCGTCTCCCACACGAAGCAATAGAATTTCATCAGTTCATATACGTGTGCTTGATGATTCAAGCAGAGGCAACGGAAATTAACAGAGAAACCAATCCAGAGAGGTGTGCAGCGAAGGAATCAAACTGAGAACGGAACCCAGAGAGGTGCGGAGGAAATTGGGATGATGCGGACAGAAATTGACCTGCTGGCGAAGAGAAGGGGCTGCTACGGGCAAAGAGGAGACCAGAGTGGAGCAACCCTGGCCTCCACCGGAGTGGAGGTGCCGGACCAAGGCGGCAGCATATATGGCGCCTCCATGGCGCAAGCAGGGGAGGCAAAAGCAGCGGCTATGGCGCTCCATGGCAAGCAGGGGGGAGGCGAAGGGGGCGCAGTAGGAGAGGAGGAAGCGCCGGACGGCAGCGGCTTGTGCTCGCCGGCAACGGGCCTAGCCGCCCTGGCCAGCCGCCAGATCTGATGAGCCACTGCACACCGCGGCCTGCAGCCCCAACGCCACCAGCCACCCGGTGGAAGGAGAAGCACCTCCACCACCACGGCACAGGGACGCCGCCTCAGTCCCGTGCACCGAAGAGCAGGCCGCTGCCGCCCCAGCCGACGTTGTCAGAACCTCCGGCGCGGGAGGGAAGGGAGAGATGATCCCGATGGTGCTGGAGCTTGGCTCGGGGAAGGGGACGAGGGGTCGCGGCGAGATCACGGCGGTGGTGTTGTGGGCTCAGGCAGGCGAGGGGTGGAGAGGGCGCGGCGGGATCACGGCGGGCGGTGTTGGCGAGAGCTACGCGGAAGAAAAAAGGAAACAGAGGAGAAAAGTAAAAGGAAACGGAGCGACTGCGAGCGAGGCGGCTGGATTCTTCTAGCCAGCCAACGTGCTAGCTAGCGTGGCAGCCAGCCTTCACACGTGTTAGCGGGGATGTGCAAGTGTAATGTGTTTGCTCTCTAAAGTCTAACACGTTGCCTTTTTTGTACTCCCTCCATTCCAAAAAATTTGTCTTAGATTTGTCTAAATACGGATGTATGTAATACTAAAATGTAATTAGATACATTCGTATTTAGACAAATCTAAGACAACCTCCGTCTCAAATTTTTGTCTTAAATCTAACTAGATACGGATATATCAAATCACGTTTTACTATTAGATACATCTGCATCTAGACAAATCTAAGACAAATTTTTTAAGATG
Source organism: Aegilops speltoides (assembly GCA_021437245.1). Taxonomy (NCBI): domain Eukaryota; kingdom Viridiplantae; phylum Streptophyta; class Magnoliopsida; order Poales; family Poaceae; genus Aegilops; species Aegilops speltoides. The sequence goes on from CM038142.1 coordinate 36,747,174, forward strand.
AAGGAAGCATTAAGTTTGAATTTGACTCATCTTTTTTTTACTCTGTTTATTTCCCTCGTGAACCCATACTAACGGGCTACTAGGACGCAAAAACTGAAAAAGGTAACAAACACCATACGTAGATGAATAAGTAGATAAATAAGGATTAGACAATGTTGGACTAACATATATATACAGGTTAGGGTATACACGGTGAAAACATATGATTGCACGTCCAATAAAAGTAAATACACAATAAATTACCTTCAGGCGCTGTTGATCCTGATTCATACTACGTGCATGACAAATCGTCGGCGCCAAAACACAGAGATTTACGTGTCATAGCAGTAGGTTTTTTGTTGAAGCTATTGTTTCAGATCAGTAAAAAGATGACATGCTGACGTCTGTAATGATGGACATGTTGGATGTGGTATGGAGCAACTTGGCAATCACTTTATACACACTTTGGCCCCAAATATTGACGTTATGGAGGAATAATAATAATTGCATCCAGGTAAAATTACTTTGAAAGTGTTGCATGCACACCATTTTTATTTTTGATAGTAGTACAATGATTAATCTATCAATGTTTATGGATGATTTAATTTCATGATAATCATGATGTTTCTATTCTTGTGAGTTTGATCCATACAGTTGTTCATTCCATTGAGCTGGCCGCTACCAGAAAGGGTGGTGAACTACCACAATGCAAGTGAAAAGAGCACGGTGGAGATATCCACGCTACCTTGCAATGTCCGACCCTTGGCTGCACTACCAAATCGCGTCCATGGATAACATGTGGTATGAGGTGGCGGGGCCAACATGCACAACTTCATCGCAATGGGTGTCGGTTTTTTCCCGTTGCAACGCACGGGCATATTTGCTAGTCCACTCCAATTGATTTAGTCGAGCTCAAACCATCGTTTTTCTTCATCTTCTTCGTGTTGTTCTCAATTTCCTTGAGGACGGTCTGCACTTGGGTTTCCCATTCAATTTCGACCAACAATGTGAAAAAATTGAATGAGTTCATCTCCACTTGATGTTTATTACAAAGCCGCTACCAACATTGCATGGGTCTGAACTCTGATGCCACTTTGGTTCCGGCCTACAACTTGTTTGAGATAACCAACAAATTTGTTGACGGCCTATTGGATGGTTGACCATCTATGTTGAAGAGAGCACCAGACACGATTGAAGCATATTGTATGCGGCTTCACATAGTGTTTTTGCTCGTGGCAAATTTTCCAAAATAATTCCCAATATTTCTCGTATTTTTGCTCGGTTCCACAAATCGGATCCATGCTACTATTGCACCAACCCCAAAATAATTCCCAATATTTCTCGTATTTTTGCTCGGTTCCACAAATCGGATCCATGCTACTGTTGCACCAACCCAACCCCGCACGCCATTGGCTCGGACCTAGGAGAAAGGAGGTCGCCGCCTATGCCATGTGTCGCGTGCAGAGCATGACTACCGTATCTGCATAGCCGTCGTCACCATAACCCCCCACTGGCGTTGTGGACCCTCCGCACAACCGCCTCTTGCCACCGCCGACGCCCCGCAGCACCCCGCATAGAGTCGCGCCCCTGCTATTAGCAGCCGCCGGCATGGGAGACAGAAGGGAGCCCACTGCCGACGGCAACGAGGAGAAGGGAAGTAGGAGGAAAGAGCTAGGAGGCGGCTAGGGTCCCCTCATGTCACTCGCAGGAGGGACGAAAATGTCCCTTTTGCTGGAATACAAGTATAATGTCTCGTATATTAGTGTTTTTATGTAAACACTAGCACAAATGATCGTGCGTTGCAACAGGAAAAACAAACTCTCGCACACTATTGGCAAATCATCTGTGTTCTCACTTCTCCTCTTCTTCGTCATTCTCTTAGTCATCATTGTTGATGAAAGTCACTTGCCCACGTATTACAACAAAAAAGTCTCAAGGCGGTGATCTTGGTCATTACATTCACCATGCCGATTTTGCGAGCCCCCACCTGCACCAACTTGTAATTCCTCGTGCGTTGCAACCATCATGTACATATTCATGTTGTTCAAAACATATCAGGCGATCCATTTTCTTATTAAGCATGCACAATAATAATTATTAATGCAAATAAAATTAAGGTGTGAGGACATTAACTTCTTGACTCAACATAAACTGAATACACTTCATTGTCGCTACCATCCTGTTGGGTAACATAATAATTTCAAAAAAATTCCTACGCACACGCAAGATCATGGTGATGCATAGCAACGAGATGGGAGAGTGTTGTCCACGTACCCTCGTAGACCGAAAGCGGAAGCGTTATGACAATGCGGTTGATGTAGTCGTACGTCTTCACGATCCGACCGATCCAAGCACCGAACGTACGGCACCTCCGAGTTCAGACACGTTCACTCGATGACGATCCCGGACTCGATTCAGCAGGTGTCGGGATGAGTTCCACAAGACGACGGCGTGGTGACGATGATGATGTTCGACCGACGCAGGGCTTCGCCTAAGCACCGCAACGATATGACCGAGGTGGAATATGGTGGAGGGGGCACCGCACATGGCTAAGAAACGATCACGATGATCAACTTGTGTGTCATGGGGTGCCCCTGCCCCGTATATAAAGGAGCAAGGGGAGGCCGGCCGCCCTAGGGGGCGCGTCAGGGGGGGAGTCCTCCTCCTAGTGGGAGTAGGACTCCCTTTCCTAGTCCCACTAGGAAGGAGGAAGGGGAAGGAAAGAGAGGAGAGGAAGAGGAAAGAGGGTCGCGCCTCCCTAGTCCAGTCGGACTCCCCATGGGGCGCCACCTCTGGGCTGCTGCCCTCTCTCCCCTCAGCCCACTAAGGCCCAATACTTCCCGGGGTTCCAGTAACCCCTCCGGCACTCCGGTTTTCTCCGAAATCACCCGGAACACTTCCGGTGTCCGAATATAGTCGTCCAATATATCAATATTTATGTCTCGACCATTTCAAGACTCCTCTTCATGTCCGTGATCACATCCGGGACTCCGAACAACCTTCGGTACATCAAAACTTATAAACTCATAATAAAATTGTCATCGTAACGTTAAGCGTGCGGACCCTACGGGTTCGAGAACTATGTAGACATGACCTAGAACTGTTTCCGGTCAATAACCAATAGCGGAACCTGGATGCTCATATTGGCTCCTACAAATTATACGAAGATCTTTATTGGTCAAACCGCATAACAACATACGTTGTTCCCTTTGTCATCGGTATGTTACTTGCCCGAGATTCGATCGTCGGTATCCAATACCTAGTTCAATCTTGTTACCGGCAAGTCTCTTTACTCGTTACGTAATGCATCATTCCGTAACCAACTCATTGGCCACATTGCTTGCAAGGCTTATAGTGATGTGCATTACCGAGAGGGCCCAGAGATACCTCTCCGACAATCGGAGTGACAAATCCTAATCTCGAAATACGCCAACTCAATATGTACCTTTGGAGACACCTGTAGAGCTCCTTTATAATCACCCAGTTACGTTGTGACGTTTGGTAGCACACAAAGTGTTCCTCCGGTAAACGGGAGTTGCATAATCTCATAGTTATAGGAACTTTTGTATAAGTCATGAAGAAAGCAATAGCAACATACTAAACGATCAAGTGATAGGCTAACGGAATGGGTCAAGTCAATCACATCATTTTCCTAATGATGTGATCCCGTTAATCAAATGACAACACATGTCTATGGTTAGGAAACATAACCATCTTTGATTAACGAGCTAGTCAAGTAGAGGCATACTAGTGACTTTAAGTTTGTCTATGTATTCACACATGTATCATGTTTCCGGTTAATACAATTATAGCATGAATAATAAACATTTATCATGAAATAAGGAAATAAATAATAACTTTATTATTGCCTCTAGGGCATATTTCCTTCAGTCTCCCACTTGCACTAGAGTCAATAATCTAGTTCACATCGCCATGTGATTTAACACCAATATTCATATCTGTATATGATTAACACCCATAGTTCACATCGTCATGTGACCAACACCCAAAGGGTTTACTAGAGTCAATAATCTAGTTCACATCGCTATGTGATTAAGACCCAAAGAGTACTAAGGTGTGATCATGTTTTGCTCGTGAGAGAAGCTTAGTCAACGGGTCTGTCACATTCAGAGCCATATGTATTTTGCAAATATTCTATGTCTACAATGCTCTGCATGGAGCTACTCTAGCTAATTGCTCCCACTTTCAATATGTATCCAGATTGAGACTTAGAGTCATCTGGATCGGCGTGAAAGCTTGCACCGATGTAACTCTTTACGACGGGCTCTTTTATTACCTCCACAATCGAGAAATATTTCCTTAGTCCTCACTAAGGATATTCTTGTCCAATGTCAAGTGATCTACTCCTAGATCACTATTGTACTCATTTTGCCAAATTCAGAGCAAGGTATACAGTAGGTCTAGTACATAGCATAGCATACTTTATAGAACCTATGACTAAGGCATAGGGAATGACTTTCATTCTTTTTTCTATTTTCTGTCATGGTCGGGATTTGAGTCTTACTCAATTTCACACCTTTGCAACACAGGCAAGAACTCTTTCTTTGACTGTTCCATTTTGAACTATTTCAAAATCTTGACAAGGTATGTACTTATTGAAAAACTTATCAAGCGTCTTGATCTATCTCAATAGATCTTGATGCTCAATATGTAAGTAGCTTTAGTGAGGTCTTTTCTTTTTAAAGAACTCCTTTCAAATACTCCTTTATGCTTTCCAGAAATATTCTACATCATTTCTGATCAACAATATGTTACTCACATATATTTATCAAAAAGGCGGTAGTGCTCCCACTCACTTTATTGTAAATACAAGCTTCACCGCAAGTCTGTATAAAACTATATGCTTAGATCACCTTATCAAAGCGTATATTCCAATTCTGAGATGCTTGCACCAGTCCATAGATGGATCGCTGGAGCTTGCACATTTTGTTAGCACCTTTAGGATTGAAAAAACCTTCTGGTTGCATCATATACAAATCTTCTTTAAGAAAACCATTCAGGAATGCAGTTTTTTGACATCCATTTGCCAGATTTCATAAAATGTGGCAATTGCTAACATGATTCGGACAGACTTAATCATCGCTACAGTTGAGAAAATCTCAATGTAGTCAACACCTTAAACTTGTCGAAAACCTTTTTGCGACAAGTCGAGCTTTGTAGATAGTAACACTACTATCGGCGTCTGTCTTCCTCTTGAAGATCCATTTATACAATATGGCTTGCCGATAATCGGGCAACTCCGCCAAAGTCCACACTTTGTTCTCATACATGGATCCTGTCGTGGATTTGTCACGGCAGATGTCCTAGTGAAAGGACTTAGTCGTGGAGCCATCGCTACGGGTTTACTTGAAGGGGTTAAAGCGGACACAAAGACACGAGGGTTTTATACTAGTTCGGCCCCTTCGATGAAGGTAAAAGCCTACGTCTAGTTGTGATGGAATTGATGTCGTCTCGATGGCTAGGGAGCAAACAAGCTTCGCCTAGGCTCGAGTTGTGGTTGTCTGTCTGAACGCGCCGGGTCGTCCCCTTATATACACGGGTGACACCCGTCGGTCCATAGAGTCCCAACCGGTTCATACTGTATCCCGTTGGTATCTCTCTATTCCTAACTTACAATACAAGTTATACATCAGGTCGGTTTACGGCCATGTGTTCTAAACCGACTATAGGCCCTTGGGCCTTCATCCGCTATACCACTAATGAAGTTAACCCGCCCAAGTAGGCGGTTCACGCCTAGTGGTAATATCTAACATTAGGCCCAGTTGATTTGAACTGGTTCATGTCAATCCTTCACAAAATCTTTGTCTTGGATATCTTCTGGTAATTGGTAAACCGCCATGTCGTCATCATTTCTGGTTGCTGTAAACCGGCATAACGTCATTTATGAAATTTATCATTTATAACGCCCTCCTTTAACAATAATTCCTGGATCAGCGCGCTTGACCTAACTCTGTTGCCTTATAAATAAGACCGAAGGGTCATCTCCTTTCTTTTCCCCTCGTCTCTTCTTCTTCGTCTTCCCCGCGTCGCCAGCCTTTGGAGCTCCGCCGCCGCCGTCAACCTCTGCTTCATCTCGGGCCGCTGCATCAACCTGAACGTACCAGAGCATTGCGGTATCCTTCCGCATCTTCTCCGTTTGCAGTAAGCTTTCTTCTCTTCTTGACCTAGATCTGTTCTTAGGGTTCCATGTTCGTGCTGTGTTCATCACTTGCTCATACTTGTACTCCGACTCCTGAATGAATCTGTGAATCCCCGCTGTGTTCAGTAGTAATCTTTAAACATCCGCCTGTAATTTCTCATCTAAGTCCATAGATCTCACGCATATATCCGCTCAATGGTTCACTTCCGTTCTGCCTTATTCTTCGGAATATTTCTGTTTTTGTGAGCTTGTTGTAGATCCGCGGCTGTAATAGTATCTTGTGAAACCTGTTTCTGTATACTTAGCTGTCCACAACTTAAATTGCTTCCGATGCTTAGGTCAGGCGGTTTAACTTTACCTTAGAGAAAAATTTCTAAACCGGTATATACCATTAGTCCCCTGGTTGAACCGCCAGAAACCTTATGATGCTGCATTGTAGAAGACCGGTTTATCGGTATTGCCTTCGGTTTACCATTGCTTAGATCAACACCTTCTTTTATCCAACATATTCTTGAACCGGATCACCTATTTCTTGTAGATCTTACCATGGCCAAACAAGTATATGAGTGCAATTGGGTTCCCTCTCGCGTCACTGAATCTCAGTTGGATGATCTAGTCCTGATCGGCGCTTTAGATAACAAAGACACGATCCACTGGAGGGTTCCTTGAAATGAATGTCCTCCCACACCTCAAGAGGGAGAAGTTGTGGTCTTTGCAGATCACTTGGCCCGGGGCTTCAAACCGCCCGGTTCTAAGTTTTACATAGATGTGTTAGCCAACTTTCAGCTCCGTCCACAGGATATTGGCCCCAATTCCGTCACCAATCTATGTCACTTTCAAGTACTCTCTGAGGTATACCTTCAAGAGGAGCCTTCAGTCGAGTTGTTCAGAGACCTCTTCCATTTAAACCGTCGTACTGAATTTACCGACGGCCCCAATACTGAATTGGGCGGCATGGCCATTCAGAAGAGGAAGGAGATCACTTATCCCCACGTTAAACTCCATACTCACCCCAAGGAATGGAATGCAACTTGGTTTATTGCAAAGATACCTATCCTGAGAATGAAAATCCCTTGCCTGGCTTCCGTCCGGAATGGCTCAGCAACACTCACCCTTTTCCACAAAGACTAAGTGGCAAGGAGAGAATTAAATATGCCCCGCAACTGTCCAAGCTCCGAGCCTTTATGGCAACGGGTTGACAGGAATAGACCTTGCACGCTGTTGGATATCGTGGATATACTGCCTCTGAGCTGGCGGTCCGGTTTGATGTGCAAGTATACTGGTAGCGTCGATGACCCACTCCGACACACTAAAATCCAACTCTCCGACGATGAAGTCACAGATTCTGTAAAGAAGATGTTGAATGAACCGGAGCACCTCTGTGCTCAAACCGGTCTGCTTCCTTACTGCACCACCAACAAACCGCCAGCGGTAAAATTTTAATTGCTTTATTGTTGAACCTGTTACTGCTTTATTTGTCTGACATTTAATTACTGCTGATCCAGGGCGATAATCCGTTTTGGAGCAAGAAGCTTCCACAAGACAAAACGGAGAAGGCAGGGCGGTCAACCCGGCCCAAAACGAAGGTTATCAAGAAACCAGCTCACAAGAGAAAAACCACCGCTTCATCTGATCCAGCTATTGATGATGATGTGGGTAACCCGGATCTTGAGGTAGAACTTGATTCACTTGGCTTACTTTTTGCACGCCTTATTGATGACGATGCTTGTCAGGACGATGCTGAAACCAGCAATGCGGAAGTTGCTGAGGTAACTATTCTCTCTTCCGAGTCAGAAATCTTGCCTTTGCCAAAATTTCGTCAGGCAAACCGGAAAGTTAAATTTTCTCATCCTCTTGCTTATTTGGATCCCAAATTTCTTATGAAGACTCAGCAACATGAAGCTCGCCGCACAACCCGGCAGACAAAGGCGGTAGTTACCTCCGCCGGTTTACCAAACAGTCCGGTCGAACGCCGCTCGAGGTCTCCGACCTTTTTATTGATTTAAATCCTAAAGCGGGTTTCTTCCGTCAACCTCTTAATCCATCTGACTCTGATTATCAGGTTACTTCTCATTCATCTTCTGGTGAATCGTCGGCCACTCAGCTGCCACCATTGAAAACAGTTCTTGGGTAAGTTAAGTTGAACATATGCTTCCAGTATACTGTGTAATGGCTTATGTTGTTCCTTGACTCTTTGTTTCTCTTTCAGGGCCAAACCTAAACCAAGCAAGAAGGCCCGCCTGGATAAAGCGGCTGGAGAAGATGTAGCCCCAGCACATGACAAAATGCCAGATCTTGAAGCGTTTTCTCCTGAAGATATTCCCAATGATCCTCCATTGCAAGACGATGCAATTCCCGAAGAGAGGCCCATTAACACTTCAGTTTCTGCTGACCCACCTGCTAGCTCCGTCCAAGTTGAGAAATCCCACAGTCGTGCTGACAAACCGGCCGCACCAACACAAACCGCCGAGTCCAAAGATGATGATGTTGTGATTACTGGTGTAGGCCGCTTTGAACCCGGGAATCCTGTCACCTTAACCAAGCATACCGTAAAAGAGGATTTTTCCGCTCTGAACAAAGGAAAATGGGATGTCAAACTGGAGACATATGCTGCTCTGAGCGCCCAAGATCTTCATTCCGGCTATTTAAACCGGCTTTATACTAGCCGTGACTGTGAAGCTGGTCTGGTGAAGATGATGAGGGATAAATTTGAGGTAACTTACTTCTTTACTTACTGCCATCGTATCAATCCTCCTAGCCCCCAAGGGTCGGTTTGTAACCTTCATCAAACCGGGACTTGAATACGATCCCCAACACTTTGAAATCCATCAATATAGCCCCCAAGGGCCGGTTTAACTTAGCATAATTAAACCGGGGCTCCGATAGAAAACTATCCTTAGAACATAAATTGATCAAATAGCCATTAGCCCCCAAGTGCCAAGTTGAATACCTGTATTGAGCTTGGGACTTTGCAATCTAGTAATATATGAAAATTGAAGGTGCATTAGCCCCCAAGTATCAGGAGTATAACTTTGTTATGTGGTTGATACTTCAATTTCTTGGACCGCTTTGTTTAAAGCTAAATGATGTCTCAGATACAAAGGTGAGGTGAGAATCAAGGAGGACCGGATTGCCGATTTGCAGGAGACTTTAAAAACCCAACAGGCTGAAACAGACAAGGCCAAAGATGAATTAACCAGTGCCTTGAGCATCGCTGAATAGTTGAAGGAAGGCTTCAAGAAAGAGCGGGCTGATTGGGCCACTGAGAAGGCCGCTTTAACCAAAAGGGCTGAAAATGCTGAAGCTGCCCTTAAACCGGTGGTGGATGAACTTACGGCCGTAAAGCGGCAAATACACTCCATGACCGCTGCGATCTTTGGTAAGCTCCTTTCAACTTCTGTGATAATTTGGACCTGCTGTAATATAAATCCGATTTGAAACCGTCCCTATATTGTTGTAGGCACACGCATCGGGCACTTAGGAAACGATGTGCGGAAGAAACTAAAGGCTGCCTACACCTTAGTGGAACAATTATATACCGGAGCCCAGCGGATCATCACCACAGCCTCTCATAACAACCCGGCACCTTCTTTAATCCAGGACACTCTTAACAGGTTGTCGATGCTTCCGGCCCGGATTGAGGAGCTGAAAAAATCCGCTGCTCGAACCGGAGCTATTAACGCCTTGATCCGGGCAAAGGCATGGGTGCCAGATTTTGACCCTGTGGAAGCAGCTCAAGGCTATCCCAGCCTGAAGGAAGATGACTCTGAATTTAACGAAGACGATCTGAGGGTAATAAACCATGCAGTGCGACCTCTGGCTTGTCAATTAGCTGAAGAGGCAGACTTGACGCATTATCAAGCGCAATACAACAATCAGAACAAGCGAGTGCCTGCCCCAACTATTGAAGCGGAGAATCTGATTCCTCCAATCCGTAAGCATACTTACGCTCCTGATATTGAACCGTCTTCCCTGATCCATGAAGATGCTGTTTTCCAAGCTTTAATGAGAATCGATGGACCACTTGTTGATTTCCAGCCAATGGGTAGAGACGAGGAAGTGAAGCGGCGGATGATGAGGAGCAGAGCTTGAACTGAAGCCGGTTTGGATAGCTGTCTTTGGCATCTTTCCAAAAGAACAATGATCTTATTTGGGCACCGTGCTACCTTGTAATAGGATAGTTTAATACTTCTGCCTTGAATATGCCTTTGTGCATAAGTACTGAAGCTTTTGTTCGAAAAACTTCAATTCATATTTCCTGCAATCGAAAAATTTGAACTTGGTGGCGGTTATACCGCCAGCCGGTTTATGATCTTGATATGTGTATCAGTAATGTAACAAATAGGTGATACAAAATACCTGCCATGTCTGGGCATGAAGCTGGCTTAGCCAAGCTTGAAGCGGAGGTTTAATGAACCATTATCGTCAATAAGGGGGGAGAAAACAGCTCCCGTATAAACCGTACTGAATCAACAGAAGCCCCCTTGTTGCTCCATGATGTTTACAGGAAAAGGTAAACCGGGCATACTTCTCCGGATTAAAGGGGAATCAAATCCATCGGCTGAACCGGAAAAAAGGTATTTGTTGACATAAAAGAAATCCAACAAAAAAAAACAAAGAACAAACAAGCCAGGAAAATAACATGAAAGCAAAGGCAATGATAAAAACCGTTTGCAAAAATATGCTATACTGAGCTGATCAGATGGTGTTACCATGGTCGGACAGGACCAAGCCCCCAATAGGAGTGACAATGATTCAAGTGAGCCAGGTCCCCAAATGATTCGTGGCATATATGCCAAATCAAGAGGTGTGGCAATGGTTCGGGTTCGACCAAGCCCCCAAGTGATTTTGTGGCCTTAGGCCGATCAAGAGGCATGACTGGTTCAGACTTGACCATGTCCCCAAGTGATCTGGTGGCTGTTGCCTATCAAGAGGTGTCGCGTTGGTTCGGACACGACCAAGGCCCCAAGTGATATATAAAAAGCAAATGTCAAGGGGTAAACCGGAGGCCGCTTTAAAAACAGAGCCACTCCATGTAACCACGCATGATAAGAAAAGACAGAGACCCCGCTTTAGCTGAGGCTCCGGTTTTATTATATCAAAGATAATATATACACTGTCATGATATGTACATAGATAGAGCCGATGGCTCAAGTGTAGTAAGGCCGAAGATGAGCTATGTTCCACGGCCTGTTTGTCTCCTCCTCTGATGTGCGTGAGTCTTGATGCTCTCGAATATCAATCAGATAGTACGACCCGTTGTGCAGATTCTTGCTGACCACGAAAGGTCCCTCCCAAGGTGGGGATAACTTGTGCATATCTGTCTGGTCTTGGATGAGTCAAGCACCAAATCTCCTTCTTGAAAAGTTCGGTTCTAACCGGCGATCGTGATAGCGACGAAGATCTTGTTGGTAAATCGCCGAATGGGCAGCCGCTATATCACGCTCCTCGTCCAATAGGTCCAAAGCGTCTTGCCGTCTTTGTCTCATTGTCCGCTTCAACATAAGCTGCCACACGAGGCGAATCGTGCGGATATCACTAGGGAGAACTGCCTCTGCTCCGTAGACCATAAAAAATGGTGTGTATCCTGTGGACCGGTTTGGCGTAGTATTGATACTCCATAGCACAGATGGTAGCTCTTCAACCCAACATCCTGGTGTTCTTTGCAATGGGACCATAAGCCGAGGTTTGATGCCTCGTAAGATCTCTTGATTAGCTCGTTCTGCCTGTCCATTGGACTGGGGGTGTGCCACTAATGACACGTCAAGTCGGATGTGCTCACGTTCACAGAACTCCTTCATAGCACCCTTGGATAAATTGGTACCATTATCAGTAATGATACTGTGTGGAAAGCCAAACCGGAAAATCACCTTTTTGAGGAACTGCACCGCTGTTGCTGCATCACACTTGCTGACAGGCTCCGCTTCAACCCACTTGGTAAATTTATCAACGGCCACCAGAAGGTGGGTTTTCTTATCCTTGGACCTTTTAAAAGGTCCGACCATATCCAGCTCCCAAGTTGCAAACGGCCACGTTATTGGGATCATCCTCAATTCTTGAGCCGGCACATGAGCACGCCTTGAAAATTTCTGACATCCGTCACACCGTTTAACCAAGTTCTCCGCATCGGCATGCGCCATCAACCAAGAGAACCCGTGATTTAAATGCTTTTGCCACGGGGACTTTGAACGGCGTGGTGTCCACAATCCCCTTCATGGATTTCCCTTAAGATTTCACAGCCTTCCTCAGGAGAAACACAACGTTGAAACGCCCCTGATACACTACAATGATGCAACTCACCATTGACAATCGTCATAGACTTGGATCGCCGGACTATCTGCCTGGCTAGAATTTCATCCTCTGGTAACTCCCCCCGGTTCATGTACGCAAGATAAGGAACTGTCCAATCCGAATAACATGCGGGGCTGCCACCAATTGAGCCTCCGGATCGGGAATAGCCAAATCCTCTTCACACGGAGCTTGACCGACGGGTTGTGCAATACGTCCGAAAGACATTAGGCGGGACCGTTTGCGCGAGAGCCCAACCGCTTAAAGCGTCGCGCCGCTTCATTCTTCCAACGGTCCACATGATCCACTTGATAACCCTTGAAGCAACCCGCAATATTATCCACTTCCCGACGATATGCAGCCATGAGCGGGTCCTTAGAATCCCAAGTGCCAGACACCTGTTGAGCCACGAGGTCGGAGTCACCGAAGCACTTAACCCGGCTTAAATTCATCTCCTTAGCTACCCGGAGACCATGGAGTAAGGCTTCGTACTCAGCTGCATTATTAGTACAAGGGAACATTAAGCGGAGAACATAACAAAACTTAGGGTTAATTATCCTTTTGCCCTTAGTGGTGTCCATCTGCTCAGTTTTGCCCTTACATGCGGATTGTCCTCAGTTTTGCCCCTAGTCCGAGCACACAACAACTACGACGAGGCCAAACGGCAATATTTGAGTCCATTCCGTCCGTCGGCGTTAGTAGTTGTGGGTCCGGAGCTTACACGTGGGACCGCGTGGGCGTGGGTCGGAGCGACATGTAGGCCCGTGCAACTAAATCCCCAAATCATTTGTAGCTCACACCCATCCGCCTGGCCGGCTGTCTGCGCCGCCGCCGCCACCCCAACGCCAAGACCTGCCCGCCACCAGCCAGCACGGCCTGCTCGCCGCTACCTCCTGCGCCTTCGCTCCACGGCTACTGTGACGCCCACCACCTTCTGCGGACGCCACGGGTGGGCGCCCGCCACTGCTTCGATCATGGCGCGGCCTAATTCCGTCGCCCGGCCGAGCGCTCAAGGTGGGGGGCTGCTGGAGCTATTTGAACTAGGAGGAAGAACCCTAGGGCGAAATGGTGAGCAGCGGCGACCCGAGTATTTGGCGAGGCAAGCATCGGGCGGAGATCCGCCAAGCGCCCACGATCGGGTTCCCGAGGGGTAAGTCTCGCCTCTTGTTTAGATTGAGCTTAGTTGTGCATTTGAACACTCGATTCGAGTAGGTTTGCCCAATTAGTGTGCTGATTGCGTCTCTGTTTTTCGCGGTTAGGATGGAGTTGCGGTTTGCTTTCATGGTGCACATTAGAAGGACCGTACATGTTCGATGCAAAGGATAAGAAGAAATATCAAGGAGGTTTTGATTATCGGTTGCCAATGGCTAGTAATTGGAGTTTCGCACAATTTGGGGAGGTAATTTGTAGCCAATATCCTTGGGGTTTGCTTGATGAAGTGGTATACAAATACTATGATGGGGAAAAGAATTGGGTGACAGCTTAGTAATGATGAAGAGCTAGCTACCATGTTTGTTAGGCATAAAGAGAAAGATAATTTTCATGTGAGGCTGCAAGTTGATGTGCTTGAGCAGGCATTAGGACCTAGGATGGCGGGTGCAACATCTCGGGAGAACCAAGTCGTCAGAATGGCATCTCTAGCGAATAGTTCAGTTGGTGCACAATGACGTGGTGGCTCGACAAGTGTGGGCAACAGCAGTAGGGTCCCCTTGAAGTGGAGCCCGATGGCTACAATTCAGGGTTGATGAAGAGAAGCTATATTCTGATGTTATTCGAATTTACGACGGGCACCTCGGATGAAAACCAAGATGAGGCTCATAATGCAGTCCGTGTGGATGATGACGCGATGGGTGAGGACGAAGACCTTGTAGCTGTTGAATGGGACCCTTTGAACCCTCAAATGGAAGAAGGTACAGTTTTGCATCCATGAATGAGTGTAGAAATGCACTTGTGACATATTGCATCAAGGTAGAACGTACTTTCAAAGTTGACAAGAGCGATCAAGCACGTTCTGAGTGCCTTCGTCCGATGAGGGTTGTCCATGGAGGCTGCTTGCATCTAAAATGCGAATAGCACTAATGTTCAGTCAAAGTGAACCCTTTTAAGCACACATGCCAGGAATCAACCCTTAGGAAGGATACAATCAGTGAGAGCCAAGTCAAGATGGGTGGCGAAAGAAGTAAAAAGTGGGTGAAAGAAAACCAGCAAGTGGGTCCAAAGGAATTGCGAAAGAACATCAAAGATAAGTTCAAGATAGATTTACCATACATGAGGTTATTCAATGGTAAACAACATGCTATGGATTCTATTTATGATAACTGGCAGGAAAGTTTTCAATTGTTGTATTCATTCAAAGGTGAAGTGGAGAGGACAAGCCGGGTAGTATTGTAGATATTGATCACCACACCGTGGAGTACACATTCGTGGGAGTGACAAAGACCAAGGAATGCTTTAGAAGGGTTTTTATGCCTTTGAGGCTTGTCGCCGGGGTTTTTTGGCAGGCTGCAGCCTTATTTAGCTATTGATGCCACTTTTCTCACGAGGGAGGTTTAAAGGACAGTTAGTAGCAGCTTGTGCACTTGATGCACATAGTTTTGTATTTCCAGATTGCCTATGGTGTCTTTGAGATGAGTCTGAGGAGAGCTGGACTTGGTTTTTGCATAATCTCCGCCGGGCTATTGCACATCCCAATGGGTTGGTCATTCATACAGATGCCTGCAAAGGTTTAGAAGTGGCCGTGGACAATGTGTTCCCTGGAGTAGAGCATAGGGAATGCATGCATCACCTTGCTGCAAATTTCATGAAGAAATTCAAAGGAAAGGTGTATACCGACAATTTATGGCCAGCATCTTTTTGACATGCAGTGTGAAGAAGCACAACTACCACTTGAGGCAGTTATACATGAATCCCAAAGTGAAAGAATACTTGGAAACACACCACTCCAAGTTATGGGCAAGAAGCCAATTCAGTGAAGTGAGCAAAGTTGACTATGTGCATAATAATCTAGCAGAGTCTTTCAACTCAACTATCCGGAAACTAAAGGGTCATTATGTGGTGGATTTGCTTGACAGGATAAGGATAGAATACATGCAGAAATTTCATTATCGTGCAGGAATAGCCGAGGCAAAATTCATGGGCCACATTATCATCCCTGCCGTGATGAATGAACTAAAGCAGAAGACAACGCTATGTATGAACAATTATGAAACATTATGAATAAGGAATGATGTTGTATTATGAAACATTTATCACTTGACATGTTGTATTTCTGTTGGATGATGTTGGACCTATGTTAGAAGTATGTTTGACATGATGTTTAAATATCTGTTGGATGATGTTTGAATGAGCACATTGTTTTTCCTTTTTTTGATTTTGCTCATTTAAATTCTGGTCAAACCTAACTTTGACCAAGATTTAAATAAGTCTAAAACATCAAAATGAAAAACTAAGCCTGGATACTTCTTAGTCAATCCAAAATGAAGTTGTGGTGAGGTTTTGAAATTTTCATGAAAATGTGCTAAAAGAGGGGTCCAAAGGTAGGGTAAACGGCCTCATTTCTAAGCAAGGTTTTTTTTCGACCTTATCTAAATCAGCCAAATAACTTTCCTACACATATATTCTATATATTCTATACATACGGACTATGTGCGATGGTATTCCAATTTTTTTTTTTTAAATTTGTTTTGCTCATTTGAATTCTGGTCAAACTTAACTTTGACCAAGATTTAAATAAGTGTAAAACATCAAAATGAAAAACTAAGCCTGGATCCTTCTTAGTCACTCTAAAATGAAGCTGCGGTGAGTTTTTTGAAATTTTCATGTTTATTTCCCCAAAACACTTATCTTCACTTCATACAAAAGAGTTTGAGATACTCGAGATATCATACAATACACATGAACTTATCGTTTAAATGTATGTAAATCTTGTTTATCAACTTAAATCGTTAGTATATGACATAAGAAGACTATGTGCGCTGGTTTTTTATTTTTCTGATATTTATTTAATTTATTATGCTCATTTGAATTCTGGTCAAACTTAACTTTGACCAAGATTTAAATAAGTGTAAAACATCAAAATGAAAAACTAAGCCTGGATCCTTCTTAGTCACTCTAAAATGAAGCTGTGGTGAGTTTTTTGAAATTTTCATGTTTATTTCCCCAAAACACTTCTCTTCACTTGATACAAAAGAGTTTGAGATACTCGAGATATCATACAATACACATGAACTTATCATTTAAATGTATGTAAACCTTGTTTATCAACTTAAATCGTTAGTATATGACATAAGAAGACTATGTGCGCTGGTTTTTTTATTTTTATGATTTTTATTTAATTTATTATGCTCATTTGAAATCTGGTCAAACATAGCTTTGACTGCTCCAAACCCCTCCCAAACCCCGCTAACCCTAGCGCTGAACCAGGACCGTTCATCTAACCCTAGCGCTGAACAAGGGCCGTCGATCTAACCCTTCTAGAAGGAATCTGTGGGGAGGAGGGGGGCGATCCGCGAGATGCAATCCGATTGGCTGCGAGATTCTTTTTTTAAAACAAATATCGGGCGCGCTGGATGGACCATTGGGCCGTCTCGTTGTCTGGGCCTGAGACCGCAGTAAATAGCCCGTCTCAGCCTTTCCAGGCCTTGCATGCATGCATGGGAGGCGGCGACGTGCATAGGCTGCGGCGTGGGTTTGCATGCGCGGAGGCTGCGGCGTGCATGCATGTGAGCGAGGCGAGCGAGGCGTGCTAAGCGTGCTAAGGCGCGCTAGGCTCGCGAGGCCAGCTAGGTGGTTCAACGAGTCGATGCACCGTCCGGTCAAAGAGCTATGCAAGATGATTCAAATGCACGACGCGCCCCATGCATGCAATGTTTTTGTGCAAAATTTAAGAGTGCAAAGCGTAATGGATACACACATGCGTTCGGATTCACACACGCACTGTTCTCACCCTTTCTCTCTTCCTCTCCCACCCACAGCCTATAAATGTGGTGCCTCCTTCCTCTCCCACCCACAAGCCAGATCCGATCCTCTCCAACTTCAAACACCCAGCGACCGAGCCCTCCCCAAGCGAGACCAAGTGAAGAAGATGCAGTTCAACGGGCCGACCTTCACCCGTCCTTTGTGGTGCCGGAGCTGCGCTACCCATCGGGCGTGCTCGTGGAGAGGGAGCTCCGTGTGGGCTATGTCAAGGTGGAGGGTCCGTCGAACTCACCCGCCTTCCTCCGAGCCGGCTATGCCCACCTCCCACGGGCTCGCCGAGGATGTTCACCCTCAATGAGGTTCGTGACATGGCGGCATCCTCCTACTGCTCACGGTCACCTTCACCAACCCATTTGACGCCTTGCGAGCTCCTCGGCCAAGTCTTTTGGTGCGGCTGAGGCCATCTTCTTCACCATCTACAACATCTACACCAACTCGAGCGCATCTTCCCGCTCCAGGCCAGATGCACTCCCTTCCCTACGATGACGAGGAGGAGGCGTGAATATGAAGACGGTGTTGAAGGGGCGCGCGCGGCCAAGGTGGAAGAAGGAGGTCAAGATGAAGATGTTCAAGCCCGGAGTCAAGCTCGTCATGTTTGGTTTTTTATTTTGTTGCTTTTCTATATCGTGTCGTGTCGTGTCATGTGTCCGTGAACTGTCCGTGAACTGTCCGTGAACTTATCTAAGTTATTTCCATCTTATTATGTGTGTTAAAAATGTCCGTGCCCAAACTTATCATTTCTTCCCTAAACAAGTCATGAAGTTCGAGAATTGTGGTTTTTGGAGGGGGTGAGAAGCCCTCTGTTTCATTCAAACAAAAAGTCATGAACTAACATGCAAATTTATTCCTTTAAATCCTAAACCAAGTGCCACTCTAACCCTAAACCAAGTGTCACTCGACCAAAATCATGTGGTAGTGCAACATACATTTTCAACCTTCCAACCCTCCAAAAATTTAAGTGCAAAACAAAGGAAAACCACTCTCACGCTGTGCAAACATTCACGGTCTCACTATTTTTTTAAAAAAATCACAGTCTCACTATGTATAACTTCCTTCCCTACCCATGTCAAAGTCTTGCCATCTATCCTAGCGGTTACCAGCAGAGCCCTAAACATCACAAACCCATGCGGTCCTGGGTTCGAGTCCCCGCCGCACCAATTTTTGTGCATTTTCCACCTTCGTTTTTTAGACATATTATATTTTTCTCAATGTAATGCCCTTAAAAATGTTCATTTATTTTGGCACTGGCGTAAACCTCTACCAGAGCTGAGGCACATTTTCCATGACATTTTGGTCTTTGATTTAAATCACGGTGTATTTGAATTGGATTAATTAACAGCTCCAAAAAATTTCGAACCTTAATTGTTTGGCTCGAATAATTCAATTAGCTTCCACAAAAGTTTCAGATTATGATTTACTGCCTAAATTAAATCAGAAAAGAAAACAGAAAAATCAAGAAAACCCTGAATGGGCCTAATTGGATGCAGATTGGCCCATTAGTCTAACTCGCACTTGGCTCTCGCTCCCGAATTTGGCCCAAGAGCAACCTTTTTTTTGGACAGAAAGGCGAGCAGAGAGCTGCATTTCATTGATCAAAAGTTTATGAATTCCTAATTTCTTCTCTTTTTTCCAACATATTTAAATGTTGGTCACTTCTTCTTTTTGTTTCAACATTTAAACAACTTTAACCAACATTTAAACTAGGTGAATTTCTCGCACAATTTCAAGATTACAAATTCCTTCATAATTCAAGCCTTTCCATACATTTTCAACATTACAACCAAGTCGATTACCATACCTACAAATGCCCAAAAGTATTTGCAAATGGGTATTGGTAGTGCTTGATCTTCAAGCTTCCTAACCTTCTTCTCGCAACATCCTAAGCTCAATAGCTAGCTCTCTGTCGGTCGTGCGCCGCCATCCATCTCTTCTTCCGGAGCTCGTGGTGTGGCCACGCTGTTCGTGGCAGCATGCGCAACCATTCTTCATGCTCTTCTTGCAGTTCATTCATCGAGTCTTGGCGAGCATCGACCCAAAGAAAGAAACATGTCACCTGCATGAACACCAAACAGATCAACCCATTGCTCAAACATCCCGACGACGAAAATGGTGCATCGCCCGATTCTTACCCCATGCTCGCTGCACACGAGAACGGACGATTCGGTTCCTCGGTGTATGAGAAATCCTTCGATCAACGCCCGCCCGGCACCAGCGATGACAAAGACAGCATGTCCACACGCGCCTCTCAGCATCCGCGAGGTGGCGCGGAGCTTGAGGAAGACATGGAGCTCGGGCGAAGGAATCTCAACGCCGCCGCGCTCCATCGCTAGCTTCCCACCGCGCCCTCCACAGCTAGCTTCCCGCCGCCGTGCTCTCTCTCGCCGTGGTCACCGCCGTGCTCTCTGTCGCCGTGGTCACCACGCTGCCGCCGCTTATATAGCACACCCGCCAACGGCTCCTCGCTCAACGGCTCTTTCTTTGGGTCCCACAAGCCACGCGTCTGGCGGCTCAACGGCTCAGCGGCTCTTCCGCCGCTTTGGTCCCACCTGTAAGGGCGAGTCAAAAGGTTGACTGACGGAGACGGCGAGTTCACGGAACGAGTCGCTGCGCACGGACTAGGGGCAAAACTGAGCACAATTTGCATCTGAGGGCAAAACTGAGCAGATGGACACCACTAAGGGCAAAAGGATAATTAACCCCAAAACTTATCACCTCGTGGGGAAGTTAATACGATTCCAGCCCCCGAGCCTTCCAATTGCCTGGATCCATCAAAATGAATAGTCCAATATGTGTGATCCGGCTTCTCCTCTGGTGCTTGTAACTCCGTCCAGTCATTGATGAAATCAACAAGTGCTTGAGACTTCACCGCCGTCCGAGGTACATACTTCAGTCCGTGTGGCCCAAGCTCTATAGCCCACTTGGCAATCTAGCCAGTCGCCTCCCGGTTCTGTACTATATCACCCAAGGGAGCCGAACTGACCACTGTGATGGGGTGCCCTTGAAAATATTGCTTCAACTTCCGGCTGGCCATGAAAACACCATAGACCAGCTTCTGCCAATGCAGATACCTTTGCTTGGATTCAATAAGCACCTCGCTGATATAATAAACCGGCCGCTGAACCGGATATTCCTTGCCTGCCTCCTTGCATTCTACCACAATAGCCACGCTAACTGCCCGAGCATTGGCTGCCACGTATAATAATAATGGCTCCTTGTCGACCGGAGCTGCAAGAACAGGCGGATTGGCTAATTGCCGCTTCAAGTCCTCAACGCTTCATCAGCAGCCGGACTCCAGACGAATGGTCTGCTTCTTCCTCGGCATTTGGTACAAAGGATGGCCTTCTCTCCGAGGCGGCCGATAAACCGGCTCGATCTGGGCGATTTGGCCCGCCAAACGCTGAACATCATTGATGCACTTCGGTTTAGCCAGGGAAGTGATAGCCGTAATCTTCTCCGGATTAGCCTCAATTCCTCTGTTAGACACCAGAAAACCCAGTAATTTGCCTGTCGGAACACCAAAGACACACTTGGCCGGATTAAGCATCATCTTGTAAACTCGTAAGTTGTCAAAGGTTTCCTTCAAATCATCCACCAGCGTCTCCTTTTGCCTTGACTTTACTACAATATCATCCACATAGGCGTGCACATTGCGGCCGATCTGTTTATGCAGGCAATTTTGTACACACCGTTGATAGGTGGCTTGGGCACTCTTGAGCCCGAAGGGCATAGATACATAGCAGAAGGCTCCAAAGGGAGTAATAAACGTTGTCTTCTCCTGGTCCTTAACCGCCATTTTGATCTGATGATATCCAGAGTATGCATCCAAAAAACTCAAACGCTCACAACCCGCCGTGGCATCAATGATCCGGTCAATGCGGGAGGCCAAAGGATCCATTGGACAAGCCTTGTTAAGATCCGTGTAATCCACACACATACGCCAAGTGCCGTTTTCTTAAGAACCAGCACCGGATTAGCAAGCCACTCGGATGGAACACCTCAATGATAAAGCCACCGCCAAAAGCACGCCACTTCCTCTCAATGGCTTTATGCTTTCTTCGTTAAACCGGCGGAGGAATTGTTTCACGGTTTATACTTAGGATCCACATTAAGAGTGTGCTCACGAGTTCCCCGGTACACCCGCATGTCGGACGGTTTCCATGCAAAATGTCCCAATTCTCACGGATGAACTTCGATGAGCGCGCTTTCCTATTTGGGATCCAGTTAGCAATCGACAAAGAACTGTTTGGACGAATCGCCGGGCACGAAGTCAACAAGCTTGGTCTCAGCTGCCGATTTAAACTTCAGATTCGAATCATGCTCTGTAGTCGGCTTCTTCAAAGGGGTCATATCCGCCGGATCAACATTGTCCTTATAATACTTCAACTCCTCCATGGCACAGACTGACTCTGCATAAGCCGCATCACCTTCCTCACATTCCAAAGCGACCCTACGGCTCCCATGAACCGTTATTGTCCCCTTGTAACCCGGCATCTTGAGCTGCAAGTAGATATAACAAGGCCGCGCCATGAACTTGGCATAAGCCAGCCGCCCAAACAAGGCATGATACGGGCTCCGGATCTTCACCACTTCAAAGGTTATTTTTTCCGACCGAGAATCGTGCTCGTCCCCAAAAGCCACATCTAAGGCTATCTTACCAACAGGATATGCAGATTTGCCTGGCACTACACCATGGAACACCGTATTAGACGGTCTGAGATCCTTGTCTGTTAGACCCATGCGGCGGAATGTCTCATAGTATAGTGTGTTAATACTGCTCCCTCCATCCATGAGTACCTTGGTGAACTTATAACCCCCCACTTGAGGGTCTACCACTAATGCTAGCTGGCCCGTATTATCAACCCGGGGTGGGTGATCCTCTCTGCTCCACACGATAGGCTGCTCCGACCAGCGCAAGTAACGTGGTAAGGTCCGTTCAACAGAATTCACCGCTCGCTTGTGGAGTTTCCGGTCGCGTTTATCCAAGCTAGTTGTGAAAACATGATACTGCCCATTGTTCAACTGTTTTGGCTGGCTCTGATAACCCGACTACTGCTGCTGCTGCTGGCCGTTCTGATTATTCTGGTTGTTGTGACCGCCCTGATTGAGACCTGAACCGGAAGCTCCATCGTGACCCGGCCCATGGAAACCAGATCCTGAACCGCCACCTGACCCGTGGTCATACCGGAAAGCATTAGAGTTTTTAAACTCCTGCATAATATAACAATCCTTCCAAAGGTGGTTAGCCGGCGCCTCCTTCGTCCCGTGCTTTGGGCAAGGCTGATTCAACAAATAATTCAAACGGTTTGCGTTAGGATTGGGAGCCCCATTACGATTTGCCGCTTTACCTCTGCGCGCTGCCCACATCTGTGCATTGGTGTTGGCCACAAAGTCCATGCTGCCATCCGCCTTTGCGCTTGCCTCCGTTCCATGACCCGCCGGTTTGTACTTCTGCTGCTTGAGTTGCTATTATTCTTTCCTTCCTGCTTCATCATCATCGGTCTCGGGGTCCTTGGTACTTTGTCCGAATCAGCATACTTCACTAAAGCGTGCCATGAGAGTTCCCATGTCATTCTGAAACCGCTTCATGCGTCCCACTTCAATTTTAAAGGCTTGAACGGCGGTTGCCTTCCGGTGTTAAGATCGCGAGTCGGCATTGATTCTCATCGACGAGTGCAAAACTTCAAACGCGGCACCTAATGGGTCGTTGATTCTCCGTCCTCCGGACACAAGCCGCCAGATCTACTATGGACTTGGGCTGCTTACATGTATCCTTAACCGGCTGCGTCTCTATCGCTATGGAGAGTCCCCTTCGATCGATAGCCTCTAATCGCGGGCGGCTGCAACAAGGTTGTCCATAGGATTAGAATAATGACCGGGCGTCTGGACCGCGGAGGAACCACAATGTTCTGTTGAGGAGGTTCCATCAGCGGGTTGGACCGTTGCTCCCGCCCCGGTGCCTCGGTCGGTTTGCCTCCAGTGCTTCGCGGCGGATTACTGGGTCCAGCTCTGGAGTGTGAAAGAGATTTGAAATCAAACCCTAACGGCAAAGCGTGATCGTGCTTCCGCTTCAAGACCTTCGTGTGATGCGTTCGGTCAAGCATGAGCTTATAAGCCAGGCGTCCAGCGGCCCGCTCTGCGGCCATCCCGTCTTTTTCTGCTGCCAGATCCGCTTTGGCTTGCACGATCTGCTTTCTCACCTTTGCAATCTCTGCATCATGGGCCTCCTGATCCGCCGGATTGGCCTCTGCCATAAGTGCGGCTAATGCATCAAACAGGTCAGATAGAACTTGAACCGGCGGGCGCACAAGGCCTCCTGCCCCTGCTGCCGCTGCCGCTGCTGATCCGGAGAGCATCGCTATGGCGGTCGAAGAGTGATTCGCCGCCTGTGTGCCGGCCATGAATATTCCAACCCGGTTGACCTGGCCTGGGGGGTCCGGAATACTGTCGCCATCGGAATAGCCCCTAACCTGATCGTCTTGCAACATGTATAGCGATTCGGTCTCTCCGGTTGAGGACTCATCACCGGAATAAACGACAGTCTCGCTACCGTGTTCTGATTCATCCTCACGCTCTCCTCCGTGGATGACTCCAACGAAGACACGCTTCACGGCCGCTTTAGCCTGGGTAGATCTCGCACGCTGAGCCGTCTCGACGAGGTCGGTGCAGATGTCCGGCTCAGGTCCGGGCTCACCGATCTTGCCCATGAAAACGTGTATGCCACCAAAGGGGACCCGGTACCCGTACTCGATTGAATCGGCCTCGGGACCCCATCCTGCGTCGTCGATGTAGATCCTGCCACGACGACTCTTGGTCATCCGGCCCACAACATAGCCTTCGAGTCCCTTGAGCTTGCCCTCCAAGATCGTCAAACCATCGTGCGATAGCCCCACGGTGGGTGCCAACTGTCGCTAGAAGGAGGGCGCCAACTGTCGTGGATTTGTCACGGCATATGCCCTAGTGAAAGGACTTAGTCGTGGAGCCATCGCTACGGGTTTACTTGAAGGGGTTAAAGTGGACACAAAGACACGAGGGTTTTATACTAGTTCGGCCCCTTCGATGAAGGTAAAAGCCTACGTCTAGTTGTGATGGAATTGATGTGGTCTCGATGGCTAGGGAGCAAACAAGCTTCGCCTAGGCTCGAGTTGTGGTTGTCTATCCTGAACCGCCGCCGGGTCGTCCCCTTATATACACGGGTGACACCCGTCGGTCCATAGAGTCCCAACCGGTTCATACTCGTATCCCGGCTGGTATCTCTCTATTCCTAACTTACAATACAAGTTATACATCAGGCCGGTTTACGGCTACGGGTTCTAAACCGACTATAGGCCCTTGGGCCTTCATCTGCTTATACCACTAATGAAGTTAACCCGGCCCAAGTAGGCCGGTTCACGCCTAGTGGTAATATCCCCAACAGATCCCATCTCAGATTTCATGGCCTCGAGCCATTTTGCGGAATCTGGGCTCATCATCGCTTCCTCATAGTTCGTAGGTTCATCATGGTCTAGTAACATGACTTCCAGAACGGGATTACCATACCACTCTGGTGCGGACTGTACTTTGGAAGACCTACGAGGTTTTGTAGTAACTTGATCTAAAGTTTCATGATCATCATCATTAGCTTCCTCACTAATTGGTGTAGGAATCACTGGAACTGATTTCTGTGATGAACTTCTTTCTAATTCGGGAGAAGGTACAAATTACCTTATCAAGCTCTACTTTCCTCCCACTCACTTTTTTCGAGAGAAACTCCTTCTCTAGAAAGGATCCATTCTTAGCAACGAATGTTTTTTCCTTTAGATCTGTGATAGAAGGTGTACCAACAGTTTCCTTTGGGTATTCTATGAAGACGCGCTTCTCCGATTTGGATTCGAGCTTATCAGGTTGAAAACCTTTCTCATATAAGCATCGCAACTCCAAACTTTAAGAAACGACAGCTTAGGTTTACTGCTAAACCATAGTTCATACGGTGTCGTCTCAACGGATTTAGATGGTGCCCTATTAAACGTGAATGCAGCTGTCTCTAATGCATAACCCCAAAACGATAGTGGTAAATTGGTAAGATACATCATAGATCGCACCATATCCAATAAACTGCGGTTATGACGTTCGGACACACCATACGCTGTGGTGTTTCATGTGGCGTGAACTATGAAACTATTCCACATTGTTTAAAATGAAGGCCAAACTCGTAACTCAAATATTCTTCTCTACGATCAGATTGTAGAAACTTTATTTTCTTGTTACGATGATTCTCCACTTCACTCTGAAATTCTTTGAACTTTTCAAATGTTTCAGACTTGTGCTTCATTAAGTAGATATACAAATATCTGCTCAAATCATCTGTGAGGGTCAGAAAATAACGATACCCGCCACGAGCATCAACACTCATTGGATCGCATACATCGGTATGTATTATTTCCAACAAGTTAGTAGCTCGTTCCATTGTTCCGGAGAACGGAGTTTTAGTCATCTTGCCCAAAAGGCACGGTTCGCAAGCATCAAATGATTCATAACCAAGTGATTCCGAAAATCCATCTTTATGGAGTTTCTTCATGTGCTTTACACCGATATTGCCCAAACGGCAATGCCACAAATAAGTTGTACTATCATTATTAACTTTGCATCTTTTGGCATCAATATTATGAATATGTGTATCACTACGATCGAGATCC
Source organism: Aegilops speltoides (assembly GCA_021437245.1). NCBI lineage: Eukaryota > Viridiplantae > Streptophyta > Magnoliopsida > Poales > Poaceae > Aegilops > Aegilops speltoides. The sequence continues at coordinate 36,773,250 of CM038142.1, forward strand.
AACAAACTATTTTCATTGGGTGTATGACCATTTGAAGGTTTTATTCATATAAACAGAACAACAATTATTCTCTGATTTTAAATGAATAACCGTATTGCAATAAACATGATCAAATCATATTCATGCTCAACGCAAACGCCAAATAACATTTATTTAGGTTTAACACTAATCCCGAAAGTATAGGGAGTGTGCGATGTTGATCATATCAATCTTGGAACTACTTCCAATACCCATCGTCACTTCCCCTTCAACTAGTCTCTGTTTATTCTGTAACTCCTGTTTCGAGTTACTAATCTTAGCAACTGAACAAGTATCAAATACTCAGGGGCTACTATAAACACTATTAAGGCACACATCAATAACCTATATATATATATATATCAAATATACCCTTGTTCACTTTGCCATCCTTCTTATCCACCAAATATTCAGGGCATTTCCACTTCCAGTGACCATTTCCTTTGCAGTAGAAGCACTCAGTTTCAGGCTTTGGTTTAGCTTTGGCTTCTTCGCGGGAGTGACAACTTGCTTGTCATTCTACTTGGAGTTCCCTTTCTTTCCCTTTTCTTGAAACTAGTGATCTTGTCAATCATGAACACTTGATGCTCTTTCTTGATTTCTACCTTCGTCGATTTCAACATCACGAAGAGCTTGGGAATCGTTTTCGTCATCCCTTGCATACTATAGTTCATCACAAAGTTCTACTAACTTGGTGATGGTGACTAGAGAATTCTGTCAGTCACTATCTTATCTGGAAGATTAGCTCCCACTTGATTCAAGCGATTGAAGTACCCAGACAATCTGAGCACATGCTCACTAGTTGAGCGATTCTCCTCCATCTTTTAGCTATAGAACTTGTTGGAGACTTCATATCTCTCAACTCAGGTATTCGCTGGAAATATTAACTCCAACTCCTGGAACATCTCATATGGTCCATGACGTTCGAAACGTCTTTGAAGTCCCGATTCTAAGCCGTTTAAGCATGGTGCACTAAACTATCAAGTAGTCATCATTTTGAGCTAGTCAAACGTTCATAACATCTGCATCTACTCCTGCAATAGGTTTGTCACCTAGCGGTGCATCAAGGACATAATTCTTCTGTGCAGCAATGAGGATAAACCTCAGATCACGGATCCAATCCGCATCATTGCTACTAACATCTTTCAACACAATTTTCTCTAGGAACATATCAAAATAAACATATGAAAGCAACAACACAAGCTATTGATCTACAACATAATTTGCAAAATACTACCAGGACTAAGTTCATGATAAATTTAAGTTCAATTAATCATATTACTTAAGAACTCCCACTTAGACAGACATCTCTCTAGTCATCTAAGTGATCACGTGATCCAAATCAACTAAACCATGTCCGATCATCACGTGAGATGGAGTAGTTTTCAACGATGAACATCACTATATTGATCATATCTACTATATGATTCACGTTCGACCTTTCGGTCTCCGAGTTCCGAGGCCATATTTGTATATGCTAGGCTCGTCAAGTTTAACCTAAGTATTCCGTGTGTGCAACTATTTTGCACCTGTTGTATTTGAACGTAGAGCCTATCACACCCGATCATCACGTGGTGTCTCAGCACGAAGAACTTTTGCAACGGTGCATACTCGGGGAGAACACTTCTTGATAATTTAGTGAGAGATCATCTTAAAATGCTACCATCAATCAAAGCAAGATAAGATGCATAAAAGATAAACATCACATGTAATCAATATAAGTGATATGATATGGCCATCATCATCTTGTGCTTGTGATCTCCATCTCCGAAGCACCGTCGTGAGACACCTTGATCTCCATCATAGCATCGTTGTCGTTACGCCATCTATTGCTTCTACGACTATCGCTACCGCTCAGTGATAAAGTAAAGCAATTACAGGGCGTTTGCATTTCATACAATAAAGCGACAACCATATGGCTCCTGCCAGTTGCCGATAACTTCGGCTACAAAACATGATCATCTCATACAATAAAATATAGCATCACGTCTTGACCATATCACATCATAACATTCCCTGCAAAAACAAGTTAGACGTCCTCTACTTTGTTTTTGCAAATTTTACGTGGCTGCTACGGGCTGAGCAAGAACCGTTCTTACCTACGCATCAAAACCACAACGATAGTTCGTCAAGTTAGTGCTGTTTTAACCTTCGCAAGGACCGGGCGTAGCCACACTCGGTTCAACTAAAGTGAGAGAGACAGACACTCAGCAGTCACCTTTAAGCACGAGTGCTCGTAACGGTGAAACCAGTCTCGCGTAAGCGTACGCGTAATGTCGGTCTGGGCCGCTTCATCTCACAATACCGCTGAACCAAAGTATTACATCTTTGGCGCAAGATGACTTGTATCGCCCACAACTCACTTGTGTTCTACTCGTGCATATGACATCTACGCATAAAACCTGGCTCGGATGCCACTGTTGGGTAACGTAGTAATTTCAAAAAAATTCCTACGCACACGCAAGATCATGGTGATGCATAGCAACGAGATGGGAGAGTGTTGTCCACGTACCCTCGTAGACCGAAAGCGGAAGCGTTATGACAACGCGGTTGATGTAGTCGTACGTCTTCACGATCCGACCGGTCCAAGCACCGAACATACGGCACCTTCGAGTTCAGCACACGTTCAGCTCGATGACGATTCCCGGACTCCGATTCAGCAGGGTGTCGGGGATGAGTTCCGTCAGCACGACGGCGTGGTGACGATGATGATGTTCTACTGATGCAGGGCTTCGCCTAAGCACCACAACGATATGACCAAGGTGGAATATGGTGGAGGGGGGGCACCGCACACGGCTAAGGAACGATCACGATGATTAACTTGTGTGTCATGGGGTGCCCCCCTGCCCCCGTATATAAACGAGAAAGGGGGAGGCCGGCCGGCCCTAGGGGGCGCATCAAGGAGGGGGGAGTCCTCCTCCTAGTGGGAGTAGGACTCCCATTTCCTAGTCCCACTAGGAAGGAGGCAGGGGGAAGGAAAGAGAGGAGAGGGAGAGGAAGAGGGCCGCACCCCCTCCCTAGTCCAGTCGGACTCCCCATGGGGGGGCGCCACCTCCTGGGCTGCTGCCCTCTCTCTCCCCTCAGGCCCACTAAGGCCCAATACTTCCCCGGGGGGTTCCGGTAACCCCTCCGGCACTCCGGTTTTCTTCGAAATCATCCGGAACACTTCCGGTGTCCGAATATAGTCGTTCAATATATCAATATTTATGTCTCGACCATTTCGAGACTCCTCGTCATGTCCGTGATCACATCCGGGACTCCGAACAACCTTCGGTACATCAAAACTTATAAACTCATAATAAAACTGTCATCGTAACGTTAAGCGTGCGGACCCTACGGGTTCGAGAACTATGTAGACATGACCTAGAACTGTTTCCGGTCAATAACCAATAGCGGAACCTGGATGCTCATATTGGCTCCTACATATTCTACGAAGATCTTTATTAGTCAAACCGCATAACAACATACGTTGTTCCCTTTGTCATCGGTATGTTACTTGCCCGAGATTCGATCGTCGGTATCCAATACCTAGTTCAATCTCGTTACCGGCAAGTCTCTTTACTCGTTACGTAATGCATCATTCCGTAACCAACTCATTGGACACATTGCTTACAAGGCTTATAGTGATGTGCATTACCGAGAGGGCCCAGAGATACCTCTCCGACAATCGGAGTGACAAATCGTTATCTCGAAATACGCCAACTCAATATGTACCTTTGGAGACACCTGTAGAGCTCCTTTATAATCACCCAGTTACGTTGTGATTTTTGGTAGCACACAAAGTGTTCCTCCGGTAAACGGGAGTTGCATAATCTCATAGTTATAGGAACTTTTGTATAAGTCATGAAGAAAGCAATAGCAACATACTAAACGATCAAGTGCTAGGCTAACGGAATGGGTCAAGTCAATCACATCATTTTCCTAATGATGTGATCCCGTTAATCAAATGACAACACATGTCTATGGTTAGGAAACATAACCATCTTTGATTAACGAGCTAGTCAAGTAGAGGCATACTAGGGACATTAAGTTTGTCTATGTATTCACACATGTATCATGTTTCCGGTTAATACAATTATAGCATGAATAATAAACATTTATCATGAAATAAGGAAATAAATAATAACTTTATTATTGCCTCTAGGGCATATTTCCTTCACGTCCACCTACTTCAGCTCTAAGACGAACTTGGGCATCTTTCCAGGAGTGAACTATGTCGTGTCGTTTCATCATGGCCATTGAACCATAATTTTAAAAACTGAACCCGAGAGGCTACCCGTTAAGGTTCTTAGCCGTTGGAATATATATATATATATATATATATATATATATATATATATATATATATATATATATATATATATATATATATATATATACACACCATAGATCAATGAGTACGCATAATATTTGATGTAATCCATTAAGAAAACACAAAGCGTTGTTTCCCTAGATGGTTGTTGGTTCTTTGGGGTACATGGGCTCAAGGTCAACTGGTCGATCCTAAGTTGACGCACTATTTTACCAATATTTTCTCGGTCAAAAAAACAGGCAAGGTACCGGTTTTTTTTCATTTTGACATGCATTTGGACGTCTGTATTCCAGGTCGCAATCGTGATTTGGTATTTGAGGGGGTCCAATTCAATGGTTGGGTGTGTTCTGCATAAATAATAACTGATTACAAATTATAATACGTCACATGAGATCCAACAAAAAAAACATTATCAGGAGATTCAAAAGCTCCTCCATGGGCCAGGTCATTATTTGATGTATTAGCAGGTGCTTGTACAACCAATGATGCATGGCCTCATATATTTAATCCGCCCTCTCTCATATCTGCCTAAAAAAATCCATACGTAGAGACACAATGGAATCCTCTCTCACATCTGCCTATGCACTAATACATTGAGCAGAACAGAATTTATTTCCTCTGTTAATTTGTTAACAGCGAAATTTTTATTTCTTCTTTTAATTCCCAGCAAAATCAATCATTTCTTTAATTCCTTCCCTTCAGGCATGCCTCACGTATAATAGCGAAATTAATTCCTTCTTTTATTTTGTCCCTTTAATTCCTTCCCTTCCTGGCTTCATAAGGAGGGAATTTATTCCTTCCTTTATTTCCTTCCTTCAATTTCCAGCACACAACACCAACTCTCTTTTTTTTTTGAACGTACAACACCAACTCTTTGAGGCGGTTATTCCTTCCTATATTTATGTCCCTTATTTCCTTCTTTTCATCTCATAATAGCGGGATCTATCCCTCCTTTTAATTCCTTTTCTTCATGCTCATATCTTAGGACCCACTCTTTGAGGCGGCTTGTTGACTTCGAATCATATAGACATATATAAATTGGTTGTATGCGGTGTAAGGAAGCGTGGTGGGACTATTTAACGGAAATGTTAACGCCCACACGTGTGGGCGTTTGCACATCGCCCACACGCCTGCATCACCACTCATTTTGCCACGTATGAATAGATGACATCAGCAGAATTTTTTTTGGTTTTCGGCTTAAAAATGTTGTATCTCTAAATAAAAAGGCGAACTAAAAATCCGTTTTCACCATTAAATCCGTCTCAACGAGATCTTCAAAACTAGACCCCATGTTGATATGTTTCGATGAATATATTTTTTTTGCCAGAAGTTGCCACGATGTTTACACTGCAGTTGCCATAGGGCTAAAACTAAAGTTGCCATGTGGCAATTTTAGCTTGTAGATCATGGCAATTTTAGTATTTTGATGATGGCAACTCCAGTACTTTGACCATGAAAATTATTTTTTATATGAACCATGGCAATTTTACGTGCATGTATCATGGCAATTTTAGTTTATGGTTCATGGCAAATCTAGTATCTTAATTCCCCGTTTTATAAATGTCAAAATTTACTTTTAAATGTAGAAGAAAATAGTTGAAACATATCATGGCAATTTCAGTGTAAACATCATGGCAATTCATATGCAATAGACATGGCAACTTTTAATCCAAAAAAAATTTCACCAAAACATATCAACATGGGATCTAGTTTCGAAGATCTCATCGCGAGGGATTTAATGGTGAAAACGGATTTTCAATCAGATTTTTCGTTTAAGAGATAAAACATTTTAAAAACTGAAAATCCAAAAAGATTCCTGCATGCATGCATGTGATGACGTGGCAATCTGTTTACATTAGAGACGTGTGGTGTGTCTCCCTTCCTGCCACACGTGTGGCAGTTAGCGCGACCCCTATTTAATAACTGAACAATCCTTTTTCGTAGCATAACCACGATGTAGCCTATTGGAGTTGGCGTTTCCTGTTGACATGTAGGTTTCGAGTTTGATTCCTCAATCTGCACCTACTGCTATGTAATTTTTTGTCTCTTCTATCACCTTGCCTGGCCGCTGGATTCGATTCGGTGGGCTGAGGCCCATGCAGGTAACGTGTGGGCTGGTACGACGGGAAACGTGACGTAGGAGTCAATGAAACCGGATCGGAGGGAGTAACCATCTGTAAAAAAAATACTCCCTCCGTTCCTTCATATAAGGTGTATAGATTTTTGAGAAAAAACCCGAAATATAAGGTGTATTGCGTTGCACCACTCATTTGGATAATTTTTTTAGGGATTTGATTACATTTCCTTATATTAGGTCACGCTTTTTTATTTCTTTACAGAGAGAGTATTAACCATTAATTACTTATGGAATTTAGACAAGTTGAGTGCATACCATTTTTTAAGACATACGTGTACAATATCACATGCATATCTTATAAGGATTAAAAAAAAGTTGGGAAGTTTTTCTGTGATAAAAAATGCAAGTATATCTCTTGTAGAAACCTAATAAAAGAAAATATAATCATATGCAGAAAAAATGCGCGTAAGTATATTCTACAAAGAACCAACCATACGTAGCGCAGACGGGAACTTCTATATTGGGAAGGCGCGGACATTAAGAGCATGTTTGGGACTGCTCCACTTCATCAAAGTCAGTTTCACACCATCAAATCCACTTTAGAGCAGTTTCATACAGAAGTTGTAGCACTATTAAAGAGAATGTTTGACTTCCATCTATCCCCAGCTTCAGGAATGAGAAATTTGGTGAAAATATCTATTTTATTGGATATAGGGGGAAGAAACAAAGGGGTATCCAGTTACTGATGACAGTGCTGGGTAATTTTTCACCAACTCTAGCTTCTAAAGTTTTCTGGAGCAGCCCCTGAAGAACTTCATAAAAACTGTGAGCTCTACCCCATATTCTAGTTTTTTTTACGAAGCGTCATATCATCGAGCTACCCTATTTAGCTTTTGTTTTCTAAAGCGGAGCTGAATTTTAAGAAATAGAGCAGTCCCAAACAGGATATATCAAAATATTTCTCCTTGATACGGCTAGGATCAAGGTCTCATGGGTAAAAGTGGGAGCGTCTGAAAATTTCTAATATCTGTTTGAGCCGCGGCCACCGCCTCCTGAAAAAGACCTAGCCGCTCCACCACTCCGTCTCCACCATAGATTGGTTCCCCCTTCTCCGGCTGGCCTTGCCGATGTCAGGAGGGGTGGGGAACCCGATCTATGAGTGGAGTCTCAATAATAGTAGTATTTTTATTAGATTGGTTTAGGGTTTTGGCATCGTCTACAATAAATAATCTCCGTCCCTTCGTTCGACGACGCGATCTTCTTCCCGACGTCAATGGTGGTGTTGGAAGATTAAATTTATCTAGGTATGGTCCTTCAGATCTTGCTTCGGCAGATCGGTTTTGGATTTGCTTTTTTCTCATGGTCTCCGCGAGGAGGATTGTCCTTGCAAAATGGGTCTTGTCTGTTATGTCCTCGGCAATCGTGATTCGTACTCTCGACTTCCAGCGGCGTCTGTTCGGTTTTTTGTCCCTGAAACACCGGTGTTGGTACTCTTCCCGATGTTGGTTGATTACTTTCAAAAAAAATAGAAAAGGAGGTTAAACCCCCAACCTCTGCATCAATCGATGCATACATTCATCTTTATTAATTATTCCACAAAGGTCTGACAAGAACATACATTAATCCACCCGAAGCGACCACTCTCTCCTACAAACTCGATAATATGGAGTGCTCTCACTCTTCATATCTAAAACCGGTGTCGTCACTGATCCATCCACATAATGTATCGGGACCAACAGCTGGTGCAGCCTACCTAAAGCGCACACCACATGCATACATTTTAGAAGCCGCCATCATCATTGGACCACTGACCCATCTTAAGGAGAGAGATCCGCCTCATCCTTGCCAGTCCGGACATTCATCGACGCCACCACGGTGCCCAACAGCGCCACCGCCCTGTGCTCGTCCGTCCAGATGCAAAGACTTTGGAAGATGTGTCATGCGTAGCACTGCCAACCAGGCATGACTCAGTGTAGCATCTGTCGGCCAGGCATGACTTGACAGCTCCACCAAAGCTCCATGCAAGACGAAGCCGCTCCACCTCCTGCCTTCGTCTTCCAGCGCTGCTCCACAAATGATGCTCCCAAGAGAGAAACGGCACCGTAGTACGGCCATCGTCCGATCTGGAAGACTAGATCCTAGGATTTCCCCCGAAGCAGCACGAGTAGGTCGATAACAGTTACACGACGATGCTTTCATCAAGGTAACGGCACAAAACGCCGCCATCGCCCGCCAACTGCTCGGTTTTCACCGGCAACTACGTATCCCCGACTCATAGCCAGGACTAGATGATGAATCTCGAGATCCGACCACCCAGCCGCAGGCCGGCCACCTCTGACGGAAGAGATGACCACCACCGCCGGCTACATCGGTCAGAGTAGATCTAATTGAAGGTGCTGCCGACGCGACCACCAGGCCCTCCACGTCGCCACCGTTGATCCAAAGGCAGATGGTGCACCGCCGCCGCCGCCCGAACAGGGCAGGTCGCCGCGCCCGCAGCCCGCGTCGCCTCCGACGCCGCCGCGCCACAACCATCACCATCGCCAACACTGCCACCACAGCCGCCATTAGGACGCCTGTCGGCCGCCACACCGGCGTAGTCCAGATCTGGGCCATCATGAACCAGATCGGCGCCGCCGCAGTCCAGATCGGGGTCACACCCTCGAGCCAGGGCGCCCCGCGTCACCCTATGACCGGCGAGAAGGACGAGTGCTTCCGCCGCCGCCGTCGCACGCACAGGCTATATGCCCGGCGCCGACCACCGGCGGCGACAGAGTGGAGGGAGAGGAAGGAGCGATGACCCGGCTGCTACGATTTCAGCCCCTTGGTCGCCCGCGCAAGGGGAGGAGGGGACGGAGGGGAGGAGGCAGGGTTGATTACTTTAATGGCGACATGCGTGCATAGCAGCCTTGGCATTGCGGCTCAAATTAAAACAATGGGAGAACCCTCGTTGGTATTTACAGGTATGTGGTTTGATACTTCTGTTATGTTCCTACGACTGACTTTAGAAAAGTACAAGATTGTGTCATGTTAGAAGAAAGCGTTTCAACATCTCGAAGATTTGCTCGTTTTTCTTTCGACTTCATTTTGTAATCGTGTACTCAGCTCATATATCTCTACCATGTACAGTTTGCTACTATAAATATACTCCCTCTGTTCCTTTATATAAGGTGCATTTGTTTTTTCAAAAGTCAAACGAGTGCAAATTTGATTGAATTTTTAGAAAAATATATCAATATCCACAATACAAAATTTATATCATTTGATCCATCATAAAAAGTAGTTTCATATTTGATCTTTTAGGTTTTCCGATGTTGTTCTTTTATTCAATAATCTTGGTCAAACAACACCTTATATTGGAACGGAGGGATAATCTTCCTGGCTCTGCTCCAACTTAGTATATGTGAAGCCAGCTGCATCGTTCGAGTGGTTCCTATTTCTGCATCTGGTGCGGTCGTGCGGACGACACGAGCCCCTGCTACCTACTCAATCCAAATTTTAGCCAACTATAATTCATGTTCAGTAAAAAAAGAAAATTACTTGATGAACAAATTGCTTCCATGCTCATGAGCAAATTGAGCAAGTCTCTTTACTCATTCTGTAATACTTCATCCCGCAACTAACTTATTAGTCACAATGTTTGCAAGGCTTATAGTGATGAGTATTACCGAGAGGGCCCAGAGATACCTCTCCGAAACACGGAGTGACAAATCGTAATCTCGATCTATGCCAACCCAACAAACACCTTCGGAGACACCTGTAGAGCACCTTTATAATCACCCATTTACGTTGTGACGTTTGGTAGCACATAAAGTGTTCCTCCGGTATTCGGGAGTTGCATAATCTCATAGTCTGAGGAACTTGTATAAGTCATGAAGAAAGCAGTAGCAATGAAACTGACACGATCATAATGCTAACAGATGGGTCATGTCCATCAGATCATTCTCCTAATGATGTGATCCCGTTCATCAAATGACAACACGTGTCTATGGTTAGGAAACATAACCATCTTTCATTAATGAGCTAGTCAAGTAGAGGCATACTAGGGACTATATGTTTTGTCTATGTATTCACACATGTATTAGGTTTTCGGTTAATACAATTCTAGCATGAATAATAAACATGTATCATAAATTAAGGAAATAAATAATAATTTTATTATTGCTTCTAGGGCATATTTCCTTCAAGGATTTCACCAAAGTGCCCAAGCCTGCATATCTTAAGTTCCGGCGCGCTGTTGATCAATTCGAGGTGGTTCAAGACTCTCTAGATCAACGTTTTCGCACAAATGTTCAGGCAGACATCTACACCTTCGTTGTCCTCCCAAAGGGACTCTCTCTGCACCACTTCATTGACTTGGAGCACATTCGCGCTCATCCTTGAATTACCCGGGAGCTATTGAACTCATTGAGTCATCCGGCCTTGCTGCTCCATTTGCATTCCAACATGATTTTAACCAGGCTGCTATACATCAGTTTTATGCCACATGTTTCTTTGCTCCTAACAAAACCGTCACCTGGATGACCTCTGACACCGAGCTCACTGGCACTTATGCTCAGTTTGTCGCTGCTCTTGGCTTTCCTGATATTGGATTCAAGATCCATAAAGATGACCCCAACCACAAACCCAAAGCCGTTGAGGCTTGTGGCTATCTTCTTAAGGAGCTGGATGATCTTACTGAGGAGGAAAATATGAAGGATCTAAATCAAGTTTCTATTTGGAGATCTCCTTACTACATCGTTTACCAATGTATCATTCGCACCATCTATCCCAATATGGGTGACAAGGGATCTTGCAGCAGTTATTGCATTGATCTTATGTCTCGCCTCTATGAGTCCCTCAAAGGGAAGATCAATATTCCTCATTTTCTATGGCATGAAATTCGTCTTGCTAGCTTTTAGTATAAGCGTGCCTTCCCTCATGCTCCATTCATTCAGGCTCTCATTGAGAGTGTAGCTCCATTCTCTCTTGCTCGAGCTCATGTGCATGAGAAGTGGATTATTCCTCCTCACATGGCCCACGATTGGGCTCCCAAGGGTTCCTCCAAGTCTGCCCGTGCTCGTAGGTCTGCTGCTCAGTCTCATCCTTCCACTTCCAACTCTGCGTCTGTTGGGCGTTTTGCCCGTTTTCTCGGGAAGGCCCACTCTGCCATGATGAAGGCCTTCACCTTCACCTTCACTCAAAACCATGATGTTTTCACTTGTTTGTCACCCCCAAGAATGCCTTGAAGTCTTGTCTGCGTGACTCTGGGGCTCCCGATGTTAGTGATGATGAGTGTCTTCCGGTGGCTCCTCCTTCAGATTATGGCTTTCCTTCGGGGCCTGAGTGGGTTGATTTCTTCGACGATGCTGGTGGTAGTGGAGCTCAAAACGATGATGACCTGTGATTGTCTGTTGGGTTCTCCCTATCCCTTTTGGGTACTTGATGCCAAGGGGGAGAGCTAGTTATTGTTCCTATTCTGTCTATGTTAAGACTTGTCTTATGTTCAACCATTATGCTTTGGTGTATGACTTTTATCTGTGACTTTATGTATGAAGAGATATTATGATATTGTGATATTGTGCTCTTATGATGGTTACGATTGAGATATTATGATATTGCGACATTGTGCTCTTATAATTTTTACGATTGCCACCGTAAGGGGGAGCTCTTCATATTTGTGCATCAAGGCCTTGAAATGCTTTTTGGCAAATCTGTTTTTAAAGTATAGAACAATTTTTTTTGTGTACTATGTGAGTATTGTCATCAACTACCAAAAAGGGGGAGATTGAAAGTGCAATCATGCCCTTAATCGCATTTTGATGTTTATGACAATATACTCATAGGGGACTAGCAAAGTTTGTCAAGTATATCTCAGGTTTTAGTCCCCTCAGGAGCATGTGTGTGGATTATGATTTCGGAAATATTTAACTTCCTCAAGAACAAAGAACCAAGTCTACTGGCTTAGGCCCTTTTTGTGTTTGTTCTTGAGTATAGGGATCCCGCACTATTAAGAGGGGAACATCGGGTCTCGTGAAAATCTTGCTGAAGTGATCTTTTTTAAAAACACCTGTCTACAGAACTAAATCATCGGACGTCCGGTCCCTGTCGGTCGTCCGGTGCCTACTGAGGCCTCAGACGTCCGACGTCCACCGGACGGCCGGTATTTGCTTCACAGAGCCAAAACGTCAGATTTCTGGTAGTCACCGGACGTCCGACACTTCCTAGTCAGTACCAAAACGTCGGATGTCCGGCATCCACTGGACGTCCGGTACCTTCTCTACAGAGCCAAAACATCGGACGTCCTGTATCCACCGGCCTTCCGGTACCTTCTATGTCGTGCCAAAACATCGGTCGTCCGGTCCCTGTCGGATGTTCGGTGTCTGCCGAGGCCTCGATCGTCTGGTATGTCTCAGACGTCCGACATCTACTGTTCTCAAGTGGTTCCAACGACCACTTATTGAGGTATACTATAAATACCTCTCACCTATCTCGTGGGAGGTTTGACCATTCACTTAGAACATCCTCAAGAACACTTTTTACTCTCTCTCACTACACCAAATCTTAGATCCCGAAGGGATTTGAGAGCATTCGAGAGAGGTTGTCCACTCAAATGATAGATCCACTCCTTTCCCATCCTTGCACCAAAGGAATTCGTGATTTGAGCAAGTCTTGAGCTTTCCCCCGTCGTTCTTGTTACTCTTGGAGGTTGGAGACTCCTAGGCGGTAGGAGTCATTCGGAGAGGAATCGACCATTGTGATTACCCCCGGAAAGTTTGTGAGGGTTTGGAGACCACCCCAAGGTCTACCACTAGTGGTTGAGAAACGTCTTCGTGGTGTTGTCTCAAAGGGAGAATAGGATGAGCCTTCATGGCGTTGGTGTGCCTTCGTGGTAACATCCACCTCTCTAACGGTGGCGTAGCTTCCCTCCAGGAAGTGAACATCGGCATACATCCTTGTCTCTCGGAGTTGCGGTTATCCCTAACCCTAACTTCCTACTTGTGGTTACTTGTCTCTTAGTCTTGACTTATATCATATTATGCTTGCTTACTCACTTACTTGTGTTACTTGTTTACCTTGCTTAGCTCTTACTCCATCTTACTTGCAATTGTTAGGCTCACTTTCATATTCTGCATTATTGCCTAAAATTGGTAAGTAACAATTAAAATTTGTAATTGTACCTATCCCCCCCCCCTCTAGGTCCATCTCGATCCTTTCAGCTGCCATCGCCACCGCCTCTTGAAAAAGACCTAGCCGCTCCACCACTCCGCCTCCACCATAGATTGGTTCCCCCTCCTCCGGCCGGCCTTGCCGATGTGGAGAACCCGATCTATGAGTGGAGTTTTAATAATAGTAGTGTCTTTATTAGATTGGTTTAGGGTTTTGGTAATCTTCTTCTTCTTTGGAGATGACATCGTCTACAACAAATAATCTTCATCCCTTCGTTCGACGATGAGATCTTCTTCCCGACGTCAATGGTGGTGTTGGAAGATTAAATTTATGGTATGGTCCTTCAGATCTTGCTTCGGCAGATCGGTTTTGAATTTATTTTTTTCTCATGATCGCCGTGAGGAGGCTTGTCATTATTATTAACTCAAATTCCCAATCATGATTCAGGATTAATCTTCCTGACTCTGCTCCAACTTATACGTGAAGCCAGCTGCATCCATCGAGTGGTTCCTATTTCTGCATCTGGTGCGGTCGTGCGGACGACACGACACGAGCCCTTGCTACTTACTCAATCAAATTTTAGCCAATTATAATTCATGTTTAGTCAAAAAAAAAACATTACTTGGTGAACAAATTGCTTCCATGCTCATGAGCAAATTGAGCAAGTCAGTGTGCCATCTTTGCAGAGTATGCTGGGCTGCCGTTCAAGTATTCCAGCACAAGAGTTGGGCAAATCTGTCCGAACGATCGCCGTGTTAAGCCAACCAGCTGATTTTTTGCAGTAAAAAATCCGAAGCAAAAGCAGTATGGCATCGCTGCTGCACTACATCCTCACAAACACATATCTATGGCACTCTACAGCAACATAGCATCGTTAAACGCTACCAGGGCAGTCAGTAGCCGGCGAGGACCAATAGCTTCAGCAGTCAGTGGAGTTCATCCCAGTGCAGATTCCGTAGCCAATCGACCTTAATTTGCCTGCCAAACAACAGAATCGGTATCATGCGAATGCATCAGGCTCTAGCATACAAAGTTTGAATAATATGGTTTTCATCATGGCAGGTAGTATCTTGCTTCCAGAATATGTGGCTTAACTTAACTACTGCACTTCTGAACCCAACGATTTAGATGCAAGATATATGCTTTTGTTTCATCTGACAAGCTATTGGAAACCCAGTTAAACGTAACGAATCATATATATCACCATAGGCTGAGCGTGCACATTGGTTCGGCAAAAGAAGTGGCGTCATGTAAGACCAGATGAATTTAGAGAAGAAAGCTAATACCAGGAGAATACAAAAGTAAACATGCACAAGGAATTGCACAATGCCGCATACTCATCATGAGTTAGAAGAGTGAAAAAAAAAACAGGCATACAGTTCTCAGACAGGAAAGTTGGTAACGGTAGCCATACATTGAAAGTAAAGGAAGTGAACTACATATCCTAAGTCAGGGGAACAGAATACCTGCAAAAATTAGTTGATTTTAGGGCTTAAGTAGAACTGCGGATCCCTGAAGAACCTGACAATTGTCTCTGCCTTATCCCTGGAGAGGTCAGTGTTTTCTAGGATAGAACTCTCGGATGCTTTTGCAATTGCTTCAATGGAGCCAATAGCTTGGGCAAGCTATGAAATCAAGAGCATGACTATCAGCATGGCACGATACTGATATGACTAGTGTAGAGACACAAAACACACGGCAGTTAAATAGAAATATGAAATTTAGTGTTCACTGTTCACCAATAGATTTTGACTGCAATTAGCATGGCATGACAAATTGTACAGAGCAAATATCAGAGAATGGAGGACTTCTCAAGTTAGATAATCCGGCAAATGCTTAGTTCTCATTCTTGAATAGTTGCATAGAATCAAGTTTTTCATGAGAGGAGGCACAATAATTACGTTTGAACCTTTGAGCACTTGTCTATGGTGAACTGCCCCCAACCATGCTTTACAAAAATGATTGCCAACGTCAAGGAAAATGATTGTACTTATTGTGTCTACCATTTGAGTTGTTTTTCTCACTAGAGCCAAAACTTGCAAATAATTCAAAACTGAAATTGACTAGTCAGTAGCCAAGACATCATCCGGTTACATATTAAGATAAAAGATAGTTCAGTACACACCATATTGGCATCGTGATCATCAATACCAGGAATAGAGGTGAGCACTCGTATATAGGCATCCATGGACTGAACTGCTTCCTCCCGCTACAGACACAGGCGAGAAATCACTTAGCTTAAATTTTGAGCTACAGCATTTGCAACAACAAAAAAAGAAAAAAGAAAAAACTACATATAGTGCAGTGATAGATCTGGAAGCATGTGAAAGTACCTCATTCCTCATTGTTGAGCTAATGTCCTGCTGCTTGCAGACTGAACAAAAAAAATGTGTTGATCTGAGTCAGATGCTTGCAGCTTAGGACTTGATCATGAGCCAAATTAAGATAGATATTTACCTCCACGGGCATGAGCAATCTTGAGCATCATCTCAAATCCCATCTCTGGATCATTAACAGGCACAAATGTAGGGCAGCCAAGCTCCATGCCATACCTTGGTTAAGACACACATGAGTAACAATGATCCAACTAACATACCCCAGCACTAGCAAAATATATATTAGTTGCTTACTTGAAATAAGACTGATTAAACGATTCCATTTGCTCCACCGTAGGAACGGCAACAACGACATAGAGATTTTTGAACTGCCTCTTCAGTGCATTCACCCTGCAACAAGAACCATTCCAACAGTGTGGAGCCACCATTACGATCGTTACAGCAAACAAACACCTTAGCAGCATGCTGCTGTAAAACATAGCAGGGAAGAGTGCCGCACCTGCTAAAAACAGCAGCTGCATTCCCACAATCCCAGCTCGTCTCAAAGATGAAAGCAACTGATAACCCCCCATTGTTGAAGATGAAGTCCTGTAATACACCTCCTCCATCAGTTTTTGCAAAGACAACACAGAATCATTCGCGACTTGTGACTTGCAGGGCGGGAAGAGATGCTTACAGGAGATATCGACAGGAAGTTTAGGCGATACGAGTTGGCGGCCAGGAACGCGCCAATGAAGTTGATAAGGTGGTGGTCCTGCTTGTCTCTCCACGCGGTGCTCATCATGCATATTCCACGGCCTGCAACGCGACACCCAGCGGAGCCATCAAGATCCAATTCAGCATATGGATATGTCAAAAAAATCAGCAGATGGTTAACTGTGAGGTTGTTTATACCACGATCTAAATATCCCGGTAGTAAGTTATTTAACTCCCTTACTGGTCCGTGTTCAGAACCTTCATTCAGCAAAACAATTTCTGAATTTTCTGAACCTAACCTTTGAACCACACAGCAAAACAATTTCTGAATTTTCTGAACCTAACCTTCCACAAGTAAAGGAACAAAAGGGGCATGTTTGCGTGAGGATTCTCCGCTGAAAATTGGTCATGAATCCCCATCAGCACATCGCATACGCAATCAAGCAAAACATTTCGGCCGAGTCGAGCAACTGGCGGCCGCCACGGGACGCCCGGGCTTAGTCGGCCGAGCGCGCTGCAGAGAATCGCGCGATGACGTGCGGTGCCGTGCCGGAACCCTAGCTAGCGAGGGCGGCGCGTGCGTGAGCAGGCTAGTGAGTTGGCGGGTGGATCGGCGCCGCACCTGGGGTTGGGGCCGGGGCGGGAGCGGGCTGGGGCTGCGGCGGACGGGCGGAGGTCCGGCAGCGCTCCATCTGGAGAGGGGAGGAGGCCCGAAGCCGGAGCGGAGACGACGAGGCTGCGGCGGTGCGGTGGCGCGAGGCTTCGTGTCGTCGCCGTGCGTGCGCGCGAGGGGACGACGGGTGAAGAAGGGGGAGGAAGGAACTGTGGGCTGGGCGCCGCGGCGGAGGTGGGCCTGGATGTCTCGGTGGGCTGCGCGCGGCCTTGTCACAACGTTGCGCCCTCTTTTTTTCGGAATGTTAAACACGTGGCAGGGACGATCACCTGCTCCTCCGCCGCCAGAGAAATTTTGGTCTCATCGCCTCCGGCTGTCATCTTAACACTTAGAGATGGGAGATCTCGTATCTTCAATCATTCTGGATTTCTTGTCAACGTCTAGTGGTGATCGGAGTTTTGTCAGAATAAAAGTTACTCTCATTCTTTTTTGCAGTGTCATAAAGGCAGAGAGTTTCGTGTCCTCGTTATGTTAGTGTGTGAAGCGAAATCTTTCATCGACACATTGGTGAAGATACTGCGATTCGACAACCGGCCCAAATATGTTCATCGCTCAAGTCTTCTCATCTTTTTGGACAGATGATGGTGATGGGCTTTCAGAAACCTTTATTCGAATTATTCATGCGGGTGACAGAGTGAGAACATTATTGCTCCGGTCTAATTGCAGTCTTTTTATCAAAGTCGTGGGAGTATTTCGTCTAGCTGAGATAGACACCATGGAAAAGGTGCTTCTAAGAGATCTCGTGTAATTTTTAATCACAATGGTTACTTTATATTACTTTTTTATATTAAATCCGAACCAGTGTATCTGTAATGGTTGTGAGCATGAATAAAATTATAGATGTTTCTAGAACATAAACCTACTGTCACATTGATGAACTGTGACGTAACGTTGACTATGTTGAGCAAGAGAACGAAGATCATAATTGGTTTGGAGCCAAAAAATTGGCATGCCAATATTTCGCATTGTGTCAAATATTGGCTATTACTTGGTTGGTTACCGAGTTGTCTTGCCTATCTCACACAAAGTTATCAAAAGTTGGCAAGTATTTGGCAGCAAACCAATCATGCTCGAAATACATCAGTCTATTTCGTCGTCAAGAAACCAAGCGCCCGTCTATGCAGTATCTCCTCGATCGATCTAGAAGGCTTTGTAGGATCGTGAATCGATCTCCCAAGGTAAAAAACAGTTACCTTCTTTTACCCTTCTTACTAGCAAGTGTTACCGATGTGTGCCTTGTAGTACAATTTTTGGCCACTACCACAAGGTTGGTCTTTGTTTAGGTGATTGCTGGCCTTTTGGCAACCCAATGTGCTCTTTTAACAACTCTAGTTAAATTTTTTCTTCTTCTAAATAATGTTGACCAACTCATGGACAAATAAAACGAAAATTAAATTTGGCTGGCCAATATTTTAGTGGAGCAACCCTGAACTTAAATCAGACACACTATGGCATGTCAGATGCATCGTCCGAGCAAAGCTAGCGAGCTTCTCGGTAGGTAACTAACTCACATGGAAAAGTTTGCAGTTTTTTTTCTTTGCGGAAGAAAAGTTTGCAGGTTTTTTCCAAACTTATACTCCCTCCGTCCCCATAATATAAGAGCGTTTTTGACATAAAAAACGCTTTTATATTTTGGGATGGAGGGAGTAGATTTGTTAGCAAAGTTTGCAGGTCCAAGAAACAGGAGTGTTTACTACTACGACTCTACGTAAACAAATACAGTAGTATATCCTGAAGGTAGAAACGAAAATACACATCTTACTGAAATAACCTTCCTGACACCAAGTTCAAAAAAATAAAAATCCTAACACTAACCAGCAAAAGCATGATCTGCACTTCTACAGAGTTTCCACGTACACAAGGCAGGGCATGTACACAAGTCGCTGAAATAACCGCAATTGCAAAAATCTAGCATCAAGAATAAATGATGTGTTCCTCGGTACAAATGAAAATGATCGCACGGAGCTTCCCCAAACATGGGGAAAGTTGACAAAATATATGTCCAATCATGCAAAAAGTTTATGCACCATGGTGCCTGAACATGCCATAAAGGGGTTCACATCACAAGACACGAACTGCCGGCCAATGACATTATAATAAGACCATCATCACATATAAAAGCCCCCACTTGGTTCCACAAAGCTCTATATAGATGTGATTTCTGAATCCACTTTGGTCGGAAGTCGGAGCCTTTTCTCCAGTGCACTATGCAATGCAAGGTGCCTAGATAAATAAACCAGTATTTCTTTAAGCACGGGTGCTCACTTGCAGGGAGTAGACGCTAAATTAGACACCCCTCGTATAGAGGTAAGCAACCAATGCTTAAGAAAAACTCGGCTTAGTTTACTCAGAACCCTTGCACTGTACCAGGCCTAACAGAACTACTGCATGGACTTCCAAAGGCAGGGCATTAGCAGATACAAGACACAGAGCATATGTATAAAAATATTTGCCCAGGTTTAGTTTGGTGGAATAGTGATCATGAATTATTCGTATCTAGACTGAAACTAATGGCCACCCTAACTAACCAAATTATGTTTCAGCATTGCATCCTACCACAGATTCTTCTTGAAATGACAACAATTAAAACACTCGTCGCAAAAGAAACAGCTATTAAAACATAACAAATGGAGCGATGCATTCTACGACAGAATTAAAGAGAACTATGGCCTAAACTGGAAACAGAAGCGAAGACAACAGCATAGTACCATAAACATCCACGGCTGTGCAATGACTTCTAGACACAACATACAACAGGACAAGTTACCAAGGTACCATCTAACACACAGACACAGTTTAAACCACCTCTGACCCCAAGTACACAGGCAGTCTTCCAGATACATAACACTAGAGAGAACCTACAACTTTCCTCACTCAACTGGCCAACTCAATAGCTCACATGTCCTCGTCAGTGAGTCTCCTAGATCTAAAGTCGGTGACACGCACTTATGTTCCCCTGCTCCCATCTTCATAACGCAGTTCCCTGTATTCATGATGTACAATGTTGATACAGGTTTGCACTAAATTGGCAGGAGCAAATGAATCAGGAAATGACTGATAATGCTCAAAATTATGCTTACCTCCAATGGTAAGATCGACACCTTGGCCAGCGCCGTCTAAGGAATTTGAGGAGCAGATGGCAGGTATTTAATTTCATATGTGAGAAGCGCTGGACCAAAAGCATTGTACTTTCCTGAAGTGCTATAGGCTTGCTCCGCATCAGCGTGGTTGGAGAAGACCACTTTTGCAGTCTTGGACTTCCTGGTGATCTCAGTCTGACCCTCGATGATCGCTCCATGAGCACGGAACACGTTGTTGATACGATCCACTGAAGGAATGGATTCTGCACTACCAAAGTATAGAATCAAAGCTGCTGGACCATCTGCTGGTTTCTTATCTGGAAGATCAGTTGAAGCCTCATCTTGAGGTGCCACTTCCTGCTTCGTCTTCTTATTGCCATTCCTATTCTGAGACACTCGCTTCCTTTTGCGGCCTTCATAATCACTTGATGTATCTCCATCGTCGAAATCGCTGATGATAATGTCACACCAGTAAGAATCTTCCGCCTTTCGAGCCGAGTAGATGCCCCCCGCGGATTTCCTCCTGCCCCTCTGGCCATCCGCCGTCTCCAACTCAAGTTGTTCTGCCTCAATCTCATGTTTCGCCTTGGTAAAACTTCCAACGGACTTTTTCCTTCCTTTCTTACCACCAAATATCTCCAACAGCTCTTTATCATCCGAAGCGCTCGGCACTTTCGTGTCCTTGTGCTTCGAGAAGAAGCTAAATATCACATCCACAGAGTCATAACCCTTGAAATTGAATGGATCAGAAGCAACTGATGTAAGCTGAAGCAACAATTCGGTGGCCGATGGATACTCTATTTTCTCTTCCACCTCCTCATCCTTCACCTTTGCAGGCTGTGAGGGCTTCGCAGCAGAATCCGTTTTCCTAGGCCTCCCACGTGGCCTCCCGGTACCGCCACTGCGTGGTGCGGCGCTACTGCTACCCTTGCCCCTCCGGGCCCTCCTACGCCCAATGTCCACATCAGTATCAGAGTCACTGGCACCCTTCTTGCGCGGGTCCCAGTCCTCATCGGAATCGGCCTCCTGGACCTCCTCCTTCCTCTTCCTCCCCCTCCGGGATGGCGGGGTCGCCGACGAGTCGCAGTTAACCTCTCTTGCGCTCCTCCTGCCCCGATCCATGGGGGAAGGAGCAGCCAAAGCATCAGCATTCGCTATACCGAGCTCCAAGGTGTACACAGGGGGGTCGGGCAGACCCCTGAACTCATCAAATGCCCTGAGATGCGCCTTGGTGATGGCGGCCTGCACCCGGTTGCTGAAGCCCATGCGGTCGGCGGCCAAATCCTGGAGCGAGGCGAGGAAATCCCGCGGAACAAAGGGCCGCCGGAGGGAGGCGGGGGCGTCGGCGGCGGTGAGGGCGGCCTGGACGCGGCTGGAGAACTCGTCGAGGGAGGCGTCGACGGCGGCGTCGAAGTCGTCGGCGTCGCCGTCGTAGAGCTCCCCCACGGTGAAGTAGGCCTCGTAGGGCCTGAGCTGGGCCGCGTCGCACCAGGCGAGGGCCTTCTCGCCGAAGAAGGAGACGAGGAGCTGGGTGCCGCCGGAGGCGACGGAGAGGACCTCCCCCGGCCAGGACGGGTGGGAGAGCTTCTTGCCCCAGACCAGGTCCTTGGGGGCGAAGGCGGCCGAGGGGCCAGACCCGGGTAGGGCATGGGGTGGGGCGGCCGGATCCGGCGCCGCGGGGGGCGGGGGGGTGGCGTTGGTGGGGGACGGGGCGGGGGGCGGGGTCGGGGGGTTCTTCCGGGGGCGGCCGCGGCCGCGCTTGGCGGGGGCTAGGGTTTGGGGGACGGCGGCGGCGTTGAGGTCGATGTGGTCGGACATGGTGGATTTCTGGCTAGGGCTTGGCTCCCTCCCCCCCTCCCCTTGCTGGATCGATGGGAGTGAGTGAATGAAGTGAAATAATGACGCAAAGGACGAACCGGGTGGGGTGGGGTGGGGTGGGGTGGGCGGTGGGGTGCCTTCCTCTGCCTTCCCTTCTCTTCTCTTCTCCTCTCTTCTCCTCCTCACTAAACACAATCTTCCTCTCGCTTTGAACTCCGGTGATAGGAAAGCATTGATTGATCCTCACTAATTACAGTATTATTTTGTGGCAAGAGAGAGCTTTATTGAGTAGTAATACTACATGATTATGAACTGATATATAGATTGCTCTTAATACTGTTACATGTCGCAAGTCGACAAACCGCGTAGACATGGAGTTGTACCTCGCAAGGCGACAAACCAGAAAAAAGATGACTGATTGAATGAATGCAACTTCCTCCTAACTAATGCCCTTAAAAGTGTGAGTAACGCCGTCGAACTATACTTCACCTTTTGTTACCAGGGAAGTCGGGGATCAAATTTCAACTAGAGAAGGCTCTTCGTCACATCAAACCACATTGTAGAGAACCCTGGGCGGCTAGGGTAAATTCTCCCCTCCGAGTTTCACCTGTGAGTCTATGGATTTTCCTCCCCTTTTAATGCCCTCCGGCGACCGGTGGCGGGGAAGAGAATCCTCGTGCATCCGCTCCAGGTGGTAGTTTAGGTTAGGTTTCCTCTGCAAAGGACGAACGGGTTGGGTAGGCGGTGCGGTGCCTTCCTCTGCCTTCTCTTCGCTTCTCCTTCCCACTAAACACAATCTTCCTCTTTCTTTGAACTCCGGTGATAGGAAAGCATCGATTGATCCCTCACAAATTATTGTTTTGTGGCAAGAGAGAAATTTTATTGAGCAATAATACCACATGACTGCGAACTGTTGTATAAGTTGCTCATGGGTACCGTTACATTGTTGCAAGTCGACAAACTGCGTGAAACGTGATTGCAATTAGTTATGAGCTACTCGTGGATACGAAGTTGTACGCAAGGTGACAAACCATGAAAAAGGCGGCAAATTGCATGAATGCAGATTTCTCCTAACTAATGGCGTTAAAAGTGTGAGTAACTATGTCGGACTATATCTTCACGTTTTTGTGAGGGAGGTCAGGGATTAAATTTTAACTAGAGAAGATTCTTCGTCACATGAAACCACGTTGTACTCCAATACATTCTTTAATATCCAAAAACAAATTATGGCTTCAACCATTATCGACACGAAAACCATACCATAACCATTCCATAAGGAGCATGATGCCCTCTAAATTACAAGTACCACTTCATCCTTCATTCATGTGCATTTAGTCAAGAAAATCCAAGTAGCCGGTAGGACCCCACCACGAGAGTTATGCATAATCATCTCGGTGACGTAATGAGGTGGATATGGACTTATGTGGTATGCCTTTATTTCATATTTTTATCCACATCCCACCCAACAAAGCATGTCGTGATATGACTGACCATGACCCACAAAAATATTGTAATGATGCCATATTTCTTAAGATGTGTTTGCACTAATTCTATTATCTACTTTTAATGGGTTGGCAATTCCAATGCTAGTATTGGCTCTATCCTTATCCACAAGTCCGTCACCAGTGACGAAGGCAATGAAATGAGGTGCAAACTGACATGGAGATTTCGATGCCGTGAACATAACTTGTGTTGCATATGACGCTTGGATGCCAACATACCATGTCCACGTAAAGTGTACTCTAAGATGAGGGGGCACCGCCGCCCCTCGTGGAAGGCATCCAGATCAGCATGTGGTGTATTAACTACTCTGTTCAATGGCTTGTGTTGCACAATTGTAATCAGCTATATAAGTTTTCCATGGATACAGTTACACACTACAAGTTAATAAAACCGTGTGAAACATGATTACGGAACAAAGTTATACGTCGTGAGGCCACAAAAACCGCACAAATGCAAATCCCTCCTATCTAATTGCCATTAAAGTGTGAGTAATTCCTCTGAATCCCATCTTCATCACCCGCCAAAATAATACCATCTTCATCATTATTACAAGGGAAGCCAGGATCAATTAGAAAAGACACTTGATATCATCAAACCACGTGGATGAGCATTTTCTATCTTTCCAGTTCAGTTTCTACAATCTAGTCAAATGGTGACTTCAACATGATGCCCTCTAAACTACAGGTACCTCTTCATACTCCATTCTTGCGCTTAGCCACAAAATTCCAAGAGGCCAGTAGTTTCCTTCACAAATTTGGTAATAATGTCCATGAGAGTTATATATAATGATCTCGATGACAAGGCATCTAGTTTAATTCATAAATGAGGTAACAATGTTCACTAATTATTTTGGTTGCGCTCTTTTTAGAAACTATAATGAGGAGTAATATTGCATTTCACATGAAGATATTTAGCTTTTATTAACTCATAGATACAGTCTTATGTGGCATGCCTTTATTTCTCCTTTATTTCCATACCTCATCCCAACAAAGCATGTCGTGGTGTGACGAACCATGACCCCATAAAAGTATTGTAATGTTGTTATATTTATTACAAGATGTGTCTACACTAACTTTATTATCTAGTTTATCTAACTTTACCAGGTCAGATAGCTTCAATGCTAGTATTGGCTCTAACCTTATCCATGAGGGAATCCGTTAGCAATGATGAAGGCAATGAATAAGGTGCAAACCAACATGTAAAGCCGTGAGGTTATGTTACACCGTCACCCCTCATGGATGGCATCCCACGACGACATATAGCCAACGAGCTCCTCTATTCAATAGCCGGTGGGCCCATATAAAGTTTTAAAAATGAAATGGACTTGGAGGTTCTATTCTCTTCCTCATTGAATTCAATCATTTTGTTTTGAACTCCACTGTAAGGAAAGTATTGATTATGATAAAATAACATCGATTGACCCCCCACCCCCCACTAAAAAAATTGGCAAGAGGAAGCTTTGTTGATTAGATGTACTTCATGATTATAGTCAACCATACATATAATTTGCTCATGGACTATTACACGTTGTAAGTCGATAAACTATGTGAAACATGATTACAAAATAGCTACGAGCTTCTCGTGTATACACAGTTTGTTGGGGAACGTAGTAATTTCAAAAATTTTCCTACGCACACGCAAGATCATGGTGATGATTAGCAACGAGAGGGGAGAGTGTTGTCTACGCACCTCGTGAGACCCGGCGGAAGCGATCACAACGTAGAGGAAGTAGTCGACGTTCTCCTCGCGATCCGACCGATCCCGACGTTACTCCGGCGCCCAGTTCTTGACACACGTGACAGCTCGATGACGCCCCTCAGACTCGATCCAGCCGAGTGTCGAGGAGATTTCGTCAAGACGACGGCGTGGTGACGATCTTGATGTTTCACCGGCGCAGGGCTTCGCCTAAGCTTCGCGACGGTATAACCGAGGTGGAATATGGTGGAGGGGGGCACCGCACACGGCTAAGGAACGATCCGTAGATCTAACTTGTGTGTCCTAGGGTGCCCCCCTGCCCCCGTATATAAAGGAGCAAGGGGGAGGGGGCTGGCCGGCCAAGGGTGGCGCGCCAGGAGTCCTACTCCTCCGGGTAGGATTCTCCCAATCCTAGTTGGACTAGGATTCCTGAGGGAAAGAGAGAGGGGGCCCCTTTCCTAGTCCTAGTAGGACTAGGGAAGGGGAAGGCGCGCCACCTAGGGCTGGCCCTTCTCCTTTCCACTAAGGCCTACTATGGCCCATTTACCTCCCGGGGTTCCGTAACCTCCCTACTCGTATAAATTCCTGTTTTACTTGGAACCATTCCGAACTCCAAACATAGGCTTCCAATATATCAATCTTTATGTCTCGACCATTTCGAGACTCCTCGTCATGTCCGTGATCACATCCGGACTCAACTTCTTCGGTACATCAAAATACATAAACTCATAATAACCGCCATCGAAACCTTAAGCGTGCATGGACCCTACGGTTCGAGAACAATGTAGACATGACCTAGAACTATTCACGGTCAATAACCAACAGCGGGACCTGGATGCCCATATTGGTTCCTACATATTCTACGAAGATCTTTATCGGTCGGACCGCATAACAACATCGTTGTTCCCTTTGTCATCGGTATGTTACTTGCCCGAGATTCGATCGTCGGTATCCAATACCTAGTTCAATCTCGTTACACGCAAGTCTCTTTACTCGTTCCGTAATACATCATCTCACAACTAACTCATTAGTTGTAGTGCTTGCAAGGCTTCAAAGGATGTGCATTACCGAGAGGGCCCAGAGATACCTCTCCGACAAATCGGAGTGACAAAACCTAATCTCAAATACGCCAACCCAACATCCGCCTTTGGAGACACCTGTAGTACTCCTTTATAATCACCCGATTCGTTGTGACGCTTTGGTAGCACCAAAGTGTTCCTCCGTAAACGGAGTTGCATAATCTCATAGTTATAGGAACATGTATAAGTCATGGATAAAAGCAGTAGCAACATACTAAACGATCGTGTGCTAAGCTAATGGAATGGGTCATGTCAATCAGATCATTCAACTAATGATGTGACCTTGTTAATCAAATAACAACTCCTTGTTCATGGTTAGGAAACATAACCATCTTTGATTAACAAGCTAGTCAAGTAGAGGCATACTAGTGACACTCTGTTTGTCTATATATTCACACATGTATTATGTTTCCGGTTAATACAATTCTAGCATGGATAATAAACATTTATCATGATATGAGGAAATATATAATAACTTTATTATTGCCTCTAGGGCATATTTCCTTCAGTCTCCCACTTGCACTAGAGTCAATAATCTAGATCACATCACCATGTGATTAACATCGATAGTTCACATCATCATGTGATTAACACCCATAGTTCACATCGCCATGTGACCAACACCCAAATGGTTTACTAGATTCAGTAATCTAGTTCACATCGCTATGTGAGTAACACCCAAAGAGTACTAAGGTGTGATCATGTTCTGCTTGTGAGAGAGTCTTAGTCAACGGGTCTTTCACATTCAGATCCGTTATGTATTTTGCAATTTTTCTATGTCTACAATGCTCTGCACGAAGCTACTCTAGCTAATTGCTCCCACTTCCAATATGTATCTAGATCATGACTTAGAGTCATCGAGATCAGTGTCAAAACTTACATCGACGTAACCCTTTACGGCGAACCTTTTGTCACTTCCATAATCGAGAAACATATCCTTATTCCACTAAGGATAATTTTGACCGCTGTCCGATGATCTACTCCTAGATCACTATTGTACTCCTTGTCAAACTCAAGTCAGGGGTATACAATAGATCTGGTACACAAGATGGCATACTTTATAGAACCTATGGCCAAGGCATAGGGAATGACTTTCATTCTCTTTCTATCTTCTGCCGTGGTTGGGTTTTGAGTCTTACTCAATTTCACACCTTGTAACACGTGCAAGAACTCTTTCTTTAACTGCTCCATTTTGAACTACTTCAAAATCTTGTCAAGGTATGTACTCATTGAAAAACTTATCAAGCATCTTGATCTATCTCTATAGATCTTGATGCTCAATATGTAAGCAGCTTCACCGAGGTCTTTCTTTGAAAAACTTCTTTCAAACACTCCTTTATGCTTTGCGAATAATTCTACATTATTTCGATCTACAATATGTCATTCACATATACTTATCGAAATGTTGTAGTGCTCCCACTCACTTTTTAGTAAATACAGGCTTCACCGTAAGTCTCAGATAAAACTATATGCTTTGATCAACTCATCAAAGCGTATATTCCAACTCCGAGATGCTTGCACCAGTCCATAGATGGATTGCTGGAGCTTGCACACTTTGTTAGCTCCCTTCGGATCGATAAAACCTTCTGGTTGCATCATATACAACTCTTCCTCCAGAAAACCATTCAGGAATGCAGTTTTTACATCCGTTTGCCAAATTTCATAAATTGTGGCAATTGCTAACATGATTTGGACAGACTTAAGTATCGCTACAGTTGAGAAAATCTCATTGTAGTCAACACCTTGAACTTGTCAAAAACCTTTTTGCGACAAGTCGAGCTTTGTAGATAGTAACACTACTATCAACGTCCGTCTTCCTCTTGAAGATCCATTTATACAATATGGCTTGCCGATCATCGGGCAACTCCACCAAAGTCCATACTTTGTTCTCATATATGGATCCCATCTCAGATTTCATGGCCTTAAACCATTTCATGAATCTGGGCTCACCATCGCTTCTTCATAGTTCGCAAATTCATCATGGTCTAGTAACATGACTTCCGAGCAGGATTACCGTACTACTCAGTGCGGATCTCACTCTGGTTTACCTACGAGGTTCGGTAGTAACTTGATCTCGAAGTTACATGATCATCATCATTAGCTTCCTCACTAATTGGTGTAGTTGTCACAAGAACAGATTTCTGTGATGAACTACTTTCCAATAAGGGAGCAGGTACAGTTACCTCATCAAGTTCTACTTTCCTCCCACTCACTTCTTTCGAGAGAAACTCCTTCTCTAGAAAGGTCCATTTATTAGCAACGAATGTTTTGCCTTCGGATCTGTGATAGAAGGTGTACCCAACAATTTCCTTTGGGTATTCTATGAAGACGCACTTCTCCGATTTGGGTTTGAGCTTATCAGATGAAACTTTTTCACATAAGCATCGCAGCCCCAAACTTTAAGAAACGACAACTTTGGTTTCTTGCTAAACCACAGTTCAGATAGTGTCGCCTCAACGGATTTAGATGGTGCCCTATTTAACGTGAATGCAGCTGTCTCTAATGCATGATCCCAAAACGATATTGGTAAATCGGTAAGAAACATCATAGATTGTACTATATCCAATAAAGTACGGTTATGACGTTCGGACACACCATTATGATGTGGTGTTCGGTGGCATGAATTTGTGAAACTATTCCACATTGTTTTAATTGAAGACCAAACTCGTAACTCAAATATTCATCTCCACGATCAGATCGCAGAAACTTTATTTTCTTGTCACGATGATTTTCCACTTCACTCTGAAATTCTTTGAACCTTTCAACTATTTCAGACTTATGTTTCATCAAGTAGATATACCCATATCTGGCTTCAAATCAATTGTAAAGGTCGAAAATAATGATACTTGTCGCGAGCCTTAATATTCATCGGACGACATACATCAAGATGTATGATTTCCAACAAATCTGTTGCTCGCTCCATTGTTCCGAGAACGGAGTTTTAGTCATCTTGCCCAAAAGGCACGGTTCGCAAGCATCAAGTGATTCATAATCAAGTGATTCCAAAATCCCATCAGCATGGAGTTTCTTCATGCGCTTTACACCAATATGACCTAAACGGCAATTGCCACAAATAAGTTGCACTATCATTATTAACTTTGCATCTTTTGGTTTCAATATTATGAATATGTGTATCACTACGATCGAGATCCAATGAACCATTTTCATTGGGTGTGTAACCATATAAGGTTTTATTCATGTAAATGAACAATAGTTTATTCTCTTACTTAAATGAATAACCGTATTGCAATAAACACGATCAAATCATATTCATGCTCAACGCAAACACCAAACAACATTTATTTAGGTTCAACACTAATCCCGAAAGTATAGGGAGTGTGCGATGATGATCATATCAATCTTGAAACTACTTTCAACACACATCGTCACTTCACCCTTAACTAGTTTCATTTTATTCGCAACTCCGCTTGAGTTACTACTCTTAGCAACCGAACCAGTACCAAATACCGAGGGTTGCTATAAACACTAGTAAAGTACACATCAATAACATGTATATCAAATATACCTTTGTTCACTTGGCCATCCTTCTTATCCGCCAAATACTTGGGGTAGTTCTCGCTTCCAAGGACCAGTCCCTTTGCAGTAGAAGCACTTAGTCTCGTGCTTAGGTCCGACTTGGGCTTCTTCACTTGAGCAACAACTTGCTTGCCGTTCTTCTTGAAGTTCCTTCTATCCCTTTGCCCTTTTCTTGAAACTAGTGGTCTTGTTAACCATCAACACTTGATGTTCTTTCTTGATTTCTACCTTCATCGATTTCATCATCATGAAAAACTCGGGAATCATTTTCATCATCCCTTGCATACTATAGTTCATCACGAAGTTCTACTAACTTGGTGATGGTGACTAGAGAATTCATCAATCACTATCTTATCTGGAAGATTAACTCCCACTTGATTCAAGCGATTGAAGTACCTGCATAATCTGAGCACATGCTCACTAGTTGAGCGATTCTCCTCCATCTTTTAGCTATAGAACTTGTTGAAGACTTTATATCTCTCAACTCGGTATTTGCTTGAAGTATTAACTTCAACTCTGGAACATCTCATATGGTCCATGATGTTCAAAACATCTTTGAAGTCCCGATTCTAAGCCATAAAGCATGGTGCACAAAACTATCAAGTAGTCATCATATTGAGCTAGCCAAACGCTCATAACGCCTCGCATCTACTCCTGCAATAGGTCCGTCACCTAGCGGTGCATCAAGGACATAATTCTTCAGTGCAAAGAATGAGGATTAACCTCGGATCACGGATCAAATCCGCAACATTGCCACTAACATTTTTCAACACAGTTTTCTAGGAACATATCAAAATAAACATATGAAAGCAACAACGCGAGCTATTGATCTACAACATAATTTGCAAAATACTACGGGACTAAGTTCATGATAAATTTAAGTTCAATTAATCATATTACTTAAGAACTCCCACTTAGACAGACATCTCTCTAGTCATCTAAGTGATCACGCGATCCAAATCAACTAAACCATAACCGATCATCACGTGAAATGGAGTAGTTTTCAATGGTGAACATCTTATGTTGATCATATCTACTATATGATTCACGCCGACCTTTCGGTCTCCGTGTTCCGAGGCCATATCTGCATATGCTAGGCTCGTCAAGTATAACCCGAGTATTCTGCATGTGCAAAACTGGCTTGCACCCGTTGTAGATGGACGAGAGCTTATCACACCGATCATCACGTGGTGTCCGGGCACGACGAACTTTGGCAACGGTGCATACTCAGGGAGAACACTACTTGATAATTTCAGTGAGAGATCATCTTATAATGCTACCGTCAATCAAAGCAAGATAAGATGCATAAAGGATAAACATCACATGCAATCAATATAAGTGATATGATATGGCCATCATCATCTTGTGCTTGTGATCTCCATCTCAAGCACCGTCGTGATCACCATCGCCACCGCGCGACACCTTGATCTCCATCGTAGCATCGTTGTCGCTACGCCATCTATTGCTTCTACGACTATCGCTACCGCTTAGTGATAAAGTAAAGCAATTACAGTATGCGTTGCATTTCATACAATAAAGCGACAACCATATGGCTCCAGCCGATTGCCGATAACTTCGGTTACAAAACATGATCATCTCATACAATAAAATATAGCATCACGCCTTGACCATATCACATCACAACATGCCCCGCAAAAACAAGTTAGACGTCCTCTACTTTGTTGTTGCAAATTTTACGTGGCTGCTACGGGCTTAAGCAAGAACCAATCTCACCTCGCATCAAAACCACAACGATATTTCGTCAAATAGACTCGCTTTAACCTTCTCAAGGACCGGGCGTAGCCATACTCGGTTCAACTAAAGTGAGAGAGACAGACACCCGCCAACACCTTTAAGCAACGAGTGCTCGTGGCGGTGAAACCAGTCTCGCGTAAGCGTCGCGTAATGTCGGTCCGGCCGCTTCATCTCACAATACCGCTGAACCAAAGTATGACATGCTGGTAGGTAGTATGACTTGTATCGCCCACAACTCACTTGTGTTCTACTCGTGCAAAACATCAAACCATAAAACCTAGGCTCGGATACCACTTGTTGGGGAACGAGTAATTTCAAAAATTTTCCTACGCACACGCAAGATCATGGTGATGATTAGCAACGAGAGGGAGAGTGTTGTCTACGCACTCGTGAGACCCGGCGAAGCGATCACAACGTAGAGGAAGTAGTCGACGTTCTCCTCGCGATCCGACCGATCCCGACGCCACATCCGCGCCCGAGTTCTTGACACACGTGCAGCTCGATGACATCCCTCGTACTCGATCCAGCCGAGTGTCGAGGGAGAGTTCCACAACCTGACGGCGTGGTGACGATCTTGATGTTTCACCGCGCAGGGGCTTCGCTTAAGCTTCGCGACAGTATAACCGAGGTGGAATATGGTGGAGGGGCACCGCACACGGCTAAGGAACGATCCGTAGATCTAACTTGTGTGTCCTAGGGTGCCCCCTGCCCCAGTATATAAAGGAGCAAGGGGAGGGGCTGGCCGGCCAAGGGTGGCGCCAGGAGTCCTACTCCCTCTGAGTAGGATTCCCCAATCCTAGTTGGACTAGGATTCCTGAGGGGAGAAGAGAGAGGGGGCGGCCCCTTTCCTAGTCCTAGTAGGACTAGGGAAGGGGAAGGCGCGCCACCTAGGGCTGGCCCTTCTCCTTTCCACTAAGGCCTACTATGGCCCATTTACCTCCCGGGGTTCCGGTAACCTCCGGTACTCGCAGAATTCCTGTTTTACTTGGAACCATTCCAACTCCAAACATAGGCTTCCAATATATCAATCTTTATGTCTCGACCATTTCGAGACTCCTCGTCATGTCCGTGATCACATCCGGACTCAACTTCTTCGGTACATCAAAATACATAAACTCATAATAACCGCCATCGAAACCTTAAGCGTGCGGACCCTACGGTTCGAGAACAATGTAGACATGACCTAGAACTATTCACGGTCAATAACCAACAGCGGACCTGGATGCCCATATTGGTTCCTACATATTCTACGAAGATCTTTATCGGTCGGACCGCATAACAACATACGTTGTTCCCTTTGTCATCGGTATGTTACTTGCCCGAGATTCGATCGCCGGTATCCAATACCTAGTTCAATCTCGCACGCAAGTCTCTTTACTCGTTCCGTAATACATCATCTCACAACTAACTCATTAGTTGTAGTGCTTGCAAGGCTTCAATGATGTGCATTACCGAGAGGGCCCAGAGATACCTCTCCGACAAATCGGAGTGACAAAACCTAATCTCGAAATACGCCAACCCAACATCGCCTTTGGAGACACCTGTAGTACTCCTTTATAATCACCCGATTCATTGTGACGCTTTGGTAGCACCAAAGTGTTCCTCCGTAAACGGAGTTGCATAATCTCATAGTTATAGGAACATGTATAAGTCATGGATAAAAGCAGTAGCAACATACTAAACGATCGTGTGCTAAGCTAATGGAATGGGTCATGTCAATCGATCATTCAACTAATGATGTGACCTTGTTAATCAAATAACAACTCCTTGTTCATGGTTAGGAAACATAACCATCTTTGATTAACAAGCTAGTCAAGTAGAGGCATACTAGTGACACTCTGTTTGTCTATATATTCACACATGTATTATGTTTCCGGTTAATACAATTCTAGCATGGATAATAAACATTTATCATGATATGAGGAAATATATAATAACTTTATTATTGCCTCTAGGGCATATTTCCTTCACAGTTATATGCCAAAATATAACAAACTGCTAGAATGCAAGTCCCTCCTAGGTAATTGCCTAAAAGTGTGAGTAACTCCACTAAACTCAATCTTCACTTTTGTTACCAGATAAGTCGGGGATCAACTAGCACTAGTAGAAAACCACCCATTAGTCCCGGTTCGTAAGGGCCTTTAGTCCCGGTTCGGGAACCGGGACTAATGGGTCGTTATTAATACCTCAACCCATTAGTCCCGGTTCAAACGCGAACCGGGACCAATGTGCTCCACGTGGCCTGTCGCCGAGCCCAGTCGGGGGCCTTTGGTCCCGGTTGGTGGCTCCAACCGGGACCAAAAGGCATCCACGGTCTCGCATTCCATGGCTGGGGTTTTTTAAGGAGGGGGTTGGGGGTTTTGGGGGTTAATTTAGGTGTTTCAGATATTGTGTTAGCTAGCTAATTAATAGAGAGAAGTGTCCTCTCTTATGTCCGTGCTTGGTCGACGCCACGTAGTATATATACATAAGTGATCGAGAGAACCATTCAAGATCTGAAGTTCGTCATGCATACCGAGAGAAGTGATCGATCGACCTCTCCTTCTCCGAGAGATTGGTCGAATAACAAGTTTTACTGGCTACATACATGTACAATCTATATAAGATCTCTTAATTACAAACCACTAGCATTTGAATTGAAGTTCCACATGGTATTCTCCGCTTTTTGATGACGTGTTCAAGAAAGAATCCCGCCAATTCCTCTGGAATTGCTTTCATGCGATCTGGTGGTAGGAGTTCATCCCGCATCTGCCACGTCTAATTAATTTGAAGAAGGGGGTTAATTAATACATATATATGAATGAAACTCAACAGAAATGATGGTGTAATAAAACGAAATTGTGAATATTGCTTACGCACTTCATATTGTCTTCTAGAGTAGCCCCGCTTGTTTTTCAAAGTCGCGTTGTGGATGAACTCGCACACGTAGTATCCGCAGAAATCATTCCCTTCCTCCTGCCACAAGCACTTTACGAGAAATAGAGGTCAATCAAACTGATAATGAAGCATTATATAAATGGCATTGATGAAAGTATAGCTATAGAATCAACGGGAGATGCGAGCCAGTAGTACTTACTTTCGGGTATACATATCGCAGCTCCTTCGGCAGTCCCGGAGCTTGTGCGGTGAACTGTTTCCAAACCCTGCAAGACAAAGAAAATAATTATTATTACTTGAGATATCGGAAATGAACAAAAGTTGCGGTATGGTGCGATAATGATCGATTGAACTTACTTGCTGAGCATTTCAGTTATGTCCGCATAGGTGCTGGGATCTTTCCGTCTCGAGTCTAAGACGGTTACTAGTCCATGCTCAAGCTTAATCTCCAGAAGAATATACTAGTACCTGCACACGCATGCATAACTCATCAATTACATTAACCTCGCTCGAGTAATAAGGGAAACCGAATATGCACACGACAGTAACACTCACGGGCCGTTGTAAGGAAAGAGTATGGTATCTTTGTTTTAATTTTTGATCAACGATTGTAGCAAGTTGTCCTCGGCCTCTTTGACGTTCTTTTCAACCAGAAATACATCTATGATATTTGTGTTAATGAACCCAATATCATAGATTTCATTTTTTTTGCACTCGACGATCTTCAATCTGCATAATATATTGAGGATAATTAATTATAAATACATGCAATGAAAGAGCCGAGCTATATATACGAGACTAATGATGTAAATAGTACTTACAGCAGTAGCAAAAGACCATTAATTTATCGAGGGCCTTTTGATTGAAGAACTCAAGAACTCCTCAAATGGAATAGACAACACATCATTTGAAACGAGGTCGTGCTCCTCTTTAATTTTGAGATACAAAGTGTTCGTCCCCTCAGACTCTCTGCAGGTTTTCATGTACCAACTATGGAATCTTCGCATCATTGTTGTCGAGACTTTTCATCTTTGACGAGAGGCTTCCGTGCATCAGATCTGAATAAGTCCACCTCCATGAAATCGGGAAGTACATCGTCAGGCGGTAATCTTCAAGATTGCCATAACCGCCACCGTCCCGGAGGATTAGACACATTGAGCGGGGTACGATTGTTGTGTGTTTGTTTGCCGAAGCTGGGCAATTTTTCCCCTTTGCTCATTGTTCTTTTGACCTTTATCACCGATGAGTTCCCATTGCTTGGCTTGGAGATATGTCTGCTCAAGAATGCGCTCATAGTTGGTTCTCGGCGGAGACTTTGGTGGTTTCCTCAGGGCACCGAGAGTGCGCTTTGCTTTCACCGGATCTACCTTCTCCTCCGGAGGTGGATGTATCTTTGCTTTCACCCATTCAAAGAACTCCTTCACGTGGGTCTGCATGATCGTATCGTTTTCCTCCTTGGTCCTCTCGTACGGTAACTTCTCTAGAGGCTTTACAGGTGGACCGTATCTGTATTGCCTCTCTCTTCTTGTGCTGCTAGACGCCGGAGCAGACGGAGCGGCTGCGCATCTCTTCTTCGTGCTTGCTTACGAGGCGGAGGAGAAGGACTACGACGCGTCGGAGCAGCCGGGTGGCGGCGGGTCTCTTCCGCCCTTGCTTGGCGAGGCGAGAAGGAGGAGGCGGAGTGCCGCCACGCCGCCGGAGAGGAGGCGGAGTGCCGCCACGCGTGCACTTCTCGATCGTCACTCACGGGAGGAGGAGGCGGTGGAGGAGGCGGAGTGCCGCCACGCGTGCCTGATCGTCACTCACGGAGGAGGAGGCGGTGGAGGAGGCGGAGTGCCTGACTCATCGGAGGAGGAGGAGGAGGCGGAGGCGCCCATTCTGAAGGTTGATGAGCTCCTTCGCCATAGGCATGGAGTCTTCAGAGCGTAACCCAGCCTAGTCTCCCCTTCACCGTAGGGTGCTCAAGCCGAGGTCCTCAAATCCTCTCGTTATTTCATCCACCATCACCTTAGCAAATCCTTCCGAATCGGTGGCGGTGATAAGTTGTGCCGGGTCCACTAGGATAAACTTGGCCAACAACCGCCTTGACCTTCAAATTCATGCATCGCGCCATAATGTGGCAATTTTGAGACTCGTGATACCATCCATGGGATAGCTGGCAGAGCCGTCAAGACATGCTCCTACTGAAGCAGCTCGGTGGAAGCAACGCTTTCTCCGCTGAGATGGCGGGGTAGCCGGGGAAGCTTCGCATGTCGCTTGTTGCGATCTGCCGCTTCTCGCCCTCTAGCCCCATTACCCTTCCAAGCAGCGCCAGATTTGGTCTGCTCCGCTTCTTCCTCCTCTCGTGGGTTTTGTAACCCCTGCATCCGAAAACCAACCTTCCACGGAAGGGAGCTGGCGTGCCTCGTGTCCGTCCCAGGGTGCTCGGGATTCCCAAGGGCCATTGTGAGCTCGTCCTTCTCCCTGCTTTGGAAGGAACATCCTCGCTGCTTACAGCATCGATATAGTGTCGAAGGTTCTTGATGGTGTTTGCGCTTGCTCATCCGCCCATCGACATCGCCTCATTATAGGTCCAAGGTTCCGCCAGCCCCAAGAACCAAGTCCGCAACGGTCCGCCAGCGATTGTCTCTGGTTCGATCCCTTTTTCAAGCAGATCATGCTCAGCCTTGGACCACTTAGGCCGGGCTTTGAGGTAGCCACCGACCCCGCATGATGGTGAAGCTTCTTCTTCGCAGCATTTTTCTTGTTTGTCTCCGACATCTTCTTACTCTTTTCCGATGTCTTGTGGGCCACAAATGCGGGCGATGATCTTTGATCTTCTCATATTTGCCGATGAATTCTGGTGTCTCTTTTTCTTGACAAACTGGTTCAGCTCTTTCCTCCACCTCCTCATTAGGCCTGCCATCTTCTTAAGAGCACAAGACTTGATTAATTGCTCTTTAACTCGGCTTCTCCGGATCCTCCTCTGGCGGTAGGGTGAAATTTGCCTTCACTCATTCCAAAGATCTTCTTTCGCATATCATTGACATAAGACACCTCAGCGTCTTCATCCTTAGCAGCTTATACCATTGCCGGATGTTGATCGGGATCTGTCCCTAACAAGAACCCCGTGACCGAGTAGAAAATGCCTTCTTTGTCCGGATGGGTTCAATGGGTTCGCCGTCGTCGGCGCGATTTCTATGATCTCAAACTTTTCATCCGAGCTCAACTTTTCTTGGGCCTCGTCTCCTTACCGAAGTTGTGCTCGATCCGGAGGGCTAGGAATTATAAGGAAGAAAGACGACAATAATTAATATGTGTACATATACCAAAACAATGGATGCATCAATTAACTTGTCAAGATGGGCTTAACTAATATATATATACCGGCGGACTCGGTTCGGTGACCGGAGCGATCGACGGTCTCCTTCGTCTTGTACCTCCATTGTGTCACCGAGCCATCATGAACATAGTCCTCCTCTTGTACCGCATTAATGGGTCGGCCATCATAATCATAGCCCTCTTCTTCATCCAAATGACCAACGGTGTCGATGAGAAATGACGCAACATCATCACTCCCATTTGCGATTATTTCCCCAACATCGCTTCGCTTTCTTCGTCTCTCGAGTGCTCCATAGTTTCTGCAAATATTGACAACATGTCAATTA
Source organism: Aegilops speltoides (assembly GCA_021437245.1). Classification (NCBI taxonomy): domain Eukaryota; kingdom Viridiplantae; phylum Streptophyta; class Magnoliopsida; order Poales; family Poaceae; genus Aegilops; species Aegilops speltoides. The sequence continues at coordinate 36,811,502 of CM038142.1, forward strand.
TTATTCAAACATGGTACATAGTGGCAAACGTAAAACTAGCTAGCTAATCACAATAAGGAATCATGTTAGTGGCCTCGACGCTGCTTCTCTAGGGTTTGGGGTCGCCTCGACACAAAGCTTCAAGGGTTTGGGGTGGCCTCAACGATAACGCTCTTTTAACTTGATAAATTTGGGTGGCCTCGAGAGAGTTAATTTGTCGGGTAGGGGCGCGGCGGGAGGGGGTACGTAGGAGACCTGCAACATCATTTTCTCTCTAGGGTTTGGGTGTCCTCGAGAGTTTTGGTCGAGCGAGAGGGCCGAGGGGGGTGCTGCAGTTGTATCTAGAGGGGGTTATATCGACAACGACGCGACATACATATACATGGGAAAATAATGTTATCGGGGAGGGGGTATCAGTACCACCCCCTCATGTTGAAGTTTCTTCTTTCTCCTTTCCTTTCTTTCTTCTTCTCCTATTCTTTTTCTTCTTCTCCCTCGAGAAAGGAAAATAATTAAGGAAAAGGAAGAAAAGAGGAAGAAGGAAGAAGGAAGAAGAAGAAGAAGTAAAAGAAGAAAAAAAAAGAGGAGAAGAAGAAAGGATTAGAGGAGAAGAAGAAAAAATAGAATTTCTTCTTTCTCCTCTATTCCTTTCTTCTTCTCCTCTTCTTCTTCTTTTTCCTCTTCTTATTTATTTCTCTTCTTCTTCCTCTCCTCTTTTCTCCTTTCTTCCTCTTCTTATTTTCCTTTTCCTCTCATTCTTTTAGTATTGCTTGTTTTAAAAAAATGTTCAAATAGAAAATTTCTAAAAAACAAAGGTTTTGCCTAATGCATTGTTCATATGAATATACAAACATTTGCATATTCTACAATAATTAATATCAACAAAAAAATCTATGAACGGAAAAAAAAACTAAAATCTATCTTTTGCATATATGAAAACATTAATACACATATGAACAATAAATACATATATCAACAAAAACATAATCTGAACAATTTTTAAACATTACATACACATAGCCACATACATACACATATACATTATATATATATATATATATAGGGAAAATCCATCCTACCACCCGGTGGTAGTTACCCCACATGTCTCATATACTACCATGTGGTACTATATATACTATTTTATTATTTTAACTATGTTCATATAATATATATAAGATATTTTAAAGCAAGTTACATGAAAAAATTGCATATGAGTCCATAGTTTTTGTTATATTTGTGAAATACGTACATATTTGTACGTAAAAAGGAGCATACTCAAAATATGATACATACTACCTAAAAATTAGTATATATACTACCTAAACATTGTTATATACTACATACTACACGTACATACTCTCGATTTCGACAGATACTACATACAACATACAAAACGCAAGCGGTGGTAACTACCACTGCTTGTAAACTAAACTAATAAAAATGAAAAAAAAACAGAGCCGCATATATATATATATATAGCCACATATATACATACACATATATATATATACATTGAACAAAAAAGTAAAACTAATAAAAATGAAAGAAAAAATAGAGCAGTGCTGGGCGCGGCTCACAGTGGTGGCGGCGGCGCGGCGGCGAGGCGACGGCGAGGCTCGGGGCGGGGCACGGGCGGGCGGCGGGCGACGAACTGGCGGCTCGGCGGCGATGACGCGGGCGCGAGCTCGGGAAGGACGGCGCTGGCTCGGGGAGGGCGGCGACGACGAAGGGCGGCATGGCGTCAGGGCAGCTGGCGGCATCGATGTGTTCAAGGTCGTCGTCGAAGCAATGGTGGCGATGAACTTTGCAAAACTGCGAAGTGCTACTTATATACAAGGAGCATTGGTCCGGTTGGTGGCTCCAACCGGACTAATGCCCCTTTAGTCCCGGTTGGTGCCACCAACCGACCAAAGGCCTCTTTTTCGTGGTGAAAGTGCAACTAATCCCGGGTGGTTTTGGTAATTAATAACAACATATATATCATTGAACTAATCATTTCTTGAGTATATTTCAGAAAGTTCATTGATATGGGAATGGCAATGACCGATGATGTGGACCCTCAAAATGCTAAGGAAAACATTGGCAAAAGCTCAAGACTCCATTTTTGGTTTAGTGATCCAAGATCACATTGAGTCCATAGGAAAGCCAATACTATTAAAAGGGATGAGGTTATGATGATGACCTGGTTGCTCTAAAGTGCTTAGTGATTTATCTCTCAAACAATCAGCAATCTTTCATTCCAACATAAACTCATAAGTAATCTCGGTCCCACCGATTCCAAACTCACCACACCGAGATGAACCACCTCACCATATAGCCAAAACCCTAGAATCTCGGATTTTCCGATTCCAAACTCGGTCATTCGAAATTGGTGTTGCCAAGCTTCAGAACCTTCAGACTCAAATCGGTGTCACCGAGATGAGAAAGTCGGTCCCACCGAGATTGGCAAACCCTAGACTTTGGAAGAATCGGTCTAACCGAGATTGTATTTTCGGTCCCACTGAAAATCCCAACGCTCACAAGATTTGAACTTTCGGTCTCACCGAGTTGTCAACTTCGGTCCGACCGAGATTGGTCAAATGTGTGTAACGGTTGGATTTTGTGTGGAGGCTATAAATACCCTCCACCTCCTCTTCATTCGTGGAGAGAGCCATCGAAAGAACTACCACTCCTACCTTACATTTCGAGAAGAAAACTACCTACCCTTGTGTTGAGATCAAGTTGCTCCACTCCCACCATATGAAACTTGATTTCTAGTCTTTCCAAGTTGCTTTCCACTCAATCCTTCCTCCACCACAGCCAAATCAGTGAGGAGAGTTGAGTGTTGGGGAGATTATCATTTGAAGCACAAGAGCAAGGAGTTCATCATCACCAACCCCATCTATTACCTTTTGGAGGGTGGTGCCTCCTAGATTGGTTAGGTGTCGCTTGGGAGCCTCCGTCATGATGTGGAGTTGAACCAAGGAGTTTGTAAGGGCAAGGAGATCGCCTACTGTGAAGATCTACCCCGAGTAAGGCTAGTCCTCCGTGGGCGTAAGCCATGATGGCATAGACAAGGTTGCTTCTTCGTGGACCCTTCGTGGGTGGAGCCTCCGTGGACTCATGGCAGCCGCTACCCTCCGTGGGTTGAAGTCTCCATCAACGTGGATTGACGATAGCACCACCTATCGGAACCACGAGAAAAAATTCTCCGTGTCTCCATTATGCTTTGCTCTTCTCCTCCTCTCATTTACTATACATGCAATTTACTTTCCGCTGCCACAACTCTAGAATTGCATGTGTAGGGTGTTACTTGACTTGGTTATCATTGTGAACTGCTAAGAAACTACTCCAATCAAAAGGCAAAATTTTAAGTTGTCAAGTAGTCTAATCACCCCCTCTAGACATACTTCCGATCCTACAAGTGGTATCGAGCTTTGGTCTCCATTGGATTGGTTTCCATTGCATTGACTCCATAAGCTTGGTTTCACAACCTAGGAGAGTATGGCGCCTAGTGAGGGTAATTTTCAGAGAGGTCCTTACTTTGATGGTTCAAACTTTGCTAGTTGGAAGCATAAAATGAAAATGCATATTCTTGGACATAACCCCGCCGATGGGGCATTATTTGTGTTGGCTTGCAAGGTGAGTTCTTCGAGGAAGGAAAAGTACCGGATCGCGGCTCTGCGGATGAGTTGCGGATGTTACGAAACAATGCTCAAGCTTGTGACATTCTCTTCAATGCTTTGTGTCCCGAGGAGTTCAACAAGATCAGCCGCCTTGAGAATGCAAAAGAGATTTGGGATACTTTGGTCGAAATGCACGAAGGTACAGAGTCTGTGAAGGAATCAAAGCTAGATGTTCTTCAAGGTCAGCTTGACAAGTTCAAGATGAAGGAAGGTGAAGGAGTCGCTGAAATGTATTCTAGGCTTGCTCTCATCACCAATGAGATGGCAGGCTTAGGAAGCGAGGAAATGACCGACCGATTCATCATCAAGAAGATTCTCAGAGCTTTGGATGGAAAGTATGACACCGTGTGCACTTTGATCCAAATGATGCCAAACTACAAAGATCTCAAGCCTACCGAAGTCATTGGAAGGATTGTTGCTCATGAGATGACACTTAAAGATAAGGAAGAGCTTCACAACAAGTCTAGTGGTGCTTACAAAGCTGCAATTGAAGCTCCCACATCCTCAAGTGACAAGCTAGTTTCCAATGAAGAGATAAGCCTAATGGTGAAGAACTTCAACAAATTCTACAAGAGTAGAAGCAAGGAAAGAAGCTCAAAGTCTAGATCATATGATGAAGGAGATCTTCTAGTCGTGATCGAAATCTGCTACAATTGTGGAAGACCCGACACTACTCAAATGAGTGTTCGACTCCCCACAAGAGAAGAGAAGAATCTCCAGAAGAAGAAGCTCAAGAGAAGAGTCGCCTCGAAAAGAGAGAAGGAGTAAAGATGATCGTTATGAACGAAGATCCTCTCGGAGAAGCAAGGATTCGAAAGGAAAGACAAGTCATCAAGGAGCTACACAAGAAGAAAACATCAAGCTCATGTTGGTGAATGGGTTTCGGCCCGACTCACAATCACTCCAAAGAAGCTATCACTCCAACTCCGAATACAGTCAAGATGAAGGTGTTGCCGGTCTTGCTCTCGTATCCTCCAACTCCAACTCCTATGACATATTTGATTCACCAAATGAGGGAATTGGAAGATGCTTCATGGCAAAAGGCCCCAAGGTATCACATCCTGAGTTTATTGACTTTAATAGTGATGAGGATGACTTGCTTGGTGAAGATGAGCTTTTACATGATAAATCTAGTGAGCTTAGTAATGATGAACATGCTAGTAGTCTTTATAGTCGAGATGAGTCGAATGACAATGCTATGAAGGAGATTGAGCGCCTAACTAAAGAACTAAACACTCTTAAGTTAGCTCATGAAACAACTCAAGAAGATCATAGAGAGCTCCTAAGATCTCATGAGAAGCTACGCTCGAGAAGCTCAATCTAGAGCAAGAGCATGAGTTTCTAAAAGCTATCAATGACGATCTTCAAAGAAGAGTTCTTCATATCTTGCCAAACGACTTCTCTTGTCTAATTTCTTGCCACCTATCAAAATTAAGCATGACAAGCATAAGAAAATTCTTCATCTAGTAGTAACAATAATCATGTTAAATCAAATGTTGTTACTTCTAGTAATTCTCTTGATTCCACTAACAATGTTTCAAGCCAAGTTTCACTTGAGCAAGAAAATAGTCTATTGAAAGGGATTATAGAGAAAGGTGTCTACAAGAGTCTTGCCGAAGCAAGAGCTTTGAGGAAATTGTTCGCAAACAAGGAAGACACAGAAGAATCAAGGAATTGGTTTTGAGCGAAAGTTCAACGCCGAGGGTGTTGAATGGGAAGAAGGTCAATATCCCACTCCAAAGTTCGTCTCTCAAGAGGAGAAGTATGATCCTACTTCTTCCAATGAGGAACAAGCTCAAGATGACCTTCCACCACAAGACCACAAGCTAAAAGGCAAGGACAAGCTTCAAGAGGAGATTGATACATTCATTGAAGCACCCAAGGCCATGGTCAAGTGGGTTCCCAAGGCAACTTCAAGTTCTACTTCAACGAGCTCAACTACTACCCCAAGGATTCCCATCAAGATGATGTGGATTCCGAAGAAGAAGAACTAGAGAGTTCTTGAGGGTGACTCCGCCAATACACTTCACTCATATTCATTTTGGCAAGGACTTGTGCAATCAACCTCCACATCTTGCACTAGTTCATGGAGTCACAAACCCTCATGTTGGTAAGTCAAGGGACAAGGTAATCATTGCTTTCATGGACATCATCACTGTGTACTTCAATCTATGTCCATGGATACTCTTGTTTGTTCCTTGTGGGACTAACCCATGTAGGTATTGAAAGTGCCCGAATCCAAAGGATTGCTCTCAACTCTTGATGATCTTCATCAACATTGAGCATCCACATCTTCAACATCTACATGAAGTCTTCAACGACAACCCAAGGTTAGTTTGACCCTTTAAAAGGGGTTCTCACATCAAGGGGGAGCTTTGCTCTAAAGAAATGAGCTAAAACATCTCCTAATGATGTGAACACATTAATGCTTTATGGAAAAGTGGTAACCCCACTTGTGCTTAAACGATGAGTATGACCTATGATCAAATGTTCTCATTTGACTCCTAAGTCAATATACTCATATATAGATGACCTAGTCATCGCCAAATTGTGTGCTTTGGTTGTTAGTGTTTTGTTTGTGCATGTTTGACACATATTTCATTTGCTATCTTATTGTGTGAGCATGTTGGATGCATGATTTTATCCATTCGAGGACATCCATTTGTTGCTTTGGTCTTTATGGTTTTCTTTCTTTTTGACCAAATGGATGGACAAGAATGCCTAAGTTTTTCCCCTAGCTATCTATGCTTTCTTGTCTCAAACTCTATTCATGCTTATATCACAAACTTTGAACAAGACTTTTTGGACGCACCGAGTGAGGAGCACTTTCGAGCCACCGATCCGTCAAAAGCCTAACTTCCAAAACCTTCTAAGTACTTTCGTCAAACCGATATATCAAATCGGACGGACCAAATCACTTGGATTGATCTAGGTTTTCACCTCGGTGAAACCGAAGTTTCAATTTTCGGCGTGATCGGTGTGTAATCGCACGCAGCTTAACCATCTCGGTCCCACCGAAGTTTTCAAACTTCGGTCCCACCGACAACCAAGAGTATATATACCGAGGACGAGCGTTGATTACCTCTTCAAACGCTTCGCCTCAAAACTCTTCACGCCGCCGCCTTGGTCTACGGATCGCCTCCGCCGTCCGTCGCCCAGGCGCCGCGCTGGTCTCCATCGCCAAGCGGTCCTTCGCACCGCACCGTTGCCGCCGTGAGTGAAGCTCCACCGCATTGGGTGAGCTTCATCCTCTCGTGTTCCAATCGCTGATTCTATGCACGATAGGCATTGCCATGATTCTTGCCAAGTTTGAGATTTCCTATCCAAATTGCTTTAGATCATAGGACAAATTTCGAGTGAAAATTTTAGGTTAGGTTTCCGCCGAACACATCTCGGTGTGACCGATTCTGCATTTTCGATCGACCGATTTGGCCTCTGGCCATTGACCGCACTTTTCGGTGAAACCGAAGTTGTGCAAATCGGTAAGACCAAGTGAAAATTTAGTGAAACCCTAACTGTCTCGGCTAGATCGAAACCCATTTCGTCCAACCGAAAGTGGTGTATGTGGTCTGTTTAGACATTTCGGTTTCACGAATTAATAGACTCGGTCGAACCGACATGCATTCTGTGAAAACCTAAAACTAAAGTTTGAACTCATTCTTTTGCAAAATCTTCGCAGTTTGTGATAACTCTTCTATTCTCGCCCATACCCACTCTATTCACAAAGTTGTCGACATGTCCGAAGGAAGTGACAATGTAACAGTCCGAGATGCCGCTGAGATTCCAGAGGCAGCTACAAGTCCGTAAGCAAGCAGTTTTTCAGATGATGGAGAGAGAAGCACTCCAAGTGGATCGCTCTGCTGCCACACGAGGCAGGAGGAAGAGAAACTCAGATGAGGAAGATTCAGATTTCATTGTCAAGAGGAAATAACCTCTAAGCCTAAAAGGCAAGTGGTTGCAAAGAGCTATCAAGGAAAAGATTCAAAGAAAGGCACAACCAAGGTCAAGAAATCCATCAAGGCACGTAAGCTCAAGATGGAAGAAACCTCCAAAGAAGGTTAAGAAGTCTTCCAAGAGGAAGAGGAAAGTTCATGAAGAGATGCTGCGATGATGATGATTCTGATGAGGAAGCACCTCAGCCACCTCGTAGCGAAGTTGATGGGTGATGCCATCGTAGGCGAGCACCTCCTAAAACTAAGGCTTCAGCTCCAAAAAAGGCAGCCCAAGCCAAACCAAATGCTAAGCCCGTAAAGACTGTGAGAAATATTCCAGCTTCGAAAAGAAAAAGGACAATGTGCCACCGCAGAATCGATGATGATGCTCATGTTCTGCTCAAGCTAAGACAGAAACTGCCAGCTCATAATGAAGCTCATCCTCGAGCTGAAAACATGAAGGAGAGAAAGGACAAAGGACTCAAAGCTATGGAGGCAAACAGATCCATATGCCAACAGGAGAAGAACAAAGATTGACCCAAGATTCCACACTAAAGAGCAACAAGACTTTTATGAGACAAAGCTCATGGACAAGAAGCCAATTGTTGCCGACACAAGATATGTTGATTTGGAAATACATCGACAAAGAAGAGCACAGAGACTATTTCCCACATGTGCATGAGAGCTTCACCGCTTGTGGGATTGCAGATTTCGTTGGTCGAAGTTGACCGCTCGAACGATGAGATGATCATGCAATTCTATGCCACCGCACACTTCTATCCAGATGGCGGGATTGTATGGATGATGTATGGGCGAGATTTCAGTCTACATTGAGGAATGGAGAGCATTGCTGAATGCACTGCTTTCAAGGAAGATGACATTGATGTGTATGGCATTCAAGAAAAACCACGAGTCAATGAAGAACATGTATAATGAGGTTGATGAGAAGGACGTAGAGATTTGGAAGCTTGGATCAGTCTACTACCTTCAGCAGGTCTCCCAACCACCAATACCATTCTCGAGGCATACATTGATGCCTAAGTCGGGACCACCGCATGATAAGAGGGTACTCTATCAACATGCTGCACATTCTAGACCGTAAGACACCTTTTAAGGTGATGGACCCGATAGTTGAGACTATCAAGAGGACAAAGAAACGACCGTAAGAGGTCGTGTGGGTTTGCTCCGCATATTCAGATGCTCATTAATGCCAAGTTTGGCACGGACACCTACCGCTGGATAGACCCCACTTGCCACCGCAGCCTGAACATGAGGACAACGAGATTGTGATGATCGAGAATGCTCCCACGTCTGTGGAAGGACATGCTAAGTCCGAAGTCGCTAAACAAGCTAAAGCCGAGAAGGAAGCAAAGAAGAAAGCCCAAGAGTGTTGCGAACAACTTCTTGAAGCCACTCAGAGAATTGAGCTACGCTGGCCAGATAGTGCAATCTCGGAGAGCCTTGAGAGGATCGTTGAGGATAAGTTCCATGCTCGACGCAAGCTAATCAAGTGCAGTCACCGTCAACAAGCTTGATGCGAGATATCGAGGAAGCTAAGAGGAGAAGGCGAGAACTTATGAAGGAGATGGAAGGTGACATGGTCCAGATGACTATGAGCAGCCTGCTGCAGTGCCCACAAAGCCCAGATCACCGCTATTCCAAAGGTCGATCCTGTGGCTACCACATCAAGACCTCCTACAGCTCCATCGGTTCAAAGACCAGCCCAAGATCCACTCCTCCAGCTCCACAGACTTCAGCAGAAGCTTTCGCAGATGCAGCCATCTCCACTCCATCGACGCAGACGGGAGCCGCCAGCAGAGTCCCGAGTGACGATTAGCTCTATACCTTTCGAACTTTTTGGTAACTTGTTGCCAAAGGGGGAGAAATTGTATAGATCATAGGGCTTCGAGAGAGAGTGCTCGTTTTTGCTCTTTCGCTTATGGTTTTCCTTGAGATACTTACTTTTGAGTTCTTTTGAGATACTCCGTGTGTTTGATACTACGCTTGCTACGTTTGCTCTATCTTGATGAGTGCTTGATCATACCGTGCTTAATGTGTGCTTGATGCTTATCATATTCCATTCATATCTTGTATGATCATTTACTCATGTCTTGGTGATCGGGTGCATGCTATTCGTTCTTATCATTTTGTGCGCTCCACCAAGATGTATGTGACATGGAAGAGTAACCCATGATCCTAATCGATTGTGCATTTGCATTCAAACGCAAATCTTAAATAATGCACAAATTTAGGGGGAGCTCTTGCTTATCACATACTTCTCAAAGCGACGAAGTTATTCATTGATTATATCATTTGTCGAAGCTTTGATCTATATGTTGTCATCAATTACCAAAAGGGGAGATTGAAAGTGCAACTAATCCCGGGTGGTTTTGGTAATTAATAACAACATATATATCATTGAACTAATCATTTCTTGAGTATATTTCAGAAAGTTCAAGGATATGGGAATGGCAATGACCGATGATGTGGACCCCTCAAAATGCTAAGGAAAACATTGGCAAAAGCTCAAGACTCCATTTTTGGTTTAGTGATCCAAGATCACATTGAGTCCATAGGAAAGCCAATACTATTAAAAGGGATGAGGTTATGATGATGACCTGGTTGCTCTAAAGTGCTTAGTGATTTATCTCTCAAACAATCAGCAATCTTTCATTCCAACATAAACTCATAAGTAATCTCGGTCCCACCGATTCCAAACTCACCACACCGAGATGAACCACCTCGACCATATAGCCAAAACCCTAGAATCTCGGATTTTCCGATTCCAAACTCGGTCATTCGAAATTGGTGTTGCCAAGCTTCAGAACATTCAGACTCAAATCGGTGTCACCGAGATGAGAAAGTCGGTCCCACCGAGATTGGCAAACCCTAGACTTTGGAAGAATCGGTCTAACCGAGATTGTATTTTCGGTCCCACCGAAAATCCCAACGTTCACAAGATTTGAACTTTCGGTCTCACCGAGTTGTCAACTTCGGTCTGACCGAGATTGGTCAAATGTGTGTAACGGTTGGATTTTGTGTGGAGGCTATAAATACCCCTCCACCTCCTCTTCATTCGTGGAGAGAGCCATCAGAAAGAACTACCACTCCTACCTTACATTTCGAGAAGAAAACTACCTACCCTTGTGTTGAGATCAAGTTGCTCCACTCCCACCATATGAAACTTGATTTCTAGTCTTTCCAAGTTGCTTTCCACTCAATCCCTTCCTCCACCACAGCCAAATCAGTGAGGAGAGTTGAGTGTTGGGGAGATTATCATTTGAAGCACAAGAGCAAGGAGTTCATCATCACCAACCCCATCTATTACCTTTTGGAGGTGGTGCCTCCTAGATTGGTTAGGTGTCGCTTGGGAGCCTCCGTCATGATGTGGAGTTGAACCAAGGAGTTTGTAAGGGCAAGGAGATCGCCTACTGTGAAGATCTACCCCGAGTAAGGCTAGTCCTCCGTGGGCGTAAGCCATGATGGCATAGACAAGGTTGCTTCTTCGTGGACCCTTCAGGGTGGAGCCCTCCGTGGACTCAAGGCAATTGTTACCCTCCGTGGGTTGAAGTCTCCATCAACGTGGATTGACGATAGCACCACCTATCGGAACCACGAGAAAAATTCTCCGTGTCTCCATTATGCGTTTGCTCTTCTCCTCCTCTCATTTACTATACATGCAATTTACTTTCCGCTGCCACAACTCTAGAATTGCATGTGTAGGGTGTTACTTGACTTGGTTATCATTGTGAACTGCTAAGAAACTACTCCAATCAAAAGGCAAAATTTTTAAGTTGTCAAGTAGTCTAATCACCCCCTCTAGACATACTTCCGATCCTCTGAAGAGCCCAAAGGGCGGGAAGTCAGGCCTTTGGTCCCGGTTGGTGGCGACAACAACCGACTAAAGCCCCCATTAGTCCCGGTTGGTGCCACCAACCGGGACCAAAGGCTCTCGTGCCCGCCTGCAGATCGGGCCAAAGTTTAGTCCCACCTTGCTAGTTGAGAGGGGAGCGCAGTGGTTTATAAGCCCCACTGCCGCTCCCCTCTTGAACTCCTCTCTACTGCAGGCTTATGGGCCTACTTGCTACTGCTTTGCCCGATGGGCCTTCTGGCCTTCAAGGGCCCTGAATCTCGCCCAAATTAGGTATTCAAGTCGATTTAGCCGCAGGGGGCCCGAGAGGGTGGCACTTTTTTTTTTTTTTTTTTTTTACTTATTATTGCTATTTTTATTTTTTTCCATTTTTTGTTTTGTTTTCTGCATTATTTATTTTCTTTTGTTTTTGCTTTATTTTTAATTCTTTTTGCTTTTAGTTTTAGGAAAATTATAAACTTTCTGTTAGTGCCATTACTTTTCAAATTTGAAAACACTTTTTTTTGTTTTCTTTCTTGCTTTATTTATTTTATTTTGTTTCTACTTACAACAAAATACTTATTGTTGTTTTTTTGTTTTGTTTTATGCATTATTTATTTTCTTTTGTTTTTGCTTTATTTTTTAATTATTTTTGCTTCTATTTTAGGAAAATTATAAACTTTCTCGTTAGTGCCATTACTTTTTAAATTTGAAAACACTTTTTTGTTTTCTTTCTTGCTTTATTTATTTTATTTTGTTTCTACTTACAACAAAATACTTATTGTTGTTTTTTTTGTTTTGTTTTCTGCATTATTTATTTTCTTTTGTTTTTTGCTTTATTTTTTAATTCTTTTTGCTTTTAGTTTTAGGAAAATTATAAACTTTCTGTTAGTGCCATTACTTCTCAAATTTGAAAACACTTTTTTTTGTTTTCTTTCTTGCTTTATTTATTTTATTTTGTTTCTACTTACAACAAAATACTTATTGTTTCTATTTTTAATTATTACGAGGGCCGAACCATAAGACATTAAAGCATTTCAAACGAACTCTGAAAAAGTTGAAAGTTGGCATGGTATCATAAATTGACCCACACATAGCATGTGCATGTACAAAACGAACAATGGTATCATACTTGTCAGTTACAAAGTTGGCATGGTATCATCATAATAGTTGCGGAGAAAGTCTTCACTTTTTCTTCGCTTGTGTCATTTGCTTATTGCGCCGTAACCATGGATAATCTTCATCGCTTATCGGGATGTCAGTCAGCCTTGACTTTAAAGGAGGAATTTCATGAAACTTTTCATAATCTTCGACATGTCCTGTCTTGTCCTCCACTCCCACGATGTCCCTTTTTCCGAAAGAACTATGTGGCGCTTTGGCTCATCGTATGATGTATTTGCTTCCTTATCTTTTCTCTTTCTCGGTCTCATCGGGCATGTCCTTCACATAGATAACTTGTGCCACATCATTGGCTAGGACGAACGGTTCGTCGCTGTACCCAAGATTTTTCAGATCCATCGTTGTCATTCCGCATCGTGGGTCTACACTGCCCCGCCTCTGACAGATTGACCCATTTGCACTTAAAACAAAGGGACCTTAAAATCATGTCCGTAGTCAAGTTCCCATATGTCCACTATGTAACCATAATATGTGTCCTTTCCCTCTCGGTTGTTGCATCAAAGCGACACCGCTGTTTTGGTTGGTGCTCTTTTGATCTTGGTCAATCGTGTAAAATGTATTCCCATTTATCTCGTATCCTTTCCAAATCAATACAGTCAAAGATGGTCCCCTGGATAACAAGTACAGCTCATCACAAACAGTGTTGTCACCTATGATACGTGCTTCCAACCAACTGCTGAAAGTCCTGATGTGTTCACATGTAATCCAGTCGTCGCACTGCTCCCGGTGTTTGAAGCGCAGACTGTTCTTGTGTTCATCGACATACGGGCTCACCAAGGTAGAGTTCTCAGAAGAACTGTAGTGGGCTTGAGACCAAGAATATCCGTCCCCGCATATTATTGAGTCCTTTCCAAGCGTGCCTTTTTCCAAATCGGTCTTCCCTCATACCGCGATTTAGGGAGACCTATCTTCTTAAGGCCAGAATGAAGTCAACACAAAACCCGATGACATCCTCTCGCTTGATGGCCCATGGAGATGCTTCCTTCTGGCCTAGCGCGGTTACATACATATTTCTTTAGGACTCCCATGAACCTCTCAAAGGGGTACATATTGTGTAGAAATACGGGGCCCAGAATGACAATCTCGTCAACTAGATGAACTAGAACATGCGTCATGATATTGAAGAAGGATGGTGGGAACACCAGCTCGAAACCGACAAGACATTGCACCACATCACTCCTTAGCCTTGGTATGATTTCTGGATCGATCACCTTCGAGATATTGCATTGAGGAATGCACATAGCTTCACAATGGCTAATCGGACGCTTTCCCAGTAGAAGCCCCTCAATGCAACCGAAGCGATTGCGTCATAATCACGTGGCGCTCATGAGACTTTAGGTTCAAACTTTTTCTCCGCCATATTTATTATTCCTTTTATATTCGACGAGAAGCCGCCGGACCTTCATACTAAGCGTGCACTCAAAGAAGATTTCTTTCTTTCTTTGGTAAGAGCATAGTGGCGGGACCTTCATACCGCTTTGGAGGCATGCCGCCTTTTTCGTACAAACGTTGCGAGTCCTCTCGTGCCTCGCTTGTATCTTTTGTCTTCCCATACACGCCTAAGAAGCCTAGCAGGTTCACGCAAAGGTTCTTCGTCACGTGCATCACGTCGATCAAAGAGCGGACCTCTAGGTCTTTCCAGAGGGTAGGTCCCAAAATATAGATTTCTTCTTCCACATGGGTGCGTGTCCTCAAAGATCACTCGGAACAGCTAGTCCGCCGACCCTTTCCAAAGATTACGTGTAAATCATTGACCATAGCAAGTACGTGATCACCGCACGCATGGCGGTCTTCTTCCGTGATCCGCCTCGCCTTTGAAATGCTTGCCTTTCTTTCGACATTGATGGTTGGTCGGAAGAAATCGACGATGGCCTGTACACATTCTTCCCGCAGCTTGCCGTATATACTATCGGTGTCAAGTAAACAAAGGCGTGCATGCGTGGTATCCCTTGTTTGTCCGTCTCCGAAGGTTACCGAGAGCGGGCCAATCGTTGATGGTCACGAACAACAACGCCTTTAGGTTAAATTCTCCTGCTTGTGCTCATCCCACGACGCATAATCGCTTCCATTCCACGATGTAAAAGTTCTTCAACTAATGGCCTTAGGTACACATCAATGTCATTGCCGGGTTGCTTAGGGCCTTGGATGAGAACTGCATCATAATGAACTTCCGCTTCATGCACATCCAAGGAGGAAGGTTATACATACATAGAGTCACGGGCTAGGTGCTGTGATTGCTGCTCTGCTCCCGAAAGGATTAATGCCATCCGCGCTTAAAGCAAACCATACGCCTTGGCTCACTTGCAAACTCATCCCAAGATTTCTCTCGATTTTTCTCCATCATGACCGTCACGTGGTGCTCTCAACTTCCGCCTTTCTTACGGTCCTCACTGTGCCATCGCATCAACTTGGCATGCTCTCCGCTTTACAACAGACGTTTCAACCGTGGTATTATAGGAGCATACCACATCACCTTCGCAGAACCCTCTTCCGGGGGCTCGCCACAACATCACCAGGGTCATCTCGCCTCGATCTTATAGCGTAATGCACCGTGATACCGGGCATGCGTTCAGATCCTTGTACGCACCGCGTAGAGGATGCAATCATTAGGGCATGCATGTATCTTCGCACCTCCAATCCTAGAGGGCATACGACCTTCTTTGCTGCGTATGTACCGTCGGGCAATTCGTTATCCTTTGGAAGCTTCTTCTTCAATATTTTAAGTAGCTTCTCAAATCCTTTGTCGCACAAGATTCTCGCCTTCCACCGCAGCAATTCCAAAGACGGTACCGAGCTTTGTGTTGCCATCTTCGCAATTGGGGTACAACCCTTTTTGTGGTCCTCTAGCATGCGATCGAACTTCAGCTTCTCCTTTTGACTTTTGCATTGCGCCCTTGCATCGACAATGACCCGCGGAGATCATCATCATCGGGCACATCGTCTGGTTCCTCTTGATCTTCAGCAGCTTCGCCTGCTGCAAAGATCATCGTGCACATCGTCTGGTTCCTCTTGATCTTTTGGAGCATCACCGTATTCAGGGGCACATAGTTGTCATCGTACTCTTCTTCTTCGCCGCCTTCCATCATAACCCCTATTTCTCCGTGCCTCGCCCAAACATTATAGTGTGGCATGAAACCCTTGTAAAGCGGTGGGTGTGGAGGATTTTCCGGTCGAGTAAGACTTCAGATTCCCACATATAGGGCATGGACAACACATAAAACCATTCTCGCTTGTTTGCCTCAGCCACTTTGAGAAAATTATGCACGCCTTAATGTACTCGGAGGTGTGTCTTGAACCGTATATCCATTGCCGGTTCATCTGTGCATTATATATAATTATGTGTCAAAAATCATTACGAACATCATGAATAGATAATTAAGTGACCAAATTAATAGAAGTTCATCATCACATTAAAACCAAAGTACATACATAGTTCTCATCTAACAACATAAAGTTCTGCAGAGCATCTAAATTAATTAAACCATACACTCAAACTATGTAAAACATTTCAATGCGAAACAAATGCGATCATAATCGCAACCAATGTAACAACCGATCCAACGGCATAATGATACCAAGTCTCGGTATGAATGGCATATCTTCTAATCTTTCTAATCTTCAAGCGCATTGCATCCATCTTGATCTTGTGATCATCGATTTACATCCGCAACATGCAACTCCAATATCATCTTCTCCTCCTCAATTTTTCTAATTTTTCCTTTAACAAATTGTTTTCTTCTTCAACTAAATTTAACCTCTCGACAATAGGGTCGGTTGGAATTTCCGGTTCAACAACCTCCTAGATGAATAAAATCTATGTCACGTTGGTCGACATAATTGTCATAAACAATAAATGAACCAATAGTTATGAAAAGATAATATATACCACATCCGAATCATAGATGTGATTTAGGGCCGATTTAGGCGGATACCAAAACCATCGCACTATATAAGATGCAATAATAAAAGTAAGAAAATTATACAAGTATATATCTATCTAAACATACAAATAAGAATATTTTTCCTTTCAAAAGAAGATAAGAACAAGAGGCTCACCACGGTGGTGCCGGGCGATGAGATCGGTGCGGGTGATCAACGACGTTGAAGACAGGACGGGCGTGACGGACCGCTAAACCTAGACAAATATGGAGGAAAATGGAGCTTGGCGGTCGAGCTTGGAGAGGAGAAACCCTAAGTAGTGTGGCTCGGGCATTCCATCGAACACCTTGTGTGCATAGGAGGTGAGCTAGAGCACCACTAGCCCTCTCCCCTCGGCTAGAAAAAAGCAGAGCAAAGTGCTCTGCTTCTTGCGCGAGGGGGTATATATAGGCACCACCATTGGTCCCGTTGGTCGCATGAACCGACTAAAGGTTCGCCGGTCCCGTTCAAGCCACCAACCGGGACCAATTGTAGGGCCAGAATGCGCCCATTGGTCCCGATTCGTCCCACCAACCGGGACCAAAAGGTCCAGACGAACCGGGACCAATGGCCCACGTGGCCTGCCGCCCCGGGCTCACGAACTGGTCAATGTTCCCATTGGTCCCGGTTCGGGTTGAACCGGGACTAATGGGCTGGACCGGCCTGGACCATTGCCCCCTTTTCTACTAGTGTAGAGAAGACTCTTCATATCACCAAAACACATGGTTGAGCACTTGTGTAAGGGCATATTTATCCCCTAGTGGTTTTGGTGATTGATGACAATGCTTTTGCGGACTAATCGTGTGCGTTAAGTTCTTTCAGAGAATCATCCATTGGCACGAGATGATTTCCTCCCCTCGGTGTTTTATTCAAGACGGTGTAGCTCCTGCATTTCGTTGTTGGTGGACTAGTTTCGTAGGAGTCACCATACTATTAAGAGGGGATCCGCTTTGGTAAGAATAGGGTGGAATCAACACGTACACATCCTTATCACACCCGCTGCCTTCCTTTCGCATCTTTGAGCTGCACTTCTTCCGTACTGCTTCGCCTCAGGCTGACCGTAGTACCGCGATCTACAGCGGTAGTACTGCCGAAGCCTCCCAGCGGTAGTACCGCTCCACCGAGCGGTAGTACCGCTCCGCAAAGCGGTAGTACCGCTCGCGGGTTTCGGCCGTAGTACCGCAGTAGTACCGCGCCTACTACCGCCTTGATTCGAGACGATGTTTTCTCGTGTCGGGTTTTGCGGCACTAGAAGCGGTAGTAGTAGCGGTAGTACAGCTCCTACTCCCGCGGTAGTACCGCTCTGGGGCCAGTGGCCTGACTCCCTCTTCAGCGCGGTAGTACCGCTAGGTAGGGAGCGGTAGTACCGCTCTCAGCGGTAGTACCGCCCTTCCCTAGCGGTAGTACCGCCCTGTGCGGGGCTACTCAGTGGGGTAATGGTTGGATGTGTTCCCCCACTATATAAAGGGGTCTTCTTCCTCTAAGTTGATCCACCTCTTTCCCCCAAAAGCTCCATTGTTGCTCAAAGCTCCATTTTCGCCTGATCTCTCTCCCTAGCCAATCAAACTTGTTGATTTGCTCGGGATTGGTTGAGAAGGCCCAGATCTACACTTCCACCAAGAGAAATTTGATTCCCCCCACTTATCGCTTGCGGATCTTGTTACTCTTGGGTGTTAAGCACCCTAGACGGTTGAGGTCACCTCGAAGCCATACTCCATTGTGGTGAAGCTTCGTGGTGTTGTTGTTGTTGTTGGGAGCCTCCGATTGTTGTGGAGATTGCCCCAACCTTGCTTGTAAAGGTTCGGTCGCCGCCTTCAAGGGCACCAATAGTGGAATCACGGCATCTCGCATTGTGTGAGGGCGTGAGGAGAATACGGTGGCCCTAGTGGCTTCTTGGGGAGCATTGTGCCTCCACACCGCCTAACGGAGACGCATTTCCCTTAAAAGGAAGGAACTCCGTAACACATCCTCGTCTCCACCGGCTCCACTCTTGGTTATTTCGTGCCTTTACTTTTGCAAGCCTACTTGTTGTTACATCCTTTGCTTTCTTGTGTGCTAGTTGTTATTGCATCATATAGGTTGCTCACCTAGTTGCACATCTAGACAACCTACTTTGTTGCAAAGTTTAATTTGGTAAGAAAAGCTTAAAAATTGTTAGTTGCCTATTCACCCCCCCCCCTCTAGTCAACCATATCGATCCTTTCAACTTGCCTATCTATCCACGGTTTCTACAATCCTGTAAAACTATAAATCCAACAAATGTCGGCCCCATCTCATAAGGAGAGTGATGACCTCCAAACTTCAAGTGCCACTCCACACTTTGTGCTTGCATACTAAGCCAGAAATTCCAAGAGGCGCACCGCAAGAGTGATACTGATCCCCATAATGGGGCATCTAGCTTCCTTCACAAACCGAGGCAACAATCTTCAATAATTATTTTGGTCGTGCTCTTGTTATAGTTTATAATAAGGAGTGGTTTGTATTTGACACGGGGTTTTGTTACCCTTTATTACAATTAACGGGTATGGTCTTACGTCTATGCCTTCATTTCACCTTTCTATCTATATCCCTCCCAACAAAGTGTGTCATGGTAGGGCCATGACCTCACGAAAAATGGTAATGATGTCATATTTATGTACAATATGTGTCTGCACTAGCGGTGGCTAGGTTCTGACATGCAGTTGCGACCTCGCCAGTTCACTTGTCTCTAGTTGCGTGTGGCAAGGTGGGGGATCTCACGCCCTTCCAGGCATACCTGGAAGTTTTAAGTGCTATGAATTTTATGGTCTTCGTCGGTGAAGTTTAGGCAAAGGGCGCGACGCGGTGAGAATGTCTTCCCTTGTTGTGACAATGCCTTTCCTGCTAGCACCGCAGAGCCAGAGATCTTGTTTCCACATGTTCGTCTTGCAAAAATGTAAGTTTTTTCCTCGTAGATGCACTCATGTGGACCTAGTGAGTTTGTGTTAGAGTCTGGTGTTTTTGTTGGTCGGTCTCTTGTGGCATCAGTGTGCTACTTAGGCGTTTTGGTGAAGATTTTGTACTTCGACGACCTACAATTCTAGAGGACCATCCATGGCCAAGCATGTTCGACGCTCATGGCTTCCCATCAATTTAGATGGACGACTATGGGACTTTTGGATATTTTTGTATTATTGTAGGCATATATTTTGTATATAGTTAAACATGCTTATTTCCGAGAACTTTCTCAATATATATTGTCCAACCCTCCCATGCTTATTTCATTGATACTAAAGCATGGAAGCTAAAAAAATATGTATAAGTCCAGAATGTATAAGTAAAAACACCTTTCCATTTATTCATTTGCAAATCGAATCCAAGCACCATCTTTCACCAAAGGGGGTTTTGCAAATCAATTCCACGCGAGAGCACCAACATGTATGGAACCATATAACCATTATCAACCTAGAAAATAATTAATGAATCAATCAAGCCTCACTAAAATTAGTAGAATTCAAAAAATAAAATCAAAGTTATATAGAGATCGAAACATCACAAATGAGGTTGTTAACTATCTGGGCTTGCCAAACACTAGAAGATAGGGGTTTACCATGTGAATTTTGTTGAGTTCTTCAACAACAAACTTTGTAGGGATCTTGAGTGTCTTTAGACAAAGAAACCTAGGCGTTGGCTTGATAAAAGAAAAGAAAAAAGGCAATGCATATAACTTTTGTTGGTAAAATCTAGTTTATGAGGGCAGCATATCACTAATACGATGAAATGAAGCAAATGTCAACAACAGTTGTGATACACTTTTTACTTGGATATGGTTGGGAACTTGTAATGGTACCTTTGGCGACCAAACTGTGTCACCCAATATGAAAATAACTTCAATTTATTAATCATTATTTTCTAGGACACATCACCTAAAATAGGATTCCTTGGTTGTCTAGAGCTAAACACATCTTGTTACTTACCGTAGCAAACTGAAAAACCTAGCATCAACAGCGAGTACTGAGTGTTAACCTATGTTTCTGTATTAACAAGATGAAACTTAGGTTGTTTGTAGAATCTTGGTATTGTGCTCCCTCGACAACACCCCTCGTCTACTAGTGCCCCCCGTAGTGATGGTCACTTGTCTGCTGCTAGGTCGTGTCTTCTCTTGGGCGTCCATTTTTTCTCTTCTTCTTTAACTTTGATCCTTGTATGGTTTTCGGCCTCGTTTTCCTTATAAACCGGGTTAATTTGTTAAGTTTCTCGATCCAGTTATCCTTATAAACTGGATCACACTCCTAGTATGATGGCCACTTTGAGTAATATATTTAGGTGGAGGGTCCCTCCACCCCTGGTGATTCTCAAAGAAAAAAGGTGAAACTTGGGGTAACAACTCACAAGTCCCCTAATTCGGAGAAACATGCTGCCTGCAGATGTAGGATATTGCATCGCCCTGATGCAGAGGCCAGGGTCATCCTCCTTTCGAAAAAAATATAGATGTAGGAATTTTTTTTGAAAGAACACCACCTTATATTAATTAACCAGCCACACCAGTACACTCATTCGATACAATATTCACCACACAGGGCGGTGCATCATTTACAAGAATACCATCTAATCTATTGTCAAAGCTATACTTAGCGATTAAATGTGCCATCATATTGGTCGAACGGCTAACCTTTGACAATTGAAGATTGTTGATTAACTTCGAGATGCTCAACGGTTTCATCTTCAGGTCACGCATAGCAGACCTGTCATAGTCCCCCGATGCAAGAGACGCTACCACAAAAACGCAATAAGTCTCTAAAATTACAGGATTATGAAGAGAAATACCTATGTAGAGACTGGCAATACAAACCCTAAGCTCCGCTTCCTCCACGCTTTGATAGGCATCAATGAAATCCCACGACGAAACAATAACTTCCCCTTCCTCGACCCTGACCACCACCCCCAAAGTGGCTTCTCTAATCACAACTATAGCCAGTAGCCTTTTCTTCAACTATCACAACTGAGTTGAACAATCAGATAAATCTACCTATTTAGGTTCCGGATGGTCATGACTCACGAGTCAACACCATTACAGGAAATAAATTACAGAAGGAGCAGGCTCAGGAGAAGGACGTCTGTAGTTTTATTCCTAACATATCCTCGATGCTACCGACACTCCTTATAACACAAGCGTACGCATAATTAACTACTCAAAAGATCCAAAAACTGCGATCTTCTACAGAAGAAAATCATTTGATGCATTATTTTAAAACAGAGGAACATCACATCACAGGCTCACAGCCGATGAACTTGAACAGCGTACTACTAACCAACGGATCCATGGTTCACTGGAGCTGTTCTAGTGCACCTAACTAAGACTGCATAGAAGTAATCCACATGAAGGGAGCAAAAGCTGTATATAAGTAAGTTCATATAGTACAAAGACGAGGAAATATCTGGGAACAGAAGAAGCTGCAGCACAGATTGTTGGGACAACCACCCAGTACTGAGCTACAGTTGACAGGGATAAGGGAAATCATTCAGCAATGGGAGAAACACGTCACAGTTATCATAATTTTATTTTCGCTCATAACAGTCTCAGTCTCAGAAGCTAGTGTGTTCAGAAATATAGGTTAATTTGGACAACCACCGAGTGCTGAGCTACAGTTGACAGGGATAAGGGAAATCATTCAGCAATGGGAGAAGCACGTCAGAATTATCATAGTAATTTTATTTTCACTCATAACAGTCTCAGTCTCAGAAGCTTGGGCTGGAGATAAATCAACATATGTGCTAGTTGTGTGTTCAGAAATACAGGTTAACTTGGAGGAAATAAACAGTTATTGAGTCTGTGCTCCTGAACTTACAGTAGTCTCCTGAAGCAAGCAACTTGTGCTGATTATTCAGATTCAGGCCTGGCCACCGAGTAGAATTCTCATGTCAATTGCTATTCAAGCATAATTAATCACTACTACTTCCATCTTATGTTGTGCAATTGTGCCGTGAGATTTAATTATTCAGATTCAGGCCTGGCCACCGAGTAGAATTCTCATGTCAATTGCTATTCAAGCATAATTAATCACTACTACTTCCATCTTATGTTGTGCAATTGTGCCGTGAGATTTAATTATTCAGATTCAGGCCAGGCCACCGGGTAGTCTCCTGAAAAAAAATCCCATTAACCGAGTTTTTCTTCCGAGATTACAACCAAGTCTAATAAACTGAAATGGAGGCTCGAGACTGATAAGATGGCCTCCACGAATGGTAGTATGGTACAGTACCTGGACGGTGAAGCTTCATTTGTGCCTCCACCCGCCATGATGAAGCTTTCATTTGTGCTACTCCAGAGTGCGCGGGCGGCAGATTAAGAGCAGTGAAGTAAATGTTGTCCTTGGTTCAGGCTCAGAGGATATCCTGTCCAGTTCATGTACATCTCGTTTAGAACCAACAGGAAAGGAAGCATTTGATCTGATCCAGGATGTTGATTGTTGCGATAGCATCAACGAAGTTTTGACAGGGAGACAACCCAATTTGGTGCTCTCTTTTACCCCGACTGATAAAAGGATCTACTTACTTGCTGCTTGATCTTGAAGTTAAGCCCTAGCATCATACTCCGTAAAAACATAAGTTCAGCCTAGCAAAACAGAAAAGAAGTTTATGGAGAAGTGGGGTATCGATCCCCATACCTCTCGCATGCTAAGCGAGCACTCTACCATCTGAGCTACATCCCCAGGTGATGGTTCTTTCAAAACAAAAGATTATATATTCGCAAAAGAACACAACGTTCAATGTCCAACATCAGATCTACCCGGAATTAGTTGTTCCTGAAATTGATGTATCTAGACGTATTTAAGTTCTATATACATCCGTTTGAGCGAACAATAATTCCGGACAGAGAGAGTATTTTGCAGGACACAGAAGAAAAGGAACCATGTTTGGTTCATTCGAAAAGGGAAGAAAGCCTAGCATCAATCCAAGATGGCAATGTCTTATCAGCACTAACAAGTTGGCTTTCTCTAGGACTATACCAGGCTAGTGAATAGCTTCCTTTCACAATCGCTATACCCTTAAATACACTCCTTATAACACAAGAGTACCTTCAAAATAGTATTATTAACTGCTCAAAAGATCCTAAAACTGTGATCTTCTACAAAAGAAAATCATTTGATGCATTGTTTTCGAGTGAATTGTAGAAAACCACCACATTGAAGCATAGGATTGTAGAAAAGACTCTTCTACGAATTTGTGCCAGAAAACACTGATTTTTGTCCTAATCATTTGTAAAAAACACTGATCGATCGTTTTGGGCATTTTAACCTCGATTATGACAGATGGAGCCCACCCTTTGCTGACGTGGCGTAACGGTCTTTTTGCCAAAATCCCCTCCCCTCCCTGAAAGTTTTTCCCCCAAAAAACGTCCTCCCTCGTCAGTGAGCACGCGGTGGCCGGCGGCAGCTCGGCCGCAAAGCGGAGCAAGCGGCGGCGGCGCGCAGCTCAGGTGCGGCCCTGCCCTCCCAGCGGAGCAAGTGCGCCATCGCTCGGGCGCGGCCCCGCCTCCCCAGCGGAGCAAGCGGCGGCGGCGCGCACCTCCGGCGCGACCCCGCCCTCCCAGAGGAGCAAGCGGCGGCGAGGCGCAGCTCGGGCGCGACCCTGCCCTCCCAGCGGAGAAAGCGGCGGCGGCGGCGCGCAGCTCGGGCGCGACCCGGTCCTCCCAGCGGAGCAACCAGCGGCGGCGAAGCGCAGCACAGGCGCGTGCAGCGGCGGCGCGCAGTACAAGCCCTTGCAGCCGCCGCGCGCAGGGCTCAGCTGCCGCCATCTACTCTGGTGCTCGTCCCACCACCACCCGATGCGGTTGCGGCAGCACCGGCCGACGAGGACGAGCTGTCCTCTTCCTCCTTCGGGCGTGAAAGCCATGGCTGGGAGCTGATTGCGTTTGGATTTTTGCCTAAAGGATGTCTATGCAAAAATGCCAGGGCCCCACATGTCATAATCGAGGTTAAAATGCCCAAAACGATCAATCAGTGTTTTTTACAAATGATTAGGACAAAAATCAGTGTTTTCTGGCACAAATTCATAGAAGAGTTTTTTCTGCAACCTTACGCTTCAATGTGGTGGTTTTCTGCAATTCACTCATTGTTTTCTCCCATTGGGAAAAAAGAGGAACATCACAAGCTGATGAGCTAACGTGCATAAGGGTACTTTCGGTATACAAGCAACTTCATATACACAGACTAGAAAATATCGGGGAACAAAAGAAGCTGCAACACATATTCTTGGGACAACCACCAATATTGGCCCACAATTGATTTCCTGAAGCAAGCAGCAGCTTGTGCTGATTATTCAGATTCAGGCCATACCACCAAGTAGAGTCTTCATGCAGTCATCTCGATTGATCATCATCTGGTTAAACTAGGCAATGACACGCGGTAGCAGAAATCTGTTCAAGCATCATTAAACACCAGATCGTCCAACGCGCATTACTTACTCCCACCATGCTGGTTTTCTTGGGGTTGTGCTTTTACTTACAGTAGACTAAAACGCAGTATCCTACCATGCTTTTGTGGATCTACTATTAGGATTAGAACATAAAAATCGCTATACCCTTAAATGCACTGAATTTTGGTGATAAAAGTCTGCAACTTTGTCGTGAGTTTTAACACTTTGAAGAAAGTAACCTTCAAATTCGAATAAAGATTTTCTTTCTCCTAATATTTTGTTTCTTGAACTCAACATATAAATACATGCCTGTGTACTTGGATTAATAGAAGAACACGGAATAAATTGAAATAGTGGCAATATTTGATAATGGCCTCCATGAATGGCGCGGTATCTATATGGTGTCCGGTCCGAGAACCGCACCCGCCATGAGGGTGGCCGCCGGTGCTCCCATCCGGACCAGATGAAGCTCCATTTTGTGCCATTCCGGTGTGCACGGGCGGCAGATTAAGAGCAGTGTAGCAATGTTGTCCATGGTTAAGGTCAGCGAGTATCCAGTCCGTCCACTGTACATCTCGCTTAAAACCAACAGGAAGCATGTGATCCAGGATGTTGATCTTTGCGATCGCCTCACGAAGTTTTGCAGGGAGACAAGACAACCCAGTTTGGAGCTCTCTTTCACCCTGATTGATGAAAAAGAGGGTAGTTTCTACTCCATCTAAATGCTCTTATATTAGTTTACGGAGGGAGTAGTTTCTACTTGCATCTATAAGAGAAAAAAAAAGGTTCAGTCTAGCAAAACAGAAAAACTTTGGAGAAGTGGGGTATCGATCCCCATACCTCTCGCATGCTAAGCGAGCGCTCTACCATCTGAGCTACATCCCCAGGGATGATACTTCTCAAACGCAATTTTATATATATTTTAAATCAAAATATAAAGTTCAGAGATCTGACGGCAGAGGACACAGAAAAGAATCTGCTTCCCGTCATCGCTTGGATACGCTGTACTGTTCCTGCTGATATGTTGGCTCGAATTTCTGAAACCGAATCCTGTTTGGTTCATTCCATAAGGGGCGAAAGCAAGCCATGTACGTACGATGCCAACCTCTCCTCCTGGCATCACCTGAAGATGCCAATGTCTACCTATCTGCATGAACAAGTCAGCTTCCTGTAAAAATAAATTTCCGTTCTGTAACAGGAGTATACTGTACAGAAGAAGTAAAACAAGTCGCCGATCAAACCGACGACCAGACCAAACAGGATGGAAATCGTGCATTGATTGCAGGCACAGTGTCGCCACCAGTACCGCGTCCGTACTCGATCGGTACTGCTGTATGATGGCCAAGTACCCCAACGACTGACAAGGAAGGAGGTCGACGGACAAAATTGAATCGCGTCGTTTGCCCTTGAGTGCACGGCGGGAGACGGTGACTGGACTGGCCTATACCTCGCGTCACTATCTCACACAGTACTACTGTTTGAATCCGATTAGTTGCGATTAAACATACGTACATTCATCACAGCTAAATCCGACAGATTAACTCGTTTTCAGCTATGCATGCAGAGCACTACCAGTGGACAGCAGAGTAAAAAATGGGATGTGCTCTGAGCCCGGCGTGCCGGCCACGTGTACGTGTCAGTCGAGATTGGGCTGGAATCACGTCCACGATCCCAGACCAAAGTCCAACTTGGATGGAAATGGAATCATTTCCCAGTTTCCCACCCAGAAACCCGAGCGGCACCCGATCACACTCGCTCACACTGACACTCGCTCACCAAACACTCATCACTAGCTCCTAAGCTGCCTACTGCCGCTCATGGCGTCGCCGAAGAAGGCGAGGAAGCCGCGGGCGAGGCGGCCGCTGCTGCTCCGCCGGGCCATGCTGCACGCCTCCGTCTGCTTCCTCCTCGGCCTCCTCGCCGGCCTCGCCCCGGCCGCCCGCTGGACCGCCTCCGCCTCCGCGCACGTCTCCCGCGCGCTCCACGCCGTCGACGGCGCCTTCGACCACACCGTGCTGCTGCTCAAACAGCAGCAAAGGCGGCTGCGGGACGGGCGCGTCCACGTCGCCGTCCTCCCCTCGCCGGCGCCGGGGCCGCCCGCGCTGGAGCCGCTGCGGCAGCCGCAGCTGCTGCTGGTGGTGACCGCCACGGAGCGGTCCGACCCGGAGCGGCGAGCCGCGGGGCTGACGCGCGCCGCGCACGCGCTCAGGCTCGTGCCCCCGCCCGTGCTGTGGCTGGTGGTGGAGCGGGCAACGGAGGCGCTGCCCACCGCGGGGCTGCTGCGCGGCGCCGGGGTGGCGTACCGGCACCTGACCTACCCGGAGAACTTCACGGCCGACGGCGTCGGCATGGAGAAGGAGCGGCACCACCAGCGGAACCTGGCGCTGGAGCACGTGGAGGAGCACCGGCTGGGCGGGGTCGTGCTCTTCGCCGGCCTCGGCGACGTCTACGACCTCCGCTTCTTCGACCAGCTCAGGCAGATCAGGTGAGTGCGCGCGCGCGTCCTGCCTCCTAAACTTTTAGCTACTTCGTTCTATCGACCGGATCATGCATCGTGCACTCACTTTTCACCGGTGTGCATGATTTTAGCACCACCGCCATTACAAACAGCATTTCAGCATAGTGAGTGAGCAGCTGGATGCATGATCTTGATTCTTGAACATTGTTAGCATAGTGAGTGTTTGGCCGGTGTCGGTGGAGTTTGAGGACACGCACTACAATAGTGGATGGTTGACAAGCAGTCAATAAGCATGGCACTGGAAGTAGGCCATGGTGACCATGGTGACCAATGATAGTAGGACGCAACTTTGAATCGACCAGGAATAGCTAGATGGCATGGCATGATGGATGCCACAGCACACAGCAGCACCAGCAGCAGTGTACCATGTTTGCCGCGCGAACGCGTCCATGCATGTGCGGACCATGCTCTGCTCTGGATGCTCTGCCTCCTCTGCTTCAGCGCCCGCCCAAGTGTCGGCACCGCCGTCCAGTCCGAGAAACATGGATGGACGAATGATTGGCCACCTTTAATCAATCTGAACCATTTCTGTGCACTCATTCATTAGCCGTCGCTTTTTGGTGCGTGCCACTGACACGTGCACTGTGCATGTCTACGGTGCAGGACGTTCGGCGCGTGGCCGGTGGCGACCGTGTCGGAGCGCGAGCGGAGGGCCACGGTGGACGGGCCGGTGTGCGGCGGCTCGCCGTGGGCGGTCACCGGCTGGTTCTCCACGGCCGCCGCCGCGGGGGCTCCGACGGTGAGGGCCAGGCCACCGGCCGGCACGGTGGACGTGGCGCGCTTCGCGTTCGGCAGCGCCCTGCTCTGGCACCCCAGCCGGTGGGACAGCTTCCCCGTCTCCGAGCCCGACGCCTCACAGGTACACTACTACTACTAGCTTCCACATTTTAGTCCGCGGTTCCGCACACAGCGACGGCGGCCTTGTCGTCAAAGCGGCCGCGAAAGCGTGCGGCTTTTCGTCCGTGAAATTTGCCCCGTCAATTTTGTTGCTGTGCGCCGGCAGGACGAACGGCCGGGACAAGACATAAACTAAGGCCGTGATTCATGCGCGGCGTGCACCGCCACACTAGCTTCCATTTGTCTCGATCTTCACTTCACTAGAGCGCAGAATATTGATTAATCAGTAGTATCATGGCCCTGTCTTGGCTAACCCTATATATGTTTTGTTATAATCAGGATTCCGTGAAGTTTGTGCAACGGTTGGCCGCGGAGGATTACAACAAGTCGAGGGGGATGCCCAACCGGGACTGCTCGGAGGTCATGGTGTGGCGCGGAGATCAGTTCCTAGCAACCTAGTTTTCAGTTACTAACCGGTTGAGTGACTTGTGGTATCACCGAACAACAAATTTAGAAATACAACAAACTTAAACGGTCTCAGATAAGAAAGTACAAATACTTTGCCTTTTTTATATTTTTGCAGGAGAAATACTTGTACTCCCTCGGTTCCAAAATATAGTGTGCCCGCGTTTTTCGAGGTTCAAATTTGACCATAAATCTAACCAACAAGACTGACTGCGGCGGGAACAAAAATTATACCAGTGAATTCGTATTCAAAAGAAGTTTTCAATTATAATTTTTGCTCCCGTCACAGTCGATCTTGTTGGTTAAATTTATGGTCAAAGTTGAAGCACGGAAATCGAGGACGCACTATATTTTGGAACAGAGGGAGTATTACTCAACCACCAATTCATTACAGTCATCTCGCACTATCTTCAAAACTTCTAAGAGGACCAGAGCCAAGCCGAGTCATTGTCCTGCCATGAACTCTACCTAAACTAGCTAAATTATAACTAGCCTTATTCTAGGAACAAAAAAACGTGAACAATGCAAGTATGTCTAAGACCCATGAGATATCTGATCTCATTCACCGACGAAGCATAGACTGAGCGATCGGTTTCTCCACTGGAAATCATGGCCACTGCCGTGAGCGAATCCATCTCAATGGCCATAGGTAGCTCGGAACGCTAAAAAAACAGCCCCTCCATACATGTACTTAATTCTGCTTCTGGTGCATCTCTACAAGAAAACAAAGCTTTGCATGCCGAAAAAGAAATATGGTTCCGACATTGTTACGAAGCATCATGCCCGCACCTGCATCTTCTCGAAATATAGGAGTCGTCGGTATTCAGTTTGACCCATTCTTCGATCAATGGATTCCATCCTAGGGCCTGAGCTGGTGCACTTGCGAGCACACTAGGACAATCATATGATATGACATATTCCCCTTTTGCCGGATCAACGTGAGTGCTCATCTTGATGCCAATCAAGGAGTTCAAGTAATTATGCCAAAATCCGACGGAAACATCCAAGGGCGGGGTAGGTTTATTGTATACTAATTCATTTCGAACATGCCAACTCCTCCAAAGGGTTATGAGCAACATGGAGCGTTGTGTGTCGCTAAGTATAGCCAGGGCTTGCAATAGCCATCGTTTTCCATTATTAATCACCGACTCAATATTTGGCAGCTTCCATACTTTGGCCATCGATAAGTACAAATCTCGGCCAAACTGACAGCGCAAAAATAAAAAGTTGATCTTATGCTTCTTTCACATAGACAGGGAATCCAAGCCAAATGTCATGCAGGATTTTGGATCGTGAGAGGTACCTCACTCTTCCAGATGTATTGCCAAGATGTCCGCATTCTTGATGCTGCCGAGCTAGAGGAAGCCACACTGGCCATATAAACCTCTTCCAGATGGATTGCCAACATGGGAGCGTTTAGAGGAAAAGTTGAGAGAAGAGAAATAATGTTATTTAAGAAACAAAAACCTTTCTCTGCAGCTCGTGGAAGAAGGAGATATGCATATGTGAAAGAGTTTGTTAAGGAGACATTCATATATAGAACAATCGTTCATGACTCTCTTAGCAACGCCATACGAATGTTATAGATATCTAATTGAGAGATTGGATGGGCACATTTGTTGAGTTTTTTCGGATTAAAATGAAGCCTAATATGGTGCCTCCAATTAGTAAATATAAGATTCTACAATATCATTTTGTGTAGTTCGCTCCAATATGTCTCTCTCGGTTTAAGAGAATAGTAGAAGCTATGCATGATTGTTTTTGTCAATTTGATTATACAAAAATAATTAATTACCATCTATTTATATTAAACATTTTTACTTAGTTATATTTCATAAAATATTACATATTTGGTTTTTAAATACATTTTATACAAATATTCATTTTTCCTATTTTCTAGCAACATTAGTTGCATAAATTTGTTGGCAATATTAGAACCATAAGGCTACTGCCATACACCACAAACTCTGCCATTATGATTATGTAAATGCTTGATTGTTAGTAGAACTCTATAATATTTAAAATTATGTTTAATTTTCAATTTTTTGTTATGAGATTTTGTTGAACTTAGTTTTGTTTTAAACTAAAGAAGGCCCAAATAGATGGAAAAATCACATCCATATGCAAAAATAATTTGTCACATATGTGTATTATAGTGGGTTTATACCTATTTTAACATTTGTAAACACTTAATGGGTGGTGGTACTGGTGGGGTCGGGGCGGTTCTATAAGGCACAACCCTAGCAAATATCGTAAGGAAAGTTCCCATAATATTATGAGATATTATTGCGTAGCTTAGTTTAACTACGAGGACATTCTAGAATTTATGAGATATCAACAAGTGTTTTTGTGGAATTCCCTCATCTCACTTGTTAACATTGCACATTAATGGACAAAAGAAATCCCTTTTTGTCCGGTTAAATTTAAATATGGTCAATGTTGTGATTTTGTGCAAACAAATAGTGAAAGTCATTTATTTTGACCTCTAGCCACTCAACCAACTATGGTGCTATGTTAAATCCTAAACTAAATCCATGATTGAATGACTATTCTTTGGGTAAGCATCATGCCCGTCGACAGCGAGATACTTGTGGTGACTTCATCAATCTTAAGACCCGCCAGTTCAGTTTCTTAGAGGTCCTCATAGGCGTAAGGTGTGCGTGGGTGCGTTTATGGGGATGAGTGGATGTGTATGTTTATGAGCATAAGCATCTGTACAGTCTTTGCGAAAAAAACATGATGCTATGTTTTTTTGTAGAGAAATATGGTGCTATGTTGTTTGAATGACACCGAAATATTTGTGTCAATTTGAGACATATGGGTGCTTAGCCCCTATCGACGTGAGACAATTTGGCCTATAGTATGACTGAGCATATATACTTTGAAAGAGTTATGGTGCAATTTGTGGATGGGTGAATTATTTTTTGCGGGGTGAATTTTTTTTGAATGAAAGGGATTTCCCCCTATTTCATTAACGAAACCATAAATCTATTTGTTATTACAGCCACAACACACCCACCCCCCTCTTGGGTAACAAACACAAAAACACTATCTCCCCAGTGATGCGGAGCATCCCAGGCTCATCCCCATGTACACTCCGACTACTCTCCAAGCCCCAAGAGGACATATGACGAGACCTCGAACATACGCCATTGGACACAAGGTGAATTCACTCCTCTTCGAACCGTCACTTTCCGCATATGAGACATGGCTACTACCTCATGCATGGACCTTGCATACACTCAGGTACAACCAAGATGACCATGGAGAATCCAAGGACCAAGGCCAAGCATGGAAGAGGAGAAGGAAGAAGAAGAAGGAGCGGTCTTTGAGCCAGGGCGGACATCCGGACCGCCGTCCGGATCATCCGCCCAACCGGATCATCCGGACCTCCCAGATTGTCCGTAATCGCGCCAAGACACCGAAGGCTTCTATCGAAGCCGGATCATCCGAACTCCATCCGGATCATCCGACTCCGACGCCGGATCATCCGGGACCCGTCCGGATCATCCGCCTTGCTCACAAGATGACTTGGGCCGAGGCCCGTGTACCCCTTCGCCCCTCACTTACCCCTTCGTAGCTTAGCACTATAAATAGACCTCCTCCTCCCCATTTTGAGGGTTAGCATTGGATAGCTCATATTTGTGTGAGAGCCTTTGCTCATCCACTTGGATACTTCTCCTCGGAGTTCACGACCTCTTTGGAGAAGATCCCCCAAGCGGATTCAAGACCCCTTTCTAGGGAAGAACATCAAGGCCTCCTCGCGGAGAAGAACGATTCCTTTGTATCCTTACCTTTGTTGATTGTGGATCATATGTTACTCTTTGTGTTCGGTGATCTAGCACTTATGTGATCGATTCCTTGATGGTTTAGTGATTCTCTCTCGTTTCCCCCGTGTTTTCCCTTTGTGCTTCCGCGTGTTCTTCGTGATTCCCCGTAGGATCCACTCCAAACGTGAAAGATCGTCACCATAGGGTTCCACCCTACATCATCTTGGTATCATGAGCCACGTTGATCACGTTTTTGGAGCCCCTACCCCGTGTTTTCCAGCTTGATTTTGTTGATTTCGTCCTAAATCCGAAAATCCCCACCAAAAATAGCCCCAATTTTTTTTTGTGATTTGTTGGTTTGACAATGTTTTGTTGATTTTGATCCGTGGATTTGCTTGGTTTCAAGTGGATCTAGCATCTCCCCAAGTTTCCCCACCTTCCATCCACGAAATCTCCTCAATTTTGCCTCAAAAATCATCCATTTCCGCCAACAAATTCGTCCCTGAGAGGAAATCCCGAGCAGTTTGACCTGCCCGGATCATCCGGACCTTCTCCCGGATCATCCGGACACCTCCCGGATCAGCTGGACCCTCTCCCGGACGTCCGGATAACCCACGCGCCCGAATTCCCGAACCGGAGCTGACGAACCCGGATCATCCGGATGTACTCCCGGATCATCCGGACATAGCCCGGATGAGCTGGACCTCCTCCCGGATGTCTGGTTAACCCTGACAGTGACTCGGCTGAAATCTTGTTTTGGCCGTAACTAATTCATCCGAACTCCGTTTTTGACGTTCTTTAGCTCGTTTTGAAGCTATTGACATCCCCCATCCAACAAAAATACCACCACCATCATTTGACTCCATCATATTTTCGGAATTTTGGCATCTTTGCCTAGGGCTTCCACCACATCATCGGCATTACCACCACCACTTCCGCAACCTAACCCATTTTGTTCCCCATAGCATTAGTGGTTGCTTGAGTAGTGATTCGAGTCTCCTAAGGTGTTTTGGCTACTTAGGGACAATTGCTTCTTCATCAATGACCACCACCACTTCCGCATAGACGTGCCCACCATACATTTCCACCCCAACTTAACCCAATTTTGTTTGAGTTGTGGCTTGTGTCTCCTAAGGTGTTTCGGCTACTTAGGGACGGAAACTTCAACTCCGACTCGTGTATAGCCCATCATTTCACTTGTTTAAGATTTTTAAAATTTTTGGGGTTTTTTTTTGGAAATAAGCCTTTTTAAAAAATTTAATTTTAAAAATTTTTTATGGACCATTTATTTTCATTTTCCAAAAAGATTTTTTTTAAAGGTTTAATTTTAATTTTTTTAAAATTTTTTTTTCTCAACAAAATAAATTTTTTTTTCCAACCCGATAATTTCCCACCCCTTTTTTTATTAAATTTAAAAAGTAATATTTTTGATTTAAAATTTTGTTTTCTTAGGGGCAACATTTTCAAACCTCCTTGGGGCCCCTTTTATAGAATCCTTTATTTGAATAAATTTTGTTAACCCCTTTTTTTAAAAGGGTTCCCGGGATTGTTTTACCCTCCAAACCAAATTTTTTTTGTTTTTTTTTGGTTTGATTTTTTAAAACCCCCAAATTTGGGTTTTGGGGCCCTTTGAAATTTTTGGGATTTTAAAATTTAAAATTTCCCCTTAAAAGGGATAAACCCCTTTAATTGGTTTTCCCTTTTTCTTTTAAACCCCTTTTATTTAAAGGGGTTTTAGGGCCCAAAATTTTGGTTTCCCCCCTTTGGAAAAATTTGTGCCCCCTTGCCCAAATTTTTACAATAGATTTTGGTTTTCATTGTTTAAAATTTGTTTTTCTTTTTGCAGTTACATTGGCCCCTTTTAATTTGGTTTTGGAATGGCCCCATTTTAAAAAAGGGTTGCAAAATTTTGGGGTGTTTTTTCCCCATTTTTCCCATGCTTGTTTGGGAATTAAAATTATTTCCCAAAACACAATACATTTGGGCCCAAAAAATTTTATCCTTTCCCAACAGGGCTTTCCTTATGGGGACTTCACCCAAAACCCAAAACCCCCCTTTTTTAAAACCCCGGGCCCAAGGGAAAAAAAAAGGGGGCCCCCCCAATAGGGTTTAAGGAACCCTCCGGCCTTTAACCCCCCTTTTCTTTGGTTTTGGCCGTGGTTTTGGGATATTCCTTAAAGACCCCTTGGGGGGAAACCCTTTAAAGGGTGGCTAAATTGGGGGGTTTACCCTTTTGGGTTTACTTAAAAATTTTTTTAAAAGTTTTTAAATTTTGGGGGGTCACCATTTTTTGGAAACCCCTTTTTAAAGGGAAAATCCCCTTCAAATTTGGGAAAAAATAACCCCTTTTGGGGAAAAATCCCCTTTTTTTAGGGTTTTTATTTTGTTTCCTTTTGTTGTTAATGTCCTTGAGGAGGGGGTTTTTTTTGTTCCTTTTGGCCCGCCCTTTTATCCCTTTAATAATGGCCCATGGCTTTGGGCCCAAACCCACCCATAGTTGGTTTTCCATTTTAAACTGGGGGCCACTACTCAACCCAAATTTTTTTAAACCCTTAGAATTATTTTTTTTTTCCACGTTTTTCCTTTCACCCTTTGTTTAAATTTTAAACAAAAATTTTGGGATTTGTTTATTTCATAATCTACTTTTTTCCCACCTCTTGCATGAAAATATAATATTAATCTTGCCATTTCAAACTTTTGCAACCCAATACATCATTTTGAAAACAATGAATTTTTCGTTTTTCCAATGTAATTAATCCCCTTAATCTTTTCTTATTTTTTTTTGAAAGCATTTTGTTTTGCCCAAGAATTCTTCAACTTAATGAGGCACTTGGGAAACCTTTTCTCTTTGGGTTTTGTTTTTTTTCATTAAATAAACCCCCCAAATTGGATTTGGGTAGCAAACCTTTTTCACGCCCCACAAGGCAGCCCCCTCCTTATGGAAAGGCATGGATTTTAAAAGGGGGTCACCATCCCAACCCATGGCCCATGTTTCCTCCGATTACTTTTAACCCAAAAACATTGACGAGACTAACCCTTTTTGGCCATTTTCACCCAGTAATTTTTTTTGGGAACCCCATTTTTACTTCCCCAAAATTAAAATGGGCTTTTACTATGATGGCCTTGCATAAAATTTTCAGAAAATTTCCTAAATTTCCCAAAGACCCCAGATGGAAGAAAAGGGGAAAAAGAGCTGGTTTGCCACCTTTCTAACCCCGGGTTTACATTTGGCCCCAAAACCATCATTGCCTTTCCCAAATTTTCTATCCCGGGAAGGACACCCGGCTTATTTGACGAACCGAATTTCCTTTGATCATCCCGGATTAGCCCATTTTTCCACCCCCCCATTATCCGTGTAAAATGTTTGGCCAGGCCCTTTAACTTGTTTTCCTTCCCCCTTGGGTTCCCCATAAATGCCTTTCCCCTCCCAGAGGTTCAATTAAACCCAAAACTTTGTCATCCCTTTGGAAATTCCTAGAACCTTCCGGGAACCCCAAAATTATTAAAAGCCCTTTTCTGGGAAGAAACCTAAAAAAAGGTTCCTTTGACCCACTTTGGAGGGGAAATTTTTTTTTCCCAAATCTAACTTTTAAACCCAACCTTATTTGGTTTAGTGATTTTTTTGTTTTCCTTTCCTTTGGTGCTTCCAAAAATTTCTTTTTATTTAAATATCCAAAATGAAAATCCCTTAGGCAAATTTTTTCCCCTGCCCTTTTAATATGGAATTTGCCCCCATAATTTTAAATTTTAATTTTTGAAAACCCCATGAACTTTTCCCACATATGCTCATTTTAAAGGATTTTTTTTTTGAACAAGTTTTTATTTTCCCAAACTTGGAATTTGCCATCACAAGGCCCTTTTTGATTTTTTTTTTTTTTCTTTCAAAATCCCCAAAACACCGGGACCGTTAAAATCTTTTAACCAATTTCCCATTTCCATTAAATAGGATACATCCGATATTTAAAAATGGCAAACACCCTATTCCCAATTGCCCCAAAAATCGGGCTTTTCTTTTTAGCCAAATTTCAAAAGTAATTTCAAAATATGTAAAAAAATTGAAATTTGAATTTACTTATTCCTTACAAAAATAGGGCCCTTTGGAAAAAAAAAAAACTGCAAAAAGGGAAAAACCCTTAACCCACTTATGCGAATTAAAAACCCGGGCCAATTTGGAATCATTTGAAAACCCCTTGGGGGCCCATATTGTTGGCCAGATTCACCCCATTCCCTCATTTAAACCCCTTTTTTTAGCAATAAATTTATTTTTAAAATTTTTGTCAATTTTAAGTTTTTCCATATTTATTTATTTATCCCTTTCAAAATCAGGTTCAAAAAAGAAACCCTTTTTAAAATTTGAATCCCAAAATTTTGTTTGTTTTTTTTTTTTATTCCTTTAAAATGATTTTTTGGTGGTTTTTTTCCCCCTTTTTTGTTTTTTTGTCCCAGAAAATGAAAGTTTTCATTTGTTTATTCCAAAAAAGTCTTTTACAAACTTTGCTATTGGTTTTAAAAACCTGGGTCTAATTTTGAGAATTTTAAAAAACCCTAGGGGAACCCTTTCCCACACCAAATTGTTCTGGCCTTTCCCAGACCATCAGGGCATTCCCCCAATCCTAAATCCAGACCCTCCACCTCCCGTTTATCCCCCCGGCCCAAAATTCCTTATCCCCAGCCCCCCCTTTCCCCTCTCCCCGGATCTATCAACCCCCGGACACCACCACCGGATCCGCCGGGCGCCTTTTGTTTTCCTTCCCTCCGGCGCCCCCCTCGGCCCTTTTTGCCCTTTCCCCTTTGCCTTCCTGAGCACCTTCCCCTGGGGTGCCATAAATTTTGGGGCCCGCCCACACTTGATGAAGGGCCATGCCTTAAGTTTTTCCGCCATCCGATTCCCTTACAGGCCTCGAGGGGCAACTTTGGGGTTCTCCTTCACCCACCTAAAAGGAATTGGTTCCCCAATGGCCCCATTTTGGTTAATCCAGGGCCTATTTTTTCATTTGTTAATTTCCGTTCAAAAATTTCACCCGAATGTTTTTAAAAAGGTCGCGAATTTTTTGAATTTTGGCATGACTTGGCTAGAATATGTAGGAAATTTAGTGGCCCTATTTTCTAAAAAAATTAAAAATAGGGTTACTTTAAACCCCAGGAAAATCCCACCCATTTCCCGGCCCCTCTTTCGTGGGGCATGGTTGAGGAGGTTGGCTGGATGAGTGCGCGATGGATGGCTCAGATTGCATTCAATTTGGTGATCCGCGTGAAGGCGGTTCCTCGCATCTCATTGGCCGGTTGTTTCGCAATTGAATTCTCAAAAATTTAGACCTAATTCTATGATGTTTTTGAAAAAACATAACAATGGCAAAGTTTGTCAAAATGATCTTGTATTTTGCATAAGTTTGATCATGGAATGGCAAACAATTTTGCCAAATAGAGCTTTCATTTTCTTTGCACAAAAAATCATTTTCCATTTTCCGAGTGCATAAAATGGTTTTTTGTGAATAACCTACCAAAAATCATTTCTAGGTACATAAGTGTCTATTTAATCAGAGAAACACCAACAAAATTTCAAGATTCAACCACTAGCTAGGAACCGTCAAGCCAGCCCTTTTGACCGCATTTTGAAACGGGCATAAAAAAATAAAAATAAAATAAAAAAATTGGAAAACCTTCACATTGTGTCATTATATATGACCAAGTTTCTAGGAAAAATAATAAACTTGTAATACGACAATTATATTTAAAAAGTGTTCTCACAAATGAGCTATCATGCGTGAAGATTCATGGCTTTCAAGCCAAATGATCAATCTTATGGCCACACTCATGGCATAGTTTGTTCAAATGATCTCAAATTGTGCACAAGGGTGCATCTTGGAATTCTAGACAATGTTGCCTAAGGAGTTTTCATTTTCTTTGCACGAAAAATTCATTTTCCATTTTTCCGAGTGCCCAAAATGAGTTTTTTGTGAAGGACCTACCATATATTTGTTGCAGAATTGACCAAATCAATTTTATAAAATACTAGGCCATATTTAATGCACAATTGACAAAATGGTTGGGTGTCAAAGTTTTGATCCACCTCTGGTGAAAAGACAAATTTCCACCGGTTCAGCTTGAAGCGGTCAAATTTGAACTACAGCTGCCTCATACTTTGCACTTTATTTTTTCTAAAAATCATTTCTAGGTATATAAGTATCTATTTAGTCAGAGAAACACCAAAAAATTTCCAAGATTCAACCACTAGCTACGAACGATCATGCCCTGTCGTTTTGACCACATTTTGAAATGAGCATAAAAAATTCAAAAAAAAAATCAAAAAATTCGAAAACCTTCGCATTGTATCATTATATATGACCAAGTTTCCAGGAAAAATAATAAACTTGTAATATGGTAAATATTTTTAAAAAGTGTTCTCAGAAATGAGCTATCATGTGTGGAGATTCATGGCTTTCAAGCCAAATGATCAATCTTATGACCACATTCATGGCATAGTTTGTTCAAATGATCTCATATTGTGCACAAGGGTGCATTTTGGAATGACAAACAATGTTGCCTAAGGGAGTTTTCATTTTCTTTGGACGAAAAATCAATTTTCCATTTTTCGAGTGCCCAAAATGAGTTTTTTTGTGTGAATGACCTACCATATATTTGTTGCAAATTTGGACCAAATCAATTTTATAAAATACTAGGACATATTTAATGCACAATTGACAAAATGGTTGGGTTTCAAAAGTTTTGATGCACCTCTCGTGAAAAAGACAAATTTCCGCCGATTCAGCAGGAAGCTGGTCAAATTTGAACTGCAGTTGTCTTATAGTTTGCTCTTTATTTTTTACAAAAATCATATCTAGTTACATAAGTATCTATTTGATCAGAAATACATGGTTTGGTGGTGATACGTCGATGTTTGGATGGTGGCCCAGGGCCCCAACTCCAAAGCACGAGACTCAAGATGCTCGCCGTGGTGGTCACTGTGGTGACCGTGGCGTTGCTGCAGACGCTCGGGCAGCCTAAGCATGTCTAGTAGGTTGGACACTCCGATAGGTGCCGGAAGAAGAAGGCAATATAAGAATCTCACGAGGAGACTGAATCGAATGAAACATGAATTAGCACCCAAATGTTTGATTAGTGGTACGGAAATGTGCATGGCCAATGGGCCTTAGTTTTGGCCGAGGATGATCATCTACTAAGGACACTATCTTGGAAAATTTGCAGCTCAAATGGAGGAGCCTAGGTGTCACTTGCTTTGCAACGCACCACACCGACAGAAATATGAATATTGAAGCCACACTCACATGTATTGTTAGATGGGGCTCAACTTTTGTGGAGAGCAATGATTTGGGAATATAGAAGATGTGGCAAAAATTCAACTCATTAGGATATGCCTAGCTAGTACTTCCTTCACAACAGTTCGAGTTGAACAAAAACTTTGAAAATTTGCCGAGGAAGATTTACCAGGTAAATGGAGTTGAATATTGTCATGAGGCAACGATTTGGATAGTAAGGAATGCCCTATTTTTTTGGGAATTTTGGGAATGACAGAAATATAGGTTGCTTCACAACCTAGGGCAAAAATTGACACATGGACATGACACATAGGCAAAACTGATGAGGTGGCGCCTAGTCATAGCAATAAGTACCAATGCATCCACGTTCACAACCTCATGACCATTTATATTGGTCGTAATCAGGTAGAAATAAGGTCATTGGCCACTCTTGTCTGCTTTGTGACCATTTGGTGTAAGCAATTTCAGGGTTTGAGCCCTTCCAAGCTAAATGGCCGTGGATTTACGACCAATTCAGCTGGGGTCACTAAGAGAAGGTCACAAGTTGACATATTTCTTGTAGTGACTTAGCAGAGCGCCAGATGCTGACCAGCGCCATCACATGCCCTTAGCGAGAGCGCTGCTTCCTCAAACGCTACTACTTACTTACCTTATCCTCGAGTGGTTCATCGCACCTCTCACTCACTTTCTCCTCTCACTCGCCTCCCGCCACGCCAACCTGGTCGCCGCCGCCGTGCTGCTCCTCACCGAGGTACTCCTCCTCCTCCTCCTCCTCCGCCGCCTCCTCCCCGCCTCCTCCTCCTCCTCCTCCGCCCCTCCCTCCACCCCGCCTTCCTCCTTCTCCTCCTCCGTCCGCACCTCCCTCCTCCCCGCCCCTTCCTCCTTCGATCCCACCGGCCTCCTCCCCCTCCTCCTCTCTCCTTCTTCCTCCTCCCTCCATCTCTTTTTTTCTTCTGTTTTTACTTTTGTATAATGTACCTTTTTACTGTTTTTAGTAAGTGTTTAAAATAATTAGTAAGTAAATTAATAAACTAGTTGAACTAGTTTGGTTTTAGTAAGAACTAGTTGAATTAATGGAACTAATGTATATTTAGTAAGAAAAGTAATATAACTAGTTGAACTAGTTTATTTTTAGAAAGAACTAGTTTATTTCTATTTATAGTAAGTTTATTTTTAGTAAGAACTAGTTGAATTAATAGAACTAGTTGAACA
Organism: Aegilops speltoides; assembly: GCA_021437245.1. Lineage (NCBI taxonomy): Eukaryota > Viridiplantae > Streptophyta > Magnoliopsida > Poales > Poaceae > Aegilops > Aegilops speltoides. The sequence goes on from CM038142.1 coordinate 36,852,480, forward strand.
TGTCACATTTGTTGTTATTTTTTTAGTTTAAGCAATTATTCCCGCATCAACGTCGATCGACGTCGACGATGCCTATCCCGCATCCTCGTCGTCAATACCCATCGTTTGCTAGGGGTTTAGTTGTATTAGTGATGTTATATGTATGATACTATTCATGATGTATTAGTGATAACTTATAGGATTTTTGTTTTTGCAGAAATTAAGGAGCGCCTCCATCATCCCCGCTGTCGTCTCCGTCACTGACCCCCTCCGACCTCGAGGTGAGACCAGCCAAATCTCCATGTCAATATGAGTCCTATAAGATATGATATAGATAAAAACATGTATATCTTGTGTTGCTTAAATAGGATATGTGGTTGCCCAAGTGGCCGGTCATGTTTGCTGGTTACACCTCTGAGTGGCCTATGTTTTGTCGGAGTGTTGATTAATTTCCGTTCCGGCAAATTTCAGGCGCTCGATATGTGCTGTTTAGCAAAGGTCAAGCCAGAATTTTTCGTGAATTTTGGCATGACTTGTGCTAGAATATGTAGGAAATATTGAGTGGCCTGGATTTTCTAGAAAGATAATTAAACGATATTTCGGGTTGACTTTAAGACTGTCGAGGCCGAAGAATCCCGACTATTGTCATGGCCGCCCCTCTGTCTGGTGGGAGGCATGGTGTGAGGAGGTTGGTGCTGATCGCGGCGGTGGCTTGAGATGGTGGCACTGGTGGAGTGGTGGATGGAGGGGTGACGGAGGCGGCTCACCTCTCCTCGCCGCCGCCGGAGGAAGCAGGGGAGGGGAGGAAGCAGAATGGTGGCCACACGTCATGCACCTGCGCGTCTACCAAATTGAATCGAAGAGAATGAAAATCATCAGCCTTCCAAATCAAATCGAAACGAAAAGAGGAAGAGACCACGTCCTGCACCTGCTTGGTCTTCCGGCGCGTGGCTGCGGGAGCCGTGGCGAATCTGGACCTGCTCGAGATGGTGGGTAGGTCGGAGCCCGGGGTGGGAAGGCGGTTATGGTGAAGGAGAGCTCGCCGGCTGCGGTGCCTGGAAGGAGAAGGCGCCACGACCGTGGTGCCGCCCTAGCCGAGGCCGTGGCGAAGGGGGACGTCGGCGAGGTGCAGAGCCCGAAGGAGCAGCAAACGGTGAAGGAGTCATGGCACAGCGTTGCATCAAGTGCTCGGAACGGCGGCGGGGGCGTCGGCATCGGCGAGCGCGACGCGGAGCCAGTAGGGAAGGCGCTCGGAGGGGAAGACGAAGAGGACGAGAGGGCGACACGGAGCCAGTAGGGGAGGCGCTCGGAGGGGAAGACGAAGACGACGAGAGCGCGCCGGTCGGCACCGGCGGGTGGTCGGCTAGGTCAGCTGTGGGTGGGTGAATTAGATCTGGGGATCGAGGGGGTAGCGGCGGGGGATCGGAGCTGGGGATCGAAAGAAGGGTGGGTTGGTGGGGCTGGCGGCGGGGGATCGAATCTGGGAGGTCGAGGGGAGGGTGGGTGGATGGGTTAGGGTATTTGTTTCTCGGGAGAAGCTCGACCGTTGGATGAGTGCGCGATGGATGGCTCAGATTGCATTCAATTTGGTGATCCGCGTGAAGGCGGTTCCTCGCATCTCATTGGCCGGTTGTTTCGCAATTGAATTCTCAAAAATTTAGACCTAATTCTATGATGTTTTTAAAAAAACATAACAATGGCAAAGTTTGTCAAAATGATCTTGTATTTTGCATAAGTTTGCATCATGGAATGGCAAACAATTTTGCCAAATAGAGCTTTCATTTTCTTTGCACAAAAAATCATTTTCCATTTTCCGAGTGCATAAAATGGTTTTTTGTGAATAACCTACCAAAAATCATTTCTAGGTACATAAGTGTCTATTTAATCAGAGAAACACCAACAAAATTTCAAGATTCAACCACTAGCTAGGAACCGTCAAGCCAGCCCTTTTGACCGCATTTTGAAACGGGCATAAAAAAATAAAAATAAAATAAAAAAATTGGAAAACCTTCACATTGTGTCATTATATATGACCAAGTTTCTAGGAAAAATAATAAACTTGTAATACGACAATTATATTTAAAAAGTGTTCTCACAAATGAGCTATCATGCGTGAAGATTCATGGCTTTCAAGCCAAATGATCAATCTTATGGCCACACTCATGGCATAGTTTGTTCAAATGATCTCAAATTGTGCACAAGGGTGCATCTTGGAATTCTAGACAATGTTGCCTAAGGGAGTTTTCATTTTCTTTGCACGAAAAATTCATTTTCCATTTTTCTGAGTGCCCAAAATGAGTTTTTTTGTGAAGGACCTACCATATATTTGTTGCAGAATTGGACCAAATCAATTTTATAAAATACTAGGCCATATTTAATGCACAATTGACAAAATGGTTGGGTGTCAAAAGTTTTGATCCACCTCTGGTGAAAAAGAAAATTTCCACCGGTTCAGTTGGAAGCGGGTCAAATTTGAACTACAGCTGCCTCATACTTTGCACTTTATTTTTTCTAAAAATCATTTCTAGGTATATAAGTATCTATTTAGTCAGAGAAACACCAAAAAATTTCCAAGATTCAACCACTAGCTACGAACGATCATGCCCTGTCGTTTTGACCACATTTTGAAATGAGCATAAAAAATTCAAAAAAAATCAAAACATTCGAAAACCTTCGCATTGTATCATTATATATGACCAAGTTTCCAGGAAAAATAATAAACTTGTAATATGGTAAATATTTTTAAAAAGTGTTCTCAGAAATGAGCTATCATGTGCGGAGATTCATGGCTTTCAAGCCAAATGATCAATCTTATGACCACATTCATGGCATAGTTTGTTCAAATGATCTCATATTGTGCACAAGGGTGCATTTTGGAATGACAAACAATGTTGCCTAAGGGAGTTTTCATTTTCTTTGGACGAAAAATCAATTTTCCATTTTTCGAGTGCCCAAAATGAGTTTTTTTGTGTGAATGACCTACCATATATTTGTTGCAAATTTGGACCAAATCAATTTTATAAAATACTAGGACATATTTAATGCACAATTGACAAAATGGTTGGGTTTCAAAAGTTTTGATGCACCTCTCGTGAAAAAGACAAATTTCCGCCGATTCAGCAGGAAGCGGATCAAATTTGAACTGCAGTTGCCTTATAGTTTGCTCTTTAATTTTTTTCCAAAAATCATATCTAGTTACATAAGTATCTATTTGATCAGAAATACATGGTTTGGTGGTGATACGTCGATGTTTGGATGGTAGCCCAGGGCCCCAACTCCAAAGCACGTAGACTCGCATGCCCGCCGTGTGGTCACCGTGTGACCGTGGCGTTGCCGTACGTTCTGGGCAGCCTAAGCATGTCTAGTAGGTTGGACACTCCCCTGATAGGTGCCAGGAAGAAGAAGGCAATATAAGAATCTCACGAGGAGACTGAACTGAGCTGAAACATGAATTAGCACCCAAATGTTTGATTAGTGGTACGGGAAATGTGCATGGCCAATGGGCCTTAGTTTTGGCCGAGGATGATCATCTACTAAGGACACTATCTTGGAAAATTTGCAGCTCAAATGGAGGAGCCTAGGTGTCACTTGCTTTGCAACGTACCACACTGGACAGAAATATGAATATTGAAGCCACACTCACATGTATTGTTAGATGGGGCTCAACTTTTGTGGAGAGCAATGATTTGGGAATATAGAAGATGTGGCAAAAATTCAACTCATTAGGATATGCCTAGCTAGTACTTCCTTCACAACAGTTCGAGTTGAACAAAAACTTTGAAAATTTGCCGAGGAAGATTTACCAGGTAAATGGAGTTGAATATTGTCATGAGGCAACGATTTGGATAGTAAGGAATGCCCTATTTTTTTGGGAATTTTGGGAATGACAGAAATATAGGTTGCTTCACAACCTAGGGCAAAAATTGACACATGGACATGACACATAGGCAAAACTGATGAGGTGGCGCCTAGTCATAGCAATAAGTACCAATGCATCCACGTTCACAACCTCATGACCATTTATATTGGTCGTGTCGTAGAAATAAGGTCATTGGCCACTCTTGTCTGCCTTTGTGACCATTTGGTGTAAGCAATTTCGGGTTTGAGCCCTTCCAGCTGAAATGGCCGTGGATTTACGACCAATTCAGCTGGGGTCACTAAGAGAAGGTCACAAGTTGACATATTTCTTGTAGTGACTTAGCAAGAGCGCGATGCTCGACCAGCGCCATTGCTATGTCCTTATAGCGATGCTGCTTCCAAAACGCTACTACTTACTTACCTTATCCTCGAGTGGTTCACTGCACCCTCTCACTCACTTTCTCCCTCTCACTCGCTCCCTTGCACACCAACCCGTCGTCCGCCCGCCCGCCAGGTTGCTCCTCACCGAGGTACTCCTCCTCCTCCTCCTCCTCCGCCGCCTCCTCCCCCTCCTCCTCCTCCTCCTCCGCCGCCTCTCCTCCACCTCGCCCCTTCCTCCTTCTCCTCCTCCGTCCGCACCTTCCCCCTCCTCCCCGCCCCTTCCCTCCTTCGATCCCACCGGCCTCCTCCCCCTCCTCCTCTCTCCTTCTTCCTCCTCCCTCCATCTCTTTTTTTCTTCTGTTTTACTTTTGTATAATGTACCTTTTTACTGTTTTTAGTAAGTGTTTAAAATAATTAGTAAGTAAATTAATAAACTAGTTGAACTAGTTTGGTTTTAGTAAGAACTAGTTGAATTAATGGAACTAATGTATATTTAGTAAGAAAAGTAATATAACTAGTTGAACTAGTTTATTTTTAGAAAGAACTAGTTTATTTCTATTTATAGTAAGTTTATTTTTAGTAAGAACTAGTTGAATTAATAGAACTAGTTGAACATGTCACATTTGTTGTTATTTTTTTAGTTTAAGCAATTATTCCCGCATCAACGTCGATCGACGTCGACGATGCCTATCCCGCATCCTCGTCGTCAATACCCATCGTTTGCTAGGGGTTTAGTTGTATTAGTGATGTTATATGTATGATACTATTCATGATGTATTAGTGATAACTTATAGGATTTTTGTTTTTGCAGAAATTAAGGAGCGCCTCCATCATCCCATTGTCGCCTCCGCCACCGACCCCTCCGACCTCGAGGTGAGACCAGCCAAATCTCCATGTCAATATGAGTCCTATAAGATATGATGTAGATAAAAACATGTATATCTTGTGTTGCTTAAATAGGATATGTGGTTGCCCAAGTGGCCGGTCATGTTTGCTGGTTACACCTCTGAGTGGCCTATGTTTTGTCGGAGTGTTGATTAATTTCCGTTCCGGCAAATTTCAGGCGCTCGATATGTGCTGTTTAGCAAAGGTCAAGCCAGAATTTTTCGTGAATTTTGGCATGACTTGTGCTAGAATATGTAGGAAATATTGAGTGGCCTGGATTTTCTAGAAAGATAATTAAACGATATTTCGGGTTGACTTTAAGACTGTCGAGGCCGAAGAATCCCGACTATTGTCATGGGGGTCATTTCTCCTTCTTCTCCGGGTGCTAGACCTTTGTTATGCACTAGGGGAAGGAGGAGTAACGACTATCACCGACGGTCGCAAGTGTCAGAGAGGAATAAGTGAGGGAGAGTATCCACCATATATGAGAGGACGAAGAATCCCGACTGTTGTCGTGGGGGTAGCTTCTCCTTCGTTCCCATGTGCTAGACAATTTGGTGAAATGCACTTGTGTAGGATCGAAAGTATGTCTAGAGGGGGGGTGATTAGACTACTTGACAATTTAAAAATTGTGCCTTTTGATAAAGACAAGTTTTTGGCAGATTCACAATGATGATCAAGTCAAGTATCACCCTACACATGCAATTCTAGAGTATAGGCAGCGGAAAGTAAATTGCACATGTAGTAAAGAGAGGTGGAGAAGAGCAAACGCAATTTTGGAGACGCGGTGATTTTTTCACGTGGTTCCGATAGGTGGTGCTATCGTCATTCCACGTTGATGGAGACTTCAACCCACGGAGGGTAACGGCTGCGAGAGTCCACGGAGGGCTCCACCCACGAAGGGTCCACGAAGAAGCAACCTTGTCTATGCCATCATGGCTCACGCCCACGGAGGGCTAGCCTTACTCGGGTAGATCTTCACGAAGTAGGCGATCTCCTTGCCCTTACAAACTTCTTGGTTCAACTCCACATCTCGACGGAGGCTCCCAAGCGACACCTAACCAATCTAGGAGGCACCACCTCCAAAAGGTAATAGATGGTGTTGATGATGATGAACTCCTTGCTCTTGTGCTTCAAATGATAATCTCCCCAACACTCAACTCTCCTCACCGATTTGGCTGTGGTGGAAGAAAGGATTGAGTGGAAAGCAACTTGGGAAGGCTAGAGATCAAGCTTCATATGGTGGGAGTGGAGCAACTTGATCTCAACACAAGGGTAGGTAGTTCTCTTCTCGTAAATGTAAGGTAGGAGTGGTAGTTCTTTCGATGGCTCTCTCCACGAATGAAGAGGGGGTGGAGGGGTATTTATAGCCTCCACACAAAATCCAACCGTTACACACATTTGACCAATCTCGGTGGGACCGAAGTTGACAACTCGGTGAGACCGAAAGTTCAAATCATGTGAACGTTGGGATTTTCGGTGGGACCGAAAATACAATCTCGGTGGGACCGACTTCATCATCTCGGTGACACCGATTTGATGATAGAAGGTTACAGAAGCTTGGCAACTCAAGTTTCGGTGAGACCGAGTTCAGAATCGGAAAATCCGAGATTTCTAGGGTTTGGCTATATGGCTGAGGTGGTTCATCTTGGTGTGACTGAGTTTGGAATATCGGTGGGACCGAGATTACTTATGAGTGTATATGGCAGTGAAAGTTGCTGATAGTTTAGGAGATGTATCACTAAGCACTTTGAGCAACCAGATCATCATCATAACCTCATCCCCTTTTAATAGTATTGGCTTTCCTATGGACTCAATGTGATCTTGGATCACTAAACCAAAAATAGAGTCTTGAGCTTTTGCCAATGCTTGCCTTAGCATTTTGAGGGGTCCACTTCTTCAGTCCTTGCCATACCCATATCACTGAACTTTCTGAAATGATTCTCAAGAAACTATTAGTTCAATGATATATATGTTGTTATTAATTACCAAAACCACCCGGGGATTAGTTGCACTTTCAATCTCCCCCTTTTTGGTAATTGATGACAACATATAGATCAAAGCTTCGACAAAGGATATAATCAATGAATAATATCGTCGCATTGAGAAGTATGTGATAAGCAAGAGCTCCCCCTAAATTTGTGCATTATTTAAGATTTGCGTTTGAATGCAAATGCACAATCGATTAGGATCATGGGTCACTCTTCCATGTCACATACATCTTGGTGGAGCGCACAAAATGATAAGAATGAATAGCATGCACCCAATCACCAAGACATGAGTAAATGGTCATACAAGATAGGAATAGCATATGATAAGCATTAAGCACACATTAAAGCATAGTACGACCAAGCACTCATTAAAGTGGGATCAAACATAGTATCAAACACACAGAATTTCTCGAAAACCAAAAGTATCTCAAAGAAACCGCAAATGAACGAAAGAGCAAAAGCGCAAAGACAACAAAGACTCTCTCTCGAAGTCCTATGATCTATACAATTTCTCCCCTTTGGCAACAAGTTACCAAAAGTTCGAAATAGCATAGAGCTAAGCGTCACTAGGGACTCTGCTGGCCGCTCTGTGCAGGTTGATGTTGGAGTTGATATGGCAGATCGGCGAAGACTTCACCGATGTCTGGGCGGAGGAGTGGTCACTTTGAGCCGGAGCCGGAGCAACCGATGGAACTGTGGAGGTGCTTTGAAGCTGTAGTCCCGTGTCGATCCATCGAATAGCAGTGATCGGGTCCTGTGGGAACCGGAGCGATCTGCTGATAAGCATCCCGGACTAGGTCATCCGCATCTCACGCATAAGCTCTTCCTTCTCCTCTTTGCTTCCTCAATATCTGCCTCAAGCTTGTTGACATTATTTGCACTTCGCCGACTTCACATCCAGAGCGTGAATCTTGTCTTCAACAATCCTCTCTAGGCTCTCCCGAGACTGTTCAATGCTGGCCAGCGTTGTTCAATCCTTTGGGTAGCTTCAAGTAGCTGTTCTCCAACACTCTTTGGTTTAGCTGCTTTTCTTCTTCGCTTCCTTATCGCCTTTGGCTTTCTTGGCAGCTTCAATCTTGGCTTGTCCTTCAACCGACGTTGGATCCTCCTCATCCATCACAACATCATTATCCTCATGCTCAGGCTGCGGTGGTAAGTGTTCTCTATCCAACAAGAATGTGCTGTGCAAACTTGGCATTGATAAGCATCTGAATATGCGGGCAAATCCACACGACCTTTTCTCGTCACCGCAGTCCTCTTAATGGTTTCTACCATTAAGTCCATCACCTTGAAAGGTGCTTTCTCATCAAGTATATGCAGCATGTTGATAGAGTATCCTCCGATCATGCGATGATCTCCGCACTTGGGCATCAAGGTATGCCTCGTAATAGTATTTGTGGTAGGTAGACCTGCCTCGAGATAGTACAATCGAGCCGAGCTTCCAGATTCCCAAATCTTTAGTCGAACCTCTTTGTACATGTTCTTCATGGATTCATGGTTCTTCTTGGGAATACCATATACATCAACATCATCCTCTCTTTGCAATCGGAGCGTTGCTCGAAGTTCTGCCCATTCTTCAACAAATGAAGAGAATCTTTGGCCTTCACCATCCATGTGATCCTTCCATCCGGATAGAAATGAGTCAGTGGCATAAAATTGCATAATCATTTCATCGCTCCAACTAGTCAACTTCGACCTACAAAATCTGCAACACCACATGCAAGAAGCTTTCATGCACATGTGGAAAGAAATCTCTGTGCTCTTCATTGTCAATGTATTTCCAATCAACATATCTTGTGTCCGCCACTATGGGCTTCTTGTCCATCAAGACAGTCTCATAGAAGTCCCGCTGCTCTCGGTGTGAAATCTGGGATCAACAGCAGCTCTTCTCCTCACTGCATATGGGTCGATTGTCTCCATAGCCCGAGACCTCTATCTTTCCTTTCCTTCATGTTCTCACTTGAGGATGAGCATCATTGTGAAGTGGCAGTTTTGGACGAAGTTTCAAAGCAAACTGGTCCTTCATCATCCGACACACCGGTGGCACATCATCTTTGTTCTTCTCAGATGCTGGAATGTTCCTGACTGTCTTCTTGGGCTTGGCAGCAGGCTTTGCTGGAGCTGTCTTGACTGGAGCAGATTGCTTGGGCTTTGAAGTGGCTCCTGCCCTGATGGCATCACCCATGAGCTTAGGCTTCTGAGGAGGCTGAGGTGCTTCCTCTTCCTCACCTTCTTCTGCTGCATCATCATGCACTAACCTCTTCCTCTTGGAAGTTTTCTTCACCTTGCTGGCAGTTGCCTCTCCCAAATTCAGCTCCTTGGCAACAGTTGACTGCTTGACTTTCCTGGTGCCCTTCTTGGTTTGCTGACCTTGTGGCTCTTTGGCAACAACTTTCCTCTTGGGCTTTGAGGTGACCTCTTCCTCAATGACAAAATCTGAGTCTTCATCATCTGAGTTTCTCTTCTTTCTGGCCCTGGTGGCTGCAGGAGGCAAACCACTTGGTGTACTCCTCTCACCATCATCGATGAGCTGCCGGGATCGGGACTAGTGCCCGCCTCAGAATATCTCGCTAAAGGTGACTCGACCTGTTCGGCTGTCACTGCATCCGACATGGCCGACAACCCGTGAATAGATAAGGTGTAGGCGAGTAGAAGAGTTATCACAAACTGCAAAGTTTTTGCAAACAAATGAGTTCAAATTTTAGTATTAGGTTTTCACAGAATACATTTCGTTAGACCGAAGTTTACAATTCGTGAATCCAAGTGTTCAAACAGAAGCTTTCACACCACTTTCGGTTGGACGAAGTGGGTTTCGTCCCGCCGAAAACACTAGGGTTTCACAGAATCCTCATTTCGTCACACCGATTTGCACAACTCGGTTGGACCGAGGGTGCAAAGGCAATGGCTATAGGCCAAATCGGTCTTACCGAAAATCTAAAATCGGTCTCACCGAGATGTGTTCGCGGAAACCTAACCCTAAAACTTTTACTCGAATTTCGCTCAAAAGAACCAATCTGGTGTTCAGAAGATCTCAATCGTGGCAAGATTATCGGCAAACCAAACGTGCATTGAATCGGAGATGGGAGCACGAGGGGATCAAACTCACCCTAACTTGGTGGAGTTTCTCACGGCGCAACGGCGCGGAGAAGATATCCGCTGACGGCGACGGAGACTGAGGCGAGGGCGCCTGAGCGACGACGGCGACGATCCGGAGACCAAGGCGACGGCAAGAAGAGGTGCGGGGCGGCGTTTGAAGTAGAAATCAACGCTGCCCTCGAGTATATATACCCTTTGTTGTCGGTGGGACCGAGTTGTAAAACTTCGGTGGCACCGAGATGGATAACTTCTTTGGCGTTATGCACTTCGGTCACGCCGAAAATCACAACTCGGTTTCACCGAGGTGAAAACCTAGATCAGTCTAAATGCTTTCGGTTTGACCGAGTTTGAGTGGGTTGGTCTGACCGAAATCACTTAGAAGGTTTTGGAAGTTAGCCCTTGACGGATCGGTGGCTCCGAGTGCTCCTCACTCGGAGGGTCCGAAAATGACTTGTTCAAAGTTTGTGATGTAAGCATGAATAGAGTTTGAGACAAGAAAGCATAGATAGCTAGAGGAGGTACTTAGGCATTCTTGTCCATCCATTTGGTCAGAAAAATCAAAACGACCAAAACAACAAATGGATGTCCTTGAATGGATAAAATCATGCACCCAACATGCTCACACAATAAGATAGCAAATGAAATATGTGTCAAACATGCATAATCAAAACTCTAGCAACTAACACACAATTTGTCGATGACTAGGTCATCTTTATATGAGTATATTGACTTAGGAGCCAAATGAGAACATTTGATCATAGGTCATACTCATCGTTTAAGCACAAGTGGGGTTACCACTTTTACATAAAGCATTGATGTGTTCACATCATTTGAAGATGCTTTAGCTCAATTCTTTAGAGCAAAGCTCCCCTAGATGTGAGAACCCTTTTAAAGGGTCAAACTAACCTTGGGTTGTCGAGAAGACTTCATGTAGATGTTGAAGATGTGGATGCTCAATGTTGATGAAGATCATCAAGAGTTGGGAGCAATCCTTTGGATTCGGCACTTTCAATACCTACATGGGTTAGTCCCACAAGGAACAAACAAGGATATCCATGGACATAGATTGAAGTACACAATAGATGATGTCCATGAAAGCAATGATTACCTTGTCCCTTGACTTACCAACAAGAGGGTTTGTGACTCCATGAACTAGTGCAAGATGTGGAAGTTGATTGCACAAGTTCTTGCCAAAATGAATGTGAGTGAAGTATGTTGGCGGAGTCACCCTCAAGAACTCTCTAGTTCTTCTTCTTCGGGATCCACATCATCTTGATGGGAATCCTTGGGGTTGTAGTTGAGCTTGACGAAGTAGAACTTGACGTTTCCTTGGGAACCCACTTGACCATGGCTTTAGGTGCTTCAATAAATGCATCAATCTCCTCTTGAAGCTTGTCCTTGCCCTTTAGCTTGTGGTCTTGTGGTGGAAGGTCATCTTGAGCTTGTTCCACATTGGAAGAAGTAGGATTATACTTCTCCTTTTGAGGAATAAACTGTGGAGTGGGATATTGACCTTCTTCCCATTCAACACCCTCGGCGTTGAACTTTCGCTCAAAACCAATTCCTTGATTCTTCCGGTGCCTTCCTTGCTTGCGTAACAATTTCTCAAAGTTCTTGCTTCCGCAAGGCTCTTGTAGACACCTTTCTCTATAATCCCTTTCAATAAACTATTTTCTTGCTCAAGTGTAACTTGGCTTGAAACATTGTTAGTGGAATCAAGAGAACTACTAGAAGCAACAATATTGGATTTAGCATGGTTATTGTTACTACTAGATGAAGAATTTTTCTTATGCTTGTCATGCTTAGTTTTAATAGGTGGCAAGAAATTAGACAAGAGAAGTCGTTTGGCAAGATATGAAGAACTCTTCTTTCGAAGATCGTCATTGATTGCTTTTAGAAACTCATGTTCTTGCTCTAGAGTGAGCTTCTCGAAGCGTAGCTTCTCATGAGATCTTAGGAGCTCTCTATGATCTTCTTGAGTTGTTTCATGAGCTAACTTAAGAGTGTTTAGCTCTTTAGTTAGACGCTCAATCTCCTTCATAGCATTGTCATTCGACTCTTCTCGACTATAAAGACTACTAGCATGTTCATCATTACTAGGCTCATTGGATTTATCATGTAAGAGCTCATCTTCACCAAGCAAGTCATCCTCATCACTATCAAAGTCAATGAATTCAGGGTGTGATACCTTGGGGCCTTTAGTCATGAAGCATCTTCCAATTCCCTCATTTGGTGAGTCAAATAAGTCGTAGGAGTTGGAGTTGGAGGATACGAGAGCAAGACCGGCAACACCTTCATCTTGACTGTAATCGGAGTTGGAGTGATAGCTTCTTTTGGATTGATTGTCGGAGTCGGAGCCGGAGACCCATTCACCTACATGAGCTTGATGTTTTCTTCTTGTGTAGCTCCTTGATGACTTGTCTTTCCTCTCCGAATCCTTGCTTCTCCGAGAGGGTCTTCGTTCATAACGATCATCTCTACTCCTTCTCTCTTTCCGAGGTGACTCATTCTTGAGCTTCTTCTTCTTGGAGATTCTTCTCTTCTCTTGTGGGGAGCCGAACACTCATTTGAGTAGTGTCCGGGTCTTCCACAATTGTAGCAGTTTTGATCATGACTAGAAGATCTCTTTTCATCATATGATCTAGACTTTGAGCTTCTCTCTTTGCTTCTACTCTTGTAGAATTTGTTGAAGTTCTTCACCATTAGGCTTATCTCTTCATTGGAAACTAGCTTGTCACTTGAGGTTGTGGGAGCATCACTTGTAGCTTTGTAAGCACCACTTGACTTGTTGTGAAGCTCTTCCTTATCTTTAAGTGTCATCTCATGAGCAACAATTCTTCCAATGACTTCGGTTGGCTTGAGATTCTTGTAGTTTGGCATCATTTGGATCAAAGTGCACACGGTGTCATACTTTCCATCCAAAGCTCTGAGAATCTTCTTGATGATGAATCGGTCGGTCATTTCTTCGCTTCCTAAGCCGACAATCTCATTTGTGATGAGAGCAAGCCTAGAGTACATTTCAGCGACTCCTTCACCTTCCTTCATCTTGAACTTGTCAAGTTGACCTTGAAGAACATCTAGCTTTGATTCCTTCACGGACTCGGTACCTTCGTGCATTTCAACCAAAGTATCCCAAATCTCTTTTGCATTCTCAAGACGGCTGATTTTGTTGAACTCCTCGGGACACAAGGCATTGAAGAGAATGTCACAAGCTTGAGCATTGTTTTGCAACATCCGCAATTCATCCGCTAGAAGCCATGATCCGAACTTTTCCTTCCTCAAGAATTCACCTTGCATACCAACACAAATAATGCCCCATGCGGCTGGGTTATGGCCAAGAATATGCATTTTCATTTTATGCTTCCAACTAGCAAAATTTGTACCATCAAAGTAAGGACCTCTCGAAAATTACCCTCACTAGACGCCATACTCTCCTAGGTTGTGAAACCAAGCTTATGGAGTCCAATGCAATGGAAACCAATACAATGGAGACCAAAGCTCGATACCACTTGTAGGATCGAAAGTATGTCTAGAGGGGGTGATTAGACTACTTGACAATATAAAATTGTGCCTTTTGATAAAGACAAGTTTTGGCAGATTCACAATGATGATCAAGTCAAGTATCACCCTACACATGCAATTCTAGAGTATAGGCAGCGGAAAGTAAATTGCACATGTAGTAAAGAGAGGTGGAGAAGAGCAAACGCAATTTTGGAGACGCGGTGATTTTTTCACGTGGTTCCGATAGGTGGTGCTATCGTCATTCCACGTTGATGGAGACTTCAACCCACGGAGGGTAACGGCGAGAGTCCACGGAGGGCTCCACCCACGAAGGGTCCACGAAGAAGCAACCTTGTCTATGCCATCATGGCCTCACGCCCACGGAGGGCTAGCCTTACTCGGGTAGATCTTCATGAAGTAGGCGATCTCCTTGCCCTTACAAACTTCTTGGTTCAACTCCACATCTCGACGGAGGCTCCCAAGCGACACCTAACCAATCTAGGAGGCACCACCTCCAAAAGGTAATAGATGGTGTTAATGATGATGAACTCCTTGCTCTTGTGCTTCAAATGATAATCTCCCCAACACTCAACTCTCCTCACCGATTTGGCTGTGGTGGAAGAAAGGATTGAGTGGAAAGCAACTTGGGAAGGCTAGAGATCAAGCTTCATATGGTGGGAGTGGAGCAACTTGATCTCAACACAAGGGTAGGTAGTTCTCTTCTCGTAAATGTAAGGTAGGAGTGGTAGTTCTTTCGATGGCTCTCTCCATGAATGAAGAGGGGTGGAGGGTATTTATAGCCTCCACACAAAATCCAACCGCTACACACATTTGACCAATCTCGGTGGGACCGAAGTTGACAACTCGGTGAGATCGAAAGTTCAAATCATGTGAACGTTGGGATTTTCGTGGGACCGAAAATACAATCTCGGTGGGACCGACTTCATCATCTCGGTGACACCGATTTGATGATGTAGTTTCTGAAGCTTGGCAACTCAAGTTTCGTGAGACCGAGTTCGAATCGGAAAATCCGAGATTTCTAGGGTTTGGCTATATGTCCGAGGTGGTTCATCTCGGTGACTGAGTTTGGAATATCGGTGGGACCGAGATTACTTATGAGTGTATATGGCAGTGAAAGTTGCTGATAGTTTAGGAGATGTATCACTAAGCACTTTGAGCAACCAGATCATCATCATAACCTCATCCCCTTTTAATAGCATTGGCTTTCCTATGGACTCAATGTGATCTTGGATCACTAAACCAAAAATAGAGTCTTGAGCTTTTGCCAATGCTTGCCTTAGCATTTTGAGGGGTCCACTTCTTCAGTCCTTGCCATACCCATATCACTGAACTTTCTGAAATGATTCTCAAGAAACTATTAGTTCAATGATATATATGTTGTTATTAATTACCAAAACCACCCGGGGATTAGTTGCACTTTCGACTTGGGAACGAAAGGAGGAGCTACCATCACCGATGGTCAAATATATACACCACGTGAGCTGAGAGTTTTCAAGAAAAGACTCGATAGACCCATAGTCAACCCGTGATGAATAATAATGATCTAATTTAGTTTTTGTAGTATATATATTTAATTGTACAAGTTAATCTTTGGATTATGAACATAGGAAATGTCGTCGGACGAAGAAGGTCCCGGGGAGTGCTCCTGGTGCGGCGACAACCGGGGTTTCTGCGACAGGCCTCACCTGGACAAAGGTCGGCGCTTCAGCATTAAGCTCGAGGAGGCCTTCGATTGTGAAACGATACGCTACGACCCTAAGTGTTTTTTTCGTAATTAAGCTCGACTTCTACTACTTCAACTTGTAATTTTCGTCTTTTACAATTCAACTAGCATATCCCATGCCATGCAAGACGCTATGTCTTGGAGAGGATGGGTTTTGAAGATCATGAGAGGAATGAAACAAAGAAAATTAACCTAAGGACCCATCATGGTATGGATTCTGAGGTAAATCTATACAATTCTAAGAGCGTATCCAATTTTGGTTGCCCGGGTTGGGAAGCACTTTGCAAGATGTATGATTTTCAAGAGGGTATGTTTGTCACCATGGATCTTGGTGATCCTGACATCGACCAAGACAATTTGGACATTCGGGTTCTAGTTGATATGCTTCCAATTCTACCGCTATGTGAGTTCCTCAAACATAGTTATTAAGTAATTTATATTGTTTATTTCAAAATAGTTGACAACTTATTTCCATTGATAGCTTATTTTCATTCTTCAAATAGTGTGTGGAAGATGGTAGACAAAACCAACTACACCGA
Organism: Aegilops speltoides; assembly: GCA_021437245.1. NCBI lineage: Eukaryota > Viridiplantae > Streptophyta > Magnoliopsida > Poales > Poaceae > Aegilops > Aegilops speltoides. Next base: position 36,868,454 of record CM038142.1, read on the forward strand.
TGGCTCTGAGTTAACTTATCAGGAGAAAAATCATCTGGTCGCATATTGTACTGAAATTGAGAATTACAGTGCCTTTTATCGAACTCCTCCAAATTATGGTGAATACGTGCCACTAGTGCACGTGTTGAACCACGATAACTTCCATGGAGATCCTGGTAAGATTTTTTACTATTACGGCATCAATGCATCTTTTGCATACTTCTAAAACTGAACTACATTGCTAACTACGAAGTTATTACTATGTTTTTCAACAGAAAATACCGATAGATTGTGTGCCTCATTTGATGTATCAGAATGCTCGCCTTGATGTTTTAAACATACAGCCAGGTCGTCCTACGAATCTCACCTGTGGATACCAGATTTCTAAAAATGGTGAACACATGATAATCAAAGAATGGAAGAAATGTATGGACAGTCGTAAGGAGGTTCTTGAAAGCAACATTGTGCGAAAGGCAAGAATTGGAGACAGGATAATCTCCATTCTTCATAATGAAGACTCAGGGGCTATCTTGTTTTATGTTATTTTACCTAAGATAATATAGTAGGTCCTAAGAGAATGTAGTAGGTCCTATGAGGTACAATATGTTTATGAGAGTTGATGATGATGAGTAGTTGTGATTATGTCTAGTGACCAACTTGTATGTGATTTCTCATTGATGAAAACGATGATCATGAGGAGGTGTTATATGACAATGATGTATTATGATGATAAGTTGTTAATGATATGATGATGATATTTATTATATCACTGGGTGAAAGAACCGCAAATTAGTTTCAAGTGGATGTCCATCCACTTGAAACTAGTCCATGGTTCTTTCTCCCACTGATATAATAACTCATTATGATGTAAAATCATTCTCTAGAATTGTTGCGGTATGAAAACTTGTATAAAGGTGTATGAATACAACATGAAATAAAAAAAATATGGAATAATAGTAGTAGCGCGTGCTAGGAGAAGCGCTACTACTAACTACCAGTAGCGCGCATAGTGGAACGCGCTGCTACTAAGTCGATATAGCAGTAGCGTGGTCCAACCGACGCTACTGCTAACCTTTAGCTGTAGCGCCTTACTAGTAGCGCAGTTCCCCGCGCTACTGATAGGCTTTAAACACGCACTACTGCTAGGGTTTTCCCTAGTAGTGGGGCATTGGAAAAAGGGTGATCTATAGACTCACTGTTTCCACAGAACAGGCACCATTTCTCACAATTCTCCCATCTATGAAGTAGAATGTCTCTGGTTAGAAACTTAGAATGCCTTTTTCAGTAACTAACCAGATGGAAGTTTTAATTCTGGGAGGTATCTTGACTTTCCATAAGAATCTGTTCGGTCTGGTATCCAGGATAGTTTATCTTCATTCTCATTTAAAGTAACCCCAAGAAATTTCCAGCAGTCCCTGCCATTGATTTGCCCTATCTCCTATTAAAGCTCTACGAAATTTTAGTATAGAAAGATCAGAAGACAAGACATCAGCAACAATAATATGTTGATTAAGAGAGGCACTGTATAGATCAGGGAAAGCAACCTATAAACTTTGAGTTCCAATCCAATTATCCTCCCAAAATCTAGTTTTCTCCCTATTCCCTACTTCAAATTTACAACAAGTCAAAAATAAATCTTTACATTTCAACACCCCCTGCCAAAAATGTGAGTCCCCCTGCTTTTTTTGTATCTGTCCAAAAGTGGATTTCCCGATATATTTATCCCACATAATTTTTTGCCACAGACTTTTTTCATTGAAAAGTTTCCACAAACCATTTGGATATTAAGGCAATGTTCATGATTTCCAGATCTAAAATCTCCAGCCCCCCCAGTTTTTTAGGTCTGCAAACTTTTTCCCATGCCACCAAATGATATTCGTGTTTATTTTTGACCCCACTCCATAGAAAACTTGCCCTGGGCCTATCCATTTTCATCTTCACTCCTTCTGGAATCTCATAAAAGCAGAGCAAGAAAAGGATCAAGCTGGCCAGGGAGGAGTTTATTAGAGTGGTTCAGCCAGAAATATTTAAAATCCTACCCAACCAGCTCCCCATTCTCTTATCCATCCAATAAGGAAATAATCATTTTTTCGATATCATCTTTGTCTGGATAGTTTGTGGTGCTATCAGGTTTTTGCCGCGTAGTAGTTGCTTTGAGCAGCTATAGCGGGTTTCCTCATACTGCCCCAGCTCGCTCCCTCCTTTCTAGTTATCTGTTTTCGGTGTGGCCATATGTCGTTGATGTTTATAGCTCCAACAATAGACTGGATACTGTTATCTTTCCATTAAGTGATATACTCCCTCCGTCCCAAAATAAGTGTCTTGAGCTTATTACGAATTTGTACTAGAGCTAGTGCAAAGTTGAGACACTTATTTTGGGACGGAGGGAGTATATATTAGTGGCAAAAGACAAATTTGTATGCATGATCATTGTGCACGGAAAGCTACTTGATTACCTATTACAATATTTTTTTTGTTTTGCGAGGGCTATTGTAGTAAAAAAAGTTTGCGAGGGCTATTACATTATCATTTTGCCCCCATATTTTGGAGCTGCTAGTAATGGGTAGCTAACAAAACCTGCTTAGTCGTGTTGCGTGAACGTGCATATACATATACAGTAGGGTCTGTCTATGTCACATCTAACTCACTCACCCTTAAAATCCATGGGAGACTTAAAAAAAAAAATTCAAGGATCAGTGAGTTTATGTGAGATAATATCTCACATCTAGATGTGAAATAGCAAACCCGTATACAGTATGTGGGTAGGTATATTATGATCATCCAGAGCAATCTAGGTAGCGACAAGCTGATCTCCACGCCACACCATGATCTCCGAGCAATCGGGATCGGGCATTCCTCTCGACTCGTTGTACTCCTCCGCGGCCAATCGTTGTACAAACTTCACCGAATCCTGGAAGAAAAACAACACATGACGACCATGATTCTAGTTACTCTGGTAATAAATCAAGATGAATGGAACATTGTTCCAGTGTTTTAATCCAATTACGGAATTACAGTACCTGTGAGGCGTCGGGCTCGGAGACGGGGAAGCGGTCCCACCGGTGCGGGTCCCAGAGCAGGGCGCTGCCGAACGCGAAGCGCGCCACGTCCACGGTGCCCGCCGGCGGCCTCGCCGCCCTCACCGTCGGCGCCGCGTCGGCCGTGGAGAACCAGCCGGTGACCGCCCACGGCGAGCCGCCGCACACCGGTCCTTCCACCGTCGCCTTCCGCTCGCGCTCCGACACCGTCGCGACCGGCCACGCACCGAACGTCCTGCACCATACATGTGCACAGTGTGCCACTCCATTCATGCACAGTAACGGCAGCGGCGGCTAATGAATGGATTCAAATCAATGTTTCTTTAGCGCCAATCATTCGTTCGCTCGCGTCCATGTTTCTACCGACACTCGGGCGCGCACCGAAGCAAGCAGAGGACGGTGCGCACATGGACATGCACGTCCACGACAACATGCTGGTGCTGCTGAGTGACATCCATCATGCATGCCATCTACAGTAGCTATCCCTGCTCGATTCCTAGCTAGTGGAGTGCTGTTAGCTACTGCATCATATTATCACCGATCACTATGGTATGGCCTAGCTAGAGTGGCCATGGCCAGTCCCATGCTGCACCATGCACATTATTTGCTACGGCTTCGTCTACTGTCAACTCCACCGACAGTCCGACACCGGTGGGTGCAACTCTGAATTACACGCTACTCCAACTTAATTACTGTACACACTACTGTTACCAGTTTACTACTAAAGGATCGATCGACAAATGGAATGAACAGGTTAACCGAACGTGTAGGCAGGCAGGACGATGCATGCATTCACCTGATCTGCCTGAGCTGGCCGAAGAAGCGGAGGTCGTAGACGTCGCCGAGGCCGGCGAAGAGCACGACCCCGCCCAGCCGGTGCTCCTCCACGTGCCCCAGCGCCACGTTCCGCTGGTGGTGCCGCTCCTTCTCCGTGCCGACGCCGTCGCCCGTGAAGTTCTCCGGGTAGGTCAGGTGCCGGTACGACACCCCGGCGCCGCGCAGCAGCCGCGCCGTGTCTGGGGCCTCCGTCGCCCGCTCCACCACCAGCCACAGCACCGGCGGGGGCACGAGCCTGAGCGCGTGCGCCGCGCGGGTGAGCCCCGCCGCCCGCCGCTCCGGGTCCGACCGCTCCGTGGGCGTCACCACCAGCAGCAGCTGCGGCTGCCGCAGCGGCTCCGGCTCTGGCGGCGGCGAGGGGAGGGCGGTGACGGCGACGTCGACGGGCGCCCCGTGCTGCAGCTGCCGCTGCTGCTGCTGGAGCAGGAGCACGGTGTGGTTGAAGGCGCCGTCGACGGCGTGGAGCGCGCGGAAGACGTGGGCGGTGGCCGCGGTGGACGCTACGTGGGTCCAGCGGAAGGCGGGGGCGAGGCCGGCGAGGAGGCCGAGGAGGAAGCAGAGGGAGGAATGCAGCATGGCTCGCCGGAGCAGCAGGGGCCGCCTCGCCCGCGGCTTCGCCTTCTTCGGCGACGCCATGAGCGGCACGACCGGCAGCAGCAGCTTAGCTAGTGTGTGTGTTTGGTGGTGTCAGCAGGAGAGCAACTAGGTAGGTGATCGAGTGAGTGAGTGAGTGAGTGATCGGGTCTCGCTTAATTTCTGCGAGGGAAATGATTCTGTACGCCTCACTTGGAAAAGTTGGAATTGATGGATGTAGCTGCTGGCACATGTGGCCGGTCTAGAGGAGAGCATTGCATTTCTTTTTCTTTCTTCTTGTGCCGACCGGCGAGTCTAGTCATGGTATCTCCGGCGGTGTAATTAAGAGAATTTATTTAGCTCAGTTTGCGGTTTTATGGCAACACCATGTATCTTTTGATCATGTGGCTTTATTAATATAAACCAGGGTGAAAGTCTGTTCCGAGAGAATGCCTTACTTGCGGCTTCATGGCGATCTACATGCACAAGTGTATTTATGATTAACTAGAACCTTTTCAATTTCCTCTGGTGTGAATTCCGAGTTCAAATTTTGGGAGAAACTTTGTTCACAAACTAGTATTGGAGAAAATCTTGCCTCATCTATATATGGTGCTGATGCACTGCCTTAAGCCGACCCCGGCCTTGGTTCTTCATATCCAAACTGGGATCCGTCACCAGTGGGGATGGCGCAATTCAATCTGGATGCCGCATTTTCTAGTTCTTCTCAGAGGTTGGGATTTGATGTGGTTATCCAAGACTCCCTTGGTTCTTGTCTTGCTGGTTGCAGTGGACACATTGAGGGGTTGGCCACCCTTGAAATGGTTGGGGCATTGGCAATGCGCGAGGTGAACTTGTTCATGGGACTAAGGCTTCAGGAACATTATCCTGAGCTTTGATTGCCCCACTCTTATCTCTAGGCTAAATATGGTGCCGAGGGACAAATCTCCTCTCGCAACTGTGGCGGAGGACATCATGAGGTCAGGGGCCAGCCTTTCTTTAGTCTCCTTTGTTCATGTTAATCGTGTTTTGAATGTGACTGCGAATATCTTGCTAGGGCGAGCGAACTCTGTATTTTTTCTGATATTTCATGATGTCATCCTAGAGGGTATCGGGGAATCTCTCGATAAAGATGTGTTATGATGAGTGAAGAGCCGACCTTCTAAAAAACCAATGAGCCAAATGATCTGAGATTTTTTTCGAGAATATTTAGTTGTGTATTTTGGATTTACCGGATTCTTTCAATTTATTGTGGAATATTTTAGTGGTTAGTATTTTCTAGCATTTTTAGCATGGGCGCAACACGGTGTATGTGTGTGTGGTAGGGGGGATGGTGGGCAGGACGTATAATGGGTTCGAGTCTCAGGGGCGGGAACCGACAACGACGAGTGGCGGTGGGTCGACGGTAGTTGCTGACCTCTAGGACCCCGGGTCATACATGCCCGGGAGAGAAAGCACGAGACTTGGGCATTGTAGATTAATGCACCACCAATCTTGCACCTATCATAGAAGAAGGGAAAGGAAGGGTGTCCGAAGGGTTCCCGCTAGCAACGGAGGTGACACGGTCGTTTTATCATGGTTCAGCCCCCGGGTGGAGTTTATTGATCAGTCAGAGGATTACAGTGGAGTTTCTTTCTTGAGAATTCTATAAGCTACTCCCTCCGTTCCGAATTACTTGTCTTAGATTTGTCTAGATACGGATGTATCTAGCACTAAAATGAGTCTAGATACATCCGTATCTAGACAAATCCAAGACAAGTAATTTAGAACGGAGGGAGTAGGTCACATGCCTCTTGGTGGACAATAGGTCGGTGGTTTTACGGCTATTATTGGTGGATACGATACAGTCATGCCATCCCACGGTTACAAGGAAAGTATCTCCCATAATCGCTGAATCCGTGAAACAATGTGTCCGTCTTTACCCCTTGCAAGTGTCCACTCGGGTGCAGGATACGGGAGTACTTGGACACTCGAATCGGTGATATGATCCGGCTGTCTGTAAGGTACTCTCCGCCGATCAGGTATATACACAAAATGACATATGGAGAGAGCGAACTGACTTAGGGATAACGTGTCTAGGGACTAACGAGTTTGGTTCGATGTGTGGCATGACCGATTAGTTAACGTGTCAGAGTGACGTGGCCACACGAACGAGAAATACGGATTAAAATGGACGAAACCAGATTAGGGGAGACATTTTGACGGCTCAACAAGTTTAAGATTGTGTAGAATAAGTAAGCTAGGAGTTTGGGGTTGAAACTTAAACTCTAGGACAAGTGTAGAGGGCTAATGTGGTGCATGGCGTTTCTCCTATTTCCTCCGGCCCCTGTGTACTTTCTGTTACGATTGGATGCAATACACTTGTGCATGTAGTTTGCTATGAAGTTAAGCTCCTCACATGACCTACACACATGGCTCTAGGTGCCTACATGCTGCACGAACAGGGAAAGCAATTAAGCAAAAGTCACGGTAGTACACGTAGAAAGATCAGAGAGGAACGCTTGCTTACTTTACAAGGTTGGTTGATGATCACGTGGTTACCTCATCACAAAGGAATCATCCATTGCCACTCAAAGCAAATCACACACAATGTTTGTGCCGATCCAGAAACATATCTTCATCACGTACTCCATGTGAAAGAAAATCGACCTTAAATTCATATAGATGTGTCAAAATTGAAGTTCTCATTAGGCTATATCACTAACAGATTCAAAACCAACATTTTTTTTATGAACAGAGTTGGAACCAAACATTTTGCTTTTTAGATATGGTACATCCAACTAGGAAAAAACATATGTTACATGAAATTTGTGTCATGACATACCCCACAATTTGTCTTTGTCATTGACCATGTCATTGACTTGTGCACTATGGATTTAGCATCATCATCATCATCATCATCATAGGCCTAGGTGGCGTTTCTTTGGAGTTGAAGCCAAGAATATATTTAAAGAAGAGTTGGTACTTGTTCTCGCCGTCGTCCGTCCCACCTTTCCCTTGCCTCCCACCCGACTGAATTCATTCCGCACCATTGGGTCAATGTTGATTTTGCGTGTGAACTTTTATTGGGAAGGTAGCGAGGTAGCTTTCTCATTAATTATGTGTGGCGTTTTTGTTATTTTTTTTATGTCTGCCTTTTTTTTACGTTGCGGCATTCTTTTTTTGGAAGGCCCCTGATTAAGTAGCGGTCATTTCCTATGTTGTCCTACAATATTTTTATTGCGACCAGCTAAAAACAAACCGCACGCTAAAAGCCCCAAATTAAAATGTTTTAGCTCCCTCCTAGCACCGTGGCTAGTGGAAGCCGTCATAGTGTAGGATGCCAGGCCGCCGCTGCTTGGTGCTCGTTGATGCTGATATTACTGCCCCCGTTGTTGGGAAGGTCGGGGAGGACGATCATCGAGGTCGGGGCGTCATGGTGGCGCCTACCTGATGTCGCCGCTCCGGCCACGCAGACATTGACGTGAAGTTCAACCGCCATCGAACCCCCTTGTCAGATGAGCTTGAGCAACACAGAGACAAGTGCATAAGGGAGGGGGCAGAAGGGTGTCGGTGGTGCAGAAAAAGGGAAGGAAAATAAGGAAGTAAAAGATTATTACGACTAAGGGAGGGAGCACAAAGAGGTAGGATCTATAGAGGATTATTTTTACCAATGAGTTTGAGTGGCCTTTTTCTTGTAACTAGAGTATGTTGAATCTGTAGTAAGCAGCATGTGGCTCTGGCAAATCCTAAACGGCGCCTTAAGCACCCGTTCCTTCCTTTCTCGCAAATGGGTGCACACCCTTGACTCTGCCCTAGGTCGGCCCATCTTCTCCTTTTTCTGTCTGTTTTTCACGCAAAAAAACTGCGCGACGCGTAGGTTTCAAACCGGAGACCTACAACTCTTAATTAAGACGCACTAACCACCCCACCATCCACACATCATTTGTTCAGTTCCATCTTTTTCCATCTTTTCATCTTTCATCTTTCATCTTTTTTCTTTATCTTTCTTTTTTTCTTGTTCCTTTTTTAGTGGTTTTTCGTTTATTATTTTTTATTTTTTTTATTTTGCCAAGTTGAATTAACTTTTTTAAAAATTGAAGAACTTTTTTCAATATCAATGATCTTTTAAAAAATGATGAACTTTTTTCAATATCAATTAACTTTTTTCAAAATTGATGAACTTTTTTAATGAACTTGTTTTCAAAACTGATGAACTTTTTTTAAGAATCGATGAACTTTTAGTAAATTTGAACAATTATTTTTTCAAAATTGATGAACTATTTTTTCAATCTTGGTGAACTTTTCTCAATTTTTTGTGAACTCTATCTGAAAATTGATGAACTTTTTTCTTCAAAAATGATGAACCCTTTTCCAAATTGATGAACGTTTTGAAATTCATGCTTTTTTCAAATAATTCCAAAATCTAAGCGATACAGTATAAATACCTCGACCACAAGTTGTTATACCGTTGGCGTTGTCCTCAATCTGTCCAATTGAGTGGCTCTACTGGTAGCATAGGTTGCCTGAGAGTCTAACGAGGCGAGTTCGAATCCTGGACAAAGCTAAATATTTTGCGCTGTTCCCGCGGTGTAAATGCAGTGCGCTCCCTTTTCGTGGGCTGGCCCAACAGAGCGCTGTAGTGAGCGCCAGTTGGTTCCACGGCGCAGGAGAGCTCCTATACGCCGCATTTTGCGGCAAACAGCTCACGCGACGCACACAGGAGGCGCGCGAGTGGGCCGGCCCATCCGCTGTCTCGCGCGAAATGTAAAATTCGCAAAAAATGATAGTGCAACCGACAGAACTCGAACCGGCGACCTGCTGCATATACGCGCAACGAGCTAGCCACCTCATCAGGCGAGTTGGTCTGAACCATTCGCAGCACCAGGCTTAAAGAAACTGACGACAACGGCGAAAATAAAAAACCAGTCCGCTAAATACCGAAAAATTTTAAAAAACCAGTCCTACTCAAGTCCTCCCGCCAGAGAAGCGAGTACGTAATCACTGTAGTAACTGAGGCTTAGTATGTAGAATGGCAGCCAGGAGTATATGAACTATAATCCGCGGCACATTAAAACTTGTTTTAAAATTTGAAGCATAATTTTAAAAAAAAGAAACTCTTCTTGAAATGCAAACATTATTAGGAGCTCAAATTTTTAAAAAACAAAATAGGAACAAAAAATTCAATACGTGAATATATATATATATAAGTTATGAACTCCTTTTCATAAACGCAACACTGAAAACAATAACAAAATTGGAAAACTGAACATTTTTCAAAATTAAATTTTTTTACAAGAATTGCGCATTTTTTGAATTTGGGAAATGGATTTCCAAATCATGATTTTTAAGAAAATTGTGAACAAATTTCCAAAACTGCAGTATTTTTTGGAATATGTGAACAAATTTTGGAAACATGAACAATCTTTTGAATTAGTAAAAATAATTAAACATGTGGACAATTTTTTGAATTTGTGAACAAATTTTGAAACATGAACATTTTTTGAACATGTGAACAAATTTTATGAAGACCAAAAAGTTTGAATGTCCCAAACATTTTTTGGAAATTGAACAGTTTTGGAATTTGTGAACAGTTTTATGAAGCATGAAAGATTTTTGAATCTTGAGAACAAATTTGGAAGCGCGTACTATTTTTTGAAGCACAAACATTTTTTGAATCTTGAGAACAAATTTTGGAAAATCCTAAACAAATTTGGAAGCGTGAACAATTTTTAAAAGCACAAATTTTTTTTATTTCTTCAGAACATATTTTAAAACAAAGAACAATTTTGGAAAATGCCGAACAAATTTGGAAGTGCGAACATTTTTGAGAAACACTATTTTTGAGATAAAAACGTGAAGGTTGTATGAAACAGCGAACACTTTTAGAAATTGAGAACAAAATTTGTAAAAACTCAACAATTCAAAAAATGCAAACAATTTTTTGAAATGGGAACATTTTGTTCTCCCAAAACCCGAACATTTTTCAAAGTTGAAAACAAATTTTGGATACTCGAACATTTTTTAAAACTGGGAACATTTTTTGAAACTCCCGAACAAAATACGAACACATGGACAATTTTTAAAACTTGCGTACATTTTTTTGAAACTCCCGAACAAAAATTGAAGCATGAACATTTTTTGCAATTGGCGAACAATTCTTTAAATGGAAACATTTATGGAAACTCGCAGAAAAATTTGAAAACATGAACAATTTTTGAATTTGATGAACAAATTTTGAAATTGGATGATTTTTTGAAACCCCCAAACATGATATGAAACATGAACAAAAAGAAAATAAAAAAAGAAGAAAAAGGAATTGAAAGATGAAATAAAGAAACATAAAAATGAAGAAAAAAAAGAAAAACAATAAAGAAAAAGCAAACAGAAAAAACCAGTGAAACCCGGTTCAAGAACCTTCTAGAAGGTTCCCAAAACCGTTCAGGAACCCTTCAGAAGGTTCCCAAAACCGGGACTCTGTAGCGCCTGTGCTATCTCCTAACTGGGCCGGCCCATCTTGATCGCTAGTCGCTGGCATCTGTGCGAAGCCTCGACAACTCGACGCAACGAGCGTCCAATAGGGTTTTCCACGGCGCAGAGGGCTCCCTATAAGATGCTCCCTGTGGGCTATAGCATTACTCGCAAAGAAATAGCCACTGACGGGCCATAACACATCTTAGGCCCGTGAATGTATGGGTGGTTGTTGTCATTTGTAGTGTTGACATCACTAAATGGGCCTTAACTACTTTGGGGCCTTAGCGTTGCATTTCAAGTACTAAATCTCGACCATTTTACCGAAATTATCATCAATGGGTATCCCTGCCTTCATTACCGACAATTTTCTTTGCTTATCATTGGCAACAGAATAGTGATGTATGCATAACACTGTATATTTTCTCTATTACAAAAAATAAGGCGAATAGGTTTTATCGGATACTCTATGAATGGAGGGAGTAACCTATGTTTGATTATTTTTTTTGGTTGAGAAAGGGATTCCCCACATAAATAGAAGTCTACAGTAGCACCTGCACCCTATCAGCCAACGGAAGGAAGACGAGAACGTGGCAGCGACAACAAAACTAGCTCCTAACCCGCGCAAACTAGAAAGGGAAAGAGGGACGTCGAGTATCTGCTCCCGGGTGCATATGCATCTGGATGAACAGTTAAATGCGAAAACATATTAAAATAAAATTTTAAAAATATGATTTTTTTTACAAGAAAAATGTAGGAATGTTCTACTCCTGTGCAAAATTTGGTGAAGAAATAACATTCGATGTATTCAGAATAGAAAAAACAAAATCTGTACTATGCAAAAGGTCTTTTCTGAAGCATATTGGGCTGTTGTTTTTTTCCTGAAAGTTCTATGAATGTGATGTCCTGATGGAAATTTATACGTAGAAAGAAGACTCAAGAATGCTTGCCTACCAAAAAAACGTATTCTTTTGATATTTTCGGCATTTTTTGGAATTTACTGGTTGCCAAGATGCATTTGCACCTGGGAGCAGAAGGTCACTTTCGGAGGAGGCACTACAAGCACAACCAAGCAGTACAGAAGGATCACACTAGCACCTTCAGGAAACAGCGTAAAACACACTCCAAAGCACGCAGAGACAGAGTAGAGTACACCCATGAACAGCGGCACCGAGCCCGAACGAGAAACAGCTTCTCCGGCAGTCTTGAAATTAGCCACATCCAATTCGTTCGTTGGCTGCCCCCGCTGTTACTCTATGTGCATCCAGTCTTCTCTCTAGCTCTGTAACACTTACACCATCAAATACTCCTTCCGTCCCAAAATAAGTGTCTCAACTTTGTACTAGCTCTAGTACAAAGTTGTACTAACTTCAAGACATTTATTTTGGGACGGAGGGAGTATATATACGACAGATAGCAAACACTGAGTTCAAAAATGCACACATAACCCATTCTTCAGCTAGTTATTACAAAAGATGAATAGTTTCAATAGCACAGGGCATAAGCGGCAACCACAACAGGCGGATAAAACGGTGCCAACTAGTTCCCATACTCGACGTCAAACTTTCTAGGGAGCCAACCCGTTCGCGACCTTATGTACAGAAACATCTCCCTTTGCATCTGGCCTTAAACTATGGTCCATGCTAGAGCAAACGATAGGGAATCCATTGCATATGCACTAAAATATAATCCATGCTTGAGAATTTGACTAATAAACACACAAAATAGATATCACTACATCATCAGGGAGTAAGCAGAGGGAGTTATCAGTTATGTCAGGCTTTGTAGAAAGTATGAGTAGATTAATCTGCATTGGTATGATTTAACAATTCTTTGCCTAATAATTGTGCATAGGTATCCGACTGAGCTCGTATAAGTGGCCTTTCCTGCAACAAGCTTTGCGTATGAAAGGGTTCGACGAGGGTTGGAGGAGCCAGATTGAATCGTTCACGCAAAAGGGTAGTGTTGGTATTAAAGTGAATGACGACATTGGTCATTATTTCCAGACACACAAGGGCTTGCGGCAAGGAGATCCGATGTCCCCTATTCTGTTCAACATAGTTGTGGATATGTTGGCTGTTCTGTTAGGGAGAGCCAAGGAGGCAGGCCAAGTTGGAGGCTTGGTGCCTCATTTAGTAGATGGAGGTATCTCCATCCTGCAGTACGTTGATGATACTATCATCTTCATGGAGCATGACTTGGTAAAAGCGAGAAATATGAAGCTGTTGCTTTGTTTGTTTGAGCAATTGAGTGGGCTCAAAATTAACTTCCATAAAAGCGAGTTGTTCTGCTTTGGTAGAGCCAAAGAGGAACAAGAATCCTATAAACAACTGTTTGGGTGTGGTTTGGGGGAGCTGCCATTCACATACCTAGGAATTCCTATACATCACCGTAGGCTTACGAACAATGAATGGAAGTGTATTGAAGATTGATTTGAGAAAAAGCTAAGCTGTTGGAAGGGTAAGCTCATGTCATATGGAGGCCGGTTAATTCTTATTAATTCGGTGCTGACGAGCATGCCCATGTTCCTTTTGTCTTTCTTTGAAGTACCGGTTGGGGTAAGGAAAAGACTGGACTTCTATCGATCGCGGTTCTTTTGGCAGGGAGATGAGCTAAAAAGAAAATATCGGTTAGCGAAGTGGGATATCATTTGTAGGCCTAAAGACCAAGGGGGTATGGGGATTGAAAATCTCGAGGTCAAGAACCGATGCCTTCTTAGCAAGTGGTTATGGAAGTAATCTTCAGGAACTGAAGCCACTTGGGCTCAAATCCTTCGTAATAAGTATCTTTAAACCAAAACTTTGTCTCAGGTCACGGGTAGACCGACTGATTCACCCTTTTGGAAAGGGCTAATGAAAGTTAAGCTTTCATTCTTTCAGAGGGCAAAGCATGTTGTTGGAAACGGTGCCAGCACGAGATTCTGGGAGGATTGTTGGCTCGGTGATACGCCCCTTGCAATCCAGTATCCGGCGTTGTATCGTGTTGTACAAAGGCGCGATGCTATGGTTGCAACAGTCTTTCGTTCCATTCCACTTAATATTCAATTTAGAAGATCGTTAGTGGGCAATCGTTGGGAACAGTGGCTGCATCTAGTTAGGAGACTGATGCAGGTCTAGCTTTCACAACAACCTGATAAACTGCGCTGGAACCTCACTAGGTCCGGGGAATTCACTGTTAAATCAATGTATGTTGCTGTTATTAATTGCAGCTCGATCCCGACCTCCAAGCATGTGTGGGATGTTAAAGTTCCTTTGAAGATTAAGGTGTTTATGTGGTTTCTCCATAAACAAGTTATCTTAACAAAGGATAATTTAACAAAGCGCAATTGGACAGGTCCTACTAGGTGTAGTTTCTGTGATCAGGGTGAAACCATTAAGCATTTATTCTTTGATTGCCCACTAGCTAGAATTCTTTGGACAACTGTTCATGTGGCTTTCAATATTACTCCACCAAATTCGGTGAACATGATGTTTGGAGCTTGGCTTAATAGGGTAGAGCCCGGGTTAGCTAAGCATATTCGCGTGGGGGTGTGCGCCTTAGTGTGGGCGCTTTGGAATTGCAGAAATGATCTTGTTTTTAACAGAACAACAAACACTCATGTTTTGCATGTTATCTTCGAGCCACGGCACTTATCCGCTCTGGTCGCTACTCACTCCGACGGAGGCCGTGGAGCGTTTGGTTACTTGGTGCTATCCGATGGGAGATGGTAGCTCGATATCTTCAGCCGGTTTGGATGGCGGTCATGTAATAGGATAGGCAATTAGTTTACCTGTCTTTTGTTCAGCCAACTGGTTGTGGTTTATCCTTTGTTGGGCTAGCTTATGTATCTAGCCTTTGGGTTCTGTGTGAGCCTTTTCGTTTGCTTTTTAGTTTGCTACTACTGAGACTTCGAGACCTTGTGGATGTTTTATTATTAATAAGATGGCCGTATGCATCGTGCTGATGCAGAGGCCGGGGATCCCCCCTTTTCAAAAAAAAAATCCGACTGAGCTCGTTGTCTGGAAGAAACTCATGCTATTGAGCATGTAAACTAACTTCAGAAACATTACCATCAATCATAGGTCTGGAAATAATCTGTCCACCGATGTTTTGGATGACTGCCAGCTACAAATTTGAAGAGGAGTAATTTCTAACATTGAGTTTTCCCAACAGATATGAGCCTCAAAGATTGTTTTATTGGTCCCTAAACACTACTGCTCTCCCACGTAGCTAATTCACAATTAGCTAGCTTTATCATGGTGAGGTACACATGCACTTTTTGTTGGATAAAAAAACATTGTCTACAAGAAACTCATGCTATTGAGCATGTGAACCAACTTCGGTAACATTATCATTAATCATAGATCTTGAAATAATCTGTTCACCAATGTTTTGGATGGCTGCCAGCTACAAATTTGAAGAGGGGTAATTTCTAACATTGAGTTTTCCCAACAGATATGAGCCTCAAAGATTGTTTCGTTTTTCCCTAATCACTACTGTTCTCCCACCGTAGCTAATTCACAGTTAGCTAGCTTTATCATAGTGAGGTACATATGTAATTTTCCTTGGATAATGTTTGAATGTCGCTTCCTTTCTGAAGGCGTTGTTGTTGAAGAACTTTGTTGTCCTTATGATGTTAAGATATAGTTGGTGTGGATAAGGTCGTTATTGTAGTTTGTGGATCACTGTTGATCGCTTCGAGGTCTTTTTTCTTGCTTAGGCATAGCTTTGGTTGTGTATGACTTTGCTATTTGCTGGCGTGTTTATTCATGTGTGTGTGTTGGTGTTGGTTGTGTGCATCCTAACTACGCGGAGGCCGGGTTTGTGCTCATTATGTTTGTATCCGCTTCATGCTTCATTTTGAGTCAATAAAATCCACCCTTTATCAAAAAAATGTAGTTTTCCTTGGATAAAAAAATGTCAGCCGGAAGATGTTTACTGTAGAAGTAAAACCAAGCCCCTCTAACCATAATCCTATAGAGGTTAGATGATGACACAAATCCCCCTCCCCTCCTCCCGTGTCACCTCCGCGAGGCGATCGGGAGGAAACCCTAGGTCACCGCGGTCCTCCCCGCCCTCCCCCTCCTCCTCCCTCGCCGCCGCCCAAGGGCACGGCCGGGCGATGCCTAGCCGTCCCCAGCGGCGCAGGTACTGGGTACCATGGCAAAGCGACGCACGGGCGCGGCGACTCCGCGTCTGGAAGCAAGGTGGCGGCGCGCGACTGGGGTGTTGGTGACAGCTGTGGGGGTTGCTTCGGCGGTGCGGCCAGATCTGGATCTGCAGTCGGTGCGGGTTGAGGGCGGCATGGGCTACGGATGTGTACCCCTGCCGTGGCCTCCGCTGGTGATGGTGGAGGCACAGAGGCGAAGGTTGACTTCTCCGTCCTCTACTCAAGTGGTCGTGGTGCGGCGGCTGGTGGCGGGTCCTGGTGGCCAAAGGTGTTGGTTCATTGCTCGACCCGCTAGTGGTGGCAGGGGTACTACAAGGCAAAGGGCCTTCCGACCTAGCCGTTGCCAAGATCTAGAGAGCCAGATGGTAGTGACATGGCCCTTGTCCTCGGGGGCGGGGCAGGGTGGCCGAGGCGTGCCCGGTGGCTGCCTGTGACCTTCTCTGCCTCACTAAGGCCAGCTGGCCACCTCCCTACCATGGGGCATGTCAGGGCTGAAAGGAGGAGCCTTCTGCTCTTCACCGGTTGGTGGCGTCGATAGGCTACAGTGGCAGTGGATGGGCAGTCTTGGAAGCTGGGGCGACGACCCTGGTGGTGGGAGCGGTGGTGTTCTTCGACGAAGGTCCCACCTCGGATGTGTGCTCGTTGCAATGGCCGTGTTGGCGGTGTGGCGGCCGGTGTGCGATACTCCTTGGTGGTGGTGCATCAGTGTTACTCGCTATCCTAGAGGCGAAGAGTTCCTGCCAGGGTGAGAAATCATTCAGGTTTTGCCAGGCTACGAGGTCAGCACTTGTGGGCGTCGTCTCCTTGAAGGCATTGTCACGGTCCTTTGTTGTTTGCTATGTGGCTTCGGCGGAAACCCCGATCCCTGGATCGGGCGGCAGCGGTGCTTCGGTGTCGTCCCCTTCTTGAAGGCACCATTCGGGAGTCCATGGTCCGTCTAGCTTCAACATCCATGTATCTTGCCTTGGGTGCGTGTGGTGTGTGGTGTCGAGCTGTATGCGTGAAGTTATATACTGGTTGTTGTTTTATATATAGAGCGGGGCACGAGCCTTTTTTGGTGACCATAATCCTACTGTATCCTACACATTCTACTCTACTCTAATCGGTGATGAACCTCTAGAGGCCAACATTGAAAAAAGGGTGGAAGTCTACCTGGCAATTCGACCCATGGTACAGCCTCCCATGGGCACCCGACCAGAATAGATAGGGTATGAGTCTTCATCTTCGCTCATGGGCACGAGCCACGGGCAACCCGACTAGCCGTGGGTAGGACATTGAGTCTTCAAATATGACCATGTGTTACCCGATTAATATTAGTAATTAATATAACTATTTAATTTCATATAATATGTGAGCCACAAAAATGCAAATACATATTTTGTACTTATAAAGGTTGGAGTTGGTGGTGAGTTTATGTGGGACCAAATAACCTTCACCAATAAACAAATGCACCCCTACCCACATTGAGAATAGCAACCTTCCATGAACACACATAAACAAATGTATTTGTACTCACATGTGAGACCAAACACAAATAAACATCACACTGCTATTCACGTGAGACCAACATTTAGGCACAAATAACAAACACAGAAATGCGACTCCAACTCAATATAATGCTCTTGCTTTTCATATTTTTTTTTCTTCCCAACCAAGTTATTTCAGTTTTATATCACAAAACAAGAAAGTACACAAATTGTAATTCCAAAACGCCGATAGTCTTGTCCTCCAATCTGATCCACGACCTTGTGCAGTCAACTTACCAACATCTATTCTCACACTACAACAAGACCCCTCCTATAGCAACGCATTTTTCCGTATCTAAGAGTCCATATATGCGTTGCTCGTGTCTTTACCAACGGTTTTTGGTGCGTAGCCTTATCCAGTGTTGCTAGAGCATAATGCAACGCTTAAATATCCGTTGGTAAAAGGGACCGTTGCAAGAGTACAACACATAAAAACAACTTTTACTACACTTTTATGCGTTGGTGCTGAATGTACAAGAACCGCAAATCCCATTGCTTGGCAATAGAGAACTTGCAACACTCATGTGTTCGTACACATATAATGTGAATATTATTATTATATATATACTGCCAGCAATTAAATTAATACTCCACATGTAGGGAAAAAAAGAGAATATACTGATGAGAGGAAGAAATCATATATTGGATAAAACTGTTGGATTACAATAGTGGATATTACATCAAGAACATCATCCAAATATGCTACATAATCCAAGTATTTTCTTCACATCAAAACTTTAACTGAAAGAATCCATCAACATCCCTACAAATAAACTAAAACATAACCGAGGAACATCATCCAACAACATCAACAGCATCCCTACAATTTAACTAAAACCAAAAGCATCCATCATCATCATCATCATGAACTGGAACATCATCATCATTGCAGTATACTTGCCATGCACCCATATAATCATCCATATATCTTTTGAATCTACAAAGAAAATAACAAATTGAACTGTTAACACGCAATGCATTGCCATGATGCAAGTAGTGATAGAGGCAGGATATTAGACATGTACAAAGGTTGAAGGCATACAAACACTAAAAATAGTCCGTCGTGTTGTCTCTATGTAGCAGCAAAGTCTCTAGAGACTGCCCACTTAGATGTCTTGTTGTTTAGCCTATTAGCTTGAACAAAATAGTTCAAAAGGAGGTTTGATGGGAGAGATACACTTGTGTATATGAGAAAAGTGTGGCACCTCCCGCCCAGATGTTGGAAGTTACACGACATTTAACATAATTTGCAAAATAAATATGTAGCTAGAAAACCTTTATTATTTAAACCTTCGAGTGGCTATTTTCTAAAGGTGTGGGTTACATTAGCAGTATTTTCTTGAACCGTCAATTGCACCTGTCGCAATATTTTATCCAGGTTTCTATATTGAAATTTTATGGAAAAGTATTATCATCTGAATCAAATTCAAAATGGAGGACTGTCCTGATGTATATATCCAGGGTGTTAGCAAAGCTTAATAATCAGGAAAGTTGTACTATTTGAACAACACATGGCAGTCTTAGCAAATAATGTACACTGAATACAAGATAAAAACACATACATGATCAGAGCATCGACTTGCGGATATATGATGGTGTAGATTTTCTACAGTTATATATTTACCAAGAAGATATCTGCGAGAAAATCCATTATAAATCTCCAAGCATGGATATCTTAATGGCCATAACAACTTAATTAATAAATTGTTGAGCTAATCAAAGGAATGAATATTTAGATCACCTATTGTCAAATATATATTGCACAAATACGAAATCAAGCTCGAAATAAATTCTAGAATATATGCTAGCAGGAAACCATAAAGTACCTACCTCTCGTTGGAAGGTATCAAATTCCGTTAGTAATTATGCTGATCTGTCCACCTTCACATTATACAATACATGTAGCAATACAGAAAGGATTAGTAACTACAGTAGTACTCCCTCTGTAAACTAATATAAGAGCGTTTAGATCACTACTTTAGTATTCTAAACGCTCTTATATTAGTTTACGGAGGGAGTATTAGTTTACTCAAGGAAGGGCTTCTCCATTATATCGTCACAACAAACAATGAGAAATAGAGGGAGGGAGCCTAGCAGGCTGATACTCAGATTCTTTTTATCTTTTGATGGAATGCATTTTTCAATTAACATTGCATCTATGATTTTAGGCTGATGTTGATGTGTGCAAATTCCAGGTGTGGCTCATACATTACCAACCAACATTAGAAAGGAAGGAGTCATGCATTACATTAAATTACAGGGGGGAAAGGAGGCAAATGACCTTAGAATGTAGTGATGCAAACCATGTTCCAACAATACATACAAAAATGCCAACATATGCATCTCCTCAAGCCATGGTACACCATGGCGCTTCTCTCTTTTGGAGCTCATTAGGAACCGATCAACATATCTACGCGCTATCTGGGGCATGAATTAAGTTTCAACAGAACAATTACTTGCGTATGTGAGAAAACAAAATAGTTACAAAGCTCAGGAAATTATCTGCAATCAAATCAGGGATATCCATAAAAAAATAACATAGAATTGATCAGTATATTACTTGGTAGCATTAGTTAGATCCATCCGCTCCTTACTGCCACCATGCTTGTGAACATCATGTGTGTTTTATGCCTCCAGGACCGCATCCAAGCCTCGTAGCACTGCATCAACCTGCACTTCTAAAAAAATAATTCATACAGCCAAAGTGTCAGGCAATCAACATCCACCAAAACAGACTTGTAGGCTGAACTTTCTCACTAGAGCCTATGTCTCAAATTGCAGGAGCACAACATAAAAATTCTCAAAAACGAAAACCAACTGCCTTCTTGCTCATTGGACACCTGCAATAAGTCTGACCTACTTCATCGAATCTATGGTGGTAGCACTAGGGGTTAATCTTGCAGTTCAATCGAAGCATCGATTAACACTTTAGCAGCACAACAAAATCAAATTGATCACAAGCAGCAGAACAACAATGGCTCCTGATGTGCCACAAACCAGAGCAGAGAGGAGGAGTAGAATGACTCACCTGCTCCATGTCTGCTTCATCCCGAGCAGCAGCAAGGTTGTCCACTGGCCATTCCTCCCTGCATGTCTACAGGAGAAGATAAGAGGTCATAGAAAGGGGGGGATGAAGAAGCCAGGGGAGGGTGCACTCATCGGACGAGAGGGGTGCACCGTCGCCCATGCCCGAAACCCTAGCCATGGGGGGATGGTCGCGGGTGGGCTTTGGTGGCCTCGAGCGCCAGATCTAGCCGGATGGGAGGGCGCCGTGGTGAGAGGGGAGCTCGGGATGTGCGTCGCGGTGGCCGGACTCGCCGGCGTCGCCTGAATCAGCCGCCGTAGGTGGTGCAGCGAGGAGCAGCCTGAAGAGAGAGAGATGGGACGTGAGAGGGATGGGTGGGTAGGGGATGCTGCTGATCCTGCAGCCTCCGGAGCTCCGAGGTGGGAGAAGAGGAGGGGAGGGCCGGCGGCGAGGTGGGTCAGAGAAGGAAGGGGAGGTGGTGGGTGGCGGCGACGTGGGAGAGGGAAGGGGAATCAGGTGCTCTGTTTCTCGCGCGTCCCTCTCTCCTTTCCTCTGTTTTTTTTCTTTTAATGTACAGGGATAGGACCATGAGCTCCAACTCTGCAACGTATATGCTGCACCGGTTATATGCGTATCTACTACGAGTTTTGCAACCTATAGTCAAAACGTTGTAGAATTTGTGTTGCTATATAGGGGATATCCTTGTAGTGTCATATGTTTCAACATTTGAAATGTTGTGTCTGTAAAATGGACATTTAAGATTCTCCAATGATTGACGCGTGATATTTTGTCGTATTTTTGTTCTTGTGGAGCACATGTGGATTGACAATGGAAACCAAGGAGACAATGCTTGAGTTTGGCACTAGGATTCGAACCCTGGTTGCCTAGTTTAGAGAAAGCGTAGCTAAACACTAGGACTTGCCTAAGATTCGTGATAGAATAGGGAGGCTAGATTACTTAAGTCCAAATTAGTCAAGGTTTCCATCGTTTTTTCTCCCTTTTCTCATATTTTTTTTCTGTTTTTGTTTTTTTCTCTCCATCTTTTCCATTCTTTTTTTGCATTTTCTTTATTTTCTTTTGTTTCCTTTCTGGATTTTCTTTATTCTTTTGGTTATTATTCTACATTTATTATATATGTCAGCAATATTTTTCTAATACACGCCTAACATTTTTCCAATACAAATTAAACATGTTGTAATACATAGTCAACATCTTTTCTATACACATTTTAATACTTTTCAAATGCTTGATTAAAAAATTAAATACAAGATTAACATTTATTGAGTATATGGTCAAAATTTTGCATACATTTTAGCATTTTTTAAATGCTTGATTAACAGTTTTCAAGTCAAAAGATTAACATTTTTAAATACATGGTCAACAATTTTCGTTTACACATTTAACATTTTCAAATGTTTGGCTAACATTTCTAACACTTTTTCAACATTTTTAAATGCTTGATTAAAAAGTTTATATACATGACAAAAATGTTTCATCATTTTTTAATACATCTTCTTCTATACACATTTAATATTTTCCAAATGCTTGACTAACATTTTTCAAATACTCTTTCAAGATTTGTTCAAATTCTTAATTAACATTTTTATATATAAGATAAGAATTTTTCAACATTTTTTAATACATGGTGAAGATTTTTTCTATAAACATTTAACATTTTCCGAATGCTTTTAAATTTTTTCTAATACTGTTATAACATTTTTTTAAATCCTCGATTTAATATTTTTGTGTACATTATAGAATATTTCATTATTTTCAAATCATGATCAACAATTTTTATTTTTACATTCAACATTTTATCGAATGCTTGATTAAGATTTTCTAAATACATGTTTAACATATTTCAAATACTTGCTCAATATTTTTTAATGTTTTGTGCACAGGCAGTGGTAGTTACCACCACTTGTATTTTGTATGTTGTATATAGTATCTGTCGAAATCGAGAATATGTACGTTTAGTATGTAGTACATAACAATGATTAGGTAGTGTGTGTGTGTGTGTGTGTATATATATATATATATATATATATATATATATATATATATATATATATATATATATATATATATATATATATATATATTTTTTTAGGTAGTATATACCATGTTTTGAGTA
Organism: Aegilops speltoides; assembly: GCA_021437245.1. Classification (NCBI taxonomy): domain Eukaryota; kingdom Viridiplantae; phylum Streptophyta; class Magnoliopsida; order Poales; family Poaceae; genus Aegilops; species Aegilops speltoides. The sequence goes on from CM038142.1 coordinate 36,891,162, forward strand.
CGCTTTTTACGCATAAATATGTACGTATTTCATAAATATAACAAAAACTATGGGCCCATATGTAATTTTTTCATGTAACTTGCTTTGAAATATATTAGATATAGTATACGAATATATTTAAAATGATAAAGTAGTATATAACTACCACATGGTAGTATATGAGACATATGAGGTAACTACCACCGGATGGTAGGATGGATTTACACACACACACACACACAGGACGCCCATATGGGACACCTAGGTGCCTGGGCACCTTACCTAGAAACCGTTGGATGACATTAAGATATGTGCACGTGTAATTAGTATTAGCATTAATTGATAATTAGTATTAGGAAAGAATTATTGCTAATTATTGCTTGATATGAGCACTTAAGACCCACCCAAATTAAGCCCATGCATATCTCTTGCGTATCATGGAGGTCCTATTTGTTTTGTGTGCTCAACTTTTTCTTTCACCGAGTATCTAATACCTCGGATAAATCATTGGGTATATACATACATAACCCAAAATATCTTAGATATGTTTTTGTAGTTTATACATAGCCATATTTTACTTTAGATACATACGCCAATTGGTTATGTAAAATATTTCCAAGCATTTTCGCACAGCCGAGTATACAAGTATGCAGACACCTTGGGTATTTTCACTTGAAGTATATTATTGGATGTATAATATTTTCCTACCTTTTTTCACATAGCTGGATATATACATCGATCAGGTATGTACAATCATTTCCTACCCTTTTTCATATAGGTGGTTATATACGTCGCAGTTATATACGTCGACCGGGTATTAAAATATTTTCGTCAATAGGTATTGTATAACTGTAGATAGTTCGGAAACAAAAATAAATGCAATTAGTCAAAAAAATATTGTGTATATACATACCCGCGTACATACATTCTTTCGTTAGTAAGTATATGATACCAATTTTAGAGAATTAGGAAACAAAAAATGTAATAGTTTAAAAAATAAATTATTGAATATATACGCACATGCGTATGTCTATAATTTCATTGGTAGGTATTAGATACCCGTATTAGATAGTTAGAAACAAAAATACGCGTATTATATACCTGCAACAATTCAAACAAAATCAACATTAATACGTTTTATTATATGACAAGTTTTGCATGCCGAATACTTAGAGCCAAAAAATAAAACGTAAGTATGGAAAGTCTTGCATGAAGAATAGTTAGGAAACAAATTAAATATGTCACAGTTTCCAAAACGATCAAGGTGCCCAGGCACCTAGGTGCCCCATCTATTTTACTTATATATATATAGGGTCGCGCTATTCGTCACCCTGGGTGAGGAATATTTATTCTTCACCTTTCTATTTTAACATCAATGCATCGTAATTTTACGTTCTGTAAATTTTGTCTTATTTCAGACGTAAAAAGAGAACGTAAGAAAATATTTAATCGCCGTAAAAAATATTCTATGTTACATAAATTGCAAATGTAAAAACATAGTGTAAAATGTACATAAAATATAATTTTTCTGGTCTTCTGACCGTTTTTTATGCCAAATTTTACGCAGTGAATCAATATAACTGTAACTATTTATATTTGAAACATAATTTATTTATGAAATGATCGTAAGATTACCTCGGATGAAAAATAACATATTCTGCACCCTGGGTGATGAATAGTAACACTATATATATATATATATATATATATATATATATATATATATATATATATATATATATATATATATATATATATATACGTATATGTATATATATTAGCCGGTCTATTCTGCTAATATTAGCAGAATAATTATTCTGATAACACTTCCGCACTGCACGCTTAATACAAGTGCACTGCACTTTCAGTAGCAGGGGTGCAATACAGAGACTAGTGAACTTCGTGTCGGAAAAAACTGCACGTGGTGTTTTTTCGATACCTTTTTCGCTCTAGTTTTAACCGTTTATCGAAACGAGACGTGTAATATACCGTTGAGAAGCTATGGATTAGGCACAACTTCACCATGTTGAACACTTTCCGAAATTCTTCACGGTTTAAGAGCAGTTTTGAAATCGCTCGTCGAAATGAAGCAAATGATACACCGTTGGAAAGATATCGTCGATGTTTAAGAGCAGTTCTAAATATAGTAAATTGCGGAATTCTATTTTTCGAATTTTTAGCAATTTTGTACTGTTTTCGCTCTAGTTTTTGAACCATTTATCGAAACGAGGCATGTGATATGCCGTTGGAAAGCTACGAACGAGGAACACCTTTCATATGTTGGAATGTTTTTGAGAATCCTTATGGTTTTTAGTTCATTTTAAAAATCGTACAGCTGACGACGAGAGGCAGCGGCCTTTTTTGTGAAATTTTCATAAACCACCGGTCGAAATGATTCAAATTATACACTATTGGAAAGATATCGACAAGACGCAACTTTTTTATGTAGAACACTTCCGCTAATTCCTTATGGTTTAAGAGCAGTTTTGATTTTACAAAAATGCGGACATTCTGTTTTTTGCGCCCAAATGCACTGCATCAGACAGATAGTGCACTGCTTTAGACTAAAACCGCACTGCATCTGATAGACTGAAAATTTTCATACGTACGCGACGAACGAAGTGCACTGCTTCAGACAGATGAGTGCACTGCTTCAACCGAAACCGCATTGCATCAAAACGGACTGAAAATCATCGTGTGTACGCGACAACGAAGTGCGCTGCATCAGATAGATCAGTGCACCGCTTCAGACCGAAACCGCACTGCATCAAATGGACTAAAAATCATCGTGTGTACGCTACAACGAAGTGCACTGCAACTCCCAATGCAATTTTACTTTCGTGTGCACTGCAATAAGGGAACCACAAAGTTTTTAAATGCATTTTTGTTTGAAATGAACTGTACTAAAGAGTCCTTCGTAGTGGACTTCTCTTTTTTACCCAAGTGCCATTTCCTTCATGTTTTTTTACTGCACTACGACAACAGAGTGAATTGTATGAAAAAATTCAATGTTTTTGCTGCTTTTTTGGCAACAAGGGAACTGCATTTTTTTCATGTTCCAAATCTGCAGACAACTCGAATCTGGGCTGCGTTGTCGAGAGTAAGGAACTACCTGGTTTCTCTTTCCTCATTTTTACATACTGAATCAAAGTGATAGACTGCACGACCACGATTACAGAACTTCAAAAGTATCTTACGTGGTCGGCTAGGAGCCCCGTCGACTGGTCAGGACGAGCAAAAGTGGGCTACAAAATAGACTAGCAAAAATGAGCTACAAACGACGAGTCGGCGAACCACAAGGCACACAACATCGTCCTCCGTCGTCATCTTCCCTGCGCCACCGCACTGCACATCTACGTGCCGCCGAACTGCACAGAGAAAAGAAAATGGGGTCAGGAGGATGGAGCGCTCGGTGGGTGAGCACAAGGGAGGAGGATCCAGGGTTGGTATCGGGTGGCCCATGCACCGGCGAGTACAGGGAGGTAGGGGCGCGATGCCGGCCGGATCCGGCGATGATAGGTGATAACCCACAAGTATACGGGATAGTTGTAGCCTCTTTTGACAAGTAAGAGTGTCGAACCCAACGAGGAGCTAAAGGTAGAACAAATACTCTCTCAAGTCCTATCGCCATCGATACGACTCTCACGACGCTGACGCTCGCTTTACCTAGAACAAGTATGAAACTAGAGGTACTTTGTAGGTGTGATAGGATAGGTTTGCAAGATAATAAAGAACACGTAAATGAAAAGTAGGGGCTGTTTAGATAAAGATGCAATAAAGTAAATATAGCGAGTGCGAAAAAGTGGTGGTAAGCAATTGACTACTTTACTAGACCGATAGCAAGTATTATGTGGGAAAGGCCACTGCTAGCATGTCATCCCTGACTTGGAATTCTATGCACTTATGATTGGAACTATTAGCAAGCATCCACAACTACTAACGTTCATTAAGGTAAAACCCAACCATAGCATTAAGATATATTGGTCCCCCTTCAATCCCGCATGCATCAATTTCTATGCTAGGTTGAAGCTTCTGTCACTCTAGCCCTCCAATACATAGTCCTATCAACATACAACTAACCCTATGGTGTGATCCACGCTACCATATGATGGGCACCAAAGGACAACAACATAACCACAAGCAAATTAAATCAATCATAGCAATTCATCAACCACCAATAGGACAACGAAAATCTACTCAGACACCATAGGATGGCAACACATCATTGGAAAACAATATGAAGCATAAAACACCATGTTCAAGTAGAGGGTACAGTGATACGTCTCCAACGTATCTATAATTTTTGGTTGTTCCATTCTATTATATTACCTCTTTTGGATGTTTATGGGCTTTATTTTACACATTTATATCATTTTTGGGACTAACCTACTAACCGGAGGCCCAGCCCATATTGCTGATTTTTTTGCCTATTTCAGTATTTCGAAGAAAAAAGGAATATCAAACGGAGTCCAAACGGAATGAGACCTTCGGGAGCGTGATTTTTGGAACGAACGTGATCCAGAGGACTTGGAGTGCAAGTCAAGAAGCAGCTGAGGCTCCCACGAGATAGGAGGGCGCCCCCCCTATAGGGCGCGCCCCCTGTCTCGTGGCCCCCTCAGGTGGCCACCGACGTACTTCTTCCTCCTATATATACCTACTTACCCCGAAAACATCCAGGAGGCAGAGGAAACACAATTTCCACCATCGTAACCTTCTGTATCCGCGAGATCTCATCTTGGAGCCTTCGCCGACGTTCTGCCGGAGGGGGAGTCGACCATGGAGGGCTTCTACATCAACATCCTTGCCCCTCCGATGAGTTGTGAGTAGTTTACCACAGACCTATGGGTCCATAGTTATTAGCTAGATGGCTTCTTCTCTCTTTTTGTATCTCAATACAATGTTCTCCCCCTCTCTTGTGGAGATCTATTCGATGTAAACTCTTTTTGCGGTGTGTTTGTCGAGATCCGATGAATTGTGGGTTTATGATCAAGCTTTTCTATGAATAATATTTGAATCTTATCTGAATTCTTTTATGTATGATTGAGTTATCTTTGCAAGTCTCTTCGAATTATCAGTTTGGTTTGGCCTACTAGATTGATCTTTCTTGCCATGGGAGAAGTGCTTAGCTTTGGGTTCAATCTTGCGTGTCCTTACCAAGAATGTAAAGGGTTGCAAGGCACATATTGTATTGTTGCCATCGAGGATAACAAGATGGCTTTATATCATATTGCTTGAGTTTATCCCTCTACATCATGTCATCTTGCTTAATGCGTTACTCTGTTCTTATGAACTTAATACTCTCGATGTAGGCAGGAGTTGTTCGATGTGTGGAGTAATAGTAGTAGATGCAGGCATGAGTCGGTCTACTTATTATGGACGTGATGCCTATATACATGATCATGCCTAGATAATCTCATAACTATTCGCTTTTCTATCAATTGCTCGACAGTAATTTGTTCACCCACCGTAATACTTATGCTATCTTGAGAGAAGCCACTAGTGAAACCTATGGCCCCCAGGTCTATCTCTTATCATATTTGCTTCCAATCTACCTTTATTTGCATCTTTACTTTTTGCATCTATATTATAAAATACCAAAAATATATTTATCTTATCTTACCATCTTTATTAGATCTCACTTTCGCAAGTGGCCCTGAAGGGATTGAGAACCCCTTTATCGCGTTGGTTGCGAGTTCTCAGTTTGTTTGTGTAGGTGCGTGGGACTTTTGAGGAGCCTCCTACTGGATTGATACCTTGGTTCTCAAAAACTGAGGGAAATACTTACGCTACTATTGCTGCATCACGCTCTCCTCTTCGAGGAAAACCAACGCAATCTCAAGACGTAGCATACAAAGAGTTGCAGGAGAGTGGACCGCTGGATATAGATGGGGGAAGGTGATGGATATGTTGGTGAAGATGGTGGAGGTGTTGGTGAAGATCGTGGTGATGATGATGGCCCCCGGCAGCGCTCCGGCGCCACCGGAAGCAAGGGGGAGAGAGCCCTCCTTCTTCTTCTTCTTCCTTGACCTTCTCCCTAGATGGGAGAAGGGTTTCCCCTCTGGTCCTTGGCTCCCATGGAGTGGGAGGGGCGAGAGCCCCTCCGAGATTGGATCTATCTCTCTGTTTCTGCGTTCCCAGATCCTTCCCCTTCACCGTTTCTTTTATATCCGGAGATCCGTAACTCCGATTGGGGTGAATCTTTCGCTCAGATTTTTCTCATAAAATTAGCTTTCTTGCGAAAAAAGAAGAGCGTCAACCGCCTTATGGGTGGCCCAGGAGAGTGCCAAGCGTGCCCAGGGGGGTGGGTGCACCCCCTATCTCCTGGCCACCTCGGGCACCGTTTCGCGTTAATTCTTCCTCCGGAAAGTCCCAAATATTACAAAATAATTCTCCGTCCGTTTTATCCCGTTTGGATTCCGTTTGATATTGGGTTTCTGCGAAACATAAAACATGCAACAAACAGAACCGACATCGGCAATCGGATCAATATGTTAGTCCCAAAAAAAGTATAAAAAGTTTCCAAAAGTATATGAAAGTTGAAGAATATTGGCATGGAACAATCAAAAATTATAGATACGACGGAGACGTATCAGCATCCCCAAGCTTAATTCCTGCTCGTCCTCGAGTAGGTAAATGATAAAAAAGATAATTTTTGATGTGGAATGCTACATAGCATAATCTTGATCATATGTCTAATCATGGCATGAATATTAAGACACGAGTGATTCAAGGCAATAGTCTATCATTTGACATAAAAACAATAATACTTCAAGCATACCAACCAAGCAATTATGTCTTATCGAAATAACATAGCCAAAGAAAGCTCATCCCTACAAAATCATATAGTCTGGCTATGCTCCATCTTCATTACACAAAATACTCCCATCATGCACAACCCCGGTTTCAGCCAAGCAATTGGTTCATACTTTTTAATGCACTTCAGCTTTTTCAACTCTTACGCAATACATGAGCGCAAGCCATGGACATAGCACTATGGTGGTATATGGTGGTTGTGAGGACAAAAAGGGAGAAGATAGTCTCACATCAACTAGGCGTATCAACGGGCTATGGAGATGCCCATCAATAGATATCAATGTGAACGAGTAAGGATTGCCATGCAACGGATGCACTAGAGCTATAAATATATGAAAGCTCTACAAAAGAAACTAAGTGGGTGTGCATCCAACTTGCTTGCTCACGAAGACCTAGGGCATTTTGAGGAAGCCCATCATTGAAATATACAAGCAAAATTCTATAATGAAAAATTTTCACTAGTATATGAAAGTGAAGGCATAGGAGACTCTCTCTATGAAGAACACGGTGCTACTCTGAAGCACAAGTGTGGTAAAAGGATAGTAACATTGCCCCTTCTCTCTTTTTCTCTCTTTTTTATTTTTTTTATTTTTTTGGTGGGCTTCTTTGGCCTCTTTATCTACTACAACTATAAAAGCACGAAAAGGCGGAGAACCAAATCATCTCAACCATGAAAACATGTTGATCTGATGGTCCAAATCGTCTCCAAACATCAAACGTGTTTGACACTCTAATTACCCACCACTGCCATTGGTTATAACCATGTTTAGCCTTAAAAAAAGGCCTCGCCTGGCAGAACACCGATCGCCTCCCCACCCTACGCCCGCCCACGACTCCCGTTCCTCTCTGCACGTCTCTCTCAGCACGTCCCATCGAAACATAACCCGCAGTCCCGCACGTCCTCTGCCTTCGCCGCCAACCGCTCAGCCCCGCCGCACCAGCCGCGCCGAAGGGACGCCCGCCGCACTAACCGCTCAGCCCCGCCAGAGACGCTCGCCGCCCCTCAACCCCGCCGCACCAGCCGCTCAGCCATGCTGGAGGGACACCCGCCGCACCAACCGTGTGGGAGGGACGCCCGCCACAGCTCAGCCCCGCCGAACCCGCCCCTCGGCCCTGCTGCACTCCTCTGCGCCCGCCGCCCACCCGCTGATTCTCCACGGCGGAGGCCACATGCCAACCTGGGGTTGCGCCGACCGATTTTTCGATTGGCAGAGGAGGCCCGCCCCCGGCGCCAACGCCGGTGCCTCCGACACGGACGACTCCGCTCTGCTGCCGTCGCCTTACTCCCCACGGTTGCTGCCTGCTGCCAACGCCATCTGTATATTTTCACGTGAGCAACCTTGTTTTCTCTTTTCTCTTCATCTACACAAGACCCAGTGCAAACTTGTGTACATATCTGCACCTCAGAAACGTAAGTCTATCATAACTTGTGTTCTATGTTACTTTATGCAATTCCTGTTAGTACTCCACAGTCCACACGATTCCTGTTTGGATGAGCAGTGCTCTGTGTATAAATGTAGTAATCTCTTTCACCACATATCTGTAGAATTAGCTATGTTTGCTGCAATATCTTGATGTTGCCCAATGTAATTTCATCCCTCTGTTTCACTACATCTATTCAATTAGAGATTTCTGAGCAATTTAATAAGGCTACACAGTGGAAATATTACAATGGTCAGATATATATTACCCAATGAGTCATGCCAGACAACAGCAGCAGTAAGCATTGAGAGCTTCAGACAAGCATGTAAGAGAAGCTGTCATCTTCTATTGACAATCATGAAAGTATGCACAACTATACTCGTGGGAATGTGCTCTCCTGCTTTAGATCCATTAACTATATATCATCTGCTCTCATGCACGCAAATTGTTATTTATAGATGGACAATCATAATGCAGCCGCATCTCCTTTACGAACCGGGGAACGTTTCCCGTTTCAAGACCTGACGAACACGCATGTTTATGGGAATGCAAATCCTATGAATGAAAATCTGCGGGAACAAAATTTAAAGGGTGCTCGTAGTTGGTATGCCAGACTTTCCGATGAGAAACGAGTAGAATACGATCAGAAGCGCGTACATTATACAAGGAAAAGAAGGCAGCAGCTCTGATTTGTGTTAAGAATGAGCAAGCATCACAATCATATGCTTCTTCCTTACTGGGTGTGCAACGTACCCCTTTGAGCGATATAACCAACACACTCGTAAACGGTTCGTTCATTAACTTCGCGAGTACTATATCGATGGATGCCACACTACCAACAGTAATGTGTTTCATTTCCTCTTCTTTGACAGGTATATGTACGACTGCAACCTCGGCGACTACCGACCATCAGACCGAAGATATGAATGTTGGATGCAAACGAACTATCAGGGGTTGTACACACGTCTATCCACAGAGAAGCAGAGCACTGCAACAAGCTCTAAATGGCCCGTCTACAAAAAAGCTCAAGATTTAAATGTTGACGCTGATGTGCCTCATTACCAACCATATCATTTGTCAACTGGTAACAACTGCTATATTGTGTATTCACCTATATATTGATGCACAATATGTTCAAATTCTATAACATGTTTACCTCCTCTGTGTAAGGTACAAACTGTACGGCTGCAAGCTCTGAAAGTGCTGATAATCAAGTTGTCGAGAATAATGTGGGACGCAAACGACAAACTGGGCGTGGTTGGTATGCTACACTATCCGATGGAAGAAAGAAAATTATAGGAAGAAGCTTTGGCTGTCCCGACTAGAAAAGATAGCTGCAGACATCGACGTCCAACTAGCACCTGGGAATTTCAAAATTAGTTTTTAGCTAACATTGTGAACTGAGAGGATGATGCAATGTCCACATGTAGGTATTGATCAACTTGAATCAGCACAAGCCGGCGTCCGCCAGATGCTGAACACACCATGTAGTGGGTCTACTATGGAGGAGGATTGTGATATTGATTGGCTGTGCACTAATCCTTGTCAAAACTTCTTCATAGTTGGCCTGGGACGGACTATAGCATTTCATCATGAAGATTGTTAATATTGGTTCCTTATCTATTCTTTGTATTGCCATGATTGTTTTTTTGTTTTTTTATTACATAATGTCTGCATATCGTATTTCCATATGCTTCCCTTGATCACTTTATCTTGTTCGTCATCGACCAACATGCCAAAATTGTCTCTATATTGGACTCCCTTGGCATATATGTTGCCTCGGTGGAGCTTAAGATGATTTAGGACCTTAGATATGCATTGGAACTCTAGAGGATCGCATACCTAAACCAAGCACTCAAAGTAGGGAAGAATATCATACGGAAACCAATATTCAATGAAAACTTCGTGGAAACCACATTTTAAAGTTTCAGAAAAATCTAAAAAAAATATGGGATGTTAAGAGGGTGACGTTTTATTGCCACACAAAATTTCAAGTTTGAACACATTAAATGCGTGGAACCAAAAATGCATGGAGCCAAAAATATACTATTATGTTAGTATTTTGTAATATTATTAATCAATTCCGTTGTGTGCGGCTTCCTTGACAATGTAACTGAGCAGGTGCACCAAGATTCGCTTTCTTAGCTGGTCCCCATCATGACTAAGGATAATAAGTTATTATCTTTGGAATTTCCATATAGTATAATACCATAATGTGAAAACAATGAATACTAACCATGTGAATTGGTAGGTTTAGATCTTTCCCATTCCATGAGAGCACATAATAACCAAACAAGTTCCTGCAGATAAATTCATTGTCATTATCTTGAGAATTGCAAAAACTAAATAAGATGCTTTAATGGTGTCAAAGGCACTCACCTATCTGTGCTTTCTGGAACACAAGCTGGTAATCGACGATGTCAATAAAAAATATCATCGTTCCATTCGGGATGCGCTACTTTGAGAGGAGAATATCATACGGAAACCAACATTCGGTGGAAACCGGTGAAAACCACGAGAAGAAGATGTTTTGAAGTTTCAAAAAAATCTGACAAAAATACGGGATGTTAAGAGGATGATGTTTTATCTCCACACAAAATTTCAAGTTGAAACACATTACCGAGATGTGAGCTATGAAAAAGACAAAGTCAACATTGAATAGTGCCGAACAGTAATTTCACTATTCAGGGCTGAATTTGTCTTTTCCATAACTAACTCACATCTTGTAATGTGTTCCAACTTGAAATTTTGCGTGGCAATAAAACGTCACCCTCTTAATACCCCTTTTTTTCCAGATTTTTCTGAAACTTTAAAATATGGTTTTCACGAAGTTTTCATTGAATATTGGTTTCTGTATGATATTCTCCCATATTAGTGCAATCAAAACATTTTCTATGCATGCTAATTTTTACATATATTTGTATATTAGTCGTGACGTGCATTTGCACGTGCATGCTTACTAGTTATTCATAAAGTCCGGAGTCTCATCCCGACTTGTGGGGGAATCATAGTCTCCATCATCGTTTCCTCACTGGGGCAATGCTCTAATAATGATGAGCATCACACTTTTATTTACTTACAACTCGATATCTCGAACAAAGATATGACTCTATATGAATGCTTTCAGCGGTGTACCGGGATGTGCAATGATCTAGCATAGCAATGACATCAAAAAAGGACAAGCCATGAAAACATCATGCTAGCTATCTTACGATCATGCAAAGCAATATAACAATGAATGCTCAAGTCATTTATATGATGATGATGGAAGTTGTATGGCAATATATCTCGGAATGGCTATGGAAATGCCATAATAGGTAGGTATGGTGGCTGTTTTGAGGAAGGTAAATAATGGGTTCATGATACCGGCGAAAGTTGCGCGACACAATAGAGGCTAGCAAAGTGGAAAGGTGAGTGTGCATATATCCATGGACTCACATTAGTCATAAAGAACTCATATACTTATTGCAAAAGTCTACGTGCCCTCGAAGCAAAGTACTACTATGCATGCTCCTAGGGGGGAGGTTGGTAGGAGTTAACCATCGCGCGCCCCCGACCTCCACTCATAAGGAAAGCAATCAAAGAACACCTCATGCTCCAACTTCGTTACATAATGATTCATTATATGTGCATGCTACGGGACTTGCAAACCTCAACACAAGTATTTCTCAATTTCACAATTACTCAACTAGCACGACTCTAATATCACCACCTTTATATCGCAAAACTATTGCAAGGAATCAAACATATCATATTCAGTGATCTACAAGTTTTATATAGGATTTTATGACTAACCTTGTGAATGACCAATTCCTGTCATCTCTCTAAATAGATATAAGTGAAGCAAGAGAGTTTAGTTATTTCTACAAAAGATATGCCCACGCTCTATGATACGTCCATTTTGCATCATGCTTTTATATCAATATTTATTGCATTATGTGATGTTATTACACATTATATCTCAATACTTATGGCTATTCTCTCTTTTTTTACAAGGTTTACCATGAAGAGGGGGAATGCCGATACCGGAATTCGGCCGAAAAGGAGCAAACGTTGGAAACCTATTCTGCACAACTCCAAAAGTCCTGAAACTCCACGAAACAACTTTTTGGATTTAATAAGAATTTATGAGCGAAAGAAATAGGCCAGGGGGCCCACACCCTGTCCAGGAGACGGGGGGCGCCCCCCTATAGGGCGCGACCCCTATCTCCTGGGCCCCTTGGTGGGCCTCCAGCGTCCATCTTGTGCTATATCATCACTTTTACCCTGGAAAAAATTGGGGGCAAGCTTACGGGACGAAACTCCGCCGCCATGAGGCGGAACCTCATGGAATCAATCTAGGGCTCATGCGGAGCTGTTCGCGGGGACACTTCCCTCGGAGGGGAAATCATCACCAACGCCATCATCAACGATCCTCTCATCGGGGGGGTCAATCTCCATCAACATCTTCACCAGCACCATCTCCTCTCAAAACCCTAGTTCATCTCTTGTATCCAATCTTGTATCAAAACCACAAATTGGTACCGTGGGTTGCTAGTAGTGTTGATTACTCCTTGTAGTTGATGCTAATTGGTTTACTTGGTGGAAGATCATATGTTCAGATCCTTTATGCATATTATTACTCCTCTGATTATGAACATGAATATGCTTTGTGAGTAGTTATGTTTGTTCCTGAGTACATGGGTGAAGTCTTGTTATTAGTAGTCATGTGAATTTGGTATTCGTTCGATATTTTGATGAGGTGTATGTTGTCTTTTCCTCTAGTGGTGTTATGTGAACGCCGACTACATGACACTTCACCGTTATTTGGGCCTAGAGGAAGGCATGGGGAAGTAATAAGTAGATGATGGGTTGCTAGAGTGACAGAAGCTTAAACCCTAGTTTATGCGTTGCTTTGTTAGGGGTTGATATGGACCCATATGTTTAATGCTGTGGTTAGGTTTACCTTAATACTCCTTTTTGTAGTTGCGGATGCTTGCAATAGGGGTTAATCATAAGTGGGATGCTTTTCCAAGTTAGGGCAGTACCCAAGTACCGGTCCACCACATATCAAATTATCAAAGTACCGAACGCGAATCTTATGAACGTGATGAAAACTAGCTTGACGATAATTCCCAATGTGTCCTCGGGAGCTCCTTCTTCATTATTAGAATTTGTCTAGGCTTATCCTTTGCTACATAAAGGATTGGGCCACCTTGCTGCACTTTATTTACTTTATTTACTTTTTGCTTGTTACTATTTATCTTATCACGAAACTATCTATTACCTACAATTTCAGTGCTTGTAGAGAAAACCTTACTGAAAACCGCTTATCATTTCCTTCTGCTCCTCGTTGGGTTCGACACTCTTACTTATCGAAAGGACTATGATAGATCCCCTACACTTGTGGGTCATCAAGACTCTTTTCTGGCGCCGTTGCCAAGGAGTGTAGCGCTTTTGGTGAGTGGAACTTGGTAAGGAAACATTTATGTAGTGTGTTGAAATTTTCTGTTACTTGTCACTATGGAAACTAATCCTTTGAGGGGCTTGTTTGGGGTATCTTCACCCCAACAGAAGAGCAAAGAGATGGTCCTCAACCTACTGAACTTTATGAAAATATTCACTTTGAGATTCCTTCGGGTATGATAGAAAAACTGTTAGCTAATCCATTTGCAGGAGAGGGAACATTGCATCCCGATTTACACCTTATCTTTGTGGATGAAGTTTGTGGATTATTTAAGCTTGCATGTATTCCCGATGATGTTGTCAAAAGGAGGGTCTTCCCTTTATCTTTGAAGGGAGATGCATTGACATGGTATAGGCTATGTGATGATACGAGATCTTGGAATTATAAGCGATTGAAGTTGGAATTTCACCAGAAGTTCTATCCTATGCATCTTGTTCATCATGATCGTAATTACATATATAACTTTTGGCCTCATGAAGGAGAAAGCATCGCTCAAGCTTGGGGGAGGCTTAAGTCAATGTTATATTCATGCCCCAATCATGAGCTCTCTCGGGAAATGATTATTCATAATTTTTATGCTCGGCTTTCTCTAGATAATCGCAACCTACTTGATACTTCCTGTGCTGGTTCTTATATGCTGAAGACTATTGATTTCAAATGGGACTTATTGGAAAGAATTAACGCAACTTTGAAGATTGGGGTTCTGAGATGGTAAGGAGTCAGGTATGACATCTAAGGTCGATTGTGTTAAATCTTTTATGGACACCGATGCTTTTCGTGGATTTAGCGCTAAGTATGGACTTGACTCTGTGAAAGTGCAACTAATCCCCGGGTGGTTTTGGTAATTAATAACAACATATATATCATTGAACTAATAGCTTCTTGAGAATCATTTCAGAAAGTTCAGTGATATGGGAATGGCAAGGACTGAAGAAGTGGACCCCTCAAAATGCTAAAGCAAGCATTGGCAAAAGCTCAAGACTCCATTTTTGGTTTAGTGATCCAAGATCACATTGAGTCCATAGGAAAGCCAATACTATTAAAAGGGATGAGGTTATGTTAATGATCCGTTGCTCAAAGTGCTTAGTGATACATCTCCTAAACTATCAAGAACTTTCACTACAAACATACACTCATAAGTAATCTCGGTCCCACCGATTTCCTAAACTCACCACACCGAGATGAACCACCTCAGCCACAAAGCCAAACCCTAGAAATTTCGGATTTTCCGATTCTCAACTCGGTCTCACCAAACTTGAGTTGCCAAGCTTCAGAACCTTCATCATCAAATCGGTGTCACCGAGATGATGAAGTCGGTCCCACCGAGATTGGCAAGCCCTAGTCTTTGGACGAATCGGACTAACCGAGATTGTATTTTCGGTCCCACCGAAAATCCCAACGTTCACATGATTTGAACTTTCGGTCTCACCGAGTTGTCAACTTCGGTCTGACCGAGATTGGTCAAATGTGTGTAACGGTTGGATTTTGTGTGGAGGCTATAAATACCCCTCCACCCCCTCTTCATTCGTGGAGAGAGCCATCAGAAAGAACTACCACTCCTACCTTACATTTCTGAGAAGAAAACTACCTACCCTTGTGTTGAGATCAAGTTGCTCCACTCCCACCATATGAAGCTTGATCTCTAGCCTTCCCAAGTTGCTTTCCACTCAATCCTTTCTTCCACCACAGCCAAATCAGTGAGGAGAGTTGAGTGTTGGGGAGATTATCTTCATCATCATCAACACCATCTATTACCTTTTGGAGGGTGGTGCCTCCTAGATTGGTTAGGTGTCGCTTGGGAGCCTCCGTCGAGATGTGGAGTTGAACCAAGAAGTTTGTAAGGGCAAGGAGATCGCCTACTTCGTGAAGATCTACCCCGAGTAAGGCTAGCCCTCCGTGGGCGTAGGCCATGATGGCATAGACAAGGTTGCTTCTTCGTGGACCCTTCGTGGGTGGAGCCCTCCGTGGACTCTCGCAGCCGTTACCCTCCGTGGGTTGAAGTCTCCATCAACGTGGATTGACGATAGCACCACCTATCGGAACCACGAGAAAAATCTCCGTGTTCCAAATTGCGTTTGCTCTTCTCCACCTCTCTTTACTACATGTGCAATTTACTTTCCGCTGCCTATACTCTAGAATTGCATGTGTAGGGTGATACTTGACTTGATCATCATCGTGAATCTGCCAAAACTTGTCCTTATCAAAAGGCTGAATTTTTATATTGTCAAGTAGTCTAATCACCCCCTCTAGACATACTTTCGATCCTACAAGTGGTATCGAGCTTTGGTCTCCATTGTATTGGTTTCCATTGCATTGACTCCATAAGCTTGGTTTCACAACCTAGGAGAGTATGGCGCCTAGTGAGGGTAATTTTCAGAGAGGTCCTTACTTTGATGGTTCAAACTTTGCTAGTTGGAAGCATAAAATGAAAATGCATATTCTTGGCCATAACCCAGCCGCATGGGGCATTATTTGTGTTGGTTTGCAAGGTGAATTCTTCGAGGAAGGAAAAGTTCCGGATCGTGAAGCTACAACGGATGAATTGCGGATGTTGCAAAACAATGCTCAAGCTTGTGACATTCTCTTCAATGCCTTGTGTCCCGAGGAGTTCAACAAAATCAGCCGTCTTGAGAATGCAAAAGAGATTTGGGATACTTTGGTCGAAATGCACGAAGGTACCGAGTCCGTGAAGGAATCAAAGCTAGATGTTCTTCAAGGTCAACTTGACAAGTTCAAGATGAAGGAAGGTGAAGGAGTCGCTGAAATGTACTCTAGGCTTGCTCTCATCACAAATGAGATTGCTGGCTTAGGAAGCGAAGAAATGACCGACCGATTCATCATCAAGAAGATTCTCAGAGCTTTGGATGGAAAGTATGACACCGTGTGCACTTTGATCCAAATGATGCCAAACTACAAGAATCTCAAGCCAACCGAAGTCATTGGAAGAATTGTTGCTCATGAGATGACACTTAAAGATAAGGAAGAGCTTCACAACAAGTCAAGTGGTGCTTACAAAGCTACAAGTGATGCTCCCACAACCTCAAGTGACAAGCTAGTTTCCAATGAAGAGATAAGCCTAATGGTGAAAAACTTCAACAAATTCTACAAGAGTAGAAGCAAAGAGATAAGCTCAAAGTCTAGATCATATGATGAAAAGAGATCTTCTAGTCGTGATCGAAACTGCTACAATTGTGGAAGACCCGGACACTACTCAAATGAGTGCTCGGCTCCCCACAAGAGAAGAGAAGAATCTCCAAGAAGAAGAAGCTCAAGAGAAGAGTCACCTCGGAAAGAGAGAAGGAGTAGAGATGATCGTTATGAACGAAGACCCTCTCGGAGAAGCAAGGATTCGGAGAGCAAAGACAAGTCATCAAGGAGCTACACAAGAAGAAAACATCAAGCTCATGTAGGTGAATGGGTCTCCGGCTCCGCCTCCGACAATCATTCCGAAAGAAGCTATCACTCCAACTCCGACTACAATCAAGATGAAGGTGTTGCCGGTCTTGCTCTCGTGTCCTCCAACTCCAACTCCTATGACTTATTTGATTCACCAAATGAGGGAATTGGAAGATGCTTCATGGCTAAAGGTCCCAAGGTATCACACCCTGAATTTATTGACTTTGATAGTGATGAGGATGACTTGCTTGGTGAAGATGAGCTTTTACATGACAAATCTAGTGAGCCTAGTAATGATGAACATGCTAGTAGTCTTTATAGTCGAGAAGAGTCGAATGACAATGCTATGAAGGAGATTGAGCGTTTAACTAAAGAACTAAACACTCTTAAGTTAGCTCATGAAACAACTCAAGAAGATCATAGAGAGCTCCTAAGATCTCATGAGAACCTACGCTTCGAGAAGCTCACTCTAGAGCAAGAACATGAGTTTCTAAAAGCTATCAATGATGATCTTCGAAAGAAGAGTTCTTCATATCTTGCCAAACGACTTCTCTTGTCTAATTTCTTGCCACCTATTAAAACTAAGCATGACAAGCATAAGAAAAATTCTTCATCTAGTAGTAACAATAACCATGCTAAATCCAATATTGTTGCTTCTAGTAGTTCTCTTGATTCCACTAACAATGTTTCAAGCCAAGTTACACTTGAGCAAGAAAATAGTTTATTGAAAGGGATTATAGAGAAAGGTGTCTACAAGAGCCTTGCCGGAAGCAAGAACTTTGAGGAAATTGTTCGCAAGCAAGGAAGGCACCGGAAGAATCAAGGAATTGGTTTTGAGCGAAAGTTCAACGCCGAGGGTGTTGAATGGGAAGAAGGTCAATATCCCACTCCAAAGTTTGTTTCTCAGAAGGAGAAGTATGATCCTACTTCTTCCAATGTGGAACAAGCTCAAGATGACCTTCCACCACAAGACCACAAGCTAAAAGGCAAGGACAAGCTTCAAGAGGAGATTGATGCATTTATTGAAGCACCTAAAGCCATGGTCAAGTGGGTTCCCAAGGAAACGTCAAGTTCTACTTCGTCAAGCTCAACTACAACCCCAAGGATTCCCATCAAGATGATGTGGATCCCGAATAAGAAGAACTAGAGAGTTCTTGAGGGTGACTCACCAACATACTTCACTCACGCTCATTTTGGCAAAAACTTGTGCAATCAACTTCCACATCTTGCACTAGTTCATGGAGTCACAAACCCTCTTGTTGGTAAGTCAAGGGACAAGGTAATCATTGCTTTCATGGACATCATCTATTGTGAACTTCAATCTATGTCCATGGATATCCTTGTTTGTTCCTTGTGGGACTAACCCATGTAGGTATTGAAAGTGCCCAATCCAAAGGATTGCTCCCAACTCTTGATGATCTTCATCAACATTGAGCATCCACATCTTCAACATCTACATGAAGTCTTCTACGACAACCCAATGTTAGTTTGACCCTTTAAAAGGGGTTCTCACATCTAGGGGGAGCTTTGCTCTAAAGAATTGAGCTAAAGCATCTTCAAATGATGTGAACACATTAATGCTTTATGTAAAAGTGGTAACCCCACTTGTGCTTAAACGATGAGTATGACCTATGATCAAATGTTCTCATTTGACTCCTAAGTCAATATACTCATATAAAGATGACCTAGTCATCGACAAATTGTGTGATAGTAGCTAGAGTTTTGGTTGTGCATGTTTGACACATATTTCATTTGCTATCTTATTGTGTGAGCATGTTGGATGCATGATTTTATCCATTCGAGGACATCCATTTGTTGTTTTGGTCGTTTTGGTTTTTCTGACCAAATGGATGGACAAGAATGCCTAAGTACCTCCCCTAGCTATCTATGCTTTCTTGTCTCAAATTCTATTCATGCTTACATCACAAACTTTGAACAAGTCATTTTCGGACCCTCCGAGTGAGGAGCACTCGGAGCCACCGATCCGTCAAGGGCTAACTTCCAAAACCTTCTAAGTGATTTCGGTCAGACCAACCCACTCAAACTCGGTCAAACCGAAAGCACTTGGATTGATCTAGGTTTTACCTCGGTGAAACCGAGTTGTGATTTTCGGCGTGACGAAGTGTATAACTGCCTGCAGATTATCCATCTCGGTGCCACCGAAGTTTTACAACTCGGTCCCACCGACAAAGAAAGGGTATATATACTCGAGGGCGCGCGCTGATTTCTACTTCAAACGCCGCCCCCACACCCCTTGCTGCCGCCGCCGTGGTCTCCGGATCGCCTCCGTCGTCGCTGTGTCGCCCTCGCCGCAGTCTCCGTCGCCGTCAACGGACATCTTCTCCGCGCCGTTGCCCGTGAAACTCCACCAAGTTAGGGTGAGTTTCGATCCCACTCGTGCTCCCATCTCCGATTCTATGCACGCTTTGGTTTGCCTATAATCTTGCCACGTTTGAGATCTTCCTTAACACCAGATTAGTTCGTTAGAACGAGATTCGAGTAAAAGTTTTAGGGTTAGGTTTCCGCCGAACACATCTCGGTGAGACCGATTTTACATTCTCGGTATGACCGATTTGGCCTCTGGCCATTGATCGCACCTTCGGTCCAACCGAAGTTGTGCAAATCGGTGTGACCGAAATGAGGATTTAGTGAAACCCTAGTGTTTTCGGCAGATCAAACCCACTTCGTCCAACCGAAAGTGGTGTGAATGCTTCGTTTGAACACTTCGGATTCACCGAATTTTAAACTCGGTCTGACCGAAATGTCTTCTGTGAAAACCTAATACTAGAATTTGAACTCATTTTGTTTGCAAAATCTTCTGCAGTTTGTGATAACTCTTCTACTCTGCCTACACCTTATCTATTCACAGGTTGTCAGCCATGTCAGATGCCAGTGACAGCCAGAACAGGTCTGAGTCACCTATTGCTGATATTCCGAGGCAGCACTAGTCCCGAGCCCAAGAGCTCTTCAGATGATGGTGAGAGGAGCACACCAAGTGGTTTGCCTCCTGCAGCCACCAGGGCCAGAAAGAAGAGGAACTCTGATGAAGAAGATTCTGATTTCATTGTTGAGGAAGAGGTCTCCTCCAAGCCAAAGAGAAAAGTTGTTGCCAAAGAGCATCAAGGGCAGCAAACCAAGAAAGGCACCAGAAAAGTGAAGAAGTCCACTGTTGCCAAGAACCTGAGTTTGGAAGAGGAAACTACAAGCAAGGTGAAGAAAACTTCCAAGAGGAAGAGGATTGTGCATGATGATGCAGCAGAGGAAGATGAGGATGAGGAAGCACCCCAGCCTCCTCCTCAGAGGTCTAAGTTCATGGGAGATGCCATCAGGGCAGGAGCCACTTCTAAGCCCAAGCAATCTGCTCCAGTCAAGGCAGCTCAAGCCAAGCCTGCTGCCAAGCCCACGAAGACTGTCAGGAACATCCCTGCATCTGAGAAGAAGAAAGATGATGTGCCACCAGCTGTGTCAGATGATGAGGCACCAGCTTTGTGAAACTTCGACGAAATTGCCACTTCACAATGATGCTCATCCTCAAGCCGAGAACATGAAGGAAAGGAAGGATAGAGGTCTCGTGCTATGGAGACAAGCTGATCCATATGCTGTGAGGAGAAGAACTGCTGTTGATCCAAGATTCCACACCAGAGAGCAGCAGGACTTCTATGAGACTGTGCTAATGGACAAGAAGCCCATAGTTGCAGACACTTGCTATGTTGACTGGGCATACATTGACAGTGAAGAGCACAGAGACTTCTTTCCGCATGTGCATGAGAGCTTCACTGCATGTGGTGTTGCAGACTTTGTTGGTCAGAAGTTGACCAGTTGGAATGATGAGATGATTATGCAATTCTATGCCACAACTCATTTCTATCCAGATGGAAAGATCACATGGATGACTGAAGGCCAAAGATTCTCTTCAACTGTTGAAGAATGGGCAGCACTGCTGAATGCTCCAGTGCAGAGAGAGGATGATGTTGATGTCTATGGTATTCCCAAGAAGAACCATGAATCTATGAAGAATATGTACAACGAGGTACCAGCTAAGGATTTAGGAATCTGGAAGCTCGGCTCAGTGTATTATCTCCAGGCAGGTCTACCTACCACAAACACTATTATGAGGCATACCTTGATGCCCAAGTCTGGAGATCATCGCATGATCAGAGGATATTCTATCAACATGCTGCATATACTTGATGAGAAGGCACCTTTCAAGGTGATGGACTTGATAGTTGAGACCATCAAGAGGACTGCAGCTGACCAGAAGAGGTCATGTGGATTTGCCCCGCACATTCAGATGCTTATCAATGCCAAGTTTGGCATGGGCACATACTTGTTGGATAGACCACACTTGCCACTGCAGCCTGAGCATGAGGACAATGTTGTTGTGATCTTGTTCACCAGAAGTTCACCAGAAGTTCTATCCTATGCATCTTGTTCATCATGATCGTAATTACATATATAACTTTTGGCCTCATGAAGGAGAAAGCATCGCTCAAGCTTGGGGGAGGCTTAAGTCAATGTTATATTCATGCCCCAATCATGAGCTCTCTCGGGAAATGATTATTCATAATTTTTATGCTCGGCTTTCTCTAGATAATCGCAACCTACTTGATACTTCCCGTGCTGGTTCTTATATGTCAAGACTATTGATTTCAAATGGGACTTATTGGAAAGAATTAACGCAACTTTGAAGATTGGGGTTCTGAGATGGTAAGGAGTCAGGTATGACATCTAAGGTCGATTGTGTTAAATCTTTTATGGACACCGATGCTTTTCGTGGATTTAGCGCTAAGTATGGACTTGACTCTGTGAAAGTGCAACTAATCCCCGGGTGGTTTTGGTAATTAATAACAACATATATATCATTGAACTAATAGCTTCTTGAGAATCATTTCAGAAAGTTCAGTGATATGGGAATGGCAAGGATTGAAGAAGTGGACCCCTCAAAATGCTAAAGTAAGCATTGGCAAAAGCTCAAGACTCCATTTTTGGTTTAGTGATCCAAGATCACATTGAGTCCATAGGAAAGCCAATACTATTAAAAGGGGATGAGGTTATGTTAATGATCTGGTTGCTCAAAGTGCTTAGTGATACATCTCCTAAACTATCAGCAATTTTCACTACAAATATACACTCATAAGTAATCTCGGTCCCACCGATTTCCTAAACTCACCACACCGAGATGAACCACCTCACCACAAAGCCAAACCCTAGAAATTTCGGATTTTCCGATTCAACTCGGTCTCACCAAACTTGAGTTGCCAAGCTTCAGAACCTTCATCATCAAATCGGTGTCACCGAGATGATGAAGTCGGTCCCACCAAGATTGGCAAGCTCTAGTCTTTGGACGAATCGGACTAACCGAGATTGTATTTTCGGTCCCACGAAAATCCCAACGCTCACATGATTTGAACTTTCGGTCTCACCGAGTTGTCAACTTCGGTCCGACCGAGATTGGTCAAATGTGTGTAACGGTTGGATTTTGTGTGGAGGCTATAAATACCCTCCACCCCTCTTCATTCGTGGAGAGAGCCATCGAAAGAACTACCACTCCTACCTTACATTTCGAGAAGAAAACTACCTACCCTTGTGTTGAGATCAAGTTGCTCCACTCCCACCATATGAAGCTTGATCTCTAGCCTTCCCAAGTTGCTTTCCACTCAATCCTTTCTTCCACCACAGCCAAATCAGTGAGGAGAGTTGAGTGTTGGGGAGATTATCATTTGAAGCACAAGAGCAAGGAGTTCATCATCATCAACACCATCTATTACCTTTTGGAGGGTGGTGCCTCCTAGATTGGTTAGGTGTCGCTTGGGAGCCTCCGTCGAGATGTGGAGTTGAACCAAGAAGTTTGTAAGGGCAAGGAGATCGCCTACTTCGTGAAGATCTACCCCGAGTAAGGCTAGCCCTCCGTGGGCGTGAGCCATGATGGCATAGACAAGGTTGCTTCTTCGTGGACCCTTCGTGGGTGGAGCCTCCGTGGACTCTCGCAGCCGTTACCCTCCGTGGGTTGAAGTCTCCATCAACGTGGATTGACGATAGCACCACCTATCGGAACCACGAGAAAAATCTCCGTGTCTCCAAATTGCGTTTGCTCTTCTCCACCTCTCTTTACTACATGTGCAATTTACTTTCCGCTGCCTATACTCTAGAATTGCATGTGTAGGGTGATACTTGACTTGATCATCATCGTGAATCTGCCAAAAACTTGTCCTTATCAAAAGGCTGAATTTTATATTGTCAAGTAGTCTAATCACCCCCCCTCTAGACATACTTTCGATCCTACACTCTGAGATAATAGCTACTTTTTGTAAATATTTTGCTACTCATGTTGATCCCCCTAAAGAGAAGTGGTTTAAATATAATCCTCCTGTTGAAGTGAAAGTAGTTGCACCTATTACAGTCGAAGAAAAGACTATTACATATAGTGATCCTATTGTTCCTACTGCTTATGTTGAAAAACCTCCTCTTCCTGTTAGGATAAAAGATCACGCTAAAGCTTTGACTGTTGTTCGTAAGAGTAATACTAGGACCTATACACCTCCTGAGCAAATTAATGTTGAACGTAGTATTGCTATGGTTAAAGATCTCTTGGATGAGGATTTAGATGGGCATTGTCGGTGTCAAAACCGGCGAATCTCGGGTAGGGGGTCCCGAACTGTGCGTCTAGGCGGATGGTAACAGGAGACAGGGGACACGATGTTTTTACCCAGGTTCGGGCCCTCTCGATGGAGGTAAAACCCTACTCCTGCTTGATTAATATTGATGATATGGGTAGTACAAGAGTAGATCTAGCACGAGATTAGAGAGGCTAAACCCTAGAAGCTAGCCTATGGTATGATTGTTGTTCGTCTTATGGACTAAAACCCTCCGATTTATATAGATACCGGAGAGGGTTAGGGTTACATAGAGTCGGTTACAATGGTAGGAGATCTACATATCCGTATCGCCAAGCTTGCCTTCCACGCCAAGGAAAGTCCCATCCGGACACGGGACAGTGTCTTCAATCTTGTCTCTTCATAATCTTGGAGTCTGGCCAAAGATGATAGTTCGGCTATCCGGACACCCCCTAGTCCAGGACTCCCTCAGTAGCCCTTGAACCAGGCTTCAATGACGACGAGTCCGGCGCGCATATTGTCTTCAGCATTGCAAGGCGGGTTCCTCCTTCCAATACTTCATAGAAGATTTTGAACACCAGGATATTGTCCGGCTCTGCAAAATAAGTTCCACATACCACCGAGAGAAAATAATATTTACACAAGTTCAATCTGCTGACGTATTTCGTGGCATGACGTCACACCACGGCCAAGCCTTTATTCGAATTGTTTTCATTGTTCCACCTCAGCGCGTTTAGCGAAGCGGTTTCCTTGGCACGTCTTGTCAAAGCAGAGATCGTGTCCCCTTATTCCGGGACTCTCATCAATACGGGTGTGGGTAACCCAACCGCGCCCGTTGGCATGCCCCCTCTATCGAGGGCGAGTCCTAAACGGCCACGGGGAGGGCTCTTGGTATTCAACCTCTTTATAACGAGACCAAAGCCTGCTCCTTTCTTTCAATCTCAATCGAATGCGCCCCTCGCCTCGAGTTCCAACACCCAAAGCTCCAGATTCAGGCGCTTCGGACCTTCAACGATGTCCGGCTCCGACCTGCAAGGCCGGTGGATGCCTTCTTCCGTCACGGAAGAAGATGTGCTAAAGCTGAGTGACGCCAGGTATCTAACCGGTGAAATTTCGCATAGGCTGCCTGCCCAAGGGCAGGTTATTCCTACTCCCGAGCCTAGTGAGAGCGTGGTGTTCATGTCTCACTTCCTTCGGGGTTTAGGCTTCCCGACGGACCCCTTCGTGAGGGGGCTCATGTTTTATTATGGGATGGAATTCCACGACTTGGATCCGGAGTCCATCCTCCACATCTCATCGTTCATTGTTGTATGCGAAGCCTTCCTCTGCATTACCCCTCACTTCGGATTGTGGCTCAAGACCTTCAATGTGGAGCCAAGATGATCGAGGGGCAGCAGAAAAGTTGGAGGGGCTGTTATAAGCAAGAGTCCGACGCCCATGGCCCGAGGGCTCTTTTCAAGAGGAGCTTGGTTTGTGGCAACATGAGTGGTTCTATATCACCGCTCCCAGGGGCACCAGATGGGTGGCGCCACCTGCCTTCCGCTCGGGTCCTCCACAACGGCTGGCGTCATGGGTTAACAAAGGGCTTGACTGGGGGCCGTCCAAGGACGTACCTCTGTTGTAGGGCCGTATTTGAGACCTCCAAGAGAGAGAGATCAATCTGGTTGTAGTGGCGCAGGTCATGCTGATTCGGCGCCTTCTGCCCTGCAAACGTCGCCCCCTCCGCCTGTGGGAATTCAATCCGGAGGGACCACGAGCTCTCCAACACTTCATGGGCGTGACGTCCGTGGAGATGTATAAACTGTTCTTTGGATCACTAGAGATGTGTCCGGACTTGACCGAGGACGCAGGTCTGAGCTGCAATCGCCCGGATACTCAAGTAAGTAGTCTTGTGCCCGGACGCTATCCATACATTTATCATAAACTTTCCCTTTAAAGAGCTGTCCCTTAAACAGGAGTGGATAGCGAAAGCAAAACTAATAAGGTGTCCGGCCCCCCTCCCTGAGACCACGCCGGATCCTGTGTTAACCAAGAAGCTGGAGGTTGCGCATTTGGAAGAGGGCGAAGGGGGGGGGGGACAGGAAAGCTACTGCCTCCGCTAAGGAGGCTTTCAAGAAAGGGGGGATCGAGAATCCCTCCTTCCAGGGGGAGAAGAAGACCGCTTCTGAAGATCCGGAGGCCAAGGCCTCAAAGCGGGGGAAAAAATCTTCACCAGAGGGTCCTGCGCCAGGAGAAGCCCCGGCCGCACTATTTCCCCAAGGGAATCAGCCCTCCAGCGAGTCGTAAGTAGAAAGGGGAGTTTTGTAATAAGGGACATCCCTATTTTTATTTCTGAAGATAACCGAAGTTTTACCTTGTAGTTCGGATCTCAGCCCTTCTCAGCAGAGCTCGTCTTCGGGGGATCTTCGTCCGGAGATGATGGAGAGCGAAACGCCTCCATCTGCCGCACCATCAAGCGGGGCGAACGACCCTGAGGTGTCGTCGCAGAGGGTTTCCCTGAGTCCGGCAGGGCCGGAAGGTCCGGCACCAACTGGTGTATGGTTGGAGGAGCTGAAGGATCTGCTCGGGCGAGCGTCTATCTCAGAAGATCACCATGCGTTAATGGGTACGGTGATTGAAAGGATTTCATCCGCTGAGAGCGGATTGCATGAAGCCGTCAGAAGTTTACTGACGGGGTTTGAGGTACGTGAAAATGATATACCTTCTGACAGTTTTGCATATAGAATGCGCCCTGTATAGATAGTAGCCCCTAAGACTCGGTACGTTGTCGAAAGTGACAGCACACCGAGGATCATAATCTCAGTATTAAGATGTCGCCTGGCCTATATAGGTGGCGGAGTGTCCGGTGGCCAGCCGGACAGATCAATTTGCCGAACTGAAGCGGTAACTTGACGTGGCGGATGCGGACATCGCACTTGTCAATAAGTGGCTTGACGAGTCACAAGGTATGCGACTTCTCCGCGAACACCTGGTAAGGGAGCTTGACGCCCATGCCTTACAACATGTATGCTTTATGCAGATGGTGCCGCTGCTATGGAGAACCTTCGGGCGGAGCTAGCCCGAGTCAAGGAGCAAGCCAGAAAAAGTGATGCGGCTGCCTTGAGGGCGGCCGAGGAGCTAAAAGCCGAACAGGCTGCTCACTGCCGAAGCAGGGAGGAAATGGCCGAGATGGCCGGGAAGTTGAAGAATGCTACCGACCGCTGCGAGTTTCTTGAAAAAGAACACCGAGCGGAGCAAGAGGACCTAAAGAAGGCCACCGCCGAAGCCAAGGATGCCCGCTCTGCGATGAGAGCTATAAAGGAGGAGCTACGTCAAGCCGGGGATATCGCGGTTGGAAAGCCCTTTCTGCTGCGGAGGAAGTTCACGGATCCGAAGTATGCTCGGTTGGGCCAGCTGTGGGGTGCGGAGGATGCTTATCTGGATTTGGCGGCGAGTGCCGCAGACGCGGTCGCACACTTCCGAGGCCAGAAGGATCACGGAATGGAAGAGATTTTTTGGTCGCAGTTCCATAGTCCAGAGCGTCCACTTCCATTAACCGATCGGTTAGCCGAATGGGCTGAGCTGAATAGGTTGTCCGGACTTGCCATGAAGGATGTCGTGACTCATTTGTGGCCGAAAAGGCCCGAGCCGAAGAGTTATTTTGGCTTGGTGCAGCAGTTCCTTGATGCGGTGCCGCATATCGATGCAATGAAGCGGTCGGCATGCATAGAGGGTGCGCGGATGGCTCTTGCCCGTGTCAAAACATACTGGGCAGAGATGAAGGCCACCGACGTTGCATCCCAGGATTCGGACAGAAGCCGAGTACCTGCCGAGCACTATTTTGAGGAAGTCCTGCAGGGCGCTCGTTTAATAGAGACGCAGTGCTCGAAGAATATTATGTTCAAATGACATGTATGATTTGTGAAACCATGTTTCAAATATAATATAAGGGCTTTTTTATATTTGTGCGTTCAAGTATTGAAATACCTCCTGTGCGGCTGTTAATGTATATGTGTATATAACCTGAATGATGGCAGTCTTCGGCTTCAGCCCCCACGCACATAGTGCGGGGGTGTTTGCAAAAAAACGCATTTTCACACTTAATCCAACGTCTTGGTCCTATGAAGGAGGTGATAGCGTAGCAAACTAGGCAACCGGACTATAATGCTTTATCACTTTCACTTAGCCATAGGAGTTCGATGGTGGGGCTACTATATAGCCCCTAGGGGCACCGCGCTCTCCGAATTCGGGGCGCGTATGTGCCTGACCGGGAAACGGTCCTTCGTTAAAACGGTGGAATTCTAAACATTCCGGTGATCCATCGAGTGGTTGACCAATCTCTCGCTATATCATGACAGTCAGTTTTCGGCTTTCTCTACTGAGGTGCTCACCAGGCCGAACCGGGGCACAATCGCAGTAGTTCTCCTAGTGCCACGTTAGCCGATAGAGCGGAACGTAAGGCAGCAAAACACAGGAGCCAGGCAAACCCAACATTTGACCAAAGACATGATTCGGAGCTGATGCATATAAGGCCTAACTCGAGACGCCGATCACTCCCTAAAGTATTCGGTCTTTATGAAAACGGGCAGAACAATGCCCTAAGCCCCTAATGTCCAGGTACGCGCAAAAATTTCTGACGCGGCCGATGCCAAAACGCCAGCCTACTCCTCGGTTATAGCAAGAAACCGGGGGATGTGTATCAACAAGAGACAGTAAAAAAGGTTTACGCAGGGTCTTGATTTGAAAAGAATCCTTGCAACGGGTCCCTACTGCACGTCTGCGCCTGTGTCTTCGTTGTGCCGTATCCTGGACGAGTGTAGCACGGTGTTCATCTGTAAAAGAGAACAACTTAGTTGGAAAAAAAGATCGTGCGAAAGATGTATTTTAAGATAAACACAATATGATTCAAAAAATGAATAAAATTGAGCTTTATTGTCTTTTGTTGTAAATTCGTGGTGCCCCTTGTAAGGGGGTACGCGGCTAGTAAGCCCCTTGTTTATTTATATCGGACTCGCCTAACCGTGTCCGGGGTCTGAATGACCTATTTTAGGTGCTTTGATCAGCAAAGCTGGATTAGTGTGTGGCTGTCAAGGCAGTCTCACGTTCTTCCTTATTCGAGGAACACTCGAAGTTTCCCTTTAATGAGATGATGCCGCGTGGACCGGGCATTTTAAGTGTAAGAGATGCGTAATGCGGTATTGCGTTAAAGCGGGCGAAAGCTTCGCGTCCCAATAGTGCTTGATAGCTACTTTTAAATGGGGCGATGTGGAAGACTAACTTTTCGCGACAGAAGTTGTCGGATGAGCCGAACACAACTTCTAGTGGTAGAGAGCCCGTACAATGGGCATATGGGCCTGGCATCACTCCTTTAAAGGAAGTGTTGCTATGGCGAATTTTGGTTGGGTCTATCCCCATTCTGCGGATTGTGTCTTGATATATCAGGTTTAGATCACTGCCGCCGTCCATTAGGACTTGTGTAAATTGTAGTCCGTCGATTATAGGATCTAATATCAAAGCAGTCCATCCTGCATTCCGGATACTTCCGGGGTAATCCTGATGGTCGAAAGTGATTGGTTTTGACATCCAGTGTCGGGACTCCGCTGGGGTGGACCGTGCGGCGCGTACTTCAATGGGCGCCATTATTTTTCCCTGTTGTCACTTGAAGTGAGTTTACTGTTTCGACCTCTTGTGGGAAATTCTTTTGTTTTCCGGTGCTCTGCTTGTGGGGTTCGTCATCGTCCTCACTTGGTGTGTCGAGCCCCTTGTGTTCGACGTTAAGTCGGCCGGACTGTTTGAAGACCCAACAATCTCTGTGGGTATGGTTTGCAGGCTTCCCGGGGGTACTATGGATTTGGCATATCTTGTCCAAGATTTTGTTTAGGTTGGATAGCTCGTCGCTGTTGTCCTTATGAGGCAGTTTTTTGTTGTTCTGCCGAGAGCTTTTGAATCCGGTGTTGACTGCCGTGCTCTTCGGACTGTTTCCCTTGGTCCGGCGCTGGTCCTTGCTGCATCGTGGTTTCCCATTTCCATCCCTGACCTCGGATATACTTGGGTCGCTGGTGCTGTGTCTTGCCAGCCAGCTATCATCTCCCGCGCAAAAGCGGGTCATGAGGCTTGTTAATGCGGCCATTGTTCTCGGCTTTTCTTGGCCAAGGTGTCTAGCGAGCCATTCGTCTCGGACATTGTGTTTGAAAGCTGCTAAGGCTTCGGCGTCCGGACAGTCGACTATTTGGTTCTTTTTGGTGAGGAACCTGTTCCAGAATTTGCGGGCTGACTCTTCGGGCTGTTGAGTTATGTGACTTAAATCGTCTGCATCCGGAGGGTGGACATAAGTCCCCTGAAAATTTGCCCAAAACGCATCCTCGAGCTCTTCCCAACTTTCAATGGTATTTTCTGGGAGGCTTTTGAGCCATTGCCGGGCTGGCCCTTTGAGCTTGAGGGGTAAGTATTTTATGGCGTGGAGGTCATCTCCTCTAGCCATATGTATGTGCAAGATGTAATCCTCAATCCAGACTCCAGGGTCTGTTGTTCTATCGTATGCCTCTATGTTTACGGGCTTGAATCCCGCTGGAAATTCATGATCCAGCACCTCACAGTGAATCATAGGGGGTGTGCGGCACCCCTGTATTTGGGTGTGCCGTGGTGTCCGAATACTCGACGTGTTGTATTGCTTTCTAGAGCTTGCTTTCTTGGCCCATAGATAGACCTAGCTGGGTCGTCCTTTTGGTGCGGATCCTTATGCGGATCGCGTGCCGGCTTGTGTGCGACGCCGCTTGCCGCTCTTTGTTTGTCATGTGGTCGTCTATCCGACCGGGCGGCCCCTTTGTTCTTTGATTGTGGGGGCTCTACGGCCTCCTCGTCAAATTCGGGCAGTAGTTTGCGCTTCGGGTAGCTCTTTGTTTGGCGACTATTGCCGTATTTGTCTGCGGTCTTGAGTACTTTGCTCCATCTCATTCTGAGTGCGTCTTCCGCTGTTCTGAGCTTCCGCTTCTGCTTCTTCAGACTACGTGCACAGGTGCCGAGCTTTTTGTGGAGGTTCTTCTTCTCCAACGATGTGTCCGGCGTGAGATCGCCCGGACTGTTGTCTTCGCCGGGGATGGATTGTTTATCCAAGTTATCCTGTTCGGATGGTTGCTCGAGGGCATGTTCGTCGTCCACCGGTTGGCCCTGCTCTATGGCTGGGTCTGCATCGGTGCTGTCGAGGCGGGACTTTGGGCGGCGCTTTCGTTGCCGTTTTGACTGCTTTTCGAGGGAATTGCCCTTCGAAGCGTCCCGTTGTTCCTCGTTATCGCTTCCTTTAGGTGTATTCACCATATATAATTTGCGAGTTGAGGTGGCCTTCCAGTGCCCTGTAGGCGCTGGTTCTTGGTCGTCTCCGGCATCGTCGTCCATACTGTCGATGTCTTCGGAGTCGAAGTCTAGCATGTCGGTGAAGTCGTCGACGGTGGCTACAAAGTGGGTGGTGGGTGGGCATTGAATTTATTCGTCGTCCGCATCCCAACCTACCTGACCATAGTCCGGCCAGGGCTCTCCTGATAGAGAGAGAGAGAGACTTTAGTGAATTTAGGATGTCGCTAAAGGGCGAGTGCTGAAAGATGTCCCCAGCGGTGAACTCCATGATCGGCGCCCAATCGGATTCGATTGGCAGTGGCGCGGAAGGTTCGGAGTCCGGAGAGGAGTCTGACACCTTGGAGTCACGAGCTTTACAGGGGACAGGGTTGGTATTCGGCTCTATCACTGCAGAGGTAGCAGCCCCCGAGGCGGTGTCCAGCCACCCGTCCTCGATCGGCGCAGTCGGCTCCGAGCTAAGGGTCGGAGCAGACACTTGTGTGGCCTCCAGGGCACTGTTCGGCGGCAGAGCTAGATCATGCCCATTGTGACAAAGGCGGGCGCGCTTGGTCTGTGGCTCGAACCCGTCAAGATCAAGTCTCCGCGACGCCACCCGTATAGTTCAAACTTCCAAATCTGACCTGATAGCCAGGGGCGTAGCTTTCAATCTGCTCTAGATGGCCAAGCGAGTTGGCCCGCAGTGCAAAGCCGCCGAATACGAAGATCTGTCCGGGG
This sequence comes from Aegilops speltoides, assembly GCA_021437245.1. Lineage (NCBI taxonomy): Eukaryota > Viridiplantae > Streptophyta > Magnoliopsida > Poales > Poaceae > Aegilops > Aegilops speltoides. Next base: position 36,922,875 of record CM038142.1, read on the forward strand.
AGAAAAGTCTCACCCTGGACCACGTCGTTGTTGATGATCGAAGGAGCCATCGGGCCTACAGGTGACGACACAGAGGAACTCTCAATGAAAGCACCAATGTCGGTGTCAAAACAGACAAGGGACACGATGGATTTACCCAGGTTCAGCCCCTCTCGGTGGAGGTAAAACCCTACTCCTGCTTGATTAATATTGATGATATGGGTAGTACAAGAGTAGATCTACCACGAGATCAGAGAGGCTAAACCCTAGAAGCTAGCCTATGGTATGATTGTTGTTCGTCCTACGGACTAAAACCCTCCGGTTTATATAGACGCCGGAGAGGGTTAGGGTTACACAGAGTCGGTTACAATGGTAGGAGATCTACATATCCGTATCGCCAAGCTTGCCTTCCACGCCAAGGAAAGTCCCATCCAGACACGGGACGGGGTCTTCAATCTTGTATCTTCATAATCTTGGAGTCCGGCCAAAGATGATAGTTCGGCTATTCGGACACCCTCTAGTCCAGGACTCCCTCAGGTATGTTATCTCTTTCTTGGGTGAGACTGATAATATTGCTAGACCTGATACTAAGACACATAGACCTGTTGTAGGCATGCCTGTTATTTCTGTTAAAATAGGAGATCATTGTTATCATGGCTTATGTGATATGGGTGCTAGTGCTAGTGCGATACCTTATGATCTTTATAAAGAAATTATGCACGATATTGCACCTGTTGAACTAGAAGACGTTGATGTTACTATTAAGCTTGCTAATAGGGATACCATCAAACCTATTGGGATTGTTAGAGATGTTGAAGTTTTGTGTGGGAAGGTTAAATACCCTGCCGATTTTCTTGTTCTTGCTTCCCCACAAGATGATTTTTGTCCCATTATCTTTGGTAGACCCTTCTTGAATATAGCTAGTGCTAAGATTAATTGTGAAAGGAATATTGTCACTGTTGGCATAGATGGTATGTCTCATGAGTTTAATTTTGCCAAGTTTAGTAGAAAACCTCGCGAAAGGGAACCATCTAGTAAGGATGAAATTATTGGTCTTGCTTCCATTGCTGTTCCTCCAACTGATCCGCTAGAACAATATTTGCTAGACCATGAAAACGATATGTTTATGAAGGAAAGGGAAGAAATAGATGAGGTGTTCCTTAAGCAGGAACCTATGCTGAAACATAACCTTCCCATTGAAATTCTTGGGGATCCCCCTCCACCCAAGGGTGATCCCGTGTTTGAACTCAAACCCTTACCTGATAATCTTAAGTATGCTTATCTTGATGAAAAAGAAATATATCCTGTTATTATTAGTGCTAACCTTTCAGAGAAAGAAGAAGAAAGATTATTGAAAACTCTGAAGAAGCACCGAGCTGCTATTGGATATACTCTGGATGATCTTAAGGGAATTAGTCCCACATTATGTCAACACAAAATTTTAGTGGAGAAAGATGCCAAACCAGTTAGAGATCCTCAAAGACGATTAAATCCCAAGATGAAGGAAGTGGTAAGAAAGGAGATTCTAAAGCTCCTTGAGGCAGGTATTATTTATCCTGTTGCTGATAGTTAATGGCCTAATGATAAAGATGAATTGATCCCGCAAAGAATTATTACAGGTTATAGGATGGTAATTGATTTCCGTAAGTTAAATAAAGCTACTAAGAAAGATCATTACCCTTTACCTTTTATTGATCAAATGCTAGAAAGGCTATCCAAACACACACATTTTTGCTTTCTAGATGGTTATTCCGGCTTCTCTCAGATACCTGTATCAGCAAAGGATCAATCTAAAACTACTTTTACTTGCCCTTTTGGTACTTTTGCTTACAAACGTATGCCTTTTGGTTTATGTAATGCACTACCTTTCAAAGATGCATGATGGCTATATTTTCTGATTTTTGTGAAAAGATTTGTGAGGTATTCATGGATGACTTCTCCGTCTATGGATCCTCTTTTGATGATTGTTTGAGCAACCTTGATCGAGTTTTGCAGAGATGCGAAGACACTAGTCTCGTCCTGAATTGGGAAAAGTGTCACTTTATGGTTAATGAAGGCATTGTCTTGGGGCACAAGATCTCCGAGAGAGGTATTGAAGTTGATAAAGCCAAAGTTGATGCTATTGAAAAGTTGCCATGTCCCAAGGACATAAAAGGTATAAGAAGTTTCCTTGGTCACGCCGGCTTTTATAGGAGGTTCATTAAGGACTTTTCTAAAATCTCTAGGCCTCTGACTAATTTATTGCAAAAAGATATTCCTTCTGTCTTTGATGAAGATTGTGTAGAAGCATTTGAAACACTTAAGAAAGCTTTGATCACTTCACCTATTGTTCAGCCGCCTGATTGGAATTTACCTTTTGAAATTATGTGCGATGCTAGTGATTATGCTGTAGGTGCTGTTTTAGGGCAAAGAGTCGATAAGAAATTGAATGTTATCTAGTATGCTAGTAAGACTCTTGATACTGCCCAGAGAAATTGTGCTACCACTGTAAAAGAGTTCTTAGCAGTTGTGTTTGCATGTGATAAGTTTAGACCTTATATTGTTGATTCCAAAGTTACTATTCACACTGATCATGCTGCTATTAAATATCTTATGGAAAAGAAAGATGCTAAGCCTAGACTCATTAGATGGTTTCTCTTGCTCCAAGAATTTGACTTGCATATTATTGATAGAAAGGGAGCTGAGAACCCCGTTGCAGATAACTTGTCTAGGTTAGAGAATGTTCTTGATGACCCACTGCCTATTAATGATAGCTTTCCAAATGAACAATCAGCGGTCATCAATGCTTCTCGTACTGCTCCTTGGTATGCTGATTATGCTAATTACATTGTTGCTAAATATATACCGCCTAGTTTCACATACCAGCAAAAGAAAAAGTTTTTTTATGATTTAAGACATTACTTCTGGGATAATCCACACCTTTATAAAGAAGGAGTAGATGGTGTTATTAGACGTTGTGTGCCTGAGCATGAACATGAACAGATCCTACACAAGTGTCATTCTGAATCCTATGGAGGACACCACGCTGGAGACAGAACTGCACACAAGGTACTACAATCTGGTTCTTATTGGCCTACTCTCTTCAAAGATGCTCATAAGTTTGTCTTGTCTTGTGATGAATGTCAAAGAATAGGTAACATTAGTAGACGTCAAGAAATGCCTATGAATTATTATCTTGTTATTGAACCGTTTGATGTTTGGGGCTTTGATTATATGGGACCTTTTCCTGCCTCCAATGGTTCTACACATATTATAGTTGCTGTTGATTACGTTACTAAGTGGGTAGAAGCTATTCCAACTAGTAGTGCTGATCATAACACTTCTATTAAAATGCTTAAAGAAGTTATTTTTCCGAGGTTTGGAGTCCCTAGATATCTTATGACTAATGGTGGTTCCCACTTTATTCATGGTGCTTTCCGTAAGATGCTCGCTAAGTATGATGTCAATCTAGAATAGCATCTCCTTATCATCCACAGTCCAATGGTCAAGTAGAGTTGAGCAATAGAGAGCTCAAATTAATTTTGCAAAAGACTGTGAATAGATCTAGAAAGAATTGGTCCAAAAAACTTGATGATGCATTATGGGCCTATAGAACTGCATACAAAAATCCTATGGGTATGTCTCCTTATAAGATGGTTTATGGAAAAGCATGTCATTGACCTCTTGAACTTGAACATAAGGCATATTGGGCTATCAAATAGCTCAATTATGATTTCAAACTTGCCGATGAGAAAAGGTCATTTGATATTAGCTCACATGATGAATGGAGAACCCAAGCCTATGAGAATGCCAAGCTTTTCAAAGAAAAAGTCAAATGCTGGCATGATAAGAGGATACAAAAGCGTGAGTTTAACGTAGGAGATTATGTGTTATTATTCAACTCTCGTTTAAGATTTTTTGTAGGAAAACTTCTCTCAAAATGGGAAGGTCCTTACGTTATCGAGGAGGTCTCTCATTCTGGTGCTATAGAAATCAACAACTTCGAAGGCACAAACCCGAGGGTGGTAAACGGTCAAAGGATTAAACATTATATTCCAGGTAATCCCATCAATGTTGAAACTAATATTATTGAAACCATAACCCCCGAGGAATACATAAGGGACACTTTACAGAATGTTCCAGACTCCAAAAAGGTATAGGTATGTGGTACGGTAAGTAAACCGACTCCAAAACAACTTTAATGGCAATTTTTATCAGTTTTGGAATATTTAAGAATTTTAGGAAGAAAGAAGTAGTCCGAAAGGGACACGAGGCTCCCACGAGAGAGGAGGGCGCGCCCCCCCTGTAGGGCGCGCCCCCTGTCTCGTGGGCACCTTGTGTGCCTCCCGGACTCCGTTTTCTTGCACGTTACATATTTTGGTCGGTAAAAATTCATCATATATACTCCCGAAGGTTTTGACCACCATATCACGCAAATATCCTCTATTTTTGTTTCGAGTTGTTTCTGTTTCAGATCTAGAGCATCATGGCGTCTCCAAGCGCTCCCAAGGACATGTTTTTCGAGAGGGTTATCAACCCCTATCTTGCGGAGGTGCTGCATCACCCTCAAACCATTGATATGCGTGAGGGGGTGCTGCACATCCGCGATGTGGAGGGACCAAGGCGTACCGGGAGCGTGGAGACAAAGCTCGAAGCCGTGGAACTAGAAGTTTTCAAATGCCAAGGGATGGTGGAGCGTGGACTCAATGCCAACCAGATGATGATCACGGAGTTCACCAACAACCACAAACTAGATGCTAAAGTTATTGGGGAGACCATATTTAAGTTCCAAGAGAAAATCGAGCACCTCCAAGCCCAGATCTATGACCTGCAAAACCAGAACTGTGAGTATGAATATAGACTCAAGCGAATGAGTTTGGCTGCAGATTTAAGGATCCCGGAGACTCGATCATCCTTTTATGATGGAGAGCCTATGCCTTGGAAGACGGACGACAAGCCTACATCATCAACAACTCCTACTTCACCACCTCCAAAGAAATAATCACATGGGTATGGGCACTCCCCTTGGCAACTGCCAAGCTTGGGGGAGGTGCCCCGGTATCGTATCACCATCACACTCCTATGTTTACCGCTTTATTTAGTTCGATCCTTTTAGTAGTATCTTGATCTAGTAGTTTGAAGTTTTGATATCAAGTAGTTTTGAGTTTTGCTTTGTGATCTCTTTATGTAATTGAGTCCGTGTGCTATCTATAATAAAGATTAGTGTTGAGTCAAGGGCTTTGCTATGTTGCTATGATCTTGAGAAAGTAGAAAGAATAAAAGAGTTCATATTGATCTTATGGATAGTGATAACTTCACACATAGAAAGTATGAGGCATAAAAATTGTTGAGAGTTGATGAACGTAGCCTTGGTCATCGTTGCAATTAATAGGAAGTGATAAGGAAAGAGGGGTTCACATATAAATATATTATCTTGGACATCTTTTATGATTTTGAAGCACTCATTAAGTATGACATGCTAAAAGAGTTGGTGTTGGACAAGGAAGACAACGTAATAGTTTATGTTTTCTGACATCTCAGTTAAAGTATATTGTCATTGACCTTCCAAACATGTTGAGCTTGCCTTCCCCCTCATGCTAGCCAAATTCATTGCACCAAGTAGAAATACTACTTGTGCTTCCAAATATCCTTAAACCCAGTTTTGCCATGAGAGTCCACCATACCTACCTATGGATTGAGTATGATCCTTCAAGTAAGTTGTCATCAGTGCAAGCAATAAAAATTGCTCTCTAAATATGTATGACTTATTAGTGCAGAGAAAATAAACTTTGTACGAACTTGTTGTGGAAGTAATAAAAGTTCCGGACTGCATAATAAAGGTCCACATACAAGGGGCAATATAAAGTGACGTTCTTTTGCATTAATATTTCGTGCATCAAGCCTAAACACGCATGACAACCTCTACTTCCCTCTGCGAAGGGCCTATCTTTTATTTTATTTTTTTACTTTATGCTTGAGTCAACGTGATCCTCACCTTTCCCTTTTTCATTTTATCCTTTGGCAAGCTCTTTGTGTTTGAAAGATCATGATATATATATCCAATTGGATGTAAGTTAGCATGGGCTATTATTGTTGACATCACCTAAAGGTGAATACGTTGGGAGGCAACACAATAAGCCCCTATCTTTCTCGGTGTCCGGCTGAAACTCTATAACCGCAAGTATTGCATGAGTGTTAGCAATTATAGGAGAGTACGAGATAGTTGAGTATGTGAGCTTGCTGAAAAGCTCTATTATTGACTCTTTCTGATGTTATGATAAATTGCAATTGCTTCAATGACCGAGATTATAGTTTGTTAGTTCCCAATGAAGTTTTTGAACCATACTTGACATTGTGAATTGCTTATTACTTGAGCATAGGAAATCATATGACAAAATCTATATATGTTGCTGTTATTAGAATGATCATGATGCCCTCATGTTTGTATTTTATTTTTTTCGACACATCTATCTCTAAACATGTGGACATATTTTTCGATTTCGGCTTCCGCTTGAGGACAAGCGAGGTCTAAGCTTGGGGGAGTTGATACGTCCATTTTGCATCATGCTTTTATATCAATATTTATTGCATTATGGCTGTTATTACACATTATATCTTAATACTTATGGCTATTCTCTCTTATTTTACAAGGTTTACCATGAAGAGGGGAATGCTTAGCAATTGGAATTCATGCTCGAAAAGGAGCAAACGTTGGAAACCTATTCTGCACAATTCCAAAAGTCTTGAAACTCCACGAAACAACCTTTTGGATTTAATAAGAATTTATGAGCGAAAGAAATAGGCCAGGGGGCCCACACCCTGTCCAGGAGACAGGGCGCGCCCCCCTATAGGGCGCGCCCCTATCTCCTGGGCCCCCTGGTGGGCCTCCGGCGTCCATCTTCTGCTATATCATCACTTTTACCCTGGAAAAAATCGGGGGCAAGCTTACGGGACGAAACTCCGCCGCCACGAGGCGGAACCTTGGCGGAATCAATCTAGGGCTCTGGCAGAGCTGTTCTGCCGGGGACACTTCCCTTTGGGAGGGGGAAATCATCACCAACGTCATCATCAACGATCCTCTCATCAGGAGGGGGTCAATCTCCATCAACATCTTCACCAGCACCATCCCCTCTCAAAACCCTAGTTCATCTCTTATATCCAATCTTGTATCAAAACCACAAATTGGTACCTGTGGGTTGCTAGTAGTGTTGATTACTCCTTGTAGTTGATGCTAATTGGTTTACTTGGTGGAAGATCATATGTTCAGATCCTTTATGCATATTATTACTCCTCTGATTATGAACATGAATATGCTTTGTGAGTAGTTACGTTTGTTCTCGAGGACATGGGTGAAGTCTTGCTATTAGTAGTCATGTGAATTTGGTATTCGTTCGATATTTTGATAAGATGTATGTTGTCTTTTCCTCTAGTTGTGTTATGTGAATGTCGACTGCATGACACTTCACCATTATTTGGGCCTAGAGGAAGGCATGGGAAAGTAATAAGTAGATGATGGGTTGCTAGAGTGACAGAATCTTAAACCCTAGTTTATGCGTTGCTTTGTTAGGGGTTGATATGGACCCATATGTTTAATGCTCGGTTAGGTTTACCTTGATACTCCTTTTTGTAGTTGCGGATGCTTTCAATAAGGGTTAATCATAAGTGGGATGCTTGTCCAAGTTAGGGCAGTACCCAAGTACCGGTCCACCACATATCAAATTATCAAAGTACCAAACGCGAATCTTATGAACATGATGAAAACTAGCTTGACGATAATTCCCAATGTGTCCTTGGGAGTTCCTTCTTCATTATTAGAATTTGTCCAGGCTTATCCTTTGCTACATAAAGGATTGGGCCACCTTGCTGCACTTTATTTACTTTATTGACTTTTTGCTTGTTACTATTTATCTTATCACGAAACTATCTATTACCTACAATTTCAGTGCTTGCAGAGAAAACCTTACTGAAAACCGCGTATCATTTCCTTCTGCTCCTCATTGGGTTCGACACTCTTACTTATCGAAAGGACTACGATAGATCCCCTACACTTGTGGGTCATCACTCTAACAAATATAAGTGAAGCAAAAGAGCATTCTACAAATGGCGGTTTTCTATGTGAAGAGAAAGAGGCAATCCAGGCTTCAAATGATATAAGTGAAGCACATGAAGCATTCTATAAAGCCATACTCAAAAGATTTAAGTGAAGTGCAATGAGAATTCTATAAATCAACCAAGGACTGTCTCATACCAGCATGGTGCATAAAAGAAAAGTGAAAACTAAATGCAAAAGACGCTCCAAGACTTGCACATATCGCATGAATGAAACGAATCCGAAAACATACCGATACTTGTTGAAGAAAGTGGGGATGCTTGCTGGGGCATCCCCAAGCTTAGACGCTTGAGTCTCCTTGAATATTTACTTGGGGTGCCTTGGGCATCCCCAAGCTTGAGCTCTTGCCTCTCTTCCTTTTCCTCATATCGAGACTTCCTCGTTTAGACACTTCATCCACACAAAACTTCAACAGAAAACTCGGTAAGATCCGTTAGTATAATAAAGCAAATCACCACTCTAAGTACTGTTGAAAACCAATTCATATTTTGTTTTTGCATTGTGTCTACTGTAATATAACTTTTCTGTGGCTTAACCACTAATATAAATTGATAGATTCATCAAAACAAGCAAACTATGCATCAAAAACAGAACATGTCAAAAACAGAACAGTCTGTAGCAATCTGAACATCCACCATACTTCTGGTAACCCAAAAATTCTACCAAAATTAGGAAAAATAAACAAGTTTTATAGCAAGACATTGCAAAAGGAATCAGAACCAATTGACGTTCCAGTTAAAAATGTAAAACCGCGCACTACAGCCAAAGTTTCTGTCCTGCACCGTACAAACCAACAAGCATTGTAAACATCCTAAAGGCAAACCTTAGCACATTATTTTTATAATAGAAAGGTATTATACAAGGGGATAATTATTTTTGATGAAAAGTTTCTGTAATCAAGATTCACAAAGTTTCTGTGAGCATGAACAAAGTTCAAGGCTAGCTCCCACTTCAACAATGCTTGTCTTTCTCACTTTCACTTTCCTTTTTGAAAAGTTTTGAGTTCCCCTATTTATTTTTTTGTTTTTTAAACTTTATAAAAGCACTCAACAGAAATAAATGACCCTCTAAAACTTCCGGCTTGTCTCCCTGGCAGCGCTTTCTTTAAAGCCATTAAGCTAGGCATATAGTGCTCAAGTAATGAATCCACTCGGATCCCAAGGTATATCAAAGCCAATTTTAATTAACAATGATTTGTAATTTAGTAGTGAGCACAAAGTAACATATATCAAGCAACAATGAAGTCTAACTCTCTTCCTATGCATCGGCATGTCATAAAAGAACAATTCATGCACACATAGTAAAGGCCAATGCATAGTATAAGCAGTTTCTTGCAATTCTATCGTGTTGGAAACATAAAGAGGCGGAGATGTAGTTCCTCTCTCATAATAATTGCAAGTAGGAGCATCAAGCACATACATATTACATTCATCAAAATCATCATGTGCAATGGTAAAAGGCACCCATCAATATAATCCTTACTAAGAGCAAATTTCTCCGATATAGTGTAGTCGGGAGAATTCAAAAAGATAATAGGACTATCATGCGTGGGTGCAATAGCAACAATTTCATGTTTAACATAAGGAACTATAGCAAGTTCATCTCCATAAGCATAATTCATATTGGAACTTGGCCACAAGCATAGCGAGCATCATCAAAAAGGGATATTTCAAACAAATTCAAGGGATCATAGCAATCATCATAGCAATCATCCTTCGGTAAGCACGAAGGGGAATTAAACAATGTATGAGTTGAAGAGTTACTCTCATTAGAAGGTGGGCACGGTTGATCAATCCGCTCTTCCTCCTTTTGTTCTTCGCTCTCCTCATCATCTTTTTCATCCAATGAGCTCACAGTTTCATCAATTTCTTCTTCCATAGCTTCCTGCAAAATATTAGTCTCTTCTTGGACAGCGGAGACTTTCTCAATAAATGCATTAATATTGTAATTGTATTCATAATTTTCATAGAAATATCTAAGTATAGCAAGATTTTCAGGCCTATAAACATCATCATCTAAAGCTTCATACTTTTCAAAAAAAGATTCAATTTCATAAGCAGCCTTAAAAGCAACAAATTCTTCAATTCGTTCAACATCATAGTAATCATATATACCATTAGCATAATAAGCTAAGGTTTCATTATCATTAAACTTGCATGAAAAGGGAAGGTGTGGAGCCTTCATCCTAGAGCAACAAGTGTAATCATATCTCAAGCATAGATCTCGAGCATACCAACGAACATATTAATTTGATCCCATAATAGTTTCCCTTTTTGTGTCAAGCAATAATCCCTAAAGTATTCACGTTGATCCAACGTTACTCCCATAACATAGTTAAATGGGGTTTTCTCAGGATTATTAAAGTAGTACATAATATCTTTCACATAACGATCATCGAAGGTTTTAGGAGGTTCCCCATCTCCATGAGCAGCAAGTACACCAATTTTTTTTGGTATTTCGTGTTCCATATCCATAACTAATGATAAAGAACAACTAAGAACAGAAAATAAAAATTACTTAGTGATAAATCAAACAAGCTCACACGAGAATATTCACCCCACGCTATGACTCCTCGGCAACGGCGCCAGAAAAAGGTCTTGATAACCTGCAAGTATACGGGATAGTTGTAGCCTCTTTCGATAAGTAAGAGTGTCGAACCCAATGAGGAGCTAAAGGTAGAACAAATACTCTCTCAAGTCCTATCGGCCACTGATATGACTCTACGCACGCTTGACGTTCGCTTTATCTAGAACAAGTATGAAACTAGAGGTACTTTGTAGGTGTGATAGGATAGGTTTGCAAGATAATAAAGGACACGTAAATAAAAAGTAGGGGCTGTTTAGATAAAGATGCAATAAAGTAAATATAGCGAGTGTGGAAAAGTGGTGGTAGGAGTTGTGGAATTGTCCCTAAGCAATTGACTACTTTACTAGACCGATAGCAAGTATTATGTGGGAGAGGCCACTACTAGCATGTCATCCCTGACTTGGAATTGTACGCACTTATGATTGGAACTATTAGCAAGCATCCGCAACTACTAACGTTCATTAAGGTAAAACCCAACCATAGCATTAAGATATATTGGTCCCCCTTCAATCCCGTATGCATCAATTTCTATGCTAGGTTGAAGCTTCTGTCACTCTAGCCCTCCAACACATAGTCCTATCAACATACAACTAACCCTATGGTGCGATGCACGCGCGCGCTCATATGATGGGCACCAAAGGACAACAACATAGCAACAAGCAAATTAAATCAATCATAGCAATTCATCAACCACCAATAGGACAACGAAAATCTACTCAGACATCATAGGATGGCAACACATCATTGGAAAATAATATGAAGCATAAAGCACCATGTTCAAGTAGAGGGTACAACGGGTTGCGGGAGAGTGGACTGCTGGATATAGATGGGGGAAGGTGATGGAGATGTTGGTGAAGATCGCGGTGATGATGATGGCCCCCGGCAGCGCTCAGGCGCCACCGGAAGCAACGGGGAGAGATCCCCCCTTCTTCTTCTTCTTCTTCCTTGACCTTCTCCCCAGATGGGAGAAGGGTTTCCCCTCTGGTCCCTCGCTCCAATGGCATGGGAGGGGCGAGAGCCCCTCCGAGATTGGATCTATCTCTCTGTTTATGCGTTCCCAGATCCGTGCCCTTCACCATTTCTTTTATATCCGGATATCCGTAACTCCGACTGGGGTGAATCTTTCACCCAGATTTTTCTCATAAAATTAGCTTTATTGCGGCAAAAGAAGAGCGCCAACTGCCTTACGGGTGGCACAGGAGAGCACTAGGCGCACCCAGGGGGGTGGGCACGCCCCTATCTCCTGGCCACCTCGGGCACCGTTTCGCGTTGATTCTTCCTCCAGAAAATCCCAAATATTCCAAAATAATTCTCCGTCCGTTTTTATCCCGTTTGGATTCCGTTTGATATTGGGTTTCTGCGAAACATAAAACATGCAACGAACAGGAACTGGCACTGGGCACTGGATCAATACGTTAGTCCCAAAAATAGTATAAAAAGTTGCCAAAAGTATATGAAAGTTCAAGAATATTGGCATGGAACAATCAAAAACTATAGATACGATGGAGACGTATCAATAGGCGGTGACCGCTCATCTGCACTTTGGATCTGGTCCCTCTGGGTGTCCTGCTCTCCGATCTCGTCTGCATCTGGAGGAGCTGCTCGCTGGGGCGACAGGCCGCCGCTCATCTCAGTCCCGGCGACGGCAAGGCGGCCTGCGAGTGGACCGAATCGAGGGTAAGGGGCTGGCGGGCGGGGCGGCGGAGCGGTCAAAAGGGGGCGGCGCGATTGGGATGGTGCAGAGGGAGGGCGGCGACGGACGGTGGGGGGGGGGGGCTGTCGAGGCAGGCGGCGCGAGGGGCTGGGAGGCAGCGAGTAGTAGCCGTTGTCGGCGTGGCAGAGGAGTTAGCGGACAAGGCTGCTGTGAAGTCATCGGGGTAGGGCTACAGGAAGAAGGTGGGAGGGATTGGGGAATGTGCGTGGGGACGAGGGGGTCGGTAGGTGGGGAAGAGAGGTGGTTCGATGGTGGGGGAGGGAGGGTCGCAGGAGGGTGGTGGTGGGTGGGTCGGGGGCTGTGGGGGTACGGTGTTATCGGAATAAGCATTTTGAGGTGCAGAATAAGGTCTTAGGGGTGTTATCATAAATATAAAATATTTTAAAGTACAGATAAAAGTACAAAAATAAAGCAAAAAACATAAACATGAAACAGGAAAAAGTTGAAAAATGTGGCTGTGGCTTGCCGCGTGCGTGGGCGGGCCGATCCCTGTCGTCCCTTCAGCGAGTCCGAAGGTGGCGGACTCGCTGAAGGCGAGATATAGGGGCGCCACTATTTCTCTTGCTGGAAGGGTTTTCTTTGTTGGACAGGCATTTGGCAGGCCCATTTCTTCTCCTCTCATTTGCTCGCTCGGGATAGTTCGATCTCTCGCTCCTCACTTGCTCACAACTTAGCAAAGCATGCTCAATGGTGGTACAAGACATTCAGAAGGAAAATTGGGCGAGTTACGGAGCAATTATACATGAAATAATAGGCCACTCTTCAGTTTTTGAGTTTTGTAATTTTAGTCATGAGTTTAGGAGCTCTAATTATGAAGCTTGCACTTAGCGAAGCATGCTGCTATCTCTCGGTGGTGGCCGCCATGTTTGGTTAGGACACCCTGGGAATCTACCATCCGTCCCTGTTAACATTGTGACGAATCAATAAAGCTTCGCGACGTTGTCAAAAAAAAAAAACTTGCTCGCTGCACTGGTTTGGTTTGGTTTCTTCCTTTTGTTTTTCTCTTTGGTTTTCTTTTGTTTTTTACAGCTTTCTTCGCTTATCTGTTTTTTCATATGTTTCTTCATTTTCAGGGTTCTTATAGGTTTTATTCCATTTTTTCTTTGGATTTTGGTCTTGTTTCCTTGTTTATTTCTTGTTAGTTTTTTCTTTCTTCTTTTCTTTAGTTTATTTTTGTTTCTTTCTTAGTTTGGTTCATTTTTTTCTTGTTTATTTGTTTCCTTTTTTTGCACTGGTTTTCTCTTCTTTTATTTTCTACTTTCTTGGTTTTCTTTGTTTCCTCATGGTTTTCACGGGTATCTTTGGGTTTTCAATTTTTCTTCGTTTATGAGTTGTTTCTTTTGTTTCTTTCTTCAGTTTCTTCGGTTTTCACCGCTTTTGTTTGTTTCTATTATTTTCCTTCAACACATGCCTAATTACTACATAAACATTTGTAAATTTTACTTATTCATCAGGAACATTTTTTTATACATATATGACATTTTTTAGATACATGATTACGATTCAAAAACTAAGTTTGAAGACTAATTTTGTCATAAACATTGTTTTTTATGGTATATATCAGGAATATTTCGTAACATATGTTAAATAATTTTGAAATATTTATTAACTTTTTCTAAAACACGATCAACAATTTTTAAAACTTATGTTTTCATGTTCAATTTTTCAAAGACATCTCTATATTTTCCATATATATGAGGAACATCTTCTGTACACGTTTAAAATATTGAAATAGATGATTAAGACTTCTTGTTAAATAATTGTGTTGATGGCTACTTTTTCATACACCCTTTTTATACATGTTTTGTATTCATGAGAAAAGTTTTGCTATACACAGTTAGCAATTTATGAATGCTAGATTAACAATTTTTAAATATTTCATGTAGAGTACGTTCGTAAACAAAAGTAAAAAAAAGAAAGTAAAACAAAAAACAAAAAGGAAACAATATAGGAAAAACCAAGGATGTGGCTTCCCTTGAGCTGGGCCGGCCCAGTCTTGCATTCCCTCAAATGGTTAGGAATTTGGACGTACGGTTCAAGAGATAAAACATTTTAAACATATAAAAGAGAAAACTCTCAGGTTGCGACAATTAACACACATGCAGTGCGTCACTTGTCTGCGACTGGGATGATGGGAGTGACCTTTGCAAGGTGTACCCCTTAATTAGGGATCTCATTGTATGACGTCCACGTGCGTCAAACAGCCTCACCTTCACACATGCGCGATTTCCCTGGGCCGACCCATTTGGAGTGTAGCGGAACACCGTAGCGAACCTAGTTTTATTAAAATATGAAACTTTTATGGAAACACAAATGATTTTTAGAAATCCTTTTTTTTGAAATTCTGATTCTATATGAAAAATTTCAAACAGTTTTTTAATTATTAAACAATTTTGTAGTTTTCAATTTTTCTTTGAGAATGTTCAATATGTGTTTGAAAATGGTTAGTTTATATAAAAAACCAGCTCATTTTATATTAGACAATATTTGGTTTGTATTAAAAATGTTCAGGTATAATTTTAAAAAGTTCAGTGTGTATTACAAAAAAAATTCAGTGTGTTTTAAAAAGAATTTATTTATACATTAGAGAATTTTTCATCGTGTATTAAATATTATTGACCATGTATTACGGAAAGGTGCAACAAATAATTTGTTCAACATATATTGCAAAAACTATAAAAAACGAAAATGTGAAAAAACATTCCAGATACGAGAAAAAAACCAAATCTGAAAATTTAATAATGAAAAAAGAAAACATAAATAGTGAAAAAAAGAAACCCGAAACAAACAACCACACACAGAAAAAAGAAACATCAGAAACACCCAAACACGCACCCCCGCCCGTGGTAAGATTTTTTGTTGTTGAGAAATCTCGCCATCTTTATTCGTCGTCATAGGTACAAGGTTTGGGTCATGAGGATTGCCCAACCACACGTGTCTACCTACGCCTAGGTTACAAGCAAACTTGGCAAGATTATGAGCCTCAAAATTAAAGTTCCTACACTCAAAAAGAAAGGAACTGGAATTGAAATTATTACAACGGCTTAAAATTTCATGTACTATGGCCGCGTTTGGACCTCCTGTCCCCGTGGTAAGTGGCCTGGCCATTTCATCTGTTCTGTATTTGTCTCTGGCTTCCTGACCCGGGTTTTCGTTTTTTTCTTTCAGTTTTCTTTTTTGAGTTCCTTTTTCTTTTTACGTTTTCAATTTATTTTATAATTACTGAAATTTAAAATTAGAAAACTTTTAAAATTCGCTAATAGTTTTTGAAATAATTTGACAATAATTGTGGAAATAATTGATTTTTTTGAATCGGCAAACAGTTATTGCACTTCAATTTTTTTTAATTTGATAAACATTTTTATAATTGGTAACCATTTTCCAAATTCGTGAACATGTTATGAAATTCAGGAAAATTTGGAATCATGGATATCTTTTGAAGATCGAACATTTATAAAACTCTTAAAATCTATTGTACTCATGAACAATTTTCATATTCGTGAACATTTTTGAAATTTAAAAAATCAAGTATGTGAACATTATTTGAAATTCATGTACATGTTTTTGAAATCCAGAATATTTTTAAAATTGCTGAACATTTTTGAAATTCAGAATTTGCTGAAATCGGGAACAATCTTTATATCTGTGAACATTTCATGAAATTTGTGTTTTAAAATTTGTAGCATTTTTTATCCATGAACGTTTTTAATTTTTTTTAAATCCTGAATATTTTTTATAAAAGAACAAACATATAAGGAGAAAAGAAACAAAAAAAAAATAAAAAAATAAAAACAGGGGCGCCGCGCCCCTGCACATGGGTTGGCCGAAATTAGTACGTGGGGGAGCGAGGGGTCTGCTTTAGCTCTCTTTCCACCGCACAGGTTGGGGAATAGGAGCTCACGCTTCATGGTCAAGCTAAAGCGCATCGTGAAGCTGTGGCAATGGCTCCTAATTCGTAAAACTTAGAGTGGCTCCTGATTCATAAAACTTAGAGTTTAATTTGATTAAAATACATAGGGCTTTTATTTTCTAATAATATAGTTGATTATATAAGCTATCATCCCAAATTAGATTGCACGCAACACACCGCTTTCATCCATTGCCTAGTCAAAGCGATCAAATAATTATACTCAAATTTGGTGAAGTTAGTTCATTTGTATTAGCTACTCGATTAAGCAGGCTTTGGGGCACACCTCTCGCGACCTTCGTTTCAAAATTAGTTCACTGTGTTATGGTTGAGCTTCTTTTCTAGTGCAACCAAAATATAATACACCCTTGTGGTACATGCATATATTAAGATGGTA
Source organism: Aegilops speltoides (assembly GCA_021437245.1). Classification (NCBI taxonomy): domain Eukaryota; kingdom Viridiplantae; phylum Streptophyta; class Magnoliopsida; order Poales; family Poaceae; genus Aegilops; species Aegilops speltoides. Next base: position 36,939,547 of record CM038142.1, read on the forward strand.
AATATGACATTTATTTATTGAATATGTACGTTAAAAGATAACACTATTTCGATAAGATGATATATATGTACCTAGTGCATTGGGGCTTGTGGTGCATCCAATGCACCCAACTCTCGTTGCACCTCTTAAAATGTCACAGACAAAAAGAAAATAGTCGATCATGTTTGTACTATAATTGACATCCTTGCAAGAAAATCATCAAAGGAGCATAATTTAGAGCTAAAATAAATTACATCCACCAAAGCTAAAAATGTCCTACCAACTACAATCCATTGATCATGTGATTCTATGGATAGTTGTTATTTGCCTTCTATATCTTGTTGCTTACATGTAACAGATTCCATCTAATTTGTGTCATAATTAACATCTCCTGCTAGATATTTGCAATAATTAGCATTCAAGAAATACACAGTTCAAAGCTAGAACTTCAATCCACAAAACAACAAAAGTGCCAAGAAGGATTTTGTCCTACTGCAAGTTTACAATACTCTCTTGCTGATGCTATGGATGACGAGACTAACGTCCTTTGATCCAAATGCTAGAATTGCATTACGGTGAGCTTGCTTCCGAGAAACCCAAATTTCAAAATGTTCAGGATAGTTATGTGATATTCTTGGAACTGAAAATTGTTTTCAGAAACAAACAAAGACTAAAAGATATGCGGTACCTGAAGAAGTTTTTTGTTTGCAAGTTCTAGTGAAGCGTTCGACTATGTTTAAGAGTGAAATGCATAAAGATCCAGAAGAACACCAGTCATGTGTTGACAGTGAGAACTTATAGAGAAAGAACAAAACCGAAGGATTTAATAAGACTTACAGACCTAGGGAAGTTTAGGGCTCACGCCACTCTTAAAGTTGACGTTTCCTCTGAAAGTGAGAGAAATATTGAAGTAAAACCATAAAAGTAAAAGGCATAAAGAAAAGAAGACTGGAATGTCTAGCTCATGTATGAATGTCATACAAGTTATGAGATGTAGAGATGTTTGGTCAAATAAAGTGTAGTTCTTGGGAAATATGATCAATTTTTTGATAACTGATTCTTCGGTATTGTGATTAAAAGGTTGATCACAAGGATATCGAATCGATTGCATATTATTGCAAATCGTTTCAAATAACATTGAACGGCCTAAATGACCAACAAAGAATAAGGTTAAAATATTTGATGGATTGTAAAAGGTTACAGTATTTCCATCAGTGTTTTTCCTCTATATTTATTATCATAATTCATTTTAAAGTTTTTGTATACTCAAGCCCATCGCATAGAAGTTGCAAGGAAGTTGCTCATAAGATAACAATAGTTGTTCAATGTTATGAACAAAATGCCATACTCCAATTGAGAATAGGATGTAAGTTATGAATATTGATGATAGGATTAAACATCCATAAAACTGACGCTAAATGTGGAAAGACTAAGAATTTCACATATGTGTGTGGCACTGCATTTAGTCACATTGGAGAAACCCGCATGAAGAAATTCCATAGTGATGGATTTCGGAGTCATATGATTATGAATCATCTAACACTTGCAACTTTTGTCCAAATAGTGAAGAAACTAAAATACCGTTCACAGGCCATAAAGAACGAGCAATAAAAATAATTGGAAATATGCATATTGATGCATGTAGTCCAATAAGTGTTGCTATAAGCAGTGGATTTATCTATCTTCAACGATGACTCAAGTAGATATTTAAATTTACTAATTGAGACATAAATCTGGATCTTTTGAAATGTTTCAAGAAGATTTCAGAATGAAGTAGAAATTATTGTCACCAAAAAATTGCATTTCTACAATTGGATTGCTAAAAAGGATATTTGAGTTACAAAATTAGCGAATGTATGATGAGCTATAAAATAAATTTATAGATTGCACCTCCTAGAAACACCACTAAGAGTAGATTGTTTTGAGTAGATGTAATCAACCTATGTATGACATGATGAGATCAGAGATGACATTGATTGTTCCGCCAATATACTTTTAGTGTGATGCTTTAGAGACTATGGATTTTTACACTGAAAAGAGTGCCATGAAATTTGTTGAAATAAGTGCTACTTTGTAGGTTATCCCAAATAGTTGGGTATTCCTCTATCACTACGCCGAGGCAAAGTGTTTTGCCACAGAGTGCAGAAGTTTTGAAGAAAATATTTTCTACAAAAGAGTGAGTGGGAGGACAGTGCAACTCGACAAGATTGCAAAATCTTCGTAATCAGCTCAAAGAAAAGAAACACTGGAAATATTTATAAAATTTCTTACTAGGACTGATACGAAAGCCTCATGAGATATAAAGACTATGGTCGAACTTGCAGCTGAACTATATAGGTTGGGAAAATTCGTGCAGAGCTTTGTGGTATGCATCCGAAATATAGTTGGGCAAACAATGAACCTACAATGCACAGAGAAGCGTTGATGGGCCCTGGCTCTGGAAATTGGCTATATGCCAACATAATCCGAGATAGTATCCATTCAAATAATTCAAGCTTAGAACTTGATGAGCCCTTCGAAAGACTAAGAGTCTAAAGAATAGTGGATCTATAAACTGAGAAAAATATTTTTTTATAATGCTTGACTTGTTAAAAATAGTTTATGACAAGATCAAAGAATTGAATATGATGAGATTGTCTCATCATAGCAATATTAAACTCTGTTCGGGTTAAACTAGCAATTATTAAATATTTCAATTATGAGATAAGACAGATGGATGTCGAAATGATTCCCATGAGATGGAAACCAAGGTTGTATATTTGATACGATCCAAGTAATTTTGTCTATCCAGAGGATGCTAGTAAGTATAAAAACTTAAAGAGATCCTATACTGATCTGCAGCAAGAATAGTGGAGTTGGAATCTTCGTACTGATGAAATGGTCAAATAAATTGATTTTATTGAGTAAAGCAAAGATGCTTCTATTTACAAGAAAGTAATTGGGAGCATGATAATATTTATAAACACTATATGTACATGACATATAGTTGATTGGGAGTTATGTAAATTTCTTGACAGAGAGGTATTAGACATAATGATCTATGGAGATAATAGTGTCTGATCGGACTTAGCCAAAATACATAATGGCGGAATATTAAAGCAGTTTAGTATGAAAAATTTCAAGAAGAGTTTCTTGTCAATGTCACATGGAAGGAGTTGGTATCCTGAAATACTAATGAGCGAAATATGATTTCAACCACACTTGTATCCCATGGTATGTAAACAGCCAGATATTCCCAGTACTCCAAGCTAGTTGTAAGTAAAAGTTACTAGTATGGTCAAATTGTTGATCATAGGACAACAATGAAAATGTTGATAAGGATTAACGATATGTTTCTCACACGGAGAAAATGAAGAAATTGTTGTAAGGGGTTACATGAATGAAATCTTGTTGTGAGTAGTACATCGATAAAATCTTCATCTGTGCTCCAAGTGATTTTTTCGATTTCAAATCAAAAGTGATTTATGGTGGCACAGTAAGTTGCAATTCGTCCTAGAAAGTTACTGTGGTGAATTCTATAATGTATAGGCTGAGTATATTGTCCCTTTAGAAGCAACAATAGAGGGTGAAGAATCAAATGTTCATTTATGAACTTAGTATGGTTTCTAGATGATCATGCAAATAGAACATTGTTCTCATATAGCGGTTCTATGCCACAATCTAAGGAATCAGAGGTCTTGCCAGTGATTCTATATATACTAAACTTGTTTCACATAAATTATGAATTTATGTGAAAGAATGACGGGTGCATAGAAATATAAATGATACACACAGATCTTAAGTTGTCAGATTCCATAGGACGAAGTCTATACCACAAGCAAATTAAGCATGGACTTACACCGGATTGCCATTGGTGTAAAAGTTAAAATCGCTAACTAGATTATTGACTCTAGTGCAAGTGGGAGACTGTTGGAAATATGCCCTAGAGTCAATAATATTGTATTATTATATTTCCATATTCATAGTTAAGAGTTTATATTCCATGCTATAACTGCTATGATCCTGGAATATGTGATTGAGTGGAAAACTCATTTGCACGTGTGGAATGATAAATGGTAACAATAAGTTCCCGGCTCGCCTCTAAGACCCAATCCGACTATGCTCCTTCCACCTCGAGCTCACCTCCTCTGCCTTCCATTACAAGCCCGCCTCCTCCTCTGCTCCGATCTGGTTCCTCCTCCGCACAAGCATCATATCGCCACCGACCACCGCCATGGCGAACTTCCCAGTTCGTCCATTCGCCTTTGCGCCGACGGGATCGACCTTTGAGTGCGGACCAGGCCATCGGGTTTAGAGGCAGGTCATGGTGGTTGATGACCCGCCGCTCAATCACAATAGGTACGCCATTGTTACTGTGGATCCTCCGGTCCCTGATCATCAAAAGGAACTGTGGTTGGCTGAGGTGTGCCGCATCATCATCGAGGATCTTGAATATGAGCTGGTGGATGATATTGTTTACCCTCTAGGGATTGGCTGTGTTGTGTTTTCGGATATGGAAAGTAGGGATGCTGAAATTTCTCTTTGTCTAACTTAGGTAACCCAGAGATAGTGTGCGGATAGGATGGATTGTTGGGAGAGGTTGGTGGATGAGTGGTGCTCTCCCCAATGGCTAGCCGTCCACAACAAGGCCCGGGATAAGCGTGCTTAAATGGAAGGTGTGCCACACCATCAAGGGAGCTCCAACCTGTTTGAGTACGGGGATCACTGGGTATGTGGTTCGAGCCCTTAACGATTCATGCAATTTCATTCATCATGCTAGCTTCAACCCTTTAATTACTAATTTACCCCGTTCCTCTCTTTTAGGCGCGACACAACAAGAAGGAGGTGCCATCGCTGTACGACATCTATGCCATGGACCATAGTGCCCCGTTCAAGAAGGCCAAGGCATTCTCGAGAGGATGACTGGATCATCCAGAGAGCTTCACCAACATTTCCTCCCACAACAAGCTCGTGAGGTGCAGAGACTTTGGGAAGGCGTTCAAATGGGAGGACTTCAACCCAAGACAGAGTCCTTTTGATCTGAGCTCGTGATGCTATCTGGTGACGGAGGAAACATGGCTGGATAGCCATTGGGGATGGACTGACGTTGTCCTAGAAGTCTCCAGAGATCTGGAAGCGCCAGACGAGGTCTCTTCTGAGATGAGCCTCGACCACGGCCAATTGGAGCTCGCCGTCGAGGCTAGGGCCCAGGAGCTTGTGGCGGAGGCAACCAGCAAAGTGGCATGAGAGGAGAGGAGTTGGAGGAGAGGACGACTAGTATGTTGGAGGCGGAGAGGAACCGAACGACACGGGTCACCGGGCCCTATACGAGCTCCTCGTGGTAAGCTTCTCCCCATATTAGCCAAATCATGCACGTAATGTTCGTTTCATTACTAACTAATATGACTGACTCGTGAAAACAAAATGTGCAGTCCGTGTGTGAGAAAACCGGCAATACCCCTCCGCCGATGCCCCAGATTGCTATAGCGGACACGGTGAGTTTAATTTGAATGGTCATTACTTACTAGTATTCACATTTAAGTTGCATCATGCTAACTAAACACTGCAAATGATCTTTGGTGCAGCACGCCTCCCGACAAGCATCGACTGATCCTTCTCCAACTCGCTGTGGCGCAACCCCGACCGGTCCTTCTCCGTCTGGCACTGGAGCAAACCCGACCGGTTCTTCACCTCCGTGATGATGATAAGTTTTCCCAAGTGTTTTGCGTAACAAATGCATACTTAGCTTAAGAAATGACCTACTTAGCTCCAAAATGACCTATACTTAGCTTATTTTCCTCGAAAATGACAGAATAACCTAACTTAGTTCCAAAATGACATATTCTACCTAGGATAGCTATAAAATGACCTATACTTAGCATTTTTCTCCAAGATGAGTTGATATATGCTTGGTTATCTAGAAAATGGCGTAATTAACTAGGATAGCTCAATAATGATCAGTAGCTAGCTTTGCTAGTTCATCTATGACATAATTAGCTCACTTAGGTAAAAAATGGCATAACTACCAAGGATAGCTCAATAATGATCTATAATTAGCTTAACTACTTCATTTATGACATAATCATCTCACTTAGGTAAAACAAATGGCATAATAACCTTCGTTTAGCTCCAAAATGACCTATACTTAGTTTATTTTCCTCGAAAATGACATAATAACCTTACCTAGCTCCGAACTGACATACTTTACCTAGGATAGCTATAAAATGACCTATACTTACCTTTTTCCTCCTAAATGACTTAATATGCTTACTTAGCTGAAAAATGTCATTACTACCTAGGATAGCTAAATAATGATCTAACTTAGATTACCTAGTTCATTTATGACATAATTAGCTTACTTAGGTAAAAAATGGCATAATAACCATGGTTTAGCTCCAAACTATCATATAATTAGTTTATTTTCCTCCAAAATGACAAAATAACCTTACCTAGCTCCAAAATGACCGATTTTAACTAGGATAGCTCTAAAATAACCTACACTTACCATTTTGTCCTCCAAAATGAATAAATATGCTTAGTTAGCTCAAAAATGGCATAACTACCTAGGTTAGCACCAAAATGACCTATTTACCTAGCTTAACTATAAAATGAACTACACACTTAGCATTTTTACCTACCTTAGCTAAAAAATTGCATTTTCTCCTACCTTAGCTAAAAAATTGCATTTTTACCTACCTTATTTAGAAGAAGAAGAAGAAGATAAAGAAGAGGAGAGGATAAAAATGAAGAGAAGATAAATTATTCTTCTTCTTTTTTTCTTCTTTTCCTTCTTTTTCTTCCAGCCAGTCTTTTTATTCTTCTAACTTTCATATTTACTAATTTGCAGATTTGCTTGAGATGAGGAAGCTTGCATTGATGGAGTATACTCTTCTACTTGTGCTTCCTTTTTCTTTGTGGAAACTTGTTGGATTTGTACGTATGGAAATGTTGTTGGAAACCATTGTATGTTGTTGGAAACTTGTATATGTACATGTTGTTGGAAACTTGTATATGTTGTTGGAAACATATTGTTGGTATGCTTGTTGAAATTATTTTGGAGCTAGGTAAGGTTATTTTGTTGGTATGTTGTAGCCTATTCAGCCGGACCTGTTGCCGTTTGCTGGCTGACGGCAATGCCTTTTGCCTTTGCCATGGCTGACGGCAAAGTTCCTGATTCCAGTAGTGAAGGGCTATGTCTTCCACTTTGACCGGCGGATCGTCTTCCGTGTAGGTGGTTCCTGGCCGAGAAGAAGCGGAATCCAGTGGACCCTGCTGGCGCCAAGAACCGCGTCACCGCCCTCCCCAATGACGTCCTAGCACATCATCATCGCTAAAAGTTGTCCATTTTGTAGTGTATATAAGTTCAGAAGTACACAACAACTATTATTCTCAAACTGATATCCATTTTAGTTGTACTGTTAAAAAAATGTCTCTCGCAAGAAGTTGGAAGTACGATACTCCGGAAGAGGTGACACAATCTAGAAAAAAAATTCGAGAGTGTTGTTTGTTCTAAACACACCATAGTCGAATACAAGGTTAACTAACTGGTTACTTCTTAATGTTTGCTTGCATTTGATTTCAAATTATAGATTGATAAATATCTTAAGTTGATTGTCGTGTCAATTTTTTTCTATCCAAAGTTACATTTTTGTTGCACTACACAAAAGAAACTGATGAGCGACGTTACAAATTTACCTATTCATGTAAACGCTGGTGGATTTTATTAGTACTTTCTCCACTTGTCATTGGATTTGAAAGTTTGACATAGATTGGTGAGATAATTATTCTCGCCATCTCCGTCCTATTGATCACTCTTTAGTTTGCTAAGAGTTGCAATAGATAGACTACTCGAGAAGATGAGTTGCTCAGGAATATTTAGATTTATATCTATGTCCTTTGTCTAGTTTGTTAAGTGGTTCAATGAATTGACTAATCTTTGTAATGTGGTAGAAGTATCTATGTTTCACATATATGTTGGCCCTGAAGTGTGCAAGTGTACATCTGTATTGTTCTATAAAAAGGCAATTACGCAAATGAATAATGTATGCCTGCGTATTCCATTGGTGTGTTCTGTCAATTACATTTGGGTGCCTTGCTGGCGCCAACATAAATAAAGCCAAACAATAGAAGGGAGCAAATTCATCCAGGGATAAACTACTATCACTAAGTACTGACTGACTGGCAGTCTGTGATGTAGGTATATCAACACGGACCCCGGAGCACTAACGGGTCACATGCGCGTCAGTGATGACACAGTATGACTGGTCAGTACTGTAGGGATCTGTTGTAGTGTTAAGCCTCTTGGTGTATCCACATACTAAAAACTTGTTATTCGTGTTGTGCTGTCGAGGCATCGTTCTTTTCCTTGTATTATCCGAATATTTTTTTGTCCGCGTCCGGTCCTCCGCCATCACTCTGTTATCGTACCATGTATGTTTGTGCCCCCGTGCTGCATCTATACCGCTTCCAATTCAGAAAAATATATGAAATATTATACAGTATGACAGTGACAATCCGTTTTTCTCAAGGAACCTCTACATTCATGGCAGTGACTCTGTACAACGGCAACAAACCTATGGCTGAAATGTGTGTCGAATAGCAGCAATAGATGAAGCATCCGACGGAAATATCGTCAAAGAGGAAGTCATGATCATTCCTAGTAGGCATGCCATTATTGTCGAACAATGTTCACTAGTATTGATAGAGGTCGATCAAAGGGAGTCAACACATGCTGAGTCATTAGGGATGTCTACTACTAGTAGCTACTCATAGCACCAACGTGATATCCCTCTGATACGGAAGATCGGCGCCACCCGTGCTATCTCAAACGCGAGGTTTCTCATCACATAGGGATTTTCTAGTTACTATGATAAGAGTAGCGTGTACGCACGCCCAAGCCTCTACTATACATAAGTACACCATGTGGACGCAGCTAATTATAATTAGATAAAGAATTGACTAGATTGCGCCCGAGCAACATCCAACTCCTATCAGCATTATTCCGTAAATGGAAAAGCTGAATGAAGCACGAGCTTTAGCCTTTTGTAAATCATATATCCCAAATTCTAGAATTGCATTACGGTTAGCTTGCTTCCGACAAACCCAAATTTCAAAATGTTTAGGATAGTTATGTGATATTCTTGGAACTGAAATTGTTTTCTGAAACAAACAAAGACTAAAAGATATGCGGTACCTGAAGAAATTTTTTGTTTGCAACTTCTAGTGAAGCGTTTGACTATGTTTAAGAGTGAAATGCAGAAAGATCCAGAAGAACACCAGTCATGTGTTGACGGTGAGAACTTATAGAGAAAGAACAAAATGAAGGATTTAGTAAGACTTACAGACCTAGGGAAGTTTAGGGCTCACACCACTCTTAAAGTTGATGCTTCCTCTGAAACTGAGAGAAATATTGAAGTAAAACCATAAAAGTAAAAGGCATAAAGAAAAGAAGACTGGAATGTCCAGCTCATGTATGAATGTCATACAAGTTATGAGATGTAGAGATGTTTGGTCAAATAAAGTGTAGTTCTTGGGAAATATGATCAATTTTTTGATAACTGATTCTTCGGTATTGTGATTAAAAGGTTGATCACAAGGATATCGAATCGATTGCATATTATTGCAAATTGTTGCAAAAAACTTTGAACGGCCTAAATGACCAACAAAGAATAAGGTTAAAATATTTGATGGATTGTAAAAGGTTACAATATTTCCATCAGTGTTTTTCCTCTGTATTTATTATCATAATTCATTTTAAAGTTTTGTATACTCTAGCCCATTGCATAGAAGTTGCAAGGAAGTTGCTCATAAGATAACAATAGTTGTTCAATGTTATGAACAAAATGCCATACTCCAATTGAGAATAGGATGTAAGTTATGAATATTGATGATAGGATTGAACATCCATAAAACTGACGCTAAATGTGGAAAGACTAAGAATTTCACATATGTGTGTGGCACTGCATTTAGTCACATTGGAGAAACCCGCATGGAGAAATTCCATAGTGATGGATTTCGGAGTCATATGATTATGAATCATCTAACACTTGCAACTTTTGTCCAAATAGTGAAGAAACTAAAATACCTTTCACAGGCCATAAAGAACGAGCAATAAAAATAATTGGAAATATGCATATTGATGCATGTAGTCCAATGAGTGTTGCTATAAGCAGTGGATTTATCTATCTTCAATGATGACTCAAGTAGATATTTATATTTACTAATTGAGACATAAATCTGGATCTTTTGAAATGTTTCAAGAAGATTTCAGAATGATGTAGAAATTATTGTCACCAAAAAATTGCATTTCTACAATTGGATTGCTGAAAAGGATATTTGAGTTACAAAATTAGCGAATGTCTGATGAGCTATAAAATAAATTTATAGATTGCATCTCCTAGAAACACCACTAAGAGTAGATTGTTTTGAGTAGATGTAATCAACCTATGTATGACATGATGAGATCAGAGATGACATTGATTGTTCCGCCAATATACTTTTAGTGTGATGCTTTAGAGACTATGGCTTTTTACACTGAAAAGAGTGCCATGAAATTTGTTGAAATAAGCGCTACTTTGTAGGTTATCCCAAATAGTTGGGTATTCCTCTATTACTACGCCGAGGCAAAGTGTTTTGCCACAGAGTGCAGAAGTTTTGAAGAAAATATTTTCTACAAAAGAGTGAGTGGGAGGACAGTGCAACTCGACAAGATTGCAAAATCTTCGTAATCAGCTCAAAGAAAAGAAACACTGGAAATAATTATAGAATTTCTTACTAGGACTGATACGAAAGCCTCATGAGATATAGAGACTACGGTCGAACTTGCAGCTGAACTATATAGGTTGGGAAAATTCGGGCAGACCTTTGTGGTATGCATACGAAATATTGTTGGGCAAACAATGAACCTACAATGCACAAAGAAGTGTTGATGGGCCCTGGATCTGGAAATTGGCTATATGCCAACATAATCCGAGAATGTATCCATTCACATAATTCAAGCTTAGAACTTGATGAACCCTTCGAAAGACTAAGAGTCTAAAGAATAGTGGATCTATAAACTGAGAAAAATAATTTTTTTATAATGTTTGACTTGTTAAAAATAGTTTATGACAAGATCAAAGAATTGAATATGATGAAATTGTCTCATCATAGAAATATTAAACTCAGTTCGGGTTAAACTAGCAATTATTAAATATTTCAACTATGAGATAATACAGATGGATGTCAAAATGATTCCCATGAGATGGAAACCAAGGTTGTATATTTGATACGATCCAAGTAATTTTGTCTATCCAGAGGATGCTAGTAAGTATAAAAACTTAAAGAGATCCTATACTGATCTGAAGCAAGAATAGTGGAGTTGGAATCTTCGTACTGATGAAATGGTCAAATAAATTGATTTCATTGAGTAAAGCAAAGATGCTTCTATTTACAAGAAAGTAATTGGGAGCATGATAATATTTATAAACACTATATGTACATGACATATAGTTGATTGGGAGTTATGTAAATTTCTTGACACAGAGGTATTAGACATAATGATCTATGGAGATAATAGTGTCTGATCGGACTTAGCCAAAATACATAATGGCGGAATATTAAAGCAGTTTAGTATGAAAAATTTCAAGAAGAGTTTCTTGTCAATGTCACATGGAAGGAGTTGGTATCCTGAAATACTAATGAGCGAAATATGATTTCAACCACACTTGTATCCCATGGTATGTAAACAGCCAGATATTCCCAGTACTCCAAGCTAGTTGTAAGTAAAAGTTACTAGTATGGTCAAATTGTTGATCATAGGACAACAATGAAAATGTTGATAAGGATTAACGATATGTTTCTCACACACGGAGAAAATGAAGAAATTGTTGTAAGGGGTTACATGAATGAAATCTTGTTGTGAGTAGTACATCGATAAAATCTTCATCTGTGCTCCAAGTGATTTTTTCGATTTCAAATCAAAAGTGATTTATGGTGGCACAGTAAGTTGCAATTCGTCCTAGAAAGTTACTGTGGTGAATTCTATAACAGAAGGCTGAGTATATTGTCCCTTTAGAAGCAACAATAGAGGGTGAAGAATCAAATGTTCATTTATGAACTTAGTATGGTTTCTAGATGATCGTGCAAATAGAACATTGTTCTCATATAGCGGTTCTATGCCACAATCTAAGGAATCAGAGGTCTTGCCAGTGATTCTATATATACTAAACTTGTTTCACATAAATTATGAATTTATGTGAAAGAATGACGGGTGCATAGAAATATAAATGATACACACAGATCTTAAGTTGTCAGATTCCATAGGACGAAGTCTATACCACAAGCAAATTAAGCATGGACTTACAACGGATTGCCATTGGTGTAAAAGTTAAAATCGCTAACTAGATTATTGACTCTAGTGCAAGTGGGAGACTGTTGGAAATATGCCCTAGAGTCAATAATATTGTATTATTATATTTCCATATTCATAGTTAAGAGTTTATATTCCATGCTATAACTGCTATGATCCTGGAATATGTGATTGAGTTGAAAACTCATTTGCACGTGTGGAATGATAAATGGTAACAATAAGTTCCCGGCTCGCCTCTAAGACCCAATCCGACTATGCTCCTTCCACCTCGAGCTCACCTCCTCTGCCTTCCATTACAAGCCCGCCTCCTCCTCTGCTCCGATCTGGTTCCTCCTCCGCACAAGCATCATATCGCCACCGACCACCGCCATGGCGAACTTCCCAGTTCGTCCATTCGCCTTTGCGCCGACGGGATCGACCTTTGAGTGCGGACCAGGCCATCGGGTTTAGAGGCAGGTCATGGTGGTTGATGACCCGCCGCTCAATCACAATAGGTACGCCATTGTTACTGTGGATCCTCCGGTCCCTGATCATCAAAAGGAACTGTGGTTGGCTGAGGTGTGCCGCATCATCATCGAGGATCTTGAATATGAGCTGGTGGATGATATTGTTTACCCTCTAGGGATTGGCTGTGTTGTGTTTTCGGATATGGAAAGTAGGGATGCTGAAATTTCTCTTTGTCTAACTTAGGTAACCCAGAGATGGTGTGCGGATAGGATGGATTGTTGGGAGAGGATGGTGGATGAGTGGTGCTCTCCCCAATGGCTAGCCGTCCACAACAAGGCCCGGGATAAGCGTGCTTAAATGGAAGGTGTGCCACACCATCAAGGGAGCTCCAACCTGTTTGAGTACGGGGATCACTGGGTATGTGGTTCGAGCCCTTAACGATTCATGCAATTTCATTCATCATGCTAGCTTCAACCCTTTAATTACTAATTTACCCCGTTCCTCTCTTTTAGGCGCGACACAACAAGAAGGAGGTGCCATCGCTGTACGACATCTATGCCATGGACCATAGTGCCCCGTTCAAGAAGGCCAAGGCATTTTCAGAGGATGACCTGGATCATCCAGAGAGCTTCACCAACATTTCCTCCCACAACAAGCTCGTGAGGTACAGAGACTTTGGGAAGGCGTTCAAATGGGAGGACTTCAACCCAAGACAGAGTCCTTTTGATCCTGAGCTCGTGATGCTATCTGGTGACGGGAGGAAACATGGCTGGATAGCCATTGGGGATGGACTGATACGTTGTCCTAGAAGTCTCCCAGAGATCTGGAAGCGCCAGACGAGGTCTCTTCCTGAGATGAGCCCTCGACCACGGCCAATTGGAGCTCGCCGTCGAGGCTAGGGCCCAGGAGCTTGTGGCGGAGGCAACCAGGCAGGCGGCACAGAGGGAGAGGGAGTTGGAGGAGAGGACGACTAGTATGTTGGAGGCGGAGAGGAACCGGAACGACACGGGTCACCGGGCCCTATACGAGCTCCTCGTGGTAAGCTTCTCCCCCATATTAGCCAAATCATGCACGTAATGTTCGTTTCATTACTAACTAATATGACTGACTCGTGAAAACAAAATGTGCAGTCCGTGTGTGAGAAAACCGGCAATACCCCTCCGCCGATGCCCCAGATTGCTATAGCGGACACGGTGAGTTTAATTCGAATGGTCATTACTTACTAGTATTCACATTTAAGTTGCATCATGCTAACTAAACACTGCAAATGATCTTTGGTGCAGCACGCCTCATGAGATATAGAGACTATGGTCGAACTTGCAGCTGAACTATATAGGTTGGGAAAATTCGTGCAGAGCTTTGTGGTATGCATCCGAAATATTGTTGGGCAAACAATGAACATACAATGCACAGAGAAGCGTTGATGGGCCCTGGCTCTGGAAATTGGCTATATGCCAACATAATCCGAGATAGTATCCATTCAAATAATTCAAGCTTAGAACTTGATGAGCCCTTCGAAAGACTAAGAGTCTAAAGAATAGTGGATCTATAAACTGAGAAAAATATTTTTTTATAATGCTTGACTTGTTAAAAATAGTTTATGACAAGATCAAAGAATTGAATATGATGAGATTGTCTCATCATAGCAATATTAAACTCTGTTCGGGTTAAACTAGCAATTATTAAATATTTCAATTATGAGATAAGACAGATGGATGTCGAAATGATTCCCATGAGATGGAAACCAAGGTTGTATATTTGATACGATCCAAGTAATTTTGTCTATCCAGAGGATGCTAGTAAGTATGAAAACTTAAAGAGATCCTATACTGATCTGAAGCAAGAATAGTGGACTTGGAATCTTCGTATTGATTGGTCAAATAAATTGATTTCATTGAGTAAAGCAAAGATGCTTGTATTTACAGGAAAGTAAGTGGGAGCATGATAGTATTTATAAACACTATATGTACATGACATATAGCTGATTGGGAGTTATGTAAATTTCTTGACACAGATTAAGACTTTATTGAAACTAGTTTTTCAGTAAAATACTTTGGCAGTGAATAGTCTTGGTATTAGACATAATGATCTATGGAGATAATAGTGTCTGATCGGACTTAGCCAAAATACATAATGGGAAAAATAATAAAGCAGTTTAGTATGAAAAATTTCAAGAAGAGTTTCTTGTCAATGTCACATGGAAGGAGTTGATATCCTGGAATACTAATCAGCGAAATATGATTTCAACCACACTTGTATTCCATGGTATGTAAACAACCAGATATTTCCAGTACTCCAAGCTAGTTGTAAGTAAAAGTTACTAGTACGGTCAAATTGTTGATCATAGGACAACAATGAAAATGTATAAGGATTAACGATATGTTTGTCACACACGGAGGAAATGAAGAAATTGTCGTAAGGGGTTACATGAATGAAATCTCGTTGTGAGTAGTACATCGATAAAATCTTCATCTGTGCTCCAAGTGATTTTTTTGATTTCAAATTAAAAGTGATTTATGGTGGCACAGTAAGTTGGAATTCGTCCTAGAAAGTTACTGTGGTGAATTCTATAACAGAAGGCTGAGTATATTGTCGCTTTAGAAGCAACAATAGAGGGTGAAGAATCAAATGTTCATTTATGAACTTAATATGGTTTCTAGATGATTTGCAAATAGAACATTGTTCTCATATAGCGGTTCTATGCCACAATCTAAGGAATCAGAGGTCTTGCCAGTGATTCTATATATACTAAACTTGTTTCACATAAATTATGAATTCATGTGAAAGAATGACGGGTGCATAGAAATATAAATGATACACACAGATATGAAGTTGTCAGATTCCATAGGACAAAGTCTATACCACAAGCAAATTAAGCATGGACTTACACCGGATTGCCATTGGTGTAAAAGTTAAAATTGCTAACTAGATTATTGACTCTAGTGCAAGTGGGAGACTGTTGGAAATATGTCCTAGAGTCAATAATATTGTATTATTATATTTCCATATTCATAGTTAAGAGTTTATATTCCATGCTATAACTGCTATGATCCTGGATTATGTGATTCAGTGGAAAACTCATTTGCACGTGTGGAATGATAAATGGTAACAATAAGTTCCCGGCTCGCCTCTAAGACCCAATCCGGCTCTGCTCCTTCCACCTCGAGCTCACCACCTCTGCCTTCCATTACAAGCCCGCCTCCTCCTCTGCTCCGATCCGGTACCTCCTCCACACAAGCATCGCCACCGACCACCGCCATGGTGAACTTCCCAGTTCATCCATTCGCCTTTGCACCAACGGGATCGACCTTTGAGTGCGGACCAGGCCATCGGGTTCAGAGGCAGGTCATGGTGGTTGATGACCCGCCGCTCAATCACAATAGGTACGCCATTGTTACTGTGGATCCTCCGGTCCCTGATCATCAAAAGGAACTGTGGTTGGCTGAGGTGTGCCGCATCATCATCAAGGATCTTGAATATGAGCTGGTGGATGATTTTGTTTACCCTCTAGGGATTGGCTGTGTTGTGTTTTCGGATATGGAAAGTAGGGATGCTGAAATTTCTCTTTGTCTAACTTAGGTGCCCCCGAGATGGTGTGCGGATAGGATGGATTGTTGGGAGAGGTTGGTGGATGAGTGGTGCTCTCCCCAATGTCTAGCCGTCCACAACAAGGCCCGGGATAAGCGTGCCCAAATGGAAGGTGTGCCACACCATCAAGGGAGCTCCAACCTGTTTGAGTATGGGGATCACTGGGTATGTGGTTCGAGCCCTTAACAATTCATGCAATTTCATTCATCATGCTAGCTTCAGCTCTTTAATTACTAATTTAACCCGTTCCTCTCTTTTAGGCACGACACAACAAGAAGGAGGTGCCATCGCTGTACGACATCTATGCCATGGCCCATAGTGCCCCGTTTAAGAAGGCCAAGGCATTCTCAGAGGATGACCTCGATCATCCAGAGAGCTTCACCAACATCTCCTCCCACAACAAGCTCGTGAGGTACAGAGACTTTGGGAAGGTGCTCAAAGGGGAGGACTTCAACCCAAGCCAGAGTCCTTTTGATCCCGAGCTCGTGATGCTATCTGGTAACGGGAGGAAACATGGCTGGGTAGCCATTGGGGATGGACTGATATGTTGTCCTAGAAGTCTCTCGGAGATCTAGAAGCGCCATATGAGGTCTCTTCCTGAGATGAGCCCTCGACCACGGCCAATTGGAGCTCGCTATCGAGGCTAGGGCCCAGGAGCTTGTGGCGGAGGCAACCAGGCAAGCAGCATAGAGGGAGAGGGAGTTGGAGGAGAGGACGACTAGTATGTTGGAGGCGGAGAGGAACCGGAACGACACGGGTCCCCGGGCCCTATACGAGCTCCTCGTGGTAAGCTTATCCCCCATATTAGCCAAATCATGCACGTAATGTTTGTTTCATTACTAACTAATATGACTGACTCGTGAAAACAAAATGTGCAGTCCGTGTGTGAGAAAACCGGCAATACCCCTCCGCCGATGCCCCAGATTGCTATAGTGGACACGGTGAGTTTCATTTGAATGGTCATAACTTACTAGTATTCACATTTAAGTTGCATCATGCTAACTAAACACTGCAAATGGTCTTCGGTGCAGCACGCCTCCCGACAAGCATCGACTGATCCTTCTCCAACTCGCGGTGGCGCAACCCCGACCGGCCCTTCTCCGTCTGGCACTCGAGCAAACCCGACCGGTCCTTCACCTCCGTGATGATGATACGTTTTCCCAAGTATTTTGCTTAACAAATGCATACTTAGCTTAAGAAATGACCTACTTAGCTCCAAAATGACATATACTTAGCTTATTTTCCTCGAAAATGACAGAATAACCTTACCCAGCTCCAAAATGACATATTCTACCTAGGATAGCTATAAAATGACCTATACTTAGCATTTTTTCCCTCCAAGATGACTTGATATGCATGGTTAGCTAGAAAATGGCGTAATTAACTAGGATAGCTCAATAATGATCTATAGCTAGCTTCGCTAGTTCATCTTTGACATAATTAGCTCACTTAGGTAAAAAATGGCATAAGTACCAAGGATAGCTCAATAATGATCTATAATTAGCTTAGCTACTTCATTTATGACATCATCAGCTCACTTAGGTAAAACAAATGGCATAATAACCTTCGTTTAGCTCCAAAATGACCTATACATAGTTTATTTTCCTCGAAAACGACATAATAACCTTACCTAGCTCTGAACTGACATACTTTACCTAGGATAGCTATAAAATGACCTATACTTAGCCTTTTTCCTCCTAAATGACTTAATATGCTTACTTAGCTGAAAAATGTCATTACTACCTAGGATAGCTAAATAATGATCTAACTTAGATTACCTAGGTCATTTATGACATAATTAGCTTACTTAGGTAAAAAATGGCATAATAACCATGGTTTAGCTCCAAACTATCATATAATTAGTTTATTTTCCTCCAAAATGACAAAATAACCTTACCTAGCTCCAAAATGACCGATTTTAACTAGGATAGCTCTAAAATAACTTACACTTACCATTTTGTCCTCCAAAATGAATAAATATGATTAGTTAGCTAAAAAATGGCATAGCTACCTAGGTTAGCTCCAAAATGACCTATTTACCTAGCTTTAACTATAAAATGACCTACACACTTAGCATTTTTACCTACCTTAGCTAAAAAATTGCATTTTCTCCTACCTTAGCTAAAAAATTGCATTTTTACCTACCTTATTTAGAAGAAGAAGAAGAAGATAAAGAAGAGGAGAGGATAAAAATAAAGAGAAGATAAATTCTTCTTCTTCTTTTTTCTTCTTCTTTTCCTTCTTTTTCTTCTAGCTAGTCTTTTTATTCGTCTAACTTTCATCTTTCCTAATTTGCAGATTTGCTTGAGATGAGGAAGCTTGCATTGATGGAGTATACTCTTCTACTTGTGCTTCCTTTTTCTTTGTGGAAACTTGTTGGATTTGTACGTATGGAAATGTTGTTGGAAACCATTATATGTTGTTGGAAACTTGTATATGTACATGTTGTTGGAAACTTGTATATGCTGTTGGAAACTTATTGTTGGTATGCTTGTTGAAATTATTTTGGAGCTAGGTAAGGTTATTTTGTTGGTATGTTGTAGCCTATTCAGCCGGACCTGTTGCCGTCTGCTAGTTGACGGCAATCCCTTTTGCCTTTGCCATGGCTGACGGCAAAGTTCCTGATTCCAGTAGTGAAGGGCTATGTCTTCCACTTTGACCGGCGGATCGTCTTCCGTGTAGGTGGTTCATGGCCGAGAAGAAGCGGAATCCAGTGGACCCTGCTGGCGCCAAGAACCGCGTCACCGCCCTCCCCAAGGACGTCCTAGCGCATCATCATCGCTAAAAGTTGTCCATTTTGTAGTGTATATAAGTTCAGAAGTACATAACAACTATTATTCTCAAAATGATATCCATTTTAGTTGCACTGTTAAAAAAATATGTCTCTCGCAAGCAGTTGGAAGTACGATACTCTGGAAGAGGTGACACAATCTGGAAAAAATTCCAAGAGTGTTGTTTGTTCTAAACACACCATAGTCGAATACAAGGTTAACTAATTGCTTACTTCTTAATGTTTGCTTGCATTTGATTTCAAATTATAGATTGATAAATATCTTAAGTTGATTGTCGTGCCAATTTTTTTCTATCCAGAGTTACATTTTTGTTGCACTACACAAAGAAACTGACGAGTGACGTTACAAATTTACCTATTCATGTAAACGCTAGTGGATTTTATCAGTACTTTCTCCACTTGTCATTGGATTTGAAAGTTTGACATATATTGGTGAGATAATTATTCTCGCCATCTCCGTCCTATTGATCACTCTTTAGTTTGCTAAGAGTTGCAATAGATAGACTACTCGAGAAGATGAGTTGTTCAGGAATATTTAGATTTATATCTATGCCCTTTGTCTAGTTTGTTAAGTGGTTCAATGAATTGACTACTCTTTGTAATGTGGTAGAAGTATCTATGTTTCACATATATGTTGGCCCTGAAGTGTGTAAATGTACATCTGTATTGTTCTATAAAAAGGCAATTATGCAAAGGAATAATGTATGCCTGCGTATTCCGTTGGTGTGTTCTGTCAATTACATTTGGGTGCCTTGCCGGCGCCAACATAAATAAAGCCAAACAATAGAAGGGAGCAAATTCATCCAGAGATAAACTACTATCACTGAGTACTGACTGGCTGGCTGTCTGTGATGTAGGTATATCAACACTGACCCCGGAGCACTAACGGGTCACATGCGCGTCAGTGATGACACAGTATGACCGGTCAGTACTGTAGGGATCTGTTGTAGTGTTAAGCTTCTTGGTGTATACACATACTAAAAACTTGTTACTCGTGTTGTGCTGTCGAGGCTTCGTTCTTTTCCTTGTATTATCCGAATATTTTTTTGTCCGCGTCCGGTCCTCCGCCATCACTCTGTTATCGTACCATGTATGTTTCTGCCTCCGTGCTGCATCTATACCGCTTCCAATTCAGAAAAATATATGAAATATTATACAGTATGACAGTGACAATCCGTTTTTCTCAAGGAACCTCTACATTCATGGCAGTGACTCTGTACAACGGCAACAAACCTATGGCTGAAATGTGTGTCGAATAGCAGCAATAGATGAAGCATCTGACGGGAATATCGTCAAAGAGGAAGTCATGATCATTCCTATAGGCATGCCATTATTGTCGAACAATGTTCACTAGTATTGATAGAGGTCGATCAAAGGGAGTCAACACATGCTGAGTCATTAGGGATGTCTACTACTACTAGCTACTCATAGCACCAACGTGATATCCCTCTGATACGAAGGATCGGTGCCACCCATGCTATCTCAAACACGAGGTTTCTCATCACATAGGGATTTTCTAGTTACTATGATAAGAGTGGCGTGTACGCACGCCCAAGCCTCTACTATATATAAGTACACCATGTGGACGCAGCTAATTATAGTTAGATAAAGAATTGACTAGATTGCGCTCGTGCAACATCCAACTCCTATCAGCATTATTCCATAAATGGAAAAGCTGAATGAAGCACGAGCTTTAGCCTTTTGTAAATCATTTATCCCAAATTCTACAGTGTCATGACTCGTTGATTGGTTGGTGAAAGGACACAATTTAGGGTTTAGAGCGAGAAAGAGAGCGGGAGGGAGGGAAGCGGGAAAATTACGTACTACGGTTATCGTCATGTGATGCATGTCATGCTTCATTCGTCAGAAATTAAATCCTTTTGAGGAAGGGAGAGGGGGGGGGGATCTATCATGGTTGTGTTGGTGTTATGCCATGCTTGATTCTCTCCTTCCGGAGAGAGAGAGAGAGAGAGAGAGAGAGAGAGAGAGAGAGAGAGAGAGAGAGAGAGAGAGAGAGAGATGACGCTGCTGTGAGAGAAATTACAAATGTCATGCTTGATTCGGTAGAAATTAAATCAAGCCCGATTCACCCATCCATTATTGTCTTTCCATTAGTAAACACATGCAACATTCTAGCTAGTGCAGTGTTTCTTAAGAATCTCAGTAATTCCCCCTCGACCTAGTCATAAACTACACGATGAATTGTTGTTCATAAGAGAATAAATCCATTTGCTGTCTTGAGATTTTTTACGGCACATCATACTACTTCTGGGACCGAGTAGTATTGAATCATCACAACTGTCGACTAGCTGGGTATCATTTTTAGATCGTAATTTGTAAACCCTTTGTAAAATCACTCGCCATGACCATCCTTGTCAGGCTTAGTGGTAGTCGTCGCCAGTCATCGACAGCTGATGTCCAACAACCATCTGTGGCTCTAACGGTGTGACGAAGGAGCGGTCGTGGTTCAAGACCCGGGGCTCCGTCGTCATTGCAATTTCCTTCGAGGCTCCCGGTGCCCTCGGCGTGCGCCTCTGCCCGCGCTGCGTCCAGGGGCCACGCGAGTGCCATGGCTGCTTTGACGTCGGCACAATGGACCTTCCCAACCGTGTCACATGTTGACGGCAACGGCACCACAGTACCGCGTTCCATATTCGCCTGGTTCGCAATGTCGCTCACGCTTCCCATCGTCGTCGTTCATATGTGACCGTACCTCCTTGCTGGGGTACGCCGTAGGTCGTGCGTGCCTCCCACCAAGGCAAGTCCATCGTGAGATGATAGTTCTCAGATTAGATATGTGAGCGACGAGCTGCTGCTTGCGGCTCAACATCACCCGGATGCGCGTCGCTAGTGGAAACAAGGTTGACGTGTTCCGGCGAGATTCAAGCGGCATTCTGTGGCTACGTTGCTTATGTGCAACGGTTGCAGCCGCCGGCTTGCGTACACGCGTCATCGCCACAAAACAATCGGCTTATATCATGGACATGATCAATCAATCTAGCTAGGAGGCTAGCTTTGTACATGGTGATTTCCTTGGCCAAAAGAACCGGCCGGCAAAGATCAATCGACTACCTACAATCTTCTTTGTTGTATCTCACCTCCGTCAAAAAATACTCGGCCGGATTCGGCCCAGTCTCCAATGGTCCGATCAGAGCAGGAGAAGAAAACACACAGGCTTCTGAATGCATATAGAGTTTGGATATTTGTTCTGTGTGTCTTCCATTTTACCCTTTGAATAAAATATACTACTGATTCTGTCTAGTACTAGTAATGTTGGATCAAGTCCACTGAATGACTTAAAATGGACGGCTCATATTACTTAGATGTACTGTAAAAGGATTGTTGATTTCCCCGCGAATCACACACACACACACACACACAGAGCCCGATTTCAGTCCTCGTGGCAAAATAGTGTTCATAAGCGAATAAGGTCCAGGCATACCAACATTCGTCATAGTGCTACACCTAAACATGCAGTGTCGAACATCTTTTTGTTTGAGAGAAGAAACAAGAGAGAGAGAGGGATAGAATATCTTCCACTGATTTGAGTATACGCAGACCCGTAGAGCAATAATTCTAAAGGCACGGAAAACTACGGACGTTTTACGGGCATATCCACACTAATTACTTCTCCCCCCTATACCTGGCCATCTATTGGGCCAGGCCAGGCTTCAGGACGGGCCTACCAAATCCTGACGCAAAACCCCCAGGCCCGAGCACGGCCCATCACGCGAAAAGCCCACCGGGCCTCGGGCCTCTTTGTTAACGTGTGAATATGACGGGGTTGAAATCTAGGCCTGAGTCCGGCCCGTGGACAAGGTCAGGCCGGGCCGGGTCCGGTCGGGCCGACCGGGCCGGGCTGCCCATGGCCAGGTCTACTTCCCCACCCCACGCCCATTTTCACCGGGGCGAGGCCCACCTCACTCTTTAATCTTTCGTAAGCTCTGTAAAATATGTCTGTTCTTCTAGCATTGCTCCCCGTAGAGCACGAGCAAACGAAAAACGTGACCTAAACTTGCAAATGCAGAGAGATAGAATGCTAGAAGAAACTGGTTTGAATCCTGCTGGCATGCAGCACCTGGACAGATTAGAAACTGGCCAGTAGAGCACAACCAGACCAAAAACCGAATCCGGTCATCCGTGGCGCAGGTCAACTCTCCCTCCTTCACTCGCATCACATGTCACTGTTGGGGAACGTAGTAATTTCAAAAAATTTCCTACGCACACGCAAGATCATGGTGATGATATAGCAACGAGGGGAGAGTGTTGTCTACGTACCCTTGTAGACCGAAGCGGAAGCGTTGACACAACGTAGAGGAAGTAGTCGTACGTCTTCCCGGTCCGACCGATCCAAGCACCTTTACTCCGGCACCTCCGAGTTCTTGACACGCGTACAGCTCGATGATGCACCCTCGATCTCCAATCCAGTAGAGGCGCCGGGAGTTCCGTCCGCACGACGGCGTGGTGACAATCTTGATGTTCTCCTATCGCAGGGCTTCGCCTAAGCACCGCTACAATATGACCGAGGTGTAATATCGTGGAGGGGGGCACCGCACACGGCTAAGGAACAATCAATGATCAACTTGTGTGTTCTAGGGTGCCCCCCTACCCCCGTATATAAAGGAGGGAGGGAGGAGGTGGCCGGCCCAAGGGGGGCGCGCCATAGGGAGGGGGAAACCTACTCCAAGTAGGTTTCCCCTCCTTTTCCTAATCCAACTTGGAGGGGGAAGGAAGGAGTACTAGTAGTAGGAAGGAAGAGGGGAAGGAGAAAGGAAGGGGGCGGCCCCTCCCAATTCGGATTGGGCTTGGGGCGCGCCTCCTTGCTCCTTCTCCCTTCCTTCCACTTGGGCCCAATAAGGCCCATATACTTACCGGGGTTCCGTAACCTCCGAACTCGGTATATTCCCAAACTCTCCGGAACCTTTCCGGTGTCCAAATATATCCGTCCAATATATCAATCTTTATGTCTCGACCATTTCGAGACTCCTCGTCATGTCCGTGATCACATCCGGGACTCCGAATAACCTTCGGTACATCAAAATACATAAATTCATAATATAACTGTCATCGAAACCTTAAGCGTGCGGACCCTACGGTTTGAGAACGATGTAGACATGATCGAGACACGTCTCTGGTCAATAACCAATAGCGGGACCTGGATGCCCATATTGGTTCCTACATATTCTACGAAGATCTTTATCGGTCAAACCGCATAACAATATACTTTGTTCCCTTTGTCATCGGTATGTTACTTGCCCGAGATTTGATCGTCGGTATCCAATACCTAGTTCAATCTCGTTACCGGCAAGTCTCTTTACTCGTTCTGTAATACGTCATCTCACAACTAACTCATTAGTTACATGCTTGCAAGGCTTAAGTGATGAGTATCACCGAGAGGGCCCAGAGATACCTCTCCGACAATCGGAGTGACAAATCCTAATCTCGAATTATGCCAACTCAACATGAACCTTCGGAAACACCTGAGAGCACCTTTATAATCACCCGATTCGTTGTGACGTTTGGTAGCACACAAAGTGTTCTTCCGTAAACGGAGTTGCACAATCTCATAGTTGCGGGAACTTTGTATAAGTCATGAAGAAAGCAATAGCAGTATACTAAGCGATCAAGTGCTAGGCTAACAGAATGGGTCATGTCAATCACATCATTCTTCTAATGATGTGATCCCACTAATCAAATGACAACACATGTCTATGGTCAGGAAACATAACCATCTTTGATTAATGAGCTACTCAAGTAGAGGCATACTAGTGACCATAGTTTTGTCTATGTATTCACACATGTATTATGTTTCCGGTTAATACAATTCTAGCATGAATAATAAACATTTATCATGATATGAGGAAATAAATAATAAATTTATTATTGCCTCTAGGGCATATTTCCTTCAATCTCCCACTTGCACTAGAGTCAATAATCTAGATTACATAGTAATGATTCTAACACCCATGGAGTCTTGGTGCTGATCATGTTTTGCTCGTGAGAGAGTCTTAGTCAACGGGTCTGCAACATTCAGATCCGTATGTATCTTGCAAATCTCTATGTCTCCCACTTGGACTTGGTCCCGAATGGAATTGAAGCGTCTCTTGATGTGTTTGGTCCTCTTGTGAAATCTGGATTCCTTTGCGGAAATTGCACCAAGATTGTCACAGAAGATTTTCATTGGTCCCGATGCACTAGGTATGACACCTAGATCGGAAATGAACTCCTTCATCCGACTCCTTCATTTTCTCGCTTGAAGCAGCTATGTACTCCGCTTCACATGTAGATCCCGCCACGACGCTTTGTTTAGAACTGCACCAACTTACAGCTCCACCGTTTAATATAAACACGTATCCGGTTTGCGATTTAGAATCGTCCGGATCGATGTCAAAGCTTGCATCGGCGTAACCATTCACGACTAGCTCTTTGTCACCTCCATATCGAGAAACATATCCTTAGTCCTTTTCGTATTTCAGATGTTCTTGACCGCTGTCCATGATCCACTCTGGATTACTTTGGTACCTTCCTGCTAAGCTTATTGCTAAGCATACGTCGGTCTGTACACAACATTGCATACATGATAGAGCCTATGGCTGAAGCATAGGAATTTTTTCATTTTCTCTCTATCTTCTGCTGTGGTCGGGCATTGAGTTCGACTCAACTTCACACCTTGTAGCACGGTAAGAATCCTTTCATGCTCGATCCATATTGAACTTTTTCAATATTTTGTCAAGGTATGTGCTTTGTGAAAGTCCTATTAAGCGTCTTGATCTATCTCTATAGATCTTGATGCCTAATATGTAAGCAGCTTCACCGAGGTCTTTCATCGAAAAACTTTTATTCAAGTATCCCTTTATGCTATCCAGAAATTCTATATCATTTCCAATTAATAATATGTCATCTACATATAAAACTAGAAATGCTCTGAGCTCCCACTCACTTTCTTGTAAATACAGGCTTCTCCAAAAGTCTCATATAAAACCATATGCTTTGATCACACTATCAAAACGTTTATTCCAACTCCGAGATGCTTGCACCAGTCCATAAATGGAGCGTTGGAGCTTGCACACTTTATCGACACCTTTTGGATCAACAAAACCTTCCGGCTGCATCATATACAACTCTTCTTCTAGAAATCCATTCAAGAATGCAGTCTTGACATCCATTTGCCAAATTTCATAATCATGAAATGCAGCAATAGCCAACATGATTCGGACAGACTTAAACATCGCTACGGGTGAGAAAGTCTCATCGTAGTCAACCCCTTGAACTTGTCGAAAACCTTTCGCAACAAGTCGAGCTTTATAGACAGTAACATTACCATCAGCGTCAGTCTTCTTCTTAAAGATCCATTTATTCTCAATGGCTTGCCGATCATCGGGCAAGTCAACCAAAGTCCATACTTTGTTTTCATACATGGATCCTATCTCAGATTTCATGGCCTCCAGCCATTTTGTGGAATCTGGGCTCATCATCGCTTCCTCATAGTTCGTAGGTTCATCATGGTCAAGTAACATGACTTCCAGAATAGGATTACCGTACCATTCTGGTGCGGATCTTACTCTGGTAGACCTACGAGGTTCAGTAGAAACTTGATCTGAAGTTTCATGATCAATATCATTAGCTTCCTCACTAATTGGTGTGGTTGTCACGGGAACCGGTTCTCGTGATGAACTACCTTCCAATAAGGGAGTAGATACAGTTATCTCATCAAGTTCTACTTTCCTCCCACTCACTTATTTCGAGAGAAACTCCTTCTCTAGAAAGGATCCATTCTTAGCAACGAATGTTTTGCCTTCGGATCTGTGATAGAAGGTGTACCCAACAGTCTCTTTTGGGTATCCTATGAAGACACATTTCTCCGATTTGGGTTCGAGCTTATCTGGTTGAAGTTTCTTCACATAAGCATCGCAACCCCAAACTTTAAGAAACGACAACTTTGGTTTCTTGCCAAACCACAGTTCATAAGGCGTCGTCTCAACGGATTTTGATGGTGCCCTATTTAACGTGAATGCGGCCGTCTCTAAAGCATAACCCCAAAACGATAGCGGTAAATCGGTAAGAGACATCATAGATCGCACCATATCAAGTAAAGTACGATTACGACGTTCGGACACACCATTTCGTTGTGGTGTTCGGTGGCGTGAGTTGCTGAAACTATTCCGCATTGTTTCAAATGTAAACCAAACTCATAACTCAAATATTCTCCTCCATGATCAGATCGTAGAAACTTTATTTTCTTGTTACGATGATTTTCTACTTCACTCTGAAATTCTTTGAACTTTTCAAATGTTTCAGACTTGTGCTTCATTAAGTAGATATACCCATATATGCTCAAATCATCTGTGAAGGTGAGAAAATAACGATATCCGCCACGAGCCTCAACATTCATCGGGCCACATACATCTGTATGTATGATTTCCAACAAATCTGTTGCTCTCTCCATAGTTCCGGAGAACGGTGTTTTAGTCATCTTGCCCATGAGGCACGGTTCGCATGTACCAAGTGATTCATAATCTAGTGATTCCAGAAGTCCATCAGTATGGAGTTTCTTCATGCGTTTTACACCGATATGACCTAAACGGCAGTGCCACAAATAAGTTGCACTATCATTATCAACTCTGCATCTTTTGGCTTCAACATTATGAATATGTGTATCACTACTATCGAGATTGAATAAGAATAGACCACTCTTCAAGGGTGCATGACCATAAAAGATATTACTCATATAAATAGAACAACCATTATTCTCTGATTTAAATGAATAACCGTCTCGCATTAAACAAGATCCAGATATAATGTTCATGCTCAACACAGGCACCAAATAACAATTATTTAGGTCTAAAACTAATCCCGATGGTAGATGTAGAGGTAGCGTGCCGACGGCGATCACATCGACTTTGGAACCGTTTCCCACGCGCATCGTCACCTCGTCCTTGGCCAGTGCTCCACTACTAGGGAAAAGCCTATACACAGAATCTTATCAGCAGCGCGCCTCAAAATAACTCGCTGCTGCTAACTAGCAGTAGCGCGGTCCACAGCAACCCGCTGCTGGTAAAAACATAGCGATGGCGCGTCCAACGAAAGACGCGCTGCTGCTATAATTCCTACGAGGCCGCCATGAGGCTAGTTATAGCAACAACGTTAGCACGACGCAGCGCCATCGCTACTTAGCATAGTAGCAGCGCCTTTCCCGCACAAGCGCTATCGCTAAGTTTCCTACAAAATTTAGTCCCACCTCGCTCCGTGAAGAGAGTTCATACCACCTTAAATATGTTACTTCCACACTTTGACAAGCACTTGATCTTCATTGAACTCTATGTGTAGAATTTGTGGCTGCAATATGAGTCTTCACCTGTTCCTAAACCGGTGAGGACTCATATTATCGAATCAGATTGTACACAAAAGATCGTTGATGATCAATGTGTATTTTGCATGTTGACATATATCGAGAGCGCTTTATATTGAAAAGCGCTGCTGCTAGGTAGCCTAACATGGCGCGTTTTTCGAAGAGCGCTTGCTAAGCCATCTATCTCCTCCTTCCGATCCACACTCACACACACACCACAAATTCTATCTCTGCGCCCGCCCGGCGTCGCCCTCTCCTCCTCAGCGTCTGCGCTTGCGCGCCCGTCGCCGCTCCTCCATCTGCGCCACGCGCCGTCTCCTCCTCCTCCTTGCTGGACTCGGTACCCGGCCTCCTCCTCCGTCCTCCCTCTCCACTCGCTGCTGGCCGGCCCCTCCTCGCTCCGCCTTCCTCCTCCGTTCTCCCTCAATCGCCGCACTGCCGCCCCCTCCAGCTCCGCCTTCCTCCTCCATCCTACTCTCTTCTCCCTCCTCGAGTCGCCCTCCTTCTCCCTCCTGCTCATATGCAACATTTGATTTAGTTGATTTAGTTGACTTAGTAGAACATTTTGATTTAGTTGATTTAGTAGGCTAGTTGATTTAGTTGCCTTAGAATATTTTGATTTAGTTGACTTAGTAGGTTAGTTTATTTAGTTGACTTAGAACATTTTGATTTAGTTGATTTAGTAGGCTAATTCATTTAGTTAATTTAGTTGACTTAGAACATTTTGATTTAGTTGATTTAGTTGACTTAGAACATATTGCTTTAGTTGACTTAGTAGGCTAGTTGATTTAGTTGACTTAGAACATTTTGATTTAGTTGATGTAGTAGGCTAGTTGATTTATTAGTTGACTTAGAACATTTTGATTTAGTTGATTTAGTAGGCTAGTTGATTTAGTTGACTTAGAACATTTTGATTTAGTTGATTTAGTTGACTTAGAACATATTGCTTTAGTTTATTTAGTAGGTTAGTTTATTTAGTTGACTTAGAACATTTTGATTTAGTTGATTTAGTAGGCTAGTTGATTTAGTTGACTTAGAACATTTTGATTTAGTTGATTTAGTAATCCTTTGCTCATATTGCTTTAGGAAGAATGGCGCCACCACCACCACTATGTCAATCAGCAAGTCAAGATCGCCACAACCTTGCAACCGGCAAGCTGTTCGGCATCTACTTCCGCCGAGTTTTCGTCATCTGGGTAAGAAATTAGATGAAATGTAATAACTATTTTATTTTAGTGTTGGCATTACTGCATTGTGTCATTTTGCTTAGTTTACAGATCGTCCCATGCAATGTGAGGTTGAAATTCAACAAGTCGACAGAGACACTGTGACATTTGAGGCTCTGGGGGCCGTACACTATGGAGGTCGAGAAAGGACGCAATATGTCGCAGATTGGAGGAGATGGATGGGCCTGTTTAAATTAGCCGCATGCATCTTCTCGGTGGTGAGTTGATCAGCTTCAACTTCCGAGTAGAAAGACCCAAACTAGCTGTCATTTATCTCAACCTGGTGGAAGATGATGAAGATGACGAAGATGATGAAGATGATGAAGATGATGAAGATGATGAAGATGATGAGGACCCACTTCATGAAGCCATCGTAGCTCAAAGAACAAGGCTGAGTGAGGAGGAGGTGTCCAACCTGTGGGACATAATTCCGCCACGTCTTGACTTTGTCGGGTGACACGGTCAAGTCAACCGGTCACGCCTCTTGAGTCGACCTACAGGGCGAGTCATTGGGGGCTTAGTGAACCCGAACCAATGTCATGCCACTTGGCGGCGCATTGCCACGAGTCTTTGGGGACTGGCCGGCCTTTCCCATCGCTTCGCCAAGGGGAGCTTGGTTGCGTCGACATGGGTAATGCCATCGACCAGCTCGTAAAGCTTTTCTTTTGCAAAAATTGTTGCCTTTGTTGCCATGTTTTTCATAATTGATATTGATTTTTTGTTGCGTTTTTAAACCGACAGCGTTTTATCGGTTCAACTATCAATTACAAATTGTGAGAACACGGTTAAATCTTAATCCGGAGTTTATTTACCGGTTTACCTTTTTCTTGTTATCATAATTGAATAACAAGGGGCTTGTCTTGATTCGTACGATTTATATAAGAGTTGTTTTCTCCCTTTGCAAACGGTCATGGTTTTAAGGCCTCCGCTTTAAGTTTAGCTCGCCCGACTTCATACCAGACATGGCGGGTATTTGTATCACATATTTGTTGGATTTTTGATACATATATTCAATATCATAAACGGTGGTATCACGCCAAGAGTTCAAATTTTACAGTTGCGGGAAGTGCGAATCAAGCAAAAGTGTCACCATTTATGCGTGGCATATTCAAAGCAGTATTAACTAAAAGTTATTACAAACCACGGTGCCCAAGTAAGATCATTGTTCTTTGAGCAACCGCCAGCGGATATTTAAACCGGCCTCGGTTCAAGCCTGCTCATCTTCCATCTTCCGCTTCCTCGTCTCTACCCATTGGTGAAATCACAGTGGTCGATCGATTCCCATTAGCAACGAAAAACAGCTTCTTCATGGATCGGGAAGGCGGTTCAATATCGAGGGCATAGGTATGCTACGGATTGGAGGGATCAGATTTTCCGCTTCAAAGTTGGGGTGGCACTTTCGCTTATTACGGTCATTATATTGTGCTTGATAATGCTCCAAATCGCTTCCGGTGGTGACAAGCGGAGCGCCTGCACGGTTTATTGCCGTAAATCCTCTTCATTAAATTGAACCATCTTCCTTCACTGGGGTAGCCTTGACTTCCACAGGTCAAAATCTGGTACCCATGGCTTGGCTCGGATCAAAGCATTAATAGCTCGGTCGAAGGCGGCAGATTTCACCTCCTCAATCCGGGCAGGAAGCATGGACAACGGTTGAGTATCTTGGATCAAGGAAGGTGCGGGTTGTTGTCTTGAGCTGTGGTGATGTCTGTTGAGCTCCGTATATAGCTGTTCTACTAAGGTGTAGATAGCCTTGATTTCTTCCGCATCATTTAGAAGTGCCCAATCGAGTGCCTACAACGGTAAAAGTTAGTCTCAGCGGAGGGTTATGCTCTGATGGTTCAAAACATCACAACTGTTCAAAGGAGCTTACCAAAGATTGCCGATCATAGAGTGTACTTGCCGCTTCTGGCTGTCGGATCATCTACCACGGTTTAAGGGCACTTGACATTTTACGCTCGTTTGATTAAATTGGCCTTCTCGTGGCGGTCAGCTGTTCTTTCTTGAAGCCTTCCTTCAATTGTTGATTTAGTTCAAGCACTGGTTAATTCTCTCTTGGCCTTCTCTTTTACGACTGCTTTGGGTTTTCAACGCCGCTTGTAATCGGCAATCCGGTCCTCCTTGATTTTCACCTCGGCACATGTATCGATAGTATGTTGACAAGCAATTCAAGAAGTCAAAGTCTCAACCACACAACAAAGTTATATGCTTGACACTTGGGGCTAATGTACCTTGATTTTTATATATACGCTAGATGACAAAGTCCCAAGCTCAATACAAGTATTCAACTTGGCACTTGAGGGGCTAATGGCTATTGATCTCACGTATGTTTCCAAAGGCAGTTTTATTGAAGCCCGGTTTAAGTATGCAAATTAAACCGACCCACAGAGGAGCTATCTTGAGTAGTTCAAAGTTGTGAAGGAATATATTCAAGTCGGTTTGATCAAGATTACAAACCGGCCCTTAGAAACTAAACGGACTGATATAATGGCGATGAAGTAAAGGGTGGGTTACCTCAAACTTGTCTCTCATTAACTTGACAGGAGCCGACTTCATAGTCACGGCTAGTATAAAGCCGGTTTAAATAGCAGAATGAAGGTCTTGGGGCTCAGGCGAGCATATATGTTTCCAGTTCAACATCCCATTTCCTTTATTCAAAGCGGAAAAATCTTTTTTCGTTGTGCTGGTTAAAGTTGCGGATTCCCAGTTCGAGCGGCCCATACCGGTAATTACCATGTCATCATCTTTGGACTCGACGGATTATGTGAGCACGACCGTTTTGTCGGCGGAGGCCATGATTTATCAAACGGACGGTCTTGGCGGGTGGATCGGCGAGAGGTTGAAGTGTTATGAGCCTTTCTTGGGAATAAGACATCTTGTATCGGAGGATCATGGGAATGTCTTGAGGCAAAATTTTCAAGATACGGTGCTCTCTCATGATCTAAAGCGGCATCTTCTTCCTTTTATCCAAATGGGCCTTCTTCTTTGCTGGTTTTGGTTTAGTTCTAAGAGACAAAGTCGAGGGAAAGTGTAACCATTACACAATATATTAGAAGCATATGGTCGGTTTGGCTTACGTGGCTATCTTCAATGGTGGTAGCTGAGTGGCGATGATTCACGGAGGATGAATGGGAGTGACCGATAATCAGTCAGACGGATTAAGAGGTTGTGGAAGAAACCGCTTTAGAATTTAAAGCAATAAAAAGTCGGAGACCTCGGGTGGCTTTCGAACCGGCTGTTTGGTAAACGGCGGAGGTAACTACGACCCTTGTGCGGGTTGTGCGTGAACCTCATGTTGCTGCGTCTTCATAAGAAATTTGGGATCCAAATAAGCAAGAGGGTGAGAAAAATTAACTTTCGGTTTGCTGGCGAAATTTTGGTAAAAGCAAATTTCTGAATCGGATGAGAGAATAGTTACCTCGGCGAATCTGCATTCTTTGGCATCATCGACAAGCATCATCATCAATAAAGTGTAAAAAGCAAGCCAAGAGAATCAAGTTCTACCTCAAGATCCGGATTACCCATCATCGTCAATGGCTGGTCGGATGAAGCGTTGGTCTTTCTCTTATGGGCTGATTTCTTGACAACTTTGGTTTTGGGCGGGTTGGCGCCTGCTTTCTCCGCTTTATCTTGTGAAAGTTTTTTGCTCCAAAGCGGATTATCACCACTGATCGAGAAATAATTAAATGTTAGATACATGAAGCGATACTGGGTTTAATGATGGAACAACTAGAAACTTACCACCGGTTTGTTGGTGGTGCGATGAGAGCTAGACCGGTTTGAGCACGGAGGTGCTCCGGTTCATTCAGTATCCTTTTACCGAGTCCGTAACTTCATCATCGAAAGTTCGAGTTTGGTGTCGGAGTGAGTCGTCGACACTACGGTGTCGCAACGCATCAACCTTGGCTCGAAGGTATGCCCATGATAACAACGGCGTGCAAGGTCTATTCCGTCAAACCGTTAGCCATAAAAGCTCGGAGCTTGGACGATTCAGGGGCATATTTGCTTCTATCTTTGGCGCTCAATCTTTGTGGAAGCGGATGGGTGTTGCTGGCAGCTCTGGGCCAGCGGGTAAAGGGATTTTCATCTTGGTGAAGTATCCTTGCAATAAAACCAAGTCGCATTCCACTCCTTGGGGTGATATGGAGTTTGGCGTGGGGATAGGTGATCTCCTTCCTCTTTTGAATAGCCATGCCACCCAATTCAGTATTGGGGCCGTCGGTGAATTCGGTCACGACGGTTTAGATGGAAGAGTCTCTAAACAGTTCAAGCGAGAAGGTTCCTCTTGAAGATATACTTGAGATAGTACTTGAAAGTGGCATAAATTGGTGGCGGAGTTGGGGCCAATGTCACGGGGCGGAGCTGAAAATTAGCTAACACGTCCGGTAAAATTTTGAGAGGCGGTTTTAAACCCCGGCGAGGTGATCTGCGAACCACAACTTCTCCTTCTGGGTGTGGGAGGACATTCCTCTCAGGGAACCCTCCGGTGGGTTTGTATCTTTGTCATCTAAAGCACCAATGAGACTAGATCATTCAGCTATGACTTCGGTGGCGAAGAACCCGATTGCATTCATACACTTGTTTGGCCATGATAAGATCTACAAAAGTAATTGATCCGGTTCAAGAGCATGCTTGATACAAGGTGATTGATCTAAGTTATGATAAACGGGCGGTGTCTATAAACGGTTTCTGTGATATGATATCGGTGGATTGGCGGTTCAACGAGGGACTAATGATATATATGTGCGGTTTAGCGGTCTTTTCCTATGGTGAGTTAAACCGCCTAATATAGGCTTTGGGCGATTGAAGCTATGGATAGTTTGCGAAACAAGTTTCACAAGATCCTATTATAGCTGGATCAAGCAGCTTCTGAAAGCGAAAATATTTCACGAGTAAGGCAAAGCAGATGGACTATGGAGCGGATATATACGAGAAGATCCATGGACTTAAGATGAAAAATCTAGGATCTTGCGAGGATCGCTATTAATATGAAATGAGTTCACGGTGTTGTTCAAAGTTAAAAACGGAACAAGAGCAGCGCGAAAACACGGTATGAAGCTGGAACCCTAAAAAACAGATCTAAGTCAAGAAGGGAAAAAGTTTAGAATGGAGAGAAGCGGAGAAGAGAGCCACAATGTTACAATGCGTTCAGTCGTCTGATGACTGCCGACCTGGCGAATCGGCAGCAGCTGGCGGAGCTCAAAACAGTGGCCGAGGAAGGCGAAGAAGAGGAGGCGAAGGGAAGAAAGAAATGACCCTTGGTCCTATTTATAAAGGCTGCCAAGTTAAATCAAGCGTGGATCCGAGCTGCTATTAAAAAGAAGCGTTATAAATGATAAAATTTCAGGATAGCGTCATGCGGTTCTGATAACAAGTGATAGCGACATGGCGGTTTACAGATCACTAGAAGATGTCAAGATACAAGCTTGTGAAGGATTGACATGAACGATTCAAATCAATACGGGGCCTAATGTTGGGATATTACCACTGGGTATGGCCCGGCCCTTTGGGCGAGTTAACTCCGTTAGTGGTATAAGCGGAAAGGCCCAAGGCACAGTAGTCGGTTTAGAACTTGTGGCAATAAACACGATGTATACTTGTCTTGTAATAAGTTGAATGAAGAGATACCAACGGGATACAGTATGAACGGTTGGGACTCTATCGGCAAACCAGGCGTCACTCGTGTATATAAGGGGCGACGGCGGCAGTCGAAGACAGAACAACCACAACTCGAGCCTAAGCGAGCTTGTTTGCTCTAGCCGCCGAGACCACATCAATTCCATCACAACTAGGCGTAGCTTTTACCTTCATCGAAGGGGCGAACTAGTATAAACCCTCGTGTCTTTGTGTCGCTTTAACCCCTTCAAGTAAACCGTAGCGATGGCTCCACGACTAAGTCCTTTAGCTAGGACATCGCGTGACAAATCCACGGCGGTGGATGTGCTAAAAACTTTCTGTGCTTTTAGCGATTCAACTGAGCCGAGGCGATCGTGCAGTAGAGCGGAGATGTGGCTGCCTTAAGTCGGACCAAAGCTTATCTACTAGAGTTGACCGGTGACGCCATGCCCTGTTATCAAGTTTAAGGAGGCATCACTCCTTTGAGCAAGAACTTATGCATGTGAAAGGAGATCGCCCGTGGCCACCGATAGCTGATGAAGCGGATCTCACCAAGTATCAGCGGGTTATGTGGCGAGAACAGGAAGAATTCCCCGGTGGAAAAAGCCTTGATGCATGATTCATAGCGGCCATTAATCATTTAGCATAATGCGACCAACAAAAGCGCGACTAAAGCCGCCACCTTTAGTCGACTGCTCTGAACAGCGACTAAAGGCCGTCCGTGGGCGAGGCGACGTCGAGCGGAGGACCTTTAATCAGGTTCTTACAGCCGCGACTAAAGGCCGCCTTGAGGTTTAGGGTTTAGCCCCCTAAACCTTTTTCATTTAATTTGTTTGTTTTAACATTTGCAATTTCCAAGTGTTCAGTGAAGTATATCTTGGAGAAGAGCCCAACATACTACTCTTCAGAGAGTTATTTTATTTAAACCGCCAGAATGAGTGTGCCAACGGCCAAAGTTTGGAACTTGGCGTTGTCTCGATCCAACGTCGGAGGGACGTAATTTTTCCTTATGCCAACCCGCCGAGTCACCCCAAAGACTGGAACCAGACATGGTTCTACTGTCAAGACACTTCTCCGCCTGACAAGAATCCTCTGCCCGGCTTTCGTGCTCTGCGTCTGGAATCCAAACATCCACTTCCTGAGAAAATCACAGCCGACGAACGCAAGACGCTTGCCCCCACCCTGGCTAAGATCAAGGCTCTTCTGGGAAACGGGCTGAACGACATTGATTTAGTCCGGGTTTGGCTCGCCTGGCGGGTTATTCCATTGAGCCGCCGCCCCGGCCTAATGTGCACCTACACAGGCAAGAAAGATGATCCTCTGCGGCATAGCCCTGATGATTTGCCTGAAGATGTCATCAATGATATGACGAAGTCGCTCTTAAACGAGAGCCTAGCAGATTATGGTAAGGTGGGCTTAAGCCCCTTCTGCGAAGCTAACCCGGCTCCAGCGGTAAGCTGCCCATCTGAATAAATTACCTTCATTTTTTGATGTTTTTATCTATACTCATGTCTTTGCTAATTTTCACAGGCTGGTGATAAATTTTGGAAAGTTAAATACGATCATGAGGCTGCAAAGAAACCCGGGAAGGCCAAAAGAGCCGCTAGGAAAGAGGCTGCAAAGAAGAAGTGCAAGAAAGCCACCGCCTCTGACTTGCTTCAGCTAGAAGATTCTTCTGAGTCGGAGGTAGCCCTTGAATCTCTTGGCTCCTTTTTGAACCATCTTATTGACACTAATTATCAGCAGGAGGACACAAGAACAAGCCATGGCAAGGATGAAGAGGTAACTATCATTTCCTCCGACTCCGAGCCTTTGCCAAGACAGAAAATCCGCAGAGTAACCTAGAAAGTAAGATTTTCACATCCCTTAACTTATCAAGATCGTCAATTTCTTTTGAAGCAACAGATTCATGAGAGCCGGAGGCAGACCCGGACCAGCAAGGATGCAGAGCTCTCCTCCGGCTTACTGAACACCCCAAGGAAGCGCCGGAACGAGGTCACCTCTGATATAAATCTCTTTTATCCTTTGGCGGGTCTCACTTGTCAACCACTCAACTCTTCTAACTCGGATTATCAGGAAACTTCTCCTTCCTCCGGCGACTCAATGCAGTCCAATCTGCCGGCTTTCAAGACCGCTCCAGGGTAATGATAACCCACTTATCTTATATTCATTTCAATTCGTTGTATTTGCCCTAACCTTTTGATCTTATGCAGTGGAAAAGCAAAGCCCAGCAAAAGGGTAAAGAAGAATAAGCCGGCCGAAGAGCCGATTTTCAACGAGCCGGAACTTGGAACGGCCGCACCTGAGACTTAAACCCATGAGCCGCCCCTTGAGCCAGCGCATGACATGCCAACTGCTGACCCGCCTGCCGAGCGAGCCGCCGATGGCTCTGAAAACCCGGAAATCCCTAGCCTGATCAGGACAGATGATCCTCAATACCTTGATGTTGAGATCACCAAGACCGGCTTTGCTAAGCCGGGGAGACCAACCGTGCTGGCCAAGTGCTCCGCCAAGGAGGAGCTTCTGGAACGCCGTCGGGTCAAACTTGATGTCGCTGATTATACTCACATGAGTATTGGAGAAGTCTTTTCTGGCTATATGAGCCAAGTGCACAGCAGCCGTGACATCGAAATTGACATGGTGAAGCAGATGCACCAGAAATTTGAGGTACAATCCTTTCTCTATAGTCATTTATCCTTACTATGCCTGCCCCCAAGTCTATTGCTTATGATGAATACGCTGTAGACTTAGAAACAAACTTACTGACATTAGTAATATATTTGGATAAAGTATGTAAGAAATCCGGCTTACTCCGTAGTCCCCAAGGGGCGGCTTAACCAGTATGGCTGAGCCGGTCCTTCATATGGTTGTATTGAATAAAGTACTTGAAAACCTTAAACAACAATATGCATTAGCCCCCGAGTGCCAAGTACGCTTTCTTGCAAAGTGCTTGGGACTCACTGTCATGAACCACCACTTTAAGTAAAATTCTTCAGTAGACATTAGCCCCCAAGTGCCAAGTGTTGTTGCTTGCAAAAGGCTTGGGACTAAATATTGCATCATGATAGTCCTGATTTTGACCCGGTATTTGTACAGGCCACCACTAGTCAACTTGAGTCAGAAGTGTCTGATTTGAAGAACCGCCTTGAGGCCCAAGAGACGGAAACCCAAAGAGTTGATTCCAAGTTTAAATTCAGTGTTTCTGAACAAGAAAAACTGAAGAAAGACTTTGAAATGGAGAAAAAGGCCTGGGCTGATGAAAAAATTGCTTTGATCAATCGAGCTGAGAAGGCTGAGGCGGCTCTTGAAGAGGCAACCGGTAAATTATCCGGCTTAAAACGCCATGTCTCTCAGATGGTCTCAGCAATCTTTGGTAAGTCACCCTGCAAGTGTTAAATACTTGAATCTTTCTATTGATTAGATAAATTGTAATTAACTCACCTGACAATGTTTATGCAGGCCCGAGGAGTTCAAATCTGAACCAAGAAATGTTAATCAAGCTAAAGGCGGTTTATACGCTGGTGGAACAACTGTACACCGGGTCTCAGCGTGCCTTAGCCAAAGTGGCCCTGTCCAATGAAGTGCCCACACTCCTGGTGGATGTTGGGGATATTACCACTAGGTGTAAACCGGCCAGCCTGGGCCGAGTTAACTCCGTTAGTGGTATAAGCAGAGAAAGGCCCAAGGCCTGTAGTCGGTTTAGAACTTGTAGCCATAAACCGGCCTGATGTATACTTGTACTGTAAGTTAGGAATAGAGATACCAACGGGATACAGTATGAACGGTTGGGACTCTATGAACCGACAGGCGTCACTTTCGTGTATATAAGGGGCGACCGGCGACGGTTCGAGACAGATAACCACAACTCGAGCCTAAGCGAAGCTTGTTTGCTCCTAGCCATCGAGACCACATCAATTCCATCACAACTAGGCGTGGCTTTTACCTTCATCGAAGGGGCGAACTAGTATAAACCCTCGTGTCTTTGTGTCGCTTTAACCCCTTCAAGTAAACCCGTAGCGATGGCTCCACGACTAAGTCCTTTCGCTAGGACATCCGCCATGACAAATCCACGACGGTTGGTGCCCACCGTGGGGCTATCGCCGCGATGGTTTGGCGATCTTGGAGGGCAAGCTCAAAGAACTTCGAAGGCTACGTCGTGGGCGGATGACCAAGAGTCATCGCGGCGGATCTACATCGGCGCGGATGGGGTCCCGAGGCGATTCAATTGAGTATGGGTACGGGTCCCCTTTGGTGGCATACATGTTTTCATCGGCAAGATCGGGAGCTGGGCTGGCCGGACATCTGCACCGACCTCGTCCGAGGCGGCTCAGCGTGCACGACCTGCCCAGTTAAACCGGCCATGAAGCATGTCTTCGTTGGAGTCATCCACGGAGGAGAACACGGCGCCGGTTCGAACACGGTAGTGAGACCGTCGTTTATTCGGCGATTTAATCTTCAGCGGAGAGACGAGTCATTGTACCGGTTGCAGGGCGATATGATTAGGGGCTGTTCCGATGGCGGCGATATTCGGACCCCCAAACCAGATCAACGGGTTGGAATATTCATAGCGATGCACGAGCGCAGCGAACCACTCTTCAACCTGCTGCAGCGATACTTTCCGGATCAGCAGCGGTGGTGGCGAGGGCAGAGGCCGGTGCGCCCGCCGTTCAAGTTCTATCGGATCTGTTTGATGCTCTTGCTGCGCTTATGGCGAGGACAACCCGGCGGATCAGAGGCTCATAATGCAGAAATTGCGAAAGTGAAAGAGCAGATCACACAAGCCAAAGCGGATCTAGCGGCAGAAAAGGAGCGGATGGCTGCAGAGCGAGCCGCTCTGGACGCCCAGGCTTACAAACTCATGCTTGACCAGAGTGCGTCGCAGGAGGTGTTGAAGCGGAAGTATAGATCACGCCTACCATTAGGGTTTGATCCCAGAAATCTCTTTCAGACCCCAGGAGCTGGACCCAGTAATCCGCCTCAGCACCGGGAGGCAAACCGGATTGAGGCACTAGGGCCAGGGGCGACGGTCCAACCACGCCAGATGGAGCCTCCTCAGCAGAACACGGTGGTTCCCCCGCCGGTTCAAACACCCCCAGGTCATTATTCTAATCCTATGGACAACCTTGTTGCAGCCGCTGCCCGGTTGGAGGCTATCCCGGTCAAAGGGGATTCCCCACAAGCAGTAGAGACGCGCCGGGTTAAGGAGCTTCTCCGGACTGCACTGATTCAATAGGAGGCATATTCATATGGCCGCGATCGGATTCATTCTATGCCCCGTCCAAGCCGGAGCTATAGCAGGCGCGTGGATGAGCCGGCTATATCAAGCAACGCGCGGGACCGTGAAGCGGCTCGTGGCAATAACCCGGCGGGTGGTGTTCGTGATGCTCACGAGGTGGTGGATCGGGCCCGGGCGTGAAGAGAGGCTGAATTAGCAGCGCAGGATGACGCGGGTCAACAAACACCGGTTCGCCCTACCACCTTCGCCGGACCAGGAGTCGCATCCGCTTTAGGGGTGCCCTGTTTGATCCCCGCTTTACGCAATGTATGCCTGCCCAAAGACTTTAAGGGTCCGCGCAAGGTGCCGAATTACACCGCCGATTTGTCCCCTGAAGCGTGGGTTGAAAGTTATGAGATGGCCATGGATATGCTAGATGTGGATGAGGCCGCGTGTGCAAAATATTTCACCATGATGCTTGAAGGCACGGCTCGTACTTGGTTGAAGAGCCTACCACCCAACTCTATCAGCTCATGGGCCCAGTTACGGGCCCGGTTTATCTAGAATTTCAATGATACATGCAAGCAACCCAAATCCATAGTAGACCTAGCGGCTTGTGTCCAGGAGGAAGGGGAGTCAACGACCCGTTGGAGTACGCCGTGTTTGAGATTTTGCACTCCTCGGCAGATCAACGCTGACTCTGCGATCTTAACCTTAGAAGGCAACTGCCGGTTTGAGCCTTTAAAATTGAAATTGGGGCGCATGAAGCGGTTCTGTAATGACATGGGAACCATCATGGCCGCTTTAGTGAAGTATGCTGATTCGGACAATACCAAGGATCCCGAGGCAGATGATGATGAAGCAGGCAAGGGAAAGAAGAACGGCAACTCCAAGGGGCAACAGTACAAACTGGCTGGTCATGGAAACGGAGGCAAGCGCAAAGCGGATGGCAACATGGATTTCGTGGCCAATACTAATGCACAGGACATGGGGCAGCGGCACAGAGGCAAAGCGAATCGGGGTCCAAATCCTAATGCGAGCCGTTTGAATTACTTGTTGAATCAACCTTGCCCCAAGCACGGGACGAAGGAGTCCCCAGCGAACCATCTCTGGAAAGATTGTTATATTATGCAGGAGTTCAAAAACTCTAATGCTTTCCGGTATGACCAGGGGACAGGTGGCGGTTCAGGATCCGGTTTCCACGGGCCGGGTCACGATGGAGCTTTCGGTTCAGGTCTTAATCAAGGCGGTCACAATAGTCAGAATAATCAGAACGACCAGCAGCAGCAGCAACAGCAGTCGGGTTATGAGAGCCAACCAAAGCAGTTGAATAGTGGGCAGTATCATGTTTTCATAACTAGCTTGGATAAGCGCGACCGAAAGCTTCACAAACGAGCAGTGAATTCTGTTGAACCGGCCTTGCCACGTTACTTACGTTGGTCGGAGCAGCCTATCGTATGGAGCAGAGAGGACCATCCTCCCCGGGTTGATAATCCGGGCCAGCTGGCATTGGTGGTAGACCCTCAGGTGGGGGGTTATAAATTCACTAAGGTGCTTATGGATGGAGGAAGTAGTATTAATATATTGTACTATGAAACTTTCCGTCGCATGGGTCTAACGGACAAGGATCTCGCACCGTCTAATCTGAGGTTCCACGGCGTAGTACCGTGCAAATCTGCATATCCTGCCGGTAAGATAGCCACGGATGTGGCTTTTGAGACGAGCACGATTCCCGATCTGAAAAATTAATCTTTGAGGTAATCAAGATCCGGAGCCCATATCACGCCTTGTTTGGGCGGCGGCATGCTAAGTTCATGGCACGACCTTGTTATATCTACTTGCAGCTCAAAATGCGGGTTACAAGGAACGATAACGGTGCATGGAAGCCGCGGGTCGCTTTGGAATGCGAGGAAGGTGATGCAGCTTATGCAGAGGCGGTCTGTGCCACGGAGGAGTTGAAGTTTTATAAGGACAATGTTGATCCGGCAGATATGACCCCTTTAAAGAAACCTACTACAGGGCATGAATCGGATCTGAAGTTTAAATCAGCAGCTGAGACCAAACTTGTTGACTTCGTACCAGGCGATTCGTCCAAGCAGTTCACTGTCAGTGCCAACCTGGATCCCAAATAGGAAAGCGCGCTCATCGAGTTCATCCGTCAGAATCGGGACATCTTTGCATGGAAGCCATCTGACATGCCGGGTGTACCGAGGGAACTCGCTGAGCACAAACTTAATGTGGATCCTAAGTATAAACCGGTGAAACAGTTCCTCCGCCGGTTTAACGAAGAAAGGCACAAGGCCATTGGAGAGGAAGTGGCCAGGCTTTTGGCAGCTGGCTTTATCATTGAAGTCTTTCATCCGGAGTGGCTTGCTAATCCGGTGCTGGTCCTTAAGAAAAACGGCACTTGGTGTATGTGTGTGGATTACACAGATCTTAACAAGGCCTGTCCAGCGGATCCTTTTGCCCTCCCCCGCATTGATCAGATTATTGATGCCACAGCAGGCTGTGAGCGTTTAAGTTTTTTGGATGCGTATTCTGGATATCATCAGATCAAAATGGCGGTTAAGGACCAGGAGAAAACAACGTTTATAACTCCCTTTGGAGCCTTCTGCTATGTATCTATGCCTTTTGGGCTCAAGAGCGCCCAGGCTACTTATCAGCGGTGTGTACAGAATTTCCTGTATACACAAATCGGCCGCAATGTGCATGCTTATGCAGATGATATAGTAGTGAAATCAAGACAAAAGGAGACACTGGTGGATGATTTGAAGGAAACCTTTGACAACTTGCGCATTTACAAGATGATGCTTAATCCGGCCAAGTGCGTCTTTGGTGTTCCGGCAGGCAAGTTATTGGGGTTCCTGGTATCTAACAGAGGAATTGAGGCTAATCCGGAGAAAATTAAAGCTATTACTTCCTTGGCTAAACCGAAGTGTATCAATGATGTTCAGCGTTTGGCGGGCAGAATCGCTGCGCTGAGCCGGTTTATCAGCCGCCTCGGAGAAAAGGCTATCCTTCGCACCGAATCTTGAGGAAGAGATAATTTAAATGAGTCCGGCTGCTGATGAAGCATTTGAGGAGTTAAAACGGCAATTGGCCAATCCGCCTGTTCTCGCGGCCCCGGTTGACAAGGAGCTGCTATTGTTATATGTTGCAGCCAACTGTCGAGCAGTTAGCGTGGCTATTGTGGTAGAATGGAAGGATGCAGGCAAGGAATATCCGGTTCAGCGGCCGGTTTATTATATCAGTGAGGTACTTATTGAGTCCAAGCAAAGGTATCCGCATTGGCAGAAGCTAGTCTATGGTGTTTTCATGGCGGTCGGAAATTGAAGCGAAGATTTGCAAGGGCACCCCATCACGATGGTCGATTCAGCTCCTTTGGGTGACATTATACGTAACCGGAGGCGATCGCGGATTGCCAAATGGGCCATAGAGCTTGGGCGCATGGACTAAAGTATGTACCACGGACAGCGGTGAAGTCTCGAGCACTTGTTGATTTCATTAATGATTGGGCGGAGTTACAAGCACCAGAGGAGAAGCCGGATCACACATATTGGACTATTCATTTCGATGGATCCGAGCGGTTGGAAGGCTCGAGGGCTGGAGTCGTTTTAACTTCCCCGGTGATAAGTTTTGTTATGTTCTCCGCTTAATGTTCCTTGTACTAATAATGCAGCTGAGTCTGAAGCCTTGCTCCATGGTCTCCGGATGGCTAAAGAGATGAACTTAAGCGGGTTAAGTGCTTTGGTGACTCGGACCGGTGGCTCGGCAAGTATCGGCACTTGGGATTCCAAGGACCGCTTATGGCCGCATATCGTCGAGAAGTGGATAATATAGCGGGTTGCTTCAAGGGTTATCAAGTGGATCATGTGGATCGCCGGAAGAACGAAGCAGCGGACGCTTTAAGCCGGTTGGGTTCTCAGCGTAAACCGGTCCCGCCTAATGTCTTTTTGGACGTATTGCACAACCCGTCAGTCCAGCTCCCTGGTGAAGCGGATTTGGCTATTCCTGATCCGGAGGCCCAATTGGTGGCGGCACTACATGCTATTCCGGATTGGACGGTTCCTTTTCTTGCG
Organism: Aegilops speltoides; assembly: GCA_021437245.1. Taxonomy (NCBI): domain Eukaryota; kingdom Viridiplantae; phylum Streptophyta; class Magnoliopsida; order Poales; family Poaceae; genus Aegilops; species Aegilops speltoides. The sequence goes on from CM038142.1 coordinate 36,984,165, forward strand.
TACATGACTCGAGGGGAATTACCAGAAGATGAGATTCTGGCCAGACAGATAATCCGGCGCTCCAAGTCTATGACGATTCTTAATGGTGAGCTGCATCATTGCAGTGTATCAGGGGCATTTCAACGGTGTGTTTCTCCTGAGGAAGGCTGTGAAATCTTAAGAGAAATCCATGAAGGGGATTGTGGACATCACGCCGGTTCAAAGTCTCTGGTGGCAAAGGCGTTTCGTCACGGATTTTACTGGTTGACAGCACATGCTGATGCGGAGGACTTGGTTAAACGGTGTGATGGATGTCAGAAATTTTCCAGGCGTGCTCATGTACCGGCACAAGAATTGAGGATGATCCCAATAACGTGGCCGTTTGCAACTTGGGGGCTGGATATGGTTGGGCCCTTTAAGCGATCCAAGGATAAGAAGACCCACCTTCTGGTGGCAGTAGACAAATTTACCAAGTGGGTTGAAGCGAGCACAGCCGGCAAGTGTGATGCAGCAACAGCGGTGCAGTTCATCAAAACGGTGATCTTCCGGTTTGGCTTTCCACACAGTATCATTACTGATAATGGTACTAATTTATCCAAGGGTGCTATGAAAGAGTTCTGTGAACATGAGCACATCCGGCTTGACGTGTCATCAGTGGCTCACCCCCAGTCCAACGGACAGGCAGAGCGAGCTAATCAAGAGATCTTACGAGGCATCAAACCCCGGCTTATGGTTCCGTTGTAGAGAACACCAGGATGCTGGGTTGAAGAGTTACCATCTGTGCTCTGGAGTATCAATACTACGCCAAACCGGTCCACTGGATACACACTGTTCTTTATGGTCTATGGAGCGAGCGGTTCTCCCCGGCGATATCCGGCGCGATTAAGCCTCGTGTGGCGGCTTATGTTGAAGCGGACAACGAGACAGCACGGCAAGACGCTTTGGACCTGTTGGATGAAGAGCGTGATATGGCAGCTGCTCGTTCGGCGATTTACCAGCAAGATCTTTGTCGTTATCACAGTCGCCGGGTTAAAACCAGAACCTTTCAAGAAGAAGATTTGGTGCTTCGGCTCATCCAAGACCAGACAGATATACACAAGTTATCCCCACCTTGGGAAGGACCTTTTGTGGTCAGCAAGAATCTGCACAACGGGTCATACTATCTGATTGATATTCGAGAGCGTCAAGACTCACGCACGTCGGAGGAGGAGACCAACAGGCCATGGAACATAGCTCATCTTCGGCCTTACTACACTTGAGCCATCGGCTCTATTTATGTACATATCATGACAATGTATATATTATCTTGATATAATAAACCGGAGCCTCGGCTAAAAGCGGGGTCTCTGTCTTTCTCATCATGCGTGGTTACATGGAGTGATTACATTTTTAAAGCGGCCTCGGTTTACCCCTTGACATTTGTTTTTATCACTTGGGGGCTTGGTTGTGTCGAACCAATGCAACACCTCTTGATAGGCGAAAGCCACCAGATCATTGGGGACACGGTCAAGTCTGAACCGGTCACGCCTCTTGAGTCGGCCTCTGAGGGCGAGTCATTTGGGGCTTGGTGAACCAGAACCAATGTCATGCCACTTGGCCGGCGCATTGCCACGAGTCTTTTGGGGACCTGGCCGACTGGCACCATCGCTACGCCTTCGGGGAGCTTGGTTGCGTCTGACATGGGTAATGCCATCTGACCAGCTCAGTAAAGCTTTTCTTTTGCAAAAAATTGTTGCCTTTGTTGCCATGTTTTTTTCATAATTGATATTCGATTTTTTGTTGCGTTTTTTAAACCGACAACGTTTTTATCCGGTTCAACTATCAATTACAAATTGACAGAACACGGTTAAATCTTAATCCGGAGTTTATTTACCCGGTTTACCTTTTTCTTGTTATCATAATTGAATAACAAGGGGGCTTGTGCTGATTCAGCACGATTTATATGGGAGTTGTTTTCTCCCCGCTTTACCGACGGTCATGGTTTTTAAGGCCTCCGCTTTAAGTTTGGCTACGCCAGCTTCATACCCAGACATGGCAGGTATTTGTATCACATATTTGTTGGATTTTTTGATACATATATTCAATATCATAAACCGGCTGGCGGTATCACCGCCACCGAGGTTCAAATTTTTCTGGTTGCAGGAAGTACGAATCAAGCAAAAGTGTCACCATTTATGCGCGAAGGCATATTCAAAACAGAAGTATTAACTAAAGTTATTACAAGGCAACACGGTGCCCAAGTAAGATCATTGTTCTTTGAGCAACCGCCAACGACAGATATTTAAACCGGCCTCCGGTTCAAGCCTGCTCTTCATCTTCCGCCGCTTCCGCTTCCTCGTCTCTACCCATTGGCTGGAAATCAACAGTGGTCCAGTCGATTCCCATTAACGCGTGAAAAACAGCTTCTTCATGGATCAGGGAAGACAGTTCAATATCAGGGGCATAGGTATGCTTACGGATTGGAGGGATCAGATTTTCCGCTTCAAAAGTTGGGGCTGGCACTCGCTTGTTCTGGTCATTATATTGTGCTTGATAATGCTCCAAATCTGCTTCTTCGGCCAGCTGACAAGCCAGAGGGCGCACTGCACGGTTTATTGCCCGTAAATCCTCTTCATTAAATTCAGAACCATCTTCCTTCACACTGGGGTAGCCTTGAGCTGCTTCCACCGGGTCAAAATCTGGTACCCATGGCTTGGCTCGGATCAAAGCATTAATAGCTCCGGTCCGGGCAGCAGATTTTTTCACCTCCTCAATCCGGGCAGGAAGCATGGACAACCGGTTCAGAGTATCTTGGATCAAGGAAGGTGCCGGGTTGTTGTGCGAGGCTGTGGTGATGATACGCTGGGCTCCGGTATATAACTGTTCTACTAAGGTGTAGATAGCCTTCAGTTTCTTCCGCACATCATTTCCGAAGTGCCCAATGCGAGTGCCTACAACAGTAAAGAGTTAGTCTCAAACCGGAGTTATGCTACAGCGGGTTCAAAACATCACAACTGTTCAAAGGAGCTTACCAAAGATTGCCGCAGTCATAGAGTGTACTTGCCGCTTTACGGCTGTCAGATCATCTACCACCGGTTTAAGGGCAGCTTCAGCATTTTCTGCTCGTTTGATTAAATTGGCCTTCTCAGTGGCCCAGTCAGCCTGTTCTTTCTTGAAGCCTTCCTTCAATTGTTCGTTGGCGTTCAAAGCACTGGTTAATTCTCTCTTGGCCTTCTCTGTTTCGGCCTGCTGGGTTTTCAACGCCGCTTGTAAATCGGCAATCCGGTCCTCCTTGATTTTCACCTCAGCCTGTGTATCGATAGTATGTTCAGCAAGCAATTCAAGAAAGTCAAAGTCTCAACCACACAACAAAGTTATATGCTTGACACTTGGGGCTAATGTACCTTGATTTTTATATATCGCTAGATGACAAAGTCCCAAGCTCAATACAAGTATTCAACTTGGCACTTGGGGCTAATGGCTATTTGATCTCGTATGTTTCCAAAGGCAGTTTTATTGAAGCCCGGTTTAAGTATGCAAAGTTAAACCGACCCACAGGGCTATCGTGTGGATTTCAAAGTTGTGAAGGAATATATTCAAGTCGGTTTGATCAAGATTACAAACCGGCCCTTGGGGGCTAGACGGACTGATATAATGGCAGTAAGTAAAGGAGTGGGTTACCTCAAACTTGTCTCTCATTAACTTGACCAGGCCAGCTTCATAGTCACGGCTAGTATAAAGCCGGTTTAAATAGCCAGAATGAAGGTCTTGGGCGCTCAGAGCAGCATATGTTTCCAGTTCAACATCCCATTTTCCTTTATTCAAAGCGGAAAAATCTTCTTTTACAGTGTGCCTGGTTAAAGTTGCAGGATTCCCCGGTTCAGAACGGCCCATACCAGTAATTACCATGTCATCATCTTTGGACTCGACGGATTATGTGGGCACGACCGTTTTGTCAGCAGGACTGTGGGATTTATCAAACCGGACGGTGCTGGCAGGTGGATCGGCAGAGGTTGAAGTGTTAACAGGCCTTTCTTCGGGAATAACAGCATCTTGTATCGGAGGATCATTGGGAATGTCTTCAGAGGCAAAATTTTCAAGATCTGGTGCTCTCTCATGATCTAAGGCGGCATCTTCTTCAGCAGTTTTATCCAAATGGGCCTTCTTGCTGGGTTTTGGTTTAGTTCTAAGAGACAAAGAGTCAGGGAAAAGTGTAACCATTACACAATATATTAGAAGCATATGGTCGGTTTGGCTTACCCGGCGGCTATCTTCAATGGTGGTAGCGAGTGGCGATGATTCACGGAGGATGAATGGGAAGTGACCTGATAATCGGTCGGACGGATTAAGAGGTTGTGGAAGAAACCCGCTTTAGAATTTAAAGCAATAAAAGGTCGGAGACCTCGAATGGCGCTTTCGAACCGGGCTGTTTGGTAAACCGGCGGAGGTAACTACGACCAACTTGTGCGGGTTGTGCGGCGAGCCTCATGTTGCTGCGTCTTCATAAGAAATTTGGGATCCAAATAAGCAAGAGGGTGAGAAAAATTAACTTTCCGGTTTGCCTGGCGAAATTTTGGTAAAGGCAAATTTGCTGAATCGGATGAGAGAATAGTTACCTCAGCGAATCCTGCATTGCTGGCTTCAGCATCATCCTGACAAGCATCATCATCAATAAGGCGTGTAAAAAGCAAGCCAAGAGAATCAAGTTCTACCTCAAGATCCGGATTACCCACATCATCGTCAATGGCTGGGTCAGATGAAGCAGTGGTCTTTCTCTTATGGGCTGATTTCTTGACAACTTTGGTTTTGGGCCGGGTTGGCCGCCCTGCTTTCTCCGCTTTATCTTGTGAAAGTTTTTTGCTCCAAAACGGATTATCACCCTGGATCAGAAATAATTAAATGTTAGATACATGAAGCAGTAACAGGTTTAATGATGGAACAACTAGAAACTTACCACAGGCGGTTTGTTGGTGGTGCAGTAAGGAGCTAGACCGGTTTGAGCACAGAGGTGCTCCGGTTCATTCAGTATCCTTTTTACCGAGTCCGTAACTTCATCATCAGAAAGTTCGAGTTTGGTGTGTCGGAGTGAGTCGTCGACACTACCAGTGTACTGGCACATCAAACCGGAACGCCGGCTCAGAGGCAGTATGCCCCATGATAACCAGCAGCGTGCAAGGTCTATTCCCGTCAAACCGTTAGCCATAAAAGCTCGGAGCTTGGACGATTCTTGGGGCATATTTGCTTCTATCTTTGGCGCTCAATCTTTGTGGAAGCGGATGGGTGTTGCTTAGCCGCTCTGGGCGAAAAGCCGTAAGGGATTTTCATCTTGGTGAAGTATCCTTGCAATAAAACCAAGTCGCATTCCACTCCTTGGGGTGAGTATGGAGTTTGACGTGGGGATAGGTGATCTCCTTCCTCTTTTGAATAGCCATGCCACCCAATTCAGTATTGGGGCCGTCGGTGAATTCAGTGCGACGGTTTAGATGGAAAAAGTCTCTAAACAGTTCCAACGAAGGTTCCTCTTGAAGATATACTTCAGATAGTACTTGAAAGTGGCATAAATTGGTGACGGAGTTGGGGCCAATGTCCTGGGGACGGAGCTGAAAATTGGCTAACACGTCCCGGTAAAATTTTGAACCGGGCGGTTTAAAGCCCCGGGCCAGGTGATCTGCGAAGACCACAACTTCTCCTTCCTGGGGTGTGGGAGGACATTCCTCTCCAGGGACCCTCCAGTGGACTGTATCTTTGTCATCTAAAGCACCAATCGAGACTAGATCATTCAGCTATGACTCGGTGACGCGAGAAGGAACCCAGTTGCATTCATACACTTGTTTGGCCATGATAAGATCTACAAAAAGTAATTGATCCGGTTCAAGAGCATGCTTGATACAAGGTGATTGATCTAAGTTATGATAAACCGGAGGCAGTGTCTATAAACCGGTTTCCTGTGATATGATATCAGGTGGATTCTGGCGGTTCAACGAGGGGACTAATGATATATATGTGCCGGTTTAGCAGTCTTTTCCTATGGTGAGTTAAACCGCCTAATATAGGCTTTGGAAGCAGTTGAAGCTATGGATAGTTTGCAGAAACAAGTTTCACAAGATCCTATTATAGCTGCGGATCAAGCATGGCTTACGAAAATGAAAATATTTCACAGAAGTAAGGCAGAAACAGAAGTGGACTATGGAGCAGATATATATGCAGAAGATCCATGGACTTAAGATGAGAAAATACAGCGGATGCGCAGGGATCGCTATTAATATAGTACAGGTTCACGGTGTTGTTCAAAGTTAAAAGAACAGACAAGAACGCGCGAAGAACACAGTATGAAGCTGGAACCCTAAAAAACAGATCTAAGTCAAGAAGGGGAAGAAGTTTACCGGGAATGGAGAAGACGCGGAAAGAGGCCACAATGTTCTGGTACGTTCAGGTCGATGCAGCGGCCTAGACGAGGCGGAAGTCGACGACGCTGGCGGAGCTCCAAGAACAGCGGCGCGAGGAAGACGAAGAAGAGGAGACGAAGGGAAGAAAGAAATGACCCTTCGGTCCTATTTATAAGGCTGCCAAGTTAGGTCAAGCGCGTGGATCCAGGAACTGCTATTAAAAGAAGGCGTTATAAATGATAAAATTTCAGGATGACGTCATGCCGGTTTACAGTAACCAGAAGTGATGACGACATGGCGGTTTACCACTCACTAGAAGATGTCCAAGATACAAGCTTGTGAAGGATTGACATGAACCAGTTCAAATCAATCGGGGCCTAATGTTGGGGATATTACCACTAGGTGTAAACCGGCCAGCTGGGCGAGTTAACTCCGTTAGTGGTATAAGCAGAAAGGCCCAAGGCACGTAGTCGGTTTAGAACTTGTAGCCGTAAACCGCCTGATGTATACTTGTCTTGTAAGTTAGGAATAGAGAGATACCAACCGGATACAGTATGAACGGTTGGGACTCTATGAACCGACAGGCGTCACTGTGTATATAAGGGGCGACCGGCGACGGTTCGAAGACAGAGACAACCACAACTCGAGCCTAAGCGAAGCTTGTTTGCTCCTAGCCATCGAGACCACATCAATTCCATCACAACTAGGCGTGGCTTTTACCTTCATCGAAGGGGCGAACTAGTATAAACCCTCGTGTCTTTGTGTCCGCTTTAACCCCTTCAAGTAAACCCGTAGCGATGGCTCCACGACTAAGTCCTTTCGCTAGGACATCTGCCGTGACAAATCCACGACAGTGGATGTGCTAAAAAACTTTCTGTGCTGCCCCAGCGATTCACTGAACTGAGGCGATCGTCTGTAAGAGCCGGAGATGTGGCTGCCTTAAGTCGGACCAAAGCTTATCTACTAGAGTTAGACCCGGCTGACATCGCCACTGGTTATCCAAGTTTTAAGGAGGCTGTCACTCCCTTTGAGCAAGAAGACTTCGCCACTTGTGTGAAGGAGATACGCCCCGTGGCCACCCTGATAGCTGATGAAGCGGATCTCACCAAGTATCAGCCGGGTTATGACGCGGAGAACCAGAGAATTCCCCACTGGTGGAAAAATAGCCTTCGGTCGCGGTTCGCAACGGCCATTAGTCGCGGCTGCGCAACCGCGACCAGCAAAGCGCGACTAAAGCCCGCCACCTTTAGTCGCGGCTGCTTCGAACATGACTAAAGGCCCGTCCCGTGGGCGCCAGGCGACCGTCGGGCGGAGGACCTTTAGTCGCGGTTCTTCGCCAACCGCGACTAAAGGCCGCCCTTGAGTTTAGGGTTTTAGCCCCCTAAACCTGTTTTCTGTTTAATTTGTTTTGTTTTATTTCTTTTGTGCTTTATTTTAATTTTGAAGGAGTTTCATATATTCTACGGTACTACATACATGCATATGAATGTACAATTTCAAATAAATTTGAAATTAGAACCAAAAAAATTCAAGAGGAATATACAATATATATTCAATATCATCGGATGACCATATACAATTTTGAACAAGTTTCCATACATGATTTAATCCATATAAAGTTCTTCGTCCTCGTGATAGTGTTCTCCTTTAGGATGGAGGACTTCCTGCAGAACCATCCAGCTAGTTCCTCTTGAAGTGGTGGAAGCGAGCTTACGGACTAAGCGTCCACCGGAGGTTATTCCTCTGAGCATTGGTATCACTCGGATCAACCCGCTCAGAGGTGTATCTCGGATCATCTCCTGAACAAAGTATGCACATAGATTGGTCAACGGTGGCTGAATATCCCGATCTTAGTCTTTACCCTTTTGAATTCTAGGTCTTTTTGAATTCACCGACCTTTGTATCTCTGAACCGTCTCCAAACCCTACGAGGCAAAGAAAATTAAATGGACAAGAGAGTTATTAGTTACTTGATATTAGGAAATGAGCGAAATAGGCCGATCGATATAGAGCGCAAATGAATGAAAATAATTACTTCGCAGCATTTTTCGATGTCGCCCAAAGCTTTGGATCCTTATCCGAGAGTCGTGGGCGAGACATTACGAGGTGTTCACTTTAATTACTAGCAGAATCCAAAGGAACTGCGGACACGATACATGCACATCGTCATGCATAACTCATCGATTAGCCGCCACATACCATGCATGGAGTAAACAAAGAGAATGTGCTCAAGATGAAACACTCACCCAAAATGGTAAGGAAATAGAATATCACTTTTGAGTTCCTGCTTTAAGAAACGCCCACAGTGCGCCTCCACGTCGTCGGGTAATGCTCCAACACAACATCATTAACGATGTGTGGGTCAATGAACCCAACATCATGGATGTTCCTTACTCGCATTCCTTTTTCTTCATTCGCATGTATAATAGAGGACACAACAATATAGTTAGGACATATATATAGTGCGAGGCAATATGAGCGAGATGGGGTAGAAATTAATAAATCACTTACGTAATGTAGCAACGATGATAGATTTGTCGAGCTCGCGCAGATTGAAAAGCTGGAACAATTCACTCAGTTCAACTTGTACATAGTAATGTTTGAAGTGATGCTCATGTCTAACTTCCGCATAAATATAATCTTTGGCGTTTTAATTTTTATGTAACCCTTGTACCAATTCAGCAGACGTTTCATTTGGTCGGGTAGATCCTTTTCTCGCGCAGGCTCGACGAGAGGCCCATTCTTGACATATGTAATTACTACCTCCTCTCGGCAACTCATCAAGGCCTAACAGTTCACGAAGAGTAATACCTAAGTTGGCGCTTGTTCTCGCACTTTCGTTCTGTCAATCCTGTCTTTGCCGCGGCTTGTATGATCTCGGGGCATCCGGACGTAGGATTCCACTATAAGCGGGCAATCGATTGTTTACTTTGTTCCCGAGCTGGGCAACTTGTTTCCGCTTTTTATACTTCGGCCTTCTCCGCTCTTTGTTCTCCTTGAACATGAGTGCCTGCTTTTAAGTTCACGTGCATAGTCATTAGGGAGATTCTTGGCGGCTTGGGACGGTGTGCTCAAAATGACTTAGCCCACTTCTTTTCTTGATCGAATATATCTTGGCTTGGGCTCGGGCTCTCTTTTCTTCTTGCAGTCCGCCTTCCATTTCTCCAAATCAGCGATCGCGCCAGCGTCGACTTCCTCGGCACTCGTTCCCAAGGCCTTGTGGGGAGAGGCTTGATGATGGCTCCGGTACCTTTGTGGTCTTAGGTACATAAGGGTCCGGGTTAATACTCGAGACTTCTTCTTCTTTGCCATAGGTGGATTGGGGCGGCGTCTCATCACCCGGCCGGACGAGGATCGGGGCGGCGGATGATCACCACGGACGTTGTGGGCTCGGGGCGGCGTCGGTGATGTGACGGAGGTGTAGGTGAACCGCCACCACCACCACCACCACCACCACCGCCACCGCCACCACCACCACCGTGAGGGGGTGGACTTGTTGTCCTTGGCGCCTCGCTTTGAAACTTGATAAACTTCTTTTGCCATAGAATGTAATGGCGCTTGACATCTTCAAGTCTTTTCTCCCCTTGGTGTAGCAATTTCAATCTCCGGTCCTCAAACCCTTTGACTATGTCCTCCACCGTGACACGAGCATAGCCATCTTTAATGGGGTTGTTGTGGTGGAGTGCTCGAATAAACATGGTAAAGCACTGCCGATGGCTACCTTCATGGATATGTTCCCCATAGGATAATACAGATGACATTCTTTCATCTCCTTTATATCGCCCACGGGTAGCGAGGAGGCTCCGGTGCAGTAATTTCGACCACCGAGGCTCCGGTGCAGTAATTTCGATCGTCGGTGCATCTACACCAGCCGGTGGGGCCTCCGTGGAAGCCACGCTGCTTCTCGCTGCTGGCTTCCGAGATCCGCCGGATGATCTTCATCTTGCACCCGAGCTGAATCTCTTCGCTACTAGTACACTCATGGTTTTCTTCATCACTTCCATTTCGATGCCAACCGCCCACAACATCCGCTTCCCGATCCATCTTTCTCTTACGGCTTCAGAATCAGACGGGTCATCGCTTACAGGGAACCCTATTTTCCACGGAATGTGCCCCATGCCTCGTACACGTCCTCCGTGTTCAGATTCGAGGGCTTTTGTCGTAGCGTCGTTCTCTCTGTTGAACTTGATCTTCCCTCTTGAGCAGCCTTCATTGCGTCAATAAGGGCTTGGGTGGGTTTAATTAATTTGCCTGGTAAACACACTCCCCTGTCTCCGGGTTGGCGTTCCCCATGCCCGTACCACCAGCTTTTGGCCCTTGGGTCCCATCCTCCGTACTGGGCGGATTCCTCGCGCCTCAGCTCGTTCTCCATCTTCTCGAACCTAGGCACCCAAATGCGATACCCTCCTGGCCCCATAACATGATTGTACTCCTTCTTAGCCGCATTTTCCTTATTTTGTTTCGATATTTGAAGGAACTGCTCCGATTTCTTTTGCTTCACAAATTCTGGCCAATCATCTTTCGCTTTCTCATATTGTCCTCTGAAATCCGGAGTCTTGTTACGCTTGACAAAGTCACGGGCTAGATTTTGCTTGAATTTCCGAATCGTCGGCCATCTTATGAAGAGCGAACTGTTTGACTTTCCTCCTCCTCTCCTTGTTTTCCTCAATCTTGTTACCCTCCTCATCGAATTTGTTGTATTCGGAGGTAGAACGAAATGTTCCATAAGCTTCGTCAAGCAATCTTTTTTGTTCTCTTATCGACAAAAGAACCATCAATTCGTGCCTTCTTTGGCTCATTCCACTCTCGACGGTGATCGAGGCGTTGTCTCTAACAATGGCTCCGCATTGGCTGATAAACTTGGTGGCGTTCTTGCGGGGCTCCAGCCGACCGCGGTTGCAAAGTCGACAACTTTGGATGGTGCATGTTTCTCCTGGTTTCATCGTCTGGTTGCGCCACGCTTTGACGACGTACTCGATTGTTTTGACGATCCGGCGAGGGCTAAAATAAGAAAGAGAGTCGCGCGTTAGTACACATATTTATTCAAATCGGTTAGTTTGTATCACGGAGGCTCAATGTATATATATACCTCGGCGCGGAGGTGGTTGCTACTTCCATTTGAAGATCGCTGCGTTTATCGGCGTTTCTTGACATCATCTTCTTGACGGCGCCCTTCATCTTCACCGTCAAGGTTCGAGATAAGAAGAGATATCATCTTCTTCTTCTCCGGTCGGCACATATTGAATATCGCCGTTTATGATGCGAACATATGTGCTTCACCGTCCGGATCATAGTTGTCCATAATCGGGTCACTCTATCGTCCGACATTATGTCGATCCTGAAAACATGTAGTAAAAACAAATTAATTAAGTGAAGAAGGGGCGGTGGCGGTGGCGGTGGCGAAAGGCGGTGGCAAAAGGAGGCGAGGAAGGGGTGGGAGAGGGTGTCATGAGAGCGCAAGACAGGCGGGTTTAGGGTTTAGGGTTTTAAGTTGGCGGTTTTCTTTGGCGGTTTTACATTGTTTTTGTTTTTGGGGTTTAGGGTTTTAAGTTGTTTACCGTTTTGTTAAACTAAAACTAGTTAAAATTAAAGAACAAAAAAAAAAAAAATTCCTTTTCCTTTTCTTTTTCTTCTTCTTCCTTTTCCTTTTCTTTTCTTTCTTCTTCTTCCTTTTCCTTTCTTCTTCTTTCTTCTTCTTTCTTCTTCTTCCTTTTTCCTTTTGTTTTTCTTTGACGGTTTTCTGTTGTTTTTTGTTTTTGGGGTTTAGGGTTTTAAGTTATTTACCGTTCTTGTTAAACTAAAACTAGTTAAAATAAAAGAACAAAAAAAAAAAAAAAAAAATTCCTTTTCCTTTTCCTTTTCTTCTTCTTCCTTTTCCTTTTCTTTTCTTTCTTCTTCTTCCTTTTCCTTTCTTCTTCTTTCTTCTTCTTTCTTCTTCTTCCTTTTTCCTTTTGTTTTTCTTTGACGGTTTTCTGTTGTTTTTGTTTTTGGGGTTTAGGGTTTTAAGTTATTTACCGTTCTTGTTAAACTAAAACTAGTTAAAATAAAAGAACAAAAAAAAAAAAAAGAAAAAATTCCTTTTCCTTTTCCTTTTCTTCTTCTTCCTTTTCCTTTTCTTTTCTTTCTTCTTCTTCCTTTTCCTTTCTTCTTCTTTCTTCTTCTTTCTTCTTCTTCCTTTTCCTTTTCTTTTCTTTCTTCTTCTTCCTTTTCCTTTCTTCTTCTTTCTTCTTCTTTCTTCTTCTTCCTTTTCCTTTTCTTTTCTTTCTTCTTCTTCCTTTTCCTTTCTTCTTCTTTCTTCTTCTTCCTTTTCCTTTTCTTTTCTTTCTTCTTCTTCCTTTTTCCTTTTCTTTTCTTTCTTTCTTCTTCCTTTTTCCTTTTCTTTTCTTTCTTCTTTCTTCTTGTTTTCTGTTGTTTTTGTTTTTCCTTTTTTTGTTTTTGTTTTCTTTAATTCTCAAGGGCGGCAGGGCGGCGTGCGTGGCGGCGTGGGCGGCGGGGCGGCGGGCAAGCGCGCAGTGCGTGGGCGGCGGGCGGCGGGCGGCGGGCGGCGGGTAAGGGCAGGCCTGTGGGCGGCGGCGAGATCGGCGGCGGGCGGCGGCAGGGCGCAGGGCGGCGGCGGCGACACTGGGACGGGCGGCGGCGCCATCGGGACGGAGCGGCGGCGCTCAGGCGTCGGTCGGCGTCGGCGGCGCTTCAGCGTCGATCGGACGTCGCTGGGCAGCGCCAAGCGTCAAGAGAGAGGCGAATGGGGCAAACTGCTAAGTCAGATGTTATAAACGAACCTTTAGTCGCGGTGGGAGGCGGACGCGACTAAAGGTACCTTTAATCGCGATCGGCCTCCCAGCCGCGACTAAAGTGTTTTGCCACCGCTTCCGTTCAGCGAAAAAGAACCTTTAATCGCGGTGGGGAGGCGGGCGCGACTAAAGGTACCCTTTAGTCGCGACCGCCTCTCCCACCAGCGACTAAAGGGCTCTTGAAACTGGCGCGCGGTGGGATGTTTAGTCCCACTCGCTAGCCGAGAGGCATCGACAGTGGTTTATAAGCGGCTGCGCTCACCACTTCGAGCTCCTCTCAAATGCAAAGCTACGGGCCTATTCATTACTCAGGCTGTGGGCCTATTGGGCCTTCTGCGGGCTGAATCTGGCCCATTAATGGGTTTCTAGTCGTATTCGAGCCGTGGTGGCCCGATGGGTGGCATATTTTTATTTTTGCCTGTTTTTTGTTTTCATTTTTGCTTTATTTATTTTGTTTTGTTTCTACTTACAACAAAAACTTATTTATTTTATTTTATTTTGTTTCTAGTTACTTATTTATTTTACTTTATGATAATTATTTTTGCAATTAAAGTTTCCAATTACTTATTTATTTATGTTATTAAAATCTTAAAAATACAATTATATATCAAAAAATCAGAAAATAAAACTAATTCATTTTAAATTCTTGTTTTTCTTCTGTTTTTTCTTCCTTTTTTCTTCTTTTTTTTTTCTGCTTTGTTTCTTCCTTTTCTTGTTTTTCTTCTTTTTTCTTCCTTTCTTCCTTTTCCTTTTTTCTTTCTTTTTTCTTCTGTTTGTTTTTTTCTTATGTTTTTCTTCATTTTGTTTTTTTCTTCTGTTTTTCCTTTTTCAGAAAAATAAAACTAATCCATGGAGCATCCTCATCATTTAACTTAATCGAGAAAAATAAAAGGTTTGATACATCATTCAGTTCATCGACCAAATACAAAGTTTGGTACAATAAATTATTACACATCAATTCTTCCCTTGTGTCCTCGCTTGCTTACGATTGTGCCGTATCCATGGAGCATCCTCATCATTTAACTTAATGCTTGGGTCGGTGTTCACTTTGAAGGGCGGAATTTCAGCAAACATATTATAATCTTGACATGTCATCTTGTCCTCCACTCCCACGATGTTTCTTTTCCCCGAAAAGAACAATGTGGCGCTTTGAATCATCGCATGATGTCTTGATCGTTTTCTTATCTTTCCGTTTCCTCGGTTTGCTACTCATGTCCTTCACATAGAAAACCTGGCGACATCTTTCGCTAGGGCGAATGGTTCGTCAAGGTAACCAAGATTGTTGAAATCCACCATTGTCATTCCGTATTGCTGGTCCACCTTTACCCCACCTCCCGTTAGCTTGAACCATTTGCACCGAACAAAGGGACCTTAAAGGAGGTCCATAGTCAAGTTCCCATATCTCCTCTATGTAACCATAATATGTGACCTTTTGCCCATTCTCGGTTGTTGCATCAAAGCGGACACCACTGTTTTGGTTGGTGCTCTTTTTATCTTGGGCGATCGTGTAAAATGTATTCCCATTTATCTCGTACCCTTGGAAAGTCGTTATAGTCGAAGATGGTGTCTTGGCCAACATGTACAAATGATCTACAACATCATTGTCATTCATTAAATGTTTTCTCAACCAACTGCGAAAGTCTCCATGTGGGCCTTCCTAATCCAGATTCAGGCTTCCCGGGTTGTCCGGCGTAAAATATTCTTGTGTTTCTCAAAATGGAGCCACCAAGCTGGAATTGGTCGACCTGATGTGGTGTGCTTGATCGAGAATGGCCGTCCATACATATCGTTGATTTCCTTCCGATCGTGCCTTTTCCATTAGTCTCCCCTCGTGCGCGATCGAGGAAGACCAATCGGCTTAAGGTCGGGAACAAAGTCAACACAAAACTCAATTACCTCCTCATTTCCATAGCCCTTGGCGATGCTTCCTTCCGCCTAGCACGATTCTGAACATATTTCTTTAATACTCCCATGAACCTCTCGAAGGGAACATATTGTGTAGAAATACAGGACCGAGAACGGAAATCTCTTCGACTAGGTGAACCAGGAGGTGCGTCATAATATTGAAGAAGGATGGCGGAACACCAACTCAAATCGACAAGACATTGGATCACATCGTTCAGAACCGTGGTAGAACTTCGGATTGATTACCTTCGAGAGATTGCATTGAGGAATGCACATAGCTTCACAATGGCTAATCGAACATTTTCGGCAGAGCCCCTCAAAGCAATCGGAAGCAATTGCGTCATAATCACGTGGCGATCGTGAGACTTCGGTTTTGGAACTTTTCTCCGCCATGTTTATTATTCCCTTTATATTGGGCGAGAATCCAGACGGGACCTTCATCTGCTCGGGCATTCAAAAAGATGACCTTCTCTTCTTTGGTCGAGGCGTAGCTGGCACGACCTTGAAACCATTCGGATGCGGTCATCGTGGTCTTTCAAACGCGTTGGTGGTCTGCCGTGCTTCCTTTGTATCATTTGTCTTCCCATACACGCCCAAGAAGCTTAGGAGGTTCACGCAAATATTCTTAATAACGTGCATCACGTCGATTGCAGAGCGGACTTCTAGGATTTTCCAATATTCTAGCTCCCGAATATAGATTTCTTCTTCCACATGGCTGCGTGCCCGTCGGCTCCCTTCGAACTGATTGTCCGCGGGACCCTTTCCAAAGATGACTTTCAAATCCTTGACCATATCAAATACCTCAGCACCGGTCGTTCCGCAGAGCTTCGCCGGTGATCTGCCTTGCCGTTGTAATGCTTGCCTTTCTTTCTTCTTGGATGAGTTTTGGAAGAAATCGGCGATGCCCAAGGTACACGTTCTTCTTACAATTTGGCAAATGTACACTTTCGGTCTCATGTAAGCGGTGCGTGCATGCATTGTATCCCTTATTTGACAGTCCGAAAGGTTACTAAGAGCAGGCCAATCGTTGATGGTTACGAAAAGCAACGCCAGAGGTCAAATTCCTCTTGTTTGTGCTCATCCCACACGGACACCACCCACAGCTGTAAAGTTCATCAACTAATGGCCTTAGGTACACATCGATGTCGTTGCGGGTTGCCGGACCTTGGATGAGCACGGCATCATAATGAACTTCCGCTTCATGCACAACCAAGGAGGAAGGTTGTAGATGCATAGAGTCACGGGCAGTGCTATGGCTGGAGCTCGCTTTCGCCAAAAGGATTCATGCCATCCGTGCCGAGCAAATCTTATGTTCCTTGCGTCACCGCAAAATCTGTGAACCATCATCGATCTTTCTCCATTGCGTTCCATCTGCGGTGTGTCTCAACTCCCGTCCGACTTACGTTTCTCTTTGTGCCATCGCAACAACTTGGCATGCTTTTGTTCATGAGCAGACGTTTCAACCGTGGTATTATAGGAGCATACCACATCACCTTGGCGGGAACCCTCTTCACGGTTTCGGCCCTCAACATCGTCACCAGGTCATCGACTCGATCTTATAACGCAATGCGATTGCATACCGGGCATTCATTCAAATTCTCGTATTCACATGGTAGAGGATGCGATCGTTGATGCATGCATGTATCTTGTAACCTCTAAACCTAGAGGGCGACAACCTTCTTTGCTTCAGCGTCTTGGCGGGCAACTCGTTATCCTTTGGAAACATATTCTTCAACATTTTCAGCAAGTTTTCAAATGCCGAGTCAGCTACACCTGCCTCGCCTTCCATTTCAGCAAATCCGATGTGCAGCCCAGCTTTTTCAGACCATCATCGCATCCGGGTACAGCGCCTTTCGTGATCCTCTAACATGCGATCCAAATTCTCCCTCTCCTTTTCAGTTTAGCAGCGTCTCCGTGCATCAAGAATGGTCCGACCAAGATCATCAGCGGGATCATCCGTGCCTCTTCTTCACCTTCCCTTCACCTTCAGATCCTCCATGAAAGTATCACGAAATGAGCAAGATAGCTTTCATCGATGAAATCATCCCTTCTTCATCTTCTTCCATTATAACCCTCTTTCTCCATGCTTGGTCCAACAATTATAGCTTGGCATGAAACCCTTCAAGCGGATGCATGTGAACAACTCTTGAGGAAGAGTAACCCTTCTCATTCTTCAGATAACACATGGACGAGATAACAAAACCCCCCGCTTGTTCGCATTAGCCACTACGAGGAAATCTTTCAAACCCGTAGTGAACTCGCGGAGAGTCGGTTACCGTACATCCATTGCCGATTCATCTGCATTATTATAATATAAAATATATAATTAACCATCATGCATTTGTTATGAACTACACACACATGCATATTGACACATCAAAGGTTCATCAAGTTGCTAACCGCGATCGAAGAGTGTGGCTCCAACACTTCATGTCATGTTTGTTTCATGCTCTTGGGGCATTTCATCAAACACCTTATGTGCATAAGAGGAACCAAAAGCAAACCTACACCCACTTGTGAAGAGAATGGCTCCAAATGGCTAAGTGTTGGCTGCTGGATGGGTATATATAGGGAGGGCTTTAGTCGCGGTTGGCCAGGCCAGCATGACTAAAGGTGCCGAAGGCCTTTAGTCGCGGTTGGCACGGCCAGCGACTAAAGCCCCTCACGCACCAGCTGGCCACCGAGCGCCAGGGCCCGAGCCTTTGGTCGCGGTTCACCTCCAGAACCGCGACTAAAGGTCCCATTAGTCGCGGTTCCTACAGCTTCGCGACTTATGGGCTGGACGGAAAGCCTGTTTTTCCACTAGTGCCCACGCCACATTATGAAGTGACTAGCCTGATCCCTCCACTCCGTAAGCATACCTTCGCCCCTAAAGTTGACCCGGCCGGACTAATTGATGATGATGCTGAATTTGAAGCTTTGAATGGAATTGCCTGGTCATCATCAACCTTCCAGGAAAGGGAACAGGGCGAAGAAGCGGAGAAGGCTGACCTGGATACTTCAGGTCAACATGAGAATTAATCCACCGGGCGGCTCATACC
Organism: Aegilops speltoides; assembly: GCA_021437245.1. Lineage (NCBI taxonomy): Eukaryota > Viridiplantae > Streptophyta > Magnoliopsida > Poales > Poaceae > Aegilops > Aegilops speltoides. The sequence continues at coordinate 37,002,245 of CM038142.1, forward strand.
TGCGACGTGCTGAAAAAACAATCTTAACCATTCAGACTCGGGGAGTCATGTAATAGAGTAGAAATAACTTTGTTTTGCCGTGCCATCGTGCACGTTTGGTTAAGCCTTCATATTATATTCAGCCGTGTTATACTTATCATCTGCTTTCCTTATGCTTGACCAAGTCTTTTAACTGTCTTGCACACAGAAATAGATCACAAGATTCCTTGGCGGATGAGCGTAAGGCGGGTCATAATATCTTGACATATTACCATTAAGATAGAAAAAGAATCACAGATAAGCCTGTTGTAACATATAATGTTGAAACACAACTATAATCTCATACCCGTGATCTTTTAATTTGCACTGCCGGCTTATATGACCCGAACAGTAAGGGTGATAACCCAATCTTTGGAAACCAACACTTCCAAAGGTATGATGGTTCTTATATATTGGCGACTTATCATCCAAAATCAAGCCGGGTTAAAGTTAACCACACATGCACTTTTAACCTCAAAAAAGTCTCAAGTCAAATAAAGGTTGCTTTCAAAGAAAACTTAAACCAAATAAGAAGAAATAATCGAGGCTTCTGATTCGAATACGATCAGTAAACCGTTCCAAAGGGGTTAAGCTAGGATTCGAATATGATCATGTAGCCCCCAGTGGCTTTGGCGTTGCGCCGATCAAGAGGGTACCGACAACTATGTTCTCTTTGGTTCGAATACGACCTATGTTTGAACAGGAAGCCCCCTAATGACCTTGAGAGTTTTTAACGACTCTGATTCGAATACGATCAAAGTCGGTTCCCAAAGGGGTTGAGCTATGATTCAAATACGATCAAGAAGCCCCCTAGTGAGCTCAGCAGTGTGCCAATCAAGAGGGTAGCGACAGCTATGTTCTCTTTGGTTCGAATACAACCTATGTTTGAATAGGAAGCCCCCAATGATCATAAGGTTTAACAGCTAGATTCGAATATGATCATAAGCCAGATCAAGCGGGTCAAGCTAGATTCGAATACGATTAGCCCCCAAGTGATCATTTAAAATGACCATGACAAGGACATATTACCTTTGAGGATGAAAAAAGGACAGAGATCCTGCTTTATTACTTATCATAATATGTACATCATCAAATTATGTACATCATGAGAGCCGGTGACTCAAGTGTAACAAGGCCGAAGATGAGTGATATCCCACGACCGGCGGGTCTCCTCCTCTGACTTACGTGAGTCTTTGTGCTCTCAAACATTGATAAGGTAGTATGACCCGTTGTTCAAATTCTTGCTGACCACAAAGAGCCCTTCCCAAGGTGGGGATAACTTGTGTGCATCATTTTGATCCTGGATGAGCCGGAGCACCAAATCTCCTTCCTGAAAGGTTCTGGACTTAACCAGGTGGCTGTGATAACGGCGCAGGTCCTGTTGGTAAATCACCGAGCGAGCTGCTGCTAGGTCACACTTTTCATCTAACAAGTCAAGTGTATCCTGACGTTCTTGTTCATTGTCCACCTCAACATAAGCCGCCATGCGGGGCGAGTCATGACGGATGTCACTAGGGAGAACTGCCTCGGCTCCGTAAACCATGAAGAAAGGCGTATAACCCGTAGACCTGTTAGGAGTAGTATTTATGCTCCATATCACAGAGGGTAACTCCTTAACCCAACAACCCGACGTCCGTTGCAAGGAGACCAAAAGCCGGGGCTTGATGCCTTTCAAGATTTCCTGATTGGCTCTCTCAGCTTGACCATTGGATTGGGGGTGAGCTACTGACGAAACATCAAGCCGAATATGCTCACGTTGACAAAATTCTTCCATGGCACCTTTAGACAGATTAGTACCATTGTCAGTTATAATGCTATGTGGAAAGCCAAAGCGAAATATCACCTTCTTCATGAACTGAACCGCCGTGGTTGCATCACACTTACAAACTGGCTCTGGCTCAACCCACTTTGTAAACTTGTCATCCGCCACCAAGCGGTGGGTCTTCTTATCTTTGGACCGTTTGAAAGGCCTAACCATGTCAAGCCCCCAGACTGCAAACGACCAAGTAATTGGAATCATCCTCAACTCTTGAGCCGGCACGTGAGCACGTCTTGAGAACTTCTGACAACCATCACATTTACTGACCAAATCCTCTGCATCAGCGTGAGCCGTCAGCCAATAAAATCCATGACGGAAGGCCTTGGCTACAAGGGACTTTGACCCGGCATGATGGCCACAATCCCCTTCATGAATCTCACGAAGAATTTCTTGGCCTTCTTCAGGAGAGACACAACGCTGAAACACCCCAGTGACACTGCGATGATGCAACTCGCCATTGGCAATTGTCATTGACTTAGACCGCCAGGTTATCTGCCTAGCCAAGGTTTCATCCTCAGGCAACTTGCCCCGGGTCATGTAAGCCAAATATGGCACTGTCCAATCTGGGATGACGTGAAGGGCCGCCACCAATTGTGCTTCCGGGTCAGGAACAGCCAAGTCTTCCTCTGTGGGTAACTTGACAGAAGGGTTATGCAGAATATCCAAGAAAGTATTAGGCGGCATCGGCTTATGCTGACAGCCCAGCCGGCTTAAGGCATTAGCCGCGTCGTTCTTTCTGCGGTCAATGTGCTCCACTTGGTAACCCTTGAAATGTCCAGTAATGGCATCAACTTCACGGTGATAAGCCACCATGAGAGGATCCTTAGAATCCCACTAGCATGATACTTGTTGAGCCACCAAATCTGAGTCGCCAAAGCACCTTACCCGGCTTAAGCTCATCTCCTTAGCCATCCGAAGACCATGGAGTAAGGCCTCATACTCAGCTGCATTGTTAGTATAGGGAAACATCAACCATAGCACATAACAAAATTTGTCACCTCGAGGGGAAGCTAAAACAACCCCAGCCCCCGAGCCCTCCAATTGCCTGGACCCATCAAAGTGAATAGTCCAATACGTGTTGTGGCTTCTCTTTAGGCATCTGCAGTTCTGTCCAGGCATTGATGAAGTCCACCAGTGCTTGAGACTTGATAGTAGTGCGTGGCACATATTTTAAACCATGAGGCCCAAGTTCAATGGCCCACTTGGCGACTCGTCCTGTGGCTTCTCTGTTTTGAATGATATCTCCTAAAGGAGCAGAACTAACCACAGTGATGGGATGGCCCAGGAAATACTGCTTCAGCTTCCTGCTTGCCATGAACACCCCATAAACGAGCTTCTGCCAATGTGAATACCGCTGTTTGGACTCAATAAGTACCTCACTGATGTAATAAACCGACCGTTGAACCGGATGCTCCTTGCCAGCCTCCTTGCGCTCCACTACAATGGCTACACTGACGGCACATGTGTTAGCAACCACGTATAATAATAATGGCTCCTTATCAATGGGAGCAGCAAGGACCGGCGGCTGAGCTAGTTGTCGCTTCAGGTCCTCAGAGGCAGCGTTAGCAGCATCACTCCAGACAAAGTCGTCTGTCTTCTTCATCATCTGATACAGCGGTATGGCCTTCTCACGTAACCGGCTTATGAACCAGCTTAAAGCAGCAATACGACCCGCCAAACGCTAGACATCATTAATGCACGCCGGTTTAGCCAAAGAAGTGATTGCCGTGATCTTCTCCGGGTTAGCCTCAATGCCCCTGTTGGAAACCAGAAAACCCAAAAGCTTGCCTGCAGGCACACCAAAAATACACTTGGCCGGGTTAAGCATCATCTTGTAGACCCGGAGATTATCAAAGGTCTCCTTCAAATCGTCTATCAAGGCCTCCTTCTCTCTGGATTTCACCACAATGTCGTCCACGTAAGCATGAACATTGCGCCCAATCTGATTGTGAAGACATTTCTGCACACACTGCTGATAAGTCGCCTGGGCACTCTTAAGCCCAAAAGGCATAGACACATAGAAGAAGGCTCCAAATGGAGTAATAAAAGCCGTCTTCTCCTGGTCCTTTACTGGCATCTTGATCTGATGATAACCATAATAAGCGTCCAAAAAACTCAAACACTCACAACCCGCTGTAGCATCAATGATTTGATCAAAACGAGGGAGGGCAAAGGGATTAGGCGGACAAGCCTTGTTTAAGTCTGTGTAGTCCACACACATACGACAAGTACCGTTCTTCTTAAGCACCAGCACCGGGTTAGCCAACCACTCTGGATGAAAAACTTCCATAATGAACCCGGCCGCCAAGAGCCGAGCCACTTCCTCACCAATGGCCTTACGGCTCTCTTTGTTGAACCGCCGGAGAAACTGCTTGACCGGCTTAAATTTTGGATCAATATTAAGAGTGTGCTCAGCGAGTTCTCTCGGTACACCCAGCATGTCAGAAGGTTTCCATGCAAAGATGTCCCGGTTCTCACGGATGAACTCGATGAGCGCACTTTCCTATTTGGGATCCAGCTCAATCTTACCCACTGGGTACGCCGACTTACCGGGGACCACTCCATAAAAAACAGTGTTGGAGGTCTTGAGATTTTTATCAGTCAAAACCATGCGATGAGAAGTCTCATAATAGAGGATGTTGATGCTACTGCCTCCATCCATGAGCACTTTAGTGAATTTATATCCACCAACCTGAGGTGCCACCACCAAGGCCAAGTGACTTGGATTATCAACCCGGGGAGGGTGATCTTCCCTACTCCATATAATAGGCTGCTCAGACCATCTTAAATAACGAGGAACTACTGTCTCAACAGCGTTCACAACCCTCTTATGAAGCTTCTGGTCCCGTTTGCACAAACTGGTGGTAAACACGTGATACTGTCCACTATTCAACTGCTTTGGATGACTCTGGTATCCACCCTGCTGCTGCTGCTGACCTCCCTGGCCAGATTGTTGATTATAACCACCTTGATTACCCTGAGCATTTTGAAAATTGGAATTTGAACCGCCGCCCGGTCCATGAAAGCCGCCGCCACCTGAGCTGCCACCAGGCCCATGATTACCGTCGAACATGTTGGAATTCTTGAAAGCTTTCATGATCTTGCAGTCCTTCCATAGGTGAGTGGCCGGTTTCTGTGGTGTGCCGTGTCTTCAACAGGGCTCATTCAGCAACTGCTCAAGCGTGGGACTTGACCCGCCGGATCGAGGAGGTGGCCTCCCCTTACGTCACTGATTATTGCCCTGCGCGTTGGTGTTAGCCACAAACTCCAAGCTACCATCAGCCTTACGTTTATTATTACCTCCTTGATTTGCCGGGTTATGCTGAGGGGCCTTGCCGTTGCCATTCTTTTTCCCTTCCCTGTCTTTTCATCATCAGAATCGGGATCCTTGGTACTATCAGAGTCGGCGTACTTGACCAGAGCCGCCATCAGCTGACCCATGTCATTACAATCGCACTTGAGCCGCCTTAGCTTCATCTTCAGAGGCAAAAAATGGCAATTTTTCTCCAACATTAAGACTGCAGAGCCGGCATCCAGCTTATTGGACGAATGTATTATGGTCTTGACCCGGCGCACCCAATGGGTCGTAGACTCACCCTCCTCTTGCTTGCAATTAGTCAAATTCACAATTGACATGGGCTGCTTGCATGTATCTTTGAAGTTCTGAATGAACCGGGCTTTTAACTCTGCCCATGAACCGATGGAATTAGGCGGTAGCCCCTTCAACCAAGTGCGGGCAGTCCCATCCAACATCATGGTGAAGTACTTGGCCATCACAACATCACTAACCTCTAGTAACTCCATAGCCATTTCGTAGCTTTCAATCCATGCCCCAGGCTGTAAGTCGATCGTATAATTAGGCACCTTTCTGGGCCCTCTGAAATCCTTGGGCAAATGCGCGTTACGCAAAGCCGGCACCGGACAGGGGACACCTCCGGTCCTGGAGGTCGCGCCTGCCTCAATAGAAGTCGTCCGATAAACCGAAAAAGGCTGGTAAGCCGCCAGCTGAGCCGCCCGCTCAGCCTCTTGACGTATTCTATCCTAATCAACCAAGTTAAGGGCTCCATCGCGTGCCGGGTCATGCCCGCCTTGCTGGTTACGACATCGGGCATTGCTTGAAATGGCCGCTGAGTCCATGTGCCTGCTATAACTCGGGCTACGGCTTGGACGAGGGGTCGAATGAATCCTGTCTCGGCTATACGAGTATGCCTCCTGCTCTGCCAAAGCCGTCTGAAGAATCTCTCTGATCCTTCGAGTTTCAACCGCCGTTGGAGAGTCGCCCCACTGGGAGAGTCGCCAATCGTGCCGCCGCAGCAATCATGTTCTCCAACGGGTTAGAGTAATGACCCAGTGGTGTTGGTATATACTGAGGCATAGCGGTATTCATCCGGGGAGGCTCCATCGTACGCGGCTGAACCTGCGTCCCAGCCTCGGGTGTCACAACCCGGTCTATCTCTGGATGGTTACTGGGCCCTGCACCGGGTGTATGAAAAAGGTTTCGAGGATCGTAAACCAGAGGGAGCCGAGACTGAGTCTTCTGTTATCTTCTCCTCATGACCTCATTGGATGCATTCTGATCCATCATGAGCCGGAAAGTCTGTGCCTGAATCCGCTGATCCTGAGCGTCCAGAGCGACCCGCTCTGCGGTCATCCTGACATCTTCCGCTGCCAGGTCTTCCTTAGCCTATAATATATCTTGTTTTAACTGCACCACTTCCGCATCATGTTGAGCTTGATCCGCCGGGTTGACTGCGGCAACTAACAGAGCGGTCATCTTATCCATGAGATCCATTAGCACCTGAGACGGCGGGTGCACAGGGCCTCCTGCCCCGGCCGCCGCTAACCTAGAGTTATTGCTGCCGCAGTTGTGGAGTTTTGAATAGGTTGCGTGCCAGCCATGAAGATCCCAACTCTGCTCGACGGCTTAAGGAGATCCGGAATACTGCTGCCATCGGAACAGCCGCCAAGCCCGCCGTCTTGCAGTTGATACAACAAATCCGTCTCGCCCATGGACGACTCACCATCAGAATAGATAGCCGTCTCACCGCCAGATGCAGATCCTTCAGAGAGTCCTCCGTGGATGCATCCCACGAAGGCATGCTTCATGGATGGCAGAGCCCGGGCGGGTCTCGCACGCTGAGCCGTCTCGACGAGGTTGGTGCAGATGTCCGGCTTAGGGCCCGGCTCGCCGATCTTGCCGATGAAGACGTGAATTCCGCCGAAGGGGACCCGGTACCCGTACTCAATTGAGCCGGCATCGGGGCCCCTGCCCGGGTCGTCGAGGTAGAGCTTACCACGACGACTCTTGGTCATCCGACCCACAACGTATGGCTTAAGCCCTTCGAAGCTGCCCTTCAAGAACTCAAATCCGCCGTGCACTGGCCCCACGGTGGGCGCCAACTGTCGAGGAATTGTCACGTCAGAAGTCCTAGTGAAGGGACTTAGTCGTGGAGCCATTGCAAGTAGGAAGCTTAAAGGGGTTAATCGGGACAAAGGACACGTGGTTATACTGGTTCGGCCCTTACGGTGAAGGTAAAAGCCTATGAACTAGTTTTGAGTGGGATTGCTTATGACTCGATTACTAGGAAGCGGAATCACTTGACCTAGCTCTCGATCTGATGTTACTTGCCCTGAACCGCCGCCGGGTCATCCCTTTATAAATAGAGGTCGAAGCCCAGCGGCTCATAGAGTCCCGACCGGCTCATAAACAGTGTCCGGCTCGGTCTCTTAACTATTCTTCCCTTACAATAGTACATTATTCGAATTTACACAGAATCATGTGAATTAAGCACGTATAGGTGAGTGCAAAATATGGTAAGCTTTTAGTTAGAGTATCAAACATCAGATCATGGTTTCAATTCGACTTGGCCAAACTATTCGACATAATCTGAGTCGAACTAAGTCTAATACTAATTTGTTTGAATGTGATAAAATACGAAGATTGATGAGATTGAATAGTTCAATTATGATATGAATAGTCTAGAATGATTTTGACATGTCTATACTATATGCTCAGGAAGTCGCTAATATGGTATAACGTCAAAGATCACATGATGGTATACTGATAGGTTGCAGAAGTAGCCCGATGTGCGAAGGATGAGTTAACTCATGATTGCTGAAAGATTGACCTTGCATATGATGCAAGTATGATGGTCTCATATTATACTCAAATATCTATCGGTTACTGAAGAGTAAGAAGATGGATCAGAAGTCAATCATAGGATACTCGCGTTGCAAGTCTAGGCTGATAGAGAGTGAATCGAGGATCACACGCAATCAGCTTGCTAGAGACGGATGAGCGCAGTTGTGAGATTCACTAGACTATCACTGCAAATAGACACGTGGATCATGAGATGATGCTGAAATGCAAGGTTCCATCACTGACAATGACATGGAGAGAAAGAGATCTTCAAGATGGCAGTCGCACGACGGTTTACTGACAAATGATTGCAGTGCATAGTAAATATGACAGATCATTGTATTCTCAGGAAACATTGTTGCTCGTAGTTGAAGCTTCTTAGAATATCGAGTGAAATGGTTAACGCAATAGACGTGACTAAATAGCAATTCAGGCTAGAGTATAGTGCATATTCTAGGCATAGCAAGATATGAAAGTATTCAGCAACTTGCAAATTTCAGATCAAGCGCCAATTATGATATAGTTGCATACATTCTCTAATGGATACCAGATATGGCAATTAGTTTGAGCCTCCATTAAGTGATGAATCAGTCCTATGATCAGTACCCTGTAGACAAGATAATGAACCATGAGATAACTGATATGTTCAATAGGTGTCATACTAAATCAAATCCATAAACGTGATAAGTATTCTACAACATATGGACATGCGAGGTGATCTAAGCATGGAGATGAGATCTCTATGCAATCAGAGCAAGATTCAGGTCAGTTTAGATTCGCAGAGATCTAAAGTGCATTGCTAACTAGAATTGAATGCCAATAGGTTAAGGTTAGATTATGTTTTTGAGATTATTGAAACAGTTTACCTATACAATCTACAAAGAACATGCAATAGTATCAACATCACATAAGGCGTTAATCAGCATGTAATCATTTACATCAGGCAATTTGATCCATATCAGAGTAGAATATAGCTAATTAGTCAAGCTGATATATTGAAATCATGAGCTATTTTAAAAGTTAGACAATCAAAGTTGAAGACTTCATATCAAGCTCTCATGATATAGTGATTGCCAATAGCCAAGGGCTTAAATTTTACGAATGCAACTCAGTCTAGCAGGTACAGAGATCATACTGTAATCTAGAGCTTCGGGATGAGGCTTCTGAACACTCCATTGATCCAGATTCAGTCACTAAGTCACCTAAGCATAATATTTTGAGTCACTACTCTTTGGATAGATTGATGAATCAAATATTTCAAGTCGTATGAGAAGTATAATTACTCCAGATTATGTAAGGAATAGATTAGATGAGTAAGTGGTTAAACTGATGATACCTAAATCAGACATCCTATAGTGTAGGAAGGTAGTAAGTATCCAATGATTTAGAGTTGGAAAGTAAGAATGTTGTCTCAAGTGAGGTTTACACTGAAAGAGGTTGTCAAATCTATTTTCCGAGAAGGATCCGCAGAGAAGTTTTTTAAGCCTCAAGGTATACATGACGTCCAGTGTTTTTGGTCCTCAATGATTTAGATTTACTGGTGATAATTATAATCTATCACATTAACGTGTAGGAATACGGATGAAAATTTTCGGAAGATTAGACTTACCAATTACCATTTGTATTTGATACTAGTTATAGTTTCAAATGAACCATGTATACATGCAGTAAGTGGTCCAAAAGAATTAGAGTTCATTTTTGATCAAACTTGATGTGATAGATCACAGGTATAGCTAGTAAGTTTCGAAATTTATAATCTAATATTCTACAATGGACCTATTTAATTCACGTCGAACGATACAAGCGTAAGTTTGCAATGAGGTATATAATTCATGAGGCGTCATACATGAGAGTATCGAACTCAATGTTATCGATGAGTATGAGCTGACATATTTTGATCAATGACTTTCTGAGCATAACTGCTATTGTCGACAATATCAACTTTTTTTAATTGAGAATTGCATCGAAGTCATAGATACATTCAACTGACATCAACTGGCAAATAATTCTATAATGGATATATTTATTGCAATAGTCCTGATATATAGTAACAATATGTGTACTATACTGATGGCTTATCCGTTTCAGATGATCACTGATTACTGATTTTTGATCTTGATAGCTTCATGATTTTAATACTCTACTGTAATCTCTATCCAAGTACCTAATGCATCTTAGTATATATCCAATTTGAGCTGTAATGTTTAAGACAGTTTTCAAATTCTTACAGACAATGAAATGCTTAAGTCATAGACGACGTTACTGGAATGAGTTCGATATAATACATATTTTTCAAATTGTTCTTCAAGCCATATAGGGTAAGTCTAGTAATTTAGACGACACGATTGGTTCCTTGATCCAATCTGGATAGTTCCATGGTATGCATTTGATAATGCATGATGATAGATTTATTTAGCTAATGAACAGCATATTGTTCTTTTGCATTATTTGATTGCTATTTCTATTAAGTATATTCCATATATATTGGACTATTAAGTGGGTGGACATAGAATCATCTTGTTTCAATAGTTATGAATTTAGTATAAGAATTATGGATATACAATGGTCGTAATACCATTCATTAATGTGAATGCATTTATTAGTATATCATTTAGAAACTGTAACATGTTATACATTGATATAGGTCTTTAATTGAATGTTTTTTTGTTCTATGCCATGATGTATGTTTTTTATTACAGCTTTAGTGAATTTTAGTACTTGGATAATATATAATAAGTTCCAACGTTATTTATTACAATGTTGCCATGTTGGGTTATTCAGTAGTGATTTTATGGGGATACTCGTATCCTATGATGAATTTACTGGTGAACTGTCATCAGTGCAAAATAAATAAGTTATGCAATTCAAGTATTCACTCCTGTTCAGAGTTACACTTCTGTGATCATCTTGTGATTAACATCTAGGGGTGTTTTATTAGGGCAGCATTAAGGAATTATGTCTGTCCATATGAGTTCTATATAGGATTCCGGTGATAATAGTTTTTAGTTCTTTCATGGATTTGTGTGTATATTTGTTTTTGAATTAACTTTTTCAGAGTGGTGAGGTATTTCTGCTTAATAGAATTAATTGATCCGGAAGGATACTATTGCACATGTGATAGCATTTTAGCTCATGTAAACTAGGATGTTTTTATTTAGGTTAATCATTAGGTTAATACATTATCGTTAGTATTGGCATTATTTGTATGCTTTTACAGTATAAGCTTCTTTGAGCACGATTTCAATCGAGATCCCAGTCTGACAGGAGCGCATACTCTGCAACTTGCCTAGAGTTCCACTTGGCATATTTCCACAACACAATTCCTGTAATGCATCTGAAACTTGTTCTGTCACTTCTCTGCATCGCCGTACTAATGACTCAGACCAATATCGACATATACTGTACTTAATCGTGCTGTAATTCATGAGAACTGTTGATGACAATCGAACTGAGCATCATATACAGTACTAATCTGAATAGCATCTTAGTCTACAATTAGAGAATGCAGTTCATTTGACGTGTAGCATATCTCGATCGGATCTAGGAATAATTATCTATAGATCTACTTCAGGTAGATCTTCTTCAAAACTGATAACTTAGTTCTAATTATACTTTATGACATGATAACATTAATAGTTCGAATATGCTCGAATCGGATGTTCTAGTAGAATTTATTGAAATTCATGGTATCGTATTATCTACCATACTATGCTAGTAAGATGTTCATCTACAAGGACTGCTGCAACTATATAGCATTGTATTCTAGAGAAGACTCATTTACTTAAGTGTTTACTGATCATGCTTGATATAGATGCGATCAACGTCAAGTCGCTAGTATATCATGTATGATATGCATTAAAGCGACTGATATCTTCGCAATCATGCATTGATCCGCCAGTACTCCTATCATACTGCAAGTCGAGCTGTCATTGCCTTGTAGTGACTAATTCATGACTCCTGGTACTACTCTACGCATCCTATAGACATTATGCGTCCAGTGTGCTAGACGATGCACTCATCGTATGACATCTGTACAATGTACTGCATTTGATCATCTCGGTACAGAGGACTCATAATCCTTCCATCTTGTATCGATCATCTGTCCATAAGACTTGACCATGCATGTCTCTATTCATCATGACAGACTAGTTCAGTCGACTTATCTGATACCATTACATTGTCATCACAGTCATATAAGTCAGTGCATAATCTCAATACATCTAATCATTCATTTCAAGTCTAAGATTCAGTAGCTATGAGCATCAATTGATGGATCCTATCATGCATGTAATCATGCATATAGACGAACTGGATTAACTGATCGCTATTGATGCTTAGACATGACTATCATTATGTCATCAAATCTTACTTCAGTCGCATGATGACATCTTCAAGCATTTGACTAGCTAATTCAATCTCATGTACTATCATTAGTATACTCAGCATCAGTGCAATCATAGCATACTTATACTATGGTCACTACGACTAGTCCTTGACTGGAAAATTGCTATAAGCTTTCATGATCAGTCTCAATTGTAGACTAGCTGACTAATGTCAAGAGACTTCGACATCGATTGAGTCGTAACTGTAGACTAATGTACAGTTCATACTCATGCTTTGATTCTATGATGAATAGCTATTTCAGTCTGATCATAAAGCCTTGTCATAACTATGTTTCAGAGATGCAGCTTAGTGATCACAATGCGTGACAATCTAGTAAGACTATGTCGATATTGATCACTATGTCATGTATATCAGATATTGTCATGTCAGCTATATGCTATAATTATGTTATATGTGTCTTGCATGTGATTGCTAGTAGTCATGATCTATATTATGATATGAGCTTATCGCTAAATTGTTTGTGATACTTGAAACTAGTATATTGCATTAGTAGTAATAATGATCATGATCTCAGATGATCAATAACTAGGTAATAGTGACAGCACGCTACGTAGGTATATGTTTACGTAAGGTTATTGTGAAGATGTTCATGTTATGTACTAAGAGTATGAGCTCAATCGTGACTAATTGACATGTCTTTATGACATGTCCTGAGTTCGATTAGATATACAATCTGTTAGGTATAAGTTGAATCATTATTAGACTATGATCTAATGACTATTATAATGATAGTACATTGAGACTGTCATGATCCTCAGTCACAATATGGAAGCATAAGTTTAATAAACTAGATAGTCTGTACTAATGATATTGCGATACACTAGCATCGATCAGTATAATGTACAATGTACATGTATTGACCTATAATGATCATGTTCAAGGGTTTCGTAATCGTCAGAACGATTATGCCATACTGAAAACTCATGTCATGCTACAAGCTCTGACATGACATGCAGCTACATTGACATCATATGACACTCTAAGTCTCATAGTTACAGACTGTCTGTCAAGACATTAGCACTCTAGATAGAGCATGCACATCGATAGATAAATCAATCAATAGACTGTACTACTAGACAGCTTCACATAGTCAGCTTGATACTGCATCAATGTACATGCATAGCTGAATGTGTGGTTAGAACTGTTACATGATGTGCACATAGATACCAGAAGTCAGTAGTAGTCTGCATACTGATCAATCTTCACTCATCGTGACAGGTTCTCTAGCAAGATTAGTTGCTTTGCTGAACTATGCATAAGACTGATATGATGTGAGTACATGATCATGTTAAAATTAGTTACTCATCAGTAACATCATAATTCTCAGTCACTACATCAACCATATCCATTTCTACATCGAGTCATCAAGTGATTGTTGTGTCTGTAGTGTTCATTGTATGACTGTTAGAGAATGATTGTAAATGTGACGACGTCATGTGTACACTAGTAACATAGTAGTACTATTATGTTACAGCATTGTTTAGCGTTCATCACTATACTAGTTAGTTTCAGATTAGAACATAATGACATCCATGATAATATTAGCAGAAGCAGACATGTCATGATGGCTAGTAAACAGTCTATCAGCTAGTACAGCAGAGATAAGTACTACCAATAGGCTCACTACTCATGTAGCGTTATACATCTATCGCAAGCACAATCAGACGAAGACTACCTATACTCAGCAAACTCAAGTCATAGACTGAAAGTCGCATCAGGCTCAGTCATGCAGCGCATCTGCTACGACAGATCAACAATGCCAGAAGCATGAACAGTACCAGGAGACCACTGCCACTCATACCAGTCCACAACGATCAAGTGAGCACGTGTACACTCTCATCGACCTGACCTAAGCTTAGCAGCTAGTGTGTCTGTCACTGCAGTACTGTAAGTCGGCACACGAAGTCCCATATCCGAGAACGCATCCGCAGCATGTCACATCCATCTGCCGCTCCACGTCATCGCAACTCACATGATCATCCGCATCGCAACATCTGCCTCCATCGTGCCTTCTCGATCCATGACGACGAACATGCACTGCCAACGTAACGAATCTCGGACTAAGTCACCGACCTCACAGTATCCTGATGCCCCATGAGCATCGGCCTTAGTCGAGCCAGCTCGATGAGACCGCTACGATCTCGCTCGTCCTCAAGTCTCACGCATCATGACAGACATCTGTCGCAGATCACCATGTGTCGCATCGGAATGCACGACTACCGACTCTGCAGCTACTCGCTATCTCACTGAGCTTATTGTCAGCTCTGATCATCCTCGCTACCTCCATCAGACCAGTCAAATTGAGCTCAGTCATGCAGATCACGCCTATGACCTGCCGCACTCTACTTGCGCTCCTGTTCTAGCTATGTGAATACTAGTCGGATGACCTGTACTCGTGACGTATCTGTCCATGCACCATGTGACCATGACAGCATCACTGTGTTAACTACGCATGTACTTAGACATTAGATCGAACTATTTCAACTATGTTGTCACTGCATTTAATCATCTGCATGCGTATAATGTCCATAGTATTGTACCAGTCACTTAAATGTCATTTTATGATCGTGCGTTGTATCATAGTATTCATAAGATTATCACTGTCTACTATTATATATGCATTTGTACTGACTTGCATTACTATATATATCATCTTTTAATGTTATATAGTTCATAGTCTATGCTTGCTTGATATCTATGACTTGCTGATCAGGTACTGTAATGTCTTCGTCAATGCTTAACTATAGTACAATTATTGATAGTTCTATTGTCTGTACGAATTTCATAGTCTGTTATTATCTAGAAGAGTTAGCTCAATAGTCATGAACTGAATATCTGCATTATTCTAGAATTTAGTGTAGATCGAAACATGACTCTAGCATATATTGCAAGTCTGATTGTGATCAGCCTTGCTATGAAGTGAATAGCTTATATGAAGTATGTTTCTGCATTTTGTGCAATAATGATATACATCATTGATACTATAATTGACACTGTATGAAGTTGATTCACATGTAGTAGAATTTGTATATATGTACATCTAAGTTAATGTTTAAGGATATATATCAGATTTTGATTGTAATTAGATACAGTATAATATCATTACATATTCTAGAGTTATCATGTATATTTGACTGACAGTCAATGTTGTGTGAATGATTACATGATTATGTGATAGTCAATTCGCATATGATATTGATATGATGCTACGCTCAGCGATGTACATTTATGTTCATTGCTTAAGTCGATTGCTGGAATGTGCTCGTGATGCAACTAATGCATTGAATTATAGTACGAAACTTGAATATAACTAGCCAATACGATGACTGCATCTCAATTCTTCAATCCTTACATTTGTATCGAAATCGTATTAACGTAGCTTAAATGTATGAGCAGAATCCTATTATATGAGATCCTATGATTCATAATCTAGTAGACCATTTGATAGCATTGAATATGTCCAATTGTACGACATTGAATGATATCATGATATACATGATCATGATCATTACTGAAGTCTGCAATTATTATCATGCTACATCGCAGCGTATAGTATCAGACTCAGATTACTATGCGATATTGGCGTACTTGTCATATCTGCACATTGCATGCACATTCGAATTCGTGACTCAGTAGTATCGATGTCATGGCAATTCAGCATTGACATTCGATCATGGTGAGGACATCAGACATAGATGACTATGATATAGGAGTCTGCAATGGATTCAATGATTAGTCTACTCACATTGTCATGAGATGATGCAATGTCTAATATGTAGGATTTCAGATGGCGTACTTGAAGCTACAATATGATTACGTCATATGATTGAATTGACATTGTTAGCTGGTCAATTGCATGCTTAGTGCATGTCGTCAATGGTGAGATAGTGGTAGGCTGACGTGTAGATGCATGCTGACAGATGCCTGCTCATGCAATGATGTAGCGTGCTAGATCACAAGAGCTAGTCATGCGCATAGGTCGGACAGCATCAGTGCATGACTCTAGTGAGCATCGCATGCGACGCGCTAGCGAAGTACGGGTAGCTGTGATATGAGCATCATGCAGAAGAGGTCAGCTAGCGTGTAGCACCATTGCATCAGGCATATGGATGATGGTGAGCATATCGTGATCGGTCTGGATAGTCAGATGACTATGAGGAGGATGACATGCATGGCATATGAGATACTATTGAGCAGAGACAAGAGCAGGATGTGCTAGCGAGAGCTTTTAGCTTGCATGAGATAGTCCAATTTCGATCCTAAGCATGTATGTCTACGCAGAGCTCATAGGCTCTGCATGCCAGGTGTTGGCACATGTTCGATACTGGGCCATGCAGCTTCGATATAAGTACACTCGACATATGGCCTGATAGCAAAACATTGGATATCAAGTCAGTGTTAGCAGACTAGGCGAATGACTGTCAACGTGACATAGGAGTCGAGAAATTAGTTATGTAGCAGTAGAGGTAAAGATACTATGACTGTTGAATAGCACATCTCGCTTCATAGGACGACTATATCAGCTCAGACTTGATCATGACGTTAGTCGACTAACTCAGGAATTCCACTTAATACTTGCAAACATTGGGCTCAAGCGTCTGCCATGAAATATTCAATGCATGACATGAGTCATAGTATCATTCACTAATGCGATTACATAGTGAATTCATGTCTCATCAATGGTCAATGAGTCGTAGTCAGTAGTCTAATTTTTTTACTAAAGTTGGGACAAACCGACTGACGCGGATTGGACGTAGTGTGGTGCAACCTACTCAGACGACTTTCATGTCAGGCAGAAACATACTAGAGGGTGTGGTTGTCCTACATAAAACACTTCACGAGATCCACTCAAAAAAGCTGGATGGGGTGATCTTTAAAGTGGATTTTGAAAAAGCGTATTATAAGGTTAAATAGTCGTTCCTCCCGCAGTCCTTATGTATGAAGTGATTCGACGATTCCTGGAGGTAGCAAGTCGATTCATTTGTATAAAAGGGTAGTGGCGGGATTAAAATGAATGATGACATATGTCACTACTTCCACATGCACAAGGGTCTAAGACGGGGGGAACCGATGTCTCCTATCTTGTTCAGCACAGTCGCGGTTATGTTGGTAATTTTGATAGGAAGAGCTAAAGAGGAAGGCCAAGTAGGAGGACTAGTACCACATCTAGTGGATGGTGGGGTGTCCACACTACAATACGCTTATGATACCATAATTTTCGTGTAACATGATTTGGGAAAGGCGAGAAATATGAAGCTTGTGCTATGCGTATTCAAATAATTGTCGGGATTGCAGATTAATTTTAAGGAAAGCGAATTGTTTTTCTTTGGGATAGCCAAAGATGAAGAAGATGCTTATAGACAACTATTCACATCTGAACTAGGTACCCTACCATTTAGTTATCTGGGCATACCAATTCACCATCGCAAGCTATCTAACAGGGAGTGGAAGTGTATTGAAGATCAATTTGAAAAAAAACTAAGTTGCTGAAGGGTAAGCTTATGTCATACAGTGGTCGGCTGGTACTAATAAACTCAGTGCTCATGTGTATGTCCATGTTCCTTTTTTCCTTCTTTGAAGTACATGTAGGGGTGCGGAAAAGGCTGGACTTTTACCGATCACAATTCTTTTGGCAGTGTGATGGAATAAAGAGAAAATATACGCTTACTAAATGGTATATCATTTGTAGGTCGAAGGACCAGGGCGGTCTTGGGATTAAGAATTAGAGGTAAAGAGCAGATGTCTGCTCAGTAAATAGTTGTACAGACTTTCTGTTGAGACCGAAGGCACGTGGGTACAAATTTTACGTAATAAGTACCTACAATCTAAGACCATGGCCCAGGTTACCGCTAGACCCAATGATTCACCTTTCTGGAAAGGGTTGATGAGAACGAAAGTAGCTTTCTTCCATGGAACTAAATTCGTCATTGGAAATGGTAATTCGACTAGATTTTGGGAGGATACATTGTTAGGGGAGACGCCTTTAGACACACAATATCCGTCTCTCTATAACATTGTACATCATAAGGAGGCTTTCATTGCTATAGTATTACAGTCCAATCCTCTAAATATTCAATTCCGGAGATCTTTAGTAGGAGACCGATGGGAAGCATGGCTACATTTGGTGAGAAGGTTGATGGATGTTAACCTCTCAGATGAGCCTGATAGTATTCACTGGAGATTAACTATGAATGGCATCTTCTCAATGAAATCTATGTATTTGGACCTATTGGACTCTGGTCCGATTCTGAAATCGATGCATATTTGGAAGATCAAAGTGCCAATAAGAATCAAGGTCTTCATGTGGTTTGTTCACAAGGAGGTGGTTCTGACTAAAGATAACTTGGAAAAACGTAATAGGGAGGATAGTCAAAGATATAGCTTTTGTGATCAAGATGAAACTATCAAACACCTCTTTCTTGATTGTCCGCTGGCCAAACTCTATGGTATTCGGTTCATATAGCCTTTAATTTCACCCCTTCAAATAGTATTCGCACATTATTTGGGACGTGGATAAATGAAGTAGAGACAAATATCGCAAGACATATTCAGATAGGAGTATGTGCATTACTTTGGGCTATATGGAAACTATAGAAATGATATGGTTTTTAACAGATAAACTCATATAAATTTTTTGCAGGTTATCTACAGGGCCACTGCTTGGAGCCGTACGTGGTCGTTACTCACTCCCGCGGAAAACATGGAGCCTTTGATTACTGGGTCTACCCGATGGGAGATGGTAGCTCGGTATATGTTTGCCACTAATCCATCTCTCATGGTTGTATATTGCCATATTGTAATACTTGTAGAAACTATGGACCGAGACTTAGAACAAGAAGAGTTGTTGGGGGATATAATTTGCGACGGAGGTGATATCACCTTGTCGTTTCTCAACGACACCGATGGTGAGGAAAGGGAGGGTGACGGCTCCGGTGATCCAATGGAGGAGGAAGGAGATCATGACGGCTCTAGTGACCGAATGGAGGAGGAAGGAGATCATGACGGCTCCGGTGACCGAATGAAGGAGGGAGCCTTAATTGTTGCGAAGTGCTGTGAGGTATATATATATATCTATTAATTAAACCTCTGTTGACTAGATGCATTAATTGGTTTCTATGTACATATATTAACACATCTTTCTTCTTTTTAGCCCTCTAGATCGAACCAAATTTCGATAAGGAGATGAGGCCCGAAGAAAAGGTTGGGCCAGGATGAAAGGTTCACCATCGAAGTAGTAGCTCGAGATGGCCAACCGATTGCTCCCAAGTGGACCAATGACACATTTATACATTATTGCGGAGTTGTTGTTAGGGACAACGTTCGTATCAGCATCCAAGAGTGGAATAAGAAGAAGGACCCTGAAGTTTCTTATGTCCAGGATGGACAGGAAGATGATCTTTGGAACTTGCTGATGACAAATTTCAGCCTACCGCCAGAGGCGGATCCGAATAAGGTCAAGGCGTTTGCTGTTAAGAAGATGGCAGAACTATTCAAGAACTCGAAGAAAGATTTGAAGAAAGAGTTTGTCGACAAAGACAAGACTCCAGAATTCACCGGTCAATATGAGAAGATAAAAGATCACTGGCCCGCATTTGTGGCCTACAAGAAATCGGAGAAAGCTTAGCAAAGGTCACAGATAAATAAACAAAATGCTGCAAAGAAGAAGTATCACCATGTTTCGGGGTCAGGTGGCTACAGCAAAGTCCGGCCTACGTGGGACACAGCTGATCAAGAACTGCTTGCTAAAGGGGTCCAACCAGCGATATTGAACTAGCCAGATCGGGCAAGGACTTGGTTCTTCGGGGTTGGGGGAACTTTGGACCCAGAATCAGGGAAGTGTGTTTTCTCAAAAGCTCAACTTGCAATACCGTCAAAAAGCTTGAGGAAGCAATCAAGGAAGCGCAGGGAGGAAGGTTCCATCCCGACAGAGGGAAGGACAAGCTGTCCAAGGCCCTCGGGTATCCTGAACACCCTGGACGAACACGAGGCGCATCCGGCTCCGTTCCATGGGTGCGTGGGTTTCCTGACAACACTAGTTATAGAAGCCGAGAGAGAAAGAAGAAAGAGGAAGCAAGCGAAATGCAGAAGATCAATGAAAGATTAGCGAAACTAGAGGAACTTGAGAGCCAACGAGCTACCGGCCAACCATCTTAGTGGCACGAAGATCCTTCATTCGACACTGTGATGTCTACTACACAATCTTCTTCTTGTAGACGTTGTTGGGCCTCCAAGTGTAGAGGTTTGTAGGACAATAGCAAATTTCCCTCTAGTGGATGACCTAAGGTTTATCAATCTATGGGATGTGTAGGATGAAGATGGTCTCTCTCAAACAACCGTGCAACCAAATAACAAAGAGTCTCTTGTGTCCCCAACACACCCAATACAATGGTAAATTGTATAGGTGCACTAGTTCGGCGAAGAGGTGGTTATACAAGTGCGATATGGATGGTAGATATAGGTTTTTATAATCTGAAAATATAAAAACAGCAAGGTAACTAATGATAAAAGTGAGCACAAACGGAATTGCAATGCTTCAAAACAAGGTCTAGGGTTCATACTTTCACTAGTGCAAGTTCTCTCAACAATAATAACATAATTCTATCATATGAGAATCCCTCAACATGCAACAAAGAGTCCACCCCAAAGTCACTAATATTGGAGAACAAATGAAGAGATTATTGTAGGGTACGAAACCACCTCAAAGTTATTCTTTCCGATCAATCCAGTGGGCTATTCCTATAAGTCTCACAGACAGCAATAGATTTCGTAGTAAAATAATACCTTAAGACACACATCAACCAAAACCCTAATGTCACCTTGATACTCGAATGTCACCACAAGTATCCGCGGGTATGATTATACGATATGCATCACACAATCTCAGATTCATCTATTCAACCAACACAAAGAACTTCAAAGAGTGCCCCAAAGTTTCTACCGGAGAGTCAAGACGAAAACGTGTGCCAACCCCTATGCATATGTTCACAACAAGGTCACTGAACCTGCAAGGTGATCACCAAAACATACATCAAGTGGATCACGTGAATATCCCATTGTCACCACAGATAAGAACATGTAAGACATACGTCAAGTGTTCTCATATCCTTAAAGACTCAATCCCATAAGATAACTTCAAAGGGAAAACTCAATTCATTACAAGAAGGTAGAGGGGGAGAAGCGTCATAAGATCCAACTATAATCGCAAAGCTCGCGGTACATCAAGATCACGCCAAATCAAGAGAACGAGAGAGAGAGAGAGAGAGAGAGAGAGAGAGAGAGAGAGATCAAACACATAGCTACTGGTACATACCCTCGTCCCCGAGGGTGAACTACTCCCTCCTCGTCATGGAGAGCGTCGGGATAATGAAGATGGCCACCGGAGATAGATCCCCCCTCCGGCAGGGTGCCAAAACAGCATCCCGATTGGTTTTTGGTGGCTATAGAGGCTTGCAGCGGCGGAACACCTGATCTAGGTTTCTTTTTTGGGGTTTCTGTATTTATAGGTATTTTTGGCGTCGGTTTCATGTCAGGGGTGTCTCCGAGTTAGCCACGAGGTAGGGGGCGTGCCCAGGTGGTAGGGCGCGCCCTCCACCCCCGTGGATGACTCGTGACTCTTCTGGCCCAACTATTTTGCTTCGGGGGCTTCTTCTGGTTCATAAAAAATCCACAAAAATTGGCATGTCAATTGGACTCCATTGGGTATTCCTTTTCTGTAAAACTCAAAAACAAGGAAAAAACAGAAACTGGCACTGGGCTCTAGGTTAATAGGTTAGTCCCAAAAATCATATAAAATAGCATATAAATGCATATAAACCATCCAAGATGGATAATATAATAGCATGGAACAATCAAAAGTTATGGATACGTTGGAGACGTATCAAGCATCCCCAAGCTTAATTCCTGCTCATCCTAGAGTAGGTAAATGATAAAAACAGATTTTTTATGTGGAATGCTACCTAACATATTTATCAATGTAATCTTCTCTATTGTGGCAATAATATTCAGATCCATAAGATTCAAAACAAAAGTTTAATGTTGACATAAAAACAATAATACTTCAAGCATACTAACACTGTTTTGGATGTTTTATATGCATTAATATGCTATTTTATATTATTTTTGGAACTAACTCATTAACCTAGTGCCAAGTGCTAGTTTCTGTTTTTTCCTTGTTTTTGAGTTTCGCAGAAAAGGAATACCAAATGGAGTCCAAACGGAATAAAACTTTACGGTGATTTTTCTTGGACCACAAGACACACGTAGGACTCAGAACCCAAGTCAGAAGAGTCCCAAGGCGACGGCAAGGGTGCAGGACGCGCCCCCTGCCTTGTGGGTCCCTTGGAGCTTCTCTAACCCTATTCTTTGGCCTATAAATTCCCAAATATTCCCCCACCAAAAGCGTCCACCAAAATACTTTTTCGCCGCCATAACCTTCTGTTTCCGTGAGATCCCATCTTGGTGCCTTTTTCGGCATCCTGCCAGAGGGGGATTCGATCACGGAGGGCATCCACATCAACCCTATTGCCCTTTCGATGAAGCATGAGTAGTTTACCACAGACCTACGGGTCCATAGCTAGTTGCCAGCTAGATTCTTCTCTCTCTTTGATTCTCAATACCATGTTCTCCTCGATATTCTTGGAGATCTATCCGATGTAATCTTCTTTTGCGGTGTTTTTGTCAAGATCCGATGAATTGGGGATTTATGATTAGCTTATCTATGAATATATTTGAATCTTCTCTGAAATTTTATATGCATGATTTAATACCTTTGAATTTCTCTTCGAATTATTGGTTTTGTTTGGCCAACTACATAGGTTTTTCTTGCAATGGGTGAGGTGCTTAGTTTTGGGTTCAATCTTGCGTGATTTCTGTTGGGAAACGGAGCATGCAATTTCAAAAAAATTCCTACGCTCACGCAAGATCTATCTAGGAGATGCATAGCAATGACAGGGGGAGAGTGTGTCCACGTACCCTCGTAGACTGAAAGCAGAAGCATTTGCCAACACGGTTTATGTACTCGAACTTCTTCTCGTTCTGACCGATCAAGAAATGACCATACAACACCTTCAAGTTCTGCACACGTTCAGCGCGATGATGTCCCTCGAGCTCTTGATCCAGCAGAGTATCGAGAAAGTAGATGAGTTTTGTCAGCATAACGGCGTGGTGACGGTGATGGTGAAGTGATCCGCATAGGGCTTTGCCTAAGCAGTGCAAGAATATGAGCAGATGCGTAAAGGGTGGAGGGGGCGCCGCACAGGGCTAGGAATAGTTTATGTGTGTTCTAGGCGCCCCCTCCCCACGTATATAAAGGAGGGAGGGGGAGGGAGCCAGCCCTAGGCGCACCCAAGTAGGAGGAATCCTACTTGGGCTCCTAGTTGGATTCGCCCCCCCCCCCGCATTCCTTTTACCAGAAGGGGGAAGAGGGGAAGAGAGGGGGACGCCCCCTCCTCCTACTCCAATTCGGCCTCCTTCCTTGGGGGGACATGTCACCCCTCTGTGGGATGGTGTGCCTCCCTCCTATGGCCCATATCTTCCCCCGGGAGGTTCCGGTAACGCCCCGATACTCCGATATGTACCCAATACATTCCCGAACACTTCTGGTGTCTGAATACTATCATCCAATATATAAATATTTACCTCTCGGCCATTTCGAGACTCCTCGTCATGTCCGTTATCTCATCCGGGACTGCGAACAACATTCGGACACCAAATCACATAACTCATATAATACAAATCGTCATCGAACGTTAAGCGTGCGGACCCTACGGGTTCAAGAACTATGTAGACATGACCGAGACACCTCTCCTATCAATAACCAATAGCGGAACTTGGATGCTCATATTGCCTCATATTCTACAAAGATCTTTATCGGTCGAACTGTTATGACGACATACGTTATTCCCTTTGTTATCGGTATGTTACTTGCCCGAGATTCGATCATCGGTATCTTCATACCTAGTTCAATCTCGTTACCGGCAAGTCTCCTTACTCGTTCTATAATGCATCATCCCACAACTAACTCATTAGTCACATTGCTTGCAAGGATGATGTGCATTAACGAGAGCGCCCAGAGACACCTTTCCGATACTCGATTACTAGGAAGCGGAATCACTTGACCTAGCTCTCGATCTGATGTTACTTGCCCTGAACCGCCGCCGGGTCATCCCTTTATATACAGAGGTCGACGCCCAGCGGCTCATAGAGTCCCGACCGGCTCATAAACAGTGTCCGGCTCGGTCTCTTAACTATTCTTTCCTTACAATACAAGTCATGTACATATGGTGGTTTATCTCTACGGGCCTTAAGTCGCCTCTGGGCTTTGGGCCCTTAACTGACCCGCCATCTTAAACCTTGATCTTGGGCTTCAAGAGTACTTGTAAGTATAACCCGGCCCCTCCTGGGCGGGTCATACCTAATAGTTATATCCCCAACAGCGACCGAGAAAGGTACCCCATCTTCGGCGAATGGTTCTGATCCAAGGTTCATGATCACCTCGAGGTGTTTCATTCCAGCTACCAACGGGTCAACAATGCGGAACCACTTTAGGACGGCGAGTCGATGCTGCCCTTGCCGCCATCCACGCTGACCTTTTCCTTCCTCTGCGTCGCCAGCTTTGGCTACTTCCATTTCCCTGAGGATCCTCATCTCGTGGGTGCCGTAACTTTTTCAAATCTCATCGACCTCACTCTCTTCCGGATCACACACATCGAGGACACACTCCAAGCCATGATCGCCGCATCTCCAAATCTCATGACCCTGTACCTCAACAGATGCTATTACTTCCGCTGCATCCATATCACCTCCCAAACTCTTGTAGGCTTCACCATGTTGGTTGACCAAGACTGTGATAGGATGGAGGTACTCATCATCGTCAACACTCCAAGCGTACAATAACTCCTGCTCTGTGATGGTCGATATTACGGTCCACGAATCATATGTGTCCTTGTTGCACCAAAACTCCACACGTTGGGTTGGCTGCACAGTGATATGATGTCCACCCTACACCTTGGGAAGACAATACTCCAGGTAACTTAAGCTCTTAAAATCTAGTGATCTGTTAGCAACCTCTTTGTAATTTGTCACCCACTTTTATTAATAGTTTTCTTTCATGTTTTGGTGATCAATCCAGGCAATGGTTGACAGCAGTCTAGTGTCATCGCCGCATAATGTAAAGATCTTGAAGCTCATTCTCCATGGTCTTAGGTTAAATCATGTCATTGACGTCCTCCAATGCTTTCTCTGCTTACAACAGCTTCACATAAATGTGAGTTGTCTCAACTCTCTTTCATTCTTTCTGCAATATTATATTAGCTACTCCCTCAGTCCCATAATATAAGAGCGTTTTTTACACTAGTGTAGTGTCAAAAACGCTCTTATATTATGGGACGGGGAGTAGCTTTAATGTACCCTCTATTTATCAACTCCGATATATGTTAAGTAGTTCTACTCTAAATTATATATTCTCTTGCTTCGTTTTCAGACACTGACGAGCCATGTTCCAAACAAGCAGAACGACAATCCAGCTGCTACTACTCTTGAGTGTGTTGACAGACATCTAAAGCTAGTAGTAGTGAGAAATTATTCAAGCAAGAAACCAGATTATAACTTTGCCACATTCTTTCTTTTGAACGCAAGAGCGCTAGAGTCAATGAAGCTTCATGTCCCTTTTAGCTGGAACAACGAATGGCGCTCCAGACAACGTATGAAGATGGATTTTAAGAACAGAGCTTCTCCAAATGGTTTGGTTTATTTTGAGGGCACAGGGTGAGCACATGAACAACCGTGCGGATGAGGGATTCAAATTGTGTACCCCTTTGGCACCTAAGTTATCGGGGTTTTTGTTCTCGCAGGGAACTATTGCCTCTGTTGCCGTTCCATGTACTAGTTTCGAAAACTAGAAAGGTTACTTTTATTTGTAATAACTTTATGTTTACTCGTCAAATTTCTGTCATATGATTTTCTGTTCCAGAACAAGTGTTCCTAGTTTTCTAAATATATTTGGATCTACATACTTGAAAGTTTATGCATTTCTGACAAATTTAGTATGCAATGTCTTTCTTTTTTTGCGGAAAAGTATGCGATGTCAACTGATGGTTGGTATATTTTTTGCTGGACCATTACTCATGGTAGATATATGATGATGTAACTGCTGGTCCTCATATATTATGTTGCCCTAAAGCAAACATATTTGGTGTTATGATTCTGAAATATAGGTAGCCTGCAGGTAGTTGTTTGTGGGGGGGGGGGGAAGATTAACACTGTTCAGAGCTGATACAGACATACATCTATGTATGTTGTTTACTACTGGTTTAAATAATGTGTTGTGGAAGAATATTTTCTGGTGAAACATGTCATGTGTTCTCACTTTAAACATATCACATAAACATACGATCAAGGCGGCTCGTTCAGCCCCCAAGGTGGGTATTCTTTTGTTGAACCATAACTCAGGGTACATATATGATCATGACACTGCTGGTCCTTAGAGCAACTCTAACAACATATCTCCTAAAATTTAGAGGAGTAAACGGCCGAGTATACTTTAGAGGAGCATGCATGTGCTCCTCTAAAAAGCGACCGTTTCTAACTGGTCAACAATACTTAGAGGAGCATGCATTTGATCCTCTAAAAAGTGACCGTTTCCAAGAAGTGCTCGTTTAGCTCCCAAGGTCGGTATGTTATCCATGTGAGTCATTTCCGGGGCCCGAGCATGTGGAATGGAAGCACATATAGGCAATGTGTCCTTCAAAGAAGTGAGAAAACAACAATGGAAAGAGAAAGCCCAAGCATCTCAATATTACATTTGAACCCATTAAAATTACCACTTCATAACCCTAAGGGGAAAAAGCTATGATAACATAAGTGTTGCAAAAGGAGAACACGTCATGTCTTTTTTCTACAGAGGTTCCCGGCCCCAGATGGAAGGACAACAAGCTCACTCTGAGGAAGCGTTTTCATCTTCGTCGTGGTTTCCCACATCGACTCCTGTTGTCGTGTGCTGGTCCCAGCACGCGCCTTGCCTGTGCTGGCAGCCTTATGATGACTGAAGCGGTCGACACCCACATGAATGTGCCATGAGTAAAAGGATTGAATCAACACAATGCCGTGTGAGTAGCGATGTCTACTAGCTACTCATAGCACGAACATGTTACTTTACATCCCTCTTTGAAAGATGGATGCAGCCTATCCAGTGGTGTAGCAAGCGGAGGATCTCGGGGGCAAAGAGAAATGCATTATTGGGGCGGGGGGGTGGGGTGGGGGAGGAGTGCACTCTACATAATAATATAAGCCTTTTCAAAAATTTCCACTAGTCTCCCCCCCTCCGAAGTACATGTAGCTCCGCCGTTGAGCCTATGGTGTCTCGAACGGACGGCACATTGCCACATAGGGTTTTCTAGATGCTATGATAGAAGTTGAGTGTAGGAACGTCCATGTGTCTATATGTACACCCCATGTATGGAAGCAGTGCTTTATGTGTGTTCAAAAAGCCCTTTAGCTAATTAATTTTGTAACAAATTGACTGGATTGTGCACTTGCAACATCCAACTCCTGTCAGCATTCATCCATATAAGTGGAAAGGCTGAAGCCCACGCTCTGGACTTTTCTAAACTACATATCCCAAATTTTTCGGTGCCGTGACATGTTGGTTGCTTGACGCAAATAACAAGTTAGGGTTTTAGTGTGTGTGTGTGTGTGTGTGTGTGTGTGTGTGTGTGTGTGTGTGTGTGTGTGTGAGAGAGAGAGAGAGAGAGAGAGAGAGAGAGAGAGATGTTTTACATGGTTGTCCTGGTGTGATAGATAACTATATATATTCATGTTATACTTGATTGGGTAGATATTAAATCAAGCCTGTTTCATCTATCCATCATTGTGGTTCCGTCAATACAATTCGAGCTTGTTAATGTTTCACAAGAATCTCGGTCTTTCCCACCTAGCCCACTCACAACCTACAACATCCGATAATTCTTCTTTTGTGGGTAAGTCATAACTACAGTAACTATGAATCACTCTTCATGAGATAATAAATCCATTTGTTGTTTTGTGAGAGAGACAGAGATAGTGTTTTCAATTATGCCGACAAAATAGCGTTAATAAGAGAATATAAGGGTGTGTTTGTTTTGAGGGATATGTTTCAGTGGTTGTGGGTATCCCCAACCAATTAGCCAGGTACCATTTTCCGTGGTCTCAATGAGTGTGAGTAGCCAGAAATTTATTTAGTTTGATGGATAAAAGGGGGGCTAGTAGTGGTGGATAGAAGTTGTGCTGACTTTTTTGATTAAGGTTGCCAGATTACCCAATAGCTTGTAATTTTTAAACATAGAACAATCAAATATGATATTAACAAAAATAATTTTTGAAAAGCAGAGCAGAGAACAACCTGGACCAGTCCTACAAGGGAAAGAGAGTGAAAATCCTAAGACATGACACCATGCTTAATTTCTAATGTGTTGAGGACTTGAGGTACAGAGAACAGACACCAGAAATAGCGCGTGCAGCCTCCATCAAAGTCCTTGTATTAACGTCTATATACACCTGTCTACACACACACACACACACACACACACACACACACACACACACACACACACACACACACACACACACACACACACACACACACACACACACACACACACACCTGTCTATCCGCCGAGCAGCCTCCATCCACATGGCATCAGCGTCCGCACGCGGCACTCACATGTGTCTGCCGCCATGACCTGTGTCATCCTGAAGCTCGAGTGGTGTAGAAAAAAAGGAAGGAGAGAGTGCACGGCAAGAAGGAAGATATTAGGAAGGAGGGAGTTGCCACGCACTCACCTTTGTCGTCCTCTAGCTCCAGCGGGAGATAGATCAGACACACACGGTTGCACCTTTAGGTGCAGTGTCGAACATCTTCATTCTTTTTGAGAGAGAGAACATCTTCTGCTGATTTGTTTTGCAAGTTGACAAAATAGTGTAATGCTGCTGCAGCACCAGGCCAGCCGTAGAGCACGAGTGATGTAAGGAGTGTGGAGTGGAAACTGACCCAAAAAAACCTCGGGGAGCACGTCAACTCTTCCCATCACACGGAGAACACACGGAGACCCAAAAAAGGCCTCGCGGAGCTTCCTCCCCCTAATCTCCCGGTGCTCCTCCCCCCTCTCCCGGCTCAGTTTCCCCATTCCCTCGACCCCCAGCGGCAGCCTACAGCTTCCCAGACATTGACACAGAACCCAAACCCCGCCGGCTAACCCATGGCCCCGACCCCGATGGCGCGGAGGAAACGCGCCAGATACTGCTGCGGCCTCTGCGGCCTCCCAAAGAAGGGCCATGTCTGCCGCTTCGCCGGCAGTTCGTCTGCGGCGCGGCTAGTGCAGGGCCGAGAAGAAGCGGCGCCGCCCAGGGACCCTCCTTCTGCTGGCGCCAAGAAGGAGGAGGTCACCATCATCACCGCCCTCCCCAACAACGTCCTAGGCACCATCATCTCGGCGCTCCCCATCGACGAGGCCGCCCGCACAAATGCCATCTCCAAAGGCTGGAAACACGTCTGGCGCGACTACACCCCGCTCAACCTCGACGACCGCGACCTCCACAAAATGGCCTGGACCGGAGACAACCTAGTCGACCTTATCTCAGACATCCTCGAGGCTCCACGCGAGGTACGCGCCCGTCGTCTTTCTCTCAGCACGCTATGCCGGCACTCCGGCGATCGAGACCGCTACCCCATCTTCGACCGCTGGTTCCGATCCAAAGTTCTGGATCGCCTCGAGGATTTTCATTTCAGCTACCAGCGGGTGAACAACACAGAACCACTACAGGCTGGAGAGTTGATGCCGCCGCTGCCACCATCCGCGCTGAGCTTTTCCTCCCTCCGTGTCGCCAGCTTTGGTTGCTGCCATTTCCCGGAGAATATCTTAGCCTTGGGCGGCATCACTTTTCCATATCTCATCGAGCTCACACTCTGCCGGATAACAAACTCCGAAAACACACTGCACGCCATGATAGCCGCATCTCCAAATCTTGTCTACTTGTACCTTCACAGAAACTATCACTTCCGTCGCGTCCACATCAGCTCGCAAACTATTGGAAGGTTCCGCATGTTTGTTGACCCAGACAGTGATGTGATGGAAGAACTCCTCATTGTCAACACTACAAGCCTAGAGGAAGTGATGCTCTGGGACCAAGGTGATTGTGGTCCACGAGTCATAAGTGTCCTGGTTGCCCCAAAACTTCACATCTTGGGTTGTCTGCGCAGCGACATGATGTCCACCGTACAGCTTGGGAAGACAATACTCCAGGTATATATGTATCTAGGAGCCACACAGGGCATCTGTATATATCAATCTTTTGCAATCTTACTTATATACATATTCTTTCGTGCTTTGACGATCCAGGCAATGGTTGACAGCAGTCTAGTGTCATCACTGCATAATGTAAAGATCTTGAAGCTTGTTGTCCATGGTCTTAGGTTAAATCATGTCATTGACGTCCTCCAATGCTTTCCCTTCTTACAACAGCTTCACATAAATGTGAGTTGGGTCGACCCTTTCTTTCTTTTTGCAATCTTAGTTACGTTCTATATATGTACTCTCTATTTATCCATTCCTATGTTGAGTAGGTCTACTCTAAATTATTCTCTTGCTTCGTTTTCAGACATTGATGAGCCATGTTCCAAACAAGCAGAACGACAATCCAGCTGCTACTACTGTTGAGTGTGTTGATAGACATTTAAAGCAAGTAGTAGTGAGAAATTATTCAGGCAAGAAACCTGATTATAACTTTGCCAAGTTTTTTGTTTTGAATGCAAGAGCGCTAGAGTCCATGAAGCTCCATGTCCCTTTTAGCTGGAACAACGAATGGCGCTCTAGACAACGTATCAAAATGGATTTTAAGAACAGAGCTTCTCCAAATGCTTTGGTTTATTTTGAGGGCACCGAGTGAGCACATGATCAACCGCGCAGACGAGGTGTGAAATTGTGTACCCCCTTGGCACCTAAGTTATGTTTTTTTTCCACAATTAACTGTTGCCGGTTGTCGTTCGATGTAGTTTGCGGAAACAGAAAGGTTACTTTTATTTGTACTTAATAACGTGAAGTTTACATGTGAAATTTCTATGATATATGAACCATACCAACTACATGTATGTCCTTGTGGAAGTGTATTTAGAATAGTGCATGTCTGCATTGTTCCACCGAAATGTTGTGGGTATGATGAATTACCTTGACTTTATGGGAAAAGAATGAGTTCATGATTTTTCCAATTTATGATTAATAGATAGAAGGTTCCAATTAGGGCATCTCCAAAGCTGACCCGCACATAGCTTTGGTATATGTCCGTTTTTATGTCCGGATGTGGTCTGTGGACAAGATGCGGGAGCCGCCCATCCAACCGTAGACGCAAACATCCACCTGTAGTAATGATTTTTCAAGAAATTTACTCTGCCAAACTAATCTCCAGCCAATAGAAAATCCACCTTCTGCCAAATAGAAATCAACCTTCCATCATTTGAATCAACCTTCCGCCATTTGGGTTATAATTATAGAAAAATAATTACTCCCGTAATTTGAGGTGCGGCAATTAATGCGGATTTCTTTCCTCTTTTAATCCAACGAGCTTATTAATCCCAGATTAATTAACAGAGTAATAATTAAGGGTGAATAGTGCCAATGTTCCATGACTTGTTTAGTGGCTATCTACAACTATTCCACCTAAACTTTGGGACAATAACTCCACGAGGTAATATCATACTCACGAAAGTTTCTGAACTGATTGACGTGGATAATAGGTGTTGGGATGAGCAACTTATCAGACATATATTCTGGCCCATTGATGCAAATCGTATTTTGAATATACCCCTAGCTCCGGGGATGATGGAGGATTTTGTTTCATGGCACTACAACAAAACTGGAATTTTCTCGGTCAAGATGGCTTATCACATGGAGTGGGATCATCAACACGGACGAAAGTTGAGACAAACAAATTCAGTATTGCCCTCAAGTACTAGTCCAGTTTGGCGCATTCTATGGAAGCTTCGAGTACCGGCTAAAATAAAAGTGCATGTATGGTGAGCTTTGTATGGAGCAATTCCGTGTCGGGTGTGTTGGCAAACCGACATATGATTACAACATCGGACTGCCCAATTTGTGAATCAGACTGCGAGAGTGTTTGCCATTCGTTCTTCAGGTGCGGCAGGGTGCAAGAAATTTGGGCAAAGCTTGGCTTGAACTCTATTATAAATGAGCTATGTGAAGCTGAGTCGGAGGGCTAGTCGGTCCTAGGAGATTTGCTGCTGATGCCCAATGTCGTCGTCCCGTCGCTCCCGGGCGTGTCCAGGAAGGAGCTTGTGGCGGTGGCTGTGTGGTATATATGGTCGGAACGCCGGTGCTTCACCCATGGTGAGGCCATGCGGGAGCCGGCACGTTCAGCCCAAGCTATTGTCACTCTGACAAAGAACTTCATGAGAGCAAAGAAGCAAGGTGCGAGGCGGATCCAACGGCATGGTCGGACTAAACCACCTCAAGATTTCGTCAGCCTAAATGTCGATGCTTCCTTCGATGTAGACAGTGGCACTGGTGGAATGGGGGCCATTATTAGAGACTCCATGGGAGCGTTCATTGCGGCGTCGGCGAGCAACATCCCTTTCGTAGAGGACGCAGCGACGGCAGAGGCTAGAGGCCTCAAGGACGGGCTGATTTTGGTGAACAACATTGGATGCAATAAGGTGGAGATCCGAGCTGATTGCATGGAGGTGATTGAAATCATGCAGCATGGAGGGAGTTCTTTAGGTCCAGCTGCAGCCATCTATGAAGAGTGTTTTTTTTATGTCGTAATTTTATTTCTGTTAAGTTCTGTCATTGTCCTAGGGAGGCCAATATGGCGGCTGATTTGTTGGCTACAAAGTCGGAGCCCTCGAGAACTATTGTGTGGCAGACCGAGGCTCGGACTTTCTGCTTGATGTACTCTCAAACAATGTAGCCCTGTTTCCACATGAAATATAAACCGCCATGATGGCATTCCCTAAAAAAAAACTTTGGGACAATAAGGTTGTTGCTAAAGAAGGAGGAGGCAGTGCGTATTGAGCAATTCAGGCCGATATGTGTACTCAATGTGAGCTTTAATTTTTTTTACTAAAGTTGGGACAAACTTCTGACGCGGATAGCACATAGTATGGTGCAACCAACTTAGACGACTTTCATGTCGGGCAGAAACATACTAGAGGGTGTGGTTGTCCTACATAAAACACTTCGAGATCCACTCAAAAAAGCTGGATGTGGTTATCTTCAAAGTGGATTTCGAAAAAGCATATTATAAGGTTAAATGGTCGTTCCTCCCGCAGTCCTTACGTATGAAGGGATTCAACGATTCCTGGCGGTAGCAAGTCGATTCATATGTCACTACTTCCACATGCACAAGGGTCTAAGACAGGGGGAACCGATGTCTCCTATCTTGTTCAGCATAGTAGCGGTTATGTTGGCAATTTTGATAGGAAGAGCTAAAGAGGAAGGTGATGTTTACTACACAACCTTCTTCTTGTAGATGTTGTTGGGCCTGCAAGGGCACATGTTTGTAGGACAATAGCAAATTTCCCTCAAGTGGATGACCTAAGGTTTATCAATCCGTGGGAGGCGTAGGATAAGATGGTCTCTCTCAAACAACCCTGCAACCAAATAACAAAGAGTACCTTGTGTCCCCAACACACCCAATACAATGGTAAATTGTATAGGTGCACTAGTTCGGCGAAGAGATGGTGATACAAGTGCAATATGGATGGTAGATATACATTTTTGTAATCTGAAAATATAAAAATAGCAAAGTAACTAAAGATAAAAGTGAGCGTAAACGGTATTGCAATGGTAGGAAACAAGGCCTAGGGTTCATACTTTCACTAGTGCAAGTTCTCTCAACAATAATAACATAGATAGATCATATAACAATCCCACAACATGCAACAAAGAGTCACTCCAAAGCCACTAATAGGGGAGAACAAACGAAGAGATTATGGTAGGTTACGAAACCACCTCAAAGTTATTCTTTCGGATCGATCTATTCAAGAGTTCGTACTAGAATAACACCTTAAGACACAAATCAACCAAAACCCTAATGTCACCTAGATACTGCATTGTCACCTCAAGTATCCGTGGGCATGATTATACGATATGCATCACACAATCTCAGATTCATCCAACCAACACAAAGTACTTCAGAGAGTGCCCCAAAGTTTCTACCGAGAGTCAAGACGAAACCGTGTGCCAACCCCTATGCATAGGTTCATGGGTGGAATCCGCAAGTTGGTCACCCAAACATACATCAAGTGGCACGTGATATCCCATTGTCACCACAGATAAGCACGACAAGATATACATCAAAGTCCTTGTATTAACGTCTACATACACCTGTCTACACACACACACACGCACACAAACGCACACGCGCGCGCGCACACACACACACACACACCTGTCTACCTGCCGAGCAGCCTCCATCCACATGGCATCAGCGTCCGCACGCATCACTCACATGTGTCTGCCGCCATGACCTGTGTCATCCTGAAGCTCGAGCGGTGTAGAAAAAAAGGAAGGAGAGAGTGCACGGCAAGAAGGAAGATATTAGGAAGGAGGGAGTTGCCACGCACTCACCTTTGTCGTCCTCTAGCTCCAGCGGGAGATAGATCAGACATACACGGTTGCACCTTTAGGTGCAGTGTCGAACATCTTCATTCTTTTTGAGAGAGAGAACATCTTCTGCTGATTTGTTTTGCAAGTTGACAAAATAGTGTAATGCTGCTGCAGCACCAGGCCAGCCGTAGAGCACGAGTGATGTAAGGAGTGTGGAGTGGAAACTGACCCAAAAAAACCTCGGGGAGCACGTCAACTCTTCCCATCACACGGAGAACACACGGAGACCCAAAAAAGGCCTCGCGGAGCTTCCTCCTCTCCCGGTGCTCCTCCCCCCTCTCCCGGCTCAGTTTCCCCATTCCCTCGACCCCCAGCGGCAGCCTACAGCTTCCCAGACATTGACACAGAACCCAAACCCCGCCGGCTAACCCATGGCCCCGACCCCAATGGTGCGGAGGAAACGCGCCAAATACTGCTGCGGCCTCTGCGGCCTCCCAAAGAAGGGCCATGTCTGCCGCTTCGCCGG
This sequence comes from Aegilops speltoides, assembly GCA_021437245.1. Taxonomy (NCBI): domain Eukaryota; kingdom Viridiplantae; phylum Streptophyta; class Magnoliopsida; order Poales; family Poaceae; genus Aegilops; species Aegilops speltoides. The sequence goes on from CM038142.1 coordinate 37,037,743, forward strand.
CAGTTCGTCTGTTGCGCGGCTGGTGCAGGGCCGAGAAGAAGCGGCGCCGCCCAGGGACCCTCCTTCTGCTGGCGCCAAGAAGGAGGAGGTCACCATCATCACCGCCCTCCCCAACAACGTCCTAGGCACCATCATCTCGGCGCTCCCCATCGACGAGGCCGCCCGCACAAATGCCATCTCCAAAGGCTGGAAACACGTCTGGCGCGACTACACCCCGCTCAACCTCGACGACCGCGACCTCCACAAAATGGCCTGGACCGGAGACAACCTAGTCGACCTTATCTCAGACATCCTCGAGGCTCCACGCGAGGTACGCGCCCGTCGTCTTTCTCTCAGCACGCTATGCCGGCACTCCGGCGATCGAGACCGCTACCCCATCTTCGACCGCTGGTTCCGATCCAAAGTTCTGGATCGCCTCGAGGATTTTCATTTCAGCTACCAGCGGGTGAACAACACAGAACCACTACAGGCTGGAGAGTTGATGCCGCCGCTGCCACCATCCGCGCTGAGCTTTTCCTCCCTCCGTGTCGCCAGCTTTGGTTGCTGCCATTTCCCGGAGAATATCTTAGCCTTGGGCGGCATCACTTTTCCATATCTCATCGAGCTCACACTCTGCCGGATAACAAACTCCGAAAACACACTGCACGCCATGATAGCCGCATCTCCAAATCTTGTCTACTTGTACCTTCACAGAAACTATCACTTCCGTCGCGTCCACATCAGCTCGCAAACTATTGTAAGGTTCCGCATGTTTGTTGACCCAGACAGTGATGTGATGGAAGAACTCCTCATTGTCAACACTCCTAGCCTAGAGGAAGTGATGCTCTGGGACCAAGGTGATTGTGGTCCACGAGTCATAAGTGTCCTGGTTGCCCCAAAACTTCACATCTTGGGTTGTCTGCACAGCGACATGATGTCCACCGTACAGCTTGGGAAGACAATACTCCAGGTATATATGTATCTAGGAGCCACACAGGGCATTTGTATATATCATTCTTTTGCAATCTTACTTATATACATATTCTTTCGTGCTTTGACGATCCAGGCAATGGTTGACAGCAGTCTAGTGTCATCACTGCATAATGTAAAGATCTTGAAGCTTGTTGTCCATGGTCTTAGGTTAAATCATGTCATTGACGTCCTCCAATGCTTTCCCTGCTTACAACAGCTTCACATAAATGTGAGTTGGGTCGACCCTTTCTTTCTTTTTGCAATCTAAATTACTTTCTATATATGTACTCTCTATTTATCCATTCCTATGTTCAGTAGGTCTACTCTAAATTATTCTCTTGCTTCGTTTTCAGACATTGATGAGCCATGTTCCAAACAAGCAGAATGACAATCCAGCTGCTACCACTATTGAGTGTGTTGATAGACATTTAAAGCAAGTAGTCGTGAGAAATTATTCAAGCAAGAAACCTGATTATAACTTTGTCAAGTTTTTTGTTTTGAACGCAAGAGCGCTAGAGTCCATGAAGCTCCATGTCCCTTTTAGCTGGAACAACGAATGGCGCTCTAGACAACGTATCAAGATGGATTTTAAGAACAGAGCTTCTCCAAATGCTTTGGTTTATTTTGAGGGCACCGAGTGAGCACATGATCAACCGCGCAGACGAGGTGTCAAATTGTGTACCCCTTTGGCACCTAAGTTATGTTTTTTTTTTCACAGTTAACTGTTGCCGGTTGTCGTTCCATGTAGTTTGCAGAAACAGAAAGGTTACTTTTATTTGTACTTAATAACGTGAAGTTTACTTGTGAAATTTCTATGATATATGAACCATACCAACTACATGTATGTCCTTGTGGAAGTGTATTGAGAATAGTGCATGTCTGCATTGTTCCACCGAAATGTTGTGGGTATGATGAATTACCTTGACTTTATGGGAAAATAATGAGTTCATGATTATTCCAATTTATGGCTAATAGGTAGAAGGTTCCTTAGGGCATCTCCAAAGCTGACCCGCAAATAGCTCTGGTATATGTCCGTTTTTATGTCCGGACGTGGTTTGCGAACAAGATGCGGGAGCCGCCCATCCAACCGTAGACGCAAACATCCACCTCTAGTAATGATTTTTCAAGAAATTAACTCTGCCAAATTAATCTCCAGCCAATAGAAAATCCACCTTCCGCCAAATAGAAATCAACCTTTCATCATTGGAATCAACCGTCCGCCATTTGGGGTACAATTATAGAAAAATAATTACTCCCGTAATTTGAGGTGCGGCAGTTAATGCGGATTTCTTTCCTCTTTTAATCCAACGAGCTAATTAATCCCAGATTAATTAACGGTGTAATAATTAAGGGCGAATAGTGCCAATGTTCCATGACTTGTTTAGTGGCCATCTACAACTATTCCACCTAAACTTTGGGACAATAACTCCACGAGGTAATATCATACTCACGAAAGTTTCTGGACTGATTGACGTGGATAATAGGTGTTGGGATGAGCAACTTATCAGACATATATTCTGGCCCATTGATGCAAATCGCATTTTGAATATACCCCTGGCTCCGGGGATGATGGAGGATTTTGTTTCATGGCACTACAACAAAACTGGAATTTTCTCGGTCAAGACGGCTTATCACATGGAGTGGGATCATCAACACAGACGAAAGTTGAGACAAACAAATTCAGTATTGCCCTCAAGTACTAGTCCAGTTTGGCGCATTCTATGGAAGCTTCGAGTACCGGCTAAAATAAAAGTGCATGTATGGTGAGCTTTGTATGGAGCAATTTCGTGTCGGGTGTGTTGGCAAACCGACATATGATTATAACATCGGACTGCACAATTTGTGAATCAGACTGCGAGAGTGTTCGCCATTCGTTCTTCAGGTGCGGCAAGGTGCAAGAAATTTGGGCAAAGCTTGGCTTGAACTCTATTATAAATGAGCTATGTAAAGCTGAGTCGGAGGGCTCGTCGGCCCTAGAAGATTTGCTGCTGATGCCCAATGTCGTCGTCCCGTCGCTCCCGGGCGTGTCCAGGAAGGAGCTTGTTGGCGGTGGCCGTGTGGTATATATGGTGGGAACGCCGGTGCTTCACCCATTGTGAGGCCATGCGGGAGCCGGCACGTTCGGCCCAAGCTATTGTCACTGACAAAGAACTTCATGAGAGCAAAGAAGCAAGGTGCGAGGAGGATCCAGCGGCATGGTTGGACTAAACCACCTGAAGGTTTCGTCAGCCTAAATGTCGATGCTTCCTTCGATGCAGACAGCGGCACTGGCAGAACGGGGGCCATTATTAGAGACTCCATGGGAGCGTTCATTGCAGCGTCGGCGAGCAACATCCCTTTCGTAGAGGACGCAGCAACGGCAGAGGCTAGAGGCCTCAAGGACGGGCTGATTCTGGCGAACAACATTGGATGCAATAAGGTGGAGATCCGAGCTGATTGCATGGAGGTGATTGAAACCATGCAACATGGAGGGAATTCTTTAGGTCCAGCTTCAGCCATCTATGAAGAGTGTTCTTTTTTATGTAGTAATTTTATTTCTGTTAAGTTCTGCCATTGTCCTAGTGAGGCCAATATGACGGCTGATTTGTTGGCTACAAAGTCGGAGCCCTCGAGAACTATTGTGTGGCAGACCGAGGCTCGGACTTTCTGCTTGATGTACTCTCAAACGATGTAGCCCTGTTTCCACATGAAATATAAACCTCCATGATGGCATTTCCCTAAAAAAACTTTGGGACAATAACGTTGTTGCTAAAGAAGGAGGAGGCAGTGCGTATTGAGCAATTCAGGCCGATATGTGTACTCAATGTGAGCTTTAATTTTTTTTACTAAAGTTGGGACAAACCGACTGACGCGGATTGCACATAGTATGGTGCAACCAACTTAGACGGCTTTCATGTTGGGCAGAAACATACTAGAGGGTGTGGTTGTCCTACATAAAACACTTCGAGATCCACTCAAAAAAGTTGGATGTGGTTATCTTCAAAGTGGATTTCGAAAAAGCATATATAAGGTTAAATGGTCGTTCCTCCCGCAGTCCTTACGTATGAAGGGATTCGACGATTCCTGGCGGTAGCAAGTCGATTCATATGTCACTACTTCCACATGCACAAGGGTCTAAGACAGGGGGAACCGATGTCTCCTATCTTGTTCAGCACTGTAGCGGTTATGTTGGCAATTTTGATAGGAAGAGCTAAAGAGGAAGGCCAAGTAGGAGGACTAGTACCATATCTAGTCGATGGTGGGGTGTCCATACTACAATAGGCTTATGATACCATAATTTTTGTGGAACATTATTTGGCAAAGGCGAAAGATATGAAGCTTGTGCTATGCCTATTCAAATAATTGCCGGGATTGCAGATTAATTTTAACAAAAGCAAATTGTTTTGCTTTGGGGGAGTCAAAGATGAACAAGATGCTTATAGACAACTATTCGCATCTGAACTCACTAGTAGAAAAAGGGCCTAACGTGAAGCACATTAGTCCCGGTTTGTAACTGGACCGGCAATAATGTGACCACTAGTGTCGGTTCCAACGGCTAGGCGGGTGGCACTCATTAGTACTGGTTCGTGGCTAACCTTTAGTACCGGTTCGTGCCACGAACCGGTACTAAAGAGGTGGTGGCAGGCTGGTGTCAGGCTACCGGTTCATATGCCACGAACCGGGACTAGAAGTTCACCTTTAGTCCCGGTTCGTCTAACAAACCGTTACTAAAGGTCTTCCTATATAAACCCCTTCGTCCAGCCCGGGCGGTCAGGCAAGTGGAACTACTAGGGGAAACCCTAGTAGTAGCGCGGGTTTAAAGCCCACTAGTAGCGCGTGCTGCCGCGCTACTAATAAGGCACTACAGCTATTACTTAGCAGTAGCGCGTGTGACACGCGCTACTGCTAAGACACATAGCGGCAGCGCTTCTTCTCTCCCGCGCTGCTGCTAAGCTAGCTAGTTGCAACGTGTTTACTATCCATCGCTACTAGTATTCTTTTTTTCATTTTTTTTAATTTTAGTGTATTTATATGCCATTATATAAATTTTGGTACAATACCAATTATGAGGTTTATATCATTATGTCCATAACAGTGTGTCAAATGAAGGTGGATTAGGTTCAAGTGGAGGCAATATGTGGTGCATGTCAAAAGTATACTACTAATCCAAACTTGATCTAGTTTGGACTAGTAGTACATTCGATGTGCACCACATGTTGCCTCCACTTGAATCTAATCCGCCAGCACAAGCTATTTAATCATCATCATAGTCATTACCATCAACAGTATTTATTTAATCACCATAGTCATAGTGCAACATATAATCATCTTCAAACTCATTCTAGCTAGCTAATCGCCACCAACACTAGATGCGGTAGCTATCTAATCACCACTAACACTAGCTAATCACAATCATCATAGTCATTACCACCAACACTAGCTATTTAATCATCATAGTCATAGTGTAGCACATCATCATCTTCAAACTCATTTCTAGCTAGCTAATCACTCCTGCTGCTCTCTCTCAGGTAAAATAACATAAAACATGTGTAGCTCTCCTCCTTCATCAATTTGGAGCATGCAGATGAACCTGTCTCCTAATCGTGGGTTGCGCTTCTGATTGCTTCCCCCTAGTACTTCTCTGCGCTCCTCCATCACAAATTTGGTCCAGTCTTTTACTATTAAGAATTCGTCGCTAATCCTGAATGCACTAAAGTGCATTGTAGGATATCTTGGCCGTAAGCTAACAATACTCATGGTACCTTTCGTCTCGATCCCATGAGGCACAACATTCATCGGTAGTCCTTGTTAAAGAACGTCGTATGGTAACATACTTAGCAATGAAGTTTAGCTTAAAAAATAATGTATGGAAAAGATGCACTAAGGACAAATAGTAAAAATCTTACCATCTTTCTGTTGGAAATATGCCCTAGAGGCAATAATAAAAGTATTATTATTATATTTCCTTGTTCATGATAATTGTCTTTTATTCATGCTATAACTGTATTATCCGGAAATCGTAATACACGTGTGAATACATAGACCACAATATGTCCCTAGTGAGCCTCTAGTTGACTAGCTCGTTGTGATCAACAGATAGTCATGGTTTCCTGGCTATGGACATTGGATGTCGTTGATAACGGGATCACATCATTAGGAGAATGATGTGATGGACAAGACCCAATCCTAAGCATAGCACAAAGATCGTAGTTCGTTTGCTAGAGCTTTTCCAATGTCAAGTATCTCTTCCTTAGACCATGAGATCGTGTAACTCCCGGATACCGTAGGAGTGCTTTGGGTGTATCAAACGTCACAACGTAACTGGGTGACTATAAAGGTGCACTACAGGTATCTCCGAAAGTGTCTTGGGTTGACACGGATCGAGATCTGGATTTGTCACTCCGTGCAAACGGAGAGGTGTCTCTGGGCCCACTCGGTAGGACATCATCATAATGTGCACAATGTGATTAAGGGGTTGATCACGGGATGATGTGTTGCGAACGAGTAAAGAGACTTGCCGTAACGAGATTGAACAAGGTATCGGTATACCGACGATCGAATCTCGGGCAAGTAAAATACCGCTAGACAAAGGGAATTGTATACGGGATCGACCGAGTCCTTGACATCGTGGTTCATCCGATGAGATCATCGTGGAACATGTAGGAGCCAACATGGGTATCCAGATCCGCTGTTGGTTATTGACCGGAGAACGCCTCGGTCATGTCTACATGTCTCCCGAACCCGTAGGGTCTACACACTTAAGGTTCGATGGCGCTAGGGTTATAAAGGAAGCTTGTATGTGGTTACCGAATGTTGTTCGGAGTTCGGATGAGATCCCGACGTCACGAGGAGTTCCGGAATGGTCCGGAGGTAAAGATTTATATATGGGAAGTCCTGTTTTGGTCACCGGAAAAGTTTCGGGTTTATCGGTAACGCACGGGACCACCGGAGGGTCCTGGGTCCACCAAGTGGGGCCACCTGCCCCGAAGGCTGCGTGGGCCAAGTGTGGGAGGACCAGCCCCTAGGTGGGCTGGGCGCCCCACCAAGGCCCAAGGCGCCTAGGGCTGGGGAAACCCTAAAGGGGCCTCCCTTGCCTTGGGGGCAAGGCAACCTTCGGCCGCCGCCCCTCCTCAGATTGGATCCGAGGGGCCGGCCTCCCTCCTTGCCCCTATATATATGTGGGGGTGGGAGGCAGCCGTACCATGTTCTCGCGCAGCCCTCCCCTCTCCCAATTACTCCTCCTCACCCTTGGTGCTTGGCGAAGCCTGCGGGATTGCCACGCCCTCCATCACCACCACGCCGTTGTGCTGCTGCTGGAGGAGTCTTCTCAACCTCTCCTCTCTCCTTGCTGGATCAAGGCGGGGAGACGCCACCGGGCTGTATGTGTGTTGAACGCGAGGTGCCGTCCGCTTCGCATGGATCATCGGTGATTTGAATCACGACGAGTACGACTCCATCAACCCCGTTCACTTGAACGCTTCCGCTCAGCGATCTACAAGGGTATGTAGATGCACTCTCTTTCTACTCGTTGCTGGTCTCTCCATAGATAGATCTTGGTGACACGTAGGAAAATTTTTGAATTTCTGCTACGTTCCCCAACAGTGGAATCAGAGCCAGGTTTATTGCGTAGATTCTTTGCACGAGTAGAACACAAAGTAGTTGTGGGCGTTGATGTTGTTCAATATGCTTACCGTTACTAGTCCAATCTTGTTTCGACGGTATTGTGGGATGAAGCGGCCCGGACCGACCTTACACGCATCTTCGTGAGACAGGTTCCACCGATTGACATGCACTTCGTGCATAAGGTGGCTAGCGGGTGCCAGTCTCTCCCACTTTAGTCGGAACGGATTCGATGAAAAGGGTCCTTATGAAGGGTAAATAGCAATTGGCATATCACGTTGTGGTTTTTGCGTAGGTAAGAAACGTTCTTGCTAGAAACCCATAGCAGCCACGTAAAACATGCAAACAACAATTAGAGGACGTCTAACTTGTTTTTGCAGGGTATGCTATGTGATGTGATATGGCCAAGATGAATGTGATGAATGATATGTGATGTATGAGATTGATCATGTTCTTGTAATAGGATTCACGACTTGCATGTCGATGAGTATGACAACCGGCAGGAGCCATAGGAGTTGTCTTTATTTATTGTATGACCTGCGTGTCATTGAACAACGCCATGTAATTACTTTACTTTATTGCTAACCGGTAGCCATAGTAGTAGAAGTAATAAGTTGGCGAGACGACTTCATGGAGACACGATGATGGAGATCATGATGATGGAGATCATGGTGTCATGCGGTGACGATGATGATCATGGAGCCCCGAAGATGGAGATCAAAAGGAGCAAAATGATATTGGCCATATCATGTCACTATTTGATTGCATGTGATGTTTATCATGTTTATGCATCTTGTTTACTTAGGACGACGGTAGTAAATAAGATGATCCTTACAAAATTTCAAGAAGTGTTCTCCTCGACCGCACCGTTGCTACAGTTCGTCGCTTCTAAGCACCACGTGATGATCGGGTGTGATGGATTCTTACGCTCACATACAACGGGTGTAAGACAGTTTTACACAGCGAAAACACTTAGGGTTAACTTGACGAGCCTAGCATGTACGCACATGGCCTCGAACACGGAGACCGAAAGGTCGAGCATGAGTCGTATGGAAGATACGATCAACATGAAGATGTTCACCGATGATGACTAGTCCGTCTCACGTGATGATCGGACACGGGCTAGTTGACTTGGATCATGTAATCACTTAGATGACCAGAGGATGTCTATCTCGAGTGGGAGTTCATAAGATGAACTTAATTATCCTGAACATAGTCAAAAGATCTTTGCAAATTATGTCGTGGCTCGCGCTTTAGTTCCACTGCTTAGATATGTTCCTAGAGAAAATATAGTTGAAAGTTGATGATGGCGATTATGCGGACAGAGAAAGCTTATGTCCTTAATGCACCGCTCACAGTGCTGAACCCCAAACGTCGTTTGTGGATGTTGCGAACATCGGACATACACGCTTTTGATAACTACGTGATAGTTCGCTTAAATGGTTTAGAGTTGAGGCACCAAAGACGTTTTCAAACGTCACGGAACATATGAGATGTTTCGAGGGCTGAAATTGAGATTTCAGGCTCGTGCCCACGCCAAGAGGTATGAGACCTCCGACGATTTTCTTAGCCTGCAAACTAAGGGAGAAAAGCTCAATCGTTGAGCTTGTGCTCATATTGTCCGAGTGCAACAATCACTTAAATCGAGTGGGAGTCGATCTTCCGGAGGAGATAGTGATGTTTCTCCAAAGTCATTGCCACCAAGCTGCTAGAGCTTCGTGATGAACTATAACATATCGAGGATAGATATGATGATCCTTGAGGTATTCGCGATGTTTGACACCGCGAAAGTAGAAATCAAGAAGGAGCATCAATTGTTGATGGTTGGTGAAACCACTAGTTTCAAGAAGGGCAAGGGCAAGAAGGATACTTCATGAAACGGCAAATCAGCTGCTGCTCTAGTGAAGAAACCCAAGGTTGAACCCAAACCCGAGACTAAGTGCTTCGTAATAAGAGGAACGGCATCAAGCGGAACCACCCTAGATACTTGGTAGATGAGAAGGCTGGCAAGGTCGATAGAAGTATATTGATATACATTATGTTAATGTGTACTTTACTAGTACTCCTAGTAGCACCAGGGTATTAGATACCGGTTCGGTTGCTAAGTGTTAGTAACTCGAAATAAAAGCTACGGAATAAACGGAGACTAGCTAAAGGAGAGCTGACGATATGTGTTGGAAGTGTTTCCAAGGTTGATGTGATCAAGCATCGCACGCTCCCTCTACCATCGAGATTTGGTGTTTATGCTGAGCATAGACATGATTGGATTATGTCTATTGCAATACGGTTATTCATTTAAGGAGAATAATGGTTACTCTATTTATTTGAATAATACCTTCAACGGTCTTGCACCTAAAGGAATGGTTTACTGAATCTCGATCGTAGTGATACACATTTCATGCCAAAAGATATAAGATAGTAATGATAGTACCACTTACTTGTGGCACTGCCATGTAAGTCATATTGGTGTAAAACGATGAAGAAGCTCCATGTTGATGGATGTTTGGACTCACTCATTTTGAAAAGTTTGAGACATGCGAACCATGTCTATTGGTGTATACGCATGAAGAAACTCTATGCGAGATGGATCGTTTGGACTCACTTGATTTTGAATCACTTGAGATATGCAAATCATACCACATGGGCAAGATGACTAAAAAGCCTCGTTTTCAAAGAAATGGAACAAGATAGCAACTTGTTGGAAGTAACACATTTGATGTGCGCAGTCCAATGAGTGCTGAGGCATGCAGTGAATATCGTTATGTTATTACTTCACAGATGATTCGACTAGATGTAGAGTATATTTACTTGATGAAACACAAGTCTGAATTATTGAATGGTTCAAGTAATTTCAGAGTGAAGTTGAAGATCATCGTGACAAGAGGATGAAATGTCTATGATATGATCATAGAGATGAGTATCTGAGTTACGAGCTTTGGCACGCAATTAAGACATTGTGGAAATTGTTTTCACAATTAATACCGCCTGGAACACCATAGTTTGATGGTGTGTCCGAACATCATAGTTGCACCCTATTGGATATGGTGCGTACCATAATGTCTCTTATCGAATTACCACTATTGTTTATGGGTTAGGCATTAGAGACAACCACATTCACTTTAAATAGGGCACCACGTAATTCCGTTGAGATGACACCGTATGAACTATGGTTTAGAGAAACCTAAGCTGTCATTTCTTAAAAGGTTTGGGGCTGCAACGCTTATATGAAAAAGTTTCAGGTTGATAAGCTCGAACCCAAAGCGGATAAAATGCATCTTCATAGGACACCCAAAACAGTTGGGAATACCTCCTAATTCAGATCCGAAAGCAATAGGGATTGTTTCTTGAATCGGGTCCTTTCTCGAGGAAAAGTTTGTCTCGAAAAGTTGAGTGGGAGGATGGTGGACACTTGATATGGTTATTGAACCGTCACTACAACTAGTGTGTAGCAGGGCACGTGAAGTTGTTCTGTGGCACCTACACCAATTGAAGTAGAAGCTTATGATAGTGATCATGAAACTTGGATCAAGTCACTACCGCACCTCGTGGGGTGACAAGGATGCGTACTACTTTAGAGTGGTACAGTAATCTTGTCTTGAAGGACATGTTGCTAGGCAACGATGAACCTACGAGCTATGAAGAAGCAATGGTGGGCCCAAATTCCGACAAATGGTTATAAACCGTGAAATCCGAGATAGGATCCATGTATCATAACAAAGCATGAACTTTGGTGGACTTGCCCGATGATCAGCAAGCCATTGAGATAAATGGATCTTTAAGAAGAAGACGGACGTGGGCGGTAATGTCACCATCCATGAAGCTCGACTTGTGGCGAAGAGTTCTTCACAAGTTCAAGGAGTTGACTACAATGAGATTTTCTCATTCATAGCGATGCTTAAGTCCGTCGGATTCATGTTAGCATTAGCTGCATTTATATCTGGCGATGGATGACAAAACGAGTTTCCCTACCGGTCTTCGTAAGGAAAGGTTGTATGTGATACAATCAGAAAAGTTTTGTCGATCCTAAGGATGCTAAAAGGTATGCTAGCTCCAGCGATCCTTCCATGGACTGGAGTAAGCATCTCGGAGTTGGAATGTGCACTTTGATAAGATGATCAAAGATTTTAGGTTTATACAAAGTTTATAAGAAACTTGTATTTCCAAAGAAGTGAGTGGGAGCACTATAGAATTTCTGATGAGTATATGTTGTTGACATATTGTTGATCAGAAATGATGTAGAATTTCTGGAAAGCATATAGGGTTATTTGAAAGGTGTTTTTCAATGGAAAACCTGAATTAGGCTACTTGAATAATAAGCATCAAGATCTATAAGATAGATCAAAATGCTTAATAGTACTTTCAAATGAGCACATGCCTTGACATGATCTTGAAGGTGTTCGAGATGGATCACCAAAGAAGGAGTTCTTGCCTGAGTTGTAAGGTATGAAGTTAAGACTTAAAAGCTCGACCACGGCAGAATAGAGAGAAAGGACGAAGGTCGCCCCTATGATTAAGACGTAGGCTCTACAAAGATGCTATGTTGTGTACCGACTGAAGTGTGCCTTGCCATGAGTCACTCATAGGGTACAAGAGTGATCCAAGAATGGATCACAGGACAGTGATCAAAGTTATCCTTAGTAACTAGTGTACTAAGGAATTTTCTCGATTATGGAGGTGGTAAAAGATTTCGTAGTAAATGGTTACGTCGATGCAAGCTTTACACCTATCCGGATAGCTCTGAGTAGAGATACCGGATACGTATAATGGAGCAACTTTTAGAATAGCTCCAAGTAGAACAGTCTTTTGGAATAGCTCCAAATAGAGCGTGGTAGCTACATCTAGGAGATGACATAGAGATTTGTAAAGCACACACGGATCTGAAAGGTTCAGACCCGTTGACTAAAACCTCTCTCACAAGCAACATGATCAAACCTAAAACTCATTGAGTGTTAATCACATAGTGATGTGAACTAGACTACTGACTCTAGTAAACTCTTGGGTGTTAGTCACATGGCGATGTGACCTGTGAGTGTTAATCACATGGTGATGTGAACTAGATTATTGACTCTAGTGCAAGTGGGAGACTGTTGGAAATATGCCCTAGAGGCAATAATAAAAGTATTATTATTATATTTCCTTGTTCATGATAATTGTCTTTTATTCATGCTATAAGCTGTATTATCCGGAAATCGTAATACACGTGTGAATACATAGACCACAATATGTCCCTAGTGAGCCTCTAGTTGACTAGCTCGTTGTGATCAACAGATAGTCATGGTTTCTGGCTATGGACATTGGATGTCGTTGATAACGGGATCACATCATTAGGAGAATGATGTGATGGACAAGACCCAATCCTAAGCATAGCACAAAGATCGTGTAGTTCGTTTGCTAGAGCTTTTCCAATGTCAAGTATCTCTTCCTTAGACCATGAGATCGTGTAACTCCGGATACCGTAGGAGTGCTTTGGGTGTATCAAACGTCACAACGTAATCGGGTGACTATAAAGGTGCACTACAGGTATCTCCGAAAGTGTCTGTTGGGTTGACACGGATCGAGATCGATTTGTCACTCCGCAAACGGAGAGGTGTCTCTGGGCCCACTCGGTAGGACATCATCATAATGTGCACAATGTGATTAAGGGGTTGATCACGGATGATGTGTTGCGGAACGAGTAAAGAGACTTGCCGTAACGAGATTGAACAAGGTATCGGTATACCGACGATCGAATCTCGGGCAAGTAAAATACCGCTAGACAAAGGGAATTGTATACGGATCGATGAGTCCTTGACATCGTGGTTCATCCGATGAGATCATCGTGGAACATGTGGGAGCCAACATGGGTATCCAGATCCCGCTGTTGGTTATTGACCGGAGAACGTCTCGGTCATGTCTACATGTCTCCCGAACCCGTAGGGTCTACACACTTAAGTTCGATGACGCTAGGGTTATAAAGGAAGCTTGTATGTGGTTACCGAATGTTGTTCGGAGTTCCGGATGAGATCCCGGACGTCACGAGGAGTTCCGGAATGGTCCGGAGGTAAAGATTTATATATGGGAAGTCCTGTTTTGGTCACCGGAAAAGTTTCGGGGTTTATCGGTAACGTACCGGGACCACCGGGAGGGTCCCGGGGGTCCACCAAGTGGGGCCACCTGCCCCAGAAGGCTGCGTGGGCCAAGTGTGGGAGGGGACCAGCCCCTAGGTGGGCTGGGGCGCCCCCCACCAAGGCCCAAGGCGCCTAGGGCTGGGGGAAACCCTAAAGGGGGGGCGCCTCCCTTGCCTTGGGGGGCAAGGCAACCCCCCTGGCCGCCGCCCCCTCCTCAGATTGGATCTGAGGGGGCCGGCCTCCCCCTCCCTTGCCCCTATATATATGTGGGGGGTGGGAGGGCAGCCGTACCCATGTTCTGGCGCAGCCCTCCCCCTCTCCCAATTACTCCTCCTCACCCTTGGTGCTTGGCGAAGCCCTGCGGGATTGCCACGCTCCTCCATCACCACCACGCCGTTGTGCTGCTGCTGGAGGAGTCTTCTCAACCTCTCCTCTCTCCTTGCTGGATCAAGGCGGGAGACGCCACCGGCTGTATGTGTGTTGAACGCGGAGGTGCCGTCCGTTCGGCACTGGATCATCGGTGATTTGAATCACGACGAGTACGACTCCATCAACCCCGTTCACTTGAACGCTTCCGCTCAGCGATCTACAAGGGTATGTAGATGCACTCTCTTTCTACTCGTTGCTGGTCTCTCCATAGATAGATCTTGGTGACACGTAGGAAAATTTTTGAATTTCTGCTACGTTCCCCAACACTTTCCTAAATAGATGTGACCGTAGTTCATTACGAACACTATTGGTCGCACGTTTTCAGTACTAGCATTTCTAAGTGCAGGAAGAAAATTTGTCTTGACAGTATCAAGATTCGCAAGCCATGAAACATAATGACTTAGCTCCTTGCAGTTTAGTTTAGCCCCGGGACAGTAGTAGGTCCTGTCTACCAAGCGTTGGACATGTTTGCTTGAATGGAAATAAGCTGACAATAGAAATTAGTTGTCAACTATTTTTGAATAAACAATATCAAAGACATAAATATGGTTGAGAAACTCACATGATGGTATAACTGGAGGCGTCTGCACATCGACCTAGATGTCGGTATTACCTTCAATATCTTCTTCCGGACGAATATCAAAGGTGATAACCATATCAGGCTCGAATGCATAAGTCTTCCATATTGCTCGCCATGTTTTGCATCCAAAATAGGTGTAGTCGTCTGCGTTGTATAATTTTGCGTGGAAAATATAACCATGCTCGGTCTTCAAGTAAACTTTCTTTACCTCCATAGTACGACTGAAATCTGTCTTATCCAATATGAAAACTCTTGCATGGCAGGGGATACGCTAGTAGAATAGTAAAAAAAAAATTATAAGTTCAAGAAAATGAAGCAGATGTCATGCTTAATTACGAAAAAACACTTGTCGTTGTGACTTCATCAGATCCACTTCAAGTTCTCGTCTAGCTTGATGTTTGAAGCGCCTATCATCATCTAGGAAGATTTCGTCGCACAGGCCGCACTCGTCTTCGCAGTATTTGCAAATACCAAAATCCTTTGCGTCGTCAGACATTTCCTATGTCCATAGTTGAAACATTAATTGAAACGATCGAAGACAACTACCAGGATACTCAACACACAAATCCGGGGCACTCAACATTTCCTACATATTCTGGCACAAGTCATGCCAAAATTCACGGAAAAAATCCGGCATGACCTTTGCTAAAATAGGACATATCGAGCGCCTGAAATTTGCCGGAACAGAAATGAATCAACACTCCGGCAAAACATAGGCCACTCGGAGGTGTAACCTGCAAACATGACCGACCACTTGGGCAAGCACATATCCTATTTGAGCAACACAAGATATACATTTTAAAATATCTTATAGGACTCAAAATAGCATGCATTCAATATGCAAAAGTAAATCATCTCATGCGTCCGTACATCATTGAATATTATCACTAATACATCCCGAATAGTATCATACATATAACATCACTAATACAACTAAAACCCTAGAGCACGACGGGTATCGTGCATGGCGGTGGACACCTGAGAGAAGGAACCATCACGAATCATAGCTCCAAGTGAGATCCTCAAGAACCTGCTGTCTTCGGAGAACCTGTGCTCCAACGCAAACAACTAGCGACGGACGTGCGCGTCCTCCTCACTGACACGGTGACGCACCACCTCCGCGGGGTCCTCGAGCCTCTGGACCGTCACTGGCCCACGCGACCGCCACCAAAGAAGGTTCGGGTCAACGACAGGCTGGCTCCTCACCAACCTGCGCCCCCCGGTAGGTAGAGCCTCCTAGTACCACCCCGGCGGAGCCCAGTCCTGGACATGGCCCATCTGGTGACGTAGGTGTCCTCCGCCGACTCTACGACGAGGATGCGGGATAAGCATCGTCGACGTCGATGCGGGAAAAATTGCTTTAACTAAAAAAATAACAACAAGTTCTTACTAACTAGTTCTATTAATTCAACTAGTTCTTACTAAAAATAAACTTACCATAAATAAAAATAAACTAGTACCTAATTAGTACCTAGTTCTTACTAACTAATTAGTACCTAGGAACTACTTCCCTAATTACCATCTAATTTGATGAACCTAGGGATGCAAAGTGGAAGCGGATATTCCAATTATCCAACTTAAAAGTGAAATAAGTGGTCAAATTTTGCTCGTTTTATGGTTCATCATAGAAATTTGATTCGTTTCCACCCTTACATGAACCCTAACTAATTTGAGCCGCATCTGCATCCAATTCGTTTCCACCCTTACATGAACCCTAACTAATTTGATGCAACTAAAATATGAAGAAACCCTAGGCAGAGGTAGGGGAGAGGGAGGAGCAGGCACGCTCACCTTGGGTGCCTGTGACAAGGGAGGGGCAGGCGATGTCGAGGTCGGGGTCGGGGCTCGGGCGCGCGGCGGAGGGCGGCGTCGAGGTCGGGGTTGGGGGCGGTGTCCGGGGCGGCGTTGAGGTCGGGGGCAGGGGCGGCGTTGTATCGCGGGTTGGGGCGGCATAGAGGGTGTGCGGAGAGCGTGCTGCGGCCGACGGGCGACGGCGGCGGCGAGAGCGAAGGAGTTGGATTTGGGGGAAGTGGCCCAGGGGGAGGACAAACCCCGTGGTTAAGTCAGAAGTAGTAGTAGCGCATTCCAGAAAGCGTTCTACTGCTACGTTAGCTACAGCGTGTTCTGGGATACGTGCTACTGCTACTCCTTTCTCTTTTTCCCCCTTTTTCATTTATTTTTCTTCACATTTTATTTTTTTCCTTTCACCTTCTTCTATTTCTTTCATTTTCAATTACCTTTCTTTTTGCTTTCCATTTAATTTTATATCCTTTAGCAGTAGCGAGTTTAGAATAAAATGCGCTGCTACAAAGAAAGTAGCGGTAGCGCGGTTCGATATAGATCGCTACTACTATGTGTAGCCTACCGTCTAAGCCGTGGGAATTTTAGTAGTAACGTGTTTAGAATAAGGCACGCTACTGCTAGAACTTTATCTGTAGCGTGGTGTGCACATGCGCGCTACAGCTACTTAGCACCGGCATGCTTTTTTGACCCACGCTACTGCTAAAGTTCTATGTATAAGGTTTTCCCTAGTAGTGTACTATGAGTAAAGATCCTCATTTAAAGAATGCAGCGTCAGCTTCCCGACATGATTCTCAAGAAACAGCAAGGCTAGATGAAGATAGTGAGCGTAGCTCTGTAGTTGATTACCGCATTTTCCATACACTAGCATTGCAGGTGCTTGCTCTAACTTGGCAGCGTGATATGTGGTTGCATGTTGCATATGGTGTCTAGATTGTAATTCTTCCAATCTGGTTAAACTGCATGTGTTATTCTGCTTAGCTCGTACATTATACCTGTTAATGTGACATGCCTTCCTGTATTTAGTACATAGTACATCTGTCTATTAAGCATGTCCTTACATAAACTACTATTTTTGTATCCTACATCAATCAATATGATGAGACACCTTTAGTATATGCAGTGCGATATTAGTTGCATCTTTCATATGATTTATAGCATGCGCTGCTTCTAATTTGTTGAAATGCCATTTATGATGGGATGCTTTTAACTTGGCAGAGTCATATTGGTTGCATCTTTCATGTGGTGTCTAGCATGCATTGCTTCTTATTTGTTGGAATGGTTTCTGCTTAGTTTACACAAATAGTTGTGAACAATCCATGTCGTCCTATTTTTCGTACATATTCCATCCTGGTATCATGTGTTTGCCTTACATCAAAGTAGTGATTGTCAGTATCATGCACGAATGAGTTATGAAGAGAGAACTTTATTGCTTTTTTTTGTCGGTTTTACTTGACAATTCAAAATCAATAAAACGGAAGGAAGTTAGCAAGGCAGCGGATAAAGGTGCTCCTTCCAAACAAAGTGCCTCTACAGATTCTACTCCTCCATCCCCACAGGATGATTTGCAAGACAACACATGCATAGACACTCAATGTAGCTGTGTTGATGATGAGCACGTCTCCCCTAGTGCACCATCATAGGTGCTCCCTCTAATTTGGCACTATTATATGTGGTTGCATGCTATGTGTTATGTCTAGCTTGTATTGCTTCTAATTTTGTTGAATTTCATCTGCTTACTTTACACATTATACTTGTGAATAAGACACGTGTTCCTATTTCTAGAACATACAATATCTGTCTATCACACCATGTTCTTACATCAAATTACTATTGTTGTGTAACCTGCAACAATCACATATCATAAGACACGTTTGACTTGGGAGTGTGATATAGGTTACATCTCACATTCTTTTCTAGCTTGTACTACTAATTTGTTGAAATGGCACTTATGACGAGAGAGTTTTAACTTGCTAGAGTGATATTCGTTGCATCTTTCATATGGTGTCTAGCTTTCATTGCTTCTAATTTGTTGAAATGCCTTCTTCTTAGTTTACACATCATAAGCTGTGAATATGCAATGGCACTAATGACGAGAGACCCCTAACTTGGTAGTGTGATGTTGTTTGCATCTTGCATATGATTTATTTCTTGTACTACTTCACATTTGTTTAAACGCCATTTATGATGAGACACTGTTAAGTTGGCAGAGCGATATTTGTAGCATCTTTCATATGGTGTCTACCTTCCATTGAATTGCTTCTAATTTAGTGAAATGTCTTCTGCTTAGTTTACACATCATAGTTCTGCTTATCTCTTCCGTCCTGTTTTTCGTACATATTACATCCTCCTATCATGTGGTTGTCTAACATCAAAGTTCAGTTCGTCTGTATCACGCATCAATTTGTTCTGAAGAACTAATTTTTTATTCATTTTTCTTGTTGGCTTGACTTAACATGGCACAGAGAAAGAGGAAGCAACACAGAATGACAGGGAATGGGAAGCAGAAGAATCCTGCAGATTCTGCTGGTACTGATGGTGCAATAAAAGGTCAAAGTCCAGCAGAAAATTCTACAAATAGGGTATCCCGTGCTACACGAGCTGCAGAACAAGCCAAACAGAAACAAATAGCTGCCACCAAACAAGCAGAGACATCCCTAGTTGTTGCAACACCTTCCACAATACTACTAGCTGCATGAGTTACTCGTGCATCAACTGAGCTAGCAGCACGTTCCCAAGCTCCCTTGCCACCTGACACTACTTCCCAAGCACTCTTGACACCAGACGAGTTGGCAAGATCAAATGAACCTTGTGAGCTTCAACAGCAAGAAGGTAGTTGCTAGAGTCAAGTTACAGCTGCATGCTTCTTTATATGTAGTCTCACATTTTGATGTACACTAACACTTCCTATGTTCGTTGTTAGACTATCCCCTAGGCGCAAGAGGAAACAAACATCAGGGATAATGCTCGATAGGTTAACTAAATCTAGAGGAGGAAGAATGGAGATCCGTTTTGAGGCAGGTTTTAAAAGGCCACGTGGTGCTACACAGTAGCCAAGTTAGTATCAGAGGCAGCGGTTGCTGTTAGGTGTCATGTACATATCCTCCCAGCATGGATTCAGTACAGGAATGACAAAGACGAAACCCAGTTCAACACCTTCCTCGACCATTTATCTGTAAGTATGGTTATGTATGGAAACTAGCAATATCATCTTGCTCTGTCCCATACTTTCTAGGTTGCTGATAATGAGACTCTCATAATTTTCAACAGATGAGGTTCAAGTTCGATAGCCAAGATGATACAACCAGACAAGCTTGCACCCATGTTTTCAAGTCTGCTCTATGAAAGTATCGGTACAACTAGAGGAAAACTCACTTTGAAGGCAAGGCCAATAGTGAACTTGCCCAAACATCTGCAGTGGAAAATATACCGGATGAAGACTGGAGAGGCCTCGTTAAACACTGGTCTGATCCGAAGTATCAGGTACATTATATATATGTGATCAGATCACATGTTGAAGTCCTATTTACGCATGTGCCACACAAATCTATCTTCTTGTAGGTGAACTGTTGAAAGAACAAGGCCAACCGTACGAAAGTGAAATTCCAATATTATAGTCGTTAATCCTCATGCCTTTTAACTACTACTTACTCTGACTTGTGCCTTGAACTGCATGGTTTGCAGCCAATGTATATTAATCTTTTCAATTTTATACACAATTGTCTTAGCATATCATTGCACCTTACAAGGTTTAAAAGAGAGGAGTGATGTTCCTTTGATCTTGACCTGTAATCTAGTTCCGTGCTAGACTTGCCCACACAACGTTACAATTGCATGTTTGTCTGTTGTCAGTTGTTTTGTGATATGAATGATGTCATACTATGCTTACCGTATTATAAACTTCGTCTCTTTATCCTTAGTTGTCAATACAATGTGAAGAAATAGACAATACATTAGCGATGGTACATGGTCATATGTTTGGAACCTGGTTTTTTATGTACTTTGCAATAAAATACAACTATATTTTACATGGGTTCACCAGAATAAGTTCTGTATATAGGCCAAAGCTATTTTGTTTGGTTTTGCTGCCTCCTTAATATCTTCTGTTCTGGTACTACTAATGTAAAAAAACTCAACTTTTCAGCAAGCTATGGAAAAAATGGTGGAACCGCTACCTTCTGAAGGTGGCGAGGCAACTATAACCGCAATGTCAGCTCTTGCTGCAGTGGGTCAGTACCTGTCCACTAACAGTGGTTGTTAAGGCAATCACGTCCAAACTGCCTCATGATCAAGATATGCAAGCTCAAAACAATGTTATATCTGCGCTCCAGACACAAGTCCATTCCCTAATAGAGACCCTTTGTGAAACAAGGATTGACATTGTTCGATGTCGTCAAGATATGCATGGTTTTGAAACCAGACTATCAGACATTTGCTATGTTGTTTAGGAGCCTAGGAGAAATGAAGGCAAAGGCTATGGTGCTCCATTGGACAATACAGCATGAAAACATAACAGTCAGGTAAAATGAATTGAGCTTCTGAACATCTGGTGGTGCATTTATCTTCTAGACTGTTAACTTTTATGCCAACCTTCCTTTTGTTTTATAGTTGTAATTTCTTTTGGTGCGATACAAAATTTGTTCTTAACGTGTAGCCACCAGCTGAAGAAAACGGTAAGCCATTTTTGTATAGTGTAGGGTGTTCCCTATATTTGCACTGGTGGCGATCTTTGATGCCAAGTGGATGTAATCTGTGCAATCACCTTAATAGCCCAGTGTTAGATTCGGGCTTATTTGTTTCCTAGTATTCTTTTTCCCTGGTTTGCTAGTGGCCGCAGCAACCATGGGCCATATACGGACCGTGGTAAACTTGACCCTTCTAAGGGCCGTAGGATCCATGGGTCTCCTACGGGCCGTTGATAAATGGGCCTCCAATAGGGCCATAGAATCAGTGGGCCTCGGGCCGACGGATAAATGAGTCTACATGGGCCGTAAACGGGCGTAATTGGTATCGACCCAACATGTTAACGGGCCGTTAATAGGCCGGAGTACAACAAAGGCATAATTCTGTCACAGGCATAATGGGTCATTAATGCGCCAGAATATAGGATGGGCTGGAAACGGCACAACGGGTTAACATGCCATAAACGGGATGACTCTTCCACGGGCCGAATTTGGCCCATTAGGGGAACAGTCCAGTAACGGGCCGGAGATAATCAAGTGCCGGAAAGGAGCCCAAGAATGTATGGGCCGTCAGTAGGCCGAAAGCTTACACGGGCTGGAAACGGCCCATGTGAATCATGGGTCGTTAACGGGTACAAAGAAATTTAATGTTCATTATGGGCTAGTGTCACCGTGGGCCTCTAAAGGGCCTAAAGATAAAGATACGAAGGCCTCATACGGGCCGAAAGACGTCGTTGGCCATACATTGGCCGAAAGTGAAACGGGCGGGTGTTATATTCAACTGCCCACATGACGTTATTGGGACGACTTCCGTTAGGCGCTAACAGGCTGTAAGTTACCAGGCCATAAAATGGGCTATTTGCAAAGAGACCGTTAACAGTCTTTTCATGGGCCAGCCCGCTAACTTTTGACAAAGTCAAACCGGCCGGCTTTGTATGCTAAATGGGCCAGTGTGGTGTGCCGTCGCACGTGTCGACATATCATAGGCGCCTATCTGACCCACTGACGAGCTGACACGTGTTTCCTCCGGCCAATCAGAATTTTACACGTGGAAATTTCCCATTGGTCCGGGCTGTTAGCGGGTTATCTGATCCAAAACCCAACCCGATAGCTTAACGGCATCCCGTTATGGTGGATGCCGCGTGTCGGTCACCCTTGACGAAAGCACTTCTATGACGCGCGATTTATCGTCATGGAAGTGGACACTTCCGTGATGATAATTTTGGTAATGTCATGGAACACTTCTCGACAAAGACAGTATGACTATCTTGATTCTGTCATAAAATCGTCATGGATGTACATGCATGACAAAAAACACGACCTATTGTGACAAACATGTATCATCACGGAAGTGTATTTTTTTGTAGTGCATAGGACCAGCGCACCAGAACAGCAACCGCCGTCAATGAAGAATAACATAGATCAGAAGGATCCAACCCGAAGACACACGAACATAGACGAACAATAAGCAGATGGCAGGAGAAGGGACTCTTAAGGGTGATTCCCCGACCGTGTACTTCTTTGCTATATCCAATGGCAGGAGAAGGCGATGTAAGATTGACAGTATCCTTGTCAATGGTGTTATAGTTTCATAACAGGCCCTCATTCTTTCACATGTTGTTGAGTTCTTCTCCTCCCTCCTTTCTGCCAAGCCGGTGTCCGGCCTCTCGATTTATCCCTCTCTGTGGGACTAAACTTATAGGATCTCTAGTGACGAGAACTACATACTCCTTCTCCCTCTCTATGAGTAGGAGATTTGGGAGGTGATTCACTCCACCAACTCTAATACGGCTTCGGGCCTAGATGGCTTCTCAATTCCTCAGGAAGTTCTAGCCGCAGCTTCTCCCCCTGGTTTGCAAGATCATACAGAGCTTCTATTTGGGGACTGTGGATATCTCTCGTCTTAACTACGTTGTTATCACTCTTATTCCAAAAGTCAAGGGGATCGAACTAATCTTGCAATTTAGGTCGATTGCCCTCGTTAACAATTCTATGAAGTTCCCTACAAAAGGATTCGCTACTCGCCTCTCCCCTGTTGCCCATAGAACCCTTAGGCCTTACCAATCTGCTTTTGTCAAATGAAGGTTCATTTTGGATGGTATCTTATGCTTGCACAAAATTGTTCATGACCTCAGGGTACGTAATACTAAGGTGGTGATTCTTAAATTGGACTTCAAAAAGGCTTACGACTCGTTTAGTTGGCCGTTTCTCAGGTAGATCCTTCTTGCCAAGGCCTTTGATGGAGCCTATGTGCATAGAATTATGTAGTTGGTCTCCGGTGGCCATACTGCAATCTCGGTGAACGATCAGGTTAGTAACTTCTTCGCCAATGGCAGGGGCCTAAGGCAAGGTGATCCGGTCTCGCCTCTTTTTTTAAACCTTGTTGCTGATGCCCTCTCTCAGATCCTGACTAGGGCTGCCTCATGTGGTCACATCTCTCCTGTCATCTCCCACCTTATTCCTGAGTGTGTTACTCATCTCCACTATGCGGGCGACACAATTATTATGGTTGAACTGAGCGATGCTTGCCTTTCTCACCTTAAATTTATTCTGGTCTTAAGATCAACTTTTCTCAAAGCGAGGTTATTGTTACTGGTGTAGATGATGCGGAGGCTTTGCTGGTATCCCAGCTTCTGAATTGTTCCCTTGGCTCCTTCCCCTTTAAATAACTAGGCCTTCCTATTTCCCCGGATAAACCATGTGCTAAAGACTTCGCCCCTGTGGTAGCTAAGGTGGGCAATAGGGTACGTAATGCCTTGGAGGGGCACATATAACACCAATGCTGGTAAAGTTGCCCTCATCAATGCTTGCCTTTCCTCCCTCCCAATGTTTATCATGGGATTTTATGTTCTCTCAGGTAGGATTCATGGTGGTTTTGATAAGCATAGGGGTTCTTTCTATTGGAATGCTTTGGATAATAAATGTAAATATAGGATGGTTAAATGGAAAGTCAGATGTAGGCCCAAAAACCATGGGGGTTGGGGATTCCTAACACTGCGATTATGAACAAATGCCTCATGGTCAAATGGTGGTGGAAAATCATGTCGACTGAGGACACCTTATGGCTCTCCATCCTAAAGTCTAAGTACTTCCCTCACTCCAGCCCCATGTTTGCTCCCTCTCAAGGAGGCTCTTAGTTTTGGAAAGATCTCGTCAAAGTTCGCCCTCCTTTTAAGGACCACGTTAAATTTGTGGTCGGTAGCGGTAATTCGACTCGTTTTTGGCTTGATTGGTGGTGTGGGGATTCTACTCTATCTGTGGCCTTCCCCACATTGTTTTCGTACTACCCGAACCCGGAGATCTCCATCTCTGAGCTCTCTGGCAATAACTGGGACCTGGCTTTCTGTCGCTCGATGTCTCCTGTAGAGTTTGATGACTGGCAGCATCTTGTTGCTCTCATCCCTGAGTTCACGGAGAGAGAAGACCCGGTGGCCTGGCCCCATTCTTCGTCCGGCCGATTTTCCGTTAAGTCTTTGTACTCCAAGTTAATTGATGGTACCCCCACTAATAGGTTTAGACCTATTTGGCATGCCCAGATTCCTCCCAAGGTGAACATCTTTTTATGGCAGGCCTTCAAAGGCCGCCTACCGCGGTGGATCGAATTCGTAAATGTAAGGGCCCGGGCTCAGACACATGTGTGTTCTGCGGAGACCTGGAGGTCATGAATCACATTTTCTTCCATAGTGTCTTGGCCAAGTTGATCTGGTGTTGGATTAGGTCTTGGCTTCTGGTCTCATGGAGCCCTTCCTCTTTCTCTGAGCTTCTGGTCTTATCTAATAGCCTAGTGGGGTTCACCAAACATTTGTTTTGGGTCTGCCTAGCTGCGGTTTGCTGGGCACTTTGGACAACTAGGAACAGATTTACTATCGAGCATATTTTTCCTACTAAACCTGTTGATTGCTTTAATGCGTGCATGTTCCTGCAGCAGTGGAGATCATTGACTAAGATAGAAGATCGCGATGCTTTCGACCTCCTATCTTCTCAAATTCAGGCTTCTGCGTCTTCTATCTCGCGGCAGGAGCCAGGTGGCAAGTTGTCCTGGGGACCTTTTGGCTTTTGTGATGTCTTCGTGCGACTACCTTCCTTTTCGGCCTCTCTTAGTTTCGGCATGCGTGCTGATGTTGTGGCATGTGCGCCCTGTATCTCCGTACTGCACTTTACCTTCTGGGTGTGGCCGACTGTCTGTTTGGTTGGTTGTGGTTTGATTGTCTTGAACTCTCCCTGGTAGCTTTATTTATAAAGTCGGGTGGATGCCTTTCCTCTAAAAACAATAACCAGATTTGAGCAAATCCCCCTAGGATAGATCCGTCGGAGACACACCTCCACATGCCCACCAAAGATGCTAGACGCATCATCGGAACGGAGGCTAGGCGAAGAGACTTTTATTCCAGCTTCAGGGAGGCACCGCCATCTCATCTTCCTGATCAGAATACAAACCTTAACAAAAATCAAAGGAACGACTAACAACGGAGCCCTCCCGCCGGCCCTCGCCAGAATCCACCGCGCCCCAATGGCCCTAGGGCCACTAGAGGCGGACCTGTGGCAGCATCGGCAAGAAAAAAAATCGGGAATTCTGGAATAACAGGAAACTTTATTCGGGAAAGAAAAATATGACATCTTAGTATCTCAACCGCGGTTCAGTTTAACCCCAAACCGGGAGGGCCCACCGGATCAGTAAGGAGGCTGGACAATAACCGGCTTGCCCTCGTTCAGAAGTACGATCTCGCGACTCGCGAGCCGCCGCCGCCGCCAGCCAGCCATGGAGGGATCCTTCACGGCCGCCTCCTTCCAGCCTCCCGCCATAGATCCTGCCGGCGCCAACCACTCCCGCTACCCCTTCTGGGTCCTTCTTGACAGCAGAGCCTACTTCGCCGACCGCGACAACGCCACCACAGTCCAGGCCATGACGAGCACAGGCCACGACGTCAAGGTCACCTTCTGCCTCGCTGACCCGCCTGCCGTCTCCTACTTCTGCGTCCACTGCGCCGCGATCAGCATAGAAGATTTTTGCGCCACGGAGCCCCGCGTCGTCTCCTCCGCCAAGGACCTCACGCTCCTCTGCTTCGCCTTCAGAACCGACCTACGGAGCACACACAAAGACTCCCATCAGCTCGAGTACTTCGTCTACAAGGCTGCCCCCGGTGGCAAGCACACCATCAGACCGGTCCCGTGTTCTCCTCCAGCCTACATGCACTCATGGCACGCGGCCATCGTGCCCCGCGACGGCGACAATTTCTTGGTCGCTGATCTGTCCCCAAATGGGGACCGTGGGCACTACAACCTGCACATCTTCTCGTCGGAGACGAACCAGTGGAGCACCAAACAATTGCAGCTGCTGACGCCTCCCGATGTCCTGCCACTGGACCTGCCATGCCAAACCGACAAGGTGATCACTCTTGGAGAAAGCACCGTAGGATGGGTCGACCTCTGGCGCGGCATTGTCGTCTGTGATGTGCTTCAGAACCAGCCTCTTCTCCGCTTCCTCCCGCTGCCCAAGGCTGATTTCGACCTGCACCAGAAAAGCCGAGCACGGCAAGTGCGGGACGTCATCGGCTTCCCCGATGGTTACATCAACTTCGTCGAGATCGAGCACTGCCTCAGATGGTTCCCTGTTGTCAGAAAGAGCACTTTGAAGACGGCCATGGTTTTTGATGTTGCGGATACCATCTCTGACGAGGACCTCCTCAAGCCTTATGATATGGACGACCTAAAAGATGACCATCCCGTACGGCATGCACCCGCTGGCTGGAAGCTCCGGACAATGCTTAGGAGCGTTCACTGGGACTATTGGGAAGGTAGTAAAACTCTCCATGTCGACGACATATCAGCCTACCCACCTGAACCCTCCAAGCTGCTGTCTCATCTAATTAATAATAAAGACGGGAAATTGACATTGGGAAACCTAAAGACTACAGGCTTCCCGACCTTCAGTATTTACGGTGGTAATGTTGTCCACCTCGTCTCTAAGCTGGAGTCTCTGGATGAAGACGCATTGCTTGTTGGTGTTGATGTTGGAAAGAAGAAGCTGGAAGTTATCGAACCATATTGCTGCGGGAGATCCATTCCTTTCGACCCCTTTCCGGTTGTAGGTTTTGATATTGTAAACAAGCTGGAAGTCATCGAACCATATTGTGGCGGGAGATGCACTTCTTTCGATCCCATTTCCTGTGCATTCTCCGAATATCTTAATACCACTCCAACTCCAAGGCATGATTTTCTTTTGCTCTGCTTCTCTTTATTCTACTCTGTTAACCTTCACCATAAACTCAACAAAAAAGATTTCTTTTGTACTCGACTTAATTTACCACATTGGCACCTGAGACATTTTGCCTCTTAATTTTCTTAAGGCCATGTGATGAGGAAGTTGCAGTTGCAGCTGACTCTGCTCAGAATGGTGTGTCGAATGATCATCTTTCATCGGATGATACTGTTCCAAGCAATGATGAGGAAGTTGCAGTTGCAGCAGAGTCTGCTCAGAATGGTGTGCCGAATGGTCACCTTCCATCGGACGATACTGTTCCAAGCAATGATGAGGAAGTAGCAGTTGCAGCAGAGTCTGCTCAGAATGGTGTGCCGAATGATCGTCTTTCATCGGGCCATACTGTTCCAAACTATCTGGTAAGCACGCTGTAATTAACCATCTTGCTGCTATATATTATAGATGTCTCCATTTAATTTACCATCTCCTCCAATAAGATGTATATATGTAAACCCTTCTTCCACAGCAAACCCAGCAAAACACGTGGAATGGGGATGGGCCCTATGGGAGTTGGAGCCAGTACGATTATTGTGTGCACCCTGGATACTACGGCAACTATCAGCAGCCAACCCCATTCCAGCCACCCATGTGGTCTTCAACTTCAACTCAATTAGGTATAAACATTGTCAATGCTTATAATATGATGCTATTCTTTTATCCTAGTTCTTCTTGGCTCAAACAAAATATTTAACTATAAAATGTTAGAAACTATTGAAGATTAACATTTGATATCATGATTTAAAAAAATTGTGAAAGACTTGCATCACCATGTTGCCTTTGTTGCTGTATATGGCAGAATACAACCTTGCAATTGCAAATTTGCCATTGCAGCAAAGCTGAGTTCAAAAGTTAGCTGTGATCAATGAGTAAACTTACTAGCTCATGATTTTAGAATACAAAAGTTTTAAGACATTATGTGGGCTAATGATGGGAATCTTGGTTTCTTTATGTGAGGGACTCAGCGATGTGTGATATATAAAACTCTGGACTATTTCCTTGATTTGTGATGATTTTTTTATCTACTGTATTTTGGATTAACTGGAGCCAAGCTTGTTATTTAAACTAGTTGTTTGTTTGAAAATGTGACACTGAGTTGTTTGATGCTTGGCTTTAAGAGTTCATCCACGGTACTGCGATAAATTTGATATTGGATAATCGAATCAGAACAAACATATCTACGATTAAGTGATAATGTTCCCTCCAATTTTTCTAGCATGTGAAACCGTTTCAATTTGATTGAATTGCTTCTCTTGATGAAAGCCTCAGTCCATGCATTGAATAATATGAATTAGTTTTTATTTATTATAATATAACTTGCTCATTTTACTTTTGCAGAAGGGTATATCTATGCCCGTTGGACTTTGCCAGATGCCTATGGACGGATATATTTATCAGTACCGTTCAATGAGATGTATAACCCCTTTGCCCTATGGATGCCTCCAATGCCAGCGCAGCCACCGTTCGCCCAACCATTTGTTCCAGGACAGTTCTTTGCAGCACCGATGACTCAACGATAGGATGTTACGGTGTCTCAGCCATGGTCAACAGCACCACATAAAGCCATTTTCATCTCTTACACATCATCAGCAGGTGGACTATCATGGTCCTAGCCACCAACCGGATTTTCATGGTTGATGTTCTGGAACGTCAACAAAGTGCTTACTGGTTGAGAACAATTTCAGTTTCTCACACAACAAACATCCTATCAATAGCTTGCTTGCAGTGGCGTTTAACAGCTTAATTTCCTCGAGCAGTAGGGATTTCTTTCAGTTTGGATGATGCAAGAATGATAGAAAATTCAAACCTAGTTGTACATACTAAGAATCTAAGATGCACCACAGTGGAGTCTCACAAAATGTCTATATGTGCCTAAGAACACTCCACCATGGCCAATTCTTTTTGTCAGGCTCAAGGATGACCCTCCTTGGATGCAGTGTGTCCAAGGCTCCCAATGGGGTTTGAAGAAAAATAAGGTAAAAGAACGAAGCAGCGGGAGTAACATACATATCTCAAATGCCAAATACCATGAGAAATTCTCAGTTTGTTTCATAAAATTATACAGGATGATCAAATTGAGGGAAAATTCAGAACTTAGGTCTCCGCAGTTTTCTCATAGATACACGAAAAAAAAATACTCCTGCAAGAGTTATAGCAATTCCATTAGAGAAAATAGCTACTCATTGATCACAACATCATTGTGGTTTGGCAAAAAGTATTCAAATATTGAAGGAAAATAAGTAGTGCCTTACCTCTGAGAGCATGCGACAGTGCAGGCTTTTATCATCGTCTTGCCCAATGTATACAACAAATTACGCAAGATCTTACACTTCTATCAAAACAAAGCTTGAAAAGACCTTGATGTCAAAAAAATAGCTTGAAAATACCTACCCACATTTCAAGATGAAATTTTGGGGCAAAGACTTTGGTGTGGCTATCATTTTCCAAAGAAATTTCTGATAAAAATTTGTGTGAGTATCAACGTGCTCCTCTGTTGGGGCTCTCCCGCTCAGGCCGTTTATCTCTAGCGTTTCTTCTGATCTACGGCTGATGCAGCCAGGGGCGGAGGAGCCAGTAGGCCAAGGTTGGGCGGCCGCCCCACCTTGATTTTCTCCAAAAGCGTTTATATAGGTGTATGTTGTGTATATGTCGTGGCCATATAGATAGACAAGTTAGACTGACAAGCAACCTTTGGCCATGGTCTCGCTGGGAAAATAAGATAGACGGACAAGCAACCTTATTTGGGCATCTCTAGAAGATCCCGCAAACGCGCGTCCGATAAATTGTGTATAAGGGCTCCTGCAAATTGTTTTTACGATGCGGCGACCGCTCCGGCCAAACAGATCCCGCAAACGCATCCCGCAAATGTTTTGCGGGACGCCTTTGCGGGATCTGTTCGTCCGGATTGCTTGCAGCACTGTAAATTTTTCATAAAACATCATACAAATTGCACATTTCACAATAATGTCAACTGAATGTAATCTAAAATAAATTCAACATACCAATATATAAATGGTCAAGCAAGTCACAATACAACAGTAGTCATCATTACAACAAATGTTCAAATTCAAATAATTATTACAACACCAAATTATTCAAATCTCACACAAATAGAAATGGATACAAATGGGGATCTATCTCCCCGTAGAGCTGCCAACGATGCTCAATAAGATCATGTTGAAGTTGGTTATGCGAATCACGGTCCTTGATCTTCTGGTAGGTCTCATGAAATGCACTGATCTCATCTGCATCCCTGGCGGGCTTCACACAGCTACTAACATTGTCATAGTTGTAGTCCAAGTCCAAATCCCCCTCTTCCTCGATGATCATGTTGTGTAAAATTGCACAAGCAGTCATGACGTTTTGAAGGGATTTTTTTATCCCAGAAGCGAGCAGGACCTGGAATAATGACAAACCGAGCTTGCAACACACCAAGTGCCCTCTCAATATCCTTCCGGCAAGCTTCTTGTGGTTTCGCAAAAAAATGTGCTTCTTGATTTTGGGGTCACTAATGGTCTTCAGAAATGTTGACCATTGTGGATAAATACCGTCGGCAAGATAGTACCCCATGGTATAGTCATAGTCGTTGACGGTATAGTTGCAAGCTGGAGCTTTGCCACTAGCTAGCTGAGCAAACAAAATGAGATAGCTGCAAAACCTTGATATCATTGTGAGACACTGGCAAACCAAAGAAGCAATGCCAAATCCGTAGATCATGTGAGGCCACGGCTTCAAGCATGATGGTGGGTTTGCATTTGTGGCCGGTGTATTGCCCTGCCCAAGCCACCGGGCAGTTCTTCCACCTCCAATGCATGCAATCAATACTACCTAGCATGCCGGCCATCCCCTTGCTTCGTTCGTCGCCATGAGTTTCTATACGTCATCTTTGTTTGGAGCACGAAGATACTCTGGGCTAAAACCCGGATTATTGTTTTCGCAAAGACAAGGAATGTTGATGGTACTCTTGCGCTCCTGGCACGTTAGAAATGAAATCGTCCACGACAAACATCCGTCCCCAGTTGAAGTATCATGTCGATTCTTACTCAGCTATGAGTCGTCATTGCTCGCTATCAAGAGGTATCCTTCAGGTGATCTCATGAAAGGTAAAATGGTGATTGATGATGCAGGTCGGTTGCCGTTGCTATCACATGTAGAGAGCACTCAGACTCCCTCAATCAAATGGCAACCTCCAGTTCATGGTCGTGTAAAATTAAACATTGATGGTTCCTACTATGACGCTTCTGGAGAGGCAGGTGCGGGCATGATACTGCACGACGCTAATGGAGCCATCATTTTCTCGGCTTGTAGAAGCATGCTGAACTGTGCAAGTCCCTTGCAAGCTGAACTTGCAGCCTGCTTGGAGGGTCTAAACTTTGTTATGCAATGGTCGATACTTCATGTGGATGTTGAGATGGATTGCTTGGTTGTTGTGGGCTCGATTTGGGCACCAGTTGAGGATAGGTCGTTGCATGTGATGATAAGCAATGAAGTGAAGCCACTTATCGGTGATATGGATTGTTCTATTGGTCATATTAGTAGGTGCCAAAATACTATCAGTAATTTTAAGGCCCCATGCCCCCGCGTTGCCTTTCCCCTCGGCGACATGGGTGGTGGCTCTGCCAGCCCCAACACCCCCCCCCCACCACCACCACCACCACCACCACCAGACCTCCTCCCCTCACCACCGTTGCTGGCTTTCCTCTTCCTTGTCGTCGGGTCGCGTTGCGCACGAGCAGGGGAGCTCGTGCAAGTGGGTGAGTGGGCCGTCGGCAGTGGGCGTGCGGGCCGGCGGCGGCGTGGTGGCTGGACCATAGACCCCGCGTGTTCGTGGGGATGCATGCTCTTAGTAGCTTGCTTACTATCCTGAACAAAATTTGGTTCCTCACGCAACAAATATCCTAAACATCAGTAGCTTGCTTATTGTCTGCAGCAGCATCTAAAATGTTAATGTCCTCAAGCAGTAGGGATTTCTTGCAGTTTGGATGGTGCAACAATGATAGAAGATTCAAACCTAGCTGTACATACTAAGATGCCCCAGAGTGGAGTTTCACAAAATGTTTAAATGTGCTTAAGTAGAGATGGGACTTAGCTCAGTTTCATATCCGTGAAGGCAAAGAAATAACTAAGCACAAGAGTGTGCATGACAAGTAGATGCTATTTTGTTCTACCGCGCCACAGAGCTACCCAAACAACGCTCTTCTGGACATGCATGGCATGGGTAGAAGTAGTTCAACAAAACTATGCTTGGGCTGTTGTGTCCAGCTCCCCATGGTTCATACAAGAGCTATTGTGTGGTTGTCTCCAGGAGCTTCAATCATGGATAAAGGGTGCCTGAAGCCAGTGATTACTCAAGATCACAAGAAAGTAGAATCCAGGAACTCCAAGGTTAAAATAAGAATTTTTTCTCAAAACAGACATCATGAAGTAGGAGCAACCAAACATCAGCAATATATAACACAACTTCATATGGGCAAAAAAAACTTGGGCATGCTACAAAGCATCAAGATGCGAGGATACACATTTTGTTTACACCGCGGGACATCAACCATGAAATCCAGCTGGTGGTGTGGACCATGATTTTCCACCTGCTCACGATGTGTAAGAGATGAAAATGGCTTCATGTGGTGCTGTTGGCCGTGGCTAGGGGCAGCGTAACTTCCCGCCATCGAAGTCATCATCGGGGTGCAAAGGATTGTCTTGGAGCCAACGGTTGGGCGAAGGGTGGTTGTGCTGCCATGGATGCATCGATGGGACCAAGGGTGGGGCAACCGTCGCCGGCTTATACATTTTCTTCAACTGATAGATATACCCTTCTGCAAAAAAACAAGATGAGCAAGTTATAATAAAGTATAAACTAAAATCATACGTATTATTAAATGCATGGTCTGAGGCAGTAAAGAGAAGCAATTTGATCAAATGAAACAATTCCTTGTGCTAGAAAAAAATTAGTCAAAACATTTTTACTTGTTCCTTTTGTATTGATGCTATTATCCAACGGCAAATTTGTTGCAATACGGCAGACAAATTCTGAATCCCTAAAATCCAACAACTCAAACATCTAATGTTGGCACATTTTCAAATACTCGAGTAGTTCAAGTAATAAGCTCATTACCCAGAAGTCACTTGTTCATCCAAAGTGCATCAGAGAAAGGTCTTTCACCACAAAACACAGGGAATAATAAAAAGTTTAATGTATCACACACCACCGTGTCGCTCATACAAAGAAACCAAGATTCCCATCATCACCCCACATAATTAATGTCTTCAAAAATTGGACTCTTAAAATCATCAGCTTTGCTAACTTTGTGTGAGTGACTCGGTGAAGTAGGAGCAACCAAACATCACCAGTATATATATAGCACCACTTCATATGGGAAAAAATAACTTGGGCGTGCTACAAAGCATCAAGATGCGAGGATACACACTTTGTTTACACTGTGGGACATCAACAATGAAAATCCAGCTGGGGGCGTGGACCATGATTTTCCACCAGCTCGCGATGTGTAAGAGATGAAAATGGCTTCACTTGGTGCTGTTGGCTGTGGCTGGGGCAGCGTAACTTACCGCCATCAAAGTCATCATCGTGGTGCGAAGGATTGCCTTGGAGCCAACGGTTGGGCAAAGGGTGGTTGTGCTGCCATTGGATGCATCGATGGGGCGAAGGGCGGGGCAATCGGCGTTGGCTTATCCATTTTATTCAACAGATAGATATACCCTTCTGCAAAAGCAAGATGAGCAAGTTATAATAAAATATAAACTGAAATCATACATATTATTTAATGCATCGACTAAGGCAGTAATCAAGAGAAGCAATTCAATCAAATGAAACAATTCCTTGTGCTAGAAAAATTAGTGGAAACATTTTTACTTGTTAACTTTTGTCCTAATTATAATGTGATTATCCAACAGCAAATTTGTTGCAAGGCTGCTGGTGAATTCTAAATCCCTAAAATCCAACAACTCAGACATCCAATATTGACACATTTTCAAGCAATCGAGTAGTTCAAGTAACAAGCTCGTTACCCAGAAGTCACTTGTTCATCCAAAATGCATCTCGGAGAAAGGACTTCCACCACAAAATTTGGGGAATAATAAAAAGTTTAATGTATCACACACCACCGAGTCACTCACACAAAGAAACCAAAATTCCCATCATCACCCCACATAATTAATGTCTTCAAAAATTGGACTCTTAAAATCATCAGCTTCGTTAGCTTTTGCTCCGAGCGCAATTAAGCATAGTCATTTATCGCAGGCTCCCAGGCTCCTAGCTAGCTTTTGCACTCAGCTTTGCTGCAGTGGCTATCTAATTTGCATTTTAAAGATTTATATTCGCCCAATGAAGAATATTTTCCCCTTTTATAGAAACAGTACCAAAACTTTGATATGTTTCTTTGTGCTTATAGGTTGATTTGAAATTTTACGAATCCTAAAAGATGCTTCTTAGTTCATGTGACGGTTTCGTTTACTTATTTGGCACATCCAGTGCAGATTGCAGCTTAAAAATGAAATCCCTGTTGATATTATTTCTAGTTGGTAACAGGGTAGCAACTTGAAACTGGTCCCTGAATTACACATAATATTCATTAGTTGTCTTATTTAGTTCCGTCAAATATTAAGCCTCACGAAAGGGGGATGCCAGTACATGAAAGGTCAACCAACATTTGCTTCCTAGTGGCAACACTAGCGCCTTTAATCTACAGTAACAAGAACAAGAACGGCAACATTTTTGGATATCATGTATCAAATGTTAATGTTCATTAATTTCCAACATTTTAGAGATAAATATCTTGAGTCAAGAAGCCCTAGAGACAGGATAAAAGAACAGCACCATATTGTAAGTGTTGAGAATGTTATTACCTAATTGAATTGGAGATGACATGGGCCGCACAGTTTGTGTAAAATTGGGTGGCGGTATGAACAATGGCTGGAATGGGGTGGGCTGCTGATAGTTGCCGTAGTAACCCGAGGGCGCACCATAATCATATTCATTCCAACTGCCATGGTAGCTATCCCCATTCCACGTGTTTTGTTGGGGTTGCTGTTGAAGGGTTTACATAAATCTTATTGAGCAGAGATGGAAAAAAAAGAACATATCTATAATGTTACTAGTAAGATGATTACAGCGAGCGTACCACCACATTGTTCGGAACAGTATCACCTGATGAAATATGATCATTTAGCACATAATTATGAGCACAGTTTGCTTCTCGAATAGCACCGCTGGATGAGAGGTGATCATTCGACACAACATTCTGAGCATAATCTGCCGCAGATTCATCTACACAAGGCCTTTACCAAATTAAGAGGCAAAATGTGTCAGGTGCCATGGGGTAAAATGAGTGGAAAACTGGGAAAGATACAATTAGTTATCCAAATCTTTTTCAGCCCGTATGATGGTTAACAGAATAGAGAACAGAGCAAAAACAGAAAACATGCCTTGGACTTGGAGTGGTATTCAGATATTCGGAGAATGCACAGGAAATGAATGTTGGGTCGAAAGAAGTGGATCCCACGGCACAATATGGTTTGATGACCTCTAACGTCTTTTGCCAAGATCAACGCCAATTATCCATGCATCTTCATCATCACGAGACGCCACCATGAGGTAGACAACATTGTCATCGTAAATGCTGAAGGTCGGGATGCCTGCTGTAGTGTTCAGATTTCTTAGTATGCATTTTCGAGCTCTACTATCCCACAGCCGAAGTTCCAGCAAAGAATGTCGTTGGTCGGTTGATATGTCATCAACATGGACAATGTGTCTCTTCCTCCAATGGTCCGAAGAAATGCTCCTAAAGCATGTTCGGATCTTCCAGCCATCAGGTACAGACTTAAGTCCATCATCCATAACGACCCTTTCATCATTGCTGCCGAGCTCGGCATCCTGTATGGTATCTAGGAAGTCAAGAAACGAGGTCGTCTTGAAACTCCTCATGTTGCTAAAATTATACCATTTGGAACAATTTTCGATCTCGATGAAGCTGATCAGACCATTGGGGAAGCCCATGACGTCCCGCACTAGCCGAGCTTGGCGGTCAAAATCTCCCTTGGGCAGCGGGATGAAGCGGAGAACAGGATCCTTGTCAAGCACATCACAGACGAGGATGCCGCGCCAGAGGTCGACCCATCCTACCATGCTTCCTCCGAGAGAGATCACCTTGTCGGTTTGGCTTGGCAGGTTCCGTGGCACGACACTGGGAGGGGTATGCAGCTGCAAGTGTGTGGCGCTCCACTCGTTCGTCTCCGACGAGAACATGAGCAGGTCGTAGTGCACAAGGTCCCCGTTCCGGACAAGATCAGCGACCACGAAATTGTCGCCCTCGCAGGGCAAGATGGCCGCGTGCCATGTGTGCCTGTAGGTTGAGGAAGAAGACGGGACGGGTCTGATGGACTGGTTGCCGCCGGAGGCAGCCTTGTAGACGAAGTACTCGAGGAGATGGCAGTCGTTTTCTGTGCTCCGTGGGCCGGTTCTGAAGCCGAAGCAGAGGAGCACGAGGTCATTGGCGGAGGAGACGACGCGGGGCTCCGTGGTGCAACAATCTTCGGGGCAGTGGACGCAGAAATAGGAAACGGCAGGCGGCTCGGCGAGGCAGAAGGTGACCTGGAGTTCGTGCCCCGTGCTGGACTTGGCCTGGACGGTGGTGGCGTTGTCGAGGTCGGCGAAGTGGGCTCTGCTGTCGAGGAGGATCCAAGAGGGGTAGCGGAAGGTTTCAGCATCGTCGTCGGCGGGGGGCTTGATGGAGGAGGACACGAAAAATCCCTCCATGGCGGCTGGATCCAAGAAGGGTTTGGGAACAAGTATTTGGGATCCAACAAAGATCCCTCCTCGCGCTCCTCCTGGTGGTCTTCGAATTCTGTGGGCAGCGAGGCACGGACGAAGTGGCGGCGGCGACTTCGACCAGACGCAAATCTTGAATCCGAGGTGATTTCGACGAGTTCTCCACGGGAATCGAACGGGGCAGGGACGGAATTTGGCATGGGACGGCTGTAGGCCGAGGCGTGGATCTTATAGAAGGCCAACCCGACGTGTTGTCGGACCATTAGATTGCCTCACGCGCCAAGCGAAAGCTATGTGGTTCGGTTGGGACCAGGCTTTTTTTTTTTTTTTTGCAAAATTCTTGGGACCAGGCTCCTGTGGAAACTGTTGTTAAGGTTGTGCTTGAGATCCGTCGTTCAGACATACGTATTATGGTAGAAAGAGAAAAATACTCTTAGAGCATCTCCAACGGTCGCCCAACGCGCGGCGCGCTAAAAACTAGTTTGCGGCGCTCCCATTGTCAGGTTTGGTGCGGCGCGCAGCGCTGACTCCAGCAGCCGCGCTAAATTACAGCGCGCGTGTAGCTCCTGCAGGCGCGCTAAAATGCAGCGCGCTCTGCACAAACATTTTTTCCGGTTCATACATATTTTGTTCATAGATAAAAAAAGATACATAATTCATAGCATATATAAAAACGATACAAAGATATTTTACATAGTTCATGGCATATATAGATAATAAAACTACGGTTCAACTAGATAAAAAACTACGGTGTTGTAGCCCCAGTCGTCCTCATCATCATCATCATCATCATCATTCTCGGTGGTGTTGTCCGAGGTATCAAGCCACATGTCATCCCAACGGTCATCGTCGGGGGAGAACATCGACGTCCCGCCTGCCTCGACAATATCACACTGCGATATGTCCAGTGCTTTGCGCCGGCGCCTGTCGGCACGCTCCGAGCGGCGCCTTGCCATCCTCTCCGCCCAGAAGGCGTTCTCGGCGGCGACGTCCTCCGGGTGGCGCCGGCGCCACTCCGCCATGGCTCGCTCGTCCTCCTCAGCGATGAGGAGGCGGCGCTGCCGCCGACGGTGGTCCACACGGTCCTGGTCTGTAATCAGACGAGGCGAAGGGGCGACGCTCTGCGCCTGCTCGTGCGTGTAGACGTCATGGAAGTTCAATTGCGCGCGAGGCCTCCTAGGCGCCACGCCGCCGCGTCGTACGCGCAGGCGACCTCGTGCGGTCTCGAACGTGCTGAGGCCGAGGCGGACATCGCCGGATCAGATCTAGGTGTAGTAGGCGCCGGAGGGGCGCTCACGGACGCCGCGGTAGCCCGAAGAACCCCGGCGGCGCGGCGGCAAGGTGGCGGGGCGCTGGAAGCGGCGAGGAAGCGGCAAGAAAGCGGCGAGGAGGCGGGAAAAATGGATGCGTGGCAGTGTGGTGGAGCGCGTGGCGAGCACCACATTTCATAGGCGCGCGAAGCGGCGCGACAAATCTACCGCGCGAGCTGCCGCTTTCTCCCGCGCGCGCAACCACTTCTCACCGCTAGTTTCCCGCCTCCGCTGGAGCGCGCGCTAAATGGGCATTTTACCCCGCGCGCGTGTCTTTTGGCGCAGCCGTTGGAGATGCTCTTAGAAGGCCACTTTGGAACTTAAGACGCGACCGTATTATCAAGGCTGGATTTCATAAGGCGGCACTCCAAAATATTTTGTGAATTTTTTTATTTTTGCTACTCTAGTTTTCACCAATTTTTCTTATGCCTCTCTAAAATTTGACATTTCACTTTTCCACTTTTAGATTTTGACAATGTACTCCCTCCGGTCCTTCTTACTCCCTATATTAGATTTGTGTCAAGTCAAACCTTGTAAAGTTTGACTAAACTTATATTAAAAAATATCGACATCTACAACACCAATATATACTATGAAACTACATTTCATGATGAATCTAACAGTATTGATTTGGCACTATGAATGTTAATACTTTTTCCCATAAGTTTGGTCAAAGTAGAGACACTTTGACTTTGGTCAAAACTTATATGCACACTAAAAAGGACCTGAGGGAGTATCAAAATTGTCATTCTGTGGCTAAAGCAAAATAATTTCGTTTAACCTTTGTCACTCTTAACTTTTGACAGTGCATGTATCACAATTGCCATTCTGAAAATTTTAAACGGAACATTAATCAATTTGTGCTAAGGCTTGTTCCATTTAAAATTTGTGCTAAGGCTTGTTCGATTCGCTTGTCTCCGATAGCTCATCGCATTATTAGTAGGACCCAGTCGGCTTTCGTTCATGGCCGTAACATCTTGGAGGGGCCGTTGGTCCTCCAAGAAATAGTCCACTCCCTAACAACCCTAACTCTGAAATGGGGTTCCCCATTCAATCAAAAAACCCTAACAAGCAGAAGGGGGTGCCGCATTCAATCACAAATCTACTATAAAAAAACCCTATCTACTAAATCTTTGCTTATCAACTACAACTATGAAAGGAGGGGAACGAGAAGCATTAGCACATCCACCACCTGCTTGTCGCTTGCCTCCGCACCTACATCTAGTGCGCCGCCAGACGCCGTCACCACCAGGTCCGGCACGACGGGGTCGGAGCCCACCACCCCCTGCTCCACCAGATCCGCCGCTGCAGGGACCGATCCAGCGACTGCGGGTGCAGCATCTCCCGCACCACTGACGACGTCCACTTCTTGGACGGCATATGCCGGGTCTCCGCGCCCTCGACCACATCTCCATGTGCAGCGGCGGTAGCGCCACGACCTTGCTCCGAAGGTACATGTTGAGTTGGCGTATTTCGAGATTAGGTTTTGTCACTCCGATTGTCGAAGAGGTATCTCTGGGCCCTCTCGGTAATGCTCATCACTATAAGCCTTGCAAGCAATGTAGCTAATGAGTTAGTTACGGAATGATGCATTACATAACGAGTAAAGAGACTTGCCAGTAACGAGATTGAACTAGGTATTGGATACCGACGATCGAATCTCGGGCAAGTAACATACTGATAACAAAGGGAACAACGTATGTTGTTATGCGGTTTGACCGATAAAGATCTTCGTAGAATATGTAGGAACCAATATGGGCATCCAGGTCCCGCTATTGGTTATTGACCGAGAATGGTTCTAGGTCATGTCTACATAGTTCTCGAACCCGTAGGGTCTGCACGCTTAAGGTTTCGATGACAGTTTTATTATGAGTTTACGAATTTTGATGTACCAAAGGAGTTCGGAGTCCCGGATGAGATCGGGGACATGACGAGGAGTCTCGAAATGGTCGAGACATAAAGATCGATATATTTTACGACTATATCCGGAGTTTGGAAAGGTTCCGAGTGATTCGGGTATTTATCGGAGTACCGGAGAGTTACGGGAATTCGCCGGGGAGAAGTATTGGGCCTTATTGGGCCATACGGGAAAGAGAGACGGGCTGCCTAGGGCAGGCCGCACGCCCCCCCATGGCCTAGTCCGAATTGTACTAGGGGGAGGGGCCGCACCCCCTCCTTCCTTCCCTTCTCTTTTCCCCTTCCTTGTCTCCTACTCCTACTACTTGGAAGGACTCCTAGTTGGACTAGGAAAGGGGGAATCCTACTCCTGGTGGGAGTAGGACACCCCTAGGGCGCGCCTCTCCCCTTGGCCGCCCCCCTCCCCCCTTGCTCCTTTATATACGGGGGCGGAGGGCACCCCATAACACACAAGTTGATCTACAGATCGTTCCTTAGCCGTGTGCGGTGCCCCCCTCCACCATATTCCACCTCGGTCATATCATCGCGGAGTTTAGGCGAAGCCCTACGCCGGTAGAACATCATCATCGTCAACACGCCGTCGTGCTGACAGAACTCATCTCCGGAGCTTTGCTGGATCGGAGGCCGGAGATCGTCATCGAGCTGAACGTGTGCTGAACTCGGAGGCTCCGTACGTTCGGTGCTTGGATCAGTCGGATCGTGAAGACGTACGACTACATCAACCGCGTTGTGCTAACGCTTCCGCTTACGGTCTACGAGGGTACATGGACGAACACTCTCCCCTCTTGTTGCTATACCATCACCATGATCTTGCGTGTGCGTAGGAAATTTTTTGAAATTACTACATTCCCCAACAGTGGCATCCGAGCCTAGGCTTTATGCATTGATGTTATATGAACGAGTAGAACACAAGTGAGTTGTGGGCGATACAAGTCATACTGCTTACCAGCATGTCATACTTTGGTTCGGCGGTATTGTTGGATGAAGCGGCCCGGACCGACATTACGCGTACGCTTACGCGAGACTGGTTTTACCGCCGTGCTTTGCACACAGGTGACTAGCGGGTGTCAGTTTCTCCAACTTTAGTTGAACCGAGTGTGGCTACGCCCGGTCCTTGCGAAGGTTAAAACAGCACCAACTTGACGAACTATCGTTGTGGTTTTTGATGCGTAGGTAAGAACGGTTCTTGCTCAGCCCGTAGCAGCCACGTAAAACTTGCAACAACAAAGTAGAGGACATCTAACTTATTTTTGCAGGGCATGTTGTGATGTGATATGGTCAAGACGTGATGAGATATAAGTTGTTGTATGAGATGATCATGTTTTGTTGAAATTATCGGCAACTGGCAGAAGCCCTATGGTTGTCTCTTTGTTGCATAAAGATGCAAGTGCCAAGTATTTGCTTATATTATCGCTATGTGATAGCATTGCAAGAGCAATAGTTGGTGAGACGACCATGTGACGACACATTGATATAGATCAAGATGATGAAGATCATGGTGTCGTGCCGGTGACGATAGAGATCATGACAGTACTTTGGAGATGGAGATCAAAGGCGCAAGATGATCATGGCCATATCATGTCACATATTTTGATTGCATATGATGTTTATCTGTTATACATCTTATTCTGTTTTGTTTGGCGGTAGCATTATAAGATGATCTCTCACTGATTATCAAGAAGTGTTCTCCCTAAGTATGCACCGTTGCGAAAGTTCTTCGTGCTGAGACACCACGTGATGATCGGGTGTGATAGGCTCTACGTTCAAATACAACGGGTGCAAAACAGTTGCACACGCGGAATACTCAGGTTAAACTTGACGAGCCTAGCATATACAAATATGGCCTCGGAACACGGAGACCGAAAGGTCGAGCGTGAATCATATAGTAGATATGATCAACATAGTGATGTCACCATTGAAAACTACTCCATCTCACGTGATGATCGGACATGGTTTAGTTGATTTGGATCACGTGATCACTTAGGTGACTAGAGAGATGTCTGTCTAAGTGGGAGTTCTTAAGTAATATGATTAATTGAACTTAATTTATCATGAACTTAGTCCTGGTAGTATTTTGCAAATATATTGTAGATCAATAGCTTGCGTTGTTGCTTTCATATATTTATTTTGATATGTTCCTAGAGAAAATTGTGTTGAAAAATGTTAGTAGCAATGATGCGGATTGGATCCGTGATGTGAGGTTTATCCTCATTGCTGCACAGAAGAATTATGTCCTTGATGCACCGCTAGGTGAAAAACCTATTGCAGGAGCAGATGCAGACGTTATGAACGTTTGGCTAGCTCAATATGATGACTACTTGATAGTTTAGTGCACCATGCTTAACGGCTTAGAATCGGGACTTCAAAGATGTTTTGAACGTCATGGACCCTATGAGATGTTCCAGGAATTGAAGCTAATATTTCAAGCAAATACCCTAGTTGAGAGATATGAAGTCTCCAACAAGTTCTATAGCTAAAAGATGGAGGAGAATCGCTCAACTAGTGAGCATGTGCTCAGATTGTTTGGGTACTTCAATCGCTTGAATCAAATGGGAGTTAATCTTCCAGATAAGATAGTGATTGACAGAATTCTCTAGTCACCATCACTAAGTTACTAGAACTTCGTGATGAACTATAGTATGCAAGGGATAACGAAAACGATTCCCGAGCTCTTCGTGATGTTGAAATCGACGAAGGTAGAAATCAAGAAAGAGCATCAAGTGTTGATGATTGACACCGCTAGTTTCAAGAGAAGGGCAAAGGGAAAGAAAGGGAACTTCAAGTGGAAAGACAAGCAAGTTGTCACTCCTGCAAAGAAGCCCAAAGCTGGACCATAGCCTGAAACTGAGTGCTTACACTGCAAAGGAAATAGTCACTGGAAGCGGACCCTGAATATTTGGTAGATAAGAAGGATGGCAAAGTGAACAAGGGTATATTTGATATACAGGTTATTAATGTGTGCCTTGCTAGTGTTTATAGTAGCCCCTGAGTATTTGATACTTGTTCGGTTGCTAAGATTAGTCACTCGAAACAGGAGTTACAGAATAAACAGAGACTAGTTGAAGGGGAAGTGACGATAAGTGTTGGAAGTAGTTCCAAGATTGATATGATCATCATCGCACACTCCCTATACTTTCGGGATTAGTGTTAAACCTAAATAAATGTTATTTGGCGCTTATGCTTGAGCATGAATATGATTTGATCATGTTTATTGCAATACGGTTATTCATTTAAAATCAGAGAATAATTGTTGTTCTGTTTACATGAATAAAACCTTCAATGGTCAT
This sequence comes from Aegilops speltoides, assembly GCA_021437245.1. Classification (NCBI taxonomy): domain Eukaryota; kingdom Viridiplantae; phylum Streptophyta; class Magnoliopsida; order Poales; family Poaceae; genus Aegilops; species Aegilops speltoides. The sequence goes on from CM038142.1 coordinate 37,081,443, forward strand.
ACACCCAATGAAAATAGTTTGTTGGATCTCGATCGTAGTGATACACATATTCATAATATTGATGCCAAAAGATGCAAAGTTAATAATGATAGTGCAACTTATTTGTGGCACTGCCGTTTGGGTCATATCGGTGTAAAGCGCATGAAGAAACTCCATAAAGATGGATTTTCGGAATCACTTGGTTATGAATCATTTGATGCTTGCGAACCGTGCCTTTTGGGCAAGATGACTAAAACTCCGTTCTTTGAAAAAATGGAACGAGCTACTGACTTATTGAAAATAATACATACTGATGTATGCAGACCAATGAGTATGAAGGCTCGTGGCAAGTATCGTTATTTTCTGACCTTCACAAGATGATTTGAGCAGATATGGGTATATCTACTTGATGAACATAAGTCTGAAATAGTTGAAAGTACAAAGAATTTCAGAGTGAAGTGGAAAAATCATCGTAACAAGAAAATAAAGTTTCTGCGATCTGATCGCGGAGACGAATATTTGAGTTACGAGTTTGGTCTTCAATTAAAACAATGTGAAATAGTTTCACAGCTCACGCCACCTGGAACACCACAACGTTATGGTGTGTCCGAACGTCGTAACCGCACTTTATTGGATATGGTGCGATCTATGATGTCTCTTACTGATTTACCAATATTGTTTTGGGGTTATGTATTTGAGACAGATGCATTCACATTAAAAGGGCACCATCTAAATCCGTTGAGACGACAACATATGAACTGTGGTTTAGCAAGAAACCCAAGTTGTCATTTCTTAAAGTTTGGGGATACGATTCTTATGTGAAAAAGTTTCATCCTGATAAGCTCGAACCCAAATCGGAGAAGTGCGTCTTCATAGAATACCCAACGGAAATTGTTGGGTACACCTTCTATCACAGATCCGAAGGCAAGATATTCGTTGCTAAAAATGGATCCTTTCTAGAGAAGGAGTTTCTCTCGAAAGAAGTGAGTGGGAGGAAAGTAGAGCTTGATAAGGTAATTTGTACCTTCTCCCGAATTGGAAAGTAGTTCATCACGGAAATCAGTTCCAGTGATTCCTACACCAATTAGTGAGGAAGCTAATGATGATGATCATGAAACTTCAGATCAAGTTACTACAAAACCTCGTAGGTCTTCCAAAGTACAGTCCGCACCAGAGTGGTACGGTAATCCTATTCTGGAAGTCATGTTACTTGACCATGATGAACCTACGAATTATGAGGAAGCGATGATGAGCCCAGATTCCGCAAAAATGGCTAGAGGCCATGAAATCTGAGATGGGATCCATGTATGAAAACAAAGTATGGACTTTGGTTGACTTGCCCGATGATCGGAAAGCCATTGAGAATAAATGGATCTTTAAGAAGAAGACTGACGCTGATGGTAATGTAACTGTCTATAAAGCTCGACTTGTTGCGAAAGGTTTTCGACAAGTTCAAGGGGTTGACTACGATGAGACTTCCTCACCCGTAGCGATGCTTAAGTCTGTCCGAATCAAGTTAGCTATTGCTGAATTTCATGATTATGAAATTTGGCAAATGGATGTCAAAACTTCATTCTTGAATGGATTTCTGGAAGAAGAGTTGTATATTATGCAATCAAAAGGTTTTGTCAATCCTAAAGGTGCTAACAAAGTGTGCAAGCTCCAGCAATCCATCAATGGACTGGTGCAAGCATCTCGGAGTTGGAATATACACTTTGATAAGTGGATCAAAGCATATGGTTTTATACAGACTTTTAGAAAGGCCTGTATTTACAAGAAAGTGAGTGGGAGCACTACAGCCTTTCTGATAAGTATATGTGAATGACATATATATTGTTGATCGGAAATAATGTAGAATTATTCTGCAAAGCATAAAGGAGTGTTTGAAAGAAGTTCTTAAAAAAAGACTTCAGTAAAGCTACTTACATATTGAGCATCAAGATCTATTGAGATAGATCAAGACGCTTGATAAGATTTTCAATGAGTACATACCTTGACAAGATTTTGAAGTAGTTCAGAATGAAACAGTCAAAGAAAGAGTTCTTGCCTGTGTTGCAAAGGTATGAAATTGAGTACGACTCAAATCCCGACCACAGTAGAAAATAGAAAGAGAATGAAAAGTCATTCACTATGCCTCAGTCATAGGTTCTATAAAGTATGCTATGCTATGTACCAGACCTATTGTATACCTTGCTCTGTATTTGGCAAGGGAGTACAATAGTGATCTAGGAGTAGATCACTGGACATTGGTCAAGAATATCCTTAGTGAGGACTAAGGAAATATTTCTCGATTATGGAGGTGATAAAAGAGCCCGTCGTAAAAGGTTACCTCGGTGCAAGTTTTCACACCGATCTAGATGACTCTAAGTCTCAATCTGGATACATATTGAAAGTGGGAGCAATTAGCTAGAGTAGCTCCGTGCAGAGCATTGTAGACATAGAATATTTGCAAAATACATACGGCTCTGAATGTGACATACCCATTGAATAAGCTTCTCTCACAAGCAAAACATGATCACACCTTGGTACTCTTTGGGTATTAATCACATAGCGATGTGAACTAGATTATTGACTCTAGTAAACCCTTTGGGTGTTGGTCACATGACAATGTGAACTATGGGTGTTAATCATATACAGTTATGAATATTGGTGTTAAATCACATGGCGATGTGAACTAGATTATTGACTCTAGTGCAAGTGGGAAACTGAAGGAAATATGCCCTAGAGGCAATAATAAAGTTATTATTTATTTCCTTATATCATGATAAATGTTTATTATTCATGCTAGAATTGTATTAACTGGAAACATGATACATGTGTGAATACATAGACAAACATAACGTCACTAGTATACCTCTACTTGACTAGCTCGTTAATTAAAGATGGTTAAGTTTCCTAACCATAGACATGACTTGTCATTTGATTAATGGGATCACATCATTAGAAGAATGATGTGATTGACTTGACCCATTCCGTTAGCTTAGCACTTGATCGTTTAGTATGTTGCTATTGCTTTCTTCATGACTTATACATGTTCCTGAAACTATGAGATTATGCAACTCCGCTTACGGAGGAACACTTTGGTACTACCAAACGTCACAACGTAATCGGGTGATTATAAAGGAGTACTACAGGTGTCTCCGAAGGTACATGTTGAGTTGGCGTATTTCGAGATTAGGTTTTGTCACTCCGATTGTCGGAGAGGTATCTCTGGGCCCTCTCGGTAATGCTCATCACTATAAGCCTTGCAAGCAATGTAGCTAAAGTGTTAGTTATGGAATGATGCATTACATAACGAGTAAAGAGACTTGCCGGTAACGATATTGAACTAGGTATTGGATACCGACGATCGAATCTCGGGCAAGTAACATACCGATGACAAAGGGAACAACGTATGTTGTTATGCGGTTTGACCGATAAAGATCTTCGTAGAATATGTAGGAACCAATATGGGCATCCAGGTCCCGCTATTGGTTATTGACCGAGAATGGTTCTAGGTCATGTCTACATAGTTCTTGAACCCGTAGGGTCCGCACGCTTAAGGTTTCAATGACAGTTTTATTATGAGTTTATGAGTTTTGATGTACCGAAGGAGTTCGGAATCCCGGATGAGATCGGGGACATGACGAGGAGTCTCAAAATGGTCGAGATGTAAAGATCGATATATTGGACGACTATATTCGGAGTTCGGAAAGGTTTCGAGTGATTCGGGTATTTATCGGAGTACCGGAGAGTTACGGGAATTCGCCGGGGAGAAGTATTGGGCCTTATTGGGCCATACGGGAAAGAGAGATGGGCTGCCTAGGGCAGGCCGCGCGCCCCCCCATGGCCTAGTCCGAATTGGACTAGGGGGAGGGGCCGCACCCCCTCCTTCCTTCCCTTCTCTGTCCCCTTCCTTGTCTCCTACTCCTACTACTTGGAAGGACTCCTAGTTGGACTAGGAAAGGGGGAATCCTACTCCTGGTGGGAGTAGGACACCCCTAGGGCGCGCCTCTCCCCTTGGCCGGCCCCCTCCCCCCTTGCTCCTTTATATACGGGGGCGGAGGGCACCCCATAACACACAAGTTGATCTACGGATCGTTCCTTAGCCGTGTGCGGTGCCCCCCTCCACCATATTCCACCTCGGTCATATCGTCGCGGAGTTTAGGCGAAGCCCTGCGCCGGTAGAACATCATCATCATCAACACGCCGTGCTAACGGAACTCATCTCCGGAGCTTTGCTGGATCGGAGGCCGGAGATCGTCATCGAGCTGAACGTGTGCTGAACTCGGAGGCTCCGTACGTTCGGTGCTTGGATAAGTCGTATCGTGAAGACGTACGACTACATCAACCAGCAGTTAACGCGCTTCGCTTACGGTCTACGAGGGTACGTGGACGAACACTCTCCCCTCTCGTTGCTATACCATCACCATGATCTTGCGTGTGCGTAGGAAATTTTTTGAAATTACTACGTTCCCCAACATTTAATCCCTGCCAAACCCCTTCAAAACTATGCCAACCGAACGCAGCCTGATGGAGATGCTCTATTGGGGATGTCATTCATTGTCTGGTGGGCGAACGAACAAGCTCATACCCGCTCCCATGCGCAAGTGACTAAATGCCATCATCTCCTTGATGGTTTGGGAGATCTGGAAACGTTGGAACGGTGTCGTCATCGACGCTACTTGCGCCTCGACCCAGCAGCTAATTGATCAAATCCGCAAGGAGGCCCGTCTTTGGGCTAGAGCTGGGGCGACCGGAATTGCGAACATCATTGACACCGGCTGAGCCTTGTAGTTAGCATTTAAGCAACCCCTTGTTCTGGCTGCTTAGGTGGTATCTCTCTCGCCGGAATGCGTGTACGTTCCCTCGTGTAATACCAACATCTTGTACTCATTTTCTACCTACCAATGAATGATATGCAAACTTTGTGCATTCGCGAAAAAAAAGTTAAATGTCACAAGCTAGAGTGACATCAATAAAATTGGCAAAAGCTAGAGTGGCATAAGTAAAATCTGGCTGAGAAAGTTTGTGCTATGTTGATGAGCCATGTTTGATGAATCATCCGCTTTGCTTGGACCTACCCCCAATCGCCTATACATGGTTTGTTCCGGTGAGAGGTCGTGTTCGCTCTGGCCTCAAAGTAGGATTCGCTCCCTCGTCATTCCCACAAGTCAACAACGCATGAGATGTACAACAACGCCTGATTCGATTCAAAACGAATTGCCGCATAACTTAGTTGGACGAACCTGGTTGATGACTGTAGCGCTTGGGCCGGAGGTGACGTTTACACAAAGTTGAGGTGCCGTCGCCGACCTTGCACTAACCGTGAGCATGTCGACGCGGTCGCTGAGGCTGGCGGCGAGCGCCGGATGCACCAGATGTATGCCATCAGGGATTGAGGCTCTCGCGCGGGGATGGGCCTCATGCATGCCACCAGTGATGGAGGCTCATCGGTGTTGGAGGTCGATGGCATGGCTCCCAATGAGGAAGGCGGCGTCCAGTGAGGGGTGGGGCTTTCGTTCCTTTGTGCATTGTTAGGTGAGCTTGTCGTGGTTCACATATGCTTCTCTGCTTAACTAAAAGTGTTCTCTTTCCTTGCAAATTAGGAGTGTATATGGTCTAATCCTAGCTCTCGTATGCTTCTTTGTTTAATTAGAAGTGCTCTTTTTTCTTGCAAATTATGAAAGCCTTACAGTATGTGATATATTTGATATTTTGTGCAAAACGCTAGTTCCAAATATATCACGGTATAACTTATGTAGCATCTCGAGAATAGCGGCGCTATATCTGGTAGCGTTCTCATTGGAGGTAAACTCTAGCCAACAAATCATTCCTGGATCCAGCTGCCATGGAGCGACACGCCTCATATGTAGGGCAGAGTGCCCTTGATTGTTTTCATTTTTTCCTTTCGTTTTTGGGTTTTTTCCTTCTTGTTTCCTTTTTGTGTTTTGTGTTTTGCTTTTTTACTTTTGGATTTTTTTAGAAATAAAAAATTTGAATTTTTTTAGGATTTTTAAAATTGGTCTTGGATTTGAAAATATTCTAAATCTCAAAAGGCGTAAGAAAATAGGAAGAAAAAAATGGAAAAACTAAGAAAGTAGGAACAAATAAAAGAAAGTAAGAAAAGAAAAAAGCAAAAGAAAAACCGAAAGAAGAAAGAGAAAACCGCTAGGAATCGGAAAACCTATGGAAAAACCAATGAAAAAAATAGCGCGCTACAGCAAAATAGTGCCGACCTCAAAATACGCTATTAGCGTGCTATATCGCGTTATAGCGTGCTATTAGCGAGACATTGTACATTAATATATTTAGCGAGGCAATTCTCAATATGCTATAGCGTGCTATTAGCGACGCTATAGCGCGCTATTTTTTTCAGTGGGAAAAACACATGATAAACCCACAGCAAAACCCCAAATTGGGCCGGTCCAGAATAAGTACGGGACGCAGGGGAGGTGGTGGGTACGCGCGCGGATTAGGAATCGCCCCCGGACCCGGAGTACGCTAAAGAAAAAGGGAATCGCCCCCGCGTTCGATCCCCATCGCGGACCCCTCGAAAGCACCTCGGATTCAAGGTTGCGAGCACTCGCCGGAGCTCTAAGTCACCGCCGCCACTTCGTCCCTACCTTGCTGCCCACAGAAGCCGAATACCACCGCCCCTGCAACCCTAGCTCCCAGATCCTTCTCTGATCGAGCCGCCATGGAGGGATCTCTTGTGTCCGCCTCCATCCAGCCTCCCGCCGACGACGATGCTGAAACCTCGACAACGCCACCACCGTCAAGGCCAAGGCCAGCACGGGGCACGAATTCAAGGTCACCTTCTGCCTCGCCGAGCCGCCTGCTGTCTCCTACTTCTGCGTCCACTGCCCGGAAGATTGTTGCGCCACGGAGCCCCGCGTCGTCTCCTCGGCCAATGAGCTCGTCCTTCTCTGCTTCGCCTTCAGAACCGGCCCACGGAGCACAGAAAACGACTCCCATCTCCTCGAGTACTTCGTCTACACTGCTGCCTCCGGCGGCAACCAGTCCATCAGACCCGTCCCGTGTTCTTCTCCAACCTACAGGCACACGTGGCACGCGGCCATCTTGCCCTGCGAGGGCGACAATTTCTTGATCGCCGATCTTGTCCGGTACGGGGACCTTGTGCACTACGACCTGCTCATGTTCTCGTCAGAGACGAACGAGTGGAGCACCACACACTTGCAGCTGCAGTCTCCTTCCGATGCCCAGCCATGGGACCTGCCAATCCAAACCGACAAGGTCATCTCTCTCGGAGGAAGCATGGTAGGATGGGTCGACCTCTGGCGCGGCATCGTCATCTGCGATGTGCTTGACACGGAGCCTCTTCTGCGCTTCCTCCCACTGCCCAGAGCCGATTTTGACCTGAACCGGGAAAGCGAAGCACGGCCAGTGCGGGACGTCACCGGCTGCCACGACGGTTTCATCAACTTCGTCGAGCTCGAACACTGTCACAAGTTCGTCATCGTTGTCAGCAGGAGCAATTTCAATACGCCCAAGATTTTTGACACTCAAGACACCATCTATGACACGGATATCCTCAGCCACGATGACATGCTGGGCGTTACAGATGACGATAGACCCGTGTCCGTGCCTGCTGGCTGGAAGCTCCGGACAATGTATAGGAGCATTTCTTGGGACTATTGGCACAAGGGTAACACTATCCATGTGGACGACATTTCAGCCTGCCCGACAGACCCCTCTATGCTGCTGCCTCAGCTGTGGGATGATAGACACAGACAATGGACATTGAGAAACCTGAAGTGCACTGGCTTCCCGACCTTCAGCATTTGCGCCGGTGATGTTGTCTACCTCATGTGTAAGGCGGAGTCTGATGATAAAGACGCGTTGCTTCTTGGTGTTGATATTGGAACGAAGAAGCTGGAGGTCATCAGACCATATTGTGGCGCGAGAGCCACTTCTTTCGACCCGACATTCATTTCCTGTGCATTCTCTGAATATCTGAGTGCCACTCCATATCCAAGGCATGGTTTTATTTTCTCCTTTGTTCCTGTTAGTTCTATTCTGTTAACCTTCTTCATGCACCCCGAAAAAATATTTGTCAAACCAATTGTATCTTTCCCAGTTCTCCACTTATTTTACCCCATGGCAGCTGACATTTTGCCTCTAATTAATTTGCTTAAGGCCATGTGATGAGGAAGTTGCAGCAGAGTCTGCTCAAAATGGTGTGCCAAATTATCATCTTTCATCGGGTGATACTGTTCCAAACAATGCGGTATGCTGTAATCTTCTTACTGCCACTATAGACGTGTCCCTTTTGTCATCTCTGTTCAATAAGATCAATTAATGTATCCCTTCTCCAGCAACCCCAGCAAAACACGTGTAGTGGGGATGGCTACTCTGGGACATGGAACGAATGCGGTTATGGCGCGCACCCAGCTGGCTACGGCAACTATCAGCAGCCAATCCCACAGTTCTTACCTCCACCCAATTTGACACAAACTATGCAACCGTTGTCTTCAACTCTATCAGGTAATAACATTGTCAATGCTTATATACAATATCGTGTCGTTCCTTTATTCCAGTGATTCTTGAATCTAGATATTTAACTCTAAACTGTTAGAAATTACTGAACCATTTGTCGATGCTTATATGCAATAAATTTGATGTTGGATAATCAGCTCAGAACAAAAATGATCAAGTGAAAATGTTTCCTCCAATTTTTCTAGCACGTGTAACCGTTTCCATTTGATCAAACTGCTTCTCTTGATGAAAGCCTCGGTCCATGTATTAAATAATACGACATTAGTTTTTATTTACTATTATATTTTTTTCTTACTTCTGTAGAAGGGTATATCTATGCCCGTTGGACTTTACCAGATGCCTATGGACGGATGTATATATCAGTACCGTTGAATGAGATGTATAAGCCCTTTGCCCTGTGGAGGCCTCCAATGCCAGCGCAGCAACCCTTCGCCCAACCCTTGGCTCCAGGGCAATCCGGATGACTTCAACGGTAGGAAGTTGCATTGTCCTCAGGCATGGCCAGCAACACCAGATGAAGCCATTTTCGTCTCTTACACATCGTCAGCAGGTGGAATATCAAGGTCGGCGCCACCAACTGGATTTTCATGGTTGATGTCCTGGGACGCCAACAAAGTGCATGCTCTTAGTAATCCCTGCTGCTTGAAAGCAAAATTCGGTTTCTCACGCAACAGATATCCTGAACATCAGTAGCTTGCTTACTGTCTCCAGCGGCATCTAAAAGCTTAATTTCCTCAAGCAGTAGGGATTTCTTGCGGTTTTGATGGTGCAAGAATGATAGAAGATTCAAACCTAGTTGTACATACTAAGATGCACCAGAGTGGAGTTTCCCAAAACGTTTAAATGTACCTAAGAACAATCTTTTTTATTGGACCCTAGGATGATCTTCCTTGGATGCAGTGTGTCCCAAGACTCCCAACAGGCCGGGTTTAAAGCAAAATAGGGCAAAGCAATGAAGCAGCCTGAGTAACATACGTATCTCAAATGCTAGCTAGCTCGAGCAATACTTAGTTTGTTTCAAAAAATTAAACAGGATAATCAAATCAAGAGAAATCACAAAACTTATGCTTTGTTTGGTTGCAAAGTATTTTTAAAGTACTCCAAGAATACCACGGTTTCTTAAAAAACTGTAGTGTCAAATACTTTGAGGTGTTTGGCCCTAGCTAAAACTATGGTATTATAAACCATGGTATTTTTGCAGTATTAAAAAAAGGGTCTGGACCTCTTTTTTAGAAATTGAGAAAGAGAAAAGAAGGACGCAGCCAAATACTCCCTCCGTCCGGAAATACTTGTTGGAGAAAAAAAAACACTCCATACTTTGATCGATCAAACACACAAGTTTTCACAATTAAAAAATAGTTGCTTCCAAGCAGAGCACTAGTAGAAAATGGGCCATTTGTCCCGGTTCCAGAGGCCCATTAGCCCCGGTTCTGGAACCGGGACTAAAGGGTCAAGACTAAAGCCCAACAACTTTAGTCCCGGTTCGCTTACGAACTGGAACAGATGGTGCTCCACGTGGCCGCTGCGGCGAGCCCAGGCAGGAGGGCCTTTAGTCCCGGTTGGTAACACCAACCAGGACCAAATGGCATCCACACGTCAGCAGCTCAGGAGCTGGGGTTTTTGTTTTTGTTTTTTGAAAGGGGGGAGGGTAGGGGGTTTTGGAGGGTTAATTTAGGGGTTTCATATATTGTGTTAGCTAACTAATAGCTAGAGAGAAGTGACCTCTCTTATCTCCGTACTTGGTCGACGCTAGCTACCATACGTATAGAGAGAACTCAACATGCTAGCTAGTAAGCAAATGAAGGAACCATTAAGTACACAAGATCGTCATGAACAAAGAGAGGAGTGATCGACCTCTCTTTCTCCCCGAGATTGGCCGAACAACAAGTTTCCATATATCTATCTGACGCTACTAGCTACATATATACAATATAAGATCTCTTACAAACCCTAAAATCTAAGGTCTATTTGAACTACCACATGGTATTCTCTGTCTTTGTTTATGACGTGGTCAAGAAAGAATCCACCAATTCCTCTTGAATTGTTCGTATGCGGTCATGTGGTAGGAGTTTATCCGCATCTCCCACATCTAACTTAAAGTAGTGGGTCATACATGTATATGAATGAAACTCAACACAAATGCTGGTACTAAAATAAAATTGTGAATTTTTTTGTTTACGTACATCAAAATCTTCTTTAGAGTAGACCCGCTAAGATTTTGTCGAGTTGTAGATGAACTCGCAAACGTAGTATCCACAAAAATAATTCTCGACTTCCTACCACAAGCACTTTACGAGAAATAGATTTCAATCAAACTGATAATCAAGCATGCTTAATGGTTTTGATGAAACTAGCTAGAATCAATGGGAGATGCGCAGACCTAGCTAGTTGTACTTACTTTCGGGATGCTGTCCCTAACAATAGCTCCGCACTGAGCAGAAAATGCATCATTGGTCTACGTGCGTTCAATCGGTTGGCCATCGTCCGTGATTGCTATGATCGTGAACCTTTCATACACGCGCAACCTTTTCTTCGAGCCTCATCTCGTTACGGAAGTTTGGCTCGATCCGGAGGGCTATAAAAGAAGAAAGAAGAGTTAATATATGTGCATACCAAAAAAATTAATGCATCAATTAGCTAGTCAGCACATGCTTAATTAATATATATACCTCGCCAGACTTTGCAACAGCTGATCCTGACTCCGTTCGGTCACCGGAGCCGTCATCACGGTCTCCTTTCTTCCACCGGCATTCGGTCGTCGGAGCCATCATGATCATGACTTTACTCCTCCATTGTTCGGTCACCATAGCCTGCTTCATCCTCTCCTTCCAGACCATCGGTGTCATTGAGAAACGACAAGACATCACCTCCGGCAAAGATTATATCCCCCAACAACTGTTCTTTTTCCAGGTCTCTTTGTTGATCCATAGTTTCTGCAAATATTACAACATGGCAATTAATATACAAACATGAGAGATTGATATATTAGTGGCAAACATAGACCTAGCTAGCTAATCACAACAAGGAATATTAATTAGTGGCCTCGACGCTTCTACGTTTTGGGGTGGCCTCGACAATGCTTCTAGGGTTTGGGGTGGCCTCGACCATAACACTCTTTTAACTCGGTAAATTTAGGTGGCCTCGACGATTCTAGGGTTTGGGGTGGCCTCGAGAGAGGGCGTGTCCGAGCTACCCGATGCAACACCTCATGTTGCCCACACAACCCAGGAAGGGAGCCACCACCATCGCAATGATGCCCACCAAAGAGCAACCATGCGGACCACCATCCATGGTTGCTGCCCCGGCATCCCTGTCGCAAGAAATCGTGTGCCGCCCACATGACAACGTAGTCAACCACGGCAACCCATGAATCATATAATAGTGCACATAAAAAAGGAAAAAAAAAGATATTTTTGACGCGGTCGCGCCAAGCGTCCAAAGTCCTAAGTCTAAGTCGCGGATATTCCACGCGGCGCATACCAGTCCATCAGACCGGTCCCGTGTTCTTCTCCAACCTACAGGCACACGTGGCACGCGGCCATCTTGCCCTGCGAGGGCGACAATTTCTTGATCGCCGATCTTGTCCGGTACGGGGACCTTGTGCACTACGACCTGCTCATGTTCTCGTCAGAGACGAACGAGTGGAGCACCACACACTTGCAGCTGCAGTCTCCTTCCGATGCCCAGCCATGGGACCTGCCAATCCAAACCGACAAGGTCATCTCTCTCGGAGGAAGCATGGTAGGATGGGTCGACCTCTGGCGCGGCATCGTCATCTGCGATGTGCTTGACACGGAGCCTCTTCTGCGCTTCCTCCCACTGCCCAGAGCCGATTTTGACCTGAACCGGGAAAGCGAAGCACGGCCAGTGCGGGACGTCACCGGCTGCCACGACGGTTTCATCAACTTCGTCGAGCTCGAACACTGTCACAAGTTCGTCATCGTTGTCAGCAGGAGCAATTTCAATACGCCCAAGATTTTTGACACTCAAGACACCATCTATGACACGGATATCCTCAGCCACGATGACATGCTGGGCGTTACAGATGACGATAGACCCGTGTCCGTGCCTGCTGGCTGGAAGCTCCGGACAATGTATAGGAGCATTTCTTGGGACTATTGGCACAAGGGTAACACTATCCATGTGGACGACATTTCAGCCTGCCCGACAGACCCCTCTATGCTGCTGCCTCAGCTGTGGGATGATAGACACAGACAATGGACATTGAGAAACCTGAAGTGCACTGGCTTCCCGACCTTCAGCATTTGCGCCGGTGATGTTGTCTACCTCATGTGTAAGGCGGAGTCTGATGATAAAGACGCGTTGCTTCTTGGTGTTGATATTGGAACGAAGAAGCTGGAGGTCATCAGACCATATTGTGGCGCGAGAGCCACTTCTTTCGACCCGACATTCATTTCCTGTGCATTCTCTGAATATCTGAGTGCCACTCCATATCCAAGGCATGGTTTTATTTTCTCCTTTGTTCCTGTTAGTTCTATTCTGTTAACCTTCTTCATGCACCCCGAAAAAATATTTGTCAAACCAATTGTATCTTTCCCAGTTCTCCACTTATTTTACCCCATGGCAGCTGACATTTTGCCTCTAATTAATTTGCTTAAGGCCATGTGATGAGGAAGTTGCAGCAGAGTCTGCTCAAAATGGTGTGCCAAATTATCATCTTTCATCGGGTGATACTGTTCCAAACAATGCGGTATGCTGTAATCTTCTTACTGCCACTATAGACGTGTCCCTTTGTCATCTCTGTTCAATAAGATCAATTAATGTATCCCTTCTCCAGCAACCCCAGCAAAACACGTGTAGTGGGGATGGCTACTCTGGGACATGGAACGAATGCGGTTATGGCGCGCACCCAGCTGGCTACGGCAACTATCAGCAGCCAATCCCACAGTTCTTACCTCCACCCAATTTGACACAAACTATGCAACCGTTGTCTTCAACTCTATCAGGTAATAACATTGTCAATGCTTATATACAATATCGTGTCGTTCCTTTATTCCAGTGCTTCTTGAATCTAGATATTTAACTCTAAACTGTTAGAAATTACTGAACCATTTGTCGATGCTTATATGCAATAAATTTGATGTTGGATAATCAGCTCAGAACAAAAATGATCAAGTGAAAATGTTTCCTCCAATTTTTCTAGCACGTGTAACCGTTTCCATTTGATCAAATTGCTTCTCTTGATGAAAGCCTCGGTCCATGTATTAAATAATACGACATTAGTTTTTATTTACTATTATTTTTTTTTTCTTACTTCTGTAGAAGGGTATATCTATGCCCGTTGGACTTTACCAGATGCCTATGGACGGATGTATATATCAGTACCGTTGAATGAGATGTATAAGCCCTTTGCCCTGTGGAGGCCTCCAATGCCAGCGCAGCAACCCTTCGCCCAACCCTTGGCTCCAGGGCAATCCGGATGACTTCAACGGTAGGAAGTTGCATTGTCCTCAGGCATGGCCAGCAACACCAGATGAAGCCATTTTCGTCTCTTACACATCGTCAGCAGGTGGAATATCAAGGTCGGCGCCACCAACTGGATTTTCATGGTTGATGTCCTGGGATGCCAACAAAGTGCATGCTCTTAGTAATCCCTGCTGCTTGAAAGCAAAATTCGGTTTCTCGCAATGATATCCCGAACATCGGTAGCTTGCTTATCGTCTCCAGTGACATCTAAAAGCTTAATTTCCTCAAGCAGTAGGGATTTCTTGCGGTTTTGATGGTGCAAGAATGATAGAAGATTCAAACCTAGTTGTACATACTAAGATGCACCAGAGTGGAGTTTCCCAAAACGTTTAAATGTACCTAAGAACAATCTTTTTTATTGGACCCTAGGATGATCTTCCTTGGATGCAGTGTGTCCCAAGACTCCCAACAGGCCGGGTTTAAAGCAAAATAGGGCAAAGCAATGAAGCAGCCTGAGTAACATACGTATCTCAAATGCTAGCTAGCTCGAGCAATACTTAGTTTGTTTCAAAAAATTAAACAGGATAATCAAATCAAGAGAAATCACAAAACTTATGCTTTGTTTGGTTGCAAAGTATTTTTAAAGTACTCCAAGAATACCACGGTTTCTTAAAAAACTGTAGTGTCAAATACTTTGAGGTGTTTGGCCCTAGCTAAAACTATGGTATTATAAACCATGGTATTTTTGCAGTATTAAAAAAAGGGTCTGGACCTCTTTTTTAGAAATTGAGAAAGAGAAAAGAAGGACGCAGCCAAATACTCCCTCCGTCCGGAAATACTTGTTGGAGAAAAAAAAACACTCCATACTTTGATCGATCAAACACACAAGTTTTCACAATTAAAAAATAGTTGCTTCCAAGCAGAGCACTAGTAGAAAATGGGCCATTTGTCCCGGTTCCAGAGGCCCATTAGCCCCGGTTCTGGAACCGGGACTAAAGGGTCAAGACTAAAGCCCAACAACTTTAGTCCCGGTTCGCTTACGAACTGGAACAGATGGTGCTCCACGTGGCGCTGTGGCGAGCCCAGGCAGGAGGGTCTTTAGTCCCGGTTGGTAACACCAACCAGGACCAAATGGCATCCACACGTCAGCAGCTCAGGAGCTGGGGTTTTTGTTTTTGTTTTTTGAAAGGGGGGAGGGTAGGGGGTTTTGGAGGGTTAATTTAGGGGTTTCATATATTGTGTTAGCTAACTAATAGCTAGAGAGAAGTGACCTCTCTTATCTCCGTACTTGATCGACGCTAGCTACCATACGTATAGAGAGAACTCAACATGCTAGCTAGTAAGCAAATGAAGGAACCATTAAGTACACAAGATCGTCATGAACAAAGAGAGGAGTGATCGACCTCTCTTTCTCCCCGAGATTGGCCGAACAACAAGTTTCCATATATCTATCTGACGCTACTAGCTACATATATACAATATAAGATCTCTTACAAACCCTAAAATCTAAGGTCTATTTGAACTACCACATGGTATTCTCTGTCTTTGTTTATGACGTGGTCAAGAAAGAATCCACCAATTCCTCTTGAATTGTTCGTATGCGGTCATGTGGTAGGAGTTTATCCCGCATCTCCCACATCTAACTTAAAGTAGTGGGTCATACATGTATATGAATGAAACTCAACACAAATGCTGGTACTAAAATAAAATTGTGAATTTTTTTGTTTACGTACATCAAAATCTTCTTTAGAGTAGACCCGCTAAGATTTTGTCGAGTTGTAGATGAACTCGCAAACGTAGTATCCACAAAAATAATTCTCGACTTCCTACCACAAGCACTTTACGAGAAATAGATTTCAATCAAACTGATAATCAAGCATGCTTAATGGTTTTGATGAAACTAGCTAGAATCAATGGGAGATGCGCAGACCTAGCTAGTTGTACTTACTTTCGGGATGCTGTCCCTAACAATAGCTCCGCACTGAGCAGAAAATGCATCATTGGTCTACGTGCGTTCAATCGGTTGGCCATCGTCCGTGATTGCTATGATCGTGAACCTTTCATACACGCGCAACCTTTTCTTCGAGCCTCATCTCGTTACCGAAGTTTGGCTCGATCCGGAGGGCTATAAAAGAAGAAAGAAGAGTTAATATATGTGCATACCAAAAAAATTAATGCATCAATTAGCTAGTCAGCACATGCTTAATTAATATATATACCTCGCCAGACTTTGCAACAGCTGATCCTGACTCCGTTCGGTCACCGGAGCCGTCATCACGGTCTCCTTTCTTCCACCGGCATTCGGTCGTCGGAGCCATCATGATCATGACTTTACTCCTCCATTGTTCGGTCACCATAGCCTGCTTCATCCTCTCCTTCCAGACCATCGGTGTCATTGAGAAACGACAAGACATCACCTCCGGCAAAGATTATATCCCCCAACAACTGTTCTTTTTCCAGGTCTCTTTGTTGATCCATAGTTTCTGCAAATATTACAACATGGCAATTAATATACAAACATGAGAGATTGATATATTAGTGGCAAACATAGACCTAGCTAGCTAATCACAACAAGGAATATTAATTAGTGGCCTCGACGCTTCTACGTTTTGGGGTGGCCTCGACAATGCTTCTAGGGTTTGGGGTGGCCTCGACCATAACACTCTTTTAACTCGGTAAATTTAGGTGGCCTCGACGATTCTAGGGTTTGGGGTGGCCTCGAGAGAGGCGGTCCGAGCTACCCGATGCAACACCTCATGTTGCCCACACAACCCAGGAAGGGAGCCACCACCATCGCAATGATGCCCACCAAAGAGCAACCATGCGGACCACCATCCATGGTTGCTGCCCCGGCATCCCTGTCGCAAGAAATCGTGTGCCGCCCACATGACAACGTAGTCAACCACGGCAACCCATGAATCATATAATAGTGCACATAAAAAAGGAAAAAAAAAGATATTTTTGACGCGGTCGCGCCAAGCGTCCAAAGTCCTAAGTCTAAGTCGCGGATATTCCACGCGAGCGCACGCGCTATTCATGTGACAACTATTCGTGTGGTTCTACCATTTCTAAGACAGTGAATGGCTTTCCTTATAAGTTGGCCAGATTCTGCTCACCCCGGCGGGGTGGGACTAAACCTCTATGCGGTGGCTTGGACATGCCACGGTTGAATGTTTTAGGCTGGGCTAGATCAGCCTCTTGCGCTGGGCCGTCTGTCTCACCGGTTGCTACTTTTAAGCTCGGAATCTGCCTTCTCCGGACCATTTAAGTCCACAATCTGCCTTGTCCTACTGGACTAGCATTCAGCAGTATCCATGTGTGCATGCGGCTTAAATAATTATGCGGTTCGTCTTCATAATGGATAAAACCAAGAGCAAAAATGACAAGGACATGCTTCCACGCAATTTTTGTTTTTGTTTTTATTACTGTGACCGTGAGCGCATCTTCGAGCAATGTCCGCACCAACGTGCTTCCACGCATTTTTTTTCCGTTTTTACTTTCCTATATACGCACCTGTGCTCACCTTTGCATGTTAATGAACATTGAGCTGGCCGGGAGAAAATCTAGCCATGACCAAGTAAAAAATCAGCAAAAGCATTGGGAAAGGTTGGCTGGGTCCTGGCTTACCGGAAGGATTAGGGGGATCTCCTCTGGTGCAGACGCCCGCGCATTTGGGGACAAAAGATGTATTCTTCTCCAACATCCATTCCGTCCATGGAAAGTTTTCTTAGAGGTTTCCATGGTCGCCATATTGGAGAACCATGTCACAGGGCATGAGCTAGTGCGGGTGCAGCACATCGATATTATCAAGTGACCAGAAATCCAACTTGAGCCAAATGAGATAGGAGCTCTAAGAGGCGCAAAGATGAGCCAGTTGAGGCTCTAAGAGGTGCATATAATTTGCATTGCACATAGACATAAGCTCCAAGATTTGGTTTGCCGCGGTGCTTCTCATAAGATTGGAATGTATGTATGAAAAGGTTGGCTGAGAATTTTTGAATCTCCTCTCCCTGCTTACTGCAGAGATTGATTAGGGTACCCATTTTGCAGTACCACAGAAGCTCAAAAGATGTATTCATCTCCAACACTCAAGACATTTATTCGCAATATTGGAGAACCATGCACAGGGTATCAGCTAGTGTGGCACATTCAGTGTCGTCGGCGTCGATATTATCAAGTGGCCAAAGCTCAAAGATGAGCCAATTAAGTTGAGAGCAATCATTCATTTGCTATAACTGGTACATATATAATTTGCATTGCACTTAAGCATAAGCTCCCAGATTTGGTTTGCCACTATGCTCCAGAGACGAGTGACAAAAAAGTACCAACACAAACAATTTCTAAAGAGTTCCAATCTTTCTACATCTCCATATCCGTCTAACTGGCATACATACACATCACACCCATGAAATTCATAATAAGCCAACAGCAAAGGCTCAAGCAAATCAGGATGATCCGTTCATGCACTCCAAACAAAAAATGAAATTGTTCGGTTTTCATTCATTCATGCACTGGATGAAGTCAAAATCATCCTACCAAACCTTTCTCGGCCAACCCAACAACACGACAAGCTAAGTAAGCCGATGAATCTAATCTACTACTCATCACCGACGATGGGGGTTCACCAGTCAAGTAACTCTGAATAGTCACTGGTCATCGAGGCACCTCTCCTGTAGTGGCCTGCCTGCAGAGGAGCGAGCAGAACCTTGAGTTTCAAAAAAACAGTGCTTGAATACAAAACGAGGTAAGAGTTTGCACCCAGCAAAACAATAACCCATCAAGCAACTCACCGGAACTGATCCACGCCACCAGAATAACACCACATTCAGCAGCAACCCAAAACTACAAGCTCGGATTTAAACTTTTGGAGGTCTCATCATCATCTATCTCTATGGAACCAACACCAAACAATGGGCCATAGTACGGCACTAAGTTGTCACTGCCGCCCATCCCGCACCATAGCAAAAAATCTACGCAAAAACCATGGAATACCAACAGATGCTAAGCTACTGTCTACTATGATCTATATCTGCACCATAGAAATCTCAGAAAACCATATAGCACATCTATTGACTAAAATCTAAATAGATAAACCGCAACCAAGCAACAAACATGATGCTTTTGTTCTTGCCCAAGATTGATTCTTATCAAACAGTAGTATGATAAGACATAGGCATATATAACCTAAAAACGGAGCGGGGCGGAATAGCACTGTTGAGACATCTAAGATTATTTGGCAAGCCAAAAGTGAACAGCTGCCCCAAATTCTGGCGTCAACATAGATGAAACCATGACATCCAGTTGTTAAACAGAGCCTAACCATCCACAAACCCCAGCCATGATCGTTAACAGAGAACAGATCATTAAGCCTCAACATGGCAACCATGCGCCAGATCAAAGGCACTAAAATCATCGGCTCGACGGCCGGAGCAGAGCAAACGAAGTTGTCACTGAAGCGCACCCCGCACCATAGCAAAAAATGTATGCAAAGCCACCGAACATATGCAAAATACACGGGAGAAATGAATATCATCATCGATAACCATTTTCTTAATTCTAACAAGTAGCACACAAATCTCCATCTAATATCACCTTAGAAAAGAGCCATTGTTGTACAGGGTTGGGGTTTTCATGCCTATATATATGAAAGAAAGAAATAACATATTAAAGGATGAGGTTGTTTTTAAAATACTGTGGAGCAGAGGGTCTAATTTAGATAGTGTTGTAATCGCACAAAAAATCCACAGTTTGCTCTAACCAAGCAAATGTAGACTAACATTTCATAGAAAGGTTTGACCCAGTTGGATGCATAATTGTACAAATCCTCTCTAAAATTAACATTTATCATTTTCCATTGGCAAAAATAGAGTATCTCTTCTACTGTGGCATAATGTATAAACAAAATCCTATTCCAAGAAGCGACAATACTTATTTACGCAAGGACGCACATATGTGAAATCCAAGCTGCCGCTACAGATGTTATCCAGCTGGATATGCAGATAAGCATCTCCAAAAAAGTCACAAACCACAGAACCGATCCCTATCTCATTGGCCAGCACCACAACCGGCCACGTCTCGACGACCGGGCCATTTCAGGGTAGAGGGAGTGAGGTAGACCAGGGACTCACCAGAACCAAGGCAGGCAGTCATGCGGGCATAGACACGGATGGCACCGTTGGCATGGCCCAAGTCCATGTGGTGTCCGTGGCACCAATATTGTGGCCACCGGACTGCTCCGAGGAAGCAGCAACCAGGCCATCATATGCTGCCAACCCAAAAACACGACAAGCTAAGTAGGCTGATGAATCTAATCCAGTACTCATCACACCGACGATGGGGTTTCACCAATCCATCCTTCTCCAAGTGAGTCTGAATAGTGACGGGTCGTCGCCGCACCTCTCCTGCAGTGGCCTGGCCTGCAGAGGAGCAAGAAGGACCTTGAGTTTCAAAAACACGGTACTTAAATAACAAACGAGGTAAGAGCTAGCACCCAGCAAAACAATAACCCATCACGCAACTCAACGGAACTGATAAACACCACCAGAACAACACCACATTCAGCAGCAACCCAAAACGACAAGCTCAGATTAAAGCTTTTGGAGGTAATGACACCGTCATCATCTATCTCCATGGCACCAACACCAAACAATGGGCCATAGTATGACACGAAGTTGTCTCTGTCGCCAATCCCGCACCATAGCAAAAAATCAATGCAAAAAGCATATAATACCAGCAGGTGCTAAGCTAATGATATTTGTATATGTAAACACCAGCAGATGCTAAGCTACTGTCTACTATGATCTATATCTATCAACTTCACCATAGAAATCTCAGAAAACCATATAGCACATCTATGACTAGAATCTAAATAGATAAACCACAACCAAGCAAGACATGATGTTATTGTTCTTGCCTTAGATTGATTCTTATCAAACAGTAGCATGATGAGACATAGGCATATATAACCTAAAAATAGAGTGGGGCAGAATAGCACTGTTGAGACATCAAAGATTATTTGGAAAGCCAAACTGAACAGCTGAACCAAATTCTGGCATCAACATACTCCCTCCTTCCATCTATATAGGGCCTAATGCGTTTTTCGAGGCTAACTTTGACCAAATATTAGAGCAATAATATATGACATGCAACTTACACAAAGCACACCGTTAAATTCGTGTGTGAAAGGAGCTTTCAATGATATAATTTTCATATTGTGCATGTCATGTACTATTAATCTTGTCAATATAGGTAGGGCCATTGCTGATGCAAAGAGAAACTGCGCAAGTGATTTGGAGAAGAAGAAGTTGCAGCGCATGTTAGAGGATCACAAGAAATTGTTGTACCCAATTGAAGGTTGACAAAAAAGTTGGGCACCACATCGAATGCTGCAATGGAAGGCAGAGAATGGTGTATCTGACAAGGGATTTGGAAAGTTGCTGGTAATGATAAAGAATATGCTTCCAAAGGACAACGAATTGCCCGAGAGTACGTATGAGGCAAAGAAGGTTGTCTGCCCTCTAGGGTTAGAGGTGCAGAAGATACATGCATGCCCTAATGACTGCATCCTCTACCGCGGTGAGTACGAGGTTTTGAACGCTTGCCCGGTATGCGGTGCATTGTGTTATAAGATCAGTCGCGATGACCCTGGTGATGTCGAGAGCGAGTGCCCGAGCAAGAAGATTCCTGCCAAGGTGATGTGGTATGCTCCTATAATACCACGGTTGAAACGTTTGTTCCAAAACAAAGAGCATGCGAAGGCGATGCGGTGGCACGGAGAAGACCGTAAGAAAGACGGAAAGTTGAGAGTACCTGCTGACGGTTCGCAGTGGAGAAAAATTGAGAGAAAGTACATGGAGGAGTTTGCAGGTGACCCAAGGAACATATGGTTTGGTCTAAGTGCAGATGGCATTAATCCTTTTGGGGAGCAGAGCAGCAACCATAGCACCTGGCCTGGGACTCTATGTTTGTATAACCTTCCTCCTTGGTTGTGCATGAAGCGGAAGTTCATTATGATGCCAGTGCTCATCCAAGGCCCTAAGCAACCCGACAACGACATTGATGTGTACCTAAGGCCATTAGTTGAAGAACTATTACAGCTGTGGAATGGAACAGGTGTACGTGCGTGGGATGAGCACGGACATGAAGAATTTGACCTAAAGGCGTTGCTGTTCGTGACCATCAATGATTTGCTCGCTCGGTAAACCTTCGGAGACGCATAAACAAGGGATACCGCGGATGCATGCACTGTTTGGATGATACCGACAGTATATATTTGGATAGTTCTAGGAAGATTGTGTACCTGGGACATCATCGATTTCTTCCGAGCAGGCATCCCGTAAGAAAAAAGGCAAGCATTTCAAAGGTGAGGTGGATCACCGGACGAAGCCTCGCCACCGTACTGGTGCCGATGTACATGATATGATCAAGGATTCGAAGGTTCCGAAGGACGCTGACGGACGCGCACCCATGTGGAAGAAGAAATCTATATTTTTGGGACCTGCCATATTGGAAAGACCTAGAAGTCCGCTCCGCAATCGACGTGATGCACGTGACGAAGAATCTTTGCGTGACCCTGCTTGGCTTTTTGGGCGTGTATGGGAAGACAAAAGATACACCAGAGGCACGGGAGGACCAGCAACGTATGCACGGAAAAGACGGCATACATCAGGGTCAGGCCAGCTACGCTCTTACCAAAGAAGAGAAGGAAATCTTCTTTGAATGCCTGCTCAGCATGAAGGTACCGTCTGGCTTCTCGTCGAATATAAAGGGAATAATAAATATGGCAGAGAAAAAGTTCCAGAACCTAAAGTCTCATGACTGGCACGTGATTATGAGCAACTGCTTCCGGTTACATTGATGGGGCTTCTACCGGAAAACGTTCGATTAGCCATTGTGAAGCTATGTGCATTCCTCAATGCATCTCTCAGAAGGTAATCGATCCAGAAATCATACCAAGGTTACAGAATGATCTGGTGCAATGTCTTGTCAGTTTCGAGTTGTTGTTCCCACCATCCTTTTTCAATATCATGATGCACGTCCTACTTCACCTTTGCGAAGATATTGACGTTTTGGGTCCTGTATTTCTACACAATATGTTCCCCTTTGAGAGGTTCATGGGAGTCTTGAAGAAATATGTTCATAAACGTGCTAGGCCAGAAGGAAGCATCTCGAAGGGCCATGAAAATGAGGAGGTCATTAAGTTTTGTATTGACTTTATTCCTGACCTTAAGCTGATTGGTGTTCCTGAATCGCGGCATAAGGGTAGACTGGATGGAAAAGGCACGCTAGGAGGTGATCAAATAATATGTATGGACGGGCATTCTCTCACTGAAGCACACTACACAGTTCTACAGAATTCCGCCTTGCTGGCTCCGTATATGGAGGAACACAAGAATTTTCTACACTCCAAACACCCGGAGAAGTCTGACGACTAGATTACACGTGAACAAACGAGGACTTTCGCCGGTTGGTTGCAGAAACGTGCCATGCATGATGGCGATATTCAAGATGACCTGTACTCGCTATCCCAGTTACCATCTTCGAATATAACGACTTTCAAAGGGTACCAGATAAACAGGAATACATTTTACACGATCGCCCAAGATAAGAAGAGTACCAACCAAAACAGTGGTGTCCGCTTTGATGCAACAACCAACACGGGAAAGGAAACATATTATGGTTACATAGAGGACATATGGGAACTTAACCATGGAGGTGTTTTAAAGGTCCCTTTGTTTCGGTGCAAATGGGTCAATATGACATGAGGCGGGGTAACGGAAGACTCGCAGTACGGAATGACAACAGTGGATCTCAACAATCTTGCGTATGCGGATGGACCATTCGTCCTAGCCAATGATGTGGCGCATGTTTTTTATGTGAAAGACATGTCTACCAAGCCGAGAAAAAGAAAAGATAAGGAAGCGAATGGATCATACGACGAGCCAAAGCACCACATAGTTCTTTCAAGGAAAAGAAACATCGTTGGAGTGGATGACAAGACAGACATGTCAGAAGATTATGAAAAGTTTGATGAAATTGCTCCACTCACAGTGAATATTGACCTGAGCATCCAGTTAAACGATTAAGATTTTCCATGGCTACGGCGCAAAAGGGACACATGCGAAGAAAAAGTTTCACACCCAAAGATCTGGGATGTGATCAGCTTTACTATCATCACTTTCTTTTGTATTTCACACCCAGGAGGGAATCTCTGTAATAGTTAGGGTAGTTATGTGTTTTGGCATTTGAAACGCGAAGAAATTTTATGTGCAAACAAATTCTTTGATGCATTTGCTGATTTTTTCAGCTAAATGACCTTGAAATTGAAAAGCATTTCAAATGAACTCAGAAAAGGTTGAAAGTTGGCATGGTATCATAATTTCACCCACATAGCATGTGCAAAAAATTAGAGAGGGTTACGGCAAAAGCTGGATGCACTTCGTGTACAAAATGGACAATCTCTTTCGAAGTATCAGAGTTTCGGACGAAAACTCATCTGTTAGAAAGGCATTTCATTTTTTAAATAACCTAAGCATTACCAAATTGAATATAATGGTAAAACACACTAATATTAAACATAAGAAAAAAGAATCACTGAAAAATCTTTTTTCAAAGTTCAGTTATTCACAAACTAGTGATTCACAGAAATTTCAAATAATTCAAAATTTAAACTATTCAAATTTAAAAACTACCAGCACTAACAGAAAGTTTGTAATTTTTGTACCTAAAGAAAAATATTCACAAAGAAACTCTAAATACAGCAAAAACAACTCAAAAATAAATAAAACAAAAATAAATAAAGCAAAAAAATTAAGAAAATAAAAAGCCCGCCTCTCGGGCCAAAGCGGCCTGCATACGACTAGAAACACAATGTTTTGTTGGGCGGGATGCAGGCCATAAGGCCCAAGAGGCCCACAGTGTCGTGAGAGAATGGTAGGCCCAAGAGGGCTCTGCTTAGGAGAGGAGCTCGAGAGAGCTACCGCTTGAGGGCTTATAAACCAGTCAGGTCGCCCCTCGACTAGCGAGGTGGGACTAAACTTGTCGCATCAAGATCAAGGCGCGCACCCCTTTAGTGCCGGGTGGGGGCTGCAACCGGTACTAAAGAGGGGGTCTTTAGTACCGGTTGGTACCACCACCCGATACTAAAGGGGGGGTGCTTCCCGCCGCTTGGCCTGGCCAAAACAGACATTTAGTACTAGTTGGTGGCTCCAACCGGTACTAAAGGCCCATCCTATATATACAACACTTGAAAAAAATTCAGTTTCCCTCTCTTTCTTCCTCTCCGTCGACGACACGTGCCGCCTGCCCCGATCGACGCCGTCACCGCCCCGGCCGTCCCCGCACCTCGTCGCCGCCCCCGTCGACGTCGCCGCCCCGGCAGTCCCCGTCCCCATCGTCGCGCCATGCCCCGTCGTCGCCACCCCGTCCCATCGCCCCGTCGTCGCCGCCCCGTCCCGTGGCCCAGTAGTCGCCACCCCGTCGTCGCCTCGCCGGTGAGCTCATGCCCCGGCCGCCATGTCCACACACACACACACACACACATTAGTTTTTTTGTTATAAATTATAGTTATAGAAATTTTTCTGTTTTTTAGTTATAGAAATATCTATAGAAATGTTAGAAATTTATCTGTTTTTTAGTTATAGAAATATTAGAAATGTTAGTTATATAGAAATGTTATAAATTTTTTCTGTTTTTTAGTTATAGAAATATTTATACAAATGTTAGCAATTTTTCTATTTTTCAGTTATATAAATATTAGAAATGTTAGTTATATAATCAGAAATGTTAGAAATTTTAGAATTAGTTTTAGTTAGATGAATTAGATTAATGTCAAATTGTTAGAATTTGCATATATATAGAATTTTAGTTATCAAAATCCAATCATTTAAAAAATGTTACTTTTTGCAGGCATATAGTATTTGTTCTCGACGATATGCCCGGCCCTCATCCTCGCCGTCGACCCGTTCGCGACGACGTCCTGCTTCAGAGGACCCATGTCCGGACTGGCTCACTGGCTGGCACCGGGAGGTGCTACTGGAGGCGCGCCAGTGAGGAACCCGGCCTCGGGTCCTGTCGTCGACCCTGATCTCCTTTGGTGGCGTTCGCGTGGGCCATATTTGGTGCGGAGGGAGCCAGCCCCGCCGGAGGTGGTGCGTCGCCGTGTCAGGGAGTAGGACGAACACGTCCATCGCTACATGGCTGCTATGGATTTCAGGTTCTCCAATACTTGGCAGGTTCTTTGGGCAGATGACCGTTGAGATGATCATGTGATGGTTCCTTCTCTTTGGGTGTCCACCGCCTGCACCCCAGGAACCGCGAGTGGCCTAGATTCTTCTGTAGTACTCGATCTTTATTAGGTACCTAGCCAGTGATGTATTCGATATATAATATTCAAGATGATGTATTTGAGATTATATATATTATTCGAGACGATGATGTATTCGAGATTATATATTAATCGAGACGATGCATATATTATGTACTATATGATTCAGTTTTTCCTTATTGATTGCATCCATGCATTGTAATTTGAATACTAAATTGTTTTATATTTCTTCTGTATTAGTTAAGTAAAAGCTATGGCGGACAATACCGGCAGAGAGAGAGAGAAGAGGAATTGTTCGGTATCATACGCAGCCCTCGTAGGCTAGATGATCTGAATGAAGCAGATGACGACTCCCAATATCTGAACAATACCGGAGAGGGTGATGAAAAGATATTCGATCTCGACGACCAAGCTGATGAAGTCATGAACTATGATTATGATTATGATGACACAGACAATGTTTATGATGACACAGACAATGTTGATCTTCAAATAACAAAGACTACCGGCGAGGTATATTTATATAAGCAGGCATCTGGTGATCATCACATGTTTTTTTATTTGAAGATATATTAACGAATCGAGCTTTCTTCCTTCAGCCCTTCGGATCGAGCAAATCTGCTTCTACAGACAGCAGGACAAAGCGAGGCCTGGGCAGAAAGTTAAAGGAGGGTGTAAAGTACAACATCGACTCCGTCAAACCTAGTGGCGAACCCCTCACACCTAAGAACATTGCGAACAAGTGGACTCGTCAGTGCGGAGTTCTTGTGAAGGACCAACTCCCGATCTCCATTCAAGAATGGAAAGAGCCAAAAACTAAACGTCCAGGTGTTACTTGGGTCGATGACAGAGCAAAAAAACCTTTGGGAATCTCTGATGGAACATTTCACCCTACCAGATTATTTCACTGAAGCAGATGTGGAGAAAGTCAAGGGTGCTGCTCTTAAGAAGATGGCAATTGCATTCAACACCCACAAGAAAACTGTATGGGCCAACTACCTCGCTGCAGAAAGGAAGACTCTAGAATTCACGGGAACACTAGAGAAGCAAAGAAAACACTGGGCCGATTTCGTGAAATTCAAGGAACCAGAATTATCTAAGGAATGGTCTATAAAAAACAAGGCCAATGCCGCAAAAAAGACGCAGTTCCATAGGCGGGGTCTAGGTGGCTACGCGGTGGGAATGCCTAAGTGGGATAGGTCTGAGCAAGAGATGGAGGATGCAGGGGTCACTCCGGTTACTAGGAGCTGGCCCCCAGGTGCAGAACTTGGTTCTATGTGCATGGGGGGGCGTTGGAGCTGAAGACAGGCCTGGTTTCGCAGAAGTCAAGTCTAAAAGGAGCCGAACAAAAGATACTTGACGCAATAGAAGAAGCTCGAAGGGGGGTGTTCACGACCAACAGAGAGAACGACGAGCTTACGCGCGCCCTGGGAAATCCTGAACACCCGGGAAGAACATGAGGCAAGGGCGTTATTCCCTGGTATGAGGGATTTTCGGAGTGGACCGACGACTACAGGTTCCGTGCAAGAAAGAAGATGGAGGAGGAGGAGAAGAGGAAGCTGGAGGAGGAGCAGAGGAAGCAGGACACAGAACGCCTTCAAGGCCTAGAAGCAAGGCACGCGGACTTGGCACTCAAATTCCAGCAGCAGATCGACTCACTTAGCTAGGAAAGGGGGTCTCAGCAGCGGCAACAGCAAGCGGATGATCGTCCAGCATTGGATAGAACCGTCCCATCCATGCCGAGAAGCAGCGTTGGTTCTGCCCCGGGTGACACACTGCTGGATACATACCCTGTGGATGACATCATAGAGAACACTAACTGTGAGCTACACTCCAAAAATGAAGAACATATCCATGAAGGTGGCGGACGGCGTTGCTTTTACAATTACCCCCGAAGCAACCTTCCATTGCACCCCGATTCCATAGGGCTATGCTCGTGTCTTGGTTGATGAAGTGGTGGACCCATATCTGGGGCTACAGCTTGACATTCCTGGAGGTGAAGACGAGCGCACACTGGGAGAGGCCATACATCGTATCATCCTATGGAGAAAGGATTGCATCATATTTCGAAGTCCACCGACACCGCATTGTCTGCCGACTCCTCCTTGAAGTCCGCCACCGAGTCAGCAGACTCCCGCTCCTCCAAGTCCACGAACGCGTGAGCCGACTCCTCCTGGAAGTCCGCCACCTCCTCCAAGTCCCCGAACGCGTGAGCAGACTCCTGCTTCAAGTCCGGCACAGCGTCAGGCCACTCCTCCGGTTTCAAGTCCGACACCGTGTCAGGCCACACCTCCTACTTCAAGTCTGGCACAGTGTGAGGCCACTCCTCCTGCTCCAACTCAGCCACGTCAGCCATCTCCGTTGTCTCAGCAATCGCAGACATGCCGCATCTATGGTGCGTTGCGGTACGAGTCGAGGTAGTTCAGGAAGTACATGCGGAGACAAGCGATATAAATATGGTCCAAGCCTCGCTCCTCTTCCTCAGAGGCCTTACGACATGACCGAGGAGCAAAACACAGCCATAGTGTAGGCCCAAGTGGACGCCCATTTTGCATCAAAACCGGCACCGCCGCCAAGGGAGAAAGTGCCTGAGGAAAAGATTGACAACTTCATTCGTATGGCTAGAGCACCAGCTCCCAAGCCTGTTGACTCAGACTATGAGTGCCAAATCAGGAAGTCACATAGAGCACGACTATAGAAGGAAGCGAGCTCGAGCTCGAGTCAACAAGCAGCTGGCAAAAAATGCGGGAAAACCGTTCCCCAGCTGGGAGAACAGGCGGCGCAATCGATCCCCCCGCTTGTTGTGCCAACAACACATGAGAGGAGTACACGCGCCCAATATTATTGTGGGAAAACCGTTAACGTTCCCCACCATGGGCGATGTGGTAATAACGGAGGAGCATATAATGCAGGCTGAAATGCTCAAGATCTCTGTTGGACAACTCCTCGAAATCGAGCCCATGTCTCCGCTTAGAGAGGAGGAAATAAAACGGAAATATGTCCGGGGCCAACCTTTGGTCGAGCCAGACAAGGTCAAGAACCTCCCAACGAGAATGTACGAATTGCATCAATGGTACATGAACATTACCAAGATTTCCAATGAAGAGTCCCTAATGGTGAATGTCAAGGCGGAGCATTACTTCCATGAGAAAGCTCTGTCCGTTGAGTATTCAGAACTATTTCAGTTATACAATCAAGACGCACTCGACAAATCTATCGTTAGTTGCTATTGTCCGTAAGTGATTTCTTTCTGTAATTTAAGTCTCAAGCTAGCTGTAGTGATCATTTTGATCAATCATTACATGTAATTATCCTCACTATATATTCTTTTTTGTGGTATTATATGCAGGATAAAGATGTATGAAATGAAAAAATCTGGACGCTATGGCATTGGGTTCATTGACCCAAATACCATTAATGAGTACACATGGAATCTTTCAACTTGTCGAGATAGTTTAGAGGAAAGCATGCTGGAGTTCTTCAAGCGCCTCAATACCAGTGAAGATATACTACTTCCTTACAACTTCCTGTGAGTCACACTGTCTTCTACTACAAATTCTGTTTTTGCTTACTAGCTAGCTAGATGTTAATAATTAAGTGTATAGGGTTTACGGTAGTTGATTAGTGTTATGCACATGCCCGCTTAATTAAGACATGCAAACGTGTGCGCATGCAGTTTCCACTGGATCTTGTACACATTAAAGTTTACAAATGAACAGTTGAAGTACTAGACTCACTACTGAAAGAAGAAAAAGACTACACCATCGTGAAGGGGATAGTCAACAGGTAATTTCAATCATTATTAACTATATCTCGGCCTATTTAGTTTGTCATTTCCTAATATGAACTATTTAATAACCCCTTCATTAATTTTCTTTGCTGGCGGGCAGGGCTTGGACAAAGTTCATCAAGGTGACTCCAGGCAAATGGGCAAAAAAGCTATTTTGGTGTCGACCAAAGGTAATTAATTAAGTAGTACTAGCTACCTAGCAAGCTACCATCTCTTTAATTCTTGTTTCAATACCATTAATTAATTATCATGCTTGATAAATCATTATCTGATTCAATTCCATTCTCGTAAAGGCCCTGAAGAAGGCGCCGGGGAATGATCCGTGTGCATTCTACGTTTGCGAGAACATTCACATGATGGCGTCCGAAAGGAGCAGATCTCAAAGACAGGACTGGGTACGTTTGTCAGAACACTATTCACACCATTATCGATATCTAGTCACACAACTAATACACATGCATATTGATCTCCTTCTTAACAGTTTAGAGAGGTGCAGGAGCAGCTCCTACCAGCGAAGCGCATACTAGCACTTCAAGAGGAAATAGTAGGTTTTTTGATCGACCAGTTCATAGATCCCAAAGGAGAATACTATTACCCGCTATCGCCCCCATGAACCACTTGTCATCGTGCTCCGAAGGCACCAAGGCAACATGTAGGAGAAATTGTATATGTATATACATGTGTATGTGTGAATAATTAATGGTGTTGGTTGTGAGACATTCGATGATATATATTTATATATATGTGGTTCTACGTATGAGAAAATCTATTTATATATATATACGCATAACGTGTACAATTTGTAGTATCATAAAATACCAGCAAACAAAAAAGATTAAATGGAAAACACAAAATTAATGAAAAAAAACCAAATCCCCCCCCAAACATTTAGTACCGGTTGGTGTTAACAACCGGTACTAATGGTCTACCATTACCCGGGCCTGGCCCGTGCCACGTGGTGGCACTTTAGCGCCGGTTCGTGCCAAACCGGTTGTAAAGGGGGGGCCTTTAGTCTCCACTCTTTAGTGCCGGTTGTAGAACCGGCACTAAAGGCCCTTACGAACCGGCGCTAAAGCCCGGTTCTGCACTAGTGTAGAAACATCAATCTTAGAACATAATGGATACTAGGGGTCAAAGCCTAACAAAACTAACTCGATTACATGGTAAATCTCATCCAACCCATCACTGTCCAGCAAGCCTACGGTGGGATTACTCACGCACGGTGGTGAGCATCATGAAATTGGTGATGGAGGATGGTTGACGATGACGATGGCGACGGATTCCCCTCTCTGGAGCCCCGAACGGACTCCAGATCAGCCCTCCCGAGGAAGATTAGGGCTTGGCGGCGGCTCTGTATCGTAAAACGTGATGAATCCTTCTCTCCAATTTTTCTCCCCAAAAGTGAATATATGGAGTTGGGGTTGAGGTCAGTGGAGTCCCAAGGGGCCCACGTGAAGGAAATATGCCCTAGAGGCAATAATAAAGTTATTATTTATTTCCTCATATCATGATAAATGTTTATTATTCATGCTAGAATTGTATAAACCGGAAACATAATACATGTGTGAATATATAGACAAACAGAGTGTCACTAGTATGCCTCTACTTGACTAGCTTGTTAATCAAAGATGGTTATGTTTCCTTACCATGAACAAGGAGTTGTTATTTGATTAACAAGGTCACATCATTAGTTGAATGATCTGATTGACATGACCCATTCCGTTAGCTTAGCACACGATCGTTTAGTATGTTGCTATTGCTTCCTTCATGACTTATACATGTTCCTATGATTATGAGATTATGCAACTCCGCTTACGGAGGAACACTTTGTGTGCTACCAAACGTCACAACGTAATCGGGTGATTATAAAGGTGCTCTCAGGTGTCTCCGAAGGTATTTGTTGAGTTGGCGATTTCGAGATTAGGATTTGTCACTCCAATGTCGAGAGGTATCTCGGCCCTCTCGAATACACATCACTTAAGCCTTGCAAGCATGTCAACTAATGAGTTAGTTGTGAGATGATGTATTACTGAACGAGTAAAGAGACTTGCGGTAACGAGATTGAACTAGGTATTGATACCGACGATCGAATCTCGGGCAAGTAACATACCGATGACAAAGGAACAACGTATGTTGTTGTGCGGTTTGACCGATAAAGATCTTCATAGAATATGTAGGAACCAATATGGGCATCCAGGTCCCGCTATTGGTTATTGACCGGAGACATGTCTCGGTCATGTCTACATTGTTCTAGAACCGTAGGGTCCGCACGCTAAGGTTTCGATGATGTTTCATTATGAGTTTATATATTTTGATGTATCAAGGTTGTTCGAGTCCCGGATGTGATCACGGACATGACGAGGAGTCTCAAATGGTCGAGACATAAAGATTGATATATTGGACGGATATATTTGGACACCGGAAAGGTTCCGGGTGAGATTGGAAATATACCGGAGCTCCGGGAGGTTACCGGAACCCCCCGGTAAGTATATGGGCCTCATTGGGCCTTAGTGGAAGAGAGGGAGACGGAGCAAGGGAGGGGGCGCCCCCCCCCAAGCCCAATCTGAATTGGGAGGGGAGGCCGGCCCCCCCTTTCCTTCTCTCCTCCCCCCTCTTCCTTCCTTCTCCTACTCCGAATAGGAAAGGGGGGAGCAAACCTACTTGGAGTAGGTTTGCCCCCCTAGGGCGCGCCTCCCCCTTGGGCCGGCCTCCTCCTCCCTCCCTGCTTTATATACGGGGGTAGGGGGCACCGTAGACACACAAGTTGATCATTGAGATCGTTCCTTAGCCGTGTGTGGTGCCCCCCTCCACGATATTACACCTCGGTCATATTGTAGCGGTGCTTAGGCGAAGCCTGCGACAGAGAACATCAAGATCGTCCACCACGCCGTCTTGACGAACTCCTCCCCGCGCCTCTGCTGGATCGGAGATCGGGGTGCATCATCGAGCTGTACGCGTGTCAAGAACTCAGAGGTGCCGGAGTAACGGTACTTGGATCGGTCGGACCGGGAGTACGTACGACTACTTCCTCTATGTTGCGTCAACGCTTCCGCTTTAGTCTAGGAGGGTACGTAGACAACACTCTCCCCTCTCGTTGCTATGCATCACCATGATCTTGCGTGTGCGTAGGAATTTTTTTGAAATTACTACGTTCCCCAACAGTGGCATCCGAGCCTAGGTTTTTATGGTTTGATGTTATATGCATGAGTAGAACACAAGTGAGTTGTGAGCGATATAAGTCATACTGCTTACCAGCATGTCATACTTTGGTTCGGCGGTATTGTTGGATGAAGCAGCCCGGACCGACATTACGCGTACGCTTACGCGAGACTGGTTTTACCGCCGTGCTTTGCACATAGGTGACTAGCGGGTGTCAGTTTCTCCAACTTTAGTTGAACCGAGTCTAGCTACGCCCGGTCCTTGCGAAGGTTAAAATAGCATCAACTTGACAAACTATCCTTGTGGTTTTGATGCGTAGGTGAGATTGGTTCTTTCTTAAGCCCGTAGCAGCCACGTAAAACTTGCAACAACAAAGTAGAGGACGTCTAACTTGTTTTTGCAGGGCATGTTGTGATGTGATATGGCCAAGACATGATGCTATATTTTATTGTATGAGATGATCATGTTTTGTAACTGAAGTTATCGGCAACTGGCAGGAGCCATATGGTTGTCGCTTTGTTGTATGAAATGCAAACACCCTGTAATTGCTTTACTTTATCACTAAGCGGTAGCGATAGTCGTAGAAGCAATAGATGGCGTAAACGACAACGATTCTACGATGGAGATCAAGGTGTCGCGCCGGTGACGATGGTGATCATGATGGTGCTTCGGAGATGGAGATCACAAGCACAAGAAGATGATGGCCATATCATATCATTTATATTGATTGCATGTGATGTTTATCCTTTATGCATCTTATCTTGCTTCGATTGACGGTAGTATTTTAAGATGATCTCTCACTAAAATTATCAAGAAGTGTTCTCCCTGAGTATGCACCGTTGCCAAAGTTCGTCGTGCCCAGACACCACGTGATGATCGGGTGTGATAAGCTCTCGTCCATCTACAACGGGTGCAAGCCAGTTTTGCACACGAGAATACTCGAGTTAAACTTGACGAGCCAAGCATATGCAGATATGGCCTCAGAACACGGAGACCGAAAGGTCGAGCGTGAATCATATAGTAGATATGATCAACATAAGATGTTCACCATTGAAAACTACTCCATCTCACGTGATGATCGGTTATGGTTTAGTTGATTTGGCTCACGTGATCACTTAGATGACTAGACAGATGTCTGTCTAAGTGGGAGTTCTTTAGTAATATGATTAATTGAACTTAAATTTATCATGAACTTAGTACCTGATAGTATCTTTCTTGTCTATGTTGATTGTAGATAGATGGCCCGTGCTGTTGTTCCGTTGAATTTTAATGCGTTCCTTGAGAAAGCTAAGTTGAAAGATGATGGTAGCAACTACGCGGACTGGGTCTGTAACGAGGATTATCCTCATTGCTGCACGTAAAAATTACGCCCCGGAAGCACCGCTGGGTGCCAGTGCTCGCTGCTAATGCTGGCGACGACGTTAAGAACGTCTGGCAGAGCAAAGCTGATGACTACTCGATAGTTCAATGTGCCATGCTTTACGGCTTAGAACCGGGACTTCAACAACGTTTTGAACGTCATGGAGCATATGAGATGTTCCAGTAGTTGAAGTTAATATTCCAGAAGAATGCCCGGATTGAGAGATATGAAGTCTCCAATAAGTTCTATAGCTGCAAGATGGAGGAGAATAGTTCTGTCAGTGAGCACATACTCAAGATGTCTGGGTATTTTAATCACTTGATTCAACTGGGAGTTACACTTCCGGATGATAGCGTCATTGATAGAATTCTCCAATCACTTCCACCAAGCTATAAGAGCTTCGTGATGAACTATAATATGCAAGGGATGGATAAGACGATTCCTGAGCTCTTCGCAATGCTGAAAGCTGCGGAGGTAGAAATCAAGAAGGAGCATCAAGTGTTGATGGTTAACAAGACCACTAGTTTCAATAAAAAGGGCAAAGGGAAGAAGAAGGGGAACTTCAAGAAGAACAGCAAACAAGTTGCTGCTCAAGAGAAGAAACCCAAGTCCGGACCTAAGCCTGAAATCGAGTGCTTCTACTTGCAAGCGGTCGTCACCGAAGCGGAACTGCCCCAAGTATTTGGCGGATAATAAGGATGGCAAGGTGAACAAAGGTATATGTGATATACATGTTATTGATGTGTACCTTACTAGAGCTCGCAGAGTACTGGTATTTGATACTGGTTCTTGCTAATATTTGCAACTCAAAGCAGGGACTACGGATTGCTTAACACCGGCAAAGGACGAGGTGACGATGCGCGTGGGGAACGGTTCCAAAGTCGATGTGATTGCGGTCGGCACGCTACCTCTACATCTACCTTCGGATTAGTATTAGACCTAAATAATTGTTATTTGGTGCCGCGTTGAGCATGAACACTATATCTGGATCTTGTTTGATGCGAGACGGTTATTCATTTAAATCGAGAATAATGGTTGTTCTATTTATATGAGTAATATCTTTTATGGTCATGCACCCTTGAAGAGTGGTCTATTTTGATGAATCTCGATAGTAGTGATACACATATTCATAGTGTTGAAGCCAAAAGATGCAGAGTTGATAATGATAGTGCAACTTATTTGTGGCAATCGCATTTGGGTCATATCAAGATAAAGCGCATGAAGAAACTCCATACCGATGGACTTTTGGAATCACTTGATTATGAATCACTTGGTACTTATGTAACCGTGCCTCATGGGCAAGATGACCAAAACGCCGTTGTCCGTACTATGGAGAGAGCAACAGATTTGTTGGAAATCATACATACAGATGTATGTGGTCCGATGAATGTTGAGGCTCGTGGCGGATATCGTTATTTTCTCACCTTCACAGATGATTTAAGCAGATATGGGTATATCTACTTAATGAAGCATAAGTCTGAAACATTTGAAAAGTTCAAAGAATTTCAGAGTGAAGTTGAAAATCATCGTAACAAGAAAATAAAGTTTATACAATCTGATCGTGGAGGATAATATTTGAGTTACGAGTTTGGTCTACACTTAAAACAATGTGGAATAGTTTCGCAACTCACGCCACCCGGAACACCACAGCGTAATGGTGTGTCCGAACGTCGTAATCGTACTTTACTTGATATGGTGCAATCTATGATGTCTCTTACAGATTTACCGCTATCGTTTTGGGGTTATGCTTTAGAGACGGCCACATTCACGTTAAATAGGGCACCGTCGAAATCCGTTGAGACGACACCTTATGAACTATGGTTTGGCAAGAAACCAAAGTTGTCATTTCTTAAAGTTTGTGGCTGCGATGCTTATGTGAAAAAGCTTCAACCTGATAAACTCGAACCCAAATCGGAGAAATGTGTCTTCATAGGATACCCAAAGGAGACAGTTGGGTACACCTTCTATCACAGATCCGAAGGCAAGACATTCGTTGCTAAGAATGGATCCTTTCTAGAGAAGGAGTTTATCTCGAAAGAAGTGAGTGGGAGGAAAGTAGAACTTGATGAGGTAACTGTACCTACTCCCTTGTTGGAAAATAGTACATCACAGAACCGGTTTACGTGGCGTCAAAACCAACTAGTGAGGAAGTTGATGATGATGATCATAGAACTTGGATCAAGTTAATACTGAGAACCACGTGGTCGAGCAGAGTAAGATCCGCACTGAGTGGTACGGTAATCCTATTCGGAAGTCATGCTACTAGATCATGATGAACCTACGAACTATGAAGAAGCGATGGTGAGCCCAGATTCGCAAAATGGCTTGAAGCCATGAAATCTGAGATGGGATCCATGTATGAGAACAAAGTATGGACTTTGGTTGACTTGCCCGATGGTCGGCAAGCAATTGAGAATAAATGGATCTTAAAGAAGAAGACCGACACGACGGTAATGTTATCATCTACAAAGCTCGACTTGTTGCAAAAGGTTTTCGACAAGTTCAAGGGGTTGACTGCGATGAGACCTTCTCACCCGTAGCGATGCTTAAGTCTGTCCGAATCATGTTAGCAATTGCTGCATTTTATGATTATGAAATTTGGCAAATGGATGTAAAAACTGCATTCCTGAATGGATTTGGGTTTATACAGACTTTTGGAGAAGCCTGTATTTATAAGAAAGTGAGTGGGAGCTCTGTAGCATTTCTAATATTATATGTGGATGACATATTATTGATTGGAAATGATATAGAATTTCTGGATAGCATAAAGGGATACTTGAATAAAAGTTTTTCAATGAAAGACCTCGGTGAAGCTGCTTACATATTGGGCATTAAGATCTATAGAGATAGATCAAGACGCTTAATTGGACTTTCACAAAGCACATACCTTGACAAAGTTTTGAAGAAGTTCAAAATGGATCAAGCAAAGAAAGGGTTCTTGCACAGATTGCAAGGTGTGAAGTTGAGTAAGACCCAAAGCCCGACCACTGCAGAAGATAGAGAGAAATGAAAAGTGTTCCTATGCTTCAGCCATAGGCTCTATCATGTATGCAATGCTGTGTACCAGACCTGATGTTTGCCTTGCTATAAGTCTAGCAGGAGGTACCAAAGTAATCCAGAGTGGATCATCGACAACGGTCAAGAACATCCTGAAATACCGAAAAGGACTAAGGATATGTTTCTCGTATATGGAGGTGACAAAGAGCTCATCGTAAATGGTTACGTTGATGCAAGCTTTGACACTGATCCGGACGATTCTAAATCGCAAACCGGATACGTGTTTACATTAAACGGTGGAGCTGTCAGTTGGTGCAGTTCAAAGCAAAGCGTCGTGATGGGATCTACGTGTGAAGCGGAATACATAGCTGCTTCGGAAGCAGCCAATGAAGGAGTCTGGATGAAGGAGTTCATATCCGATCTAGGTGTCATACCTAGTGCATCGGGTCCAATGAAAATCTTTTGTGACAATACTGGAGCGATTGCCTTAGCGAAGGAATCCAGATTTCACAAGAGAACCAAGCACATCAAGAGACGCTTCAATTCCATCCGGGATCTAGTCCAGGTGGGAGACATAGAGATTTGCAAGATACATACAGATCTGAATGTTGCAGACCCGTTGACTAAGCCTCTTCCACGAGCAAAACATGATCAACACCAAGACTCCATGGGTGTTAGAATCATTACTGTGTAATCTAGATTATTGACTCTAGTGCAAGTGGGAGACTGAAGGAAATATGCCCTAGAGGCAATAATAAAGTTATTATTTATTTCCTCATATCATGATAAATGTTTATTATTCATGCTAGAATTGTATTAACCGGAAACATCATACATGTGTGAATATATAGACAAACAGAGTGTCACTAGTATGCCTCTACTTGACTAGCTTGTTAATCAAAGATGGTTATGTTTCCTTACCATGAACAAGGAGTTGTTATTTGATTAACAAGGTCACATCATTAGTTGAATGATCTGATTGACATGACCCATTCCGTTAGCTTAGCACACGATCGTTTAGTATGTTGCTATTGCTTCCTTCATGACTTATACACGTTCCTATGACTATGAGATTATGCAACTCCGCTTACGGAGGAACACTTTGTGTTCTACCAAACGTCACAACGAATCGGGTGATTATAAAGGTGCTCTCAGGTGTCTCCGAAGGTACTTGTTGAGTTGGCGATTTCGAGATTAGGATTTGTCACTCCAATGTCGGAGAGGTATCTCTGGGCCCTCTCGGTAATACACATCACTTAAGCCTTGCAAGCATTTCAACTAATGAGTTAGTTGTGAGATGATGTATTACGAAACGAGTAAAGAGACTTGCCGGTAACGACATTGAACTAGGTATTGGATACCGACGATCGAATCTCGGGCAAGTAACATACCGATGACAAAGGGACCAATGTATGTTGTTGTGCGGTTTGACCGATAAAGATCTTCGTAGAATATGTAGGAACCAATATGGGCATCCAGGTCCCGCTATTGGTTATTGACCGGAGACATGTCTCGGTCATGTCTACATTGTTCTCGAACCATAGGGTCCTTACGCTTAAGGTTTCGATGACAGTTTCATTATGAGTTTATATATTTTGATGTACCGAAGGTTGTTCGGAGTCCCGGATGTGATCACGGACATGACGAGGAGTCTCGAAATGGTCGAGACATAAAGATTGATATATTGGACGGATATATTTGGACACCGGAAAGGTTCCGGGTGAGATTGGAAATATACCGGAGCTCCGGGAGGTTACCGGAACCGCCCGGTAAGTATATGGGCCTTATTGGGCCTTAGTGGAAGAGAGGGAGAAGGAGCAAGGGAGGGGGCGCGCCCCCCCCCCCCAAGCCCAATCCGAATTGGGAGGGAGGCCGCCCCCCCCCCTTTCCTTCTCTCCTCCCCCCTCTTCCTTCCTTCTCCTACTCCGAATAGGAAAGGGGGGGGGCAAACCTACTTGGAGTAGGTTTGCCCCCTAGGCGCCCCCCCCTTTGGCCGGCCCCTCCTCCCTCCCTCCTTTATATACGGGGTAGGGGCACCCTAGACACACAAGTTGATCATTGAGATCGTTCCTTAGCCGTGTGCGGTGCCCCTCCACGATATTACACCTCGGTCATATTGTAGCGGTGCTTAGGCGAAGCCTGCGACAGAGAACACCAAGATCGTCACCACGCCGTCGTCTTGACGGAACTCCTCCTCGCGCCTCTGCTGGATCGGAGATCGGGGTGCGCCATCGAGCTGTCTGCGTGTCAAGAACTCGGAGGTGCCGAGTAACGGTACTTGGATCGGTCGGACGGGAGGACGACGACTACTTCCTCTACATTGCGTCAACGCTTCGCTTGATCTCACGAGGTGCGTAGACAACACTCTCCCCTCTCGTTGCTATGCATCACCATGATCTTGCGTGTGCATAGGAATTTTTTTGAAATTACTACGTTCCCCAACACCACGAAGCAGGGGCACGCCCCAGGGAAGGCGCTCTGCACCCTCGTGGACAGGGTGTGGGCCCCCTGACGCTAATTCTTTCGCCAATATTCTTTATTAATTCCAAAACGTGTCTCCGTGGATTTTCAGGTCATTTTGAGAACTTTTATTTCTGCACAAAAATAACACCATGGCAGTTCTGCTGAAAACAGCGTCAATCCGGGTTAGTTCCATTCAAATCATGCAAGTTAGAGTGCAAAACAAGGGCAAAAGTGTTTGGAAAATTAGATACGTTGGAGACGTATCAACTCCCCCAAGCTTAAACCTTTGCTTGTCCTCAAGCAATTCAGTTGACAAACTGAAAGTGATAAAGAAAAACTTTTACAAACTCTGTTTGATCTTATTGTTGCAAATATGTAAAGCCAGCATTCAAGTTTTCAGCAAAGATTATGAACTAACCATATTCACAATAACATTTAGGTCTCACATTTACTCATATCAATGGCATAATCAACTAGCGAGCAATAATAATAAATCTCGGATGACAACACTTTATCAAAACAATCATAATATGATATAACAAGATGGTATCTCGCTAGCCCTTTCTGAGACCGCAATACATAAATGCAGAGCACCCCTGAAGATCAAGGATTGACTAGACATTGTAATTCATGGTAAAAGAGATCCAGTCACAGTCATACTCAATGTAAATTAATAGCAATGCATGCAAATGACAGCGGTGCTCTCCAACTGGTGCTTTTTAATTGTAGGATGATGACTCAACATAAAAGTAAATAGATAGGCCCTTCGCAGAGGGAAGCAGGGATTTGCAGAGGTGCCAGAGCTCAAGTTTCGAAACAGAGATAAATAATATTTTGAGTGGCATTCTTTCATTATCAACATAACAACCAAGAGATCTCGATATCTTCCATGCTACATACATTCTAGGCGGTTCCCAAACAGAATGGTAAAGTTTATACTCCCCCACCACCAACGAACATCAATCCATGGTTGGCCCGAATTAATGGGTGCCGTCCAACTAACAACAATCCTGGGGGAGTTTTGTTTGCATTTATTTTGATTTAATTTGAGCATGGAACTGGGCATCCCGGTTACCGGCCTTTTTCTCGTGAATGATGAGCGGAGTCCACTCATTGTGAGAATAACCCACCTAGCATGGAAGATATATATAGAGAGCCCTAGTTGGTACATGAGCTATTCGAGCATACAAAAAATAATTCAATTTGATGGTTTAGAGTTTGGCACATACTTATTTACTTGGAACGGCAGGTAAATACCGCGTATAGGAAGGTATGGTGGACTCACATGGAATAACTTTGGGGTTTATGGAAGTGGATGCACAAGCAGTATTCCCGCTTAGTACAAGTGAAGGCTAGAAAGATACTGGGAAGCGACCAACTAGAGAGCGACAACAGTCATGAACATGCATTAAGATTAACAAACAATGAGCACAAGCATGAGTAGGATATAAATCACCATGAACATAAATATTGTGGAGGCTATGTTGATTTTGTTTCAACTACATGCGTGAACATGTGCCAAGTCAATCCACTCAAATCATTCAAAGGAGGATACCACCCTATCATACCGCATCACAACCATTTTAATAGCATGTTGGCATGCAAGGTAAACCATTATAAACTCCTAGCTAATTAAGCATGGCATGATCAACTATAATCTCTAATTGTCATTGCAAACATGTTTCATTCATAATAAGCTGGAACGATGAACTAATCATATTTAGAAAAACAAGATAGGTCGAGTTCATACTAGCTTCTCTCATCTCAATCAGTCCATCATATATCGTCATTATTGCCTTTCACTCACACGACCGAACGGTGTGGATAATAATAATAGTGCACATGCATCGGACTAAGGTGGAATCTGCAAGCATTTGATTCAAAGGAGAAGACAAGGTAATATGGGATCTTGGTTAGATCAACAATAATGCATATGAGAGCCACTCAATATTTTCATCGTGGTCTTCTCCTCTCGACCCCCAAAGAAAAGAAAAGAAATAAAACTATTTACATGGGAAAGCTCCCAACAAGCTAAAGAAGAACGAGAAATCTTTTTGGGTTTTGTTTTAATAACTACTACAAGCATGGAAAGTAAACTGGCTAAAAGCTACAACTATTTTTTAGTTTTTCTTAA
The DNA here is from genome assembly GCA_021437245.1 of Aegilops speltoides. Classification (NCBI taxonomy): domain Eukaryota; kingdom Viridiplantae; phylum Streptophyta; class Magnoliopsida; order Poales; family Poaceae; genus Aegilops; species Aegilops speltoides. Next base: position 37,123,577 of record CM038142.1, read on the forward strand.
GTTTTTTCAAACACACAAGAAGAAAGCAAGAAAAGAAAAGAAACTAGCATGGATAGTACAATGAAAAAGTATGAGCACCGACAACTAGCATGAGTGTGTGAACATGAATGTAATGTCGGTGAGAAATACGTACTCCCCCAAGCTTAGGCTTTTGGCCTAAGTTGGTCTATGCCCATGGATCAAAGCTACTTTCTCCGGTTTACTGAGGAGGTTCCTCAGGGTGCCACTGGTTAGCGATCTCCTCCAGATCCCACCGATAAACTGACTGTCTATAGGGGTCAAGTGGTGGCTCTGGCTCTGGAACTTGTGTCAGATTCCAGTATGCATAAATGGCCTCGGGCAAGATGAGGTACGTGCCTGAAAGTATGTTAAATGAAGAGGGTGCAGGCAAGGTAATAGTCTCATAGTGAGTTTTATCAAATATCAAGTTATACTTAAGCATCTTCTTATTATTTTTTCAAATAAAGTCATGTGCTAACATACTCTTATAATCTAGAAAGATAGTGGGCAGCAACTTTTCCTCTTTCTCATGATGCCTAATAGGTATCTCAAAGTGTTTAGCAAGGCGTGAAGCAAAGATACCACTGAAGATGGGGCCCTTTGTACGGTTTAGACTTCACCGTTTAACGATAATAGCGCCTAAACTGAAGTTTGTATCATGAAACAAAGCATGGCGCAAAATAACAAGGTCAGGGGCACTAAGGTTTCCACTGTTCCCGCAACCAATCAAGCATCTGCTAGCAAATATTGCAAAGTAACATAAAACAGGAAAATGTATACTAGTAGTTCTTGCATCTGAAACTTTCCTTGTTTCTCCTACAGCAATTCTATCAATAAATCCATCCACATCGCTAGGATGTGGTTCCTCGATGCTGCCCACAAAGGTTAATTTGCAAACCAAACAAAAATCATGGAGTGACATCTCCTTAACCTCATCATATAAGTGAAACTCCACTGAAGGTGGTGATTTCTTAGCATGGAAGTAAAAAATTTGCACGAAAATATTAGTGAGTAGGAGATACTCTCAGAACTCCATGCAGACATACGATCCTAGTTATGTATATCTTTGCCAACTTAGCACTTGTGTTAGTGGTCTTCACTAGGATGAAATGAGCTACCTTTGTCAAACGATCAACTACAACCCATATCGAGTCATAGCCTGAACGAGTCCTGGGCAATGCCATGATAAAATCCATGCCTAGCTTATCCCACTTCCATTCGGGTATCGGCAATGGCTGTAGCAGTCCTGCTGGCTTCTGATGCTCTGCCTTTACTCTCTGACATACATCACAAACTGCTACATACTCCGCAATATCCTTCTTCATTCCGGTCAACCAGAAACTATCCTTCAAATCCAAGTACATCTTGGTATTTCCTGGGTGAATCGAATACGGTGAATCATGGGCCTCCTGTAGAATCAACTTCCTGATCTCTGGGTCATTGGGCACATAAACGCGGTCCTCAAACCATATGGTATCGTGCTCATCTTCACGAAATCCCTTAGCTTTTCCTTTGCTCATCTTCTCCTTTATCTCGGCAATCTCCTTGTCCGTCTTTTGAGCTTCTCTGATCTTATCCATCAAAGTAGCTGAATCTCCAATGCTGCTACATAGCCTCTCGGAACTATCTCTAAACATAGCTCGCAAAGTCATGAGTGTGTTGACATGGCTCTTGCGACTCAAGGCATCAGCTACTACGTTAGCCTTTCCTAGATGATAATGCAACCTCATATCAAATCCTTAATGAGCTCCAACCATCTCCTTTGCCTGAGATTCAACTCCTTCTGTGTGAAGATGTACTTCAAACTCTTGTTGTCCGTGTACACCTCACAATGGTTTCCGATGACAAAATGTCTTCATGTCTTCAACGCGTGCACTACGGCTGCTAACTCCAAATCATGGGTGGCATAATTCAAATCATGGGGCTTAAGTTGTCGTGAGGCATACGAAACAACTCTTCCCTCCTGCATAAGCACTGCTCCAAGTCCTTGACGAGAAGCGTTGCAATATACTTCATAATCCTTGCGCTGATCTGGCAGAATCAATACCGGTGATGTAACCAAACATTTCTTCAACTCCTGGAAACTGGCCTCACATTCCTCAGTCCATTTGAACTTGGTGTCCTTCTTCAACAACACCGTCATGGGTTTGGCAATCTTTGAGAAATTCTCAATGAACCTCTGGTAGTATCCTGCAAGTCCAAGAAAACTCCGGATCTCTCCAACTGTTGTGGGGGCTTCCCAATTTGTCACAGTGACAACTTTGGTGGGGTCTACTGCTATTCCTTCTCCAGATATCACATGTCCGAGGAATCCAACTTCCTTCAACCAAAACTCAGACTTGCTGAACTTGGCATATAGCTGATGTTCTCTGAGCTTCCCAAGTACTAAACGCAAATGCTCCTTATGCTCCTCTTCATTCTTCGAATAGACCAAAATATCATCAATGAACACCACGACGAACTTATCCAGAAACTCCATAAACACCTTGTTCATCATGTTCATGAAATAGGCAGGTGCGTTAGTCAGACCAAATGACATAACGGTATACTCATATAGCCCGTAACTTGTGGTAAAAGCTGTTTTAGGTATATCCTTCTCATGAATCTTTAGCTGGTGGTATCCTGATTGCAAATCGATCTTGGAAAATACTTTAGCTCCTTGCAACTAGTCAAAGAGATCATTGATCATCGGCAGGGGGTACTTGTTCTTCATTGTTACTTCATTCAACCCTCGATAATCGACAACCATCCTCAATGATCCATCCTTCTTTTCCACTAGAAGCATTGGCGATCCCCAAGGTGACAAACCTGGGCGAATATAGCCTTTATCCATTAACTCCTTAATCTACTGCTTAATTTCCTCCAGATCCTTTGCGGGTATCCTGTACGGTCTCTTAGATATTGGCCCTGTGCCTGGCAAAAGCTCAATCAAAAATTCAATGCCTCTATCCGGTGGCATTCCTGGCAACTCCTCTGGAAATACGCCAGGGAAATCCTACACCACTGGTACTTCCTCCTGTACAACTCTTGATAAGGAATTCACTTGAGTCCTCTTCGGCACATGCCAGGATACATACTTGATCCTTCTTACTTCTGGGGTGGTAAGCAAAATCAACTTACTAGCGCATTCAATGTTCCCTCTATACTTCGATAACCAATCCATGCCTAATATCACATCCAGTCCTTGCGACTCCAATACTATTAGGTCTGAGGGAAACACGTAGTTACCAATCCTTAATGGTAACCGATCACACCATAAGCTAGCCATATACTCAGTTCCTGGCGAGGTTACTAACATGGGTGACCTAAGAGCTTGGGTTGGCAGTTTATACTTATCCACAAATCCCCTTGATATGTATGAATGTGATGCACCAGTATCAAAAAGAACGATTGTAGTAAATGACTTAACCAAAAACTTACCTATTACTGCATCTGGCTGGGCTTCAACCTCCTCCACGCTAACGTGGTTCACCTGTCCCCTGTTGAAAGGGTTAGGCTTCTTCCCAGATCTTCCATTGCTGTTTCCATTCTTTGCTTTAGGACATTCAGTGGCATAATATCCAGTCTTATAGCATTTGAAACAAGTAATGTGGCTTAGATCCCTCTTGGCTGGTGTTGACGGGTTGGCATGATTCTGTCCGTTGCTTCCTCCATTCCTGTTGCCATTCTTGGTGCCACTATGGTTGTGCGAACTTCCTCCATTATGATTGTGACCTCCATGGGTATGCTGAAAAGGTCCTCCCGAGTTTGGGGTAAAACGAGGCTTCTGCTGAGCTCCAGAATTGTACTTCCCTTGTCCATACTTCCTCTTGCGGTTGTCAATCTGCTGTTGCTTCCCTTCAATCATGAGAGTTCGGTCTACCAACTCCTGGTAGTTGTTGAAGGTTGCCACCATCAACTGCATGCTCAGCTCATCATTCAGTCCTTCTAGAAACTTCTCCTGCTTAGTTGCATCCGTAGCAACGTCATCTGGGGCATAACATGCTAGCTTACTAAAGTCATCCACATACTGGCCAACTGTACGTCCTCCTTGGCACAAGTTGCGAAACTCACGCTTCTTCATGGCCATAGCTCCTGTTGAAACATGGGAAGTACAGAAAGCCTGCTGAAACTGGTCCCATGTGACAGTGTCAATGGGGTAAGTTGCTGTAAAATTCTCCCACCATGATGCCGCGGGTCCATCAAGCTGGTGTGCGGCAAAATGCACTCTCTCCGCATCCGTGCATCCTGTAGTGGTTAACTCCCTTCCAATCTTGCGGATCCAATCATCTGCAACTATCGGCTCAGTGCTACTGGAGAACACTGGCGGATTGAGCCTCAAGAACGGGCTAAGTGATCAACAGGTGGTGGTGGTAGTGGTGGTGGGTTGTTGTTTTTGTTGTTGTTCCCCTGATTCTGATTCTGGAATAGTATCTGCATCAATGCATTCTGCTGCTGAATCAACTGAGTGAGCTCCGGTGGGAAAGAAAATCCGTTGTCACGTCTCGGAGGCATCTGAGGGTTTAGAAAGGATGAGAATACAGAATAGAATGAGGTCTAAAGGGAAAACACTACCCATTTGCACATGAGACAAACACAAACATATCACTTCAATCAATTCAAATAAGGGCATACAACGGTCTAACTATCGTTACAAAAGTTCTTGGACTATTCTATATACATGGGGGAAATACTACTACTGTTATGGTGGTCGACTAGAAAAATTGATCGGTCAAAGACTCCATGATATCTGCTCCAGCTTCATCAATAAAGTCATCATCGCTATCGTCGGGGTCCGAGTCGGTGTCGTCGATGGTGATGTAGTTCTCTGGGCAAGTGCAATCATCGTCTTCTCCTCCTGGCGCGGGGAATCCCATAAATACTTTTAGCTTCTTCTTCAGGTCATCATTCTTCTCCACGAGTGTCGTCATTTCCTCCTCATATCCATCGCGTGTAGACTTGAGTTCTTCTTCCAACTCCGTGATCTTGGTCATTGCCTTCTTCAGATCTATCATGCCTGTGCACATTTGGTTCTCCTAGCGACAAATGTGCTGGTTTAACTCCTGGATGAAAGCTACAATTGATCTATCCTTCTTGGTGCTGATCATCTCCCATTGCTCATCTCGACGCCCACAAATTTGGTAGATAGTATCCTTGAGATCCTTGTGGTAATCTTATCCAATGCGTCCCATGGTAATGTGGGCTGCCATGCTCTTTCCTAGACTCCAGGTTGGTGCATCAAAGAAAAACTCTATGGGATCAGTGACTGGCATGAACGTCCTTCCTGGAACTTGAACTTCAATCATCCAATGCTCCTCTTCTGGTAAAGTGGCGATGTAGGTCCCCGTGAAGCTTGGTACTCTGATGTTCAGGTATCTAGTGACTTCCTTCAAGTGGCGTCCATAAGGTGTATCTTCATCCGTTTGCGTGAACTTGTTCCTTGCATCCGCCATCCTAAAGAATATAAAAGGAGAGGAGTCAGAAATGAGAAGAGAGTAGTGATCTAGGGCTTTAGCTTAGTGGTCGTGTCCTATAGTCAGTGTGTGCTCTGATACCATCTTGTGGCAACCAGAACTCAAACAGTCTGATCTCTGTGCATCAGTGTCATCCCTGGATCGGTAATGCTGACACGCACAATGCTTGAAGGATTTATAAGAGAGTAGCAATCACACACTTATTATAGTTAATGTCTCAAAAGAGAACTTATTACAATAAATATGGCTTAAGGCCATCTAATAACGATAACAACGGAAGGCTTGGAAGATAAAGTGAGTCCATCAACTCCAAGGGCATCACTGAGTGAAAGATCACGACCTAAGGCACCTTACTGTAAATGCGAAAAGTCTGCAACATGAACGTTGCAGCCCGAAAACGGGTCAGCACATGGAATATGCTGGTAATGTAACACATAGAGAGTAATGAACACAATAATGCTATCAATACATGCATATATGGCTGGTGGAAAGCTCTATGGTTACAGTTTTGCATAAAGCCAATTTTTTCCTACAACAAAGGAATAAAGTTTATTTAACTATCATGGTGGTTGTTTAATATTGAGAAGGTTCCTCCAACTCAATCCCAATTAAGCTTCAACATTAAACCCAACAATTTAAATTAAGTAACATGATGAGATTCACATGATAATTCAAGAAACTAGATACTCAAAACGTCCATAACCGGGGACACGGCTAACCATGATTAGTTTGTACACTCTGCAGAGGTTTGCACACTTTTCCCCGCAAGACTCGATCGCCTCCATTGGATTTCTTGCACTACAAGGCGTTTGAGAAACGGATGACCGAGACACAGTCTTTCAGAAGCATTAACTCTTTACTCTGGGTAGACAGTACCAACCTACAATCCCCTACATCTGCTAGCCTACCACTGAAAGAGATCACGCAACATACTCAACTATGCTACAGCCCATAGTAGCTTGCGGTTGCACACGGAAGTTTCTAGCATGAATAATCTCATGATCCCTTTGAGCCTAGGTGGCAGTCCATAGAGAATCACACGGTACCTCGGGATTTCCAAAAATACAAGCAACACTGGGTTCCCCAGGTGCCTCAATCCACCCAGACGTGTATTAAAGTTGCCACCTTAAGTTGAACCATTAATTAACAATCTCACATTTGTCATGGATACACTCACCCAATCCACGTCTACAAGCATAGCAATATAAGCAAACGTAGAAGTAACTCCCAAAGGTTTGATAATAAGCAGGACAATAGGTACTACCTCATCTACTTCCCAAAACCCACATATTAATTAGATCCTAACCATGCAATTGTTTGAGGATTGATCTAATGCAATAAAACTGGGTAGTAAAGAAGTATGATCAAAGTGTTACTTGCCTTGCTGATGATCCGTGAAACCTAGAGACTCATAGTAGCACGCTGCGCACTCCGGGTACTCTATCGCAAACAAACAAGCATACAATAAGCACTCATCTAATGCACGGGTAAAACTCAAATAAGAGATTTAACTATAAAGTTCAACTTACGAACTCCGGTTTGCAAAAAGAATCAAATCAAACGAAGCAACGAAACTCAAACGGCAAAAGAAACAAGCTTTGTTTACTAATCTGGACCTAAGTCAAATTTTACAATAGCAAAAACTTGTTTGAGTTGGTTAAATGGAAAGAGGGTTTAGATACGAAACTCTAGGCGCTTCAATCGCCTGATTCCGATAAACAAGCGAAAAGTTATACTAAAACGAAAATCGGATCAGAAATCATGATCGAAAATAATTGCGAAAAACCCGAGAAAAAGAAAAACTGATGAACAGGCTGACGAATGAACGTTCGCTGTCTGCGGCTAAACGACGAAAACCGTTCGTTAAAACAAACATACAGATGATCGTCCGCTAAATAACTAAACCAAGAAAATCTGACGAATCGAAACTAAAAAAACGGATCTAGGTTTTTTTTTAAACGAACGGTTTTATTAAAAAACCGGCGGTGGCTACCTCGGGTCCGGCGGGATTCCAGCGAGGCGGCAAGGCGGCGGCGGGACGGGCGGTGGTGGCGGCGGCGGCGGCGGCAGCGGCGGCGGCAATGTCGTGATGGCTAGGTTCGCGCGGGGTGGGCTGGCGGCGGCGATGTGGTCGGGCGGGGCCCGACCTAAAGCACCCCCGAAAGTGCGTTATATCGACTAGAGGGGTGAATAGGCGATTTTATGAAATTCTTCATGAGGAATTTGCGGTGAGAAATTCCATAGCAAAGAACTATTTGCAGCGGAATATGTACTCGAGAGGTAAACATAATTGATTACACACAGTCGGCATGATGAAATGAAGACTAGAGCAGAGCGGGAAGCGTAAACACGGGATAACAAGATGAAGACAAACGGTGAAGAAATTGAGCGAGGAATTTGTGAAAGTCTTGATCAAAGTGTTCAAGCACAGATATGAACAACATGCAACACAGAATGAGGAATTGAATGAGTTGAGGAAATAGAACCGGTCGGTTGGTGAAGACAATGATTTGGTAAACCAGTTCTAATCTGCTGTCTCGGTTATACGTCTGGTTGGAGTGGTGAGTATTTAAACTCGAGGACACACAGTCCGGACACCCTGCCTCGAGCCGCAACTCAGGACACCCAGTCCTCACCGTATTCTCCTTGAACTAAGACCACGCAGGCCTCGTCCAATCACTCGTGGTAAGTCTTGGTGACTTCAAACCTTCACAGACTTGGTCACTCGGCGATCCACAATTCCTCTTGGATGCTCTAGACCTTGACGCCTAACCGTCTGGAAGAAGCACAGTCTTCAAAGGTAACAAGCGTCGGATCCACGCAGGATCAATTTCTTCAGTGATGCTCAATCACTTGGGGTTTTTGTGGGTTTTGGTTTTGGATTTTCCTCACTTGATGATTTTCGCTCAAAGTCCTCGGAGGATGGGTTGCTCTCAAATGACAAGTGTCAAGTTCTATCGAAGCAGCCAACCAACTAGTGGTTGTAGGGGGCGGCTATTTATAGCCTAGGGAGCAGCCCGACATGATAAGACATAAATGCCCTTCAATGAAATGACCGTTAGGTGGATAAGATATTTTGGTCCGCCGGCGCGCAGCACAGCAACGGTCGGAATTTTGACTTTCAAAGTCCTCAGGGCTATCATGTTCCTCAATGTGTAGGCAATTCGCACTGGCGAATTCCTAACTCCTCGATCGAGCAAAGTCATCGATGACGGAAGAACTGCGTCTACATCCTTTGAAGAATTTGATGAATCAGTATGAGATTTCAATGGCTTCACTCGAAGGGATTGGTAGGTGTAGGATTTTGAGTTGAGCATCACATGGAAATTTTTCCTTAGTATTTCCTCGACCCCTTTAACAATACGGCGTTTCCTATGACTCAAGAAAGAAAATGAAACTACGAAAACAAAAGTCTTCACGCTTCATATTCCTCGAATGAATATCAAGTCTTCATGGTCACACCAATTTCTTCACTTTCAAAGTCTTGAAAAGTCTTGAAATATCAAAGTCTTGATCGAAGAACTTCATTTTAGGGTCGACTTTCTCTGTAAATATCAAACTCCTCATAGACTTATAGACCTGTGTACACTCACAAGCGCATCGGTTACTTAACCTATAAGTCTTCAATACACCAAAATCACTAAGGGCACTAGATGCACTTACAATCTCCCCTTTTGGTGATTGATGACAACATAGGTTAAGTTTTCAACGAGGATAAACATATGAAGTGTAAATACTGATATTGAGGAATTTGATTGCAAGATATAGAAGAACTCCCCACGAATATGTGCATAGTGAGGAATTTGCTTTTGAGGCAATGCACATTTGAAGATTTGAATCATGGAGATCTCCCCCTATATCTTGTAATTCATACACGCATTTGATATATATACTATTAAGAATTTGAAATGCATGATGAAATATGGTGCTGATGAGATTCAGCATGCATGCAATAGTATTGACTAGGAATGAGCATGCGAATATCACATCAAAAGTTTCAGCTCAAATATCACATTGAGCTTAGTGCTTCAAAAGCATCGAGCATAACACGTATCAAAATCGAGCATCGAAGCACGATCAAGAGTATCGAGCACGATGCAAAGTCAGCACAATGCACCGCTCAAAAGTATCGAGGCACCATCGGTTTAAGATTACAACTCGATCCAATAAAAGTTTGGAAGAGCGAGTTGTAACTTAATAAAACACCCATAGTATAAACCCGCTTGAAGACTAACTCAGATTTCTCCCCTTTGTCATCAAATGACCAAAAGGATCGGCGAGGACTAACGCCTCAAGATATTCAAGTTGATGGAGGAGCGCCAGATTGTCGGGGTTGGATGTTGAAGTAGGGCCTGCCGCGATGTCGTCTAAATCTTCATATTCATCGGTTTCACGCGATGAAGAATAAGAGCCGCCACCAAATCAGGAACTTTGACTCTCTTGAATTTCTTGGAGGTGGTGCGGACCAGTCATAAGCTTCACGAAGACCCATAGTCTTCAATTCTTCCGCGAATAGACATGATTAAGAACAGCCAGTGCGGTTGAGGGTTTCATGAAGGTAGTCTTGGTTTTCTTCACTGCATTATGCGTTGAGGTCATGTTGTGAAGAATTGCAGCAAATTGGCGCTTCACCCATTTCCGATTGCGATCAACGTTATGATGAAGACTGAGGAGTAACTCACGATCAGTCATCACCCTGGGTGCAGTCGCTTGAGGCTGTTGCTTGGTTGAGGTATTTGCGGCAGTGTCATGCGTTGCAGAATCGTCATTGGTGGAGTAAGATGCAGCCTTGCGAAAGTGACCATCAATGGGCGAGTGCCTTCATCAATTACAGCTGTTGCCTTGCCCTTGTCATCGGATGATGAAATTGGTAAACGAGGACTTCAATGGGCGGCGAGGAAGCTGCCATGGTTGAGTGTCGACCTTGTAATTCAAAGAAGATCTTGCCCTTATGAATCTCATGATCCAAAGGCGCATATGGCTTCAGCTCAAAAGGTGACATTGCAATATTGGCGAGTCCTCATGAAGAAATCATGGAAGTTGACAGAGCGCCATGAATGATATTGAAAAGCATGTTCTTCATGATGCCAACGACATCTTCTTCATTTGAGTCGTGGCCTTTGATTGGACTCATTGTCTTCGTCAAGATTCTATAGACAGTCAAGAGGCACATACAGACAAATCCTTGACGAGGAATTTGGTTCGAGGGCTTGGCACGCTTCAGCGGCTTCATAAGCACTTGCATAAAGTGATCGAGACAGTTCACGGTCATTGTAGAAGCAACGAGCAGATTCATGGGGAGGATCAAGAGGAAGGACACGAAGCAATTCAGTTCTTTGGTGCCTTGTAGTGAGTATTTTCAGTCATCAATCCAGAACCCATGAGTTGAAGTCTTGACATCTCCGGTGATGTGCGGGTGGCATAGAATCAAGAATGAGTTCTTCATTCCATCCACATATATCGGTCAGAAATTCAGCAGCCCGCATCATGAAGAACACGAGTCTTGGCTCAAAGCACGTAGTGATTCCATATCCACATGAGGAATATGCTCATGGTCGAAGATCTTGTCCTTGTCAAATAGCGAGGAATAGAAATTTGCTTGTGTTGGAGTCGAGCGTCTCTTCCTCATTCGAAAGCGAGTCATAGGGATTATAAGCGATGAAGAACACATGCTCAGAAAAGAAATCTTCAGCCTTGAATTTTTGCTTGCTTGAAAACGGATTCTTTGGCTTGGGCAGAGGAATATCTGTGATTTGCAACACAACCTCAGGAATTGCGATTTCATGTTCTTCAGGCTGAGGAATTTCTGGTTCCTCTCCTTGTGCAACTTGAGGATCAGCAGTGGGTTCTTCAGCGCTAGTGGCTGGAATCTCTTCGTTGACAGATGATGTGGGATGAGTTTCTTCAGAGCCCATTTGAACAGTTGTAGCCGGGGACTGAGGAACTTGTTGAAGCGGAGTGAAGAGAGGAGTATTGGGGTGCTGACTTTCCCAAAAGTCATCGTTCATCACAGGTGTAGTGCACCCAATATCCACATCTTCATCTTCTTTTTCAATTTCCTCAACACCTGCCTCTTCAGCAGTGAATTGAGGCACGGGTGAGGAAACAATAGGAGTTGAAGGGAAAGCTTCCACTTCAATTTCTTCATCAAGCTGTTCTGAGGTAGCAACAGATTGATCTTCTTCATCTGATCCGCTTGGGATCGTGTATTCTTCTCCAAAGGGAACAATTTCCTTGGATGACATGGAGGAAATGGGAATGGCATCAATAGGATTTTCAATTGAGCTGGTCATTTGCTTCATTTTCTTCGCAGCCGAAGAATTTGACGCAGCTGATGCCTTCCTTTTCTTCACTGCAGCTCGTTCTGCAGCCTTTGTCTTGTTCACTTCATAGGCAGAAGGAAGAATTGGAGATGGTGTTGGCGCAGGAGGAGGGCGAGGATTGTGGTACAGTTTCTTGAGCACAACTGTGCAGATTGCCTGTTTCCTTGATTCTTGAGCGCACCACTAGTGGATGCCACAGGAATTTCTTCAAAGAATGGAATGGAGTCATCAGCCCGGAACTTGTGTTTTCATCGGCCGCTGAAAGTCATCAGCGAGTCTTGGCATGTTCTTCAGCAGGCTGAGCAGATTCTTTAGCTGAGGATTTTCTTGTTGCGATGGAGCTGCAGCAGTTGACATTTTCTTCGTCGAGTGTGAATCTCACCTTGGCTCCTTGCCGGTCGGCATTATAAGCATCAAAATCCTTGCTGAGTGCTTGGATTTGATTGAGCTTTAAGAAGTTCTTGAGAGTCAAGTTGATGATGTTCTTCCTCGAAGCTTCTCCTTTCGGCTTTTGCTCTCTTCAATTCACGAGCCTTTTCAAATTTCCATTTCTCTTGAGAGATGAAATGGTTCACATATGACTTTGACCAGAGTCGATGGCGAGATCCGGAAGAGGAGTGTGTGGATCCCGATGCCACAGTCAATGAAGTCAAGGATCTTCTTGGATCCAAAAGCGAGGCACACTTGTTCTTTTGGCTCTAGCGGCCTTGGTCGATCTGTCTTTGATGATTTCTTCAAGTTCTTCATCGAGGCTTCATCATCGAGAGAACGTTGAATGCAACCTGTTTCTTCTTTGGACTTGGCCAGGACCGCGTCCCAAAGCGATTGCTTTTGTCTTCAGCAGAGTGGGACTGTTGAGGACATTGGTGCAGTGAGGAACTTGTGAAACACGAAGCAATGGAGAATCCTTGAGTCCTTTGACAAGTAGCAAGATGCACAGTGTTGAGGACTTGGAGGGAGCTGCCGAGGATTTTGAATGAGCAGCAGCCTCGAGGAATTTGCCGTGAGGGCGCGATCGAGGAACTGGGCCGTGAGGCGCTGACGGTGAAGCACTTGGGTTGCGTCAGAGCTTCTTTGGCATTGATTTCCTCGGCTTGACCGAGGGCTCAAAGCAACGAGTGCAGCAGTATCCTCATTGAATTTCCTCACCGCCTCCTTGGCTGTCTTGCCAATTTGGCTTGGCGCTGGACCATTCTTGGAAAGTCTTCACCACGCTTGATCTTTGGTAGGATCGTGACTTGGCAGTGCGGAGGAGCTCTTGGGCATGGAGGATTTAGAGTGAATTTCCTCATGTACTTGGGAGTGACATAGCGGTATTCTCGCCATTCTCGTGCCCATCTCCTTTCTATTCTCTGTATGCGCACTTTGCGCTGGTTCTTGGTTTCCTTGCCAAACTTGGATTCATCAGGTGTGCAGTAGTCTTTGTATATTTCCTCAGGAATTTCAAAAGCAGTCATGACTTCCGGTTTCTTTCCTCCCTTCTGCGGTCTCTTGCCTTCTGCCATTTTCTTCAGGTGAGGAATTTGAACAATAGAGCACTCTGAAGAAGTATGCAGTTTTTCTTCGAGGAACGCTGCAAATGAGTTAAGTTGATGAGAACCTAGTGATTCAGCAGTGGACATGAGTACCTGTGAACAGAGTGTAGGTGCGAGGAATTTGGAGAGGTCATATGCGTTCTCAGAAGATTTTTCAAAAGAACAAGTTTTGAGGAATTTGACCAGTTGAGCCTTGAGGAATTTCACTAAGCGTTTGCCTTAGGTTCGAGTTGTCAGATTGAAAATCCGCACAATTTAGGAATCTTGAAGAAATGAATGCTTAGAGAGATAAATCAAGAACATATAGTGTGTGAGGTGTTCATATGTGAAGATTTGAAGAGCAAAAACACCTTTGAAGATTTTCAGAAAGATTTGAGAATCAACGCGAGTAATAAAAGTGACTTTTAATTACCCGAACTAAAGAACACGACGAACAGAGATGAACTGTAGTGAAGTTCGTCACGTTAGATCTTCCACGCCCTAACTTGGCAGAGGAAGACGTCTACAGCGGCGGCGGAGTGAAGATTTCCGCGACGGTAGCGAATCTGACAGCGATGAGGTCGAGGCAGTGAAGCTTTTCCTCACCGGCGGCGATGGAGTAGCGGCGGCGCTAGGGTTTGAGGAGAGCTCGAGCGAGAGACAGCGATCGAGCGGAGTAAATGAAGTGAGGAGGGTAAAGGGGTATTTATAGCCACGGTGAAAAACTGTTCGCCCGAAGATTTTGGATGAACATGCCCCTGCCCTTTCTCCTTCTCGCGACGTGTGTCACCCACGTACTGTGCAGATGAGATCGTGTAAGATCGTGGGTGATTAAACTAATACATCGTGGGATGCGGAACGGTTTGAGCGGTAAAACCGAAAACTTGGATAAGATTTGTTTAAAAGTTTAGTTCGCAATTTCTTGAGCAATCAAGGACCAAAGAAGACTTTGAGCGAGTTTCAATCAGAACGCACATGAAGAATTTGTGAATGGATTGGATTGAGTATAGCATAGAGGGGAAGGGTCCGATCACATTCACTTAGCAGAAATAGCAACTTGAAGAATTAGCAATAAGTGAATGCTGTAGAGGACATAAACTCATATATATATAGCCAATGAAGAAAGACGATGGAAATACTGAAGATTTTGCAAAGTTGAAGAATTTGAAAAACTGAGGAATTTCAAAAATGAGGAAAAACTCAGATTGAAGATTTTCAACTTTTGTGGTGGCGTAGCCCACCATATAAGAATGATGATTTCAGACACCGCGTACAATTGTCGTAGGGTTCTGAGAATCAAATTCTTCATTGATTTCTTCACACTTAGAGTGTTATTCTTCATTGATTGAGGAACAACGTTTCTTCATGTGTTGCACATCTAAGTCATCAATTATGCATAAGGGTTAGGATGTGTGTCCTTTTCAAAGAACATTCGAAGATTCTAAGATATTTAGCTCACACCGCAACTTGCTAAATCTCTTCTCATCCAAGGGCTTGGTGAAGATATCAGCCAGCTGTTCTTCAGTCTTCACATGCTCGATGGAGATATCGCCCTTCAACACATGATCACGAAGAAAATGATGACGAATCTGGATGTGCTTAGTCTTGAGTGCTGAACTGGGTTGTGAGCAATCTTGATGGCACTCTCGTTGTCGCAGAGGAGAGGCACATTCTTCACGTTGACGCCATAGTCCTTGAGGTTTGCTTCATCCAAAGCGCTTGAGCACAGCATGACCCAGCAGCAATGTATTCAGCTTCAGATGAGAGCGGTGATACAGCCTGTTTCTTGAGGACCAACGGACCAAAGATCGTCCGAGAAATGACAAGTGCGGATGTTGACTTGCGGTCCACACGATCACCAAAGATAGTCGAGTCGAATATCAATGAGATCAAAAGCGAGCCCTTGGGGTACCATAATCCTAGTGTTGGTGTGTGAGCTAGATATCAAAGAATATGCTTCACAGCCTTATGGTGTGATTCCTTCTGCAGCTTGAAATCGGGCACACATGCAAACACTAAGCATTATATCGGCCTAGATGCACATAAGTACAATAAAGAACCAATCATGGAGCGGTATACCTTGTGATCAAAGTCAATACCATTTTCATCAGTGCATAGATGGCCATTTGTGGGCATAGGGATTTTGACGCCTTTGCAATCTTGCATGCCGAATTTCCTTAGTACATCTTTGAGGTATTTCTCCTGAGATATGAATATGCCATTGCTCTGCTAACGAATTTGAAGACCTAAGAAGAATTTCAACTCTCCCATCATAGACATTTGATATTCTTCACTCATCATATAGGCAAATTCATCACTATATCGTTGGTTAGTACAGCCAAAGATAATATCATCAACATATATTTGGCACACAAACAGTTCACCATCATAGGATTTAGTAAATAGGGTAGGGTCGAGTGAACCGGGTGTGAAGCCATTCTTCATGAAGAATTCCTTCAGTGTGTCATACCACGCCCGAGGGGCTTGCTTGAGGCCATAGAGAGCCTTATTTAGCCTGAAGACTTTGTCAGGATTCTTGGGATCTTCAAAACCTGGGGGTTGAGCAACATATACTTCTTCCTCAAGCTTACCATTGAGGAATGCACTTTTCACATCCATTTGATATAAGATGATATCATGATGGTTAGCATAGGCAAGTAAAATGCGAATAGCTTCAAGTCTAGCAACAGGAGCAAAAGTTTCATCGAAATCAATTCCTTCAACCTGTGTGTAGCCTTGAGCTACTAGTCGTGCCTTATTCCTCACCACAAGGCCATTTTCATCTTGCTTGTTGCGGTAGATCCACTTTGTGCCGATGATATTATGCTTGCGATGATCAGGCGATTGACCAATTCGGACATTGTTCAGCTCGAATCGATGTAATTCTTCTTGCATAGCATGAATCCACTCCGGCTCGAAAATGCTTCATCTACCTTAGTGGGCTCTGAGATAGAGACAAAAGCATAGTGCCCACAAAAGTTAGATAAGTGTGAGGCTTTTGAGCGGGTGAGAGGACTGGTGCGCTAATGTCATCGATGATCTTCTCCACTTGCACTTCTTTTGCCACGCGTGGATGAGTTGGTTGTCGCGAGGATTTTGATCAGCATTTTCTTGACACCATTTTCCTCATCATGTTCTTGGTGCATCAGCTCGGCGTTCTTCACGAGCAGAATGAATTCTTCAGAGATTCTTGATGAGGAATGACATCCTCGGTTGCCTTGTGCTTGATAGCATCCTCGGGAGCTGGTTCATCTAACACGAAGGTAGGTGCTCTTTTGCGAGCCATTAGTTTCATCGAACCGCACATCTACAATGTCGACAATCTTGTGAACAACAATGTTGAAGACTCTGTAGGTGTCTGAGTCCTTCCGTAACCAAGCATAAAACCTTCATGTGCTTTGGTGCAAATTTAGAGTTGTGATGAGGATCTCTAATCCAACATTTAGCACCGAAGACTTTGAAATAACTCACATTGGGTTTCTTGTCAGTGAGGAGTTCATAGGCAGTCTTCTTGAAGAATTTGTGAAGATATACTCTGTTGATGATGTGGCGAGGCGGTATCAATTGCATCAATCCAAAAATCTTTGGCGTTTTGTATTCATCAAGCATAGTGCAAGCCATCTCAACAAGAGTTACATTCTTGCGCTCCACGACGCCATTTTGCCGAGGAGTATAAGGAGCAGATAATTCATGAGTAATACCAAGTTCATCAAGATAGGCATCAAGACCAGAATTCTTGAACTCAGTTCCATTGTCACTTCTGATATGCTTGATCTTCACACCAAAGTTGGTTGAAGCCCTCGAGGAAAATCGTTTGAAGACTTCCTGCACTTCATGTTTGTAAGTAACAATGTGTACCCATGTATATCGAGAATAATCATCAACAATAACAAAACCATATAGAGATGCATCATTAGTATTTGCTGAATAATGATTAGGTCGAAGAGGTCCATGTGAAGCAATTAAAATGGACGGGTAGTGGTCATGATAGTCTTATTTGGATGCTTGGCCTTGGTCATTTTCGGCTTCACATGCTCCACATAAGTGATCCTTGAGGAATTTGACATTCTCAATGCCAATGACATGCTTCTTCTTCGCAAGCGTGTTCAAATTCCTCATGCTGCATGACCAAGTCGTTGATGCCATAGCCAGCCTTGTGAAGCTTTTGCAAGTAGACACATGGCTGGTTGTGGTCTGTAGAGAAATCAACAATATCAGATCTCCTCTCCTAAAGCCTTGAAGACTTTGGAATTGTCGACTTCCATAATCACAACACAGCGATATTTGCCAAAGACAACAACCATATCAAGATCACAAAGCATTGAGGCCGACATGAGATTGTATCCTAAGGACTCAACAAGCATGACTTTGTCCATGTGCTTATCCTTAGAGATAGCAACCTTACCAAGACCCAATACGACTTTTGCCTTTGTCAAAAATATGATATGCTTGGGTGGCGGTGATAAAGGAGCATCCATCAATAGATTCTTGTCACCAATCATGTGATTTGTACATCCACTATCGAGGACCCATTCGGTGGTTTTGGGTTGATCATCCTGCGGATGAATTAGTGTAACTTACGATCTCATATGCTTCATCGGTGAAGAATATGATATCAAGTTCATCGATTGAATTTCATCAAGCGATAAAATGATATAGCGATATGAGGGCGTGTGAAATGAAAGTTCATTTCATCATGATTCGCTGCGTCCTTTCGAGCATTTTGTCGGGTCCCAACAAATTCTTGAGACGTTAGAGCACGTCCGAGACTGACCCTGCAGAAAAGATTAGTTCTTTTCTTCACCACCCACATCCGGAGGGTGGCAAAGAGTTCATCATCCTGCGAGCACCATGTGAGAAAGGTGGCAAAGATGCCAAACCATTTAAGCTTAGCATAGGAGGGTTAGGGTAAGCATATGAATAAGCGAGTAATTCTTGAGGACTTATGAACATAATGGTTTGAAGAATAATGCACATATTCATAGCCCTTAGCTTTACCTGCGAGGCAGATTTGTTAGCGATGATAATCATATGAGGACTTTGATCCAGTTGAGAATTTGATCCTCGTGAAGAATTTGGTCCATATGAGGATTTGGATCCATATGAAGAGTTTGGTCCATATGAAGAATTTGATCTGGGGTTCTGTTCTTCACGGTGGTGTCATGAGGACATTCACCAAGACTTTCAACACAGCTTTTGGGAACCCAGATTTTCTTCATAGGGAACCGTTCTGCGATTAGTGTCAACATATCTAGCAAATACTTCACCATTCGATTTTTGAACAGTTTATAGTTGAGTCAAATGACTCATCGGAAGAATGAGGAGATTCACATGTAAAGCCGGATAAGTTAGATGGATCAATCTGGAGGTCCCTTTGCACAACCCATGAGGTTTTGGGATCTTTTCGGGCTTCCAATATGTTCCATCGGCATGCGTTTCCTCTCAAAGGCAATACCCTCTTTCCTAGGGTTTCATTGAGGATCTACTTTTGAGCACATCACAAAGTGTCGATGCCCTTTGAGGCTTTTGTACATGCATCATCATGTACAATTCCTTCAACCTGCATAGTCGGTGATACTAGCAAAGTCCTCGGTTGAGGAATTAGTGATAGCAGAGGCAGATGAAGAATTTGTAACATTTGAAGCATTTGAACATTGGTGAAGAATTAGCGATTCACGTTCAATGCACTTTAAGCATGGAGGAACAAATTCTTCACGAGAAGCGCTGATTTGTTGAGCTAGTAATGAATCGCGCTCCTACGAAGATCTTCATAACATACTCTTAGCTTTTCAAGATCTGCCTTTCTTTGAATAGCTTCAAGAAAAGCTTCTCATTGTCTTGCTTTTCTTGAAGAAATTCATAAGAAAGTTTCTCATGATCGACAAGAGAGAGTTATGATGACCTTGAAGGTTATCATACTTAGGCCAAGTCTCTGAAGATTTTCGATCGGGGCTTTAGTGCGATCCATTTCTTCACCCAACATATCATCACTTTTATCTAGCATGTTTTGAACCTTTTCAAGAGCCCGTTGTTGTTTCACAGCAATTTTAGCGAGTTTAGAGTAGCTAGGCTTAAGATCCTCATCAGATTCATTTTCACTAGAATCAGAGGAGTTGTATTTGAGTACCTTAGCTGCTTTTGCCATGAAGCAATAGGTGGGAGCGTAGCCATCATTATCTTCATCAGGCTTGTTGATGGAATCAGTTTCTTCAGTGTTGAAGATGGACTTGCGACGAAAGCGATAGCAAAGGCCGACTCGCCACACCGACTCAGATTCTTGAGACTCCTCCTCTTCATCATTTTCCTCAGATTCAGCTTCAGAGTCCATTTCCTTGCCAATGAATGCCCGAGCTTTCTTAGAGCTGCCCTTCTTGTGGGATGAAGACTTTGATGGTTTTGAAGACGAAGATTTTGATGATTTCTTCTTCTTCTTCATTTCATCAGAACTGTAGTCCTTGTATTTCTTCTTCTTCATTTCCTTTTCCCACCGAGGACAATCTTGAATATAGTGACCAGGCTTCTTGCATTTGTGGCAAAGTCTTCTCTTGTAGTCCTTTGGATGAAGAATCATTAACTCTTGAGGATTTTCCAGCGACCACGTCTTGTGAACTTCGAATTTCTTCACAAGGAGAGCTAGATCTGGCTCGAGTTCTTGAGGATCACCAAGGCTACTACGAGAATCCTCACATTGAGTCGGACACAACCTTAGCCTTGGGCACGTGGTTTGCCATAGTTTGAGCCATAGAGATCTCTCTTTTCAGCAAGTTTGGAACTTCGTGAGTGTTAAGCCTTTCGAGGATATCGGCGGGATCAAGTGACTTGTAGTCAAGACGCTCTTGTATCATCGGTCCCAGAGTATCAAATGAGGAATCAAGCGATCTTAGCGGTTTCCTCACTACTTCATGGTCGATGATGTCGGTGGCACCGAGGGCTTGAAGCTCATTTGAGATGTCAGTGAGGCGATCGAAGGTTTGTTGGACATTTTCGTTGTCGAGTCTTTTGAAGCGGTTGAAGAGATTCGAAGAACATCAACTCGAGAGTCACGCTGAGTTGAGACTCCTTCATTTACTTTGGACAGCCTATCCCGGATAAGCTTGGCGGTTTCCAAAGCACTCACTCTTCCATCTTGTCCTTTGCTCGGATGGCCACAGATGATATTCTTCGCTTGAGAGTCGAGTTGTTTGAATCTCTTCACATCAGTAGCGGTCAGTGTTTTAGTGACAGCGGGAACACCATTTTCCACAACATACCGGAGATCATTATCAATTGCCTCAAGATGCATCCGCATCTTGTTCTTCCAGTAGGGGTAGTCCGTTCCATCAAAGGTAGGACACCCAGCGAGACCTTGATCATACCTACGGTCGACATAACTAGAACTCGGTGGTTAAACCAAAATCACACGAAACAAGGAGTACCTTGCTCGATACCAATTGAAAGTCGTTATATCGACTAGAGGGGGTGAATAGGCGATTTTATGAAATTCTTCAGCGAGGAATTTGCCGGTGAGAAATTCCTTAGCGAAGAACTATTTGCAGCGGAATATGTACTCGAGGTAAACATAACAGATTACACACAGATCGGCATGATGAAATGAAGACTAGAGCAGAGTACAGAAGCGTAAACACGGGATAACAAGATGAAGACAAACAGTGAAGAAATTGAACGAGGAATTTGTGAAAGTCTTGATCAAAGTCTTCAAGCACAGATATGAACAACATGCAACACGAGAATGAGAATTGAATGAGTTGAGGAAATAGAACCAGTCGGTTGGTGAAGACAATGATTTGGTAAACCAGTTCCAACTGTTGTCTCGGTTATGCGTCTGGTTGGAGCGGTGAGTATTTAAACTCGAGGACACAGTCCGGACACCCGATCTCGAGCCGCAACTCAGGACACCCAGTCCTCACCGTATTCTCCTTGAACTAAGACCACGCAGGCCTCGTCCAATCACTCGTGGTAAGTCTTCAGGTGACTTCCAAACCTTCACGGACTTGGTCACTCGGCGATCCACAATTCCTCTTGGATGCTCTAGACCTTGACGCCTAACCGTCTGGAAGAAGCACAGTCTTCAAAGGTAACAAGCGTCGGATCCACGCAGGATCAATTTCTTCAGTGATACTCAATCACTTGGGGGTTTTGTGGGTTTTGGTTTTGGATTTTCCTCACTTGATGATTTTCGCTCAAAGTCCTCGGAGGATGGGTTGCTCTCAAATGACAAGTGTCAAGTTCTATCGGAGCAGCCAACCAACTAGTGGTTGTAGGGGGTGGCTATTTATAGCCTAGGGAGCAGCCCGACATGATAAGACATAAATGCCCTTCAATGATATGACCGTTAGGTGGATAAGATATTTTGGTCCGCCGGCGCGCAGCACAACAACGGTCGGAATTTTGACTTTCAAAGTCCTCGGGGCTATCATGTTCCTCCTTTGTGTAGGCAATTCGCCTTTGGCGAATTCCTAACTCCTCGATCGAGCAAAGTCAGCGATGACGGAAGAACTGTGTCTCATCCTTTGAAGAATTTGACTGAATGTATGAGATTTCAATGGCTTCACTCGAAGGGATTGGTAGGTGTAGGATTTTGAGTTGAGCATCACATGGAAATTTTTCCTTAGTATTTCCTCGACCCCTTTAACGATGCGGTGTTTCCTATGACTCAAGAAAGAGAAAATGAAACTACGAAAACAAAAGTCTTCACGCTTCATATTTCTCGAATGAATATCAAGTCTTCATGGTCACAACAATTTCTTCACTTTCAAAGTCTTCAGAAAGTCTTCAGAATATCAAAGTCCTCAGTCGAAGAACTTCATTTTTAGGGGTCGACTTTCTCTGTAAATATCAAACTCCTCATAGACTTATAGACCTGTGTACACTCACAAACGCATCAGTTACTTAACCTATAAG
Organism: Aegilops speltoides; assembly: GCA_021437245.1. NCBI lineage: Eukaryota > Viridiplantae > Streptophyta > Magnoliopsida > Poales > Poaceae > Aegilops > Aegilops speltoides. The sequence continues at coordinate 37,145,768 of CM038142.1, forward strand.
TCTTCAATACACCAAAATCACTAAGGGGCACTAGATGCACTTACACCCCCCCCCCCGGGGGCGGCGTCCTGCTCGGGTACAGCCCGGAGTCGGTTTAATTTTTTTCTAAAAATCTGACGTGCAGAAAAAGAAAGAAAAGAAATACTAAACGAACTCCAAACGTCCCGAAATAAATTTTCCCCACCCTCTAAAACAATGCCGGACAAGATGGACATTTATTTGGGCCTAAAATGCAATTTTGAAAAACATGCATTTTCCTAATTCAAATAAAATAGCGATAAAACTCCGAAATAAAATCTTATTTTATTTTAATATTAAATCTCCAATATTTCTTTATTTTGGGAAAGTCATTTTATTCCCTCTCTTTTATTTTTATAAAATAAATATACGAAGATAAAATATTTAAAATCAAATGATCCTATTTTAAAAAATTTAAGAAAACTCAAATATGAAAATAACGAAATCCCCAACTCTCTTTGTGGGTCGTTGAGTTGCGTAGAATTTCTAGGATCAAGCCAAAATGCAATAAAATATGATATGCAATGATGATCTTATGTATAACATTCCAAATTGAAAATTTGGGATGTTACACCGCCTGCCTTTCCAAGTCGAAACCTTCACTTCTTGCTTGTAGCGTCGCCTCCTCGCCGGTGACCCTCCTTCATGCTGCTTGGCCTCGCCTATCCAGGCAGGTATTCCACACCCATCCTCCTCCTCCTTCCACATCCCACATGCCCCGACCGCCGGCGCGAGCGCGACACCTTCCACCCAAATCACCGGCTCCTCCACCAAATAAGCATCGTCCTAAGCTATAATGCACACAGTATAGCCAGGATCTCAAGGAGCATTTGGTAGCGGAGAAGCAAATTGTGGGCGCACGTGCACATGAGGTCGCGATGGCTACCATTCGTGCCGACCCCCGGATCTTGGAGGAGCACCTTGCCATATGCTAGCTACGCCGGTTAAGCATGCTCAGTTTACCCGTTGCGTGTGCTGCTTCTGCCTTTCCTTAACAAATTTTAGTGAATTGTGCTATCTAATTTTACCATGCAATCTGTTGCTCCTGTGTATATATTCTATATGTCGTGAAGTGTGGTGCTCACTTATTAACTGTTTGGTTAATTAGTTGTCATCTTCAGGTAACTGTTTGGTTCAATTCTGCAAATGTGATGTTCAATTCTTCAGGCTACAGTTTTGTATTGTCTTCCATGTGACAAATAAATCGAATTTATCTTTACAAAATACATGAGAGACGAATACAATCAGTGGCGGAGCTTGGACTGAATTTATGGAGGGGCAAATGGGCTGGAGGGGCAAGAAACATGCTTTTAGGCTGATTTAACTCGACATATGGGCTGAATACTAGGGGATATTTGCTAACTTTCTCATGGGTTGGGGGGCAATGGCCCAGGTTGCTCTCCACAAAGCTCCGCCACTGAATACAATTGCTATATTTCCAAGTTGTCAAGCATGCTTGGTTTGCTTATACATTGTGCAATGTGGTGCTCAGTTAACGTTTGGTTCATTTGTGTTGTGGTGTTTAGTTAACTGTTTGGTTCAATTTTGCAATGCTATGTTCAATAGTTGTGGGTGCATTCTGTTATTGTATACCATGTGAGAAGTAAATCGAATTTGGCTGTACTAAATACATGAGAAACAAATACAATTGCTATATTTCCAAGTTGTTAAGCATGCTTGGTTTGGTTATACATTGTGCAATGTGTTGCTCAGTTAACGTTTGGTTCATTTGTGTTGTTGTGTTTAGTTAACTATTTGGTTCAATTCTGCAATGCAATGTTCAATAGTTGTGGGTGCATTCTGTTATTGTATACCATGTGAGAAGTAAATTGAATTTGGTTGTACTAAATACATGAGAAACAAACACAATTGCTATATTTCCGAGTTGTTAAGCATGCTTGGTTCGGTTAACTGTCTGATCTTCTATTAGGAGTATGTTATATTGTGCAATGTGGTGCTCAGTTAATGTTTGGTTCATTTGTTGTGGTGTTTAGTTAACGAATTGGCTCAATTCTACAATGTGATGTCCAATTGTCATGGTTGGAAATTTGTATTGTTGTGTAGAGGAATAAATCGAATTTTGGTGCACTTAATACATGAGAAACATATACAAGTGCTATACTTCCAAGTTCTTAGTCTTGCTTGGTTTGCATAAATGGGTTTTCCATGTGGCTTGAATTAATCTAATGAATCTGCAATGTGCTTATTTTTCATCAACATATTTTACTGATAGCATGCGAACCCTTACTTAACCTGATGACTAACTACCTTATATGTGTTGCAGGGAAACAATATAATGGGAAGCACTAAGGTTTACAATCGAGGTTAGCACGTGCATTGTCCGTTGTCTAATAGCACATTATTTTGCAATTGCAGGAACCATTCTAATACTTAGGTTTTTAACAATTTGGTCTTGCACATGTAGGTCCTGCTGTCAGAGGTTTTGACCCACTGTTCGACCCTTTTTGCATATAGGGAAATGAGTTGTCCATGGATATCAATCAAGTCAAGAAACTCAGAAAGATTGTTAGGATAAAGAAATTGGCGACAAAAAAAACAGGATCTTTGTCTGCACAATGAAGAAGACATCAGTTCACTACAAGATGGTACTAACTATTATACCTTGGCTCTTTTTATTCCTTTGCCCCATTTCCAATATAGAGAAGATATTTATGCATATCCTTGTTTTTAGGCCTTTCCAAAGCAGTTCACTGATGATTACCTCTCAAACCACCTCTATGGTCAGGAGGCGAGGAAGGTTTTCATACAACACCCACGGTTCAATATTGAAAAGTTCCTGAAGATCACAAAGGATGGACGGTCAATCATCCACAGGCACTGGCCTAAAGTTGCAAAGACCTTGAACATCAATGAAGGATCAATATTTGTCTTCCGCTTTAGCAGTTTTCCCGATGAGATGCATCTGTCTATGTACCGTCTATGATGCTAATTTCGAAAGGTCATGTGAAACTTGGTGCTGGTGCAGTTGTGTAATGGGGTAGCTGAGTGCCGAAGCTATCATGTTGTACTCTGATGTATTTCAATTATGAAATCATACTTCCTTAATATGGGAATGAAATATATTGTGTGTTTAATATGAATGTCAATTAGATTAATAAATGGATTATTAATAATAGGGCAATTAGCCTGCTAATGGCGAATTAGCCTGCTAATTGGTTTTTGCTATTGCAAACGGTTATTGAGAAAATACCATGGGCAATAACCTAAGGCAACGCACACAGTTTCTAGGAATAAACCGTGTTGGATCGATGAATAATCACACACGACATTCTCTTCAAAACTGTCTGCGTTAGGCCACCTTGCGCAAACGTTTACCGCATAAAAACTATGTGTGATGGATAGCCTTTGCCACACAGTTTCTTCTACGCACCGTGTGTGATGCATTCAATAATGCAAACGATAAAACTTTTAATATTGTGTGCGATGGGAACGCCATCACAAACAATTTAACGGGGAAAATTGTGTGTGATGTACCTACGAACGGAAACGTTTTCCTTGCAGCGACTATGTGGGATGTATATACAAACGGAAACGTTTCGTGGGGACTGACTGTGTGGGATGAACTTACGACCGGAAATGATTTCGCCTGTATAATTGTATTTTTCACTATTGTATGTATAACCGTATTTGGTCACTCCTCGGTCGCACACGACCTTATTTTGTCGAGCGTCTGTGCCAGGAGGGCATATCCCCAACGGTTTCTGGGTCGCGTGGGAAGGACCCCCTAATCGCCCACACTCACTAGGCGATAGGTACAAATGCCGTCACAGAAGGGGGTTTTAAACCATTTGTATAGCACCGACGTGTACCAGTGGAGTGAATAGGGTGGCTATATCATTCAATTTAGTGAGATGTGCCACAACAGTTTCAGATTCATAGCCATAAAGGATCAGATTCAACCAAAGTAATTAACTCAGGATCGATAGAGAAATCATAATCCTTATCAGAAATACAGATAGGTGAAGTAGCAAAAGCAGGGTCATATTTCATTCTAGCATTCAAAGACTTTACTTTCTGCTTAGCTAACAGTTTCTTAAGATCATATCTATCTTTGCAAGCAGAAAGGTCTCTAGCATTTTCTTCATCCATAACATAACCCTCAGGCACATCCAGCAATTCATATCTAGGGGGAGAGTCTTCATCATCACTTTCATCAATATTATCAGTTTTAATAATTTCATTATCTCTAACCCTAGCAAGTTGTTCATCAAGAAATTCACATAATGGCACCAGTATTATCAAGCATAGAAGTAGTTTCATCATAAGCATCATGCATAGCAGAAGTGGCATCATCAATAACGTGCGACATATCAGAATCAATAGCAGGTGCAGGTGTGGCAAGTTTACTCAAAACAGAAGGTGAATCAAGTGCAGAGCTAGATGGCAGTTCCTTACCTCCCCTCATAGTTGCGGGAAAAATATTGGTTCTTTCATCTTTCAAGTTCCTCATAAAGATGAACAGATATAAATCCCAAGTGACTGAAAGAATAGAGCTATGCTCCCCGGCAACATCGCCAGAAAATAGTCTTGATAACCCACAAGTAAAGGGGATCGCAACAGTTTTTGAGGGTAGAGTATTCAACCCAAATTTATTGATTCGAAACAAGGGGAGCCAAAGAATATTATAAGGTATTATCAGCTGAGTTGTCAATTCAACCACACCTGAAACACTTAATATCCGCAGCAAAGTATTTAGTAGCAAAGTAGTATGGAAGTAATGGTAACGGCGGCAAAAGTAATAGTAGCAGTTTTGTAGTAATCGTAATAGTGTCAACGGAGAAGTAACTAAGCAAAGATCAATATGAGAAAAGCTCGTAAGCAATGGATCAGTGATGGATAATTATGTCGGATGCAATTCATCATGCAACAGTTATAACATAGGGTGACATAGAACTAGCTCCAGTTCATCAATGTAATGTAGGATTGTATTCCGAATATAGTCATACGTGCTTATGGAAAAGAACTTGCATGACATCTTTTGTCCTACCCTACCGTGGCAGCGGGGTCCTATTGGAAACTAAGGGATATTAAGGCCTCCTTTTAATAGAGTACCGGACCAAAGCATTAACACTTAGTGAATACATGAACTCCTCAAACTACGGTCATCACCGGGAGTGGTCCTGATTATTGTCACTTCGGGGTTGCTGGATCATAACACATAGTAGGTGACTATTGACTTGCAATATAGGATCAAGAACTCACATATATTCATGAAAACATAATAGGTTCAGATCTGAAATCATGGCACTCGGGCCCTAGTGACAAGCATTAAGCATGGCAAAGTCATAGCAACATCAATCTTAGAACATAATGGATACTAGGGATCAAACCCTAACAAAATTAACTCGATTACATGGTAAATCTCATCCAACCCATCACCGTCCAGCAAGCCTACACTGGTATTACTCACGCACGGTGGTGAGCATCATGAAATTGGTGATGGAGGATGGTTGATGAGGACGATGGCGACAGATTCCCCTCTTCGGAGCCCCGAACGGACTCCAGATCAGCCCTCCCAAGGAAGATTAGGGCTTGGCGGCGGCTCCGTGTCATAAAACGCGATGAATCCTTCTCTCCGATTTTCTTTCTCCCCGGAAGTGAATATATGGAGTTGGGGTTCAGGTCGGTGGAGTCCCAGGGGGCCCACGAGGCAGGGGGTGTGCCCAGGGGGGCGCCCTGCACCCTCGTGGATAGGGTGTGGGTCCCCTGATGCTGATTCTTTCGCCAATATTTTTTATTAATTCCAAAATGTGTCTCCATGGATTTTCAGGTCATTCCGAGAACTTTTATTTCTACACAAAAATAACATCATAGCAGTTCTGCTGAAAAGAGCATCAGTCCGGGTTAGTTCCATTCAAATCATGCAAGTTAGAGTCCAAAACAAGGGCAATAGTGTTTGGAAAATTAGATACGTTGGAGACGTATCAGTGACAAACCTGTTATAGGAGCTGATGCAAACATTATGAGTGTTTGACAAGCTCAATATGATGACTACTTGATAGTTTAGTGCGCCATGCTTTACGGCTTAGAATCGGGGCTTCAAAGACGTTTTGAACGCCATGGAACATATAGGATGTTCCAAGAGCTGAAATTGGTATTCCAGACTCATGCCCATGTCGAGAGGTATGAGACCTCTAACAAGTACTTTGCCTACAAGATGGAGAAGAATAGCTCAGCCAGTGAGCATATGCTCAGAATGTCTGGGTACTAAAATTGCTAGAATCAAGTGGGAGTTAATCTTCCAGATAAGATAGTGATTGACAGAGTTCTCTAGTCACTATCACCACGCTACTAGAACTTCGTGATAAACTATAATATGCAAGGGATGACGAAAACGATTCTCGAGCTCTTCACGATGCTGAAATCGACAAAGTTAGAAATCAAGAAAGAGCATCAAGTCTTGATGGATAATAAGACCACTAGTTTCAAGAAAAAAAAGGCAAGGGAAAGAAAGGGAACTTCAAGAATAATGACAAGCAAGTTGCCACTCCCATGAAGAAACCCAAAGCTAAGACTCAAGCTTGAAACTTAGTGCTTGTACTACAAAGGAAATGGTCACTGGAAGCGGAACTGCCCCAAATACTTGGCGGATAAGAAGGATGGCAAAGTGAACAAATGTATATTTGATATACATGTTATTGATGTGTATTTTATTAGTGTTCATAGTAGCCCCTGGGTATTTGATATTGGTTCAGTTGCTAAGATTAGTAACTCGAAACAGGGGTTGCAAATTGAACAGAGACTAGTTAGGGGTAAGGTGACGATGTGTGTTGGAAGTGATTCCAAGGTTGATAAGATCACCATCGCACACTCTCTCTACCTTCGGGATCAGTTTTAGACCTGAATAATTGTTATTTGGTGCCACCATTGAGCATGAACATTATATCTGGATCTTGTTTAGTGCGAGATGGTTATTCATTTAAATCAGAGAATAATGGTTGTTCTATTTATATGAGTAATATCTTTTATGGTCACGCACCCTTGAAGAGTGGTCTATTTCTGTTGAATCTCGATTGTGGTGATACGCATATTCGTAATATTGATGCCAAAAGATGCAAAGTTGATAATGATAGTGCAACATATTTTTGGCACTGCCGTTTACGTCATATTGGTGTAAAGCGCATGAAGAAACTCCATGCAGATGGACTTTTGGAATCACTTAATTATGAATCATTTGATACTTGCGAACCATGACTCATGGGCAAGATGACTAAAACTCCGTTCTCCGGAACAATGGAGCGAGCCAATGACTTATTGGAAATAATGCATACCAATGTATGCGGTCTGATGAGTGTTGAGGCACGCGGCGGGTATCGTTATTTTCTAACCTTCACAGATGATTTGAGTGGATATGGGTTTATCTACTTAATGAAACACAAGTCTGAAACATTTGAAAGGTTCAAAGAATTTCAAAGTGAAGTGGAGAATCATCGTAGCAAGAAAATTTCTACGATCTGATCGTGGAGGCGAATATTTGAGTTACGAGTTTGGCCTTCATTTAAAACTATGTGGAATAGTTTCACAACTCACGCCACCTGGAACACCACAGCGTAATCGTGTGTCCGAACATCACAATTGTACTTTATTAGATATGGTGTGATCTATGATGCCTCTTACCGATTTACCACTATCATTTTGGGGTTATGCATTAGAGACAGCTGCATTCACGTTAAATAGGGCACCATCTAACTCCATTGATATGACACCGTATGAACTGTGGTTTGGCAAGAAACCTAAGCTGTCGTTTCTTAAAGTTTGGTGTTGCGACACTTATATCAAAAGGCTTCGGACTGATAAGCTCGTACCCAAATCGGAGAAGTGCGTCTTCATAGGATACCCTAAGGAAACAATTGGGTACACCTTCTACCATAGATCTGAAGGCAAGATCTTTGTTGCCAAGAATGGAACCTTTATAGAGAAGGAGTTTCTCTCAAAAGAAGTGAGTGAGAGGAAAGTAGAACTTGATGAGGTAGTTGTACCTTCTCTCAATTTGGAAAGTAGCTCATCAGAGAAATCCGTTCCTGTGATGCCTACACCAACTAGAGAGGAAGCTAATGATGATGATCATGAAACTTTAGATCAGGTTACTACCAAACCTCGTAGGTCAACCAGAGCATGTTCCTGTTGGAGATATGCCCTAGAGGCAATCATGTGATGATGATATTTCCATATGTATTCATGAGTCCTTTGTATTGTCCTTAAACATCATCAATGATATGTATCAATAAGTATGTGACTTGTTTGTGGAACTTGTTGGGGAACGTAGTAATTTCAAAAAATTTCCTACGCACACGCAAGATCATGGTGATGACATTGCAACGAGGGGAGAGTGTTGTCTACGTACCCTCGTAGACTGAAGCGGAAGCGTTGACACAGCGTAGTGGAAGTAGTCGTCGTCTTCCGGTTCAACCGATCCGAGCACCGTTACTCCGCACCTCCGAGTTCTTGACACGCGTACAGCTCGATGACACACCCTCGATCTCCGATCCAGCGAGGCGCCGAGGGGAGTTCCATCAACCGACGGCGTGGTGGCGATCTTGATGTTCTCTGTCGCGCAGGCTTCGCCTAAGCACCGCTACAATATGACCGAGGTGTAATATCGTGGAGGGGCACCGCACACGGCTAAGGAACGATCTCAATGATCAACTTGTGTGTCCTAGGGTGCCCCCTACCCCGTATATAAAGGAGGGAGGGAGGAGGAGGCCGGTCCAAAGGGGCGCGCATAGAGGAGGAAACCTACTCCAAGTAGGTTTCCCCTTTATCCTATCTTATTTGGAGGGAAAGGAAAGAGTACTAGTATTAGGAATAAGTACTAGTAGTAGTAATAGGAAGAGGGGAGGAGAAAGGAAGGGGGGGCCCCCTCCCCAGTCGGATTGGGCTGGGGGGCGCCCCTCCTTGTTCCTTCTCCTTCTTCCTATATGGGCCCAATAAGGCCCATATACCTCCCGGGGTTCCAGTAACCTCCGGTAGCTCCAAACTTCTCCGGAACCTTTCGGTGTCCAAATATATCCGTCCAATATATCAATCTTTATGTCTCGACCATTTCGAGACTCCTCGTCATGTCCGTGATTACATCTGGGACTCCGAACAAACTTCGGTACATCAAAATACATAAACACATAATATAACTGTCATCGAAACCTTAAGCGTGCGGACCCTACGGTTCGAGAACAATGTAGACATGACCGAGACACGTCTCTGATCAATAACCAACAGCGGGACCTGGATGCCCATATTGGTTGCTACATATTCTACGAAGATCTTTATCGGTCAAACCGCATAACAACATACGTTATTCCCTTTGTCATCGGTATGTTACTTGCCCGAGATTTGATCGTCGGTATCAATACCTAGTTCAATCTCGTTACGGCAAGTCTCTTTACTCGTTCCGTGTCGTCATCTCATAACTAACTCATTAGTTACATGCTTGCAAGGCTTGGGTGATGAGTATTACCGAGAGGGCCCAGAGATACCTCTCCGACAATCGGAGTGACAAAACCTAATCTCGAATTATGCTAACTCAACATGTACCTTGAAACACCTGTAGTACTCCTTTATAATCACCCGATTCGTTGTGACGTTTGGTAGTACCAAAGTGTTCTTCCGGTGGCAGGAGTTACACAATTCTCATAGTTACAGGAACATGTATAAGTCATGAAGGAAGCAATAGCAGAATACTAAACGATCAAGTGCTAAGCTAACGGGATGGGTCATGTCAATCACATCATTCTCCTAATGATGTGATCTCATTAATCAAATGACAACACATGTCTATGGTTAGGAAACATAACCATCTTTGATTAATGAGCTAGTCAAGTAGAGGCATACTAGTGACTATATGTTTGTCTATGTATTCACACATGTATCATGTTTCCGGTTAATACAATTCTAGCATGAATAATAAACATTTATCATGATATGAGGAAATAAATAATAACTTTATTATTGCCTCTAGGGCATATTTCCTTCAGTCTCCCACTTGCACTAGAGTCAATAATCTAGATTACATAGTAATGATTCTAACACCCATGGAGTCTTGGTGCTGATCATGTTTTGCTCGTGAGAGAGGCTTAGTCAATGGGTCTGCAACATTCAGATCCGTGTGTATCTTGCAAATCTCTATGTCTCCCACTTGGACTTGGTCCCGAATGGAATTGAAGCGTCTCTTGATGTGCTTGGTCCTCTTGTGAAATCTGGATTCCTTTGCCAAGGCAATTGCACCAGTATTGTCACAGAAGATCTTCATTGGTCCCGATGCACTAGGTATGACACCTAGATCGGAAATGAACTCCTTCATCCAGACTCCTTCATTTGCCGCTTCAGAAGCAGCTATGTACTCCGCTTCACATGTAGATCCTGCTATGACGCTTTGTTTTGAACTGCACCAACTTACAGCTCCACCGTTTAATATAAACACGTATCCGGTTTGCGATTTAGAATCGTCCGGATCAGTGTCAAAGCTTGCATCGACGTAACCATTTACGACTAGCTCTTTGTCACCCCCATATACGAGAAACATATCGTTAGTCCTTTTCAGGTATTTCAGGATGTTCTTCACCGCTGTCCAGTGATCCACTCCTGGATTACTTTGGTACCTACCTGCCAAGCTTATTGCTAAGCATACGTCATGTCTGGTACACAGCATTGCATACATGATAGAGCCTATGGCTGAAGCATAGGGAACATCTTTCATTTTCTCTCTATCTTCTGCTGTGGTCGGGCATTGAGTTCGACTCAACTTCACACCTTGTAGCACAGGCAAGAATCATTTCTTTGCCTGATCCATTTTGAACTTTTTCAAAATTTTGTCAAGGTATGTGCTTTGTGAAAGTCCTATTAAGTGTCTTGATCTATCTCTATAGATCTTGATGCCCAATATGTAAGAAGCTTCAACGAGGTCTTTCATCGAAAAACTTTTATTCAAGTATCCCTTTATGCTATCCAGAAATTCTATATCATTTCCAATTAATAATATGTCATCAACATATAAAACTAGAAATGCTACTGAGCTCCCACTCACTTTCTTGTAAATCTGAGCTTCTCCAAAAGTCATGTATAAAACCATATCTTTGATCACCTTTGTCAAAGCGTTTATTCCAACTCGAGATGCTTGCACCAGTCCATAAATGGAGCGTTGGAGCTTGCACACTTTGTCGAGACCTTTTGGATCAACAAAACCTTGAGGATGCATCATATACAACTCTTCTTCTAGAAATCCATTCAAGAATGCAGTCTTGACATCCATTTGCCAAATTTCATAATCATGAAATGCAGCAATAGCCAACATGATTCGGACAGACTTAAGCATCGCTACGGGTGAGAAAGTCTCATCGTAGTCAACCCCTTGAACTTGTCGAAAACCTTTCACAACAAGTCGAGCTTTGTAGACAGTAACATTACCATCAGCGTCAGTCTTCTTCTTAAAGATCCATTTATTCTCAATGGCTTGCCGATCATCGAACAAGTCGACCAAAGTCCATACTTTGTTTTCGTACATGGATCCTATCTCAGATTTCATGGCCTCTTGCCATTTTGCGGAATCTGGGCTCATCATCGCTTCCTCATAGTTCGTAGCTTCATCATGGTCTAGTAACATGACTTCCGAATAGGATTTCCGTACCACTCAGTGCGGATCTTACTCTAGTAGACCTCACGAGGTTCGATAGAAACTTGATCGAGGTTTCATGATCAATATCATTATCTTCCTCACTAATTGGTGTAGTCGTCACAGGAACCGGTTCTTGTGATGAACTACTTTCAATAAGGGAGTAGATCTGATTATCTCATCAAGTTCTACTTTCCTCCCACTCACTTCTTTCGAGAGAAACTCCTTCTCTAGAAAGGATCCGAATTAGCAACGAAGATCTTGCCCTCGGATCTGTGATAGAAGGTGTACCCAATAGTCTCCTTTGGGTATCCTATGAAGACACATTTCTCGATTTGGGTTCAAGCTTATCTGGTTGAAGTTTCTTCACATAAGCATCGCAGCCCCAAACTTTGAAAACGACAACTTTGGTTTCTTGCCAAACCACAGTTCATAAGGCGTCGTCTCAGCGGTTTTGATGGTGCCCTATTTAGCGTGAATGCGGCCGTCTCTAAAGCATAACCCCAAAGCGATAGCGGTAAATCGGTAAGAGACATCATAGATCGCACCATATCAAGTAAAGTACGATTACGACGTTCGGACACACCATTTCGTTGTGGTGTTCGAGGTGGCGTGAGTTGCGAAACTATTCCACATTGTTTCAAATGTAAACCAAACTCGTAACTCAAATATTCTCCTCCACGATCAGATCATAGAAATTTTATTTTCTTGTTACGATGATTTTCTACTTCACTCTGAAATTCTTTGAACTTTTCAAATGTTTCAGACTTGTGCTTCATCAAATAGATATACCCATATCTGCTCAAATCATCTGTGAAGGTGAGAAAATAACGATATCCGCCACGAGCCTCAATATTCATCGGGCCACATACACCTGTATGTATGATTTCCAACAAATCTGTTGCTCTCTCCATAGAACCGGAGAACGGTGTTTTGGTCATCTTGCCCATGAGGCACGGTTCGCAAGTACCAAGTGATTCATAATCAAGTGATTCCAGAAGTCCATCAGTATGGAGTTTCTTCATGCGTTTTACACCGATATGACCTAAACGGCAGTGCCACAAATATGTTGCACTATCATTATCAACTCTGTATCTTTTGGCTTCAACATTATGAATATGTGTATCACTACTATCGAGATTTAATAAAAATAGACCACTCTTTAAGGGTGCATGACCATAAAAGATATTACTCATATAAATAGAACAACCATTATTCTCTGATTTAAATGAATAACCGTCTCGCATCAAACAAGATCCAGATATAATGTTCATGCTCAACGCTGGCACCAAATAACAATTATTCAGGTCTAAAACTAATCCTGATGGTAGATGTAGAGGTAGCGTGCCGACCGCAATCACATCGACTTTGGAACCATTTCCCACGCGCATCGTCACCTCGTCCTTAGATAATCTTCGCTAATCCGTAGTCCTGTTTGAGTTGCAAATGTTAGCAATGAACCAGATCAAATACCAGTGCTCTGTGAGCATTAGTAAGGTACACATCAATAACATGTATATCACATATACCTTTGTTCACTTTGCCATCCTTCTTATCCGCCAAATACTTGGGGCAGTTCCGCTTCGATGTCGATCGCTTGCGGTAAAAGCACTCGTTTCAGCTTAGGTCCGGACTTGGGTTTCTTCTCTTGAGCAGCAACTTGTTTGCTGTTCCTTTTGAAGTTCCTTCTTCTTCCCTTTGCCCTTCTTCTTGAAACTAGTGGTCTTGTTGACCATCAACACTTGATGCTCCTTCTTGATTTCTACCTCCATGCTTTCAAAGATCGCGAAGAGCTCGAGAATAGTCTTGTTCATCCCTTGCATATTATAGTTCATCACAAAGCTCTTGTAGCTTGGTGGCGTGATTGGAGAATTACATCAATGACGCTATCATCCGGAAGATTAACTCCCGGTTGAATCAAGTGATTATTATACCCGACATTTTGAGTATATGCTCACCGATGTAACTGTTCTCCTCCATCTTGCAGCTATAGAACTTATTGGAGACTTCATATCTTTCAATCCGGGCATTTGCTTGAAATATTAACTTCAACTCTGGAACATCTCATATGCTCCATGATGTTCATAACGTCGTTGAAGACCGGTTCTAAGCCGTAAAGCATGGCACATCGAACTATAGAGTAGTCATCGACTTTGCTCGCCAGACGTTCTTAACGTCGTCGGTTACATCGGCGAAGAGCTGGCACCCAGCGGTGCTTCGGGACATAACTCTTCTATGCAGCAATGAGGATAATCCTCGAGTTACGGACCCAGTCCGTGTAATTGCTACCATCATCTTTCAACTTTGCTTTCTCAAGGAACGCATTAAAATTCAACGGAACAACAGCACGAGCCATCTATCTACAAACAAACATAGACAAGCAAAATACTATCAGGTACTAAGTTCATGATAAATTTAAGTTCAATTAATCATATTACTTAAGAACTCCCACTTAGACGACATCTCTCTAGTCATCTAAGTGATCACGTGATCCAAATCAACTAAACCATGTCCGATCATCACGTGAGATGGAGTAGTTTCAATGGTGAACATCTCTATGTTGATCATATCTACTATATGATTCACGCTCGACCTTTCGGTCTCCGTGTTCGAGGCCATATCTGTATATGCTAGGCTCGTCAAGTATAACTGAGTATTCCGCGTGTGCAACTGTTTTGCACCGTTGTATTTGAGCGTAGAGCCTATCACACCCGATCATCACGTGGTGTCTCAAAGACGAAGAACTTTCATAGCGGTGCATACTCGGGAGAATACTTCTTGATAATTAGTGAGAGATCATCTTAAAATGCTACCGTCAATCAAAGCAAGATAAGATGCATAAAGGATAAACATCACATGCAATCAATATAAGTGATATGATATGGCCATCATCATCTTGTGCTTGTGATCTCCATCTTGAAGCACCGTCGTGATCACCATCGCCACCGGTAGCGACACCTTGATCTCCATCGTATTATCGTTGTCGTTTAGCCATCTATTGCTTCTCGACTATCGCTACCGCTTAGTGATAAAGTAAAGCAATTACAGATGCGTTGCATTTCATACAATAAAGCGACAACCATATGGCTCCTGCCGATTGCCGATAACCGGTTACAAAACATGATCATTTCATACAATAAAATATAGCATCACATCTTGGCCATATCACATCACAACATGCCCTTCAAAAACAAGTTAGGCGTCCTCTACTTTGTTGTTGCAAATTTTACGTGGCTGCTACGGGCTTAAGCAAGAATCAATCTCACCTCGCATCAAAACCACAGCGATAGTTTGTCAAATAGACTCCGTTTTAACCTTCACAAGGACCGGGCGTAGCCATACTCGGTTCAACTAAAGTTGGAGAAACAGACACCGCTAGTCACCTGTGTGCAAAGCACGGCGGTAAAACCAGTCTCGCGTAAGCGTCTGGCGTAATGTCGGTCCGGCCGCTTCATCCAACAATACCGCTGAACCAAAGTATGACATGCTGGTAGGCAGTATGACTTATATCGTCCACAACTCATTTGTGTTCTACTCGTGCATATAACATCAAACCATAAAAACCTAGGCTCGGATGCCACTGTTGGGGAATGTAGTAATTTCAAAAAAAATCCTACGCACACGCAAGATCATGGTGATGACATTACAACGAGGGGAGAGTGTTGTCTACGTACCCTCGTAGACCGAAGCGGAAGCGTTGACACAGCGTAGTGGAAGTAGTCGTACGTCTTCCCGGTTCAACCGATCCAGGCACCGTTACTCCGGCACCTCCGAGTTCTTGACACGCGTACAGCTCGATGACACACCCTCGATCTCCGATCCAGCAGAGGCGCCGAGGGGGAGTTCCGTCAGCACGACGGCGTGGTGACGATCTTGATGTTCTCCTGTCGCAGGGCTTCGCCTAAGCACCGCTACAATATGACCGAGGTGTAATATCGTGGAGGGGGGCACCGCACACGGCTAAGGAACGATCTCAATGATCAACTTGTGTGTCCTAGGGTGCCCCCCTACCCCCGTATATAAAGGAGGGAGGGAGGAGGAGGCCGGCCCAAAGGGGGCGCGCCATAGAGGAGGGGGAAACCTACTCCAAGTAGGTTTCCCCTTTCCTTATCTTATTTGGAGGGGAAAGGAAAGAGTACTAGTATTAGGAATAAGTACTAGTAGTAGTAATAGGAAGAGGGGGGAAGGAGAAAGGAAAGGGGGGGCCGGCCCCCTCCCCAATTCGGATTGGGCTGGGGGGGCGCGCCCCCTCCCTTGTTCCTTCTCCCTTCTTCCTATATGGGCCCAATAAGGCCCATATACCTCCCGGGGGGGTTCCGGTAACCTGCCGGTAGCTCCAAACTTCTCCGGAACCTTTCCGGTGTCCAAATATATCCGTCCAATATATCAACCTTTATGTCTCGACCATTTCGAGACTCCTCGTCATGTCCGTGATTACATCCGGGACTCCGAACAAACTTGGTACATCAAAATACATAAACTCATAATATAACATCATCGAAACCTTAAGCGTCACGGACCCTACGGTTCGAGAACAATGTAGACATGACCGAGACACGTCTCGATCAATAACCAACAGCGGGACCTGGATGCCCATATTGGTTCCTACATATTCTCGAAGATCTTTATCGGTCAAACCGCATAACAACATACGTTATTCCCTTTGTCATCGGTATGTTACTTGCCCAAGATTTGATCGTCGGTATCCAATACCTAGTTCAATCTCGTTACGCAAGTCTCTTTACTCGTTCCGTGTCGTCATCTCATAACTAACTCATTAGTTACATGCTTGCAAGGCTTGGGTGACGAGTATTACCGAGAGGGCCAGAGATACCTCTCCGACAATCGGAGTGACAAAACCTAATCTCGAATTATGCTAACTCAACATGTACCTTCGAAACACCTGTAGTACTCCTTTATAATCACCCGATTCGTTGTGACGTTTGGTA
The DNA here is from genome assembly GCA_021437245.1 of Aegilops speltoides. Lineage (NCBI taxonomy): Eukaryota > Viridiplantae > Streptophyta > Magnoliopsida > Poales > Poaceae > Aegilops > Aegilops speltoides. The sequence continues at coordinate 37,162,361 of CM038142.1, forward strand.
GTACCAAAGTGTTCTTCCGTAAACGGAGTTACACAATCCTCATAGTTACAGGAACATGTATAAGTCATGAAGGAAGCAATAGCAGAATACTAAACGATCGCTGGTGGAAAAACAGGCTTTCCGTCCAGCCCCATAAGTCGCGAAGCTGTAGGAACCGCGACCAATGGACCTTTAGTCGCGGTTACGAGGTGAACCGCGACCAAAGGCTCGGGCCCAGGCGCTCGGTGGCCAGTGGTGCACGTGAGGGCTTTAGTCGCGGTTGGCGGAGACAACCGCGACTAAAGGCTTTCGGCACCTTTAGTCACGGTTTGCCGTGCCAACCGCGACTAAAGCCCTCCCTATATATACCCATCCAGCAGCCAACACTTAGCCATTTGGAGCCATTCTCTTCACAAGTGGGTGTAGGTTTGCTTTTGGTTCCTCTTATGCACATAAGGTGTTTGATGAAATGCCCCAAGAGCATGAAACAAACATGACATGAAGTGTTGGAGCCACACTCTTGATCAAGGTTAGCAACTTGATGAACCTTTGATGTGTCAATATGCATGTGTGTAGTTCATAACAAATGCATGATGGTTAATTATATATTTTATATTATAATAATGCAGATGAATCGGCAATGGATGTACGGTAACCGACTCTCCGCGAGTTCACTACGGGTTTGAAAGATTTCCTCGTAGTGGCTAATGCGAACAAGCGGCGGGGTTTTGTTATCTGTCCATGTGTTATCTGTAAGAATGAGAAGGTTACTCTTCCTCAAGAGTTGTTCACATGCATCTGCTTGAAGGGTTTCATGCCAAGCTATAATTGTTGGACCAAGCATGGAGAAAGAGGGGTTATAATGGAAGAAGATGAAGAAGGGATGATTTCATCGATGAAAGCTATCTTGCTCATTTCGGTGATACTTTCATGGAGGATGCTGAAGGTGAAGGGAAGGTGAAGAAGAGGCACGTGATGATCCGTTGATGATCTTGGTCGGACCATTGCTGATGCACGGAGACGCTGCTAAACCGAAAAGGAGAGGAGAATTTGGATCGCATGTTAGAGGATCACGAAAAGGCGCTGTACCCGGATGCGATGATGGTCGAAAAAGCTGGGCTGCACTGGATTTGCTGAAATGGAAGGCGAGGCAGGTGTAGCTGACTCGGCATTTGAAAACTTGCTGAAAATGTTGAAGAATATGTTTCCAAAGGATAACGAGTTGCCCGATGACGTCTGAAGCAAAGAAGGTTGTACGCCCTCTAGGTTTAGAGGTTACGAAGATACATGCATGCATCAACGATCGCATCCTCTACCGCAGTGAATACGAGAATTTGAATGAATGCCGGTATGCACCGCATTGCGTTATAAGATCGAGGCGATGACCACGGTGACGATGTTGAGGGCGAAACCGGAAGAGGGTTCCCACCAAGGTGATGTGGTATGCTCCTATAATACCACGGTTGAAACGTCTGTTCATGAACAAAGAGCATGCCAAGTTGTTGCGATGGCACAAAGAGGACCGTAAGTCGGACGGGAGTTGAGACACACCGCAGATGGAGCGCAATGGAGAAAGATCGACGAGATGGTTCAAAGATTTTGCAGGTGACGCAAGGAACATAAGATTTGCTCTAAATGCGGATGGCATGAATCCTTTTGGCGAGCGAGCTCCAGCCATAGCACTGCCCGTGACTCTATGCATCTACAACCTTCCTCCTTGGTTGTGCATGAAGCGGAAGTTCATTATGATGCCGTGCTCATCCAAGGTCGAAGCAACCCGCAACGACATCGATGTGTACCTAAGGCCATTAGTTGATGAACTTTTACAGCTGTGGGGTGGTGTCCGTGTGTGGGATGAGCACAAACAAGAGGAATTTGACCTCTGACGTTGCTTTTCGTAACCATCAACGATTGGCCTGCTCTTAGTAACCTTTCGGACTGTCAAATAAGGGATACAATGCATGCACGCACCGCTTACATGAGGCCGAAAGTGTACATTTGCCAAATTGTAAGAAGAGCGTGTACCTTGGGCATCGTCAATTTCTTCCAAAATTCATCGATGAAAGAAAGGCAAGCATTACAGCGGCAAGGCAGATCACCGGCGAAGCTGCGAACGACTTGGTCTTGAGGTATTTGATATGGTCAAGGATTTGAAAGTCATCTTTGGAAAGGGTCTGGCGGACAATCGGTTCGAAGGGAGCCGACGGGCACGCAGCCATGTGGAAGAAGAAATCTATATTCAGGGAGCTAGAATATTGGAAAGTCCTAGATGTCCGCTCTGCAATCGGCGTGATGCACGTTACGAAGAATATTTGCGTGAACCTCCTAAGCTTCTTGGGCGTGTATGGGAAGACAAATGATACAAAGGAAGCACGGCAGACCAGCAGCGTTTGAAAGACCACGATGACCGGCATCCGGAATGGTTTCAAGGTCGTGCCAGCTACGCTCGACCAAAGAAGAGAAGGTCATCTTTTTGAATGCCCGAGCGAGATGAAGGTCCGTCTGGATTCTCGTCCAATATAAAGGGAATAATAAACATGGCGGAGAAAAGTTCCAAAACCTGAAGTCTCACGCCCCGCCACGTGATTATGACGCAATTGCTTCCGATTGCTTTGAGGGGCTCTGCGGAAAATGTTCGAGTAGCCATTGTGAAGCTATGTGCATTCCTCAATGCAATCTCTCGAAAGGTAATCAATCCGGAAGTTCTACCACGGTTCTGAGCGATGTGATCCAATGTCTTGTCGGTTCGAGTTGGTGTTCCGCCATCCTTCTTCAATATTATGACGCACCTCTGGTTCACCTAGTCGAAGAGATTTCCGTTCTCGGTCTGTATTTCTACACAATATGTTCCCCCTTGAGAGGTTCATGGGAGTATTAAAGAAATATGTTCAGAACCGTGCTAGGCGAGAAGGAAGCATCGCCAAGGGCTATGGAAATGAGGAGGTAATTGAGTTTTGTGTTGACTTTGTTCCCGACCTTAAGCCGATTGGTCTTCCTCGATCGCGGCACGAGGGGAGACTAAGTGGAAAAACACGATCGGAAGGAAATCAACGATATGTATGGACGGCCATTCTCTGATCAAGCACACCACACTTTATCTTGACCAATTCCAGCTTGGTGGCTCCGTGCTTTGAAACACAAGAATATTTTACGCTCGGACAACCCGGGAAGCCTGAATCTGGATTAGGAAGGCCCACATGGAGACTTTCGGCGGTTGGTTGAAAAACATTTAATGAATGACAATGATGTTGTAGATCAATTTGTACATGTTGGCCAAGACACCATCTTCGACTATAACGACTTTCCAAGGGTACGAGATAAATGGGAATACATTTTACGATCGCCCAAGATAAAAAGAGCACCAACCAAAACAGTGGTGTCGCTTTGATGCAGCAACCGAGAATGGGCAAAAGGTCACATATTATGGTTACATAGAGGAGATATGGGAACTTGACTATGGACCCTCCTTTAAGGTCCCTTTGTTCGGTGCAAATGGTTCAAGCTAACGGGAGGTGGGGTAAAGGTGGACCAGCAATACGGAATGACAATGGTGGATTTCAACAATCTTGGTTACCTTGACGAACCATTCGTCCTAGCGAAAGATGTCGCTCGGGTTTTCTATGTGAAGGACATGAGTAGCAAACCGAGGAAGCGGAAAGATAAGAAAACGATCGAGACATCATGCGATGATCAAAAGCGCCACATTGTTCTTTCAGGAAAAGAAACATCGTGGGAGTGGAGGACAAGACGGACATGTCGGAAGATTATAATATGTTTGCTGAAATTCCGCCCTTCAAAGTGAACACCGACCCAAGCATTAAGTTAAATGATGAGGATGCTCCATGGATACGCACAATCGTAAGCAAGCGAGGGACACAAGGGAAGAATTGATGTGTAATAATTTATTGTACCAAACTTTGTTGAATGGATCATGTGAATTATATTACCCGTGATGTGTTTGGTGTCCATTTGATATATTGTTTGTATTTTTAACATTTTGAATTGAATTAGTTTTATTTTTCTTAATTTTTGATATATTATTTGTATTTTTAACATTTTGAATTGAATTAGTTTTATTTTTCTTAATTTTTGATATATTATTTGTATTTTTAGAATTTTTAATTGAATTAGTTTTATTTTTCTGAATTTTTGATATAATATTTGTGTTTTTAACATATTGAATTGAAATAGTTCTATTTTTCTGAATTTTTGATATATTATTTGTATTTTTAACATAATGAATTGAATTAGTTTTATTTTTCTTAATTTTTGATATATTATTTGTATTTTTAAGATTTTGAATTGAATTAGTTTTATTTTTCTGAATTTTTGATATATTATTTGTATTTTTAACATTTTGAATTGAATTAGTTTTATTTTTCTTAATTTTTCGATATATTATTTGTATTTTTAGAATTTTGAATTGAATTAGTTTTATTTTTCTAATGTTTTGATATAATATTTGTGTTTTTAACATATTGAATTGAATTAGTTTTATTTTGTGAATTTTTTGATATATTATTTGTACTTTTAAGATTTTGAAAAAGAAAAAGTATTTTGAAAAATACCTTTAGTCGCGGTTGGCACGCCAACCGCGATTAAATCGTCGTATGTGAACGCATAAAAACCATAAAAACTCCTTTAGTCGCGGTTGGTCTTGCCAACCGCGACTAAAGGTTGCCCTTTAGTCGCGGGTCGCCTCCCCAACCGCGACTAAAGGGGGGGGGCTATAAATACAAGGGCGAACCGTCGCCTCCATTTCTCGTCTTCTCGATTCTCTGCGCGCGCCGAAGGCTGCCGCCGTCGCCCTCGCCCTCGCCGCCGCCATTGTCGCCCTCGCCCTCGCCGCCGCCCGCCCACACATCATCGTCCTCTCGTGCCCGGCCGCCCGTCCGCCGTATGTTTGCACACCGCGCCCGCCCGCCCACATGCTGCCGCCTCTCTCCATGCCAGACGTCTGGCGCCGCCGCCGCTATCACCGCCTCCTCGCCCACCTGCCGCTTCATCGCCGCCGCCCTCAACGCCGCCCGGCCGGCTGGTATCTTGCCACAAGCAGCAAGACGCGCCTCTCTCGAGAGAGCGAGATCGTGGAGAGAGAGAGGCCGCCATGAACCACCGAATTTTTTTTTTTTTTTTTTTTTGTTCTTTTTAATTTTAACTAGTTAATTAGTTTAACAAAAGCGGTAAAATAACTTAAAACTTGATAATTAACAAAAACCCGTAAAATTTGATAATTAATAAAAAAACGATATAAAACTTGATAATTAACAACAAAAAAGTAAAACTTGATAATCAATATATACAACGACCCAGCGTCAATGTACAACGATCCCGCTTTAAAAAAAATGTACACGACCCCGCGCATATACGGAGAGGGGGCGGCGAGGGGGGCGGCGATGCGCGCGGTGTTTTTTTTGAGATCGAGAGGGGGCGGCGAGGGTTATACATGTGTGTTGTCCTCGCCTCCCTCTCCGTGACGCCGTCCTCTGCCGCCCCGTCTCGCGCTCTACCGCGACACCCTCTCCCACCCCTTCCTCGCCCCCTTTCGCCACCGCCACCGCCACCGCCCCCCTTCTTCACTTAATTAATTTGTTTTTACTACATGTTTTCAGGACTGACATAATGGCGGACGATAGAGCTGACCCGATTATGGACAACTATGATCCGGACGGTGAAGCACATATGTTCGGCATCATAAACGGCGATATTCAATATGTGCCGACCGGAGAAGAAGAAGATGATATCTCTTCTTATCTGAACCTTGACGGTGAAGATGAAGGGCGCCGTCGAGAAGATGATGTCAAGAAACGTCGATAAACATTTATCTTCAAATGGAAGTAGCAACCACCTCCGCGCGAGGTATATATATACATTGAGCCTCGGTGATACAAACTAACCGATTTGAATAAATATGTGTGTACTAACGCGCGACTCTCTTTCTTATTTTAGCCCTCGGCGGATCGTCGAAACAATCGAGTGCGTCGTCAAAGCATGGCGCAACCAAGACGATGAAACAAGGAGAAACATGCACCATCGAGGTTGTCGACGAGGTAACCGCACGCCGCTGGAGCCCCGCAAGAACGCCACCAAGTTTGTCACCAATGCGGAGCCATTGTTAGAGACAACGTCTCGATCACCGTCGAGAGTGGAATGAGCCAAAGAAGGCACGAATTGATGGTTTCACTTTTGTCGATAAGAGAACAAAAAAGATTGCTTCAAGAAGCTTATGGAACATTTCGTTCTACCTCCGAATACAACAAATTCGATGAGGAGGGTAACAAGATTGAGGAAAACAAGGAGAGGAGGAGGCTAGTCAAACAGTTCGCTCTTCATAAGATGGCCGACGCATTCCGGAAATTCAAGCAAAATCTAGCCCGTGACTTTGTCAAGCGAACAAGACTCGGTTTCAAAGGACCATATGAGAAACTGAAAGATGATTGGCCAGAATTTGTGAAGCAAAAGATATCAAGCAGTTCATTCAAATATCGAAACAAAATAAGGAAAATGCGGCTAAGAAGGAGTACAATCATGTTATGGGGCCGGAGGGTATCGCATTTGGGTGCCTAGGTTGGAGAAGATGGAGAACGAGTGAGGCGCGAGAATCCGTCCAGTGCGGAGGATGGGACCCAAGGGCCAAAAGCTGGTGAAACGGGCATGGGGAACGCTGAACCGGAGGCAGGGGAGTGTGTTTACCGGGCAAATTACTTAAACCCACCCAAGCCCTTATTGACGCAATGAAGGATGCTCAACAGGGGAAGATCAAGTTCAACAGAGAGAACGACGCTCTGACAAAAGCCCTCGGGAATCCTGAACACGGAGGACGTGTACGAGGCATGGGGCACATTCCGTGGAAAATAGGGTTCCCCCAGAACGATGACCCGTCTGATTCTGAAGCCGTAAGAGAAAGATGGATCGGGAAGCGGATGTTGTGGCGCGGTTGGCATCGAAATGGATGTGATGAAGAAAACCATGAGTGTACTAGTAGCCGAAAGAGATGCAGCTCGGGTGCAGCATGAAGATCATCCAGCGGATCTCGGAAGCCAGCAGCGGAGAAGCAGCGTGGCTTCCACGGAGGCCCCACCGGCTGGTGCAGATGCACCGACGATCGAAATTACTGCACCGGAGCCTCTGGTGATCGAAATTACTGCACGGAGCCTCGGTGGTCGAAATTACTGCACCGAGCCTCCTCGCTACCCGTGGGCGATATAAAGGAGATGAAAGAATGTCATCTGTATTATCCTATCGGGAACATGTCCATGAAGGTAGCCATCGGCGATGCTTTACCATGTTTACCGAGCACTCCACCACAACAACCCCATTCAAGATGGCTATGCTCGTGTCACGATGGAGCACATAGTCCAAGGGTTTGAGGACACGAGATTGACATTGCTACACCTGAAGGGGAGAAAAGACTTGGAGATGTCAAGCGCCATTACATTCTATGGCAAAAGAAGTTTATCAAGTTTCCAGGCGAGGCGCCAAGGACAACAAGTCCACCCCCCTACGGTGGTGGTGGTGGCGGTGGCGGTGGTGGTGGTGGTGGTGGTGGTGGCGGTTCACCTACACCTCCGTCACATCAGCCGACGCCGCCCCGATCCACAACGTCCGTGGTGATCATCCGCCGCCCCGATCCTCGTCCGGCGGGTGATCAGACGCCGCCCCCAATCCACCTACGGCAAAGAAGCAGAAGCAGTCCTGGATTATTAACCCGGACCCTTATGTACCTAAGACCACAAAGGTACGAGCCATCATGAAGCCTCTCCCCACAAGGCCTTGGGAGCGTAGTGCCGAAAGCAAGTCGACGCGCCGCTGCTGCTGATTTGGAGAAATGGAAGGCGGACTGCAAGAAGAAAAAAGAGCCCGAGCCCAAGCCAAGATTTTCGATGAGCAAAAGAAGTGGGCTAAGTCATTTTTGAGCACACCGTCCCAAGCCACGAAGAATCGCTTAACGACTATGCACGTGAACTTGCGAGCAGGCACTCATGTTCAAGGAGAACAAAGAGCGGAGAAGGCCGAAAGTAAAAAAGCGGAAACAAGTTGCCCAGCTCGGGAACAAAGTAAACAATCGATTGCCCGCTTATAGTGGAAGCCTTCTATCCGGATGCCCCGAGATCACACAAGCTGCGGCAGCCTGAGGATTGATCAGAACGCAGTGCGAGAACAAGCGGCCAACTTAGGTATTACTCTTCGTGAACTATTAGGCCTTGATGAGTTGCGGTGAAGGAGGTAGTAATTACATATGTCAAGAATGGGCCTCTCGTCGAGCTCTTGAGAAAAGGATCTACCTGCCCAAATGAAACGTCTGCTGAATTGGTAAAAGGGTTACATAAAAAATAAAAACGCCAAAGAATATATTTATGCGGAAGTTAGACATGAGCATCACTTCAAACATTACTATGTACAAATTGAACTGAGTGAATTGTTCCAGCTTTTCAATCTGCGCGAGCTCGACAAATCTATCATCAGTTGCTACGTTCTGTAAGTGATTTATTAATTTCTACCCCATCTCGTTCATATTGCCTGCACTATATATATGTCCTAACTATATTGTTGTGTCCGCTATTATACATGCGAATGAAGATTAAGGAATGCGAGTAAGGAACATCCATGATGTTGGGTTCATTGACCCACGATCGTTAATGGAATTGTGTTGCAGCATTACCCCGCCGACGTGGAGGCGGACTGTGGCGTTTCTTACAAAGCAGGAACTCAAAAGTGATATTCTATTTCCTTACCATTTTGGGTGAGTGTTTACATCTTGAGCACATTGTCTTTTGTTTACTCCATGCATGGTATGTGGCGGCTAATCGATGAGTTATGCATGACGTCTTGTGCATGTATCGTGTCCGCAGTTCCACCGGATTCTGCTAGTAATTAAATTAACACCTCGTAATGTCTCGTCCACGACTCTCTGAATAAGGATCCAAAGCTTTGGGGCGACATGAGAAAAATGCTGCGAAGTAATTATTTTCATTCATTTGCGCTCTATATCGATCGGCCTATTTCGTTCATTTCCTAATATCAAGTAACTAATAACTCTCTTGTTCATTTAATTTTCTTTGCCTCGTAGGGTTTGGAGACGGTTCGTAGATACAAAGGTCGGTGAATTCAAAAAGAGCTAGAATTCAAAATATTAAAGCCTAAGAATCTTTGGGGATATTCAGCCACCGTTGACCAATCTAGGTGGATACTATGTTCGTGAGATGATCCGAGATACACCTCTGGCGGGTTGATCCGAGTGATACCAATGCTCGGAGGAATAACCTCCGTGGATGCTTAGTCCGAAGCTCGCTTCCGACCACTTCAAGAGGAACTAGCTGGATGGTTCAGCAGGAAGTCCTCCATCCTAAAGGAGAACACTATCACGAGGACGTAGAACTTTATATGGATTAAATCATGTATGGAAACTTGTTCAAAATTGTATATGGTCATCCGATGATATTGAATATATATTGTATATTCCTCTTGAATTCTTTTGGTTCTAATTTCAAATTTATTTGAAATTGTACATTCATATGCATGTATGTAGTACCGTAGAATATATGAAACTCCTTCAAAATTAAAATAAAGCACAAAAGAAATAAAACAATACAAATTAAACAGAAAACAGGTTTAGGGGGCTAAAACCCTAAACTGCAAGCGGCCTTTAGTCGCGGTTGGCGAAGAACCGCGACTAAAGGTCCTCCGCCCGACGACACCTGGCGCCCACGGGACGGGCCGTTAGTCGCGTTCTTAAGCAGCCGCGACTAAAGGTGGGGCTTTAGTCGCTTATTTGGTCGCGATTCGCAGCCGCGACTAATGGCAGTTGCGAACCGCGACCAAAGGCCTTTTTTCCACCAGTGGATCAAGTGCTAAGCTAACGGGATGGGTCATGTCAATCACATCATTCTCCTAATGATGTGATCTCATTAATCAAATGACAACACATGTCTATGGTTAGGAAACATAACCATCTTTGATTAATGAGCTAGTCAAGTAGAGGCATACTAGTGACTATATGTTTGTCTATGTATTCACACATGTATCATGTTTCCGGTTAATACAATTCTAGCATGAATAATAAACATTTATCATGATATGAGGAAATGAATAATAACTTTATTATTGCCTCTAGGGCATATTTCCTTCAGAACTATGTATTGTATGATGATTGTTCTAATGGTCCCTAGTTGATAAGGTTATGCGGACACAAATCCTTGACTATTATACGACTTGGTTGATGACTATGTTTCACAGGTCATGTGCATGGAAATGCTAAACCGATAGTATGGGCTCGGGAATGGAAATCACCGAGTTGGACAGACCCACTTTGAGACGCAGCGAGATATAGTCATCTGTTAGTCTCAAGTACAATGTTTATGCCATGTCCTAGACCTGAGGTCCTTGCCTGTTCTCGGGATGAGAATCGACTCACTTAGGGTCTATCAAACGCTACTCCGTAATTGGGTAGTTATAAAGGTAGCTTTTGGGTGAGTCATGAAACATACCGCAAGACATGGTTGACCAAGATGGGATTTTCCCCTTCTATTTGGAGAGATATTCTTTGGGCCCTCTCGAGTGATCAGATTTAGAAAGCATGGCCATGCGACTTGGGTTAAGTGTTAACCCAGTTCGAGAATCTGTATCACAGTTTTGTGAAGAGAGGTCGAGCTATCACAAGGGTGACAAGTACTCGCCTTGATCTCGACAACAAATATCGCGAGGCAAAAGGAATGATGCATATGACACATTGCCGAGGTTCATCAAACGACTTTATGCACACATGGGAGTTGGCACGTTCTGCTCGGAGCCGCTACCAACTATCGACTCTGGTCATGTCCATGTGTACGTGAACCTATAGGGTCGCACACTTAAGCGGTTATAGCCCGTACAGATTGGATCTAAGTGGAAATGGACGCAGACTCCTAGTGGGCTCAAGTGTTGAGCCCACCTCGAAGGTCTATATAAAGGGGAGTGGGCGCACCACTAAGGGCAAATCTTTCCAACCCTCGATAGCCGTCGCCACTCCCCCGCCCATGACGTGCGACCGGACCTAGCAGTCCGCCGCCCGCCGCTGCACCCCGCACATGTGGATACCTTGGAGGCATCGCATGTGCGGTGCTTGGACGAATCGTTTGAGGGAACCGCGAGGTGCCGTTCACGGGGGATCACCGTTCGTGGGTCTTCGCTGTTCACGAGAGATTGGCAACAAGAGGAGGAGACGGGCCGTGAGATCGACTACACACATCACCAACTCTACTTCCGTTGCGGTGACTGCGCGTCTAGTGGTAAACCCGATCACGTAATCTATTTCTAGGAGCATGATCTTGGGTGCACGGTAGAAAATTTTATTTGCCCCTAGCGTAGCGTAGCGCGTGTTCCAATAGTGGTATCAAAGCCTCCGCTGTGTGGTGATAGATTTGATGATATTCATATGAGATATGTAGATCGATTTAGGTGCGGGTTGATGAGATCGGCCTCACACGTCAGTGTTGAAGGTTGGTTTCGTGATCTTGTTTCCGTGATCGTGACGCAGAGGTCATGACACGAGTTACCCCTACCGGTCGGTATCCGCCATCGGGGTAGCCAGTGGAACGTAAATCTGGATGTAGCACGCGAAGATATTTGAGATTGATCGAATCGGAACATAGATCAACACCGTGGAAATGTAATTTCCACAGTGTTGAAATCTGTTGGAGCGGTCTCGGTAAAACGGTTGTAACTTTTGCATATGAACTCTGTTTTTGCTCCACGACCTATCAAACTGAAGCTAACAAAAAGTTGGATTAGTGAAGAAATTTCAGAACGAGATTTCGGTGATTCTGGCAAGGGAAAAATCTGCTTGGAAAATAGAGTTTTGGGAGGTTTTATCTTTGGCGGTAGAACGCCTGACTTGTTTTTGCAGGGGATGCTTGTGATTTGGTATAGCCCATGAATGTTGCTTGTGTATTATTGTTTCATGACCTATGTGTCACGAGTGCGGCAAACGGTAGGAGCCATATGGTTGTCCCATAATGACATGTGTGCCAACATGAGAAGCCATGTAATGTAATTTACTTTCAGTAGCTATTTGTTTGTAATAGCATAATATCTTATGTAACACTTGGCGGTTGATACCATGGTGTGGAGATGGAGATCACCACGAGGACAACCATGCATGTGAAGGAAATATGCCCTAGAGGCAATAATAAAGTTATTATTTATTTCCTCATATCATGATAAATGTTTATTATTCATGCTAGAATTGTATTAACCGGAAACATGATACACGTGTGAATACATAGACAAACATATAGTCACTAGTATGCCTCTACTTGACTAGCTCATTAATCAAAGATGGTTATGTTTCCTAACCATAGGCATGTGTTATCATTTGATTAATGGCATCACATCATTAGGAGAATGATGTGATTGGCATGACCCATTCCGTTAGCCTAGCACTTGATCGTTTAGTATATTGCTATTGCTTTCTTCATGACTTATACATGTTCCTGAAACTATGAGATTATGCAACTCCCGTTTACCGTAGGAACACTTTGGGTGCTACCAAACGTCACAACGTAACTGGGTGATTATAAAGGAGTACTACAGGTGTCTCCAAAGGTAGATGTTGGGTTGGCGTATTTCGTGATTAGGTTTTGTCACTCCGATTGTCGGAGAGGTATCTCTGGGCCCTCTCGGTAATGCACATCACTATAAGCCTTGCAAGCAATGTAGCTAATGAGTTAGTTACATAATGATGCATTACGTAACGAGTAAAGAGACTTGCCGGTAACGAGATTAAACTAGGTATTGGATACCGACGATCGAATCTCGGGCAAGTAACATACCGATGACAAAGGGAACAACGTATGTTGTATTGCGGTTTGACCGATAAAGATCTTCGTAGAATATGTAGGAACCAATATGGGCATCCAGGTTCTGCTATTGGTTATTGACCGAGAATAGTTCTAGGTCATGTCTACATAGTTCTCGAACCAGTAGGGTCCGCACGCTTAACGTTACGATGACAGTTTTATTATGAGTTTATAAGTTTTGATGTACCGAAGTTTGTTCGGAGTCCCGGATGTGATCACGGACATGATGAGGAGTCTTGAAATGGTCGAGACATAAAGTTTGATATATTGGACGACTATATTCGGACACCGGAAGTGTTCCGGGCGTTTTCGGAGAAAACCAGAGTGACGGAGGGTTACCGGAACCCCCCCGGGGAGAGTTAATGGGCCACATGGGCCTTAGTGGGAAGAGAGAGGGGCGGCCAGGGTGGGCTGCGCGCCCCCTCTCCCTCTGGTCCGAATTGGACTTGGAGGGGGGCGGCGCCTGAAGGAAATATGCCCTAGAGGCAATAATAAAGATATTATTTATTTCCTCATATCATGATAAATGTTTATTATTCATGCTAGAATTGTATTAACCGGAACATGATACATGTGTGAATACATAGACAAACATAGTGTCACTAGTATGCCTCTACTTGAACTAGCTCATTGATCAAAGATGGTTATGTTTCCTAACCATAGGCATGTGTTGTCATTTGATTAATGGGATCACATCATTAGGAGAATGATGTGGTTGACTTGACACATTCCGTTAGCTTAGCACTTGATCGTTTAGTATGTTGCTATTGCTTTCTTCATGACTTATACAAAGTTCCTGCAACTATGAGATTGTGCAACTCCCGTTTACCGGAGGAACACTTTGTGTGCTACCAAACGTCACAACGAATCGGGTGATTATAAAGGTGCTCTCTGGTGTCTCCGAAGGTACATGTTGAGTTGGCATAATTCGAGATTAGGTTTTGTCACTCCGATTGTCGAGAGGTATCTCTGGGCCCTCTCGGTAATACTCATCACCTAAGTCTTGCAAGCATTGTAACTAATGAGTTAGTTATGAGATGATGTATTACGAACGAGTAAAGAGACTTGCCATGAACGAGATTGAACTAGGTATTGGATACCGACGATCGAATCTCGCAAGTAACATACCGATGACAAAGGAACAACGATGTTGTTATGCGGTTTGACCGATAAAGATCTTCAGTAGAATATGTAGGAACCAATATGAACATCTAGGTTCCGCTATTGGTTATTGACCGAGAATAGTTCTAGGTCATGTCTACATAGTTCTCGAACCCGTAGGGTCCGCACGCTTAACGTTATGATGACATTTTATTATGAGTTTATAAGTTTTGATGTACGAAGGTTGTTCGAGTCCGGATGTGATCACGGACATGACGAGGAGTCTCGAAATGGTCGAGACATAAAGATTGATATATTGGATGACTATATTCGACACGAAGTGTTCCGGTGTTTTCAAGAAAACCGAGTATCGGAGGGTTACCGAACCCCCGGAAGTAATGGGCCTTGATGGGCCCTATTGGGAGAGAGAGGGCCGCCAGGAAAGTGGCGCACCCTCCCTTGAGTCCGAATAGGACAAGGAAGGGGGCGCGCCTTGCCTTCCCCTCTCCCACTCCTTCCTTCCCCTCCTTCTTGGAATAGGAAGGGAGGAAACCTACTGGAGTAGGTTTCCCCCTCCTAGGGCGCCCCTCCCCTTAGGCCGCCCCTCCTCCTCTCCCCTTTATATACGGGGCGGGGTGCACCCATAGACACACAAGTTGATCTACGGATCGTTCCTTAGCCGTGTGCGGTGCCCCCTCCACCATATTCCACCTCGGTCATATCGTCGCAGAGTTTAGGCGAAGCCTGCGCGATAGAACATCATCATCGCCACCATGCCGTCGTCTTGTGGAACTCATCCCGACGCTCGCTGGATTGGAGTCCGGGGGCGCCATCGAGCTGGACGTGTGCTGAACACGGAGGTGCCGTACGTTCGGTGCTTGGATCGGTCGATTCGTGAAGACGTACGACTACATCAACCATGTTGTCATAACGCTTCCGCTTACGGTCTACGAGGGTACATGGACAACACTCTCCCCTCTCGTTGCTATGTCATCACCATGATCTTGCGTGTGCGTAGGATTTTTTTTGAAATTACTACGTTCCCCAACAGTGGCATCCGAGCCTAGGTTTTATGGTTTGATGTTATATGCACGAGTAGAACACAAGTGAGTTGTGGGCGATACAAGTCATACCGCTTACCAAAGATGTCATACTTTGGTTCGGCGGTATTGTTGGATGAAGCGGCCCGGACCGACATTACGCGTACGCTTACGCGAGACTGGTTTTACCGCCGTGCTTTGCACACAAGTGACTAGCGGGTGTCAATTTCTCCAACTTTAGTTGAACCGAGTGTGGCTACGCCCGGTCCTTGCGAAGGTTAAAACAGCATCAACTTGACAAATTATCGTTGTGGTTTTGATGCGTAGGTGAGATTGATTCTTGCTTAAGCCCGTAGCAGCCACGTAAAACTTGCAACAACAAAGTAGAGGACGTCTAACTTGTTTTTGCAGGGGCATGTTGTGATGTGATATGGCCAAGACGTGATGCTATATTTTATTGTATGAGATGATCATGTTTTGTAACCGGTTATCGGCAACTGGCAGGAGCCATATGGTTGTCGCTTTATTGTATGAAATGCAAACGCCCTGTAATTGCTTTACTTTATCACTAAGCGGTAGCGATAGTCGTAGAAGCAGTAGATGGCGTAAACGACAACGATGCTACAATGGAGATCAAGGTGTCGCGCAGGTGACGATGGTGATCACGACGGTGCTTAGGAGATGGAGATCACAAGCACAAGATGATGATGCCATATCATATCACTTATATTGATTGCATGTGATATTTATCCTTTATGCATCTTATCTTGCTTTGATCGACGGTAGCATTTTAAGATGATCTCTCACTAAAATTATCAAGAAGTGTTCTCCCTAAGTATGCACCATTGCCAAAGTTCGTCGTGCCCAGACACCACGTGATGATCGGGTGTGATAAGCTCTACGTCCATCTACA
Organism: Aegilops speltoides; assembly: GCA_021437245.1. Lineage (NCBI taxonomy): Eukaryota > Viridiplantae > Streptophyta > Magnoliopsida > Poales > Poaceae > Aegilops > Aegilops speltoides. The sequence goes on from CM038142.1 coordinate 37,178,230, forward strand.
ACAGGTGCAAGCCAGTTTTTGCACACGCAGAATACTCAGGTTAAACTTGACGAGCCTAGCATATGCAGATATGACCTCGGAACACGGAGACCGAAAGGTCGAGCGTGAATCATATAGTAGATATGATCAGCATAAGATGTTCACCATTGAAAACTACTCCATCTCACGTGATGATCGGTTATGGTTTAGTTGATTTGGATCACGTGATCACTTAGATGACTAGAGAGATGTCTGTCTAAGTGGGAGTTCTTAAGTAATATGATTAATTGAACTTAAATTTATCATGAACTTAGTACCTGATAGTATTTTGCTTGTCTATGTTTGTTGTAGATAGATGGCTCGTCTTTGTTGTTCCATTGAATTTTAATGCGTTCCTTGAGAAAGCTAAATTGAAAGATGATGGTAGCAATTACACGGATCGGGTCCGTAACGAGGATTATCCTCATTGCTGCACGTAAGAATTACGCCCCGAAGCACCGCTGGGTGCCGAACTGCTTGCAGAGCAACACCGAGATGTTATGAACGTCTGGCAGAGCAAAGCTGATGACTACTCTATAGTTCAGTGTGCCATGCTTTACGGCTTGGAACAAGGTCTTCAACGACGTTTTGAACATCATGGAGCATATGAGATGTTCCAGGAGTTGAAGTTAATATTTCAAGCAAATGCCCGGATTGAGAGATATGAAGTCTCCAATAAGTTCTACAGCTGCAAGATGGAGGAGAATAGTTCTGTCAGTGAGCATATACTCAAAATGTCTGGGTATAATAATCACTTGATTCAACTAGGAGTTAATCTTCCGGATGATAGCGTCATTGACAGAATTCTCCAATCACTGCCACCAAGCTACAAGAGCTTTGTGATGAACTATAATATGCAAGGGATGAACAAGACTATTCCCGAGCTCTTCGCAATGCTAAAGGCTGCGGAGGTAGAAATCAAGAAGGAGCATCAAGTGTTGATGGTCAATAAGACCACTAGTTTCAAGAAAAAGGGCAAAGGGAAGAAGAAGGGGAACTTCAAGAAGAACAGCAAGAAAGTTGCTGCTCAAGAGAAGAAACCCAAGTCTGGACCTAAGCCTGAAACTGAGTGCTTCTACCGCAAGCGATCGTCATTTGAAGCGGAACTGCCCCAAGTATTTGGCGGATAAGAAGGATGGCAAAGTGAACAAAGGTATATGTGATATACATGTTATTGATGTGTACCTAACTAGAGATCATAGTAGCACCTGGGTATTTGATACTGGTTCTGTTGCCAATATTTGCAACTCGAAACAGGCACTACGGAATAAGCGAGCACTGGCCAAGGACGAGGTGACGATGCGCGTGGGAAACGGTTCCAAAGTCGATGTGATCGCAGTCGGCATGCTACCTCTACATCTACCTTCGGGATTAGTTTTAGACCTGAATAATTGTTATTTGGTGCCAGCATTGAGCATGAACATTATATCTGGATGTTGTTTGATGCGAGACGGTTATTCATTTAAATCAGAGAGTAATGGTTGTTCTATTTATATGAGTAATATCTTTTATGGTCATGCACCCTTGAAGAGTGGTCTATTTTTATTGAATCTCGATAGTAGTGATACACATATTCATAATGTTGAAGCCGAAAGATGCAGAGTTGATATTAATAGTGCAACTTATTTGTGGCACTGCCGTTTAGGTCATATCGGTGTAAAGCGCATGAAGAAACTCCATACTGATGGACTTTTGGAATCACTTGATTATGAATCACTTGGTACTTGCGAACCGTGCCTCATGGGCAAGATGACTAAAACACCGTTCTCCGGTACTATGGAGAGAGCAACAGATTTGTTGGAAATCATACATACAAATGTATGTGGTCCGATGAATGTTGAAGCTCATGGCGGATATCGTTATTTTCTCACCTTCACAGATGATTTAAGCAGATATGGGTATATCTACTTAATGAAGCATAAGTCTGAAACATTTCAAAAGTTCAAAGAATTTCAGAGTGAAGTGGAAAATCATCGTAACAAGAAAATAAAGTTTCTACGATCTGATCGTGGAGGAGAATATTTGAGTTACGAGTTTGGTCTACATTTGAAACAATGTGGAATAGTTTAAGAACTCACGCCACCTGGAACACCACAAAGAAATGGTGTGTCCGAACGTCGTAATCGTACTTTACTAGATATGGTGCGATCTATGATGTCTCTTACTGATTTACCGCTATCGTTTTGGGGTTATGCTTTAGGGACGGCCGCATTCACAATAAATACGGCACCATCTAAATCCATTGAGACGACACCTTATGAACTATGGTTTGGCAAGAAACCAAAGTTGTCGTTTCTTAAAGTTTGGGGCTGTGATGCTTATGTGAAGAAACTTCAACCAGATAAGCTCGAACCCAAATCGGAGAAATGTGTCTTCATAGGATACCCAAAAGAGACTGTTGGGTACACCTTCTATCACAGATCCGAAGGCAAGACATTCGTTGCTAAGAATGGATCCTTTCTAGAGAAGGAGTTTCTCTCGAAAGAAGTGAGTGGGAGGAAAGTAGAACTTGATGAGGTAATCAGTACTGCTCCCTTATTGGAAAGTAGTTCATCACGTAAATCAGCTCCCGTGACAAATACACCAATTAGTGAGGAAGCTAATGATATTGATCATGAAACTTCGATCAAGTGTCTCTTCGAACCTCGTGGTCTACCAGAGTAAGATCCGCACTGAGTGGTACGGTAATCCTGTTCGGAAGTCATGTTACTTGACCATGATGAACCTACGAACTATGAGGAAGCGATGATGAGCCCAGATTCCGCAAAATGGCTAGAGGCCATGAAATCTGAGATGGGATCCATGTATGAGAACAAAGTATGGACTTTGGTTGACTTGCCCGATGATCGGCAAGCCATTGAGAATAAATGGATTTTTAAGAAGAGGACTGACGTTGATGGTAATGTAACTGTCTATAAAGCTCGACTTGTTGCAAAAGGTTTTCGTCAAGTTCAAGGGGTTGACTACGATGAGACTTTCTCACCCGTAGCGATGCTTAAGTCTATCCGAATCATGTTAGCGATTGCCGCATTTTATGATTATGAGATTTGGCAGATGGATGTCAAAACTGCATTCCTGAATGGATTTCTGGAAGAAGAGTTGTATATGATGCAACCAGAAGGTTTTGTTGATCCTAAAGGAGCTAACAAAGTGTGCAAGCTCCAGCGATCAATCTATGGTCTGGTGCAAGCATCTCGGAGTTCGAATAAACGCTTTGATAGTGTGATCAAAGCATATGGTTTTATACAGACTTTTGGAGAAGCCTGTATTTACAAGAAAGTGAGTGGGAGCTCTGTAGCATTTCTAATATTATATGTGGATGACATATTGTTGATTGGAAATGATATAGAATTTCTGGATAGCATAAAAGGATACTTGAATAAAAGTTTTTCAATGAAAGACCTCGGTGAAGCTGCTTACATATTGGGCATCAAGATTTATAGAGATAGATCAAGACGCTTAATAGGACTTTCACAAAGCACATACCTTGATAAAATTTTGAAAAAGTTCAAAATGGATCAGGCAAAGAAACGGTTCTTGCCCGTGCTTCAAGGTGTGAAGTTGAGCAAACTCAATGCCCGACCACAGCAGAAGAAAGAGAGAAAATGAAAGATGTTCCCTATGCTTCAGCCATAGGCTCTATCATGTATGCAATGCTGTGTACCAGACCTGACGTATGCTTAGCAATAAGCTTGGCAGGAAGGTACCAAAGTAATCCAGGAGTGGATCACTGGACAGCGGTCAAGAACATCCTGAAATACCTGAAAAGGACTAAGGTATGGTTTCTCGTATATGGAGGTGACAAAGAGCTAGTCGTAAATGGTTACGTCAATGCAAGCTTTGACACTGATCCGGATGATTCTAAATCGCAAACCGGATACGTGTTTTTATTAAACGGTGGAGTTGTAAGTTGGTGCAGTTCTAAACAAAGCGTCGTAGCGGGATCTACATGTGAAGTGGAGTACATAGCTGCTTTGGAAGCAGCGAATGAAGGAGTCTGGATGAAGGAGTTCATTTCCGATCTAGGTGTCATACCGAGTGCATCGGGACCAATGAAGATCTTCTATGACAACACTGGTGCAATTGCCTTGGCAAAGGAATCCAGATTTCACAAGAGGACCAAGCACATCAAGAGATGCTTCAATTCCATTCGGGACCAAGTCCAAGTGGAAGACATAGAGATTTGCAAGATACATACGGATCTGAATGTTGCAGACCCATTGACTAAGCCTCTCTCACGAGAAAAACATGATCAGCACCAAGACTCCATGGGTGTTAGAATCATTACTATGTAATCTAGATTATTGACTCTACTGCAAGTGGGAGACTGAAGGAAATATGCCCTAGAGGCAATAATAAAGTTATTATTTATTTCCTCATATCATGATAAATGTTTATTATTCATGCTAGAATTGTATTAACCAGAAACATGATACATGTGTGAATACATAGACAAACATATAGTCACTAGTATGCCTCTACTTGACTAGCTCATTAATCATAGATGGTTATGTTTCCTAACCATAGGCATGTGTTGTCATTTGATTAATGGGATCACATCATTAGGAGAATGATGTGATTGACATGACCCATTCCGTTAGCCTAGCACTTGATCGTTTAGTATATTGCTATTGCTTTCTTCATGACTTATACATGTTCCTGAAACTATGAGATTATGCAACCCCCGTTTACTGGAGGAACACTTTGGGTGCTACAAACCTCACAACGTAACTGGGTGATTATAAAGGAGTACTACAGGTGTCTCCAAAGGTAGATGTTGGGTTGGCGTATTTCAAGATTAGGTTTTGTCACTCCGATTGTCGGAGCGGTATCTCTGGGCCCTCTCGGTAAGGCACATCACTACAAGCCTCTGGGCCCTCTTACGTAACGAGTAAAGAGACTTGCCGGTAACGAGATTGAACTAGGTATTGGATACCGACGATCGAATCTCGGGCAAGTAGCATACCGATGACAAAGGGAACAACGTATGTTGTTATGCGGTTTGACCGATAAAGATCTTCGTAGAATATGTAGGAACCAATATGGGCATCCAGGTTCCGTTATTGGTTATTGACCGAGAATAGTTCTAGGTCATGTCTACATAGTTCTCGAACCCGTAGGGTCCGCACGCTTAACGTTACGATGACAGTTTTATTATGAATTTATTAGTTTTGATGTACTGAAGTTTGTTCGGAGTCCCGGATGTGATCACGGACATGACGAGGAGTCTCGAAATGGTTGAGACATAAAGATTGATATATTGGACGACTATATCCGGACACCGGAAGTGTTCCGGACGTTTTCGGAGAAAACTAGAGTGCCGGAGGGTTACCGGAACCCCCCCCCCCCGGGAGAGTTAATGGGCCACATGGGCCTTAGTGGGAACAGAGAGGGGCAGCCAGGGTGGGCCGCGCGCCCCCTCTCCCTCTAGTCCGAATTGGACTACGAGGGGGGGCGGCGCCCCCCTCTTTACTTCCCCCTCTCCCCCTTCCTTCCCCATCCTAGTAGGAGTAGGAAAGGGGGAGTCCTACTCCTACTAGGAGGAGGACTCCTCCTCCTGGCGCGCCCCCCTTGGGCCGGCCGGCCTCTTTCCTTGCTCCTTAATATACGGGGGCGGGGGCACCCCATAGACACACAAGTTGATCTACGGATTGTTCCTTAGCCGTGTGCGGTGCCCCCCTCCACCATATTCCACCTCGGTCATATCGTCACGGAGTTTAGGCGAAGCCCTGCACTGGTAGAGCATCATCATCGTCACCACGCCGTCGTGCTGATGGAACTCATCCCCGAAGCTTTGCTGGATCGGAGCCCGGGGATCGTCATCGAGTTGAACGTGTGCTGAACTCGGAGGTGCCGTACGTTCGATGCTTGGATCGGTCGGATCGTGAAGACGTACGAATACATCAACCGCGTTGTGCTAACGCTTCCGCTTACGGTCTACGAGGGTACGTGGACAACACTCTCCCCTCTCGTTGCTATGCCATCACCATGATCTTGCGTGTGCGTAGGAAATTTTTTGAAATTACTACGTTCCCCAACAGCATGGAGATGGAGATCACTGATAACCCGCAAGTATACGGGATAGTTGTAGCCTCTTTTTATAAGTAAGAGTGTCGAACCCAACGGGGAGCTAAAGGTAGAACAAATACTCTCTCAAGTCCTATCGGCCAATGATACGACTCTACACACGCTTGACGTTCACTTTACCTAGAACAAATATGAAACTAGAAGTACTTTGTAGATGTTGTTGGATAGGTTTGCAAGATAATATAGAACACGTAAATAAAAAGTAGGGGCTGTTTAGATAAAGAAGCAATAAAGTAAGTATTAGTAGAGAGCTTTTTGTTACGAGAAAGTTATTTGTCCAAGGCAATCGATAACTAGATCGGTAATCACTGTTGCAATTCTATTTGAGGGAGAGGCATAAGCTAGCATACTTTCTCTACTTGGATCATATGCACTTATGATTGGAACTCTAGCAAGCATCCGCAAATACTAAAGATTCATTAAGGTAAAACCCAACCATAGCATTAAAGTATCAAGTCCCCTTTTATCCCATACGCAACAATCCCCTTACTCGGGTTTGTGTTTCAGTCACTCACGCAACCCACTATAAGCAAATCATGAATGCATTGCAACACCCTACAGCGGGAATCCCTCACGCTTGCATGACACGGAGGGCACCATAGGACAACACCAATAATAAAACATGTAACTCAAACCAATCACGATCATCAATTAACCCGTAGGACAAAACGGATCTACTCAAACATCATAAGATAGCCATACATCATTGGGAAATAATATATAGCGTTGAGCACCATGTTTAAGTAGAGATTACAGCGGGTAAGAGAGAGGTTACACCGCTGCATAGAGGGGGGAACAGTTGGTGATGAAGGCGGTGAAGTTGTTGGTGAAGATCGCGGTGATGATGATGGCCCCCGGCAGCGCTACGGCGCCACTGGAAGCAAGGGGGAGAGGGCCCCCCTTCTTCTTCTTCTTCCTTGACCTTCTCCCAAGATGGGAGAAGGGTTTTCCCTCTGGTCCTTGGCTCCCATGGCGTGGAAGGGGCGAGAGGCCCTCCGAGATTGGATCTATCTCTCTGTTTATGCGTTCTCACATTCTACCCCTTCACCGTTTCTTAAATATCCGGAGATCCGTAACTCCGATTGGGGTGAATCTTTCGCCCAGATCTTTCTCATAAAATTAGCTTTCTTGCACCAAAAGAAGAGTGTCAACTGCCTTACGGGTGGCCCACGAGAGCCCAGGGCGCGCCTGCCTCCCTGGGACGCGGCCCCCTGTCTCGTGGCCACCCCGGACACTGTTTCGCGTTGATTTTACTTCCCAAAAATTATAAATATTCCAAAAAAAATCTCCGTCCGTTTTTATCCCGTTCGGACTCCGTTTGATATTGGGTTTCTGCGAAACAAAAAACATGCAACAGACAGGAACTAGCACTAGGCACTAGGTCAATATGTTAGTCCCAAAAAATAGTATAAAAAGTTGCCAAAAGTATATAAAAGTTGAATAATATTGGCATGGAACAATCAAAAAATTTAGATACGATGGAGACGTATCAGCATCCCCAAGCTTAATTCCTGCTCGTCCTCGAGTAGGTAAATGATAAAAAAAGATAATTTTTTATGCGGAATGCTACCTAGCATAATCTTGATCATATGTCTAATCATGGCATGAATATTAAGACACGAGTGATTCAAAGCAATAGTCTATCATTTGACATAAAAACAATAATACCTCGAGCGTACCAATAAAGCAATCATGTCTTTTCAAAACAACATGGCCAAAGAAAGTTATCCCTACAAAATCATATAGTCTGGTTGTTGCTCTATCTTCAACACACAAAGTATTTAATCATGCACAACACCGATGACAAGCCAAGCAATTGTTTCATACTTTAATAATCTCAAACCTTTTCAACTTTCACACAATACATGAGCATGAGCCATGGACATAGCACTATAGGTGGAATAGAATATGATGGTGGAGGTTATGTGGAGAAGACAAAAAAGGAGAAAGTCTCACATCGACTAGGCGTATCAACGGTCTATGGAGATGCCCATCAATAGATATCAATGTGAGTGAGTAGGGATTGCCATGCAGCGGATGCACTAGAGCTATAAGTGTATGAAAGCTCAAACTGAAAACTAAGTGGGAGTTCATCCAACTTGCTTGCTCATGAAGACATCGGGCATTTGAGGAAGCCCATTATCAGAATATACAAGCCAAGTTCTATAATGAAAATTCCCACTAGTATATGAAAGTGAAAGCATAGGAGGCTCTCTCTATGAAGAACATGGTGCTACTTTGAAGCACAAGTGTGGTAAAAGGATAGTAACATTGCCCCTTCTCTCTTTTTCTCTCATTTTTTCTTTTTTTTTAATTTTTTTTTCTTTCTTTTTGGTGGGCTTCTTTGGCCTCTTTTTTTATTTGGGCTCCTTTGGCCTCTTTTATTTTTCATAAAGTCCAGAGTCTCATCCCGACTTGTGGGGGAATCATAGTCTCCATCATCCTTTCCTCATTGGGGCAATGCTCTAATAATGATGATCATCACACTTTTATTTACTTACAACTCAATATCTAGAACAAAGATATGACTCTATATGAATGCCTCCGGCGCTGTACCGGGATGTGTAATGATCTAGCGTAGCAATGACATCAAAAAACGGACAAGCCATGAAAACATCATGCTAGCTATCTTATGATCATGCAAAGCAATATGACAATTAAAAGCTCAAATCATGTATATGATGATGATGAAAGTTGCATGGCAATATATCTCGGAATGGCTATGGAAGTGCCATGATAGGTAGGTATGGTGGCTGTTTTGAGGAAGATATAGGAGGCTTATGTGTGATAGAGCGTATCGTATCACGAGGTTTGGATGCACCGGCGAAATCTGCACCAACTCTTGAGGTGAGAAAGGGCAATGCACGGTACCGAAGAGGCTAGCAATGATGGAAGGGTGAGAGTGCGTATAATCCATGGACTCAACATTAGTCATAAAGAACTCATATACTTATTGCAAAAATCTACAAGCCATTGAAAACAAAGTTCTACGCGCATGCTCCTAGGGGGATAGATTGGTAGGAAAAGACCATCGCTTGTCCCCGACCGCCACTCATAAGGAAGGCAATCAATAAATAAAATTGTGCTCCAACTTCATCACAAAGCGGTTCACCATACGTGCATGCTCGGGAATCACAAACCTCTACACAAGTGTTTCTACTAATCCTCAGTCGCCCACTAGCATAACTCTAATATCACCACCTTTATATCGCAAAACTATTGCAAGGAATCAAACATATCATATTCAGTGATCCACAAGTTTATGTAGGATTTTATGACTAACCATGTGAATGACCAATTCCTGTCATCTCTCTAAATAGATATAAGTGAAGCAAGAGAGTTTAATTCTTTCTACAAAAGATATGCCCACGCTCTAACAAAAATAAGTGAAGCAAAAGAGCATTCTACAAATGGCGGTTTTCTATGTAAAGAGAAACAGGCAATCCAAACTTCAAACGATATAAGTGAAGCACGCGAAGCATTCTATAAAGCCATACTCAAAAGATATAAGTGAAGTGCAAAGAGCATTCTATAAATCAACCAAGGACTATCTCATACCAGCATGGTGCATAAAAGAAAAATGAAAACTAAATGCAAAAGACGCTCCAAGACTTGCACATAATGCATGAACGAAACGAATACGAAAACATACTGATACTTGTTGAAGAAAGAGAGGATGCCTTCTGGGGGCATCCCCAAGCTTAGACGCTTGAGTCTCCTTGAATATTTACTTGGGGTGCCTCGGGCATCCCCAAGCTTGAGCTCTTGCCTCTCTTCCTTTTCCTCATATCGAGACCTCCTCGTTTAGACACTTCATCCACACAAAACTTCAACAGAAAACTCGGTAAGATCCGTTAGTATAATAAAGCAAATCACCACTATAAGTACTATTGCAAACCAATTAAAATTTTGTTTTTGCATTGTGTCTACTGTAATATAACCTTTTCATGGCCTAATCCACTGATATAAATTGATAGATTCATCAAAACAAGCAAACTATGCATCAAAAACAGAATCATGAAAAATGTAACAGTCAGAGTAATCTGAACATCCACCATACTTATGGTACCCCAAATATTCTACCAAAATTAGGAAAACTAAACAAGTTGATAGCAAGACAGTGCAAAAGGAATCAGAACCAATTGACATTCCAGTTAAAAATGTAAAATCGAGCACTACAGCCAAAGTTTCTGTCCTGCACTGTACAAACCAACAAGCATTGTAAACATCCTAAAGGCAAACCTTAGCACATTATTTTTATAATACAATGGAATTATACAAGAGGATAATTATTTTTTTGAAAAGTTTCTGTAATCAAGATTCACAAAGTTTCCGTGAGCATGAACAAAGTTCAAGGCTAGCTCCCACTTCAGCAATGCTTGTCTTTCTCACTTTCACTTTCCTTTTTCAAAAGTTTTTAGGTTCCCCTCTTTATTTTTGTGTTTTTAAACTATATAAATGCACTCAACAGAAATAAATGACTCTTTAAAACTTCCGGGTTGTCTCCCTGGTAGCGCTTTCTTTAAAGCTATTAAGCTAGGCATATAGTGCTCAAGTAATGAATCCACCCGGATCCCAAGGTATATCAAAGCCAATTTTAATTAACAATGATTTGCAATTTAGTAGTGAGCACAAAGTAACATATATCAAGCAACAATGAAGTCTAACTCTCTTCCTATGCATCGGCATGTCATAAAAGAACAATTCATGCGCACAAAGTAAAGGCCAATGCATAGTATAAGCAGTTTCTTGCAATTTCATAGTGTTGGAAACATAGAGAGGCGGAGATATAGTTCCTCTCTCATAATAATTGCAAATAGGAGCAGCAAGCACATGCATATTATATTCATCAAAATCATCATGTGCAATGGTAAAAGGCAACCCATCAATATAATCCTTAATAAGCACAAACTTCTCCGACAAAGTGTAGTTGGGAGAATTCAAAAAGATAATAGAACTATCATGCGTGGGTGCAATAGCAACAATTTCATGTTTAACATAAGGAACTATAGCAAGTTCATCTCCATAAGCATAATTCATATTGGCATCTTGGCCACAAGCATAGCAAGCATCATCAAAAGGGGATATTTCAAGAGAATCAACGGGATCATAACAATCATCATAGCAGTCATCATAGCAATCATCCTTCGGTAAGCACGAAGGGAAATCAAACAATGTATGAGTTGAAGAGTTACTCTCATTAGAAGGTGGGCATGGGTAGCTCATCCGCTCTTCCTCCTTTTGTTCTTCGCTCTCCTCATCATCCTTTTCATCCAATGAGCTCACAGTTTCATCAATTTCTTCTTCCATAGCTTCCTGCAAAATATTAGTCTCTTCTTGGACAGTGGAGAATTTCTCAATATATGGTTTAACATAGGCATTAGAAGCATAATTATCATAAAAATATTCAAGTATGGCAAAACTTTCAGATTTGTAAAGAGTAGCATCATACTTTTCAATCAAAGAAGCAATTTCAAAAGCACCCTTAAAAGCAACAAATTCTTCAATTTGTTGAACATCATAGTAATTATAAACACCCTTAGCATACGAAGATACAATTCCATTATCAATAAACTCACATTGGTAGGGAAGGTGTTTCTTAGGGTTTTCATAACAACAAGTAACATCATATATTTCACATAAATTCCAAGCATAGCATTACAAATGTTGAATTTGATCCCATAATAGTTTCCCTTTTTCAGATATACGGTGTCGCACATAACAAGCATGCTCATCTAAAGATTTGCCCTCAACTAAGCTAGTTGGGGTTTCAGCACGAGCACATAGGGATCAAGATGATCCAAGTAAAAGCTTCAGAGTGTGATAGATTTTGAGTGGTTCTTCAACCATTGGAGCAGTAGGTACAACTAATTTTTTGGTATTTTATGCTTCCTACCCATGACTAAAGATAGAAAACAACTAAGGACAGCAAATAAAAATTACTTAGTGATAAAGCAAACAAGCACACACGAGAATATTCACCCCACGCTATGACTCCCCGGCAACGGCGCCTGAAAAAGGTCTTGATAACCCGCAAGTATACGGGATAGTTGTGGCCTCTTTCGACAAGTAAGAGTGTCGAACCCAATGAGGAGCTAAAGGTAGAACAAATACTCTCTCAAGTCCTATCGGCCACTGATACGACTCTACGCACGCTTGACGTTCACTTTACCTAGAACAAGTATGAAACTAGAAGTACTTTGTAGGTGTTGTTGGATAGGTTTGCAAGATAATAAAGAACACGTAAATAAAAAGTAGGGGCTGTTTAGATAAAGAAGCAATAAAGTAAGTATTAGTAGAGAGCTTTTTGTTATGAGAAAGTTATTTGTCCAAGGCAATCGATAACTAGATCGGTAATCACTGTTGCAATTCTATTTGAGGGAGAGGCATAAGCTAACATACTTTCTCTACTTGGATCATATGCACTTATGATTGGAACTCTAGCAAGCATCCGCAAATACTAAAGATTCATTAAGGTAAAACCCAACCATAGCATTAAAGTATCAAGTCCCCTTTTATCCCATACGCAACAATCCCCTTACTCGGGTTTGTGTTTCAGTCACTCACGCAACCCACTATAAGCGAATCATGAATGCATTGCAACACCCTACAACGGGAATCCCTCACGCTTGCGCGACAAAGAGGGCACCATAGGACAGCACCAATAATAAAACATGTAACTCAAACCAATCACGATCATCAATTAACGCATAGGACAAAACGGATCCACTCAAACATCATAAGATAGCCATACATCATTGGGAAATAATATATAGCGTTGAGCACCATGTTTAAGTAGAGATTACAACGAGTAAGAGAGAGGTTACACCGCTGCATAGAGGGAGGAAGAGTTGGTGATGAAGGCGGTGAAGTTGTTGGTGAAGATCGCGGTGATGATGATGGCCCCCGGCAGCGCTCCGGCGCCACCGGAAGCAAGGGGAGAGGGCCCCCCTTCTTCTTCTTCTTCCTTGACCTTCTCCGTATATGGGAGAAGGGTTTCCCCTATGGTCCTTGGCTCCCATGGCGTGGGAGGGGCGAGAGCCCCTCTGAGATTGGATCTATCTCTCTATTTATGCGTTCTCATATTCTACCCCTTCACCATTTCTTAAATATCCGGAGATCCGTAACTCCGATTGGGGTGAATCTTTCGCCCAGATCTTTCTCATAAATTTAGCTTTCTTGCACCAAAAGAAGAGCATCAACCTCCTTACAGGTGGCCCAAGAGAGCCCAGGGCGCGCCTGCCTCCCTGGGGCGCGGCCCCCTGTCTCGTGGCCACCCTGGACACTGTTTCGCGTTGATTTTACTTCCCAAAAATCATAAATATTCCAAAAAAATCTCCGTCTGTTTTTATCCCGTTTGGACTCTTTTTGATATTGGGTTTCTGCGAAACAAAAAACATGTAACAGACAGGAACTGGCATTGGGACTGGATCAATATGTTAGTCCTAAAAAATAGTATAAAAAGTTGCCAAAAGTATATAAAAGTTGAATAATATTGGCATGGAACAATCAAAAATTATAGATACGACGGAGACGTATCAATCACCATGGGCAGACCACACACGTGGAGATGGATATCACCATGCGATGCGAAAAGGGAGCTATACAATATCACACATATATAAACTGCCTGTGAGAGTTTATCCCTTTTATTCACCCTTCTTTTGCATTGTAGATGTTTTAAGTAGGGTGATCCCTCAAAGAATGTCAAGTATAAATGTCTCCCCAATTGAGGGAGTCCTGGACTAAGGGGTCCTCGGGCACCCGGGCTATGTGATGTGGGCCAGACTGATGGGCCATTAAGATACAAGATAGAAGAACCTTCCCCGTGTCCGGATGGGACTCTCCTTTGCGTGGGCGGCAAGCTTGGCATTCAGATCATGTACTTTCCTTCCTCTGTAACCGACTCTGTACAACCCTAGATCGCTCTAGTGTCTATATAAGCTAGAGGGTTTAATCCATAGGGCAAGATCACAATCATACAGGCTAGACATCTAGGGTTTAGTCATTACGATCTCGAGGTAGACCAACTCTTGTAACCCCTATACTCATCAAAGTCAATAAAGCAGGAAGTAGGGTATTACCTCCATTAAGAGGGCTCAAACCTGGGTGAACATCGTGTCCCCTGCCTCCTTGTTACCTTAGACCCTTAGACGCACAGTTCGGGACCCCCTACCTGAGATCTGTCGGTTTTGACACCGACATTGGTGCTTTCATTGAGAGTTCCACTGTGTCGTCACCAAAAGGCTCGATGGCTCCATCAACCATCCACAACAATTCTGCCCTAAGGGAGACCTTTCTCCCCGGCCAAATCTTCATATTTGGTGGCTTCGCACTACGTGCCAATTCGATTCGCCATCTGGAGCAGATCGACAGCTACGCCCCTGGTCATTAGATCAGTTTCGGAAACCTAAACTACGTCGCTGATATCTGGGGAGACTTGATCTTCCAAGGGTTCGCGGCCTCAACCACAGCTCTGGCCTTAGATCCGGAACTCTTTGCCGAGTCCAAAGACGAGAGCATAGAGCCGCCGGACTCTTCGCATCCATAGAACTCAACACCAGAGATATGGAGGGGGTCATTTCATTGGAGGCCCGGAATCACTCCTGGCTCCCTCTAACCTCACCGAGCCGGACTCACCTCCATGCACCAGCTCCGAACTCTCGAGGTCTGTGTTATACGAGCTCAGCCAAGGAACTCTTGTCCCGCCCCACTCCACGGATTCCCGCTTCCCTTTCCATACCTCGCCCTTAAAGGAGGCTCTGGACTTAATGCGATCTCTCGCCATTACAGAAGGATCACTGCTGAACTATGCCCAGCCTGCACTAGGGGCTGAGAGCAGGGAATTTTACGTCCCACCCACCACCCACTTCATAGCCACTGTCGAGGATTTAACTGATATGCTTGATTATGCCTCCGAAGACATCGACGGCATGGACGACAATGCCGGAGAAGAGCAAGGCCAGAACCCGCCGTTTACCGGACGCTAGACGACCACTTCTTCATATGCGTATACATGGTGGACACACCCAAAGAGAACGATGCCGATGACGAGAGGATCCTAGAGGATGAACCTGCTGAAGTACCTACGAAGCGTCGATGTCAGCGGCGCCGATCAAAATCGCGTTGCAAAAATACAACAATACTGGCACAGAAGATAATAACACCCCGGATAATGCCGAAGACCAGGAAGCCTCTGTCGAGCCAACACCCGAGCAGGATAAATGGGAAGAGGGGCAAGTCGATCAACCCCGATGACCCTATCGGGGAGGGCTCGGAGGACAACAACTACCTACCAACCTCCGAAGAGGATGAGATCCTGGGCGACGAAGACTTCATCGTACAAGAGGAGCCCCTCAAACAAGAGCGCTTCAAGCGCCGGCTAATAGCCACAGCAAGAAGCCTTAAAAAGAAGTGGCAACAACTTCAAGCCGGTCAGGATTTACTCAATGATAGATGGACTAATGTCCTGGCAGCTAAGGAATGCCTCGAACGCCCAACTAAGAGTTACCCAAAGTGCATGTTGCTCTCCCAATTCGACGAGGAGGTCCTAGAACCTATACCGACAGACATAACGCACCTCGTGGCCGGGACAGAGCGGCAACACAAGTCGAACACTAACCTGTGCCATCTCCCCCTAGAGGCAGAGAAATAGCAGCTGCAGGACGCACGCATAACTTGTGATAGGACCTGGACAATAAAGCCGGTATACCAGATCAATTTATGGATCACGAGGGCGTGCACCAGCGCGCGAAGACGGCCATCAAACCTGGCGTGACAAACACAACAGCACACGGGCCGAAAACCGCATACGGAATCCATCCGAACTACGTCGTGACATCTCCCAATACAGAGGAGCCGCACACCCTCTATGCTTCACCGACGAAGTAATGGAACACCAGTTCCCAGAAGGGTTTGAACCCATAAGCATTGAATCATACGATGGCACCACAGATCCCGCGGTATGGATTTAAGACTTTCTTCTCCATATCCACATGGCCCGTGGTGACGACCTACATGCCATCAACTACCTCCCCATAAAACTCAAGGGACCAACACGACATTGGTTGAATAGCCTCCCAGAAAACTCTATTGGAAGCTGGGAAGACTTGGAGGACGCCTTTAGCACTACAAAAAAAAGACACATCCGTGACATTTTGGGCCGAACGAAAAAAAAAATTGTCATACATATGACACTTCTATGACGATAATTGTGACAAAACCTGGTATCATCATAGATGTGGTGGGATCCTACTTCTATGACAAAAAATCATGATAGAAAATGGGCTTTTTGTCCTGGGCGGGCCGGAGATGCAGCTGCATGACATTCTTTGGGCCGTCCATGACGGAAAATACCGTGGTAGAAGCGAGGGGGAGGAAAATTTCGGGGAGTTGCCGGTTACGGTGGGAGGTCGGGGCGAAAGCGATGCGCGTGCTTTCTCGTACACGTCGCACGCGTGTGTGCGAGGTATTGGCTCTAATCAACCCGAAGCGAGGCGTTGGGCTCTAATCAACCCGAAGCGATTGACCGCAGTTACGCTTCATCGAACCCGAGCGATCGATCGATGGTGTTAATCGAACCCGACGAGCGATTCTTCGCCATCGCTAGCTAATCAAGCCGATCGATTGATGAACAAAGTGAGCGCTATGAGGGGGTTGATGAATAGTGAGCGGTGGCGTTGCCTTTGGATGAACAGGACCCCGTGGTATGGAGGGCTGGATGAACAGCAGACGGTGGAGGGGTGGCCGTGGAGGGGTGGTTGAACAGGACCCCATGGTGTGGAGGGCTGGATGAACAGTAGACGGTGGAGGGGTGCCCGTGGAGGGGTGGTTGAATAATAGCCGGTGGAGAAGCGCGTGGAGGCCGGATGAACAGGAGCCCGTGGAGGCCGGAGGAGGTCGACGGTGGAGATGAACAAGATCCCATGGAGTCCTGCTTTTGCAATCGCCACACCCTCCCGGCGAACAGACCCTGCTTTGACTGTAGCGCCCAACACAAGTCTGCTTGGCCCATTTTGCGGTACGCCACACCCCTCCCAATCAACAGACCCCGTTTCACCATAGGAGGTCCGTTTAAATCTGCTTTGCGACGCCACACCCTCCCGATCAACAAGACCCCGCTTCGACCGTAGCAGTCCGCTTCTCCGCTTTTGCAAGACGCCACACCCTCCCGATCAACAGACCCGCTCCAACGTGGCGGTCGAACACAAGACCGTTTCCTCCGTTCTGCGGTACACCAGGCCTCGTTTCCATCGCCTGTTCCGTCCAAGCCGGTTGGCTCCCACACGTTCCATTGCCTCCTGATGAACACGACGCATTCCGTTGCCTCCCCATGAACACTACGCATTCCGTGCCTCCCCATGAACACGACGACGATGCTGTTTCTCCGTTCCGACTCAGCCATGTACACGAGCCCTCGCCGTACGTATGCGCGAGTAGGCGTTCGAGACCCCGCCCGTATGTACACATATGTGGCTATATTTTCTTTCTTGCACCCTGGCCGCTGTACGTACATGTACATGCTACATGCGTGCCTCTACTATGACACATGCGCGCCTCTACATCCACTAGTATATATGTACGTACACGCTCGCAACCAGAATGACAACGCTACGTACGCTTCGACCAGGTGGATCCCGACTGTCAGGCACTTCCTTGCGTGCAAAGATGTAGCTGGTGGGTCCCAGTAGTCAGGGGGGAATGTTTTTTCATGAAATACGGTGGCCCGTCCGGTGGGTCCCCGCTGTCAGGTGGAGGAATAATTATTTTGCACGTAATAAGGAGGCACTTCTCATCGCGTCCGGGACCCACCGTCGGCCTCCATGTACAATCCACGTCCGATGGAAGCCGTTTCGACCACGCCGACCACGCCACACGAGAGCACCAGTGGCGGTGGACAACGGCGAGGCCTAGGAAGGGGCGACACGGAGCCGGGAAGACGCGGGCGGGACACGCGAGAGGAGTACGAGGGTTCACCGTTCGCTGCGGTGTGAGGCTGCCGCCGCCGCGAGAATAACAGGGGTGGGGTGAGTAGAGGGATGGCCTGCCAGCGGTGGGAGTAGTAGGGCGATGACGCCCGCCAAGATCGCAGACGGCCACGGAGGCGGGAGCACGAGGCACGACCGGCGCTGGTTTGGGCGGCTGGAGCAAGAAGACCAGAGGTTGAAGAAGCACTACGGCCGTTGGATGGACATCATACGGTCACTGGAGCTAGAATCGTGCATATTGACTAAGTTGACAAAGCCCTCCGTCCCCGTCAACTTAGTAGGCCCACAAGTCAACCTGCCACTATACTGGGTCCTAGCTAACAGGGGGAGTATTCATTTTTTTGTGCGTAATAAGGAGGCACTTCCTTGCGTGCGAAGATATAGCTGGTGAGTCCGAGCTGTCAGCGGCGGTAAAGTTTTTTCGCGAAATACAGAGGCCCTTTCGGTGGGTCCCCGATGTCAGGTGGAGGAATCATTATTTTGCGCGTAATAAGGAGGCATTTCCTTGCGTGCGGCCGTGGACCCAGCTGTCAGCCTCTCCACGTACAGTCCGCTTCAGATGCATGTCGGTTGTTGACCACGTTGACCAGGCCGCGCCGAGAGCACTAGGGCGATGGACGACGGCGAGGCCTAGGAAGGAAACGACACGGAGGCAGGGAAGACTCGGCAGTTGTTTCCCACGCGGAGGGGAGTACGACTATACGAGGGTTTACTGGTTCATCTGCTGTCGCCGGAGAATAACAGCAGGTGTGGGTGAGTAGAGGGATGGCTAGGCTAGCGATGGGAGTACGATGGGGCGGTGAGGGCTGCACGGCAGCATAGCCGGCCGCGGGGAGGAGGGAGCAGGCAGTCCCGCCGGCGCTTGTTTGAGTGGTTGGAGTAGGAAGAGCGGAGATTGAAGAAGCACGACGGCCGTTGGATGGACATCGCACGGTCACTGGAGCTAGAATCGTTCATATTGACTAAGTTGACAAAGCCCTCCGTCCCCGTCAACTTAGTATGCCCACAAGTCAGCCTCCCACCATGGTGGGTCCCAGCTAGCAGGGGAGTATTCATTATTCTGTGCGTAATAAGGAGGCACTTCCGGTGGGTCCGAGCTGACACCGGGGGGTACGTTTTTTTGTGAAATACGGTGGTCCGTCCGGTGGCTCCCAGCAGTCAGGGGCAAACGTTTTTTTTTCGCGAAATATGTTGGCCCGTCTGGTGAGTCCCAGCAGTCAGGGGGAAACGTTTTTTCCGTGAAATACTGGTGGCCCGTCTGGTGGGTCCCTGCTGTCAGGTGGAGGAATAATTATTTTGCACGTAATAAGGAGGCACTTCCTTGCGGCTGCCGTGGACCCAGCTGTCAGCCTCTCCACGTACAGTACTCTTCCGATGGAAGTCAGTCGTTGACCACATTGACCACGCCGCGCCAAGAGCACCACGGCGGTGGACGACGGCGAGGCCTAGGAAGGGGACGACGCGGAGCCGGGGAAGATGCGGTAGTGGATGCCCACGCGGAGAGGAGTACGAGGGTTCACTGGTTCGGCTGCTGTGTGAGGCTGTCGTCGCCGTAGAATAACAGGGGGAGTAGGTGAGTGGAGGGATGGCCTGGCCAGCGGTGGGATTAGTATGGGGACGGTGAGGCCTCCGCGGCAGCACAGCCGGCCACGGGAGGTAGGAGCATGCGGCACGACCGGCGCTGCTTTGGGCGGCTGGGGCAAGAAGACCAGAGGTTGAAGAAGCACTATGGCCGTTGGATGGACATCGTTGACCACACCGCGCCGAGAGCACCAGGGCGGTGGACGACGGCGAGGCCTACGAAGGGAACGACACGGAGCCGGGGAAGACATGGCTGTGGCTGCCCATGCGGTGGAGAGTACGAGGGTTGACTGGTTCGGCTGCCGTCGTCAGAAAATAACAGGAGGTGTGGGTGAGTAGAGGGATAGACAGGCCAGGGATGCGAGTATGATGGGGCCGTGAGGCCTGCCCAGCAGAGACCGCCGCCACGGGAGGCGGAGCAAAGTGGTTCCGACGACGCTGGTTTGGGCGGTCAAGGTGAAGATCGAGATCGAAGAAGACGATTGCCGTTAGATTGACATCTAACGGTCTGACGCTGGTAGAGTCGATTGTTGACTAAGTTTCTTTTTTGAGAAACCTTGTGTACGCATGAACTTAGTAGGCCCACAAATCAGCCACCAAATCATGGCGCATAAACATCAAGCCCATTTGCTATTTTTTATAATTTGCAGCCCATTTGCTAATTCTTAAGTAATTTATTACAGCCCATTTTCTGCCCAGACCACGGTCAAAAGTTCAACCTTATTTTGCATATTTCGTGGAGTCCGAACTGTTGTAATCCCAAATAATAAACATTTTTAAGAACTTATTGATTTGCCAAAAATCGCTTTTGTTTTTGTAAGCAAATAAGACGTGGGACAATTGAGTTGGTTTAAGGAAAACCAGTTGTAAAAAAATCAGCTACCGGTGGGAAAAACCAACAAAAATAAGGATGTAAATGTGAAAAGGGAATTTCATGTGTTTTCAATATAATGATACGTGTATATATATGAACTAGTAAAACTATAGGTAGAGATTAGAAACGGATGTAGGACATACGCTTCAAGAGGAAAATAGAACTGGCTGTGTGTTTGATTCAAGAAAAAACTGCATGCGGATGTTGTAAGACAAAATATAACTAACGCCAGGTGGGCGAGGCCAAGAGATACCGCTGGATCTTTGTGCCCCGTTGTCGTCATGGGTTGGGCCTGTTAAAAACAAAACCAACCCTGGGCAGTCTGCAGCCCAGTTGAAACTTGCTCGACCTGAAAAAACAATATACGTGCTCAATAAACGAGAGAATTCTGCAAGTACAGACTGATAACTGGGATGCAGCACGGATATTTTTTTTATCATGATAATAAGTGCATGCACTTGTTTCGGAAAAATTGGAGAACTGGGAATTCGAACGGCGGGTGCTTATGCTACCCATCAAATAAAAATCAGGTGCCCGAAAATTCGCTTTGAAACAAATGATCCAGCTTTTATATCCACGCCGACCCTCGCATGATGGTTGGAAGCAAATGCAAGTTCATACCAAAAGATCGTTAACAACAATACCAACTTATGGATGACAAGGTAGTACAACTACCAATACCTAACTAACTTATAATCTTTTACTCCCGGCCCTAGTGTTCGCCTAGTAGAAAATCTTGCAGAGGACCGGTTCCGCTCCTTCTCTTGCTCCAGTCCGCGAGGTGGTACTAGTGCATCACCCGCTTGGTCCTCTGCTGGTCGGTTCTTGTTGGTGTGCAGCACGTAACCTTTTTGCTGCCCGTCCGCCGGCCGTTGACCATCACCGCAAGGTATTGCTGGTCTTGTGCCACATCACGTGCATGCCGTGACCGATCAGATCTTGCGACGCGTCCACGTGCCCCTTTTGAACGCCCTGGAATTGCACTGGAAGAAATGCTTCCTTAGGCCACTCAGTGTGATACCTACAGTATTGTGGAATACAGGTTTTCGTGTACCTAGTTGGCATTCTCATAACATCTTTGGCATGTTGCAGTCACTTGTTTCACTTTTTATTGACTGTCAAATTGTAATTGCTTCACCAGGTCTGCGGCTAAAAATAAAAATAGAGCTATAAACCAAGGAATATGTTTGTGCAAGTAGACGGCCGATCGGTGTCTTACCTGGAAGTTTCTCAGGTTGGGTGTAGCATATGTCGTGCTCGCTATCGATGGTTGGTATGGACAAATCAATGAGAGACTGAAATCTCACGCTGTCAGCACTCACTTTGGCCTCAACGTGCTCGATCAGCTCCTGATCCGTGGGATCGAACTTGACGCCAGCCGGCAGCACCGGCCAATCCTTCTTTGACTTGCATCAATAATTCTAGTTATATGGTACTCAATGTATGATCAATCGACATTTTTAAGTGAATGATGAAAGATTTCGACAGATAAGTGGTACTCCAAATCTGAAGTCCAGAATACCCGAACACGCCACCGGGATTCTTGTGTCACCTCACGCGCAGCGTGTTGTCACGTCAATTCAATGTGTGGACATGATGAATAATTTGACCGACGATACTAGTATCAAGCATCGTACTACTTACTAGTCGATTTAGTGTCACAATTTATACATAGGTTTAACTAACAAGTACGCACTTGAAGCCTAACTATATATATATATATATATATATATATATATATATATATATATATATATATATATGGCTTATGCACCGATCTCCATCATCATTATCAAGACATCCTACGCAGTGAGTTAGGATGCACTTGATCCCGTGAAGGTATCTATCCTTCAAACCAGAGGAGTGCTTCAAACTAATAACAAGACATAATATCCAACAAAAGAGGGTCGTATACACATGCGTAATACATGGCTCAGTCTAGATATCAGCACGAATCAAGTTGTGCATATTTGTTGTTGGCATGAACCACATCGCCACATGTCGGGTTTGCAAAAGCCATCCATCGCATGGAAGCTTGATGCCTTTCACACACTGAAGATTACTTGGCAACAAGATGTGTCGACGAATCTTTGGATATGGTGATTCATGAAACCCATGGTATGATGTGTAAACACAGCCGCCCCTCGCGAATGAAGTTGCATAGCACAGTAATCATCGCCGGTGATATGATCGATGATTGGTTAGATGATCGAATAATTGAGCCCGAGGAACAAGGAGTGGTTGCCGAGGCTGTAAACCCGCCTCCAGTTGAATACGCCTGGCCCAATAGAGTTGGGATCTTTCTCGGACACGAAGCAGCCATAGCCATCAATGTCACGAACGCCCCACGCATTGTACTGCATGTGGTTTGATGTAATGGTTTGGTCAATTTGGTACGTGCGAATGAACATCAAATGACCGCCGTCAGCTGAATGAGCGATAAACCACCACCCATCGTGTTGGGAATATGACTACTAAGTGTAAACCGGCCAGGAGGGCCCGGTTCACCCTCGACTATGTTGAAGCCCATGAAGATCCAGAAGATGGTGCTTTACTAATGAAGCTTAGAGGCCCGGAGCCCAAAGGCGGATTAGGGCCCATAGTGGTAAACCGCCATGACTATGTAACTTGTAATGTAAGTTAGGAAAGGAGAGACCGAGCCCGGACACTTTGTATGAATCGGCCTCGGGGCTCTGTAGACCGGCCGGGCTTCAACCTATGTATATAAAGGGACGACCCGGTGGCGGTTCAGGGACAAGAAACTACAACTCGAGACTCAGGCAAGCGTATTTGCTCCCTGGTCATCGAAACCCAATCAATCCCATCACAACTAGACGTAGGCTTTTACCTTCATTGAAGGGGCCGAACTAGTATAAACTCCCGTGTCCCTTGTCCGGTTTAACCCCTTCAAGCTAACCCATTGCGATGGCTCCACGACTAAGTCCTTTCATGAGGACATCTGACATGTTAATTCCATGACAGTTGGCAGAGCACGAAGGGAGGCTGCTTTGGGTCGTCATCAACCTGTCCCGGTTCAGCCAGCAGCGTCAGTAGACCGAGGCACCGGGCTTGCCTTCAGTTCCTAGGGAGTAAGGATGGCAATGGGTCGGGTTTGGAACGGGTTGAACAATATCAAATCCATATCCATATCCATGAAGACAGTCTTTGCCCGCCCATGAAAAAATCCATGGGTGAAAAATTGTGTCCATGTCCAAATCCGATGGATATCCATATCCACTGGATATCCATTGGGTCCTCTCGAGACATATAAATAAGACTTAACACAATATTAACATAAACTCTTCTATTCTTCACCTCGTGGCAGTGCTAGGCTTCACTTATGGTAAATCAACATCCAAAGAACAACCTAAGATCATTTAGTATTTTTCTAATGTATAAGAATGACGAGTCATTTAAGAAGGAGATAAAAATAAGGGAAGGGGTGTTGATGTTACGGAGGGGATTGACTATCAACTTATAAAAGTTACGATGGGGATTGTGTAATTTCTTATGCATGTTTTAGATAAAAAAAGTGTAAAATTGCAGTGGGACATTTGAACGTGGGGCGGGGATAGCGAATTTTTTCCCATTAAGTCATACTATCGGGTCGGGTTTGGGTATATCCATGGGTACAAGATTATATACATGCCCTACCCACGAACAATCGGGTCGGGTTTGGGTGCCGCCCGTGGACACAAAAGTATACCCAAACCCTATCCATTCGGGTCGGATATCCATGGATATCCATGTCCATGGATAAAATTGCCATCCTTACTGGTGAGTGCCGTGTCTTATTCCGGCTCTCCGTAATGTGCATCTGCCCAAGGATTTCAAGGGTCCACGTAAAGTGCCTAATTACATTGTGGATCAGCCACCTGAGGCATGGGTCGAGAGTTATGAGATGGCAATGGAGATGCTAGATGTGGATGAAGCGTCCTGTGCAAAGTACTTCACGATGATGTTGGAAGGGACAGCCCATACTTGGTTGAAAAATTTACCAGCTAACTCCATCGAGTCATGGGATTAGTTGAAGGCCCAGTTTATAGCCAATTTCAAAGACACGTGCAAACAGCCCATGTCCATTGTGGATCTGGATGCTTGTGTTCAAGGGGAGAACGAGTCAACAACTCATTGGGTACGCCAGGTTTCAGAAGTATTGCATTCGTCCGACCGGATTAACGTCGGGCAAGCGATTATAGCGCTGGAGCATAATTGCCGGTTTAAATCACTAAAGATGAAGTTGGGACGGCTCAAGCGCCACTGCAATGACATGGGAACCCTTATGGCAGCCTTGGTCAAGTATGCCGATTCTGATAATACCAGGGATCCCGATTCTGATGATGAGAAACCAGAGAAGGGAAAGAAGAACTAGGTGCAAAGGGACAGCATCACAACCAAGGAGGCCATGGGAATAATGGTAAGCGCAAGGCAGATAATTCAGATCTTGTGGCTAACACCAATATGCACCGCCGTAAAGGTAAACCACCCCAGCGCGGTGGAGGGATGAATCTGGAACGTTTGATGAACCAACCCTGCCCAAAGCATGGGACCAAGGAGGCCCCTTCCACACATCTATGGAAAGATTGTTATATCATGAAGGAGTTCAAGAATTCCGATGTATTCCGGTATGATCAGGGTCCGTTGGGCGGTTCAGGTCCAGGTTTTCATGGTGGCGGCGGTTCAAGCTCTGGATTTCAGAATAATCAGGGCAACCAGCATAACCAAGGTGGTAATGGCCAACAGAATAATCAAGGGAATCAGCAGCAATCAAGTTATCAAAGTCACCCCAAGCAGTTGAATGGTGGGTAGTATCATGTGTTCACTACTAGCTTGTGTAAGCGAGATCAGAAGCTTCACAAAAGGGCAGGTAATGCTGTTGAACCGGTGGTGCGACGTTACTTACGGTGGTCCGAGCAGCCCATTGTGTGGAGCAGAGAGGATCATCCGCCCCGGGTTGACAATCCTGGTCAACTGGATTTGGAAGTAGCACCTCAGGTGGGAGGTTCCAAGTTTACCAAAGTCCTGATGGATGGAGGGAGCAGTATCAACATCCTGTACTATGAGACTATTCGTCGTATGGGGTTGACAGACAAAAGTCTTAAACCATCCAACACTGTATTTCATGGTGTAGTACAAGGTAAATCGGCATATCATGTTGGCAAGATCTCTTTGGAGGTTGTGTTTGGAGACGAGCATGATTCCAGGTCTGAAAAGTTGACCTTCGAAGTGGTAAAAATCCAGAGCCCGTATCACGCACTGTTTGGACGGCCGGCTTACGCAAAATTCATGGCGAGACCCTGCTATATTTATTTATAGCTTAAAATGTCGGGTTACAAGGGAACTATAACAGTGCATGGAAGTCGAAAGATCGCTTTGGATTGTGAGGAAGGGGATGCGGCTTACGCTAAGTCGGTTTGTGCTACGGAGGAGCTGAAGTTTTATAAGGACAATGTTGATTCGGCAGACATGACTCCTTTGAAAAAGCCCACCACTGAGCATGACCCGACCCTGAAGTTCAAACCGGCTGATGAGACTAAACTTGTTGACTTTGTTCCTGGCGATTCATCCAAACAGTTCAGCATCAGCACCAATCCGGATCTGAAATAGGAAAGCGTGCTCATCAAGTTCATCCGTGAGAACTGGGACAGTTTTGCATGGAAGCCTTCTAACATGCCAGGTGTACCGAGGGAACTCGCTGAGCACACTCTCAATATTGATTCCAAGTATAAACCGGTCAAGCAATTTCTTCGGCGGTTTAACGAGGAAAGACGCAAGGCCATTGGTGAAGAGGTAGCCCGGCTGTTAGCTGCTGGCTTTATCATCGAAGTGTTTCACCCCGAGTGGTTGGCTAATCCGGTGCTCGTGCTTAAGAAAAACGGCACTTGGCGTATGTGTGTGGACTACACAGATTTGAACAAGGCTTGTCCGGCAGATCCTTTTGCTCTCCTCCGTATTGCTCAGATTATTGATGCGACGGCGGTTTGTGAGCGCCTGAATTTCTTGGATGCTTATTCAGGTTATCATCAGATTAAAATGGCAGTTAAGGACAAGGAGAAGACAGCCTTCATCACTCTTTTTGGAGCCTTCTGCTATGTTTCTATGCCCTTTGGGCTCAAGAGTGCCCAGGCAACTTATCAGCGCTGTGTGCAAAATTATCTTCACACGTAGATTGGGCGTAATGTTCATGCCTATGTGGATGACATTATGGTAAAATCCAGGAAGAAGGAAACCTTGATAGATGACCTCAAGGAAACGTTTGACAATCTTCGGGTTTACAAAATGATGCTTAATCCGGACAAGTGTGTTTTTGGTGTTCCGGCAGGCAAGCTCTTAGGCTTTCTGGTGTCCAACAGAGGCATTGAGGCTAATCCGGAAAAAATCAAAGCGATTACATCTTTGGCTAATCCGAAGTGTATCAATGATGTTCAACGTCTGGCGGGTCAAATTGCCGCCCTTAGCCGGTTTATCAACCATTTGGGAGAGAAAGCGATTCCTTTATATCAGATGTTGAAAAAGACAGACGATTTCGTCTGGAGTGATGCAGCTGATGCGGCGTTTGAGGACTTAAAGCGGCAGTTGGTTGAACCGCCGGTTCTTGCTGCTCCGGTTGACAAAGAGCCCTTGTTATTGTACGTGGCTGCTAATGCCCGTGCTGTCAGCGTGGCGATTGTGGTGGAGCGCAAGGAGGTTGGTAAGGAATACCCGGTTCAGTGGCTGGTTTACTACATCAGTGAAGTACTTATCGAGTCAAAGCAACAATATCCGCATTGGCGGAAGCTGGTTTATGGGGTTTTTATGGAATGTTAGAAGCTCAAACAGTACTTTCAAGGCCATCCCATTATAGTGGTCAGTTCAGCTCCTTTGGGCGATATAATTCAGAACAGGGAGAAGACTGACCGGGTTGCAAAGTGGGCAATTGAGCTTGGCCCGCACGGATTGAAGTATATGCCTCGGACGTCAATCAAGTTACAGGCACTTGTTGACTTCATCAATGATTGGACCAAATTACAGGCACCAGAGGACAAACCGGATAATACATACTGGACCATTCACTTTGATGGATCTAGGCAATTGGAGGGCTCGGGGGCTGGAGTTGTTCTTACTTCCCCTCGAGGTGATAAAATTTATTATGTTCTTTGCTTAATGTTTCCTTGTACTAACGATGCAGCTGAGTATGAGGCCTTACTCCATGGTCTCCGTGTGGCTAAGGAAATGAACTTAAGCCGCGTTCGCTGTTTTGGAGATTCTGATCTGGTGGCTCAGCAAGTTTCTGGTACTTGGGATTCTAAGGACCCACTTATGGCGGCTTACAGACGCGAGGTGGATGTCGTGGCAGGTCACTTTAAGGGTTATCAGGTTGAGCACATTGACTGGCGCAAAAATGAAGCAGCGGATGCTTTAAGCCGGCTGGGATCTCAGCGTGAACCGGTACCACCCAATACCTTTTTAGATATCTTGCATAACCTGTCTGTTAAGTTGCCTATAGAGGAGGATTTAGTTGTTCCTGATCCGGAGGCCCAATTGGTGGCCGCTTTACATACCACTCCGGATTGGACGGTTCCATATTTGGCGTATTTAAACTGGGGCGAGTTACCAGATGATGAGGTCTTTGCCAGACAGATAATCCGCCGGTCCAACTCCATGGTTATTCACAATGGCGAAGTTACACCGCTGCGTTGTTTCTGCATTTTCCAACGCTGTATATCTCCAAGAAGGACAAGAGATTCTACGTGAAATCCATGAAGGGATTGTGGTCACCATGCCGCTTCAAAGTCCCCGTGGCTAAAGCTTTCCGTCATGGGTTCTATTGGTTGACAGCTCATGCTAATGCAAAGGATCCGTAAAGCGGTGTGACGCTTGTCGAAATTTTCACGCCGAGCTCATGTTCCCGCCAGAGCTACGGATGATTCCTATCACTTGGCCGCTTGCCACTTGGGGCTTGATATGGTGGGACCTTTTAAGCGCTCCCAGATAAGAAGACCCACCTGGTGGCGGTTGACAAGTTCACTAAATGGGTTGAAGCGAGCCGCCGCCAAGTGTGATGCAGCCACGGCGGTTCAATTTCTCAAAAGATCATTTCCGCTTTGTTTCCACAAAGATCATCACAGATAATGGCACAAACCTTTCTAAAGGTGAGATGGGGGAGTTCTGCCAATGAGAGCACATCCGGCTTGATGTAGCGTCCGTGGCTCATCCCCTGTCCAATGGTCAAGCTGAGAGGGCAAATCAAGAGATCTTGAAGGGTATTAAGCCCAGGAATATGGTTCCTTTAAAGTGGAAGCCGGGTTGTTGGGTGGAAGAGTTGCCATCTGTGTTATGGAGTATAAACACCACCCCAAACCGATCCACGGGTTATACACCTTTCTTCATGGTTTACGGGGCTGAGGCTGTCTTCCCAAGTGATATTCGTCATGACTCGCCCCGGGTTGCCAATTATGTTGAAGCGGACAGTGAGCAAGCACGTCAAGAGGCGTTGGACCTGTTAGATGAGAAACGGGACATGGCTTTGGCTCGGTCGGTGGTTTATCAACAAGACCTGTGGCATTATCACAGCCGCCGGGTTAAAACACGAACCTTTCAAGAAGGCGACTTAGTGCTTCGGCTCATCTAGGATCAGACCGATACGCACAAGTTATCCCCACCTTGGGAAGGACCCTTTGTGGTCAGCAAAAATCTTCACAACGGATCTTACTACCGCATTGACATTCGAGAAGACTCACGCAGTTTTGAGGAGGAGACCCGGCGGCCATGGAACATAGCTCTCCTTCGGCCTTATTACACCTGAGCCATAGGCTTTCCTTATGTACATATTATGACAATGTATATATTATAATCAATATAATAAACCGGCATCCTTGCTACAAGCAGGTCCTCTGTCGTTCTTCCAATATTTCTTGGTTACAAGGGGGCTTCTGCTCTCAAAGCAATGACTCACCTTGTCCATTAAACTGGCTATCATGCCACAATACAGCTTGGGAGCTTCACACCCGAGGGGCCAAAGAGAGTCTAGATGTTATACACAGCTCAAACATAGGCACCCATTGAGCACAGCTCACAAAGTTACTTGGGGGCTCTTTTGTGCAAAAGCCACAAAGAGTTTGAAAGGACCCTTGTAATTGGGTATCGACCCACGGCTTGGAAGCCTGGTGTATTCACCTAAAACCCCGGGTTAACCT
Organism: Aegilops speltoides; assembly: GCA_021437245.1. Lineage (NCBI taxonomy): Eukaryota > Viridiplantae > Streptophyta > Magnoliopsida > Poales > Poaceae > Aegilops > Aegilops speltoides. The sequence goes on from CM038142.1 coordinate 37,207,953, forward strand.
GCCTTCATCAAGTAAGCCACTCCTATCCAGGTAATCCTGGCACAACCCGCCGAACGTTTGACAAGTCAATCTTATACAGACCCTAAACTTGGCAAAGTTAAAATGACGATTGGTTAGTTGGAGGCCCATCTTAAAAGGCTTTGCAAAATGGTTTAACTCAGTGGCCTGGCAGCCCATGAAAAGCCTCGAATTTGGGCCTGGCAGCCCTTGAAAAGCCTCGACTACATGGTTTCTTGTTTGCTTTTCTTGCTAAGTTTTCACCTTTTTGAATTTGTCTTAAACCGGTGTTCTTTAACCCGGTGTGGCTTTTTAGTCATATTGTTAACCCGGTGTTTGTTAACCCGGCTTGGCTTTCAGCTATAAGTTGTCAGACCATCTCATCAAACTGGTGTTTGTTAACCCGGCCTGGCTTTGACTATATGTCGCCAATATGATCATCTGGTGTTCATTATAACCCGGCCTGACTTATTCATCCTATCATTATAGGGTAAGGGTTTTGACAGCTCAAAAATGTGGGTTTCCACCCTTATTAAGTGATTCCATATCACAAGTATGAGTTATTTCATATTTATTCCGCTTTGGTTATTAACCAGGCTTTATCTTGGGTATTATGACCCGTCCAGCGGTAAACCACCCGGACAGATCTTTTTATGCAGACATAGGGATTACATGGCATTATGAAGATATATAAGCCAGCACTAAAATTGATACGGCGGATCAAACAAAGTATATCTCAGTGCACGATGGCAGCAGATTAAAGTATTTTCACTAGCCTATTACAAGGCGCTTCAAGGCCCAAAAAATGGACTTGTTTCTTTCATAGATCAAAGTTCATAACACATCAATCAGATTGCCGGATCAGGGTTCATCACCGTGTTGACGTGATGTTGATGGATCATCTGGCGTCGGTTCAGCCTCCTCTTCTTCATCCAGTAGCTGGAAGTCAGTGGTGGTCCAGTCAATCTGGGTTAAAGCCTGAAAGACAGCCTCTTCACTTATAAGTTCAGACGGATCAACATCAGGGGCGTAAGTGTGCTTATGGATTGGCGAAATAAGATTTTGCACTTCCGGTATGACAGTGTCAACTCATTTGTTGTTGGCATCGTAGAAGGATCGGTGAACCGTCAAGTTAGCTTCTTTTGCCAGTTGACTCGCCAGAGGGCGCATCTCCCTTGTCACAGCTTTGAGGGCTTCATTGTCAAACTTTGCCTCGTTCTCTTGTTCACTGGGGAAGCCCTTGGCAATATCCACCGGATCAAGGTCAGCTACCCACGCTTTGGCTCGGGTAAGTGCCAACAAAGCGCCAGCCTTGGCAGCAGATCGATTCATCTCTTCTATCTGTGCCGGCGTTACGGATAACTTTGCTAGAGTATCCTTGATCAAAGTGGGGGCCAGATTGTTGTATGAAGTCTGCATGATAACCTGCTGGGCACCGTAGATATAGTTGTTCAATCAGAGTATACGCTACCTTCGGGCCATCTCGCATATCGAGCCTGTGATGAGCAATGCGGCCACCTACAACGGTTTAAGAATTTCATGTTAAACCGGCAGATTACACACATGGTCATTTAAGAAGTCTTGGCAAGACTACTTACCAAACACTGCAGAAGTCATTGCATTCACTTGGCGCTTCAACCCAGTTAGCTCTTCCGCCACCAGTTTAAGAGCTGATTCGGCGTCTTTCGCCCGCTTCAGCAATGCATTTTTCTCTGTCTCCCAGTTGGCACGCTCCGTCTGGAACCCATCTTTGAGTTGCTCCATGGCTGCCAAAGCGGTTTTAAGCTCATCTTTTGCCTTGGACGTTTCTGCTTGTTATGTCTTGATGTTCTCTTGAAGATCGGCAATTTGAGTGCCTTGGCGATTTATATCAGCCTGTCATAGACTGAGGAGGAGCATGTAAATATTGTCAAAGTCCCAAGCATATAACCAGTTATATACATGGCACTTGGGGGCTAATGCGGATTGCTTCTTTGCTACTAATTGTTTAAAGTCCCAAGGATCAATACAAGTTTTAATCTTGGCACTTGGGGGCTAATGTGTGTTTGATCCAAAAAATACAAAAGGAAAGCCAACGAGATACAATATGGAATATAAAAGTCCCGATTTGTCTTCAAAAGACAAACCGACCCTTGGGGGCTACGAAGTCAAAGTGTTCTTTATCTTTAAAGACCCGGTTTACCTTTAAGAGATAAACCGGCCCTTGGCGGCTGCAATACAGTGAATGTACAGAAATAAGATGGTGTTTGGAAGATTACCTCATAACGTTCCTTCATCAGATTCACCAAACCGGCCTCATAATCTCGGCCGGTGTAAAGCCGGTTCAGGAATCCGGAATGAAGATCCTGAGCAGAAAGGTTAACATAGTATAACAAATCGGTCTTCCCCTTCCCTTTGCCCATAGCAGCAAATTCGTCCTTGGCAGTGTGCTTTGATAAAGCAACTGGATTGCCTTGGCGGTATAAGTAGTACCAGTGACAACAACGTCATCATCATCCTTGGCTGGGCTCGGTGGATTGACCTTGTCTTTGGCTGGGCTTGGCGGTTTGGTAGCAGGGCTTGGCGGATTGGCAGCAGAGCTTGGCGGATTAGCAGCTAAACCCAGTGGATCAGCAATTGGACTTGGAGGCGTGGCATGTGGACTTGATGTTTCAACCTGTGTTTCCGGATCAGCCTCCGGCGGATTGGTATCAGCAGCTGGATCTTGTGGAGCGGACTCATCCTTGACATTATCAGGATCTTCGCCAGCATTATCTGGGGTCTTCTCCGGTTCAACATCATCAGAGGGACCACTGGTCTTGGCTTTCTTGCTCAATCGAGCCTTGGCACTGCAACATCAAAATAAAGATCTGTATGATAAACCGATGCATGAAGAAGCAGATCGAAAAGCAATATACTTACCCAGCGACGGTTTTGAGGGGAGGCAGCTGTGTGGTTGATGAACCACCAGACGAGTTAGAAGACGCCTGGTAATTCGGATCAGACGGATTAAGTGGGTATCGGAAGAAACCCTTCAAAGGATAACATTTTTCGGGAGAACAAATAACCTCTGGACGACGCTTCCGGGTTGGAGTATCCGGTAAACCGGAAGAAGTGACTTGCTGGCCACTATGTCGGGTTGTACGGCGCCCTTCAGGTTGCTGTTTCTTTAAAGAAAATTTTGGATCCAAATAAGCAAGAGGGTGAGAGTGTTTCACTTTCCGAACTGCACGGCGAAATCTTTGAACCGGCACAAGATCTGAACTGGAGCAAAGAGAGATTACCTCAACATGGCCCACACGGCTGACCTCCGCATCATCCTGATGATAGTCATTGTTAATAAGATGTATGAAAAAGGAGCCAAGGGAGTCAAGTTCTACCTCTTGATCCAAATCTTCGGCATCTTCGGGCGGATCAGCAGCTTCGCCGGTCTTCTTCTTTGATTTCTTGATAGCTTTGCTCTTGACACGAGGAGCTCTGGCCGGTTTATCTGAAGTTTTCCTCTTCCAAAAAGAGTTGTTGGGCTGAAAAGATTAAAACAAAGGATTATTAGAACAAATGTTAAAGCGGAGGTGGATCAAGAAAGTACAAGGTTAAAAACTTACTGCTGGCGGTTTGTTGGCGGCGTAAAAAGGAGCCAGCCCGGTTTGACTGCATATGGCGATGGGTTCGTCTAACATCTTCTTTACTGATTTGGTGACTTCGTCATCGGTCACCTCTATCTCAGTAAACCGCTGAGTATCGTTGGAGTTGCCGGTATACTCATGCATTAATCCAGAGCGGCGACTTAAGGGCAGGATGTGCCATTTAACCCAGCAGCGAACAAGATCGACGCCAGTTAATCCATTGGCCATGAGAGCCCAGAGCTTGGCGAGTTGGGGGGCATAAGGTTGCCTCTCTTTGGTAGTTAATCGTCGAGGTAATGGGTGGCCATTGCTAAGCCGATGAGGGCGGTAACCCGGCAAGGGGTTCTCGTCAGCAGGGGCTGTGTTCTGACAGTAAAACCAAGTTTGGTTCCAGTCTTTGGGATGACTGTGGTGTGATGCATGTGGGAAATCAACTTCCTTCCTCTTCTGGATTGATACACTGCCAAGTTCCGTATTAGGACCATCAGAAAATTCAGTTCGGCTGTTTAGATGGAAGAAGTCCCGGAACAACTCGACAGATGGTTCTTCTTGAAGGTAAACTTCACAAAATACTTGAAAGTTGCATATGTTTGACACGGAATTTGGTCCAATGTCTTATGGATGGAGTTGAAAGCTGGCAAGGACATCCCGGAAAAATTTTGAACGGCAGTGAAGGACATTCAGGGCCAGGAACTCGCAAGTGAAGGACATTCTTTGAAGCTAAAGCGCCTGTCACTACATATCCATTGATCTGTGTTTCCATAATCCGGGACGGAACCCAGTTGTAAGCAGCAAATTGTTTGGTCCTTGTCGGTGTCAAAACCGGTGGATCTCGGGTAGGGGGTCCCGAACGGTGCGTCTAGGCAGATGGTAACAGGAGACAAGGGACACGATGTTTTACCCAGGTTCGGGCCCTCTTGATGGAGGTAAAACCCTACGTCCTGCTTGATTAATATTGATGGTATGGGTATTACAAGAGTGGATCTACCACAAGATCAAGGAGGCTAAACCCTAGAAGCTAGCCTATGGTATGATTGTTGTAATGTATGTTGTGTCCTACGGACTAAGCCCTCCGGTTTATATAGACACCGGAGAGGGCTAGGGTTACACAGAGTCGGTTACAATGGTAGGAGATCTACATATCCGTATCACCAAGCTTGCCTTCCACGCCAAGGAAAGTCCCATCCGGACACGGGACGGAGTCTTCAATCTTGTATCTTCGTAGTCTTGGAGTCCGGCGGACGATGATAGTCCGGCTGTCCGGACACCCCCTAGTCCAGGACTCCCTCAGTAGCCCCTGAACTAGGCTTCAATGACGATAAGCCGGCGCGCATAATGTTCGGCATTGCAAGGCGGGTTCCTCCTTTGAATAACCCAGAGAAGATTGTGAACACTAGGATAGTGTCCGGCTCTGCAAAATAAATTCCACGTTCCACCGTAGAGAGAATAATATATACACAAGTTCAATCTGCTGACGTATTTTGCGGCATGACGTCACACCACTACCAAGCCTTTACTTGAATTGTTTTTTATTATACCATCTCAGCGCGTTTAGCGAAGCGGTTTCCTTGGCATGTCTTGTCGAAGCAGAGATCGTGTTCTCCTTATTCCGGGATTCTCATCAATACGGACGTGGGTAACCCAACCGCGCCATTGATAGTGGCGCTTGGGAGATAAGCGAGTTTTACCAGGCTGGTGGGGGACGCATAGTCTTCGCCCACCTATATATAAGGGATAAGGATTCACCTTTTCACCCACGCGTTCTTCCTCCTTTGCTTATCCATCTCCGTGCACTCGAGCTCCAGCGCCCAAGCTCGCGCATCTCGTCTCAACCTTCTCCGACCATGTCCGGAGCGGGAGGTAAGTGGTTGACTTCCACCGTTAAGGAGGAGCACATCACAAAGCTGCAGCATACCGATACCTTTCCGCGACATCGCGCACCGGCTCTCGACGAGGGGCAGCTCATCCCCACCCCCATGCCCCATGAGAGGGTCGTTTTCTTCCCACTTCCTCCGCTGGATCGATTTCCACTTCACCCCTTTGTCCGGGGCTCATGTTCTACTACGGCCCGGATTTCCATGATCCGCGCCAACTTCATCCTCAACATCTCGGCATTTATCGTCGTGTGCGAGGCCCTCCTCTGCATCCGGCCCCACTTCGGCTTGTGGCTCAAGACCTTCAACGTCAAGCCAAAGGTAGTGAAGGGCACGCAGGCGGAGTGCAGAGGCGCCATGTTGGGCAAGATGCCCAACGTCCTCTGGTTCGAAGGGGCCTTCGTGGAATCTGTCAAGGGGTGGCAGTCGGAGTGGTTCTATATCACCGAGCCAGCGACCCTCGTGGTAGCGACCCCGAGTTCAGATCTGGTATCCCTCACGCAGCTCACCTCCGGAAAGAGAAGGACTTGTTGTGGGGTAATTCAAGGAGCCGACGGACTTCAAGCCCAGATCCGTAAGTGGTGAACAAGAAGCTCAGGCTTGTTGACGTGGTCCAAGTCATGCTCGTCCGCCGGATTCTCCCATGCCAAGAACGGGCATTCAATATGTGGGTGTTCGATCCGGAACAGCACCAGGCGTTGAGCGGGCTCTTTGACACGACATACGAAGGCGCCTGGAGGGTGCTGTTTAAGGGCGCCGAAGCCCTCGCATCCGCGACGGAAGATCGCGGATTTCACTCGCAGCGTCCAGCTGACGAGGTAAGTGATTCTACCCCTTTACGGGACACTTGTTGTTAATAGTTTGATTCTAAGAGGGTTTTAATCTCCCTTTTCCTTTGACAGGAATGGATGAAGAAAGCCAAGCAGCTCGTTTGCCCAGCTCACATGCCAGAAGACCCAGTGGACGCCCGTCTAGCGGGGCTACTGGTTCCGGCACCGCACGTGGTGCCGGAGAAGAAGGCCAAGAAGGTGGCCATGGGCACTCGAAAGAGTTCCCGTTTTCAGGTGTCCGACGACTCCGAGGCGGATTCCTCCCCCGAAGATGAGGAGGAGGAAGAAGACTCTCTCCCAGAAGGGGGAGAAAGAAAGAGGAAGGCCTCCCCACCAGGGGAGGCCGAAGGGTCCAAGAGGGGAAGAACTATTCCCCCGGACAGCTCCGCCAACACCAACGTTGGCGGTGAAGAGTGGCCCTCAAGGGCCAGGCCTCAGGCGAGATCGTAAGTACCCGGATTCCTCAATGATCTGCAATTTATTTTGCGTCACATAGTGTCCTTCTAATGCCGCATACTACCTACAGTCCGGCCGACGATGATCTCCCTGCTTCGTCGAGCGGGTCGTTGGCTGCGTCGGATGTGGATTCCATTTCAACTGCCTCCACCCCTCGCGCCGCCGAGGACGCCGAGGTGGGATCCCGGGAAGGGACCCATCAGGAGGAGGCTCCGGAGGCGCCGCAAGGCAGCCTCCCGGACTTTGCGCCGGACTCTACGCCAGAACCTGCAGTGGTTCCAGAGTCCGGCAGGCGGCCCCTTCGCAAGAAGGGCAAGACCGTGACACCGGCAGCCCCCGTCCAACCAGAGGTGCCGGACAACTTGTTGGAGGCGCTCAAAGGCGCTTCCATCGGTAAGAACACCGCACTATCATGAGTGCGGTGATTCGTAAAATTCACCGCCAAGAGCGGGCTCACCGGCTTCGCAGCAGCCTTCTAACGTGCTTTGAGGTAAGAAGTTAAAATTATGTAATGTAATACCGCATAGACAGTAGCCCCTGATGCTCGGTTTGGTGTTCATAAAGAAAAGCCGGACTGAGGATCTAAAGAAGATATACGCAGGGTTGCTAAAAATTATGTCAATATGGGTTTGCAAGCTGCGCTGCTAACCTCTGCCGCACTGACTGCGGAGGTTGGTGCATTGAAGCAGGATCTCGAGCGGTCCGAGCAAGAGCTCGGCCATGCCAAGAAGCAGCTCGAGGACAAACAAGGTGAGTAACACCACTTTGAAAATTTACCTTATAGAAAAGGGTTTAGGTTGCAAAAAATAATGAGGATAACGTGGTAGATGCTGCGGGCCACTTAACAGGTGGCTACTCAAGGAGGTCAGTGTCATGTCGCCCGAAAGCAAGAGCTCGGCCATGCCAAGAAGCAGCTCGAGGACAAAGAAGGTGAGTAACACCACTTTGAAAATTTACCTTATAGAAAAGGGTTTAGGTTGCAAAAAATAACGAGGATAACGTGGGTACTACAGGGGCCACGAACTAGGTGGCTACCCTGAAGGAGGCTGTGTCCGCGGCCGAACGCATAATCTTGAACGGAACAGGCAGAGCGAGAACCAAGAGGCGCGTGGCGGGCGGAAGTGCGGCAAGAGCTCTTGGCTCTCATGGAAAAGCATGAGAGTTTGAGCGCGACTCAAAGACTCGAGAGTCCGAGCTTGCCTCGGCTCTCGAAAGTGCCAAAGCCGCCAAGGCCGAGGCCCATAAGGCCCTTCAGAGGTTGAGGATGTGAAGAAAATAGCGGGTAAGGCATTTTTCATGCAAAGCAAGCATGTTAATGTAAACCACCGACACTTACCCAATTCGAGCTCTCGTATGCGTTTGCAGATCTGCCTCGCAGCAGTATCCAATGCCGCCGCTTTCTACCGTGGCGAGGAGGGAGCTCAATGGAGAAGGTCTTCGGTCTCAAGACGCCGAGGCCGGCCTTCCGGTGCCCCTAGCGACCAGTGAAGCAGCTGGTCGAGCTCCACAAGGTAGCCGAGCAGGCCATGAAGGGCCTCATATTCGGTTTGGCCTCGGAGAGGCCATGCACAGGAGCTACTTCGCCTCGTCGCGGTGGCTGGTGGATGCGTGCCTTGTTGGAGGTCGTCAAGCGCTCCGCTTGTATTGAAGGTGCTCGTCGAGCCTTGCCCGCATAAAAGTGCATCGGGCAAGCTGGATGCGGAGAAGCTTATCATCGACGCGCCGCCAAAGAGCAAGGAGTATCGTCGCCGAGATGTACTATAAGACTGTCTGAAGGGTGCCCGCAAGATTGCGGATGAGTGCCCCGAGATGTAATTATTGAGTAGACTCGCTATGTATTATCCTCGCGCGCTGAAAACTTTGTTCATATCGCTAAGCAATGCTTGTTTGATTTAAAATATTACCTTCGTGTGGCCGTTTATAAATTCGAGAGATGGCAAGTCGTCGGCTTCAAATTTCCCAAGCCACGAGTCTTTGGGGTGTTCGGGATAAACTTGAGCACTCTTGTTCCCATTCTTGGGTCCATCTAGGAGGCGCCAACACAACGTAACAAGGCAACCGGACTTATAATGCTTGAACACTCTCACTTAGCCATAGAATTCTATAATTTTAAATTTCGACAAAGCCCCAAAGATTCGAAGACCGAGTTCGGGCGCTATCACGCCTTGACCGGACATTATCCGGTTCTTCGCTGACGCTGCATAAGTCTTTAAGGACTCGAAAAACCTCTCGAACAGCGACCAGTCTCTCGCCTTATCATGACAATCGGTTTAGCTTTCTCACTAAAGCGCCGCCCAGCTCAACCGGGCGCAATCGCAGTGGTTCTCCCAGTGCCACCTTAGCCGATAGAACGGAACGTAAGGTACCAAAACGTGGGAGCCGGGCAAACCCAACTATTGACCCAAGACATGATCCGGAGCCGATTCATATAATGCTATAAGTTCGGGGTGCCGCACTTGTGAAAGTGTTTGGACTTGTCACACCATAATGCGGGGAACATAAGCCCCTGGTGTATTCGGCCGTACCAAAATATACGGGTGCAAGATGTCATTAATGAACATATATGTAAAGTAATGCAATAACAGGCGAAAAAATGCTGCATTATTTATTCAAGGAATTCTGCTATGAGTGCGGAATGATAAAAATAGTGCGGTAAGCAAGGGATTGGACTAATCAAACATGTCCCCCTCCAGGGATGGGCTGCGGACTGGTGTATAGAATCAAATGTAATGCTCGTAATGGAGACCACCTGAGAGTTTATCGCAGTCTTCTTTCTTCCCTGGCTGTTGCATCGTGAGTTCGGCGGGTTCACCACCGGACAGGGCCTCTGGTGAACGGAGTCATGTGTACACGAAGAAAGAAAATAATAACAAAAAAGAGTGACACACTTGTGAGCCCCTAGTGTGGTCGAGCCGCACTCTGGGTCTGTTGTGGTCGTGCCCCTTCCCCTAGGCCCATGGTATCTTCAGAGCGTAATGATGTACGTGGAGGGTAGGTCTTGCAATTATCACAGGGCTGGGGTTAGCCGCATTGCTCTGCTGATGCTCGGATCGTGCTGTGTGGTCTTGGTTGATGTTGCTTGGTAGCGTTTGGCCGTATCCGGCCGTTTAACGGCCGGACTCGAAAATTTCCTTAAAAGGTTGCTCTGCACTTCTGCCGCGAGAGCCGCTGTGTGTTCCTCCGTTCGGAGGGAGCGTTCCGTATTTCCGTTGATCGTGATGACTCCACGAGGGCCTGGCATCTTGAGCTTGAGGTATGCGTAATGCAGCACCGCGTTGAACTTTGCGAACGCTGTTCGTCCGAGCAGAGCGTGATAGCCCTGCGGAACGGGACTATGTCGAAGATTAACTCCTCACTCCAGAAATTATCCGGGGATCCGAAGACCACTTCCAGTGTGACTGACCCTGTACAATTGGCCTCCACACCTGGTATGACGCCTTTAAAGGTCGTCTTTGTAGGTTTAATCCTTGAGGGGTCTATGCCCATCTTGCGACCGTATCCTCGATAAAGCAGGTTCAGCTCTGCCGCCGTCCATCGTGACTCTTGTGAGGTGAAATCCATCGACGATTGGGTCTAAAACCAATGCGGCGAATCTGCCATGGCGGATACTGGTCGGATGGTCTCTTCGATCGAAAGTGATCGAGCAAGAGGACCATGGATTGAACTTAGGGGCGACTGGCTCCATCGCATATACGTCCCTTAGTGCACGCTTCCGCTCCCTCTTGGGTATATGGGTTGCATATATCATGTTCACCGTCCGCACTTGTGGGGGGAAACCCTTCTGTCCTCTACTGTTCGGCGGTCGGGTCTCTTCCTCGTCGTCGTTGTGCAGCCCCTTGTCATTGTTTTTGGCAATTAACTTGCCTGCCTGCTTGAATAACCAACAATCTCTGTTGGTGTGATTAGCTGGCTTTTCGGGTGTGCCATGTATCTGGCATGAGCGGTCGAGTATTCGGTCCAAATTGGATGGACCTGGAGTGGTTCTTTTGAATGGCTTCTTCCGCTGACCGGGTTTAGAGCCTCGGAATCTGGCGTTGACTGCCGTATCCTCCTTGTCGTCGTCGTTAACGCGGCATTTATTTTTGTTTCGACGCGACCTGCCATTGTGGTCCTTAGCGTCCGGACTACCAGCATTTTTGCTGAGGTTGTTGCTGCGAGCTAGCCAGCTATCCTCTCCCGCACAGAAGCGGGTCATTGATGATGTGAGGGATGCCATGGATTTCGGCTTTTCCTGTCCTAGGTGCCGGGCTAGCCACTCGTCGCGGATGTTATGCTTGAAGGCTGCGAGGGCCTCTGCATCCGGACAGTCGATGATTTGATTTTTCTTTGTTAAGAACCGTGTCCAGAATTGTCTGGCCGATTCGTCTGGCTGCTGGATTATGTGGCTTAGGTCATCGGCATCTGGTGGCCGCACATATGTGCCCTGGAAGTTGTCGAGGAATGCGGCTTCCAGGTCCTCCCAACACCCAATTGACTCTGCGGGCAGGCTGTTAAGCCAATGCCGAGCTGGTCCTTTAAGCTTGAGCGGGAGGTATTTGATGGCGTGGAGATTGCCGCCGGGCCATATGGATGTGAAGGAGATAATCTTCGATCCAAACCGCGGGGTCTGTCGTGCCATCGTAGGATTCAATGTTTACGGGTTTAAACCCTTCAGGGATTTGATGACCCATTACTTCGTCAATGAAGCATAGCGGGTGTGCGGCGCCTCTGTATTGAGCAATATCACGACGTAGCTCAAGGGAGCGTTGTCTACTGTGTTCGGCCTGGCCGGAGTTGTTGTATCCGGCTCGACGGTATTCGTCGTGGGTCATGGGGCGCCCACGTGATCCATAGATAGATCTGGATTGTCTTGCCTTATCCTCCAATATGTCCCGCAAGTCCGGCGCGTTCCCTCATGTTTTCGTACTTTTCGAGCAATGCCGGGGTACGGTTTTGATGGAAGGCCTGGATGCTTCTCTGTCACAACCACGGGGTGGTCGGTCGGCCGTATTGTGCGCTGGTGATGATGGTATGTATGCTTCCTCCTCTAATCGGGGGAGCAACTTGCGTTTTAGGTAGCTCTTGGAGGGGCGTTCGAGTTCATACTCTTGCCGCGAGGACCTCGGTCCATCTGTCGGCCAGCAGTCTTGATCAGCTTGAAGCTGCTGCTGCTTTTCTTTAGGCTATTTGCCGTGGCCATTAGCCTGCATTTGAAACGCTCTTGTTCGACGGATCCTCGGGCACGATTTAATTAAATCGTCGTTGAGGCTTGCCTCGTCTTCGGAGGGAGGTATGTAATTATCATCCTCGACCTCTTCATCTGCGCCGCTCTCTCGTGAGGGCTTGCTTCGTCCTCCCACGCTGAATCTTGCCGGAGGGATTGTCTTCGCACTTTACTGGGTGTTATTATCTCTGTGCGGAATCTCCATTCTTGCCGTGGCGGGATTTAGAGCGGCGCCCGCTGATGTTTGGCGCTTGGGCTGTTTCTTTAAGGAATCTGCCCACCGCTTCTTCGCCGTCCCCATCTTTTGGGGTGTCCACCATGTATATGTCATATGACGAGGTGGTCTTCGATGCCTCGTGGGCGCTGGTTCTTGTTCGCCTCCCATCGTCGTCCATACCGTCGATGTCTTGAGTCATAGTCTAGCATGTCGGTTAGATCGTCGACAAGGGCTACAAAGTGGGAGGTGGGTGGGCTTTGAATTTCTTCATCGTCCGCTTCCCAACCATCCCGCCATAATCCGCCAGGCTCTCCGAATAGCGAGAGATGCTTTAGCGAATTTAGGACGCCGCCAAAGGGCGAGTCTTTGAAAGATGTCCGCAGCGGCGAACTCCATGATCGGGCGCCCAACCGACTCGATTGGCGGGCGCAGGAGGTTCGGAGTCCGGCAGGGAGTCCGGCACCTCGGAGTCACGAGCTTTATAGGGGACAAGGTTAGTGTTCGGCTCCATCGCCGCGGAAGTTGCAGCCCCCGAGGCGGTGTCCAGCCACCGGTCCTCGATCTAGGCGATCGGCTCCGGACTGAGGGCCGGAGCCGATTCGTGTGCGGCCACCAAGGCACTATCCGGCGGCAGAGCTAGATCATGCCCATCTTGACAGTGCGGCACGCTTGGCTGTGGCTCGAGCCCGTCGAAGATCAAGTCCCCGCGGATGTCGGCCATGAAGTTTAGGCTTCAACCCGACTGACGGCCAGGGCGTAGCTTTCGATCTGCTCGGATGGCCAAGTGAATTAGCCCGCAGCGCGAAGCCGCCCGAATCTGAAGATCTGTCCGGGAGAAAAGTCTCACTCGACAGACAGCGTTGTTGATGATTGAAGAAGCCATCGAGCCTATCGGTGGCGACACAAAGGAACTCTAAATGAAAGCACCAATGTCGGTGTCAAAACCGCGGATCTCGGTAGGGGGTCCCGAATCATGCGTCTAGGAGGATGGTAACAGGAGACAAGGGACACGATGTTTTACCTGTGTTCGGGCCCTCTTGATGGAGGTAAAACCCTACGTCCTGCTTGATTAATATTGATGGTATGGGTATTACAAGAGTGGATCTACCACGAGATCAAGGAGGCTAAACCCTAGAAGCTAGCCTACGGTATGATTGTTGTAATGTATGTTGTGTCCTATGGACTAAGCCCTCCGGTTTATATAGACACCGGAGAGGGCTAGGGTTACACAGAGTCGGTTACAATGGTAGGAGATCTACATATCCGTATCGCCAAGCTTGCCTTCCACGCCAAGGAAAGTCCCATCCGGACACGGGACGAAGTCTTCAATCTTGTATCTTCGTAGTCTTGGAGTCCGGCGGACGATGATAGTCCAGCTGTCCAGACACCCCCTAGTCCAGGACTCCCTCAGTCCTCTTGAACAGCAAACTGTAAAGGTAAAATGAAGGCCGGTTTACGACGGACGGTTCAAGAGTATTAATTGGTGTCAAACCAGAAAATTTGATCAAGGCATATGCGTGAGATAAACCGGAAATTGCTATTCATATCAAAATGGCGGTTTAAAGCGAGGGCTAATGATAGGTGGCGGATTACCGACTGCTAAAGATTAAACCGCCCTTAGGTGAAGGAGACATATGAAAATTTGCTAAGTGTTGGCAGAAATAGGTTCCACACAATGATGAAATTTATTTGGATCTACCATGCTTCAGTAAAGAAAAATTACTGCGACTTATAATGGCATTAAGCAGAACAGAGAAGGTCGTGCGCTCTACAAGAGAAAGGGAAGATCTACTAGTACTAAAAATGGATGCGGAGTAACTACCGCACGAGATCTATGCTACTATTGGATCAAAGCAATCACGGCAGAAGGAAAAATGAAGAACTGAGAAGGAAAAACGAAGAACTGTACAGACGAACTCGTGAACCCTAGCACAGATCTAAAAGATGCGGGAAAGAGAAAACTTACCAGTGCAGATCTACTTCAGAGGGATGCCGTGAACTCTGGTCCGTTTCAGGTTGATGCAGCGGCCTTTGTCGATGCAGTACTCAAGGGTCGAGGGCGGCGGCGGAGCTTCAGAGCTTGGGCGTCGCAAGGAAGAAGAAGGCACAGAAGGGGAAGAAAGAAAAGGACCCTCGGGTTTTATTTATAAAGAGAAAGGGATAAGTGGCAGGCGCGAGAATCGAGGAGCCTGAAGCGGCAGAGAGGGCGCGCCTATCGCCTCGATTTTTGGGATATCATTAATGAAGGGAATCTTTTTAATCTTTTTATACAGAGATGATGTCATGATGGTCCGTTGCTGTGTCTAGAAGATGACGTCACGGCGGTTTAATAAAGTTTACAGGGGAAGCCGACATGGCGGTTTACGAGAATATAAGGAGATGTTTACAAGATTTATTTAAGTATTGAAGACTGACATGAACAGGTTCAAATCAATCTGGGGCCTAATGTTGGGGATATGACTACTAAGTGTAAACCGGCCAGGAGGGCCCGGTTCACCCTCGACTATGTTGAAGCCCATGAAGATCCATAAGATGGTGCTTTACTAATGAAGCTTAGAGGCCCGGAGCCCAAAGGCAGATTAGGGCCCATAGTGGTAAACCGCCATGACTATGTAACTTGTAATGTAAGTTAGGAAAGGAGAGACCGAGCCGAACACTTTGTATGAATTGGCCTCGGGGCTCTGTAGACCGGCCGGGCGTCAACCTATGTATATAAAGGGATGACCCGGCGGCGGTTCAGGGACAAGAAACTACAACTCGAGACTCAGGCAAGCGTATTTGCTCCCTGGTCATCGAAACCCAATCAATCCCATCACAACTAGACGTAGGCTTTTACCTTCATTGAAGGGGCCGAACTAGTATAAACTCCCGTGTCCCTTGTCCGGTTTAACCCCTTCAAGCTAACCCGTTGCGATGGCTCCACGACTAAGTCCTTTCATGAGGACATCTGACGTGTTAATTCCACGACACATCGGCTGGTATGATTCCAGGTCCTGGAATCATGAAGGCCAGCGCATTTGCGTCTGCTGCAACAATTCAAATTGGAGACCAAAAGGACAAAATAAACAATCATGTTCAGAGTATGTGTGGAATTAAGATTATTATAAGAATGACACATATCGTAGACAGAGAATTGCAATGTCGTGGTCATAATCATACCCCAAGTCAAAAAAATAGTCAATGGCTTTCATATTCTAGCAATATGTCATGGTTCAAACATCATGTAACAATGAGAGGAAAACAGCTATGACAGCGCCTACTCATATTATACCATAGCACTTACTACTACTGTTCTCATATCAACTCTAAGCAATAACATGCGTTGTCCTAAAAATCTTGTAAACGAGAGTAACATATAGCAATCATGATGTTATGCTCATAATATGTATTCTAACAATCATTAGATGCCAATTGTTCTCATATCAACTCTAACAATAACATGTGTGGTCATAAAAATCTAGGAAATGAGAGGAACACATAGCAATGATGTGGTTATAGACATGCTATGCATTCTAAATTTGTAACAAATGAACAGCAAATGTATTCATAAGGTAAAGATGAGATGAGATAGAACAATTACCGATGATAGATTCCACCAAGATAGGCAATCAATCAAGGCCGATCACAGTAAATGATGCCATCGTGCACTATAGCATCGATGTAAATGTTGCCTCAACAGGATTGATGATGACCCATAACCATGTATGGCGACCGGATTCCAGATAGACTAATCCCATGTTGAACAAGGCAATGAGCTTGTAATCCATGTAGTCTTCTGATGGTGTGGGCACTTCACATATTACAACTTTTTGCAAACAGAGGTCGAGCCAAAAGCTTGACGCATCTCGTGCATAGTAGGCAGGAGTGTCCGGCGGGCCGCGAGGCTCGATGTCGGCGGTATCCAACGATGGAAGGGTGATCTCTCGCTGGGTGTAGATATCAACGAGATGCCACGGACTACCGGTGTGGTGGATGAGGACGATCCAGTTGGCCTTCATGCCCGCCCAGTAGTGGTCGCGCATGAAGGACAGGTGGACGGGTAGTGGTAGCATGTCGAGGGGCACCACGGCAACCTCCGTAGGATTGTCAAGTCGGTGTCTGGGCCACCTGTGAGGATCGGGCATCAGCAAGCAGGGTGTCTTGAAAAGAGCCGGCCGATTGCAAACGAGTAGACGGTACAAAGAAACCGAGCATGCGGCCAGACGGACGGTGCTGAGTAGGTTCATACGACTACAGATCTGCTCCAAGAGAACAGCGGGAGGGAATTCCAATCGCGGCTCTGCGTGTCAGTCGGTTCTGCCATTGGGGTTTTCGGTGCCTGCGAGCCAGCGGGGAAGTGGATTCGGGCGGGCGAGCAAAGAAGCTTCTCCTCGTGTGGCGAAAGCGGTGGCGGGGGATATGGTATCTTGAGCTACCAAGGAAGATGGCGGGCGGCGAAGCAAAGAGCGGGGTAAATGGTGTGCGGCCGATGATGGGGAAGAGAGGAGGAAGAAGAAGAGAGGAGGAAGAAGAGTGGAAGACGGGAAAGAAAGTGCATTAAACCTCAATTCTACTAGTACTACTAGCAGGATATACCGTCCTTTGGAGTGTAAATAGTTACACCGATGACATGTGGGTCTACCACAAGAGGGCCCATATGTCAGTTAATGGAGGACAGAGATGCGTAGGCGTATTTGCAGAAGCGTGCTCTACTGGCAAACATGATGGCAGTACTGGGTAAGGCTGATTTAGTAACAACAACACGTTGTTCAGCTTATTAATTACGTGTCCCATCTGCTGCAGCGTGTATTGTCACTTCACTGCGAAGACTAGTTGAATAGTTCTCCCTGACCGAGATGGGGAATAATGGATCGCGAGGACTTCCTTTCTACAGCATCCCTATGCCTCTACGCTCACTTCACTCATTTTGCTCCATACCTAGTCACTTGTTGAAATCTGTAGAAAGACAAATACTCCGTATTTGGGAACAGAGGGAGGCTTTTACTCCGTACTATTTGGGAACAGAGGGAGTATCACCATATGGAGGAAACAGAGGAAGCTTGAAATATGAACATGTCAATGGCAGGGAGTAAGCCCCATGCATGCATGCAACATGCAACACTCACACGTACACATGGACGCACGCAACACTCACGCACCCATGCGGCACACATCACACGATGCAACACACACGCTCACGCTCAAGTGCTCAACCTACTCCCTACGTCCGTGAAAGACTGTACATTTAGAGATTTACACATTGACCAGGGCATAATTAACGCCCAAAAGTAGCAGACTTATGTGTGCATGCGACCATTGAGATAAGAAGATTAAATGAAGGCCGTTGCATGCTGTAATTAAGGATAGACATGTAGCCTATACCTACATCACAAGTTGGTGCATTAGTCAATCAATATCGATTTAGATTAAAGGCTAAATGCATTGGAAGTGTAGATGTACATTATGTACCACACTCTTTGTTTTGTAGCCGATGTACACTCTTTGTTGGAAGACCGAGGGAGGACACGTGCATGCACTCACATACACAGCCAGGGCGGTTCGCGTGTAAGGGTCGGACTCGTGTTGCGCCTGCGTAAAGTTTTGTTTAACTGATTTCTTTGCTCGCTAACCGATGGTGGGACCCGAAACCAGTGACAATTTAACCAATCAACAAAGTGCCACGTCGACTATGTGGCGGTCAAGAGGGTGCAATCGGTGCTCTGATGAGCTAGTGATCGATATAATCGCCGCAAAACTATATATAGTGACCGTAAAGAGCGTATTGTTACATACGTTGACCGCCAGTGTATTTTTCTCGTTTTAAATTAAGCCATATTAATCGGAAAGGACGTGGTATGGACTACTACTAGTACTAGTACTCCTTTGATGTGCCCCGTCAACTCGCCGAATGAGGAGAAGCTTGCTTACTATGCCTCTCCCTCACCCACGCACGCGGTGGTTCGCAGGACGAGGAGAGGGTTTTGACTCTAGCGCCCTCTCCCTCTCCCTCGCCTTCACTCTCGCCCTCGCGGTGGACATGCAGCAGTTCAATAGGTGTCAGATTACCAGAAGCATATTGTACTGTAGTATCATCATTATTGGACCTTCCGAAGAGGCGAAGATCCAAGCGCAAGGTTCACACGAGTACAAACTGTTGAACCTCCCGAAGAGGCAAACAGCCAAGCGCAAGGTTTTATAGGAGTTGTCGTCCTAGTAGGAGTGTACTACAACTATAGAGAACGATGCTACTGTATGATGCCTCCACGTCACGTATAACCAAAGTTGTGCCACCTTTTTTCTCAAAGAGCGTGTTGGAGCCCGTGCAATAACCACACAAGTTGCACGTACACATAACACATTTACTAGTAATAAATTCTAAAGGACAAATGTCAGTATGCCACACAAGTTCATCTCCAAATCATGTAATAAATTTGTGCACGACTAGTCTACATATATTCACAGCGCTACCGTTCACAATTACCGTACTCCACTTACACGTTATAGATGGGCTACATGCATGTCCTCCTCCAGGTTCCAGTCCAAGGTGTTCTTCATGGATGGCATGATCCATAGCGGTGGGCAACGAGAATCATTATCGCAGCTTTCTAGTCCGGTTCCACGATGGAGACTCATCCAAGTGAAGCGGCATAAATCGAGGATAGCGTGTCCCAAAGACGTCGTTCATCCGGCGATGCGCAATGAAGACACAACCATGCTTCATGAACAGCAGGCCTTCCGTGTCGTGCACGGAAGGTGGCATCCGCTTCACAATGGGGTAGCTGTCCCCGATGAAAAGCGAGTACTCTCCAAGAGTGTTCCCCGGCACCCACATAGCATCACGGGGGTCGAACTCGGCGCCGTTTATCTGGTACTCGTGGCATCCCAGATCTGGACACATGGTGACGTACATAGTCAAGGTCCATGCATAATAATGTTGTGCTCAAATATAGCGGTCGATGTCTTGTGCACAAATAGTACTACTCGGTATAGAGGAAGTAAAATAACCGGCTTATTATATATAGCCACTCTAGGCTACATGGATGAGATAGTAAGACATGGAAAAACAAAAATGGTGGCAGCTAGTGGGTTCAAGTCTTCAAGGGCCTAGCTAGCTATACGTGTCCTCCAAGCTAAAAAGTACTCCTACTAGTACTATTAAGTATACTACTAGTACAACAATGAAAGAGAATGCGAGAGGGTTAAAAATGGAATACCTAGGTAGATGGTGACGGTCCGATCGTGGTAGATTGTGTGACCATGTTGCACATCAGTGGTACCATGGGTAACGACTGCTAAGATAGTTGATCCCAATATGCCAAAGTCAGCTACAAGGTTCCAGGTTAGACCGAATCACGGATGCAAATGCACATCCAGGATCGGCGATCTTATTTTGATCGGGGGATGACTGGTCCTTGCAAAATAATGGAGTACCGTTAGGGATGCAAATGATTGTTTGTGCATTCCGTTTGTAATCTCCCGTACCGTAGGATGGCAACCAGATGAAACAAGTCCCCTGGCTTGTCACCGCGAAGATGCGGCCTAGATGGCGCACGGCGTCTTGAGCGACGTAGGGTACAAATCTGCCGCCGCCAACATGCGCCAGCCTCTGCCGTTACTGCATCTTGCGTTGATGGCAATCCTTATGTCGAACACCGCGATGAGATAGTAATCGTCGTAGCCGCGTCGCTTTGTCGGCGGGTCCGCAATTGCTATCTTCTTCAATCTCATGTAGGCATCATCATACGTATTCAAGCCCAGCCAGTCCGGAAGGCCGATCCCAATGGTGGAGAAGGGGTCTACCGGAACGGCCGCACTGCTGTGGATGTTGTGCAAAATGATGGTGGTATCCGGCCGGAGGTATGCAAGCCAATCTTCGTTGGCACCGACCCAGACCTATATATCAAACGGTGGGCAGCGGAGAAATTACGGATGGAAATGGAATAACTAAGTACTACATGATCAAACTCCATTCTTGACATGCTCATCGGACAAAATCCGACTACCTCTCAACGTTGGCAACTCTAAGCGGAGTCAGCGTGCAACCATAACCGGGAGCGGTGGACTATTCAAAGGATGTCCCAATAAAGAACCTTCTCCTCGAGGACGCATGGAAGACCAACAAGCATGGCCTTTTCCCAAGCCTATTTAAGCAGCGTCTTGAAAAAGTTGGTGCAGGAAGCACCGAGTCTTGCGGCGGTGAGGACATCGGAGTGGCGTGCGATTTCTCCCAGAGGATCGTCATCCAAGGTCTCCCAGCCCCGATGAGGAGGAGAACCGCCTGGCGAATCCATGGGAGCAGCGACGAACTGCCTTCTCTTCGGGAGAAGGGGAACTGGCGAGGAGGAGATAAGAGCGTAGTAACCGCAGGGCCTCGTCCCTTCCAAAACTATAGATCGTTCCTCAGCAAAGAGGTGAGGCTATTATTTACTACTAGTACTAGCATTATGGAACGTTATGGGGTTGCATTATACTGTAAATAATAGCACTAGTAAGAAATTTTTGGCACTAGGTAGTAGTTTTTGGCGTGGATTAAGAAATTTTTGGTATGTTTTTGCCATTTTTTGTACACGCCAACTAGTGTCAAAAAACATCTTACATTATGTGACGGAGGACTACGTACTCGTCTTTATGCGATGCAGTACTACTTTTCTCAACTAGTAGTGCGATGTCTTGTACTTCTAGTCTAGTCTAGTATAGTGCACCAGTTTTGAACTCTTGAATCTCGGGGCCAAGGAGCTACAGGTTGGAAGTGGAGGGTACTATTGTTCTCTAGAACCATCATTGTACTATCAATGCAGGGAAGTACACTGCGTAGTGGCCTAGTGGGTACTCTTGGTGCTATATTCAGCCGCTCCTCTCACGTAGGAGTAGCTGGCCTACTCAACCACTCCTCTCACGCACACACTAGCAGCCTGTTTATCGGCGATTCTTCTCATGAGGCGAACATTTGAGTTATTTGATACAGCGAGACTAAGCTTTTCGCTTCCATTTGTGGAGGTGTAATGGATCTCGTCGAACTTTGTTAGTAGTTCCTTCTTTATGAATGAGATGAAGCAAAGCTTTTGCCTCCGTTTAAAAAAACACGTCAAGAGGACTTTCTTTTATAGTAGAGCCAATAATGGAGTGAAGTCCATGCGTAAAACGCCACAAGCTACAGAGTAGTAGTAGAGCACTTTACGTACAAAGCCATATTGCACAGTTCCCAATGCCCCACCAGGCTTTTTCGGCTCCTCGGGCTTAATTGGGAGGCGCTAGTTTAAATATGCTACTAGACGATGAGGAAGCTGCAAGCGAGGTGCGGCTAGGGCGAGCACGCGAGCCACGGGATGCTGGGAAGGAAAACCCGTTCACGTGGCTAGGCTGTCCAGTGCACCCAAATTGTGGGGCTGCACGTCCGTTCGACTTCAAAACTCAAACTACCCGTGTAAAATATTGGCTCGCAGCGAAGTGTAGTAGTACTATTTTTTTTAAAAGGCCGACGTGCGTTCGGCCGGGATCGAACCCACAAAACAAGGTATACACTCCCGCGACCACTAGTAGTACTCGTTGGAGTACAACGCAACCTAGAATCGTTTTTTGTCGCTAGTAGTACGTACATTGTTCCTTACAAGAAACCCCTAATAATGCAAGAAACCACTAAAATGCCAAGAAACTACTACCACTTGCATACGTGGCAGACTTAAGATAAGACTACCTTATCAACATTGTACATGCTCTTACCAACAAAAATCCTCGAGTGACCTCCTACCTCCGGCCCATCCACCTAGTCATCCTCGGCCATGGGGCGCAGCCACCGCCATGCCCGGCGAGGCGAGTCAAAACCGCCGGGTGGTGAAGCCCATGTTGCGGCGGCTCGGATGCCAGCTCTGTCCGGCGCTCGCGGCCGCTAGCTAGCCAAGATAGCTCCGTCCAGCTGCTTGTCTGCAAGGTTTGCTAGCTAGATTGGCACGACAGCGCAACGGCTTGCTCGCGCGCGCCGCGCTTAGGCCAGCCATCTGGCTTGAGCGAAGGCCAGCGCGGTGGCTTGCTCGCTCGTGAGTCACGCTCAGGCCAGCCTGCCAACCCGTGCGGAGGCTAGTGCGGCGTCCGGCCCGTCCGGCGGAGTGGCGCCAACTCTCTCATCACGGGCGCCACCGACGAACACGCATCAGTACTGTTTGAAGTAATGTTCAGGAAAAATAATGATTTGAGGGGGAATAACAGGAGAAGGTCAGATGTGGGTCCCTCGTGTCGATGGTCAAACAAAATGTGTTGGTTTAAGCTGCCTCGTCAGCACGGACGTGTGGGCCAACCCTGTCATAAATGGGTTTAAACGAACCTAATCGGTAGGAGTACTAGGTAGTAGTTTTTGGCATGGATTAAGAAATTTTGGGTATGTTTTTGCTATTTTTTGTACAATAGATTCTTCCTAGGGCTGGTTGAAAGTGGTATTTTTTTTGTTAAATACTCTCTACATATTGTAGGTAGGAGTGAAAGTTAAGCTTTGGAAGCCAATAAGCAAGGCTAGTTACATACTACCTCCGTCCGGGTTTATTGGTCCCCATTGTATTTCGTGCCAAATTTTGACCATAAATTAAACTAACAAAAATGTCCATGCATGTCATCAAACATATATTTTTGAAAACTATGTTCAAATACGAATCCAATGAGATAAAAAAATTTGACATGCATTAACACTTTGTTAGTTAAATCTTTAGTCAAAATTTGACACAAACTACAAAGGGGACCTATAAACCAGGACGGAGGTAGTAGTTCATATGTGTACATGATTGAAAGTAAATATCAACTATGAGTGACTAATATCTTGATGGAAAACTCGAAACTATGGAATACTAGGAAAAATGCATGGTTGGAAATACTAGCAATGTTCATGTCCGTTGCAACGAATCATAATTAGAATAATACTTATTCACAAACTTGATACAAAACACTCTAATTTTGATATACATATGTCACTAGAGATATATTATGTTTCAATTAGAATATATTCCTTGGGCTGTTTTGGTGAGGTCAGGGAGGGATGTGGTTGGTTTTAAGATACTAATTATGGGTTTTTCTGCAAATTGGTAGACAAGTGGGATGTTGGTGAGAAAAGGCAACAACTTACCTCACAATCGTTAGATGTAGATCTAATGGTCAGAAACGACGGATGGCAGACACCAAAGATCACCAACTTAGTCTTGTGTAGGAGTACTAGCAAGATCCATGCATTGCACGGAACATCAAGATGCATTTTTTATAAAACACTTGTTGTGATTGACCCTTGAGGAGTAATCCCATGTGTAAAACTAATGATATCTCAAGAAATATGAGATAAGGTGAAGAGTAGTGGGGTGTGGTGGTGGTTGGTGGTGGGACCGCGCGAGGCATGGGGATTGACGACGCCAAGCCAGCCACCAGCCGCTTTGTTCGAGGCTTTCTTTCTTAATTGCTCAACAATGAGGTTTGTTGGAGATAGGGATGAACGAGGGAAGGCCTTGTCTGCAAATGTGGAGAGGGGTGCGGGTATCTTTTAGTTTAATTTCCATCCGTCGGATATAGATCGGACGGTCTATATTGCAAGACGGCACATGTACCATCATCACCAACTCGGTTTTTTATAAGAGAAGAAATATAAGTATGGAGATAAAAACGTATTATCGATACTTGCTTCCGTAAACTAGCATCTACATTCTATTCAACGCCTCGGCATGTGGGGCCTTAGCACAATGACTTCTCAACTGTGTAAAACAAAGATTTTCCCGTCGCCGACAAGGAGGGGGTGACGACGGCGTGCTTTTTGGCTTGCTCTAGTCCTAGTAGTCATACTAGGTGGTCTAAGCACGTGTAGATTTATTCTTTTTCACGTCTCGTGTTCGCCAGTCTTGCCACATTTGTTGATGAATAGACGGTAAGTTATTCATGGGGAAACCCTTGATGAGCGTGTTTGCGAGAGAGAGAGAGAGAGAGAGAGAGAGAGAGAGAGAGAGAGAGAGAGTGCGTGTGTGATATGTTAGAGACTAAGGCAATGATAACAGATTCTTTGTGTCTATGTGTGTGGAGGATAGAGAGAGACATGTACATGGGGCTTTGTGTTGTGTAACATAGAGACACATATACATAATTAGAGAGTGAGTGTGTGAGATACACATGCGGACATGGGGAGAGATGAGGATCCAGATAAATGGGTGTTTGTGCGTGTTTGTGTGTGTTTGTGCACGCGTTTGTGTGTGAGAGGGAGAGAGTGTACGTGGAGTAGAGAGACCACTGAGGATGTAAACCTAGTATAAGGGAAGGGGGAATGGTGTGACATGTGTAGTAGCGGGATAGCACGGGTGCGGGCTGGGGGAGCAGACTATTTGGAAGAGACATCAAGTGTGTGTGTGTGGGAGAGGGGTGTGAGAGCGAGAGAAAGAGAGAGCTAGCGACGGAGAGAGGGAGAGAGAGAGAGAGAGGGGGGGGGCGACAGGGGTCGTTTGTGTCCATAAATGGCGTATAGATAGGGAGACAATGTTGATGTTGTCCGAAATTGGCCTATGAACGGAGACGCAAGGGAAGCGAGTCATCGTGTGTGTGATAGGGACTTCATGAGAGATCTAGAATAGATGGTGTAGAGAACAATGTGCGAAATCGAGAACGATTATACATTAGGGTGCTATGCAAAGAGTCACAACATATATGTATGCATGGAAGGAGCTGGGGCGGGTCCGCATGTGGGAGAGATAGAAAGAGGAGAGTGGTGCACAAGGAGACAAAATGTGCTTGTTTGCAGTGGGGGTGGTGTGTGAGGTGAGTGCGCGAGAACCACATAACTAGGGAGATAGACGTTTGGGGGCGACATTTTGTGTGTATGGGAAATATGATAGACGTTTGGGGGCGACATTTTGTGTGTATGGGAAATATACACTCTACATAGTGCATGTGCTTGGGTAAGAGAGATAGCGGGAGACCTAGAGAGTGAGGGAAGAGATGTGTGCATGCCCGAGAGACAAAGTGATAGAGACATATGTTGGGGTCCGGACTTTACAAGAGAGAGGGGTGTTAATGTGCTCGTGTGTTGGTGTTTGGGGGAGAGAACGACTTCTCTATATGTGTGTGTGTGTGCTGGTGGTGGTGGGGGGGTTGACTTTTTGATAAAGAATGAGGTGTCTATATTTGAGGGACTTTAGCATAATTGAGATATTGTGCACTCATGGTTGATCCATTTGTTTCATTTTACCCTACATTTTCTGATGCTAGCTATTACATCACTGCTCCGAGCCTCTGTTCATTACTTGTTTGTGTGTTCTTGATCTTCCCAAGTTGCATGACTAATTTGATGCTTCTATTAATTATGGAGCTGCCAACCCCATCAAGCAAAATATTTGTTCTTTTGGGGCTGGCACCTCGAACAAGCATAAAAATAGAGGGAAGCAGATATATTGTCGTGTATGCACACACCCTTCTTTCATTAGTTTAGATGAACCATTGATGATCAATTCGGACCAGTGCATGCGATTAAAATTAATTTTACCTAAATAGATGGTGCAGAATAAACTACAACAACTAGATTTGCAACCACGGGATGTTGTCGATATCTTCAAAGAACATTGCAATAGCAGCTAGACTTCACAGCAACATATGGTAAGCCAGTGTGTTTTAGTACATGTTAAATGTAATGTGAGTGGGCTGCTTTCTTGGCTTGTGCCCTCAACGTGTAATCCTATCGAATTACAAATAGTTCAGTTGTCTACTTTGTTGTATTGCTTGATTCGAATGCTTGTTTGTTGTTACGTTATACCCGAGTTGGCCAATATGTCGCTAGATTACTCATTGTACTATCGTAAAGAAATGCATGCCTATTTCATTGGAGTCCTTAACTTTTCCTCTCAACTTCATCACAAGACTGTCTTCGTAGTTTATATGAGGCCACACTGTTAAGTGCTTTATCAAATTATTTCAACTGCTTAGATGCCTTGGCAACTTAAATATAGCGGTTGTACGCTCCCTTTCAACTTTCATCTTACCATTTTAATTTATTTTCGGCTGATGCTGCTTCGAACCATTTAGATATAGTTTGCCATGCTCGGCAATAATTCATCCGTCGTTTACCATATAAGCTTACTGCCTGGATCATATGATAACTATCTCTTACTTATGTCCAGTGGAAACCTTTCAGGATGCCGTTCACACTAGGACACAATGTACAACCCTGAATCTATTTGTGGAAGCGATCGCCATCCATGTTACGGATGGTAGCGATTCGGAGGCAACACAGCGGAGAGAGCGATCGAGCACGATATTATAGTGCTTGAGGCTCTACTAGAGGCAGAAAGAGATGGTGTGACTGCCATGAATGAGGTAATCTTTATCTTGAGGCTGGAAATTACGAAATTAGCGGCACGCATTATGCAAGTAACCCAAGAATTGGAGGAAGTAAGAATGTTGCATTTGAAGACGGAGGAGGTCCTGTTGTTTCTGCTATCTGAAGCCCAAGGTAATCCTGGTTCTTCTTTAGATACCATTTGAAATTTTCATTAGATTATTGTATGTTGTGTCATGTATCTGAATGGACTATGTTGCAAGACCCCCTATGTTGTCCGGAATTCCATGTTGTCCATGTGTTGTAATGATCCGAATTTTTTAGGCGAGGTAATCCTCAGTACTTGTATGATTGACATAAGGTGAACTGTTTTTGTGTGAGCATATTGTATTGGATGAAATAACTGTTTGAATCAGAGTGTATCCAACCTACTGAATTCAAAGATCACGACATTTCTAAATCATAATCATATATAAAGGTGGAATAAATCTTTGTTGTGGTTTTGAAGAAATAAATAACAAAACATATAATTATCCATGGATATTCGTAATCGAATACAAATTGGATTTGAATTTAGTTTGCCAGGTCCCAGGGCAAACGTGAATGCTAATTCTCCCAAGTTTTGAACGAAGCGGCTAAGCACCCACTATAATTTGTGGGCTGCCCGAAGCAAGTGTTTGCGAGATGGAAATTACTGTCTACCCCTGACACTTGACATCCTTATCGACCGGATTTACACTGTTGTCGATAGGGGTAGACTAGTAACTTCAATCAGATGTGACACGACGGTCTCTGAGCCCATTCAGACACGGTGGGCGCCAAACGTGGTCGGCAAAACACATTTGATTCAAGCTCGTCCAAAAGACATGTGTCTCTTCCTCCATTTCCCCATTCATACACGATGGGCGGCAAAACAAACTCTCCTCGTCCGAAATCGATGTAGGCTAATATTTTAAATAGGGGCAGATGTGTAACTTCCATCCGACGTGACACAACCGCCCTACCTGTCAGCCCCGTTCGTACACCGTGGGCACCAAACGTGGGCGGCAAAACACCCTCTCCTCACCCGAAATAGTTACCGGCAAATATTTGGGAGATGCGAGATTACCATCCTATCCCCAACCGACGCGATGTCCGAAATTTTAAACGGGGGATAAGTTTGTAACTTCCCCCCATTTCAGAGAAGCGTGTCCCAAAGTTTGAGATCCCCCCTCCCTCCATTTCCCCATTCATACACCATCGGCGGCATGACAACCTCCGCACTGCGGCCAGCCTCCTCCGTCCGCCACCCCATCCTCCACCTTGCCGGAGCCGCTACCCCTACCTCGTCGTCCACTACAAGAGATGGACGTCTCTCATCCACGGCGCTGGACCAGGATCCTTACATCGCCTCCTCTCGCTTCATCGGCGCTGTCGTCCACCTTGCCATTGCCGCTCCTACGACCGCCTCGTCCACGGCAACATGATATATCCCCCGACCCGGCCGTCTGCCGTCTAAAGTCTTCTTCCCCGCCGCCGACAGCCATCGCACCCACATCACCCTCAACGTATTAACATAGGCCTACACGGCGTCGCAAGAGAGGTGGTACTCTTCCATATGTGCTTAAGTTATTGATCTCACCCGGAAAATAGATCGTAATTTGTTTACTGTACTTTTCTTGTCCGTACCAAATCGTAGTGGCTAGTTGAAAGCAAACATTGGTTGCGAAGTAGCTTTGTCCAGTTTGCACCTTCAGATCCGCCATGGCACGGGCACTATACTCGTAAAGCTTATGGTTTCCCCCCTTTATATTCACTACCATCATCGTAGGTGCTTCATGTCGTGCTAGCACTACTCCTCAAGACCTCAATCCAAAGCTTACGTGTTGAAATACGAATCTGATATGATGCTCATAATCTCATATTCCTTCGACTATGAGATTATGCAACTACCGGATACCGGAGGAATACCTTGTGTGCTATCAAACGTCACAACGTAACTGGGTAATCATAAAGATGCTCTACAGATATCTCTGAAGGTGTTTGTTGAGTTGGCATAGATCAAGATCAGGATTTGTCACTCCGAGTTTCGGAGAGGTGTCTCTAGGCCCTCTCGGTAGTACACATCATAAGCTTGCAAGCAAATGACTAAGGAGTTACTCATGAGGTGATGTATTATGGAACGAGTAAAGAGACTTGCCAGTAACGAGATTGAACTGGGTATGAAGATACCGACGATCGAATCTCGGGCAAGTAACCTATCGATGGACAAAAGGAATTACATATGTTGTCATAATGGTTCGACCGATAAAGATCTTCATAGAATATGTAGGATCCAATATGGGCATCCAGGTTCCGCTATTGGTTATTGACCGGAGAGGTGTCTCGGACATGTCTACATAGTTCTCGAACCCTTAGGGTCCGCACGCTTAATGTTCGATGACGATATTGTATTATATGAGTTATGTGATTTGGTGACCGAATGTTGTTCGGAGTCCCGGATGAGATCACGGACATGACGAGGAGTATCGAAATGGTCGAGAGGTAAAGATTGATATATAGGACGGTAGTATTCGAATACCAGAAGTGTTTCGGAGGGTATCGGGTACATGTCGGGTCACCGGAAGGGGTTTCGAGCACCCCCGGCAAAAGATATGGGCCTTATGGGCAAGAAGGGAAACGCACCAGCCACAAGAGGCTGATGCGCCCCCCATATGGGCCGAGCCAGAGGAGAAGGAAAGAGGGGGATGGAGAAGGAAAGGGGGATTCTCTTCCCCCTTCCTTCCTGTAACGCCCCAAGACCGGAGCTCCAGAAGACTTCCAGCTACTCCGAGTTTCGTCATGTGATTTGTTTTATTTGTTGCTTTCATCTTTGCATCATGTGCATTGCATCATGTCATCATGTCATCATCTCATAAATATTTTGCATCTCAACTAAATAAATTGCATAGATCTTTTGATCTATTTAAATCAAGGGAATTCACTTGTGATTTCTCTTTATAACATATTAAAGCCTCTCAATATTATTAGGGAGCTATATTAAATATTCCATTTTTGGAATTCACCATAACACACTTGCAAAATCCCAATGCCTTTGTGGTTTTAATTCTTGATCTCCAACCTTGCCCGTAGTTATTTCATCATTTTCCGGAGCTCCTCCATTAATCACAACATTTTTGGACCTTCCTTTTACCTAGTCCTAGTTCAAACCTATTGAATTAAATTCAAATGATTTTGAATTTAATCTTGCAATCTTGCTCACTTCTATTTTCTTGGGACTAGCGCATTTTTGTGAGTCCAAGAATATTATTTGCATGTGCTAATTCTTTGCCTATCCTTCTCTTTCTTTTCTTTCTCTTTTTCTGCTTTGTTTTAAATGGAAAAATGAGAGAGAGAGAGAGAGAGCTCACAACCAGGCCGGCCCATTTGCATCTAGGCCCAGCTCCAGCTTCTTAAACCTAGCCTCCTGCCTCAACCCTCTCGCCGATGCCCCATCCAGCGCCGCCACCACACCTCGCTCAGCCCGATCCCTTTCCTCGATCCCCTCCTCCTTTCTTCCTCATCGCGCCGAACCAGGGAGACGCCGCCCCTGCGCCCTGTCTTCCTCCTCGCCCTGCGCGCCCGACGCCGCCCCGCGTCCTCAACTCCGGCGGCCACGTGCCCCTCCTCGACCTTCCTCGCGCCCGATCTGCTCCAAACCGCGCCATCCGGCGACCCCCGCCTCGAACCCGCCGTCTCCATCCCGTTCTGCGCCTTGTTGCTGTTGCTGGCCATGAGCTCGCCATCTGCGGGTCTTCCTCCGGCGTCCACGGATCCTTCCGTCCTCCTTCTTCCCTGTTTTTTCCTAATCCCGAGCCGTCGTCGCTCTGCTGCGGGGCGCCGTGGTCGAGACCGCCTCTGCAGTTCCTCCACCGCGCCGCTTATCCTCCTTGCCGCGCCCCTTCCTCTCCGCCTCCCAAGCAACGCCCTCGCCGACCGGAGTTGTTGCTGACGCCATTGTTGTTCGAGGCCAGCGCCTCGCCTCTGTTTCGAACCAGGGGCCGACGCCTCCTTCGCTCGTCGTCTTGACATTTGCACCCGACCGCCCCTTCGTCCTTGCGACTCCATCGGTTGTTGCTGCCTGCTTCCTTGACCACCTCGACCATAGTCTCCTCTGCCATGATGCCTGTGGGCAGGGGGCCTTGTTTGCTTCCTCTTTCGGCAACTTTTGTTGACCAGCAGCCGCGGCCCTTTGCCGCCTCACCTCGTTAGGGCCATCCCACCTTGTTTTGTCGCCGCTAAGACCCGTACCGACCGTCAAGCATTGAGGATTCGCCAAGTACCCGCCGGATCGCCAAGTTCGACTACATGGACGGTCAAGTACCTCTACCGCCACCCGGACATCTACGGAACGTGTACCACTACCGTCGACATGAACATCTACGAAAACGTGTACAACTACCATCGCCACGAGTACAACTACTTCCACTACCGCCGCCGCGAGAACGATTACTTCCACGACGTCCCGTGAACGCCTACTTCCTCTACACCGCTCCGAACTCGTTCCGCCCCGAAACGCACGCTTCGAAGGTATAACCTCGAGACGTTGCCCGTGAACGAATGCATGTGGTATGAGATGCTCATGTTCGAACCGTGTCCGAATTGTCTTTGCACGTTCCTCTATTGCCATGCCACCGTCCCGTGGGAACCCGGTAGTCGGGAGCACCCCACCATCTCTAGCTTGTTGCGCACATCCGTACTTGCTCTTTTGCATCGGTATCTCAATGAGTTATCGGATCATCAGAATGTTGCCGTGGCACCATTTCTGTTTCACCGCCATGGCACCCTTTTTGTTCTGCCATGGTGACAAATGCCTCATAACATGCTCATGTTAACGTTTTCATAAAAATTGCATAAACTTGCATATGTCATCCGCATCATGATAACAACAATTAAAATTCTTAAAATTGTTGTTGCTTTAAATTGCTAAATGCATATGGGGATTTACCGGATTTGTTGTTTTTATATCCGGCCCCATTAAATTGTTTAGATGGTATAGTTTTTGTTATGCTTCACCACTTGCCATGTTAACCAACATTTAATATTGTTGAGTAGCATAACCGAGAGAGAACTAAATAATTGATGTGGTGTTTTGTCAATATGCAACTCGTTGCATATTGAGCTCCACTTAACTTGTAGTATTGTTTGTTGCACTTTGCCATGCCATGCCTCATTAAACCGGACATGCATCATACTTGTTTGTGCATCATGCTATGCTTATGTGATGGTTGTTTACTATGTTGTTTGCTTCTTTCCGGGTTGCTTCTCTCGCTAGCTTCGGTTTCGTTCCGGAGTTGTGAGGATTCATTCGACTACGTCCGTTTGTCTTCTTCATGGAATCGTTCTTCTTCCTTGCGGGATTTCAGGCAAGATGATCATACCCTCGAAATCACTACTATCTTTGCTATGCTAGTTTGCTCGCTCTTTTGCTGTGCCAATGCTACGATGCCTACCATTTGCTTGTCAGCCCCCCCCCCCAACTGCCATATCAAACCTCTAACCTTTGACACCATTCCTAGCAAACCGTTGATTGGCTATGTTACCGCTTTGCTCAGCCCCTCTTATAGCGTTGTTAGTTGCAGGTGAAGATTGAAGTTTGTTCCTTGTTGGAACATGGAGATGTTGTTCCTTGTTGGAACATGTTTACTTGTTGGGATATCACAATATCTCTTATATTATTAATGCATCTATATACTTGGTAAAGGGTGGAAGGCTCGGCCTTATGCCTGGTGTTTTGTTCCACTCTTGCCGCCCTAGTTTCTGTCATATCGGTGTTATGTTCCCGGATTTTGCGTCCCTTACGCGGTTGGGCTATAATGGGAACCCCTTGACAATTCGCCTTAAGTAAAGCTCCTCCAGCAATCCCAACATTGGTTTTACCATTTGCACTAACAACCTACCACCTTCCCTCGGGTTCTGCAGAGTCAAGGGTCATCTTTATTTTAACCCCGGGCGGTGCTCCTCACGAGTGTTGGTCCGAACCGAGCTACTGCAAGGGCCACCTCGGGAAACTTGAGGTTGGTTTTACTCAGAGCTAGACTCATCCGAGTGTGCCACGAGAAAGAGATATGTGCAGCTCCTATCGGGTTTGTCGGCACATTCGGCGGTGTTGCTGGTTTAGTTTTACCTGTCGAAATGTCTTGTTGTACCGGATACCGAGTCGATCGGAGTGTCTCGGGTGGAGGTCTATTCCTCCGTTGACCGTGAGAGCTTGTCATGGGCTAAGTTGGGACACCCTGCAGGATTTGAACTTTCGAAAGCCGTGCCGCGGTTATGTGGCGATGGGAATTTGTTAACGTCCGGTTGTAGAAAACCTGAAGTTGACCTTAATTAAAATACATCAACGCGTGTGTAACCGTGATGGTCTCTTCTCGTGGTCAGGAAGTGAACACGTGTTGGAATTATGCTTGACGTGGGTTGCTATAGGATCACTTCTTGATCATACTTTTATCGACCGTGCTTTGCCTTCTCTTCTCGCTCTCTTTTGCGATTGTAGCCACCATATATGCTAGTAAACTTGCTGCAGCTCCACCTCATTACTCCATCCTTCCTATAAGCTTAAATAGTCTTGATCTCGCGGTGCGAGATTGCTGAGTCCCGTGACTCACGGATACTTCAAACCAGTTTGCGGTGCCTATGTTACCGGCGGTGGCGCAACCAAGCTCAAGGAGGAGCTTGATGAAGATCTTGCCCTTTTTGTTGTTTCGTTCTAGTTGATCAGTAGTGGAGCCCAGTTGGGGTCGATCGGGGACCTTTGTCGCATTTGGGGTTCTTCTTGTATATTGGTTCCGTAGTCGGACCTTGATTGTATCTGTATGATGTAATGCTTTATTCATGTAATTGTGTGAAGTGGCGATTGTAAGCCAACTATGTATCTCTTCCCTTATGTATTACATGGGTTGTGTGAAGATTACCTCACTTGCGACATTGCTTTCAATGCGGTTATGCCTCTAAGTCGTGCTTCGACACGTGGGAGATATAGCCGCATCGAGGCGCTTACAAGTTGGTAATCGAGCC
Organism: Aegilops speltoides; assembly: GCA_021437245.1. Lineage (NCBI taxonomy): Eukaryota > Viridiplantae > Streptophyta > Magnoliopsida > Poales > Poaceae > Aegilops > Aegilops speltoides. The sequence goes on from CM038142.1 coordinate 37,241,430, forward strand.
TTCCCGACCTTAGGAGCCCCACCGCTTGATCGTTTTAGCGGCGAGTTGTGTCTAGAAAAAATGTTTTGAGTCATTTAGGATTATATATATCGGAGAGTTAGAATTCTTTTTACTCCCGGTCCTTGACCTTCCGGTGAGGTATCTGACGTAGAGTTTTGACTCTTCTCTTCTCAAATTTCACTAAATTTTTTAGGATCACGCGGGTATCTTAGAATCTTTCCGATGGTTTTATGATGACAACATTGTCTTGGTTGCCTCCGTCGTGAGGGGTTTTTTTTGGAGGTGTCCCGGGAGTTGAGCTCCGAGGTGTTGTCGTCATAATTTTATCGTTGCGATTCTGGAATACCGAGTTTAGTACGCCGACATCGAAAATCTCTTTTATGCGCTTGTTGGTGAGATAACCCGGATAACCCGATCTTGAGGTGAGTACGGGAGTATTGCCATGACTTGTATAACGGATGCTTTTCGAAGGTTGAGGTACACGATTTCCGAAGGTTTCTTGGTTATGTGTTGACGGATGGATACAGCTTGGATGTAGGTATTGTTAGTTTGGGTGAGATATATTGCTTCCCTTATATCCCCAACACCAGATTGCATAACCAGAAAGTTTCGGGAGTTTTATAGGTGGGAATTCAAGTAGCTCCTAGAATATCTTTCCGACAGATGCATGATATGGGATTGGGTAAATCTCTATCATATGTATTTGTTCCGGCTTATTCTGCAAGCCAAATCCTTTGTTTTATTTTATTTGTGGTATTCGAGTTGCTTCGATGTCAAGTGTTGATTCCATACCTTTCAAGCGGTGTTCTCATATTGCTATGTGAATACTAATCCTTTTGATCATTGATTTTGTCTTGTCAACTCCTTTCCAACTTGTGTGCGTCTCTTCAAGTGGATCCGATCATTCTCCCCATCCGCAAGATCATTTCTAAGTTTTCTCAACGGTGTTTGTCTCATCTGTCCCAAGTTGCCTTTGTTTTCCCGCCCTCCCACCCTTTTTCTTCAAGGACACAGATTTCTTAATCAAGTATCCATTTATTCTTGTGAAGTCACTTCACTCTTTTCAATCAATGTTCTTATCCGGTGATTTCCCATGAAGATGCTCAACAGTTTCAAGTTCATCATCTTTCATTGTTGTTTCTTCTCCGGTGGATCCAATTCAAGCTTTCGTGTTGATCATACCTTTTCCTCATTTCAATGTCTTCTCATACGGTGCACCTCATTATCTTTCTACTTCTCGCTATTTGTTATTCGAGTGCTCAAGATATCTCAAAGATTCGTGTTTCCACTCTGCATTCGTTCAAGCTCTTTGAGATTGGTATCTCATTCAAGTCATTTAATTCAACGGTGCTACATCTCTTTTAAATCTTTTCAACGGTGTTCTTTTGAGTGGGCCCTAACCCACGGTCTTTTCGAGGATCTTACGACTCTTCTATTTTCCCGAGCTATCCTAAATTCTTCTCCAAGTTGACGTAAGAATGAGTTATCATCAGTTAAATGCTTTTCTCCAAGATCTTTCAAATTCTTTTCATAGTTGGCTCAACCTCTTCGCTTTTGATTCTTCTGGTGTGCCTCAATAATTCTTGGTGGTGTTTCTCGTTGTCATTCTCATCATTTGAAGACCGAAGAAGAGTTTCTCTTTAATCTTGCTCTATTCTCTTCAAGATTCATGGTGCTAGCTTGGTTGCCATCCTCTCATAATTGTTTTCGATTGTGAGAATCTTTTCACCATCCGAGCATTTTAGGAGTCTTTTCGGTTTCATTCTTTGAAGCCCATCTTCTCGATATTATTCATTCAAGCTTTCGGCTCTCGTTCTCCAAATCATACCGTGCATCATTCAAGTATTCTCTTATCATTCGTGATCTATTAGTTCATTTGTATCTAAATACCCTCAAGTATCTTCATTCATTTTTCAATTCTTCCCGGTGAATTGTGCCTTTGCTACTTTCATTTTCAATTCTTATGGTGGTTCTTTCAACATTCCTCTTCGGTTGTTATCATATTAATTAATTCATTCTTTCCGAATCCTACCGGTGGTTCGTTGAAGACCTTCTCAAGTTTACGCCATATCTCTCTTAATCCTTTCTACGAGAATAAGTAGTATGCCAAATCCGTTGATTATCATCAATTTAATTGATGAAGGACACGATAACATAATTCTTGTTCTTGTTTCATCAAGTGATTAATTCCTTCTTTCGAAGTTTGTTCATGATGAATAAATCCTCGGTTTCAGTTGTTTCATCTTTTCTTTTCCCGGAGTTCCAAGCTCTCATCATCACGGAGACCCATCTAAATCATTGCAAGGCTTCACATTGTGTTTTCAACTTTCCTTTCGTTTGATCATTCTTTTATTACCGGAGTTCTTCATGGAGGCTCTACATCATGGTTCGTCAATGATTCCTTTTATTCTTGATTTGTTCATCAAGATTTCTCTCGAAGTTAAGATCCGTCAAGCTATACTCAAAAATAAACATGGTGCTCAACACATGTTTTGTTTTGAGGAGTTCAAGCATTCTTCATCTTGCATTCCGAAGGGCAATTCTTTCTACCTTATCTCTTGAGATGGTGTTATGTCACTCTTGATAATTTCCCTCGTGTTTCATGATTGACAGGTTGTCAGGAATGAGATATTTAAATCCATCTTTTTCTCTTTGTTCAAGAGATCTTTTCTACCGTCAATCTCTTCATTGGAGTTATCTTGGTATAGATTTCACCTAAAGCCTTCCGTTGTGAATGTTGCTATTTGTGGTGCTTATTAATGACCCAAGTTATCTCTTTTCCATCTTGATGGAACAAGCTTTCATCTCTTCGTTAATCTCAAGCAATTGTTTCCGTTGGTGGCCGTTTGTCACCTCATAATTTTGAGATGTTTCCATAAGACCACTACAAGCTTATTCTTTACGTTTCATTGTTGGTTTTCCAACAACTCCGTTCAATCCTTCTTTTTAAGGAGGCTCTTCCAAATTCAATTGTGGTAGAAGTTGGCATTTTCTTCTCCGTCCCTTTATCCCAACGGTCTAACTTCTATTCTTTCATTACGGAGGCATTGTGATGTTGTGCTCTTCACTCATCATCTCGAATCGTGAGGATCATGTTCTTTTCATGCTTATCCATTTAACCGGAGTGTCCTGCCTTTTCTTTCAAGTTATTTTTCATCTTATCAAGTCTTGCATCTCTTTTCAACCAGAGTGCTGTCCGATTTTGATCTTCCTTGTTCCTTGTTTATCTCGTTTCAACCAGAGTGATTTCAATTCCTTCTTGTCCATTGTACTCGTCATTCATAGCTTTGCAACCTTCAAGTCCTCGTAATGTTCCTTGTTCCTCTTTTCTAACGGATTGTTTGCGATCTCGTTCATCTCTGTTGTACTCTTTCTTTTAAATTGCTCAACCTCTCAAGGTTCATGGTTTCACTCGTTGGTCAAAGAAGCAATTAGTTTTATCTCTTATCTTCCTTCTTTTCTTTTCCCTCCGGTGCCATTCTAGATCTCGGGACGAGATCCTCTCGTAGTGGTGGAGTGTTGTAACGCCCCAAGACCGGAGCTCCAGAAGACTTCCAGCTACTCCGAGTTTCGTCATGTGATTTGTTTTGTTTGTTGCTTTCATCTTTGCATCATGTGCATTGCATCATGTCATCATGTCATTGAAGGAAATATGCCCTAGAGGCAATAATAAAGTTATTATTTATTTCCTTGTATCATGATAAATGTCTCTTATTCATGCTAGAATTGTATTAACCGGAAACATAATACATGTGTGAATATATAGACAAGCAGTGTCACTAGTATGCCTCTACTTGGTGGCTTGTTAATCAAAGATGGTTATGTTTCCTAACCATGAACAAGGAGTTGTTATTTGATTAACAAGGTCACATCATTAGTTGAATGATCGATTGACATGACCCATTCCATTAGCTTAGCACACGATCGTTTAGTATGTTGCTCTGCTTTTATCCATGACATATACATGTTCCTGTAACTATGAGATTATGCAACTCCGTTTACGGAGGAACACTTTGGTGCTACCAAGCGTCACAGCGTAATCGGGTGATTATAAAGGAGTACTACGGTGTCTCCAAAGGCGGATGTTGGGTTGGCGTATTCGAGATTAGGTTTTGTCACTCCGATTGTTGGAGAGGTATCTCTGGGCCCTCTCGGTAATACACATCACTTAACCCTTGCAAGCATTACAACTAATGAGTTAGCTGTGAGATGATGTATTACGGAACGAGTAAAGAGACTTGCGATAGCGAGATTGAACTAGGTATTGGATACCGACGATCGAATCTCGGGCAAGTAACATACCGATGACAAAGGAACAACGTATGTTGTTATGCGATCGACCGATAAAGATCTTCGTAGAATATGTAGGAACCAATATGGGCATCCAGGTCCCGCTATTGGTTATTGACCGGAGACGTGTCTCGGTCATGTCTACATTGTTCTCGAACCGTAGGGTCCGCACGCTTAAGGTTTCGATGGCGGTTATATTATGAGTTTATGTATTTTGATGTACCGAAGAAGTTCGAGTCCGGATGTGATCACGGACATGACGAGGAGTCTCGAAATGGTCGAGACATAAAGATTGATATATTGGAAGCCTATATTTGGAGTTGGAATGGTTCCGGTGAAATCGGGATTTTACGGAACACCGGGGTTACGGAACCCTCCGGGGCTATTGGGCCTTAGTGGGCCACGAGGGAGAAGAGGAAGGGCCGGCCGGGGCAGGCGCGCCCCCTCCCTAGTCCGAATAGGACAAGGAGAGGCGGCGCCCCTTCCCTCTTCCCTCCCCAATCCTACTCCAACTAGGAAGGGGAGTCCTACTCGGTGGGAGTAGGACTCCTCCGCGCCCTCCTCCTAGGCCGGCCGCACCCCCCCTTGCTCCTTTATATCTGAGGGGCAGGGGGCACCCTAGAACACACAAGTTTGATCTACGGGTCGTTCCTTAGCCGTGTCGCGTGCCCCTTCCACCATATTCCACCTCGGTCATATCGTCGCGAAGCTTAAGCGGCTTCTGCGCGATAGAACATCAAGATCGTCACCACGCCGTCGTCTTGACGGAACTCTCCTCGACACTCGGCTGGATCGGAGTTCGAGGGCGTCATCAGCTGTACATGTGTCAAGAACTTCGGGCGCCGATGTAACGGCGCCGGATCGGTCGGATCGCGAGGAGATCGTACGACTACTTCCTCTACGTTGTGGTCGCTTCCGCTTCGGTCTACGAGGGTACGTAGACAACACTCTCCCCTCTCGTTGCTATGCATCACCATGATCTTACGTGTGCGTAGGAAAATTTTTGAAATTACTACATTCCCCAACAGTGGCATCCGAGCCTAGGTTTTTATGGTTTGATGTTTTGCACGAGTAGAACACAAGTGAGTTGTGGGCGATACAAGTCATACTACCTACCAGCATGTCATACTTTGGTTCAGCGGTATTGTGAGATGAAGCGGCCCGGACCGACATTACTCAATGCGCTTCGCGAGACTGGTTTCACCGCTCGAGCACTCGTTGCTTAAAGGTGACCGGTGGGTGTCTGTCTCTCTCACTTTAGTTGAACCGAGTGTGGCTACGCCCGGTCCTTGAGAAGGTTAAACGGAGTCTATTTGACGAAATATCGTTGTGGTTTTGATCGTAGGTGAGATTGGTTCTTGCTTAAGCCCATAGCAGCCACGTAAAATTTGCAACAACAAAGTAGAGAACGTCTAACTTGTTTTTGCAGGGCATGTTGTGATGTGATATGGTCAAGGCGTGATGCTATATTTTATTGTATGAGATGATCATGTTTTGTAACCGAAGTTATCGGCAATCTGGCGAGGAGCCATATGGTTGTCGCTTTATTGTATGAAATGCAATCGCTACGTAATGCTTTACTTTATCACTAAGCGGTAGCGATAGTCGTAGAAGCATAAGATTGGCGAAACGACAACGATACTACGATGGAGATCAAGGTGTCGCGCGGTGGCGATGGTGATCATGATGGTGCTGCGAGATGGAGATCACGAAGCACAAGATGATGATGACCATATCATATCACTTATATTGATTTGCATGTGATGTTTATCTTTTATGCATCTTATCTTGCTTTGATTGACGGTAGCATTATAAGATGATCTCTCACTAAATTATCAAGAACCGTTCTCCCGAGTATGCACCGTTGCCAAAGTTAAATCGTGCCCGGACACCACGTGATGATTGGGTGTGATAAGCTCTCGTCCATCTACAACGGGTGCAAGCCAGTTTTGCACATGCGAGAATACTCGGGTTAAACTTGGCGAGCCTAGCATATGCGAGATATGGCCTCGGAACACGGAGACCGAAAGGTCGGCGTGAATCATATAGTAGATATGATCAACATAAGATGTTCACCATTGAAAACTACTCCATCTCACGTGATGATCGGTTATGGTTTAGTTGATTTGGATCACGTGATCACTTAGATGACTAGAGATGTCTATCTAAGTGGGAGTTCTTAAGTAATATGATTAATTGAACTTAAATTTATCATGAACTTAGTCTGGTAGTATTTTGCAAATTATGTTGTAGATCAATAGCTCGCGTTGTTGCTTTCATATGTTTGTTTTTGATATGTTCCTAGAAAATTGTGTTGAAAAATGTTAGTAGCAATGATGCGGATTCAATCCGTGATCGGAGGTTTATCCTCATTGCTTTGCACGTAAGAATTATGTCCTTAATGCACGCTAGGTGATGGACCTATGCGGGAGCGGATGCAAGCGTTATGAGCGTTTGGCTAGCTCAATATGATGACTACTTGATAGTTTAAGTGCACCATGCTTAACAGCTTAGAATCGGGACTTCAAAGGCGTTTTGAATGTCATGGACCATATGAGATGTTCCAGAGTTGAAGTTAATATTTCAAGCAAATACCGAGTTGAGAGATATGAAGTCTCCAACAAGTTCTATAGCTAAAAATGGAGGAGAATCGCTCAACTAGTGAGCAAGTGCTCGATTATGCAGGTACTACAATCGCTTGAATCAAGTGGGAGTTAATCTTCCGGATAAGATAGTGATTGACGAATTCTCTAGTCACCATCACCAAGTTAATAGAACTTCGTGATGAACTATAGTATGCAAGGGATGATGAAAATGATTCGAGTTTTTCATGATGATGAAATCGATGAAGGTAGAAATCAAGAAAGAGCATCAAGTGTTGATGGTTGACAAGATCACTAGTTTCAAGAAAGGGCAAAGGAAAGAAAGGGAACTTCAAGTAGATTGACAAGCAAGTTGTCACTCCCACGAAGAAACCCAAAGCTGAACCAAAGCCTGAAACCGAGTGCTTACACTTGTAAAGGAAATGGTCCTTTGGAGCGGAACTGCCCTAAATATTTGGTGGATAAGGAGGATGGCAAAGTGAAAAAGGGTATATTTGATATCTGAGGAATTTTATGTGTGCTTTACTAGTGTTTATAGCAACCCCTCGGTATTTGGTACTGGTTCAGTTGCTAAGAGTAGTAACTCGAAGCGGGAGTTGCGAGAATAAGCGAAACTAGTTAAGGGTGAAGTGACGATGTGTGTTGAAAGTAGTTTCAAGATTGATATGATCATCATCGCACACTCCCTATACTTTCGGGATTAGTGTTGAACCTAAATAAATGTTATTTGGTGTTTCGTTGAGCATGAATATGATTTGATCGTGTTTATTGCAATACGGTTATTCATTTAAGTAAGAGAATAAACTGTTGTTACATTTACATGAATAAAACCTTATATGGTTACACACCCAATGAAAATGGTTCATTGGATCTCGATCGTAGTGATACACATATTCATAATATTGAAACCAAAAAATACAAAGTTAATAATGATAGTGCAACTTATTTGTGGCACTTGCCGTTTAGGTCATATTGGTGTAAAGCGCATGAGAAACTCCATCTTGATGGGATTTTGGAATCACTTGATTATGAATCACTTGATGCTTGCGAACCATGCCTTTTGGGCAAGATGACTAAAATTCCGTTCTCGGAACAATGGAGCGAGCAATGACTTATTGGAAATAATACATCTTGATGTATGCGATCCAATGAGTGTTAAGGCTCATGGCGGGTATCGTTATTTTCGACCGTCACAGATGATTTGAGCAGATATGGGTATATCTACTTGATGAAACATAAGTCTGAAATAGTTGAAAGGATTCAAAGAATTTCAGAGTGAAGTGGAAAAATCATCATGACAAGAAAATAAGGTTTCTACGATTTGATCGCGAGGACAAATATTTAAGTTCTGAGTTTGGTCTTCAATTAAAACAATGTGGAATAGTTTCACAAATTCATGCCACCTGGAACACCAGATCATAATGGTGTGTCCGAACGTCATAACCGTACTTTATTGGATATAGTACAATCTATGATGTTTCTTACCGATTTACCAATATCGTTTTGGGATCATGCATTAGAGACAGCTGCATTCACGTTAAATAGGGCACCATCTAAATCCGTTGAGGCGACACTATATGAGCGTGTGGTTTAGCAAGAAACCAAAGTTGTCGTTTCTTAATGTTTGGGGCTGCGATGCTTATGTGAAAAAGTTTCATCTGATAAGCTCGAACCCAAATCGAAAGTACGTCTTCATAGAATACCCAAAGGAAATAGTTGGGTACACCTTCTATCACAGATCCGAAGGCAAGATATTCGTTGCTTAAGATGGATCCTTTCTAGAGAAGGAGTTTCTCTCGAAAGAAGTGAGTGGGAGGAAAGTATAAAACTTGATAAAGTAATTGTACCTTCTCCCTTATTGAAAAGTAGTTCATCACAGAAATCTGTTCTTGTGACTACTACACCAATTAGTGAGGAAGCTAATGATGATGATCATGTAACTTCAGATCAAGTTACTACCGAACCTCGTAGGTAAACCAGAGTGAGATCCGCACTAGAGTAGTACGGTAATCCTGTTCGGAAGTCATGTTACTAGACCATGATGAACTTGCGAACTATGAAGAAGCGATGGTGAGCCCAGATTCATAAAATGGCTTGAGGCCATGAAATCGAGATGGGATCCATGTATGAAAACAAAGTATGGACTTTGGTTGACTTGACCGAGGGTCGACAAGCAATAGAAAACAAGTGGATCTTCAATAAGAAGACCGACGCCGACGGTAATGTTATTGTCTACAAAGCTCGACTTATGCAAAGGGTTTTCGACAAGTTCAAGGGATTGACTACGATGAGACCTTCTCACCCGTAGCGATGCTTAAGTCTGTCCGAATCATGTTAGCAATTGCGCATTTTATGATTATGAAATTTGGCAAATGGATGTAAAGACGCATTCTGAATGGATTTACGGAAGAAGAGTTGTATATGATGCAACGGAAGGTTTTATCGATCCAAAGGAGCTAACAAAGTGTGCAAGCTCCAATGATCCATCTATGGACTGGTGCAAGCATCTCGGAGTTGGAATACACGCTTTGATAAGTTGATCAAAGCATATAGTTTTATCTGAGACTTGCGGTGAAGCCTGTATTTACAAGAAAGTGAGTGGGAGCACTACAAGATTTCGATAAGCATATGTATGACATAATGTGGATCGAAATAATGTAGAATTATTCTAAAAGCACAAAGGAGTGTTTGAAAGAAGTTTTTCAAAGAAAGACCTCGGTGAAGCTGCTTGCATATTGAGCATTAAGATCTATAGAGATAGATCAAGGCGCTTGATAAGTTTTTTCAATGAGTACATACCTTGACAAGATTTTGAAGTAGTTCAAAATGGAGCAGTCAAAGAAAGAGTTCTTGCTGTATTACAAGGTGTGAAATTGAGTAAGACTCAAAACCCGACCACGGCGGAAGATAGAAAGAGAATAAAGTCATTCCCTATGCCTTGGCCATAGGTTCTATAAAGTATGCCATGTTGTGTACCAGATCTATTGTATACCCTGCCTTTGAGTTTGGCAAGGAGTACAATAGTGATCTAGGAGTAGATCATTTGACAGCGGTCAAAATTATCCTTAGTGGAATAAGGATATGTTTCTCGATTATGGAAGTGACAAAAGGTTAGGTGCGTAAAGGGTTACGTCGATGCAAGTTTTGACACCGATCCGGATGACTCTAAGTCTCGATCTAGATACATATTGAAAGTGGGAGCAATTAGCTAGAGTAGCCGTGCGAGCATTGTAGACATAGAAAAATTGCAAAATACATAACGGATCTGAATGTGAAAGACCCGTTGACTAAGACTCTCTCACAAACAAAACATGATCACACTTTAGTACTCTTTGGGTATTAATCACATAGCGATGTGAATTAGATTACTGAATCTAGTAAACCCTTTGGGTGTTGGTCACATGGCGATGTGAACTATGGGTGTTAATCACATGATGATGTGAACTATCGATGTTAATCACATGGTGATGTGACCTAGATTATTGACTCTAGTGCAAGTGGGAGACTGAAGGAAATATGCCCTAGAGGCAATAATAAAGTTATTATTTATTTCCTTATATCATGATAAATGTCTCTTATTCATGCTAGAATTGTATTAACCGGAAACATAATACATGTGTGAATATATAGACAAACAGAGTGTCACTAGTATGCCTCTACTTGACTAGCTTGTTAATCAAAGATGGTTATGTTTCCTAACCATGAACAAGGAGTTGTTATTTGATTAACAAGGTCACATCATTAGTTGAATGATCGATTGACATGACCCATTCCATTAGCTTAGCACACGATCGTTTAGTATGTTGCTCTGCTTTTATCCATGACATATACATGTTCCTGTAACTATGAGATTATGCAACTCCGTTTACGGAGGAACACTTTGGTGCTACCAAACGTCACAACGTAATGCTGGGTGATTATAAAGGAGTACTACAGTGTCTCCAAAGGCGAGATGTTGGGTTGGCGTATTTGAGATTAGGTTTTGTCACTCCGATTGTCGGAGAGGTATCTCTGGCCCTCTCGGTAATACACATCACTTAACCCTTGCAAGCATTACAACTAATGAGTTAGCTGTGAGATGATGTATTACGGAACGAGTAAAGAGACTTGCGTAACGAGATTGAACTAGGTATTGGATACCGACGATCGAATCTCGGGCAAGTAACATACCGATGACAAAGGAACAACGTATGTTGTTATGCGATCCGACCGATAAAGATCTTCGTAGAATATGTAGGAACCAATATGGGCATCCAGGTCCCGCTATTGGTTATTGACCGGAGACGTGTCTCGGTCATGTCTACATTGTTCTCGAACCGTAGGGTCCGCACGCTTAAGGTTTCGATGGCGGTATTATGAGTTTATGTATTTTGATGTACCGAAGAAGTTGAGTCCGGATGTGATCACGGACATGACGAGGAGTCTCGAAATGGTCGAGACATAAATATTGATATATTGGAAGCCTATATTTGGAGTTGGAATGGTTCCGGTGAAATCGATTTTTACCGAACACCGGGTTACTGGAACCCTCCGGGGCTATTGGGCCTTAGTGGGCCACGAGGGAGAAGAGGAAGGGCCGGCCAGGGGCAGGCGCGCCCCCCCCTAGTCCGAATAGGACAGGAGAGGGGGCGCCCCCTTCCCTCTTCCCTCCCCAATCCTACTCCAACTAGGAAGGGGGAGTCCTACTCCGGTGGGAGTAGGACTCCTCCGCCGCCCTCCTCCTAGGCCGGCCGCACCCCTTGCTCCTTTATATCTGAGGCGGGGGGCACCCTAGAACACACAAGTTTGATCTACGGATCGTTCCTTAGCCGTGTCGGTGCCCCCTTCCACCATATTCCACCTCGGTCATATCGTCGCGAAGCTTAGGCGGCTTCTGCGCCGATAGAACATCAAGATCGTCACCACGCCGTCGTCTTGTGGAACTCTCCCTCGACACTCGGCTGGATCGGAGTTCGAGGGACGTCATCGAGCTGTCGTGTGTCAAGAACTTCGGGCGCCGAGTAACGGCGCCGGGATCGGTCGGATCGCGAGGAGATCGTCGACTACTTCCTCTATGTTGTGATCGCTTCGCCCGGTCTCACGAGTGCGTGAGACAACACTCTCCCCTCTCGTTGCTATGCATCACCATGATCTTACGTGTGCGTAGGAAAATTTTTGAAATTACTACGTTCCCCAACAGTCATCATCTCATAATTCTTTTGCATCTCAACTAAATAAATTGCATAGATCTTTTGATCTATTTAAATCGAGGGAATTCACTTGTGATTTCTCTTTATAACATATTAAAGCCTCTCAATATTATTAGGGAGCTATATTAAATATTCCATTTTTGGAATTCACCATAACACACTTGCAAAATCCCAATGCCTTTGTGGTTTTAATTCTTGATCTCCAACCTTGCCCGTAATTATTTCATCATTTTTCGGAGCTCCTCCATTAATCACAACATTTTTGGACCTTCCTTTTACCTAGTCCTAGTTCAAACCTATTGAATTAAATTCAAATGATTTTGAATTTAATCTTGCAATCTTGCTCACTTCTATTTTCTTGGGACTAGCGCATTTTTGTGAGTCCAAGAATATTATTTGCATGTGCTAATTCTTTGCCTATCCTTCTCTTTCTTTTCTTTCTCTTTTTCTGTTTTGTTTTAAATGGAAATATGAGAGAGAGAAGAGAGAGAGCTCACAACCAGGCGGCCCATTTGCATCTAGGCCCAGCTCGACTTCTTAACCCTAGCCTCTGCCCGAACCCCTCGCTCGATGCCCCATCCAGTGCCGCCACCACACCCTCGCTCAGCCCGATCCCTTTCCTCGATCCCCTCCTCCTTTCTTCCTCGTCACGCCCGAACCGGGGAGACCCGCCCCATCTGTCTTCCTCCTCGCCTGCTTGCCAGGCCGACGCCGCCCGCGTCCTCAACTCCGCGCCACGTGCCCCTCCTCGACCTTCCTCGCGCCGATCTGCTCCAAACCGCGCCATCCGGCGACCCCGCCTCGAACCCGCCGTCTCCATCCCGTTCTGCGCCTTGTTGCTGTTGCTTTGGCCATGAGCTCGCCCGGCTCTGCGGGTCTTCCTCCGGTCGTCCACGGATCCTTCCGTCCTCCTTCTTCCTGTTTTTTCCTAATCCCGAGCCGTCGTCGCTCTGCTGCGGGGCGCCGTGGTCGAGACCGCCTCTGCGGTTCCTCCACCGCGCCTGCTTATCCTCCTTGCTGCGCCCCTTCCTCTCCGCCTCCCAAGCAACGCCCTCGCCGACCGGAGTTGTTCTTGACGCCATTGTTGTTCGAGGCGGCGCCTGCGCTCTGTTCGAACCGAGGGCCGCGCCTCCTTCGCTCGTCATCTTGACGGTTGCACCCGACCGCCTCTTTCGTCCTTGCGACTCCGTCGGTTGTTCTTTGCTGCTTCCTTGACCACCTCGACCATAGTCTCCTCGCCATGATGCTCGTGGGCGGGGGCCTTGTTTGCTTCCTCTTTCGGCAACTTTTGTTGACCAGCAGCATGACCCTTTGCCGCCTCACCTCGTTAGGCCATCCCGCTTGTTTTGTCGCCGCTAAGACCCGTACCACGACCGTCAAGCATTGAGGATTCGCCAAGTACCCCGGATCGCCAAGTTCGACTACATGGACGGTCAAGTACCTCTACCGCCACCCGGACATCTACGGGCGTGTACCACTACCGTCGACATGAACATCTCTGGCGTGTACAACTACCATCGCCACGAGTACAACTACTTCCACTACCGCGCCGCGAGCGATTACTTCCACGGCGTCCGTGAACGCCTACTTCCTCTACACCGCTCGAACTCGTTCGCCCAAACGCACGCTTGAAGGTATAACCTCGAGACGTCGCCCGTGAACGAATGCATGTGGTATGAGATGCTCATGTTCGAACCGTGTCCGAATTGTCTTTGCACGTTCCTCTATTGCCATGCCACCGTCCCGTGGGAACCCGGTAGTCGGGAGCACCCCACCATCTCTAGCTTGTTGCGCACATCCGCACTTGCTCTTTTGCATCGGTATCTCAATGAGTTATCGGATCATCAGAATGTTGCCGTGGCACCATTTCTGTTTCGCCGCCGTGGCACCCTTTTTGTTCCGCCATGGTGACAAATGCCTCATAACATGCTCATGTTAACGTTTTCATAAAAATTGCATAAACTTGCATATGTCATCTGCATCATGATAACAACAATTAAAATGCTTAAAATTGTTGTTGCTTTAAATTGCTAAATGCATATGGGGATTTACCGGATTTGTTGTTTTTATATCCGGCCCCATTTAAATTGTTTAGATGGTATAGTTTTTGTTATGCTTCACCACTTGCCATGTTAACCAACATTTAATATTGTTGAGTAGCATAACCGAGAGAGAACTAAATAATTGATGTGGTGTTTTGTCAATATGCAACTCGTTGCATATTGAGCTCCACTTAACTTGTAGTATTGTTTGTTGCACTTTGCCATGCCATGCCTCATTAAACCGGACATGCATCATACTTGTTTGTGCATCATGCTATGCTTATGTGATGGTTGTTTACTATGTTGTTTGCTTCTTTCCGGGTTGCTTCTCTCGCTAGCTTCGGTTTCGTTCCGGAGTTGTGAGGATTCGTTCGACTACGTCCGTTTGTCTTCTTCATGGAATCGTTCTTCTTCCTTGCGGGATTTCAGGCAAGATGATCATACCCTCGAAATCACTACTATCTTTGCTATGCTAGTTTGCTCGCTCTTTTCTTTGTGCCAATGCTACGATGCCTACCATTTGCTTGTCGGCCCCCAACCGCCATATCAAACCTCTAACCTTTGACACCATTCCTAGCAAACCGTTGATTGGCTATGTTACCGCTTTGCTCAGCCCTCTTATAGCGTTGTTAGTTGCGGTGAAGATTGAAGTTTGTTCCTTGTTGGAACATGGAGATGTTGTTCCTTGTTGGAACATGTTTACTTGTTGGGATATCACAATATCTCTTATATTATTAATGCATCTATATACTTGGTAAAGGGTGGAAGGCTCGGCCTTATGCACAGTGTTTTGTTCCACTCTTGCCGCCCTAGTTTCCGTCATATCGGTGTTATGTTCCCGGATTTTGCGTCCCTTACGCGGTTGGGCTATAATGGGAACCCCTTGACAATTCGCCTTAAGTAAAGCTCCTCCAAAGAATGCCCAACATTGGTTTTACCATTTGCACTAACAACCTACCACCTTCCCTTGGGTTCTGCAGACTCAAGGGTCATCTTTATTTTAACCCCCCGGCGGTGCTCCTCGAGTGTTGGTCCGAACCGAGCTACTGCATGGGCCACCTCGGGAAACTTGAGGTTGGTTTTACTCGTAGCTAGACTCATCCGAGTGTGCCACGAGAAAGAGATATGTGCAGCTCCTATCGGGATTTGTCGGCACATTCGGGCGGTGTTCTTTGGTTTAGTTTTACCCTATCGAAATGTCTTGTTGTACGGGATACCGAGTCTGATCGGAGTGTCTCGGGTGGAGGTCTATTCCTCCGTTGACCGTGAGAGCTTGTCATGGGCTAAGTTGGGACACCCTGCAGGATTTGAACTTTGAAAGCCGTGCCATGCGGTTATGTGGCGGATGGGAATTTGTTAACGTCCGGTTGTAGAAAACCTGAAGTTGACCTTAATTAAAATACATCAACAGCGTGTGTAACGTGATGGTCTCTTCTCGTGAGTCCGGAAGTGAACACGTGTTGGAGTTATGCTTGACGTGGGTTGCTATAGGATCACTTCTTGATCATACTTTTATCGACCGTGCTTTGCCTTCTCTTCTCGCCCTCTTTTGCGATTGTAGCCACCATATATGCTAGTAAACTTCTGCGCAGCTCCACCTCATTACTCCATCCTTCCTATAAGCTTAAATAGTCTTGATCTCGCGGTGCGAGATTGCTTTGAGTCCGTGACTCACGGATACTTCAAACCGGTTTGCGGTGCCTATGTTACCGGCGGTGGCGAACCAAGCTCAAGGAGGAGCTCGATGAAGATCTTGCCCTTTTTGTTGTTTCGTTCTAGTTGATCGATAGTGGAGCCCAGGTTGGGGTCGATCGGGGACCTTTATCGCATTTGGGCTTCTTCTTGTATATTGGTTCCGTAGTCGGACCTTGATTGTATCTGTATGATGTAATGCTTTATTCATGTAATTGTGTGAAGTGGCGATTGTAAGCCAACTATGTATCTCTTCCCTTATGTATTACATGGGTTGTGTGAAGATTACCTCACTTGCGACATTGCTTTCAATGCGGTTATGCCTCTAAGTCGTGCTTCGACACGTGGGAGATATAGCCGCATCGAGGGCGTTACACTTCCCTCCTCCCTCCTCTTTCCTTCCCCCTCCGGTAAATAAGGAAGGGGGGCACCGGCCTAGGAGGAACCCAAGTAGGATTCGGTCCTACTTGGGGCGCCTCCTGGCCTCTTCCCTCTCCCTCCCACCTATATATATGTGGGGGGCGCCCCCTAGCACACCCTAGACAATTGTTAGCCATGTGTGGCGCGCCCCTCCACCGTTTACTCCCACGATCATATCTTCATAGTGCTTAGGTGAAGCCCTGCGAGGATCACTTCACCATCACCGTCACCACGCCGTCATGCTGACGGAACTCATCTACTACCTCGATAACTTGTTGGATCAAGAAGGCGAGGAACGTCACCGAGTTGAACGTGTGCAGAACGCGGAGGTGCCGTGCGTTCGGTACTTGATCGGTTAAAGCGCGAAGAAGTTTGACTACATCAACCGCGTTGAGAAACGCTTCCGCTTACGGTCTACGAGGGTACGTAGACACACTCCCCCCTCGTTGTTATGCATTTCCATGGATAGATCATTGCGTGTGCATAGATTTTTTTTGTTTTCCATGCAACGTTCCCAACATATATAGCCTACACACAAAATCCAACCGTTACACACATTTGACCCAACTCGGTCAGACCAGATAGAAGAACTCGGTGAGACTGATTTAGTTCAAAATGTGAATGTTAGGAATCTCGGTGGGACCGACTGGATCAACTCGGTGGGACTGATGTGCTAGGGCTTAGGGCAAACATCAACTCGGTGCCACCGATTGCATCAACTCGGTTAGACCGAAGTGAAGCAATAAGGAAACAGAGAAAATGTCAAGCAAACTCGATGGGACCGATTGCACATTTCGGTGAGACTGAAATAGTTACAATAGGCAATAGAGAGTTTGCAAGGCCATCTCGATGAAACCGAGACCTGTATCGGTGAGACCGAATTGTCTAGGGTTTCTAGCAGTGGCTAGGTCAAATGAACTCGGTGGCGCCGGATAGATCAAATCGGTGGGGCCGAGTTTGACTTTGAGTTTTGGACAAATGTGGAAATATGAAAGTGGCTGAGGGTTTTGGAGCAATATCACTAAGCACTTTGAGCAAGTAGACCAGTAAGCAACACCTCATCCCCTTTTAATAGTATTGGCTTTCCTATGGACTCAATGTGATCTTGAATCACTAAAACGAAAATAAAGAGTCTTGAGCTTTTGCCAATCTTTGCCCTTAGCATTTTGAGGGGTCCACACTCTAGTCCATGCCATGCCAATCATTGAACTTTCTGAAATATTTAACTTGAATGGATATTAGTTCAATGAGCTATATGTTGTTATGAATTACCAAAACCACCCGGGGATTAGTTGCACTTTTAGTAGGGAACTTTTATCCTCATGCACCCGCCATGTACCCTACCAAAAACACCCGTAGTCGCTCGTTGTGCTCCACGTTTTTTCTTTTGTTTTTTCACCATTTGTTGTTTTTTTTTTCTTCATTATACTTTGGTTTTCTTTGGTTTTCACTGGTTTCCTAACTTCGTTATACTTTGGTTTTCCTTCTTTCTTCACGGTTTTCTTTTTGTTTCTTTGTCGGTTTTTTATCTTTTTCTTCGGGTTTTTCTTCTTTCTTTGTTTTTATAAGGTTTCTTTCAACAAATGTATACATTTTTCAAAAGCGTTGTACACTTTTCATATACAGAAGGAACATTTCTGTTGTACTCTTTAAACATTTTTTATAAAATACATTATTAACATTCTAGGAAATAAATGCTTTTCATGTTTAGTTTTTTAGGCACATTGTACATTTTTCGTATATATCTAAAACATTTGCATATATGTTTAACATTAATAAATACATGATTTCACTTTTTTAGTTGAGCATTTGTTTTTGACTAGGTGTTAAACATTTGTTTTTTAAATAGATAATACATTTTTAATGATAATTTTTTTGCCTTATGCAAACATCTTATTACATTTGTACAAGGATTTTTATACAAAATCGATGTACACATTTTATTAAATTTAATGTGCACTTTTTAATGTATGAAACCTTTTTATATTTATATTGACATTTTTATGTATTTTCTAAAATTATTTTTAAATGGCATGTACAGTTATTCTAAAGTGTGACATTTTTCGAACATAAACATTTTTGTACAAATTACTAATATTTTTCATATACGTTAGAAACATTTTTCTATACATATTTTTATTTTATTTTCAAATGCAATCTTAATATTTCTAAAATAAAAATGGTAAATAATTTTGTAATATATATATTTAGAATGTTTTTAAAATATAAAAACAGAAAACCAATGTGAAGTAAAATCGGAAGGAAAAAACGAAGAGGAAAAAACACATGATGTTGACATGACCCACGTTAATGGCCCGGCCCAGTAGCATCTCCTTTAGGCGACGCCATCTAAGGACATGGATAAGTATGGGCAGTACCTAGGAGCTTCGGTTTTGGTTTTTGATTGTTTGGTTGATGCACCAAGTCTTGAAGCTCATGCATGCAATAAAGCACTTGCTCTTGCAAGGACATGAACATTTCACATATGATAATAGCTTCAGATTGCAAGCAGACATCAACTAGGGTGCATTATCTTCGTATGCTCTAGTTCTTGACGAGATTAGAGATAGAGTTAAATATTTTGTTAAAAGTTAGTTTTCATTTTGAAAGAAGGGAAACAAATTTTGAAGCTCATGCCTTAGCTAAGGCAACTTCAGCTCATAATTGGTCGCCACTTGTGGCTAGGGATCCCACCGGACATTGTTTGTATTCCGTCTGTTATCATCGTTGAATAAAATCCCTAGTTCACCTAAAAAAACTAAGGACATGGCCACGCCCATGACGCATGTCAAACAATTTACAGATGCAAACGTTAAAGAACCAAAGGCATTGGCAGATTCGAATATTTTCTCGAATTTTGAAGGTACTTTTTTAAAACAGTTTTTCTTGAAAGACAAACATTTTTCAATTTTTGTGATTTAAAACAACTCAAACATTTTTTTAATCACAACAATTTTTTGATATGTCAACTAGTTTTTGAAAACAGGAAACTGTTCGAAACTCCGAACATCAACAAAGGGTGTGTTTACTGAACAGAAAATAAATTAGCGAGGCATCTGGAGGAAAAGTAGAGCAGCCTTGAGAGGTGCTCGACACATGCATGTTATGGGAAATTAGGCATACCAATCAGAGATGCGCGAGACAAAAAGAAAACAAGGCGCATAATAATTAATCCTTTCAAAGTCCAGTGGTCTGAAATATTAAACTGATTTTGTGAAATTACCAATCTGATTTTAATGAGGAAAAGCAAGCGCCCTAATTGAGCAATTTTTGCTAATGTGTTTAAGACCTTGGCTTGCGCACCCGTCGTCGCTAGATGGCATTGTTTGGATGTTGTCGCGATGAATGTTTCAATGGACACACTAATTGACCTCCCATTGAAATGGATGTTGTCCTGATGAAAGTTTCAATGGACACACTAATTTTTCTCCCGTTGCAAAGCACGGGCATATGTGCTAGTAAACTCCAAATAAAATTTGGAAACGCGAACATTTTTTGGATCTGTGAATAAATTTTGAAAGCGAGAACATTTTTTAAACTCGGGACAAAATTTAAACGAGAACAAATTTTCAATTTATAAACATTTTTTATGAAATCACAAAAATCATTGTGGAATGTTTTGAAAAACAAAAATGGAAAAGGGGAGCAAAAATAAAAAATAAACTAGAAGAAAACAAAAAAAATCAATAATGAAACAAATAGGAAAAAACCCAATTGAAAAACCGGACAGAATCTTAAAGAACGCACCTAAACCGGAAACATGTGCTAGCGTCAAATGCGTACACCAGCAATTTGACGCGACGTGCCTCGTATAGGGAATTCGGGTCTGTACATTGTTCCCTGCAATACGCGAGAGGGGCGTTTTGGCACCCAGGAGTGCTCCTGGTTTTTAAAATATGCTCTAAATGTATTTTGAAATGTCACAAAATTCCGATAAAATGTTTTGTCCATGCATCTCAACATTATGCATACACACAAAGTCGTTTCGTGGAAAACCGACAATTTTTGTGTCGCGTGTGAAAAAGACAAAAATCAGTGGTTAAAAAGGCTTTTCACGAAACGTTTCTTTGCCTTTTTTACACAAGTCATAGAAAATGCTAGTTTTCCACAAAATTTGTAGTGCGCACATAGAACATGGAGATGTACGTGTTAAATTTTTGTTCGAATTTTTTTGACATTTTAAAATGTTTTTCCGATGGCAGGAGCATATGCTCCCATGTGCGAAAGTGAATTTCCGGTAATACTAGGCGCTATAGGTTTACTCTTCTTTGAGTTTTATCATGGTCAAGACTTAGGCAAGGGCAGGGGCGGAATTTGGCCTGGACCCAGCGTGAGGTATGTAAACCCACCTCTAGGTAGCCCAGGATTGAGCCTATACACAGTTGCAATTTCATCTGCACATCTGGTTGCATCTTTCTTAGCCCAACAAAGGTCTCAATCTCCACGTACAATCGCAATTCTAGTGCTTTGAACATCTCACATGTTCATACTACTAGTGGAGTGCCCATGCATTTAGGGGGAGCAAATAAATTTATAAACAATGCTTATTTTCTCCCATAAACGACACATTGCGTGCAATGTTCAACCACGACGGAAATGCAAAGCATCTCCTTCTCACTATTCTTACAAAGACCACACACCCCTCTAGTCCTCTTTCCCGCTGAACTTTCGTCTATCACCTTCTCTCAACATGCATCCTCTCAATCTATTGCCCTTTAACTATGCATGTTGCTTTCATGTCGTTGTTTTGTTGTCTCGAACAGTACAAAAACAACCGAACCATGTCACCTTCTTCCCGATCTATTATTAATCCAAGGAAGCTAATTCTAGTTGAATGTTCGTGCGTTGTCATGGAAGAACAAACTTATCTATGAAAACATATATCAAAATATCATTATATGACGTGTGTACATCACATGCTTATGACTACGTTGTGACAAATAATTCTTGTTTATCTCTCACTTTCCTCTAAATATGTTTCTCCAAACATGCATTTCAATTTCAGCCCTCGCCAATTCTACTTTCATGTGCTCCTCCAACCCGACAAATATGTCTTATCCCCCCTCCATGAGATTCCCTTTGCGTTGGGTGTTGCACATGTGATCTTTAAAAATAAGGCAAGTGAGTGGCATCGTCAACATTAGTCATTTGCACTGGGCACTCGGTAAGAAGGTACAATCGGCTTCTTTGACCAGATTTGATTTTGTATAGGTGTTACTCTTCTATCTTGACGAGTTTCGTCTCTAAAGCGAATTTTAGGCTTCTTCTTGTTCACCACAAGTACTAAAATTGATATGCAAAACCTGAAGACGTGCATAATTTATTGCACAAATCTTGCCACATCATGGAGCTTCAAATTTTCATCGACGAAAACTAATTGAACTAATTAATTCAAACCTTAGTTCTTAATAATTTTAAAAAAATGGGAACATAAATGAACATAATCCTAAAATTTGACCCATCTATACATTGCACACGAGAATTGCCAAACATCTGATAATACCAACAAATTTTGGCATCAATGTGAAAGAACACAAAACTGACAGCCACAAAAAGAAAGGTCAGGAGAACACTAGCATAACAATACCCTGCAACAGTATGTACCTAATTTGACTCCAGATTTATGAGTGGTATGCTGGTGCTTTTATTATGAGGGAAAATGTCATCATGTCAGTATCTGATTCCCCTGCAACATCACAAGAACAACGTATGTTTATTATCCTAGGTAAACAAATTACACCATGATCGAGAATTCGAGACCATACAATCAAGTTTAATTAGACATCTAAAGAACTAGTTATATACAGATAGAAGCTATAGGCTTATAAGCATTGTATCCTCTCCAAGTAGTCGAATCTAAAAAGAGAAACCATACTTATCGTTTAAGTATATATAGCCATACAAACTTTCAGTGCTACTATCATAAACACTGCACGAGGAAATTGATATGAAAAGCACCTTACAAGATCCGGTGGTCAAATGCATCGGAAATCGCTGCCGAAGGGGAAGAGATTTCTCACCAGAGTTTTGATTTTGGGGTGGAGATGGATGAAGTGAATGACATACGGGAACCCTAAAATGACCCAACGCCCGTATATATACCGGAATGCTGGTCGGTTTACGGGCTGCCTGTAAAGAAATTATGGGCCGGGCTCTTTTTTAGGGACCTGCTCGGACCGTATTTTTATTCATCCCGTAGACCGGCCGGAAAAACGCAGTTCGCATGACTTATACGAGATTTTCTACGGATGCTCTAAACATAAGGATATTCCTTCACGGCCAAGTTGAACGTAGGCGCTACGAAACGCGAATGCACAGGGCGCCACCAGCAACCGCAAGATCGGGATCGAACGGACGAGACGTAACCACCATCCCAGCCGCCCGTCCCACGATCGAGAGGCCGCGGATAAACCCTAGGCGCCCGTGAGATCCTATATAAACCGGGGCCGACGGCATCCATCCCTCCTCCACCTCCCACCCCATCGCCGCCGCAGGCCTTGACTCCATCGCCTCCCCCTCCTCTTCGTCTCCGGCCGGCCAGGTACTCCTCCCCGCCGGCCGTTCCCGCGCCGATGGTTACCTCCTCTCGCTCGTACGCCGTCGCATGTGTAGGTCGTTCGCGCGCCAGTAGATCTGGTCGGTTTCGTTTCTTAGCCTGTCGCGAGCTGATTACCTAGATGGCTAGATCTGCTCGGTTAGCCTTTTCGCTTTGCTTGGTTTAATCTCGAGCCTGTCGCATTAACTTTTTGTGTTGGTCTCCGACGCTCTGAATCTGGATCACCGTCATGTTATTTGATGCGATCTGTATGTCTCTCTCGTTATATATCTTGGTTCTATGTCTCGTTATATAGCTTGATGCGATCTGTAGGCCTACTGTAGAGTGATCTGTTTGTTTGCAATCGTTGGGCTAAGTAAATCTCGTTATATATCTTGGTGCTATGTTGAATTGATTAATCCTGCAGCACCAGTTTGTACTATCCTGCAGTTTTTAGTCTGATTTGCACATGATTCCTCTAGTTTAGATGCGTTAGTTTTCACTGGTATTGTTAGCAAATTGGAGATGCAAAAAGTGCCCATCGTCTAATGGTAAAGACTGAAGGCCTCCTCGTGGGGCCTTCTCATATAGGTTCGATTCCTATTGGGTGCTTCTGCAGACGACCCCCTGCATCTCCAATTTGCTCTCAACCTGAATTGCCTTGTTAAGTAGTTGCCTTGCCTGCTAATCTTGTCCCATCGGATTAGAACATGCTTGGCTACTTGACAAGGTAATCTGGTCTATGTTTACCTTATTCTTCTGCTAAGAATTGTTTGGATTAGTTTTTTATGTCTTGTGATGAATTTGAATAATTGCAGTCGTGCTATCACTGTATTTAACATTTTTCACTGGCACTGTTTGTGTCTGTTGGTGGTTTGTTGCAGTATTATTAGTGCAATTATAGCTGTTATGTAGTTTCAAGTCTAGTTCTGCTTGCCAAGCATTGCCTGATAATTTATATGTTTGTCAATGATTGTGTGTTTTCATATTATTGTTTCAAATAATTGCTGTCATTGAATTGCTATCCATTTGAATGTGAAACAGTAGTATTGAATTACTTGAACTCATATCACCATCCCTAATTGTCTATGCAGGTAGTTAACAGCACCAGCAGCCATGGGAAAGGAGAAGATCCACATCAGCATTGTGGTCATTGGCCATGTTGACTCTGGCAAGTCAACCACGACTGGCCACCTCATCTACAAGCTTGGAGGCATTGACAAGCGTGTGATCGAGAGGTTTGAGAAGGAAGCCGCTGAGATGAACAAGAGGTCTTTCAAGTACGCCTGGGTGCTTGACAAGCTCAAGGCTGAGCGTGAGAGGGGTATCACCATTGATATCGCTCTCTGGAAGTTTGAGACCACCAAGTACTCCTGCACTGTCATTGATGCTCCTGGTCACCGTGATTTCATCAAGAACATGATCACTGGGACCTCCCAGGCTGATTGTGCTGTGCTTATCATTGACTCCACCACCGGTGGTTTTGAGGCTGGTATCTCCAAGGATGGCCAGACCCGTGAGCACGCTCTCCTTGCTTTCACTCTTGGTGTGAAGCAGATGATCTGCTGCTGCAACAAGGTATACTTCTATTCAACTTTCAATGGCCATTTTTATGACTGTCCATTTGATTTGTTTACCATCTATCAACTTGATAAGGATCAGCATTACTTATTTAATGTCAATGTTCATTAGTACAGAAAATATCCTATAAACTGATGTCTCCTTTTGCTATCCACTTGATGTTAAGGTTCAATGTTACTTCGTCAATGTCAATGCTCATTATTACAGAAACATCCTGTAACAGTTTGACATATTTGCTATCCACTTGATGTAAGGTTCAGAATTACTTGGTCAATGTCAATGTTCTTTAGCAGTATTAGCACATGAAGTTCCTGTAAACTGATTTGACATCTGTGTCATTCTAGTAATATGTGTTGAACAATTTGATTTTTCTTAATTTAGGAATGTACTATATGCTTGTTTTAAGGTTCAGAATTTCTAAGTAAATGTTTAGGTTCAGTTTTGACTTTTGTCATGTTGCTAATCTTTGGTGATTTTGTTGTATAAGTTCACCCAGTAGTTCTCATCATATAGTAGTTCTCATCATATATGTTACTGACTTTGTTATGCATGTTTGATAAGTGCAACTGTTTGATTGGTTGCCATAACTTCCATCAGTACTTGGGTATATATATGTATGGTGTTTCTCATTTTATTGTTTGTTTCCATTGTTCTCTTATTCTGTGCCTCTTCCATCAGCACTTGGGTATATACATGTATGCTGTTTCTCATTTTGGTTTGTTTGCATTGTTACTTTTCAATAATTCTGTTTATCTGATGAGATTGCTCTGATGATCTCTTTCAGATGGATGCCACCACTCCCAAGTACTCAAAGGCCCGTTATGAAGAAATTGTCAAGGAAGTCTCTTCATACCTGAAGAAGGTCGGTTACAACCCTGACAAGGTTCCCTTCGTTCCCATCTCTGGGTTTGAGGGTGACAACATGATTGAGAGGTCCACCAACCTTGACTGGTACAAGGGCCCCACCCTTCTTGAGGCCCTGGACCAGATCAATGAGCCCAAGAGGCCCTCCGACAAGCCCCTGCGTCTTCCCCTTCAGGACGTCTACAAGATTGGCGGCATTGGAACTGTGCCAGTGGGGCGTGTTGAGACTGGAGTCATCAAGCCAGGCATGGTTGTCACCTTTGGTCCTACTGGCCTGACCACTGAGGTGAAGTCCGTTGAGATGCACCACGAGTCTCTCCTGGAGGCGCTTCCTGGTGACAACGTCGGCTTCAACGTCAAGAACGTGGCCGTCAAGGATCTCAAGCGTGGGTATGTCGCTTCCAACTCCAAGGACGATCCTGCCAAGGAGGCTGCCAACTTCACCGCCCAGGTCATCATCATGAACCACCCTGGCCAGATCAGCAACGGCTATGCCCCGGTGCTGGACTGCCACACCTCCCACATCGCCGTCAAGTTTGCTGAGATCCAGACCAAGATCGACCGGCGATCTGGCAAGGAGATTGAGGCGGCGCCCAAGTTCCTCAAGAACGGTGACGCCGGGTTCGTCAAGATGATCCCCACCAAGCCCATGGTGGTGGAGACCTTCGCCCAGTACCCTCCCCTGGGCCGCTTTGCTGTGCGCGACATGAGGCAGACGGTTGCCGTGGGTGTTATCAAGGCCGTGGAGAAGAAGGATCCGACCGGCGCCAAGGTGACCAAGGCTGCGGCCAAGAAGAAATGAGATGGTGTCAGGTTCTTCACTGCATCTATGGAGGTGGTGGCGGTGGCGGTATCTATGGATGATAGTTGTTCTAGTCGTTTTGAGTACTTGTTAAGCTTCGGTTATTTGTGTCGAGCAGTGTTGGAACTGCCTATTGCTCAGGTCATTGTATCGTTCGGTTGTGTTGGTGGAACTTCGTCAGTTGATGTTGCTACTTTATATAGTCATCATGTTTGGAATCGTTTTATGTCAGTTGGTCATGGCTTTTGTCTTTCAAAGTTCAGTTTTGTTTTCCTCAACTACGCATGACTTCATGTGTACATCCAGAATCCCTCCATTTCTCTGCTTCTCCGAAGCGAGTTTTAGAGGGTTCTGAGTTTGTTCTTCAGATTAAATTTGTTTGATGGGCATGAAAATTATAGTTCCCTTGTGATTTTGTGACATAATCCAATTAAGAAGAGATAAAATCAGTTGCCGATTTCCTTCACTCTTGCATATGCCTCCCTTTTGCAGAAACTTTACTAAGTTCTTACTCCCTCCGTTCCTAAATATTTGTCTTTCTAGAGATTTCAACTTGTCTTTCTAGAGATTTCAACAAGTGACTACATACGAAGCAAAATGAATGAATCTACACTCTAAAATATGTCTATATACATCTGTATGTGGTAACCATTTGAAATCTCTATTTAGGAACGGAGGGAGTAGATCTGAAGACTGTAGCGATGCCTATCAGTTTATTGCAACCCATTCTTAGAAAACTCTAGACTTACGCATCAGTTTCTTTTAGGTAAAAATTTCCACCACGTATATGGTATCAACCAGGTCACTGCAGCAATAAAATGGTTTGCTCCTTTAGTCTCATTCTTGGTTGCTTCGTTAGCAGGGTGTTATCGGCGTAGACGCGTAGTAGAAAAATGATTTCGCTCAAAATCCTGTGTAAAGGGAAGCAGTGCGATGGCTCTCAAACAACAACAAAAAGAGCAACGCGCCCCTCAAGCATATTTGTTTTTCTAATTCTTCTTGATGATTCATTCTCTTTCATCTGTCATTTTTGAATTCTTATGGTGGTTCCTTCAAATTCCTTTTCCTTTGACATCATATTAGTTCATTCGGTCTTTTCAATTCACCGGTGGTTCATGAAGACTTTCTCAAGTTTTGTGCTATATTTCCCTTAATCCTTTTCAACAAGAATAAATTGAATGCCAAATCCGGTTGTCATCAATTAAATTTGATGAGGATAAGCATAACGTAATTCTTATTCTTATTTCATCGTCGTGTAATCGCTTTCTTCGAAGTTTGTTCTTGATGAAAAAATTCTACTTCCAAGTGTTTTCATCTTTTTTTTTCCGGAGTTCAAATTTCCTCGGTCATTTCATAAGAACCTCCATATAAATCATTGCAAGGTTTAATCTTATCCTGTCATCCTTCATTTCTATCT
This sequence comes from Aegilops speltoides, assembly GCA_021437245.1. Classification (NCBI taxonomy): domain Eukaryota; kingdom Viridiplantae; phylum Streptophyta; class Magnoliopsida; order Poales; family Poaceae; genus Aegilops; species Aegilops speltoides. Next base: position 37,268,865 of record CM038142.1, read on the forward strand.
CATCATCCTTTTGTCACCGGAGTTCTTCATGGTGGTTCTTTCTTCAAGAGTTCATCAAGATTTTGTTCGAGGAGTTCAAGTATCTTTTCTTCTCGCGTCTTCTAAGGATGCTATCGAATTCATTCGTGGTGGAAGTTGTTGTTCTCTCATCCGTTCTTTTCATTCCATTCTTTCAATTCTTCCGGAGGCATTGCGTTGTTCATCTCGTCATGTTCATGTTCTATTCCTTCCATTTTCAGCCGGAGTGCTGTCAAAATTCTTTCATTCTTATTCCTTTTCTATTTTGTTTTAACCGGAGTGGTTTCAGAGTCCATCTTATTCCTTCAGCTTTCATTCTCGTCATATTCCCCGTTCATCTTTTCTACCCAAGTGCTCTTGATTTTGTTCATCTTCTCTCCTGCGCTCTTACTTCACCTCTTCCTCTTTCTCTTCTGTCTCGTTCCTAAGATCTCGGAACGAGATCTCTTGTTAGTGGAGGAGAGTTGTAACGCCCCGATCCGATGCGCCAGGTGTCTTCCAGTCATTCGTCGTTGTAGCCATGTCATTTGCTTGCGTGTTGCACTTTGCCATGTCATCATCTGCATTTCATCTGCATGTTTTTCAAAACTTGCATCCGTTCGGGTTCCCCCGGTTCTCTCTGTTGGCCGTTCTGAGCCCAACCACACTCGCACGCGCCCGTTGCACCTCTCAGCTCTTGTTTCGTGTGCCGCCGGAAAACGTTCTCGGAATGGGCCGAGATTTGCCGAGTGGCCTTGTATATCACCGGCAGACCGCCCGTCAAATTTCGTTCCATTTGGACGTTGTTTGATGCCCCAACGGTTAACCGGGTTAACCGAAAGCCCCACTCTCTTTGCATCCCAACACCCCTTCAAAACAGCCCAATAGCCCATCCAAACCACCTCAATACTCTCCGTCGTTGGATCACGATCGTGTGGGCGAAAACCGCACCTCATTTGGACTCTCCTAGCTCCATCTACCTATAAATTAGTCCCCTCCCCCGAAATTTCGGGCAAACCCTAGATCAAAACTTCCCTCTCGCCCGCGGACATGTCCGCCCGCCGCCGGACGCGTCCACTGCCGCATTCACGTCGTTCCGGCCAATCCTCCGCCGCCATGTCATCGCCGCCGACTCTCCGGCCAACCGGGCCGCCACGTTGCTCCGCGCCCCCATGCCCGCTGCCCATCGAGCCCATCGCGGGCCTTGAGCCGACCGCGCTTCGCCGCCGCGCCCCACGAGCCCGAGAGCTCCGCCGCCGCCCAGCGTTCCGCCAAGATCGCCGCCTCACAGCGCGCCCTCGCTCCGTCGCGCCCCTCCTCGGCGCCGGCGCTCGCCGCCCGACCCACCGGCCGGCCCCATACCGCGCAGCGCCGCCTCTCCGCCCTCAAGCTCCGCCGGACCCTCGCGCTTCGAGATCCGCGAGCCCGACCTCAACCAGCGCTCCACCCGCGGACCCCATCTCCGCCGCTCGCCGGCGACCTGCTCGCCGCCGCAGCGGATCGGGAGGTGCCCCGATCCAGCCGGCCTCCCGTTCGCCTCGTCGTTGACCCGCGCGTGGGCTGCCGGCCTTCCCAAGGCCCAGCAGCATAGCTCCAGATCCGGCCCGTTTGGCCCAAAGTGAGCCTCTGCTTTTTTTTCGAATTTCGTCTGTCTGTGATTTTTTGCATCATGTGTGCATGTTTGCATGGCCATAATTTCATGCATGTGACTCCGTTTGCGTGCATAATATGTCGAAATGTTCATCATGTGATGCTCTTCATATTGTAGTACTGTGACATGCTTGTTTGAGTTCATCTTGATGACTTAATCTTCGTTGCAAAACAGCTAAATGGTATAAACTGCTGGAATCTGCTGACTGATAACATCATTTGTGCATCTTGTGAGTGCCACAACTTTGTACCTGCTGATGTTATGATGATGATCTTGATATGCACTTGTTATGATCCTCATTCTCTACATGTTGGTATGCTTTGCATTCATGTTAGGGTGCATATTGATATCTTAATCCCTGTTGCAAAAGTGCATGTTGTTTGTTAATCTTTGGCTAACTGCGAAACTTGTCGATTTGTCATTTTTGTTGCATTTGGTGTGTGCATCCTATGAGCATGATGTCTACATGTATTAGGAGTTGATTTATGCCATCTTTACAGGGGCACAATCCATATATTTTTATATTCCCTGTAGTGAGTGCATCAAACTTGTGAAGTGGGCTACTTGTTGTTAACTTTCTGTCAATGCTGAAACTGCTATATCATGTTGCCATGTTTACTTGATGCTACCAATTAATTCATGTTTAATATGGATATTCTTAGTTGATATGTTTTGTTTTCTATGTTATTATATATCATTGCATGTCTTTTGATTCCCTATATATCTCCTATAGCATATGTTTTAATTGCCATGAACATGCTTATATAATGTTCCAGATTTCTGCTAACTTTATGATGCCTTGTTGTGAGCTTGTTATTGAGTGATATATGCCTCTTCTGGAGATGCTCCAATTACATGTTTTTAAGTATACTATGAGAACTTTGTTTGCATGCCATGATTGTTAATTTTGGAGATCATATGCCTCTGTTACATGCTTCGAAACATGCTATGATAATGTTGCTGTTTTACACTTGCTGAAACTGTTCCAACATTCAATCTTGTCTTGTTGGTTCCCACTAATCCATAAGCCTTTTGTATATGATGCGATGATGTTATTTGCTTTTTGTTATCTGTAATTTGATGCCATGCCCTTGGTTAATATGATTACGTGCTGTAGTTTGTCTATTTCTTGCTCTCAAGTTGCCATCATAGTAACTCGGCTCATGTAAATGCTCATGTGTTATAAAGTTGCATTTTGCATTGATCATATTGGTTTAACCTTAATGCCTATGAACCTGAACCTTAATGATATTTGAATTATGTTGTCTGTACATGAAGTGCATGGCAAGTTTATGCTCATTTGGTTCCTGTAGCATGTTGTTTTGATGTTTGCAAAGTGCCTACTTGCTGTTTTGGGCAGATTGTTGTTATATCTTGTTTGGAGTGTATGTGTTGCACCGTTGCTCCGTTTTGAGCATGCTATATATGAAACTTGCTTAGAATTGTATGTAGTTTCATATTATCATGTTGCATCCTTATTTTGAGAGTGTTTGCTTGATGTTTGAAAGCATTTTGCATCAATGCCATGTTTAACTTGTTTTGCTCATATCTTCTAGGCCGTAGCTCCGAATTAAATGAACTTTATATGTAACTTGACTAGAATTTTGTGTAGATCATCATGGTGCATTTTAACTTGATGTTTACCAACTTCAACTTAAGGTTTATTCAGTTCTGTACCATTTTCAAAATTTGCATATGAGGACTTGCCGAATTTGTTATATGTTGTTTCCGGACTCATTTAAACTTGCTTTGATGTGTTGTTCTTGTATGCATCATCTCTTGCCATGAGTACCATCATATAGCCTTTGTCATGCATCATGCTTGGTTGTGCATCATGTCATGTTTATGTGTTGTGTGTTTACCATGTTGTTTGCTTCTTTCCGGTTGTGCTTCTTCTTGATAGTTCCTGTTTCGTTGTGATCGTGAGGATTCGTTCGACTACGCTTGGTTCGTCTTCATCCGTTCATCTTATTCATGGACTCTTTCTTCTTCCTAGTGGGATGTCAGGCAAGATGACCGTTACCATGGATCTCACTACTATCACTGCTATGCTAGTTGCTTCGTTCTATCGCTATGCTGCGCTACCTATCACTTGTTTATCAAGCCTCCCAAATTGCCATGTTAGCCTCTAACCTTTTCACCCTTCCTAGCAAACTGTTGCTTGGCTATGTTACCGCTTTGCTCAGCCCCTCTTATAGCGTTTTTAGTTGCAGGTGAAGTTGAAGATTGCTCCATGATGGACATGATTATGTTGGGATATCACAATATCTCTTATTTTAATTAATGCATCTATATACTTGGTAAAGGGTGGAAGGCGCGACCTTATGCCTGGTGTTTTGTTCCACTCTTGCCGCCTTAGTTTCCGTCATACCAGTGTTATGTTCCTTGATTCTGCATTCCTTACGCGGTTGGCTGTATGGGAACCCCTTGACAGTTCGCCTTGAATAAAACTCCTCCAGCAAGGCCCAACCTTGGTTTTACATTTGCCTAACAACCTATTACCTTTCCCTTGGGAGTAATTAACCCGAGGGTCATCTTTATTTTAACCCCCCCGGGCCAGTGCTTCTCTAAGTGTTGGTCCGAACTAGAGCCACTTGCAGCGCCACCTCGGGGAAACTTGAGGGTTGGTTTTAGATGTACGTAGTGTTCATCCGGTGTGCCCTGAGAACGAGATATGTGCAGCTCCTATCGGGATTTGTCGGCACATTCGGGCGGTCTTGCTGGTCTTGTTTTACCATTGCCGAAATGTCTTGTAACCGGGATTCCGAGACTGATCGGGTCTTCCCGAGAGAAGGAATATCCTTTGTTGGTCGTGAGAGCTTATAATGGGCTAAGTTGGGACACCCCTGCAGGGTTTAAACTTTCGAAAGCCGTGCCCATGGTTATGTGGAAGATGGGAATTTGTTAATATCCGGTTGTAGAGAACTTGACACTTGACTTAATTAAAACGCATCAACCGCGTGTGTAGCCGTGATGGTCTCTTTTCGGCGGAGTCTGGGAACTGAACATGGTTTGGGTTATGTATGAACGTACGTAGTTTTAGGATCACTTCTTGATCACTTCTAGCTTCTCGACCGTTGTGTTGCTTCTCTTCTCGCTTTTATTTGCATATGCTAGCCACCATATATGCTTAGTCGCTGCTGCAACCTCACCACTTATCTTTTCCATACCCATTAAGCTTTGCTAGTCTTGATACCCATGGTAATGGGATTGCTGAGTCCTCATGGCTCACAGATTACTACAACAACAGTTGCAGGTACAGGTTATGCGATGATCATGACGCGAGAGCGATGCTTGCTTGTTTTGAGTTCTTCTTATGCTTCGTCGTTCAGGGGTTAGGTTCCTGGTCGGTAGCCTGGGCTAGCAGGGTGGATGTCGTTTGAGTTTCTGTTTGTGTTTCATCCGTAGTCGAACGTTGTTCTTATGTATGATGATGTTGTATTTGCGTGGCATTGTATGCCTCTTGTATGTATCCCCAACTATTATGTAATGGTACGATGTAATGATATCCACCTTGCAAAAGCGTCTCCAATATGCGCTTCTATCCTTGGTGGGACCTTCGAGTTCCTTTAGGATAGGGTCGCATATTGGGCGTGACAAGTTGCCTTGCATCCTCCCTATCCTCCAACATCCCGATCTCTCCTCCTCCAGAACCCTTCGGCTAAAGCTCCGCCATTGCCGTCGTAGCCATAGACCTCACCATTCCCCTCGGCCCAACCATCTTCGATATCCACTATCACCATCCCACCCAAGAGGCCTGATACGTCCATTTTGCATCAGGCTTTTATATCAATATTTATTGCATTATGGGCTATTATTACACATTATATCTCAATACTTATGGCTATTATCTCTTATTTTACAAGGTTTACCATGAAGAGGGGGAATGCCGACAGCTGGAATTCTGGCTGAAAAAGGAGAAAACGTTGGAAACCTATTCTGCACAACTCCAAAAGTCCTGAAACTCCATGAAACAACTTTTTGGATTTAATAAGAATTTATGAACGAAAGAAATAGGCCAGTGGGCCCACACCCTGTCCAGGAGACAGGAGGGCGTGCCCCCCTGTAGGGCGCGACCTCCTATCTCCTGGGCCCCCTGGTGGGCCTCCGGCGTCCATCTTCTGCTATATCATCACTTTTACCCTGAAAAAAAATGGGGGCAAGCTTACGGGACGAAACTCCGCCGCCACGAGGCGGAACCTTGGCGGAATCAATCTAGGGCTCTGGCGGGCTGTTCTGCGGGGACACTTCCCTCGGGGGGAAATCATCACCAACGTCATCATCAACGATCCTCTCATCGGGAGGGGGTCAATCTCCATCAACATCTTCACCAGCACCATCTCCTCTCAAAACCGTAGTTCATCTCTTGTATCCAATCTTGTATCAAAACCACAAATTGGTACCTGTGGGTTGCTAGTAGTGTTGATTACTCCTTGTAGTTGATGCTATTTGGTTTACTTGGTGGAAGATCATATGTTCAGATCCTTTATGCATATTATTACTCCTCGATTATGAACATGAATATGCTTTGTGAGTAGTTACGTTTGTTCCTGAGGACATGGGTGAAGTCTTGCTATTAGTAGTCATGTGAATTTGGTATTCGTTCGATATTTTGATGAGATGTATGTTGTCTTTCCTCTAGTGGTGTTATGTGAATGTCGACTACATGACACTTCACCATTATTTGGGCCTAGAGGAAGGCATAGGGAAGTAATAAGTAGATGATGGGTTGCTAGAGTGACAGAAGCTTAAACCCTAGTTTATGTGTTGCTTCGTTAGGGGTTGATATGGACCCATATGTTTAATGTTGTGGTTAGGTTTACCTTAATACTCCTTTTTGTAGTTGCGGATGGTTGCAATAGGGGTTAATCATAAGTGGGATGCTTGTCCATGTTAGGGCAGTACCCAAGTACCGGTCCACCCACATATCAAATTATCAAAGTACCAAAATCGAATCTTATGAACGTGATGAAAACTAGCTTGACGATAATTCCCAATGTGTCCTCGGGAGCTCCTTCTTCATTATTAGAATTTGTCCAGGCTTATCCTTTGCTACATAAAGGATTGGGCCACCTTGCTGCATTTTATTTACTTTATTTACTTTTTGCTCATTACTATTTATCTTATCACAAACCTATCTATCACCTACTATTTCAGTGCTTGCAGAGAAAACCTTACTGAAAACCGCTTATCATTTCCTTTTGCTCCTCGTTGGGTTCAACACTCTTACTTATCGAAAGGACTAGGATAGATCCCCTATACTTGTGGGTCATCAAGACTCTTTTCTGGCGCCGTTGTCGGGGAGCGTAGCGCTTTTGGTGAGTGGAACTTGGTAAGGAAACATTTATATAGTGTGCTGAAATTTTCTGTTACTTGTCACTATAGAAACTAATCCTTTGAGGGGCTTGTTTGGGGTATCTTCACCCCAACCAGAAGAGGAAAGAGATGCTACTCAACCTACTGAACTTTACGAAAATATTCACTTTGAGATTCCTTCGGGTATGATAGAAAAACTGCTAGCTAATCCTTTTGCAGGAGACGGAACATTGCATCCCGATTTACACCTTATCTTTTGGATGAAGTTTGTGGATTATTTAAGCTTGCAGGTATTCCCGATGATGTTGTCAAAAGGAAGGTCTTCCCTTTATCTTTGAATGGAGATGCAATGACATGGTATAGGCTATGTGATGATACGAGATCTTGGAATTATAAGCGATTGAAGTTGGAATTTCACCAGAAGTTCTATCCTATGCATCTTGTTCATCGTGATTGTAATTACATATATAATTTCTGGCCTTGCGTAGGAGAAAGCATCGCTCAAGCTTGGGGGAGGCTTAAGTCAATGTTGTATTCATGCCCCAATCGTGAGCTCTCTCAAAAAATGATTATTCAGAATTTTTATGCTCGGCTTTCTCTTGATAATCGCAACCTGCTCGATACTTCCGGTGTTGGTTCCTATATGCTGAAGACTATTGATTTCAAATGGGACTTATTGGAAAGAATTAAACGCAACTCTGAAGATTGGGGTTCCGACGATGGTAAGGAGTCAGGTATGACACCTAAGTTCGATTGTGTTAAATCTTTTATGGATACCGATGCTTTCCGTGGATTTAGCTCTAAGTATGGACCTGACTCTGAGATAGTAGCTACTTTTTGCGAAACTTTTGCTACTCACGTTGATCTCCCTAAAGAAAAGTGATTTAAATATAATCCTCCTGTTGAAGTGAAAGTAGTTGCACCTATTACAGTCGAAGAAAAGACTATTACATATAGTGATCCTTTTATTCCTACTGCTTATGTCAAAAAACCTCCTTTTCCTGTTAGGATAAAAGATCATGTTAAAGCTTCGACTGTTGTTCGTAAGAGTAATACTAGGACCTATACACCCCCTGAGCAAATTAATGTTGAACCTGGTATTGCTATGATTAAAGATCTTTTGGATGAGGACTGAGATGGGCATGTTATCTCTTTCTTGGGTGAAACTGCTAATATTGCTAGACCCGATACTAAAACACGTAGACCTGTTGTAGGCACGCCTGTTATTTCTGTTAAAATTGGAGATCATTGTTATCATGGCTTATGTGATATGGGTGCTAGTGCTAGTGCGATACCTTATGATCTTTATAAAGAAATTATGCATGATATTGCACCTGTTGAATTAGAAGACATTGATGTTACTATTAAGCTTGCTAATAGGGACACCATTAAACCTATTGGGATTGTTAGAGATGTTGAAGTTTTGTGTGGGAAGGTTAAATACCCCGCTGATTTTCTTGTTCTTGCTTCCCCACAAGATGATTTTTGTCCCATTATTTTTGGTAGACCCTTCTTGAATACTGCTAGTGCTAAGATTAATTGTAAAAGGAAGGTCGTCACTGTTGGCATAGATGGTATGTCTCATGAGTTCAATTTTGCTAAGTTTAGTAGACAACCTCGTGAAAGGGAACCACCTAGTAAGGATGAGATTATTGGTCTTGCTTCCATTGTTGTTCCTCCAACTGATCCGTTAGAACAATATTTGTTAGACCATGAAAACGATATGTTTATGAAGGAAAGGGAAGAAATAGATGAAGTGTTCCTTAAACAAGAACATATGCTGAAACATAACCTTCCCGTTGAAATTCTTGGGGATCCCCCTCCACCCAAGGGTGATCCCGTGTCTGAACTCAAACCCTTACCAGATAATCTTAAGTATGCTTATCTTGATGAAAAAGAAATATATCCTGTTATTATTAGTGCTAACCTTTCAGAGAAAGAAGAAGAAAGATTATTGAAAACTCTGAAGAAGCACAGAGCTGCTATTGGATATACTCTGGATGATCTTAAGGGCATTAGTCCCACATTATTTCAACATAAAATTTCAGTGGAAAAAGATGCCAAACTAGTTAGAGATCCTCAAAGACGATTAAATCCCAAAATGAAGGAAGTGGTAAGAAAGGAGATACTAAAGCTCCTTGAGGCAGGTATTATTTATCCCGTTGCTGATAGTGAATGGGTAAGCCCTGTCCATTGTGTCCCTAAAAATGGAGGTATTATCGTTGTTCCTAATGATAAAGATGAATTGATCCCGCAAAGAATTATTACAGACTATAGGATGGTAATTGATTTTCGTAAGTTAAATAAAGCTACTAAGAAAGATCATTACCCTTTACCTTTTATTGATCAAATGCTAGAAAGGCTATCCAAACACACACATTTTTTGGTTTCTAGATGGTTATTCTGGTTTCTCACAAGATACCTGTATCAGCGAAGGATCAATTAAAACTACTTTTACTTGCCCTTTTGGTACTTTTGCTTATAGACGTATGTTGTTTATGTAATGCACCTGCTACCTTTCAAAGATGCATGATGGCTATATTTTCTGATTTTTGTGAAAAGATTTGTGAGGTATTCATGGACGACTTGTCCGTCTATGGATCCTCTTTTGATGATTGTTTGAGCAACCTTGATCGAGTTTTGCAGAGATGCGAAGACACTAGTCTCGTCCTGAATTGGGAAAAGTGTCACTTTATGGTTAATGAAGGCATTGTCTTGGGGCACAAGATCTCCGTGAGAGGTATTGAAGTTGATAAAGCCAAAGTTGATGCTATTGAAAAGATGCCATGTCCCAAGGACATAAAAGGTATAAGAAGTTTCCTGGGTCACGCCGGTTTTTATAGGAGGTTCATTAAGGACTTTTCTAAAATCTCTAGGCCTCTGACTAATTTATTGCAAAAAGATATTCCTTTTGTCTTTGATGATGATTGTTTAGAAGCATCTGAAACGCTTAAGAAAGCTTTGATCACTGCACCTATTGTTCAGCCACCTGATTGGAATCTACCTTCTGAAATTATGTGTGATGCTAGTGATTATGCTGTAGGTGCTGTTTTAGGGCAAAGAGTCGATAAGAAATTGATTGTTATCTAGTATGCTAGTAAGACTCTTGATACTGCCCAGAAAAATTATGCTACTACTGAAAAAGAGTTCTTAGCAGTGTTTGCATGTGATAAGTTTAGACCTTATATTATCGATTCCAAAGTTACTATTCACACTGATCATGCTGCTATTAAATATCTTATGGAAAAGAAAGATGCTAAGCCTAGACTCATTAGATGAGTTCTCTTGCTCCAAGAATTTGACTTGCATATTATTGATAGAAAGGGAGCTGAGAACCCCGTTGCAGACAACTTGTCTAGGTTAGAGAATGTTCTTGATGACCCACTGCCTATTAATGATAGCTTTCCTGATGAACAATTAGCGGTTGTCAATGCTTCTCGTATTGCTCCTTGGTATGCTGATTATGATAATTACATTGTTGCTAAATATATACCGCCTAGTTTCACATACCAGCAAAAGAAAAAGTTCTTTTATGATTTAAGACATTACTTTTGGGATGATCCACACCTTTATAAAGAAGGAGTCGATGGTATTATTAGACGTTGTGTGCCTGAGCATGAACAGGAACAAATCCTACGCAAGTGTCACTCTGAATCCTATGGAGGACACCACGCTGGAGATAGAACTGCACACAAGGTACTACAATCTGGTTTTTATTGGCTTACTCTCTTCAAAGATGCTCGTAAGTTTGTCTTATCTTGTGATGAATGTCAAAGAATAGGTAACATTAGTAGACGTCAAGAAATGCCTATGAATTATTATCTTGTCATTGAACCGTTTGATGTTTGGGGCTTTGATTATATGGGACCTTTTCCTGCCTCCAATGGTTATACACATATTTTAGTTGTTGTTGATTACGTTACTAAGTGGGTAGAAGCTATTCCAACTAGTAGTGCTGATCATAACACTTCTATTAAAATGCTTAAAGAAGTTATTTTTCTGAGGTTTGGAGTCCCTAGATATCTTATGACTGATGGTGGTTCACACTTTATTCATGGTGCTTTCCGTAAGATGCTTGCTAAGTATGATGTCAATCATAGAATAGCATCTCCTTATCATCCGCAGTCTAGCGGTCAGGTAGAGTTGAGCAATAGAGCTCAAATTAATTTTGCAAAAGACTGTGAATAGATCTAGAAAGAATTGGTCCAAAAAACTTGATGATGCATTATGGGCCTATAGAACTGCATACAAAAATCCTATGGGTATGTCTCCTTATAAGATGGTTTATGGAAAAGCATGTCATTTACCTCTTGAACTTGAACATAAGGCATATTGGGCTATTAAAGAGCTCAATTATGATTTCAAACTTGCCGGTGAGAAAAGGTTATTTGATATTAGCTCACTTGATGAATGGAGAACCCAAGCATATGAGAATGCCAAGATTTTTAAAGAAAAAGTCAAACGCTGGCATGATAAGAGGATACAAAAGCGTGAGTTTAACGTAGGAGATTATGTGTTATTATTCAACTCTCGTTTAAGATTTTTTGCAGGAAAACTTCTCTCAAAATGGGAAGGTCCCTACGTTATCGAGGAGGTCTATGGTTCTGGTGCTATAAAAATCAACAACTTAGAAGGCACAAATCCGAGGGTGGTAAATGGTCAAAGAATTAAACACTATATTTCAGGTAATCCTATCAATGTTGAAACTAATATTATTGAAACCATAACCCCTGAGGAATACATAAGAGACACTTTCCAGAACGTTCCAGACTCTGAAAAGGCATAAGTACGTGGTACGGTAAGTAAACCGACTCCAAAAGAACTCTAATGGCATTTTTTATCAGTTTTGGATTATTTAAGAATTTTAGGAAGAAAGAAGTAGTCCGAAAGGGACACGAGGCTCCCACGAGAGAGGAGGCCGCGCCCCCCTGTCTCGTGGGCACCTCGTGTGCCTCCCGGACTCTGTTTTCTTGTATGTTACATATTTTGGTCGGTAAAAATTCATTATATATACTCCCTAAGGTTTTGACCACCGTATCACACAAATATCCTCTGTTTTTGTTTCGAGCTGTTTTCGTTGCAGATTTAGGGCACCATGACTTCTCCATCCTCCAACAAGAAGACAAGGATGCTTGGCTATTAAAGATAGAGTTGAAAAGAGAGGAACCAGAAGAGATCAACCAGGATGAAGGGATCAAGAAGGCCATGGAGGTTCAAGCTCCAGTGGTGAAAGAAGAAGACATCCCTCAACCTTTACCTAACCTTTTTACTCCAACAGAGATTGAAGCTTTCAAGATGATCGAGTTAGCCCGCATACAGAACAAGTATCTCACACAGGAGAATATCTTGTTAAAGGATCATATTGCTGGGCTCAAGAGCATTATCCGCAAGTTGGAGGAGCTTTTATGCTCGATGTGTGATTATCCATCGTCATCATCACCACCTCCATCACCTCCGAAGAACTAATCACATGGGTATGGGCACTCCCCTTGGCAACTGCCAAGCTTGGGGGAGGTTCCCCCGGTATCGTATCACCATCACACTCCTATTTTTACCGCTTTATATTTAGTTCGATCCTTTTAGTAGTATCTTGATCTATTAGTTCGAAGTTTTGATTTCAAGTAGTTTTGAGTTTTGCTTTGTGATCTCTTTATGTAATCGAGTCCGTGTGCTATCTATAATAAAGATTAGTGTTGAGTCAAGGGCTTTGCTATGTTGCTATGATCTTGTGAAAGTAGAAAGAACAAAAGAGTTCATATTGATCTTATGGATAGTGATAACTTCACACATAGAAAGTATGAGGCATAAAAATTGTTGAGAGTTGATGAACGTAGCCTTGGTCATCGTTGCAATTAATAGGAAGTGATAAGGAAAGAGGGGTTCACATATAAATATATTATCTTGGACGTCTTTTATGATTGTGAAGCACTCATTAAGTATGACATGCTAAAAGAGTTGATGTTGGACAAGGAAGACAACGTAATGGTTTATGTTTTCCGACATCTCAGTTAAAGTATATTGTCATTGACCTTCCAAACATGTTGAGCTTGCCTTTCCTCCTCATGCTAGCCAAATTCCTTGCACCAAGTAGAAATACTACTTGTGCTTCCAAATATCCTTAAACCCAGTTTTGCCATGAGAGTCCACCATACCTACCTATGGATTGAGTAAAATCCTTCAAGTAAGTTCATCGGTGCAAGCAATAAAAATTGCTCTCTAAATATGTATGACTTATTAGTGCAGAGAAAATAAGCTTTGTACGAACTTGTTGTGGAAGTAATAAAAGCGATGAACTGCATAATAAAGGTCCACATACAAGGGGCAATATAAAGTGACGTTCTTTTGCACTAAGACTTTATGCATCAACCCTAAACGCGCATGACAACCTTTGCTTCCCTCTGCGAAGGGCCTATCTTTTACTTTATGTTTTTTCTTTATGCTCGAGTCAAGGTGATTCTCACCTTTCCTTTTTTCATTTTTATCCTTTGGCAAGCTGCTCGTGTTTGAAAGATCATGATACATATATCCAATTGGATGTAAGTTGGCATAGGTTATTATTGTTGACATCACCTAAAGGTGAATACGTTGGGAGGCAACACAATAAGCCCCTATCTTTCTCAGTGTCCGGCTAAAACTCTATAACCATAAGTATTGCGTGAGTGTTAACAATTATAGGAGACTACGAGATAGTTGAGTATGTGAGCTTGCTGAAAAGCTCTATTATTGACTCTTTCTGATGTTACGATAAATTGCAATTGCTTCAATGACTATAGTTTGTTAGTCCCCAATGAAGTTTTTGAACCATACTTGACATTGTGAATTGCTTATTACTTGAGCGTAGGAAATCATATGACAAAATCTATATATGTTGCTGTTATTAGAATGATCATGATGCCCTCATGTCCATATTTTATTTTTATCGACACCTCTATCTCTAAACATGTGGACATGTTTTTCGATTTCGGCTTCCGCTTGAGGACAAGCGAGGTCTAAGCTTGGGGGAGTTGATATGTCCATTTTGCATCATGCTTTTATATCAATATTTATTGCATTATGGGCTGTTATTACACATTATATCTCAATACTTATGGCTATTCTCTCTTATTTTACAAGGTTTACCATGAAGAGGGGGAATGCCGACAGCTGGAATTCTGGCTGAAAAAGGAGCAAACGTTGAAAACCTATTCTGCACAACTCCAAAAGTCCTGAAACTCCACGAAACAACTTTTTGGATTTAATAAGAATTTATGAGCGAAAGAAATAGGCCAGTGGGCACACACCCTGTCCAGGAGACAGGAGGGCGTGCCCCCCTGTAGGGCGCGACCTCCTATCTCCTGGGCCCCTGTGGCCTCCGCGCCATCTTCGCTATATCATCACTTTTACCCGGAAAAATCGGGGCAAGCTTACGGATGAAACTCCGCCGCCACGAGGCGGAACCTTGGCGGAATCAATCTAGGGCTCTGGCGGAGCTGTTCTGCCGGAGACACTTCCCTTCGGGAGGGGGAAATCATCACCAACGTCATCATCAACGATCCTCTCATCGGGAGGGGGTCAATCTCCATCAACATCTTCACCAGCACCATCTCCTCTCAAAACCCTAGTTCATCTCTTGTATCCAATCTTGTATCAAAACCACAAATTGGTACCTGTGGGTTGCTAGTAGTGTTGATTACTCCTTGTAGTTGATGCTATTTGGTTTACTTGGTGGAAGATCATATGTTCAGATCCTTTATGCATATTATTACTCCTCTGATTATGAACATGAATATGCTTTGTGAGTAGTTACGTTTGTTCCTGAGGACATGGGTGAAGTCTTGCTATTAGTAGTCATGTGAATTTGGTATTCGTTCAATATTTTGATGAGATGTATGTTGTCTTTCCTCTAGTGGTGTTATGTGAACGTCGACTACATGACACTTCACCATTATTTGGGCCTAGAGGAAGGCATAGGGAAGTAATAAGTAGATGATGGGTTGCTAGAGTGACAGAAGCTTAAACCCTAGTTTATGCGTTGCTTCGTTAGGGGTTGATATGGACCCACATATTTAATGATATGGTTAGGTTTACCTTGATACTCATTTTTGTAGTTGCGGATGCTTGCAATAGGGGTTAATCATAAGTGGGATGCTTGTCCATGTTAGGGCAGTACCCAAGTACCGGTCCACCCACATATCAAATTATCAAAGTACCGAACGCGAATCTTATGAACGTGATGAAAACTAGCTTGACGATAATTCCCAATGTGTCCTGGGAGCTCCTTCTTCATTATTAGAATTTGTCCAGGCTTATCCTTTGCTACATAAAGGATTGGGCCACCTTGCTGCATTTTATATACTTTATTTACTTTTTGCTCGTTACTATTTATCTTATCACAAAACTATCTATCACCTACTATTTCAGTGCTTGCAGACGAAACCTTTACTGAAAACCGCTTATCATTTCCTTCTGCTCCTCGTTGGGTTCGTCACTCTTACTTATCGAAAGGACCACAGATCCCCAATACTTGTGGGTCATCAAGGCCACATACGTATAGTGATATACCCCATCTGAGTGCTTGATCACAAGTGTGGCCCGAAGCTAATGACGAAGCCCCATGATCCTTTCTCGTGCGGTGGCTTGAACACATTGCTGACGGCCATCGGTTGTTGGAGGCTGGCTTGCAATTCTTACTCAAGGTGTTGGGCTGCGATGGAGCCTGGTGATTGAGCTATGCTAGGGGGAACACGTAATTGAGCTGGGTTTCCACTATAGAGGAGATTTGTGATGAATTGATGAAGTCTGTCGGAATAGCCTTGGCCTTAAGATTCTCATCGTAAGTGAGAACCTGCTGCCAGGCCTCATCAAGCTCGTAAGTTTTCTCGGCCAGCTGGTTCTAGTCCAGAGCCAATTCTACCGCTTACCTTATTATATTGTTCCGAGCCTAATTGTGACGCGGGTCCACTTCAAGATCATGCTCGCCGAAGTTGCTTGATGACCGAGGTTCGCGTGGTGGACTCTCCTCTCCTAGTTTGTATTTGGACCGTCTTTGGTGTCATTCCCTGAGCTTTTGGCTTGGTGATTCGTGTCCACTATGTAGCACTCATGGACGGGGGTTGCCTGCCACGGGTGTAAGGGCACCGTACGTGGCAGTTGGACTCGCCGTTCTCCTCCTCCATGTCTTCTACTTCCTCGGTGGCACCCTCAAGGATGACGGTGAGGTCCTCAATATCTATGATCAAATGGGTGGATCAAAAAATTGACTTCTTTTGGCAGCTCCTAGATCTGATCTGACATCGAGTCTCGGAGAACCGGCTCTGGATCTTGTGTGACGCCAAACTCTGGAGGATCAGCTCTCCGTGGGGATGCGCGGAGTACTCTAGGTTGCCAAATCTGCAATCCAGCCTGGAGCGAAACTCTTGACCTGGCCGAGGTGTCCAGCCGAGTTGGCAGGGTGACATCACAGAAGACGAACATCTAGCCTGGTGCGTAGATCGCGTCAGAGCTGATATGGACTGCCTTTGAGACACCGAGTTCACCTAGCTGGACCTGCATGCATGAGCCACCACTGTCGAAGCTAATTCCGGCAGATAGGTCCTAAGGTTACAGATCCTAGCCAATTACGTCGCTGGAGGTAGAGTCCTCCACGACTCTGGGATCTTTAGCTTGTACGTCAAGTCCTCCGGAGTCTTCATATAATGCGTCATGGATCACCCAAAGTGGCTCAGAACAGAACCAAACTAGGGGTCCTCAGCCCGGCCCACCAGACCATGAATCGACGTGGTGAGAGACCCCCGGGCTTGGACATTGTCGACGTTTATCCAAATATATGATACTTGTGGTGTTTGATAGACTAAAGTAAATTTTAGCTTATGGATGTGCCCAGGCTTTGGCAATTCATTAGTTTTGCCACTGGAATTGGACAATGGAAATTTTCAAGGAAATGAGGAGAGTTGGTGGAGAAATACAACACTAACCTCCACTACTGAAACCATCATACATGTAATCACACCAAATAGAGGAGATTTTGATCGAGCTTTCATGCGCGAGGAAGTATCCACTACCTCAACATTTACCATACCACAAATTCACATTTGTGCCGCAAGAATAGTAAATCAAAGAGGGATCCCAGGATTGTGGCATGAACTATATTTTGCATATTGTAAAGACTACATTATCTGCAAGCCATAAGTCATAGTTGTGTGCACTCTCATGAGATGCCAAGATAGAAACATGTAGGAACCAAAAGTGAAGAAACTGCAAAGAATAGAAATAGGAATTCACCAAATAGAGGCCGACGATGATGATGCCATTCATGTGGCCCTGCGTGCCTACTATGTAGAGGAGGAGAGCCTCACATGTGTTTTAACACAACAAATCACAGATGCTCACACACACACATATACATACACACACCCTTATGAACGTGTGCGCGTGCACGCACGCACACACACACACACACACACACACACACACACACACACACACACACACACACACACACACACACACTATCCCTATGAATACTTCTGAGATACCGAGCTGACAATACATCTTGAGATTGATGAAGTCACCACACGCGCCTCGTAGTCGACGGGAATGTCTCCTCCCACTGAACAAACGTCGTTGGAAATCCTAGAATAAATCCAGTAAAATGTGAGCATCATTGCCAAGTCTAGGAATTGAACCCTAGTAGGTTGGTTCCATCGCAAGGAATCTAACCATCTGGGCTACGCCCAGATCGCAGCCTCACAGGCCTTGAAGCCCTTCGCTGCACACAAGTATGATTGCAACCTTGACATGGAGAAATGTGATATGTAGTAGGAGAGTCTTAGGAGGATGAGGTCGATGGCATGCTCCCAACCAGTAGGTGAAAGAGGAATGGAGGTTATATTCGGGGAAGAGTGCAAAAATGAAGACGAAGAAGAGGAATGTGTTTATAAGTTTTAAACAACAAACTAGTGGGATGAAATCGAACAACATTTGGAAGCTGAAAGGGCAAGCAAAATCACTACGACATTATCACGGAAAAAACTACTGCCAGGAAAATGGAAAGTGCAAGATGACTAGCAAGAGGTAGCATTAATACTGCATGGAGCAATAACTGATTGGTAGTGAGTTGCTGGTGATATGGTTTCACTATATGATACTGAAAGGCAATGAAACTACATGAAGTAGTAGCTGAAAGGTGGTGAGTTGCTGGCTTTGGGAAGAAGACATGATGATGTGGCTTTACTATGGCTCAAAAAAGTCTGGCAGTATTTGAGTTGTTGATGTGGTAGGCTCCTGATCCGGATAAGCTACATGTTAAGATAAATAGAATAATGGGATTACCTTTCTTAGGTATATCTTTATATTTACTAATTGGAGGCACCATACGAGTCTCTATATTAATCCACATCATTAAAAATATCTTAACCATTCATCAATTGTAAGGATCTATCTTAACCCTACAATTTATGTTGCCCTGTGGGAAAAAATAAGGACAACCTACATGACAACAAGAATTTATGTTCCTCTGGTGGCAAAAAAAAACAACAACGTGGCACAACAGGAAAAGAAACAAGCGTGACTCAATCCAATAAATCAAAAGAAAGGATGAACTACTGAAAAGAAAAGGTCCCGTAAAAAAATATACAGCATCCCGTCAAAAAAAGATGTATGTTTCCTTTCTTGAACAAAATCACCCGCACGTTACTCGACCTATTTTTAGGGAAGCACGTTACTCGATATAATCTGTCAAGGAAAGATTGAACGACTCGAAAAAAAAAAAGATGAACAATGTCCCAAAAAAATGTATTGCGTCCTGTAAAAAAAAGATGTACGTTTCCTTTCCTGAGAGAGAAAAGGCTCGATCTAATCTATCAAGAAAAGTAAAACTGCGTCCTAAGAGCATCTCCAACGGCCGCGCGAAACGACGCGCGCGCGCGGTAAACGCAGGCTTTAGCGCGGTGGGACGTTTTGCCGCGCTCCAGCGGCGGCGGGAAAATCACGCTGGAACCGCTATGCGACGCTGCTGCGAAAAAGCGCCAGTTCGCGTGCCATATTTTGCGCACTGCTTCCGGCGCGCCTATAAAATGCGGCGCGCGCCACGCGCCTCTCTCGCACCTTCTCTTCTCCTCTTCGTCTTTCTGCCACGCGCCTCCGCCGCTCCAGCGCTCCGCCACCGACGCGCGTCCGCCGCTCCAGCGCCCGCCACCGCCAGCGCTGCCATGCCGCCGCGCCGCCGCCGAGCGTCCGGCTACATGCAAGCGTCCGCTGCGCCCACCGGCGTGTACACCGCGGAGATACGCTCCGCGCACTCGGCTCGGCCTCGATACGACGAGACGGCGCGCCAGCCGCCAGCAGCGTCTGAGCGCGGCGTGGCGCCCTAGACGCGGCCGCGCCGATGAATTTTCAAGACGTACACGCCGAGCAAGCTCGACCGCGCCCTCCGCCTCGCTCGCACACAACGGAAGACCATGCGAGCACGCCGAAGCGGCAACGCCGCCTCGCCGCCAGAGGACGAGAGGTCATGGCGGATCGGGCGCCAGCGCCACCCGGAGGACATCGCCTACGAGCAGGCCTACTGGGCAAGGCGCCGCGCGGAGGACACGCAAAGGCGCCGCGAGAAGCGGTTGGAAAGGCGTCAGCGGAAGGCGTTGGCGAATGCGCAGTCCGACATCGTTGCAGCAGGTGGGCAGTCGTTCTTCGCGCCGGACGATGATCGGTGGCTGGACATCTGGCTAGACACCTCGGACGACACCGCCGAGGATGATAGCGATGATAGCGACGTAGAGTAGTTTCTATCTAGTTGCGCCGTAGTTTATCTATGCTTTCGAACTATCTATCTAGTTTTTATTTTATCTATCTAGTTGCACCGATGTAAAATAACTTTGTATCGTTTTTATTTTATGCAATCTATCTAGTTTTTATTTTATCTATGCGTTCGAAAATTAAAAAAAATGTTTTGTGCGCGCTGCATTTTTGGGCGCTGCTGGAGCGGCGCGCGCGCGCTGCATTTTAGCGCGGCTGCTGGAGCGGGCGCAGCGCGCCGCGCCAAACCAGACGCAGCGCGCGCGCTAACTGGTTTTTTGCGCGCGGCGCTATAGCGCGGCCGTTGGAGATGCTCTAATAAAAGAACCTAAACGTTGTCTGATGCGCGCGCGCTATCGAACGCGCTGGAACGGCCGCACCGCAGCCGTCCATCTCGCGCGACCGCAGGACACGTTGGCGTGGTGGACCGACCAGGGTGACGGTGGATTTGTCGTTTCTCCCCTTTGAAATATGGGGAGGCGCACCCCATCCTCCCGTTCCCCCCGTTCCCCATTCCCACTCAACACTCCGCCGGCGGTAGTCCCCACGAAATCCTAGGGCTTCGCGGCGAGCGCGACCGGCGGGAGAGACCGGCGACGAGTTAATTCAAGGCAGGGAAGGATTCCGCAGCAGTTCGACGAGGGGCGAGGGCGA
Source organism: Aegilops speltoides (assembly GCA_021437245.1). Taxonomy (NCBI): domain Eukaryota; kingdom Viridiplantae; phylum Streptophyta; class Magnoliopsida; order Poales; family Poaceae; genus Aegilops; species Aegilops speltoides. The sequence goes on from CM038142.1 coordinate 37,289,254, forward strand.
GCGCGCGCGGAGAAGGAGGACAAGGAAACGACGACGGGGGACGAGGGCGGAGCTGGTGGTTCTGCGCGAGGCGACGACGAACCCGGAAGACGCGAGTTCCTGCTGCTTTGACAACCCGAGGTCAGTTTCTCATACGATTCCCCTCCTCCCCGCACATCTAGTGGTTTGCTGGGGTTTCGTCGCCGACAACCTCGTCGTCACCAACAACCCGCAGGAGAGGCTCCCGGAAGGGAGGGAGGGAGGGAGGCATTTTTGTGGCTCTGATCCCTTTTTGATTGTCTGATGATTTTCGGAGGTGCTCCAGACCTATTTTTCTCGCGCCTCATGTTCAGATGCATCTGTTGCTGAAGTAGGGAGGGTTCACCCAGAACTCGGGCAATTTTTTCCAGACGTGGGCAATACTATGTTTTCTGTAGGCATTTAGACATAGATTAGTATGCAATAAACACTGTTTTAGTAGGGAATCAGAATAGATAGTAGGCAATTCTGTGTGTTTTTTGTAGGCAATCAGATATGAGTTAAGTAGGCAAATGGCGTCCTAGCAGTTTCTAAGGCTTACAGCAGGAGCTGCTGAGATGTTTCCAGGATTTGATTGTCAACATTCGTAGAAGAAACTTGTCAGTAGTATCAGTAATGCTGCCACACGCGATGATTATGTTTCTGGGTGAAATGAAATGATGCGGGTGTAATCAGTTTAGGGGAATAATCAGTATGAAATGCAGGCAAGCATATAGAGACATATAGGCAATCAGATAGAGATTTGTAGGCAACAGTCATTTAGAGAATAGGCAATATACTGTGTGTGTTTTTTTATTTTTATTTTCGAGTTTATTTGATGATGACCAACCAGGCTTGAGCTTGGTCTTTGTCCTGGTGTTTTGGATTTGGATGTAGGAATGACCAACTAAGTTACTGTCTGCTTTGCAAGGATGGATGGGATGGTGCCGCCGGAGAAATTTGCAGGTCTTAGCGTTCAATATGAAATAAAACCAAATTAAGCCTGCTTAATTGAATCAACTTTTTTTAATCAAATGAAGGCAAATGTGTTGGCTCTGTTTTCGGGGAAAAAACGCAGCGTTTGTTTGGCGTGGAAACTTCATGCTTTCTGATATGTGTGGATACCTTTTGCTTTGAGAAACTTTTTCGATCTATATATGTGTGGATACCTTCATCATTTTTCATTTTTGCTGCTTGCTTTCTTCCGCATCGTATCGTCCCAGTTGCTTCATTTTATTTTTCTACCCCTAATCAACATCATCATACACCTAAAAACTGACATTTATGAGAATTTTTGTGAATTCACAATGCTTTTTTGTGAGTAGTTAGCATGTTATAGACAACACATATACATGAGTATTAGCCATGTTCATCTCTTTTACTGATCTATATATCTCGACAATGCATGTAGAATAAAGGGAGGGGCAATTCTATGTGTTCAATTTTCTGCGGTCGTAGGCGCGATCCCAAAACTGATGCGAATCCCATTTGCATCCCACATTTCTTTTTGTCTTCTCTGTGTAGGCAAGGTCTTGCCTCCAGTAGTCGGCAAGGGTTTTTCAACAGCAGTTTCTTCTAACTCATTTTTCTTTTTCCAAATGCAGGCAAGAAAAAAGTGAAAAACTAGAAGGGGGGAGGGCATCGTTTCTTCGGTATCCCTGGACTGGCACTATTAAGATGGAGGGCTACACAGATGAGCACACCGGCGAGGTACATTCCACACACACCCTATTTCTTTTGTACTTCCCGATAGCAGCTTGCCCAGTCCGGGCAGAGACATGGGACAACAAACACATAGGGAAAGTCGCAAAAGCAGATAAAAAGCCAGAGGGCGGATACGGCAAGCTCCACGTGAGATTTTATTCCTTTTCTTGAAATAGTTTTTAGTAGGCATCAACATCTTCTCATACCAGCCTAACATCCCCTTAATCTCTTTTATGTTGTTTTTTGTTGTGTTTTTCATTCACCACTACAAACCAGATGAGGCCAATATACATGCGGAATAAGGGGTGGCCTTTTTGTTGGTTACGAGCAGGTCGACTTCGGTTTTTCATCCCCTAGTGCCACCTCACCCGACGAACCAACTCGCCCAGAACCAGACGAACACCCACACCAAGTCGCCTAACCTGAAGAATACACTCGCCTACCTACCTCGATGACCTAGTGTCGTCTTACCCAACGAACCAAGTCGCCCAGAACAAGATGAACGCCCACACCAAGTCGGCTAACCCGAAGGACGCACTTGCCAACCCTCTCGATGACCTAGTGTTGCCTCACCCCAGAACCAAGTCGCCCAAAAGCCGTAGAACACCCACACCAAGTCGCCTAACCCGAAGGACGCACTTGCCTACCTACCTCGATGACCTAGTGTCGCCTCAGCCAACTGACCAAGTCACCCAAGAGCAGAAGAACACCCACACCAAGTCGCTACCCGAAGGACGCACTTGCCTACCTACCTCAATGACCTAGTGTCGCCTCACCCAACGGACCAAGTCGCCCAAGAGCAGAAGAACACCCACACCAAGTTGCCTAACCCGAAGGACGACACTCGCCTCCCCCCTTGATGACCTAGTGTCGCCTCACCCGACGAACCAAATCACCAAAAAGCAGAACACCCACACCAAGTCGCCTAAACCTAAGGACGCACTCGCCTACCCCCCTCGGTAACCTAGCGTCGCCTTACCCGATGAACCAAGTCGCCCAGAACCAGACGAACACCCACACCAAGTCGCCTAACCCGAAGAACGCACTCACCTCCCCCCCTCGTTGACCTAGTGTCGCCTCACCCAACGAACCAAGTCTCCCAGAACTAGAGGAACACCCACACCAAGTCGCCTAACCCGAAGGACACACTCGCCTACCTACCTCGATGACCTAGTGTCGCCTCACCCGACGAACCAACTCACCCAGAACCAGACGAACACCCACACCAAGTCGCCTAACCCGAAGAACGCACTCGCCTACCTACCTCAATGACCTAGTGTCGTCTCACCCAACGAACCAAGTCGCCCAGAACCAGACGAACACCCATACCAAGTCACCTAACGCGAAGGACGCACTTGCCAACCCTCTCGATGATCTAGTGTTGCCTCACCCCAGAACCAAGTCGCCCAAAAGCCGAAGAACACCCACACCAAGTCGCCTAACCCGAAGAACACACTCGCCTACCTACCTCGATGACTTAGTGTCGCCTCACCCAACGGACCAGTCGCCCAAGAGCAGAAGAACACCCACACCAAGTTGCCTAACCCGAAGGACGACACTCGCCTTCCCCCTCGATGACCTAGTGTCGCTTCACCCGACGAACCAAATCACCCAAAAGCAGAAGAACACCCACACCAAGTCGCCTAACCCGAAGGACGCACTCGCCTCCCCCTCGTTGACCTAGTGTCGTCTCACCCGACGAACCAAGTCGCCCAGAACCAAACGAACACCCACACCAAGTCGCCTAACCCGAAGGACACACTCGCCTACCTACCTCGATGACCTAGTGTCGCCTCACCCGACGAACCAACTAGAACCAGAACCAGAACCAGACGAACACCCACACCAAGTCGCCTAACCCAAAGGACACGCTCGCCTACCTACCTCAATGACCTAGTGTCGCCTCACCCTACGAACCAACTAGAACCAGACAAACACGCACACCAAGTTGCCTGAACCGAAGCACACACTCGCCTACCTACTTCGATGACCCAGTGTCGCCTCACCCGACGAACCAACTCTCCCAGTACCAGACGAACACCCACACCAAGTCGCCTAACCCGAAGAACACACTCGCCTACCCCCTCGATGACCTAATGTCGCCTCACCCAATGAACCAACTCGCCCAGAACCAGATGAACACCCACACCAGCACATTTGTGTATGCAGACCTCCTGGACGTGTTGGCTTTCATAGTATAGTCGATAGTGTGTCTTAGCACCTTGAAGCGTGTCAAACTCCATGCTGATAGAAGGTTCCTGTGGGCTACATCGCACCTCATTCTCATCAAAACCTAACAAGCCAGGGTCGCCTATGCGACCTTGCCCACCATTGCTAGGCAGAGTTAAAGCCGGGCTGAACACGGCAGGGGCGGGCGCAATAGTTTCAGCAGTTGCTGTCGCATCAGACACACCAGTAGTACAGTCGCCGCAACATGAAACCCCGCACCGACGACATCTTGGACAGGAGCAGAACACAAATCCGGCCACAAGCCCACCCCCTTGATAGAGATAGGGACCTTTCAGGTTGGGCTTGTGTGCAGTACAGGGGACCACCATCACAATCAACAAAGTCGTCGGGGAGCTCATTGAGATCAAGGCCGCCCATCTGCACATTTTAGAAGACAAAATAGGGGAAGGAATCAATACCGCAAGCGACATAGTGTGAACGAAACAATAGAATTTTTCCCTCTCTTTTTTCTATCATGCAAGTAATATCATCAGCAGAGGGCATTTTACTATAGACCCAAAGTGGTCGGACCCTTCCCCAACCCTGCGCAAGCGGGAGCTACATGCACCGGGCTGCCCTAATCACTGCTAGGTTCAGATACCTGGCTTTTTCGTGTGTGTTTGTAAGCAACTATACTTTTACCTTTTTAGCTCATCCCTTTTTTGATTTTGTAAGAAGCCGGTCTTTTTTTCTTACTTATACCCTACTTATTATTTCCCCAGTTTGTAAGAAGCTGGACCTTTTGTAAGCAACTACAGAAGTTTATTATACCCAGATTATTAACAATTTTTTTCATACAAACAAATAACCATGATTCTACAATTAGTTAGTTCTCTCTTTCTTGTTTTTTTTTTTGGCAGAAGCAAGGTGCAAGACAATAGGCAAGAAACAATTCAATAATCCGCAACTTTTATGCAGTATCATGGTTGTACAGGAGGCAAGGACAGGGGACCAGATTTGGGGCAAGATTCAAGTCAGGTTTTCGCAACACTTGGGTACAGGAGGCAAGTATGCAAGTAGTAGAGCATGGGGTGTACGTACGTGCAGAGAGGGAGTTGCACTAGCTCTAGTAGAACTGAAAAGAATTTGAATGGACCTGTTACCTTTGTTGTTTTTCACCAGGAGAACCTTGCCCAGTTCTGGCAATTTTCTTGCCCACGTTTTCTTCAGATTGTTGCCTGATTAGCACAAATAGTTGCAGACAAGGTTGTCTTCTTCAAGAATTTTCCACAATCTTTTTGACTTTTGATTTTCCCACACCCTTTCTTTACTGTGTTTTTGCTGCGGGAGGGGGGGCTCCCCACTGCTAGGACGTGGTGTGCGGTGGCGGCTGGGGGAGGAAATGAGCTGCGCGAGGTATCTGGGGACGTAGGGGTTTCCCTCGTGGTGGGTGGGGTGGGAGATCACGTGACGGGAGGGTCGTTGTTTCTTTTCTGTTTTCTTTTCGCAGGAGACGTGTGCGCGCGAGGGAGGATGGCAACTTTCCTTGTTTGGCACATGGGGGACCGAAGCGGTGGAATCTTTCCTAAAATACCGGCCGCGAGATCCTTCCGTATAGCGCGTGGGCGTTGCGTAGCATCGTCCATAAAAGAAAAGTCCCGCCAAAACAAAAAAGACTACAACGTCCTATCTCAGGAAGGCATGCTTATGTGACGTCAACTCTCCCAATTTAGAAACCCTCCTGATTGATTTTGTTTAAAATAAGGGATAAGTATATTTTTCGTCCTCGAACTCTTGCGAAAGTTTAGAAATCGTCCCTCAACTCCAAAACCATGAAAATTCAGTCCATCAACTAACTAAACCAGATACTTTTCGTCCCTGGTAACACTTAAGGTGGTTTTAGTCTGACGTGGACCTTGTTCAGCTATATTCCGTTCAGACTATGTTCAGCTATATTCAGTCCAGACTATGTCCAACTAAATTTAGTACAATGCTCTGAAATGTCTAGACTATGTTCAGTTATATTCAGATTTTGTTAAGCTATGTTCATTACAATTTATTCAATTCAAACTATGGTGTACACGTTCTTTGTTCAGACCTTGTCGGACTGTCCAGTTTTGGGACAAAATATATTATCAATGAAATGCTGAACATATGTTGGAGTTGCCTAGGATGAAGAAAGAGAAAATCGCACACACACACACACACATGGTCAAGCTCTATGCAGAGCACTCCTGCCACAGCCACTTCCAATGCGTACCATTACTGTCAACACATAGTCAGATTGCTCAATTGCTGAACATTCAATTGCCATGCAATGTGGCAGCAAACAGAATTTTCCATGACAAATTAGCATAGTCAGATTACATACCACTTCAAGTTCTCACCGACTTGTCTACAAATTAGTAGCCAATTGCCTACATATACGCCATGAAAGCATACACAACTGCTGTGATGAAACACGTCAATACATCAAACTGCATCACATTCCTCTTCTTCTGCACCTGCAAGTCAACAGCCTTCTCCGGCAGCAGCTCATCCTTCTGCATCAACAACTCGTACAGCGGCGGCTTGAACTTGCCGAGGATGCCATCTGCTTGAACTGGCTCCACAATTTGCCGTGTGCTCCTGCCCAAGTCGCCGTCGCCGTCACTTGATCTTATGGGTCAAGAGCGCAGCCTGCCGTGCCCAGGTATGCAGCAGACAGCCACCGCCCAGCCTAGGCCGCCACCGGGCCAGACCGCCGCTGCCTAAATCGCCGCCGTCGCCTGCTCTGTTTTGTGAGTGAGAAAGGGGATCGAGAAAATGAGAGGGAGAGAGAGAGAGAGAGAGACGTCAGGGTGCGGCTGATGTGATGTGGCGGTTATATCTGATCTCTCCCGATACGAAGTACATATCATGCATGCAGAACGGTAAATGGGCTACTACTCTACTAAACTTACCTGAAGGGTGCGGCTGTTGTTGTCCAATCTGCATGTCCATATGGTTCCTTCTAAAATGCCCTTAAAACTTATAAATAGTACTACAGATCTTTCTCTTTAATCTACTATACTAATGATGAATAAATGAGGTCAACTATATTTACTTTCTTAGAGCATAGGTTCATCTGATTCTTCCAAGTATGGAATATAAACACTTCTGATACTTGATCACATTTTTTTATAGAAATTTTATACTACATTAAGTGCATATTGATTTCTATGTGTGCATATATTAGGTTTCTCGGAGATAATCGTAAATTTTACCGAGTGAAGTTTTTTGGCCTAAAATTTGAGATCTAAAACTTTCTTAAAATTATCATAATTTTCATGTTGAGACTTTTAAAACTTGGTTGTAGATTAATTTTTTGTTCTATGCAGTTATATAGCGCCACCAAAATATATCTTTATCTTATGTTGGACTTATAACAAGCAGACAAGTGTTTTTTTTAAACATCATCAAATATAGGAATTCCACGAGAATATTTGCTTTCAGTATTATGTGTCAAAAAGATCTCATGCACATCCAGGACTATATATATGCCATATAGTATACTTTTCGATCTCATTTTTTGTTAAAACAAATCTACAATAATACTTTTAAAACATCATGTTTATAATCAAGAAGAAACTGAATACTCTCCAATATATTCTTGATCTAAAAAAATTTCATGTGCAAACACCAACAAGGTTTAAGGGCAAAATGGACAACATATGGTACAATGAGGTATCCAATTTTGGGAACTTACATAGGCTATGAATGACAAGTACAAGAATGAATGATCCTCTATTGTCTATGTTGTAACTCTGTTTACTTTCACGTTGGTTAGCAATCGCTGACATGAAGTATTACTTTCTCTATTGTTAGTAGCATCATTTTCTTCCTACCCCTTTAGCATTTGCAACTAACATGTATTATCTGCAATCCATAGACTGTCCAAGACAACTGAAAAATATCTATAATATTGTGAACTATTTTTGATTGTTTGAACGTGATTCGCAAATACCGACAGGGAAGCGTTAGCCTTAGGGTCGAAATTAATTTCTTACATACTATTTATGTCCTTTTCTTTTCCATTGCAAAATCATTTGTTGATATTTTCTTCCGGTTCTGTCATAGAATGTAAATATCTCCCTACTTACAATGTTTCACATTTGGTTTGTGGATTTTTTTTTTCATGTGTTGAGTTTACTTATGACCGCCCGTTCCTTTAAGATTATGAAAAACATAAAGATCATGGAATCCTATTTTTGTATACTCTTTGGAGAAATGTTACCATTTTCGTTTTTACACTGCAGGTTATTACATGTCCTCGACAGTGATATTAGAAATGGTTATCCCAAAAAGAATTCAATTGTCTCTCATAAACTTAGAAAACTTCTATCATTACACACATACTATAGGTCGTCACATATTTATTTCAATATGGAATGCATATGAATTAGCTAGGCCGTGCGGACCCGTGCGCACGGGTTGATGACTAGTATGAATAGTTCACCTGATAGTGATATAGAGATTGCCCTGGACTAGCTTGGTTGTTCTTTTCTTTAGTGCGAGTCATAGATGCATTTTTCTTGTCATTTGCGGTAACCTATGGCATTAAACTTCCGAAAGGATTTGTGCCCACACATGTTACATTTTTTCCAAGAATAAGATGTGGGTTTGATGGAAGTTTAGTGAATCCATAATATTTTAGATTTTAACGAGAATTCATATCAGTTAAAATCATCTGATGCCCACACAATCAAGTACTCCTAGGATCTTAAGAATTGGGTCAATGCCAACAAAAAAAGGCAAAATATATAATTATTAGATTCTACCATTATGCTTGACTAAAATTTAATAAATGAGAAGCTCTCCGCCTACACTTGCGAGTAATCGTGCACCGAAAAAATGCCCAGAGCTCAGGTAGGCAATACAGTAATTGAGTCCTTTATTAAATCATTTGAGAACTAGCGTGTATGCATAACACAATTCATAAAGTCATGGGACGAAAATAATCTGCCTCTTCTGGTGATACTTCCCTCTGTGTCGAGTGCATATCATGTGCTCCCATTCCTAAAATGCTTCCATGCTACCATCTTCCAAAAATGCATTTCAACGTTTCAAAAAAAATTCCCTAAAAATTCACAAGACATATGTCCACATTCCCTAAAAATTTCAAAGCTAAATTCGAAATGCACATAGAGAAACAAATAAGTTTATTTTTCAGAAGTTTGTAGCATTGGAACAAGCCCTGAGAGCACCGTCTCTTGCATTTGCGCACTTGAGAAATGTTTTGTTAGCATATAATCCATCTTGGACATGCCCAATGAGCACACATGTCTAAGATCTAAAAAAAAAAGCATCTTGAACATGTGTGGTCGTTGGGCCCACCACTACTATCCACTATGCTGTGTCACAGGATCAGCCGAGCGTCACTTCTTCGGGGCCAACCATATCCATTCACGTGACTAATTAAAATAATATCTTTATTCGAAATAATAATAATTTGAAGGAGACCTTCTTCGGGGAAAATTAAAAAGATCTTTTTTCATCGTTAATCATTAAAGTTTAAACAACAGGACATTTCCTTGACGACCAAGGCGAACGTAGGCGCTACGAAACGCGAGCCCACAGAGAGTCACCAGCAACCGCACGATCGGGATCGAACGGGCAAGGCGTAACCGCCATCGCAGCCGCCCGTCCGACGATCCAGAGGCCGCGGATAAAACCCTAGGCACCCGTCATCCCACCCCATCCCCATCCTTCTCCCCTCCCCCCGCCGCGGCTTTGACCCCATCGCCTCCTCCCTCCCCCTCCTCGTCGCCGGCCGGCCAACCAGCCAGGTACCCAGCCCCGCCGCCCGCCCTTCCGCCGTCGGTGATTATTTCTCCCGCTCGTATGCCGTCGCATGCATAGCTAGGTCGATCCGCGCGCTGTGATAGATGGATAGATCTGCTCGATTCGACTCGCCTTTGCGCCCTGCTTGGTTTGATTTCGAGATACTGTCGCATGATGAACTTGATTATTTCTCTCGCCCGTGTGCCGTCGCATCTCTGGCTCGACCGCGCGCCGTGATAGATGGATCGATCTGCTCGGTTTCGTATTTAAGCATGTCGCCTTAGCTTGATTCGGTTCGCCTTTGCGCCCTGCTTGGTTTGATTTCGAGCCTGCCGCATGAACTGGTTGTTTAGATCTCTGTATGTATGTCTCTTGGGCTAAGCTAGTTTTGCGAGTCCTTACTGAATTAACACTATCCTCTGCAAGTTAATTCCTCTAGTTTAGAGAGGTGCATAATATGATCTGGTATCGTCAGCAAATTGGAGATGCGAAAAGTGCCCATCGTCTAATGGTAAAGACTGAAGGCCTCCTTGCGGGGCCTTCTCATGTAGGTTCGATTCCTATTGGGTGCTTCTGCAGACGACCCCCTGCATCTCCAATTTGCTCTGGCCCTGAATTGCCTTGTTAAGTAGTTGCCTTGCCTGCTAATCTTGGTCAAGTCGGATTAGATCATGCTTGGCTACTTGACAAGGTATTCTGGTCTGTAGGTTTACATTATTCCTCTCAAGAATCAGTTGGATGTAGATCTATTTTTACCTGTTAGTCAGATTTAGTTTTGCATGCCTTATCTGATGAATTTGAATAATTGCAGTGTTCTTTCCAGTGTTTGGAACAAATTAGGGATTTAGTTTTGCATGCCTTGTTTGGGACTAAAAGTCTGTGGAATTGTTGTTTCAAGTCTAGCCCTGCTTGCCTGTCAACTGTTGCCTGATAATTTGTATAATCACCTTTGTTTTATGATTTAATTTTGTTATTCTTCCAAATTATCACTATCGTTCGGTCATTTGCTAAAGTTTAAACTGTAGTATTGAATTATCTGAACTCGTTTCACCACCCCTAATTTGGTCTATGCAGGTAGTTCACAGCTCCAGTAGCCATGGGCAAGGAGAAGATCCACATCAGCATTGTGGTCATTGGCCATGTCGACTCTGGCAAGTCAACCACAACCGGCCACCTCATCTACAAGCTTGGAGGCATTGACAAGCGTGTGATCGAGAGGTTCGAGAAGGAAGCCGCTGAGATGAACAAGAGGTCTTTCAAGTACGCCTGGGTGCTTGACAAGCTCAAGGCTGAGCGTGAGAGGGGTATCACCATTGATATCGCTCTGTGGAAGTTTGAGACCACCAAGTACTCCTGCACTGTCATTGATGCTCCTGGTCACCGTGATTTCATCAAGAACATGATCACTGGGACTTCCCAGGCTGATTGTGCTGTGCTTATCATTGACTCCACCACTGGTGGTTTTGAGGCTGGTATCTCCAAGGATGGCCAGACCCGTGAGCACGCTCTCCTTGCTTTCACTCTTGGTGTGAAGCAGATGATCTGCTGCTGCAACAAGGTATACTTCTATTCAACTTTCAATGGCCATTTTTATGACTGTCCCTTTGATTTGTTTACCATTTTGCTATCAATTTGATAAGGCTCAGAATTACTTATTCAATGTCAACGTTCATTAGTACAGAGAACATTCTGTAAACTGATTGACATCCTTTTGCTATCCCCTTGATGTTAAGGTTGTCAATTTTCATTATTACAGAAACATCCTGTAAACTGGTTTGACATCTTTGCTATCCACTTGATGCGAGGCTCAGAATTACTTAATGTCAATGTTCATTAGTACAGAAATTTCCTGTAAACTGATTGACATCTGTCTCATTCTAGTAGCAAGTGTTGACCAATATCTTTTTCCTTAATTTAGAAATGTACCGTGTTGCTAAATGCTTGTTGTTTTAGGGTTTAGAACTATTTATTAAATGTCCAGGTTCAGTTGATGAACTTCTGTTCATGTTGATTTTGTCGTGTAAGTTAACCCAGTAGTTCTCATCATATATGTTACTTTGTGATATATCTTAATTGATAAGTGCAACTGTTTGTTTGCTCATTATCTCTTATTCTGTGCAACTTCCATCAGTACTTGTATATACATTTATGCTGTTTCTCATTTTTGTGTATCTGATGTGATTGCTCTTATGATCTGTTCCAGATGGATGCCACCACTCCCAAGTACTCGAAGGCCCGTTATGAAGAAATTGTCAAGGAAGTCTCTTCATACCTGAAGAAGGTCGGTTACAACCCTGACAAGGTTCCCTTCGTTCCCATCTCTGGGTTCGAGGGTGACAACATGATTGAGAGGTCCACCAACCTTGACTGGTACAAGGGCCCCACCCTTCTTGAGGCCCTGGACCAGATCAATGAGCCCAAGAGGCCCTCGGACAAGCCCCTGCGTCTTCCCCTTCAGGATGTGTACAAGATTGGCGGCATTGGAACTGTGCCAGTGGGGCGTGTTGAGACTGGAGTCATCAAGCCAGGCATGGTTGTCACCTTTGGTCCTACTGGCCTGACCACTGAGGTGAAGTCCGTTGAGATGCACCACGAGTCTCTCCTGGAGGCGCTTCCTGGTGACAACGTCGGCTTCAACGTCAAGAACGTGGCCGTCAAGGATCTCAAGCGTGGGTACGTCGCTTCCAACTCCAAGGACGACCCTGCCAAGGAGGCTGCCAACTTCACGGCCCAGGTCATCATCATGAACCACCCTGGCCAGATCAGCAACGGCTATGCCCCGGTGCTGGACTGCCACACGTCCCACATCGCTGTCAAGTTCGCTGAGATCCAGACCAAGATCGACCGGCGATCTGGCAAGGAGATTGAGGCGGCGCCCAAGTTCCTCAAGAACGGTGACGCCGGGTTCGTCAAGATGATCCCCACCAAGCCCATGGTGGTGGAGACCTTCGCCCAGTACCCTCCCCTGGGCCGCTTTGCTGTGCGCGACATGAGGCAGACGGTTGCCGTGGGCGTTATCAAGGCCGTGGAGAAGAAGGATCCGACCGGCGCCAAGGTGACCAAGGCTGCAGCCAAGAAGAAATGAGATGGTGTCGTTGGTGGTTCTTTACCACATCTATGGTGGTGGCGGCGGTATACGGTGGTGGTGATAGTCGTGTTAGCGGTTTTGCGAACTTGTTAAGCTTCTGTTATTGGTGTCGAGCAGTGTTCGAACTGCTTATTACTGTGGTCATCGTATCGTTTGGTTGTGTTGGTGAAACTAAGTCAGATAAAGTTGCTATTTTATATATGCGTGATATTTGGAGTCATTTTATATCTGCTGCTGCCTCTGCAAGTATATTTGATAATGGTGTTTGTTTTGCAAGGTGGTTTTTTTTTCCGTTGCGAACTACTTATGCTGTTACTTACCTGTGCTGAAAATTATTATCAAACTCAGACAGATAGTTGCAGCAGCTGCTTTATTTTTCCAAGCTGCATCTGAGAAGCCATAGCACGACTTTGAACTGTCCGTATGTATATCAATACTTTCATACTTTGTTCAAAAGTACTCCGTATCTATTTTTTGAGTTTTACCTGAAGGAATAAGTTGCCATGTGCTCTTTGTCTGTCAAAAATTTATCCAAGGTTGAGGTCATCCACCGGGATGATTTGAACACGGCCACTTCTTCCTGCGGCAACGGCCACACACGTCTCACTGCCGTGCCATTGCCTGGCTTTCACTGCCGCCGCCTTCGTCGAGTTGCTGCTGTTGCTATTGGGGTGGAGCACGAGACTTCAAGTCCATGTCCGTGACACTGGCAAATCTTGGATCTCAACACTAGGGTGCCACTGTTAAAAAATTACACTATATGCTACTATAATTTGATCAAAACATCATCAATATCAACTAATAGTCTCAAAATAGCATTAACTTAATAAATAATTAGTGTTAAGTACACTGTACATAGTAAAAACTAGTACTACTTTCTTTGTAAAGTAACATAAGACTTTAGATGAAGTAACATAAGACTTTAGATGTACAGAGGGAGTATTTTGCATTATCGTAGTCGGCTATGAACGATGTAGCCGTTGCCTCCATTGGTGTTGATCCTACACACAGTTTGGTAGTTGGAAAACCTGATGTCTGGCTGCGTCTCATCCGTGTACTTGTTGATGTGGGAGCCGAATGCTTTTGGGCGTATGCACACCATGTTTGGGGAATTGGGGGGGAGGGGGGTGGAAATGGTTGATGATGTGTTAGTTTTCATCATCATCGTCATGGTGATCGTCGCAAAGGTTACTGTGGCCAACGTCACAATCATCCCTCCCCATGCCACGACGAGCGCAATGCCTTGCCTCGATGGTGTTCTACGTGTCGTGGTCCGGACCGAAGCTCTGTGTTGTCACACGTATTGCCTAGAGGGTGTTCCGTGCATTACGGTTCCACCCAGGTCGATCATGTACTGGCCCGATGGGCATGAGGCTCCGGGTCGGTGTAGTTACACTATTTGGCGTGTTGGTTCCCAGATGGGGAAGAATGCCGACTCCTGGCTCGTAGTGGAATATGCGCAGACATTGCTGATTGCAACTTGCTTTTCTTAAGACAACACAATCGTATATGCTCACATACACGTACATACACTCACGCACTTTGATTGAAACTTGCTGGTGAGTCTCTTTTGCATCATTGATACTGTCTTACATTTTCCTTTGCATCGGTTAGTTATTTTTAGCATATATTATGCATTTCTTTTCTTTTAACAACGTTTCCACAACAATGCAAGGGGTGTTATCTAGTTTCAATAATACTCGGATATACCATTATACTCTAACAAAGAATGCCAAAGAAGACACAAACAAAATGAACATAGCTATTGTTGTATTGCCATGGTCTAATTTACACGAGTGTGTTGTGGTACTATCACATAAAACTACAGAAGTTCCTCTACTTTCAGCCATAGGTAAAAGATGGCTTGAAGTACATGCACATCGGTGGGTCAATCCTCATGATGGACAATATTGCAGACGGTACACTCCAGATACCATCGCCGCAGATCAAACCGGAAGCAACCGCACCCGCAAACTCCTCTGACTCCTTACGGTTCACTCTCCCCCATACAAACAAGATGACAGTCCCGATAAACATGTCAATCGCGAAGTATGCCCCAATGTAAAATGAAACGGCCATGGCCATCGGGAGCGGGATGAATTTGGACAGACTGTTTGGGGTGACATCCCGGATGAACTTGATTGCTATGGCTCCAAAGAAGAAGAAAGAGCATATTGCTAGGCAATGTCGCGGCAACACTGAGAATCCTTCGACACCCATGATTGACATCTCACGGAAGATGATGGCATATGGAGCTTTGAACATACCATCGGGATTGCCAATATCAAAGGATGTCCAGTAAAGCCAAAAGGTTAGAGGAGCAATGACACAACCAAGGGCAGTGCCAATCAACTGTGACACAAACATGGACCTTGGTGATGAGAGGGTCAGGTACCCAGTCTTGAAGTCATGCATGAGATCACCAGCTGTGGATACGATGGACATCATAACACCACAAGCTGCTAAGCCGGCGATCACACCACCATGTTGGCCAACCCATGAGGCAAAAATGAAAAGGCCAATCTTTCCATATGTGGATGCAAGGTTCCAATCTGTTAGTCCAGTTCCGTATGAGTTGCAGAAGGCAAGTAGAGGAGCAACAACATAGGCAAAGAGGACAAGGTACCACTTGAGTTGTGGGAATATCATTGGTACTGTTGCAGACGAAATTGCTGCAAGGCCCACATAACCAGATCCTGCCAACCAGGGAGGGATACTGTCTTTTAGAAACACCTCATTTAGAAGCTTTTCCTCGACTGATAATTTGGAATTCTTATCATCTGCAATTATAGAACGGAAAAAAGATGAGAGCCATGATGTACGATATGGTGGAAGGTCAACTAGGTACAATAAGAAAATGGCATTACCATCATGAACCCAAACAAGGGGAAGTCTTCCTTGCTTTGAGCGTGCATTCATTATTTCCTTGATAGTAGCATAAATGATTTTGATGAGGTTAAAAGTACCATCACCAAGTATCAAGGATACTGATATGAAAACCTGGAAGGGTGCATTGACAACTTAGTTTTTGCTAAATATAATGTTGGCAAAGACTGATCATTAAGTGAACAAAGAATAGTTTAGAAATTTAATGATATAGATGAGCCATTTATTTATTTTTGAACTCAATTTCATGGTTCTCACGAATTACAACCATTATGCCCACTAAAATAAATGCATAAAAGAGAGTTATCGGTATTATTCACATATTTACAAGAACTACTTTCAAATTTACTGGGTTTATTCAATATGGAGGGAAACAAGAGACTTTCGTCAAGCCTTGTAAATATTGATTCATAATCTAGTTCTTTTTATTAGCTCAGCTCATAACATGGTACAAGATTTGTTGGTCAACAACCATCACAATTGAATTGGCAAAAGGCATAATCAAGAGACAACATGGTATTGACTAATAATTCATTATGAAATGGACAATTCGAATCCTTCACCACCATACCTTGTACCCATAGAGTCCTTTGAAGTCGTTGCTTCCAAGGTTAGCTGGATACCAATCCCCCGCTTTTGTCGATATATATGGCCAAAGAAAACCCCAGGATATGATGGCTCCAAGAAGTGCAGAGCAATTAACTATATGTGGACATATAAGACCACATCCAATATAGGTTGGACTGAAGTCAAAATAAAACCTATAAAAAGTAGAAACTGTTCAGATATAATGCATATTATATTCCATCTTAAAGGATACTAGTTTCATATGATAATGCATGCATGTCCAAATTATCCCTAATAGAGAGGATAAGGAAGGCAATTTTTGTTTCGATTAGAAAATAAAATGATTTGTTTTTTAATTGTAAAATGCATACTTCAAAATTTTAGCACGCTCACAATAGCAGTTAGCTTACGTGTTCTTAAATGCCGCAAGGCCCAGAGAAGGGAAGTTGTCGAAGCCACAAGAATCTCCGGCACCACTGAAGAACCATTTAAAGCAGTTCCAAAGGAAACTTATGCTTAAATACTTTCCGAGACAACTAACTTGTTTTCTGCAGGCAGGGGAATAAAGTTAGTACCACCAAAACTCAAGAAATGTAGTAACCCAAGAATATGTAGTCAACAATCAAATCGAGCCAGAGACATCAAAGTTCATCCCAAGTAAACAAATAGATAATCCAGGATTTTAAGTAAAAACTGATAAACTAGCTATTTTATATCTATCATAAGATTCACCTTCTGTGCATAATGTACATGTTTACCCTCCCCCTCCCGCTAAAACTATATGGAATTGTGTAGAGAGATAAGATTGTAGAATCTGTAGCCTCGATTCATTACAAACTAATTGCGAGCGGAATAGTTCAGTAAAGCTTTATTATTGTTGAATTTCCTAAAATAAATTTGTTCTCTCATGTACATGCCACTTAATTGCCAATAAACAATCTATAACGAGAATTTGGTCGATAAATGGGTAGAAGGCTAATGTGCAACTTCATTGGACTATTAAGGGATTTTGGCAACCATCAGTGTTTAACACATGGAAAAAGGTCAACCGGAAGACAATAAACTTTAAATAACTTAAGAGTCACTACCAGTTAGTAGAAAATACTTAAAATGCTTAAGTCACGGGGACCCATAGTAAACTTTGATAACCTGATATAAGCTGTAAAAGTACCATAGGTCGATAGAAACCACTCTTTCGATTACTTATTTATAAATTACTAATTGCGCAATTGTGCAACACTTTATCATACAAAATATATATTCATCCAATCATCCGACAAGAAGCATCAGAGAGTCAACAATAGCTGTCCCTCCAAAGTACAAATAACTTACTAGTTTGCACAAAATTAAGGATCAATGATGATATGTTTCTTACTCTACTAACTCATCTCCGGTAGCAGTGTGGACACTGTTTATGAACATAGCGGTGGCAGTTCCTCTGGGATAGGTTAGCTTATAGTTTATCACCATCACCTAGCAAACACCAAAACTGAACTTAGTTGGCCGAATTTGCAAGGTGTGGTCCAAGTTGCTGCACTTGATTAAAAAAATGTAGATGTGATCAACTAAAAATGAAAGATGCACACACATCTAAGATGTGGATGATTACCTTGCGCAGGGCAACGAGACTAAAAACACCAATGAAGCTAACTACAAACATAAACCCGATCATCCAACTCAGCGAGGGATTCTTCACATCCACTGCCCTGTTACCAGGATAATCAGTCCCGATAAGCTCGTAAGTTGTTTGATCCATTGCAAGCATATACGATCCGAATCCTCCTGCACAAGTGGAAACATTGATTGATAATGTGAACTATGTGGAAATTAGGGGGAAGCCTATCGTCATCAATTTTTCTCCCACTCCCAAGAAACACCAAAATCATATATGTACGCTGCAAAGTTAAACATTTGTTCTAAGAAATTAATTGTAAAAATAAACCTGCTAGTAACTTTCCTAATAATGCAAAATAAAAAAGTAAAACAGAACCTGATCTTTCTGCAATACCTAGCAATGTTCCACCCAAATCTAACACCCGTTCCGGTCCCCACCCAAAAATAATATACACACAAGCAACGGCCAAACGTACTTTAATTAGCAGAAAGCAGCATCAAAAGTCCACACATGACGACTGTTTTGAGTAAGGGTCATATCAAAGCAAAATGCAAACATACCGCTGGTGGCGAGGCCGTAGCAGGCGACGACGCAGGTCTGGATGACGGTGTTCTCCTGCTTGGTGAAGGGCTTGGAGACGACGCCGAACATGGCCAGCGCCGCGGTCCAGGTCCGCACGAGGAAGTAGGCGAGCAGGCCCGCGGCGACGTTGAGCGAAGGAATGATCCCCACCGTGAGGTTGAGTTTGTGCGTGATGAGGCAGAAGAGCACCCCCAGGATGGCGCTCACCACTACACCCCGCACCGTCAGCTGCTCCCGCCACGGCGGCACCGCCTCGGCCGCCGACGGCACGCCGGCAAGGAGGGGCCTGGTCATCTCCCTCGCGTCCGCCTGCATTCCCATCTCTTGCGGACGCTAGTATCAAGCCAATGCCTCCCTTCGCCTCAGACTTTGGGTGCTGGTAGACGAGGTCAAGGTGAGGAACTGAGGATGAATGAATTGGCGTGGAGGACTGTAGGTATTTAAAGGGCGTAAACTGAAGCCTAGCTAGCACACAGGAACGTACGATGGCTTCAGTATGTTCATGCATCCACACTACGACACGCGTACTCCTACCATGCAGACACGTAGCAGGCCAGCACGGTCATTATCTTGGCAGAGGATCGGGACAGGAAGAGCAGCGTGAATCATGCTTGGGCTAGTAACACGCGGGTAGTGCTAGCTATCCGGCCACTCGCTGTCTAGGTAACGGTGGCCACACATTTCTACTGCTTACGTGCTAATTTGATTGCTAACTAAGCGTTAACAATATCTGCTGGGGCCGTATCTAATGGCGGCCACGAATGTACAGTCTCTGCAACCATCCCTAAGCCAGGATTACATACGGTGGGGCTTGATGTAATGGTAACCACATATCATGGTATGCAATAAGAGTTATTTTTCTCTTTGGGGGGAGCGGGGGAACGTGCATGTTGTAGTATTTGATTTGATTTGGTCATGCGATCGATGCGAAAGGTAGGTGCGGGACGTGCATACGCACGCCAGTTTGACCGTTTGGCTGATGCTTCATGTCACATGTCATCGTTTGATGTCAAAATGAACGTATAGAAAATTGTGTTTCATAGCTTTTCAGAAACGATTTTTCTCAATAATGAGAACAACTAAACAAAGATAAGTTGACACGTCCATGAAAAAAGGATTGCTCGAGAATCAACCTGTGCTTGGACGGTTAGGTCGACAGTGGTATCCCAGCCCATCAGGGTTCAAGTCTTGGTGCTCACATTTATTCACGGATTTATTTCAGTATTTCCGGCGATGCGCGCGGGTGAACAATACCCAAAAAAGTAAACATTTTCGAAAAATTCTGAAAAAAATTGTAGTTGATTGTGTTGGTGTCGCACGCATGCTTGACAATTTTCATGCAGAACAGAGCATCGGTGTTTCGCCGGTGAAAAAACAAATTGGGGTGACATTTGGTCTTTGATTTGTTTTTTTTTGCGCAGGCCAAAATGCTTAACCTTTTTGCCTCAAAATTTATAGGTAGCATTTGTATATGACAGATAAAAAAATATCTCAATTTTTTTGACATTTGAAAAAAGAGCCAAATTGAATTTCCGCACTTGCTGAAACTGGTCCAAGAGAACCTATTCAGTGGCAGCCATAGATGGCACATATATGCATCTACATACTTCTGCAGAAATATATGATATGATGCCCATTAAGGATGTTGAGTTTGCCATGGAAAATTACGCCTATTTCCTTTTTCATTTAGAGGAGGAATGGAAAAACGGTTGCTTCCCTTACCTAAGGACACCATACTATGTGGGAAGGCCGTTGCAATTTATTCATGCCTAAATATTTTCCATCTGCCAAAGCTATGCAGCTGTGTGCTAACATTATTGGTTTTAGACATGAACATCACGAGTCACTAGTGCTTGTTTGATAGAGAATAAAGAATCCATTAGGAATTGTCCTAACCATGACATTGAAGAATGATCATGTATTATATAATGTTCCCATTTTTTAACACGGTATATGCTCACATACACGCACATACACTCATTCCTATGAACGCACTTTGATTGCAACTTGTAGGAGAGTCGCTTTTGCATCATTAGTACCGTCTTACTTTTTTGTGCATCGGTTTTAATTATTTTTAGTATATATTATGCATATATTTTAACAAGGTTTCCGCAACAATGTGAGGGGTATTATCGAGTTTCAATCGGATATGCCATGATACTCTAACAAAGAATATCAAAGAAGACACAAACAAAATGAACATATGTATTGTTGTATTGCCATGGTAAAATACACGAGTGTGTTGTGGTACTATCACATAAAACTAAAAAGGTTCCTCTACTTTCAACCATAGGTTAAAGAAGGCTTGAAGTACATGCACATCGGTGGGTCAATCCTCATGATGGACAATATTGCAGAAGGAACACTCTAGATACCATCACCGCAGATTAAACCAGAAGCAACCGCACCCGCAAACTCCTTGGACTCCTTAGGGTTCACCTTCTCCCAGAAAAACAAGATGACAGTCCCGACAAACATGTCGATCGCAAAATTTGCCCCAATGTAGAATTGAACAGCCATGGCCATCGGGAGTGGGATGAATTTGGACACACTGTTTGGGGTGACATCCCGCATGAGCTTGATTGCTATGGCTGCAAAGAAGGAGAAAGACCATATTGCAAGGCAATGTTGCGGCAACACCGAGTATCCTTCGACACCCATGATTGACATCTCACGGAAGATGATGGCATATGGAGCTTTGAATATGCCATTAGGATTGCCAACATCAAAGGATGTCCAATAAATCCAAAAGGTTAGAGGAGCAATGACACATCCAAGGGCAGTCCCAATCAACTGTGACACAAACATGGAGTTTGGCGAAGAGAGTGTTAGGTAACTAGTCTTGAAGTCATGCATGAGATCACCAGCTATGGATACTATAGGCATCATAACACCACAAGCTGCTAAGCCGGCAATCACACCACCATGTCGACCAACCCATGAGGCAAAAATGAAAAAACCAATCTTTCCGTATGTTGATGCAAGGTTCCACTAGTAGAAAAAGGACCTAATATGAGACACATTAGTGCCAGTTTGATTTTGAGCCGGCACTAATGTGTCCATTAGTGCCGGTTCCAACGGCTAGCCGGCCGTTCTCATTAGTACCTGTTCGTGGCGAACCTTTAGTACCGGTTCGTGGCACGAACCGGTACTAAAGAGGGTGGTGGTAGGGTGTTGTCAGTTTGGGGCCCCTCCAGCACCTTTAGTACCGCTTCGTGTCACGAACTGGTACTAAAGGTCGACGTACATAAACCCTTCGTCCACCCGAGCCACTCTGTTCTTCCCCTTTCCTCTCACTCCCTCTGTTCTTCCCCTCTCTTCCTCGAGCTCCTCACAAATTTTGCCCAAAATTTGTCAAGATTTGAAGGCCCCCATCTGAAAGGATCGATATGGTTGACTAGAGGGGCGGGGTGAATAGGCAACTAACAATTTTTAGCTTTTCTTTACCAAATTAAACTTTGCATCAAAGTAGGTTGTCTAGATATGCAACTAGGTGAACAACCTATATGATGCGACAACAACAAGCACACGAGCAAGTAAGGGTAACAACACAAGTAAGCTTGCAAAAGTAAAGGCGCGAGATAACCAAGAGTGGAGCCGGTGAAGACGAGGATGTGTTATCGAAGTTCCTTCCTTTTGAGGGGATGTACGTCTCCGTTGGAGCGGTGTGGAGGCACAATGCTCACCAAGAAGCCACTAGGGCCACCGTGTTCTCTTGACGCCCTCACACAATGCGAGATGCCATGATTCCACTATTGGTGCCCTTGAAGGCGGCGACCGAACCTTTACAAACAAGGTTGGGGCAATCTCCACAAACCACAATGGAGTATGGCTTCGAGGTGACCTCAACCGTCTAGGGTGCTCAAACACCCAAGAGTAACAAGATCCGCTAGGGATGAGTGGGGGAATCAAATTTCTCTTGGTGGAAGTGTAGATCGAGGCCTTCTCAACCAATCCCGAGCAAATCAACAAGTTTGATTGGCTAGGGAGAGAGATCGGCGAAAATGGAGCTTGGAGCAACAATGGAGTTTAGGGTTGGAAGAAGTGAGTCTTCTTGGAGAAGAAGACCCCCTTTTATAGTGGGGGGACAATTCCAACCGTTACCCACCACTCAGCCCGCGGCCCACGGAACTACCGCTCCACAGGCGCGGTACTACCGCACTGGCATGCGGTACTACCGCGGTGGACTGCGGTACTACCGTGAGCACGACAGAGGCCAGGCCAGGCAAAAGGAGCACCGACAGGGCGCGGTAGATCCGCAGACGCGGTACTACCGCGGCCCCGTGCGGTACTTCCGCAAGGCAGACACAGGCCAGGCCTGGTAGGCACAGAAGTAAAAAATTACATCCGTGACTACCTCCGCTGAGAAAAAAGTCGTGCAAAAATCTGACACGGATGCGGATGTAAAAAATTACATCCGCCCCTACCTCCTCTCCTGCTACGGAACCGGGCCTGGTGCCACGGTACTACTGCGCCGCAGCACGGTACTACCGCGGGGAGCGCGGATGTAAAAAATTACATCCGCGCCTACTACCGCCTGAGAGCGATGCCAGACCAGAGCTTGCGGTACTACCGCTCGGATGAGCGGAACTACCGTGGGAGCCTACGGTACTACCGTGCCGTTGCCCGGTACTACCGTGCCGTTGCCTGGTACTACCGCTGGCTCCTGCGGTAGTACCGCTCAAGAGAGCAGTACTACCGCTAGCCTGAGAGGAGTAAGACAGAGGCCTTCATTTCGCAGAGACAAAGGTGAGACGGAGGAACACTCTGAGGAGCTCGAGGAAAGGCGGTGCAGAAGGGAATGTGTACGTGAGATTCCACCCAAACCTTTCCAAAGCGGACCCCCTCTTAATAGAACGGCTTTCCTACGAATCAACTCCACCGAACCAAACTGTAGAGAAAGACCATCTTCTATAATCTCCGAGGGGCATCAAATCGTCTTGTGTTTAGTCGTGATATATCTGAAAGGCTCAATACACACGATTAGTCCGCAAAGGCATTGTCATCAATCACCAAAACTATAGAAGGACAAGAATGCCCTTACAATCTCCCCCTTTTTGGTGGATTGATGACAATACGGGATTCGCACAAATGAAATGAATATAGCACAGGCAAACCCCACAACTTCTAAAATATAGATGAGCTCCCCCTAGGTTCGTGCTAGAGGGTAAAGTGCTTTGGACTGCACGGCACGAATGCTAGGAGCAGCACTCCCCCTATATTTTAGAAATAAAGCATATCTTGCAATAGTAAGGCTGACACTATAGATGATAAGAGCATAACATGAATAGCATGATAAGCACAAGCTCAATAAGGAGATAACGAGAGAGTGCATATGTCTTACACCATATGATAGACTGAGTCTCACGAGCACAACCAAACCAAAGCAGACAGGTTCAACAACGGAAAGCAAAGCAAACGAAACGACGAAACACACAACACGGAAATCCTACACTCTCTCCCCCTTTGGCATCGAGACACCAAAAAGGCAGAGAGGTCACCTACAACACAGGTGGTAGCTCAGGCGGAAAATGACTCATCGTCGCCAGACTCCGCAGCAGGAACATACTCCTCCTCTGTATCGGTCCATCGGTAGCTCTGCTTCGCCATCCAGGCAGACTCTGGGGTGATGTGCTTCTCAGAGCCGCTGGCCACGTCCTCCCCGCAAGCCCTCAAGATCCTGATGTCGCGACGGCGACTCTCCTTCTGAGCCACATGGGCCTTGTACTGACCCTGAACCTGCAAGTAGAACAACCTCTTCATCTTGTCCTTCAGCTTCTTTGCCCAAGAAGGTTCAGCAGAGGGAGGCGTGAACGTAGAACGATCCTCAGCAGCGTCTTCCTCCTCAATCTCCTCCTCATCCACAGCCATCTTGGCAGCCTCTGCAGCAGTGGTGGTGTTAGCCCATTGGGGCTTGATGCGAAGCTTGATGTGCTCATGACGAATCCAGCCTGGAGCTTCAAACTCCTCATTGGGAAGGAGCTTCTCCCAAGTCTTGGAGATCAGGTAAAACAGATAAGGCCCATAGATGGGGACCTTACGGCTGAACACGGCGAACTAAAGCTCACACCACATGATATGTGAGACATCAAGTGGCTGAGTCTGAGCCTGACGAGCCTCCTCACAAAGAAGCATCATGTCAACGAGGTAAGCATGCACCTGTCCCATGTCACCAATGCGCGGGAAGAGCGTGTTCCGGAAGAGCCTATGCATGATGTCAAGGAAGGGGTTGAGCACCCATGCCTTCTTCTTGTTAGGAAGCGACTTCTCAACAAGGTATGACATGAGCTTGTTCTTGTTGGCAGATTCAGCATTGGCGTGAGGGCGAATTCCAACAGGCGTGTCGAGTCCTTCATTGCGAACAAGGAGCAACTCCATTAACTCCTTCTAGGTGGCAGACAACTGTCGACCATTGGTCATCCAAGTCAGGGTCCTCTCTTCATTGACGCCGAAGTGAACCGAAGCAAAGAACTGTGCAATGATCTCTGGATCAAAGTCCTTGTGGAAGGTGAGAATGTGTTCAATGCCGAACTGCTCCACAAGATCCAAGGCCTCTCCAAAGTACCCACGGTGCTTCTCCTGCCTCATTTGAATCATGTCAATCCAGTGAACTTCAACATAGTGATTCTGCTTGGCCTTGATCACATCCATATAGATCAGATTCTGCTGCTTGTTCCAAAAGAGTTCATTGCCTCGCGTGCTAGACCGGGGACACACATATGGATTGATCTTGCGTCGAATGACAAATTCTGCCTGGGGCATCTCACCATGCCCATGACGAGCTCCTTCTGTTTGCTGGCGATGTGCTTGGTCCTGCGTTGGGGAGCAGCAGAGGACCCCTCTGGAACATCATCTGGGTTGCGCAGACTCTTGGACCCTGTGTCACGGCTGGGATTCGAGCGACGAGGGAGACCGGAGCCACCACCTAGACACAAAGACACAAAGACATGCACGGGAACAAAACGAATCAAAAACAAACGAAAGAAAAACACAAACACATGCGACTTGGACAAAAGACAAAAAGGCGCAGGATGATCTACGGTAGTACCGGACGGGGTTCCGGATGTAAAAAATTACATCAGCGCCAACCGCTCACTCTGTGCATTTTAAAACCAAACCAAAAAACCATACCAAAAATAAACCGAACCGAACCGAATTCACGATTTTTATGGTTTATGGTTTCGATATGGTATGAACTTTTCATACCGTTTTGAATTTCAGTTTTTATGGTATATACCGAAAAACCGAATGGTTAACCGAATAAACCGAAATAAATATATATATATATCTTGAGGCAAACAACGATACAAGTAGTCATTTTTCTTGTATAAGAATAAAATTTCCTGCAAAGAACATCCATTTTTTCTTGTAACGTAGTAATTTTTCTCTTGCAAAAATGCTAACCACGTCGTTCATAACCTTTCAAGGCATGAATTGAGGCATGCATATATACTTATATAAAGTTATATACCATTTGTATTTAAAAAATACGTCTTTGAATTTATAAGTTTGTAAAATATAGTATGTCATTTTCAAATTCGCGTCAACTTTGGTTATTATGGTATATACCGAAACCATACCGAAATAATTTGGTATATACCGAAACCGAACCGTATTTTAATATCATACTGTATAAACCGAAGTATTAATACCGTACAAACCAAAAAACCGTATAAACCGAACCATGCAAACCGAATAAACCAAACGCACAGAGTGACCAACCCCGGAAGTACCGTGCCAGGGAAGCACGGTAGTACCACGCGTGGGACGGAAGTAATTTTTTACTTCCGGATGCCCAACGGTAGTACCGCACCAAGGTGCGGAAGTACCGCGGAGCATCAGATCCAGAAGTGGCTGCGGTAGTACTGCTCCAGGAGGAGCGGTAGTACCGCACGGAATGAGAAACCGCCACGGAGGACGCAGATCTGGATCTAGAACCTTCGCACGACAACTTCGGCACTACCGTGGATCAAACGGAACTATTTTTGACTATCCAAAGAGCATGCAACTACTCTACCACTCTACCACAAATCCCACTTGCACAGATTTAGCAAAAAATCTCAAGAACACCACATGCATCTCCCCAAAACCTAGAAGCACAAGAAGGACAAAAATGAGAGGTACTTGGGGAAAAACCTGGGTCCATGGCAAGAGGGCGAGGTGGGGAGCGATCTCACCGGTCGGAATCCGAGGAGAGCGGCCGGAGACGGAGATCCGGCGAAGGCCTCCGGCGCCGTTCTTGGTCAGGAGAGAGAGAGACGGGGTGGGGAGAAGAGATGAATGGGTATGGGGGAGTTAGAACTCCCCCGGTCCCGCTCTTAACCCCCACCTACTCGCGCGGGCGCGGAAGTACCGCGGGTCATTGCGGTAGTACCGCCCGGGCGGAAGTACCGCACGCTGGGCGGTAGTACCGCTCGTTCAGCGGCAGTAAAAAATTTCTGCCGCGGAAGTAGCGGTAGTACCGTGCCCGTGGAGGGCCACGCACTTGGAGAGACCCACCAGCTCTTGCGGTAGTACCGTGGCGCACCACGGTAGTACCGTAAACCAAGAAAGAGCTAGAACGCAAGAGATAAGAAGGAGAACAAAAGAAAAAACACCCACGGGGCAAGCACCAACCAACACGAGAGAGAAAACAACTTCTCCAAGGAAGGGCGGTGGTCGGAGCCACCTATATTTGAGTTAACTGGTATGGCACCGCGAAGAATTATCCTTGGGTCCATGAGCAAAACTCGTCTTTGAAGCACAAGTACCATCAAAAATGGCTAATGTGAAAGAGATGATTAATATGAGCATAATGGGGGGAGGAAGAGTTCATTGAGAGAACAACACTCCCCCTATGTCCATGCCTACACCTAAACTAGACAACAAGTTGAGTGTGGTGGGGGGGGTGCAAGGGTTCAAGTCACATTGCTCGAATCAATGATATTTAGCTCATGCCTTAACTCACGAAATCTTGCTTCATCCAAGGGCTTCGTGAAAATATCTGCAAGGTTATCATGAGTGTTGACATACTTGAGCTCGATCTCCCCTCGCCTAATGTGATCCCGGATGAAGTGATACCGAATCTCAATATGCTTCGTCTTGAAGTGTTGCACTCGGTTGAGAGAAATCTTGATGGCACTTTCATTATCACACCAAAGAGGCACTTTGTCACAAATGACACCGTACTCCTTTAAACTTTGCCTCATCCATAAGAGTTGAGCACAACAACTACCAGCCGCCACATATTCCGCTTCGGTGGATGAGAGAGACACACAACTTTGCTTCTTGGAAGACCAACTCACCAAAGAGCAACCAAGAAATTGGCACCCTCCGGAGGTGGACTTCCTATCCACTTTGTCTCCCGCCCAATCGGAATCCGTAAATCCTTCAAGCTTGAAGTTTGCCACTCTTGGGTACCATAAGCCAAAGTTTGGGGTATGAGCCAAATATCGAAAGATTCGCTTGACGGCCACATAGTGACTTTCCTTCGGTGCGGCTTGAAACCGTGCACACATTCCCACACTCAACATGATACCCGGTCTAGATGCACAAAGGTAAAGCAAGGAGCCAATCATGGAGCGATATACCTTTTGATCCACCGCTTTACCATTGGGATCAATGTCAAGTTGGAACTTGGTAGGCATTGGAGTAGAAGCCGGCTTGACATCACTTAGCTTGAATCTTTTCAGCATGTCTTGAGTATATTTGGCTTGGTTGATGAAGGTTCCTTCTCTTCTTTGTTTGATATCAAAACCAAGGAAGAACTTCAACTCTCCCATCGAAGACATCTTGAACTTGGAGGTCATGAGAGCGGCAAATTCCTCATTGAAAGCTTTGTTAGGGGAACCAAAGATAATATCATCAACATATAGTTGGCATACAAACAACTCCCCATTGACCTTCTTAGTAAAAAGAGTGGGATCAATTTGCCCCACCTCAAATCCACGATCTTGTAACAACTCAGTAAGGTGGTCATACCACACACGTGGGGCTTGTTTAAGGCCATAGAGTGCCTTATCGAGTTGATACACATGATCCGGGAAGTAGGGGTCCTCGAACCCGGGGGGTTGCTTGACATAGACCAACTCATTAATAGGACCATTAAGAAAAGCACTTTTCACATCCATTTGTTGCAACTTAAAGTTGTGATGGGAAGCATAAGCAATCAACAAACGAATGGATTCAAGGCGAGCAACGGGAGCAAAGGTTTCACCCTAGTCGATACCCTGGACTTGGGAGTAGCCTTGTGCTACCAATCTTGCCTTGTTGCGAATGATGTTCCCATGAGCATCTTGCTTGTTCTTGAAAATCCACTTGGTTCCAATGATGTTGTGGTTCCCCGATGGCCTTGGCACCAATCTCCACACCTTGTTGTACTCGAAGTTGTTGAGTTCTTCATGCATGGCATTGAGCCAATCCGAGTCTTCGAGCGCCTCATAGACCTTTTGTGGTTCAACACAAGAGACAAATGCGTGATGTTCAAAATAGTTTGCTAATTGTCTACGAGTGCTTACCCCCTTTCTTAGGCTTCCAACCACATTCTCCATGAGATGGCCTTTGGTGGTGAGTTTGGAAGCAATCTTCACGGCACGACGCTCTAATTCCTCCTCGTATGTGGAAGGAGGAGGGTCAACTTGATTATCTTGAGCGCCGTCTTGAGCTTGTTCTTGATTTGAGCTTGCTCATGATCTTGAACTTGCTCGAAGGGAAGAACTTGACCTTGGGCATCATTTGGAGGTTCATCACCATCTTGAGATTGATCTTGCCCTTGGTCTTGTTCACGAGGTTGAGGGCCTTCACTTTGTTCTTCGGAAGCATGTGGGTCTTGAGTAGGTGATGGCTCCACTTGGGTGGAGCATTGTCCTTCTCCTTCGGCCACAAGGGGTTCCTCAATGGGTAGAATATGACCAATACCCATTCTTCTTATGGCTTGGGGAGGAATTTCATCACCTACATCACAAGTACCACTTTTCTCCACTTGGGAGTCAAGATATTTTAAATCAAACTCCATGTTACACGTCTCCTCAATGAGTCCGGTGGACTTGTTGAGAACACGGTAAGCATGAGAGTTTGTAGCATAACCAACAAATATGCCCTCATATGCTCTAGCCTCAAATTTAGACAAACGAACACCTTTCTTGACAATGAAATACTTACACCCAAACACCCGGAAGTACTTGAGATTGGGCTTGTTGCCGGTGAGTATCTCATAAGGAGTCTTGTTCAAGCCTTTGCGGAGATAGAGCCGATTGGATGCATGACATGCTGTGTTGATGGCTTCGGCCCAAAAGTTGTATGGAGACTTGAACTCTGCCATCATGGTCCTCGCCGCATCCATCAACGTCCGGTTCTTCCTCTCCGCAACACCATTTTGTTGAGGGGTATATGGTGCAGCGTATTGATGCTTGATCCCCTCATCACTAAGAAACTCATCCAAGGTGTAGTTCTTGAACTCAGTGCCGTTGTCACTTCTTATTGTTAAGATCTTTGCATTATATTGACGTTGAGCTTCATTTGCAAAGTCGATGACGGTTTGTTGAGTCTCACTCTTCCTCTTGAAGAAGTATACCCAAGTGTATCTTGAATAATCATCCACAATCACCAAGCAATACTTTCTACCTCCAAGACTATCAAAAGATGGAGGCCCAAAGAGATCCATGTGAAGGAGCTCCAAGGGTCTCTTCGAGTAGATGATGGTCGTGGGAGGGTGAGCCTTCTCATGAAGCTTTCCTTCAATACAAGCACTGCAAGCACGATCTTTGGCAAAACTAACATTTGTTAGTCCACGGACATGGTCCCCCTTGAGAAGACTTTGCAAAGATCCAATATTGACGTGGGCTAAACAGCGACGCCAAAGCCATCCCACGTCAACTTTAGCCATTAGGCATGTCGCAGTCTTAGTAGGTCGCTCCGAAAAGTTAATCACATAGAGACCTTTCTCAACATGCCCAACAAAGGCTACCTTAAGAGTCTTGCTCCACAAGAGGGCCATGGTATCAAAGTCAAAGAAAGTAGCAAAACCCATGAGTGCAAGTTGACGAACGGAAAGCAAATTGTATGCAAGGGACTCAACAAGCATGACTTTCTCGATCGTTAGATCATGAGAAATGACAACCTTGCCAAGACCCAATACCTTAGAATGTGAGGCATCACCCCACTCAACATTGGTGGGCATAGATGGAATCTTTTGCACGTCCACTACCAAGTCCTTGCTCCTGGTCATATGATTTGTTGCTCCACTATCGAGCAACCATGATCCTCCACCAGAAGCAAACACCTACAAGAGATCAATGCTTGGTTTTAGGTACCCATTTAGTAATGGGTCCTTTGATGTTAGTAACAAGGGTCTTAGGAACCCAAATAGACCATTCAATGTACTCATAAGGAGAACCAACAAATTTAGCATAAACATGTCCATCACTAGCACGGCACAACACATATGACGGGTTAAAGTCACCGACTTTGTTGGAGGAAATGGTTTTGCCCTTTTGGACATCAACTCCCTTCACTTTTTCCTTCTTCTCCTTAGGAGCACCCTCTCCCTCTTTCACAAAAGTTTGCTTGAGAGGAGGAGGATGTTTGGTCTTGTCGTTCTTTTTCTTACTCTTGGACTTGGGTGCAAACCCAATTCCCTTCTTGGCCACAACTTCCTTTCAATTGCTCAAAAGGTCGTTGAGGTTCTTCTCACCTTGAATGCAAGTCACAAGCCCTTTCTCAAGTTGATCCTTCAACTTGGCATTCTCCTCCACAAGATGCACATGCTCACAACACGGGTTAGTAGCACATGCATTATCAATTAATACCATATGAGCGAAGGTGGCCTTTTCCTTGGTTAGCTTAACTTGGAGTTGAGCATGAGACTCCTTGAGGTTAGCGTGAGCACCCTTCAAGACCTTGTGGGCCTTGTCAAGTATCTCAAACTCCTCTTTGAGTCTAGCATGATCAACCCCAAGTTTAGCCTTCTCGGAAGTTAGCACACGAGACACGACAAGAGCATGATCAAGATCTTTCTTTAACTTAGCATGGTCATCGTTGTATGACTCCTCAAAAGTGAAACGATGCACACACTCTTCCTCAAGAGCATTAGAGAGATCCGATATCTCATTGGCATAGTCACGACTATGACCTTCCATCTTAGAGATGGTTTCTTCGTGAGCCTCGATCATGTCATTGGCCTCACCAAGTTGTTCCAAGAGAGCAACAAAATGCTTCTTGGATTTGCCCTTGAGCTTACTCATAAAAGACTCAAATTCCTTCACTTCCTCATTAGACCCATCATGTTCATCAATGCAATCCTCCAAGGAGGGATTAGTAATGATGGTGGTTTTGATGTTGGGGGTTACCTTGTTGGAAGCTTTAGCCATGAGGCACTTGGCGGTGATGTTCTCGTTGGGTGAATCAAAGAGAGACACCCAAGGAGTAGTAGCAATGGCAATGGACGCCATGGCCATCGCTTCTCCATTTTCATCATCATCTTCATCCTCATGGTATTCTTCTTGAACCACCAACCCATGAGTAGGAGTCTTCTTGGCGAAGTTGTTCTTGTTGGGGAAGGACTTGGCTTTGTCTTTTCGGATGAACTTGCCACCATTGTCTTCCCGCTTCTCGCAAGGACAATCCACAACGAAATGGCTCACACTGCCACAGTTGAAGCAAGTTCTAACTCGTTGCTTGCCCTTGACGCCACTTGAATTGTTCTTGTTGAAGTTGGGTCTTGTACTCTTCTTGCTCCAAAATTGCCTTGAAGCAAGGGCCATGTGCTCATGATAATCATATTTGGTGTCTTCGGGGTTGCTCTCCTCGTCTTCCTCTTCTTCCTCTTCTTCCATACTATCCTTGGCCTTCAAAGCAAGGTTGGGCTTCTTTGCCCTTTGAGAACGGAGCACCGCATTGTCGGTGGTCTTGTCCAAGATGCTCATTGCAACGAACTCATGCAACACTTCACTTGAGGTCATGGAGTGGAAGTCCGGTCTTTGACAGATGACAGAGGACATGGCCTTATTGTAGGGCATCATGGCCTTGAGGAACTTGCGCTTGATCCAATTGTCATCCGTGTCCTTGCTTCCATGATCTTGGAGTGAGACCGCGAGTTTAGTCACTCTTCGAAAGAGCTCACGAGGTTCTTCATCTTCTTTCATTGCAAACTCATCGGCTTCATCTTGTACCACTTCATAGTTGGAGCGTTGAATGCTAGCACTTCCTCGATAGAGAGACACAACGCATTGCCATGCGTCTTTGGCCATGGCATGAGGTCGAAGATGAGGGAGATCTTCGGGAAGGATTGCATCTTGGATGATGAAGAGAGCACTCTCATTGAATTGATTATCCACCACTTTTCTCGGGGTTAAGTTGCTCCGGGCATGTGGATAGAAACCTTCTTCAATGGTTCTCCAAAGGTTAGTATTCACATGATTTAAATGACGCTTGAAGCGATACACCCAAGAATCAAAATCCTCATTTTTCACAATCTTAGGAGGAG
This sequence comes from Aegilops speltoides, assembly GCA_021437245.1. Taxonomy (NCBI): domain Eukaryota; kingdom Viridiplantae; phylum Streptophyta; class Magnoliopsida; order Poales; family Poaceae; genus Aegilops; species Aegilops speltoides. The sequence continues at coordinate 37,322,125 of CM038142.1, forward strand.
GACCGACATGATTTAAATGAGTAGAGGGAATCGGTCCTCCATAAATTGGAGGTTCCACATGGACAAAGATGCCGGTGCCATTTCTACCACTAATAGAAGGACTCTTTTCACTGTTAGCTTCCCCCTTGTCGGAGGTAGCATCCGTCACCTTGTTAGTGGGATCACCCACTTTCATCGGCGAGGTGGACAGTTTAAGCCCTTCAAGAAATTTAGTAAGCATGCTTTCAACCTTAGTCATCATGGAGTCTTTCAATGTGTCTAGAGCCACATTGAATTCCTCACGAGAGACCGAGGTTCCCCCATCGGTCGTAAACGAGATAGGATTCACACCGGAGTGATCACCCGCACCATCTGTGGTGTCAACCATTCTCTTCGGACGGCAAAGTCCTTAATAAAGAGACAAGGCTCTGATACCAATTGAAAGGATCAATATGGTTGAGTACAGGGGGGGGGGGGTGAATAGGCAACTAACAATTTTTACCTTATCTTTACCAAATTAAACTTTGCATCAAAGTAGGTTGTCTAGATATGCAACTAGGTGAACAACCTATATGATGCGACAACAACAAGCACACGAGCAAGTAAGGGTAACAACACAAGTAAGCTTGCAAAAGTAAAGGCGCGAGATAACTAAGAGTGGAGCCGGTGAAGACGAGGATGTGTTACCGAAGTTCCTTCCTTTTGAGGGGAAGTACGTCTCCGTTGGAGCGGTGTGGAGGCACAATCCTCCCCAAGAAGCCACTAGGGCCACCGTGTTCCCCTCACGCCCTCACACAATGCGAGATGCCGTGATTCCACTATTGGTGCCCTTCAAGGCGGCAACCGAACCTTTACAAACAAGGTTGGGGTAATCTCCACAACAATTGGAGGCTCCCAACAACACCACGAAGCTTCACCACAATGGAGTATGGCTTCGAGGTGACCTCAACCGTCTAGGGTGCTCAAACACCCAAGAGTAACAAGATCCGCTAGGGATGAGTGGGGGAATCAAATTTCTCTTGGTGGAAGTGTAGATCGGGCCTTTCAACTAATCCCGAGCAAATCAACAAGTTTGATTGGCTAGGAGAGAGATCAAAGAAAATGGAGCTTGGAGCAACAATGGAGTTTAGGGTTGAAGAAGTGAGTCTTCTTGGAGAAGAAGACCCCTTTATAGTGGGGGACAATTACAACCGCTACCCACCACTCAGCCCATGCCCACGGAACTACCGCTCCACACAGCGCGTACTACCAAGACCGGCATGTGGTACTACCATGGTGGACTGCGGTACTACCGTGAGCACAGCAGAGATCAGGCCAGGCAAAAGGAGCACCGACAGGGCGCGGTAGATCCGCAGATGCGGTACTACTGCGGCCCCGTGCGGTACTTCCGCAAGGCAGACATGGGCCAAGCCTGGTAGGCATAGAAGTAAAAAATTACATCCGTGACTACCTCCGCTGAGAAAAAAGTCGTGCAAAAATCCGACACGGAACTACCGCGACCGAGGGTGCGGTACTACCGTGATGGGTGCGGATGTAAAATATTACATCCGCCCCTACCTCCACTCCTGCTACGGAACCTGGCCTGGTGCCAAGGTACTACCACGCCGCAGCACGGTACTACCGCGCCGCAACACGGTACTACCGCGGAGAGCGCGGATGTAAAAAATTACATCCGCGCCTACCACCGCCTGAGAGTGGTGCCAGACCAGAGCTCGCGGTACTACTGCTCGGATGAGCGGAACTACCATGGGAGCCTACGGTACTACCGTGCTGTTGCCCGGTACTACCGCTGGCTCTTGCGGTAGTACCGCTCAAGAGAGCAGTACTTCCGCTAGCCTGAGAGGAGCAAGACAGAGGCCTTCATTTCGCAGAGACAAAGGTGAGACAGAGGAACACTCCGAGGAGCTCGAGGAAAGGCTGTGCAGAAGGGAATGTGTACATGAGATTCCACCCAAACCTTTCCAAAGCGGACCCCCCTTAATAGAACGGCTTTCCTACGACTCAACTCCACCGAACCAAACCGTAGAGAAAGGCCATCTTCTATAATCTCCGAGGGGCATCAAATCGTCTTGTGTTTAGTCGTGATATATCTGAAAGGCTCAATACACACGATTAGTCCGCAAAGGCATTGTTATCAATCACCAAAACTATAGAAGGACAAGAATGCTCTTACACCATCCATTCAAATGATCACAAAGGTTAGCAACTTTGTCCTTTCAACTCTCATTGCTAGATTAGCTCTTGCAATGCTTTGTATAGTGATTAATTTGGGAGGAATTATATTTGCTAGTATTTGATTTATATGCAATTTGAGGTCAAAATAACACTTAGTTTGCATATGTAGGTGTGGTTTACTTAGTGCCTTCTAAATCTCCGTCAGAATTCACTGCCGATCGCCTGCACCGTCCCTGTCAGCCGCACCACCTTGTGGTGAGACTCTTGTTCATGAATGTTTTACATTACCAAATTGATGTTTGTGTGATTTGGATATAGTTACTCGTATAATTATCTTACCCGTACATTGTTTGTTATACATAGTGCCATGGTTTTGATATCCGTCCCCGTCGGCCCTCGTCCTTGTTATGATTCGGATGTGGTATATTCTCTTTTAAAACTAGTTGTTGCATTTCGTGTTTATGACAAATTATGCCCATCAAGTTGACATAGATATTTTTATCTAGGAGGTATGTGAACCGGAAATTCCAACCAACCCTATTGTTGAGAGGTTAAATTTAGTTGAAAGAGAAAACGAGTATTTGAAAGAAAAATTGAAAAGAATTGAGGAGGAGAAGATGGAATTGGAGTTGCATGTTGCTGATGTCGTCGATGATCACAAGATCAAGATGGAGAAAATGAGGTTGAAGATTAGAAAGATTAGAAAATATGCCATTGATAGTGTGGCTTGGTATCATTATGCTATTGGATCAATTGTTACCTTAGTTGCGATCTTCATCGCATTTGTGGTTGCATTTAAATTCTTTATCTAGAGAGTTATTTGTATGTTGCATTTAATTAAGTGTTGTATATGAACTTTATGTATGAACTTGTATTAATTTGGTCTATTCGGTGTTGTGTAATGAAGATGAGCCGACAATGGATGTATGATGACCGATGCTCTCCCGAGTTCATTAATGGCGTGCATACTTTTCTACGGGCCGCTGAGGCAAACAAGCGAGCAGATGGTTTTATGCCTTGTCCATGTGCTGGCTGCAAGAATGGTCACAGTTACTCTACGTCAAAAACCATTCACGTCCACCTATTTAAGTCCGGTTTCATGCCCCACTATAATGTTTGGACCAAGCACGGAGAAATAGGGGTTATGATGAAAGACAATGAAGAAGAAGAGGACGACGACGGCTATCCTGGCCATGGGTTCCCTGAATACGATGATACAACAATGGGGTAAGAAGCTGAGCCGGCAATGCGGGAAGAAGCTGAAGAAGAGGCATCAGATGAGCCCGCTGATGATCTAGGTCGGGCCATTGCTGATGCAAAGAGAAACTGCGCAAGTGATCTGGAGAGGACGAAGTTGCAACACATGTTAGAGGATCACAAGAAATTGTTGTACCCAAATTGCGGTCGACAAAAAAGTTGGGCACCACACTTGAAATGCTGCAATGGAAGGCAAAGAATGGTGTATCTGACAAGGGATTTGGAAAGTTGCTGGTAATGATAAAGAATATGCTTCCAAAGGACAACGAATTGCCCGAGAGTACGTATGAAGCAAAGAAGGCTGTCTGCCCTCTAGGGTTAGAGGTGCAAAAGATACATGCATGCCCTAATGACTACATCCTCTACCGCGGTGAGTACGAGGATTTGAACGCTTGCCCGATATGCGGTGCATTGCGTTATAAGATCAGTCGCGATGACCCTGGTGATGTCGAGGGCGAGCGCCCCAGGAAGAAGATTCCTGCCAAGGTGGTGTGGTATGCTCCTATAATACCACGGTTGAAACGTTTGTTCCAAAACAAAGAGCATGCGAAGGCGATGCGCACGCAGAAGACCGTAAGAAAGACGGAAAGTTGAGAGTACCCGCTGACGGTTCGCAGTGGAGAAAAATCGAGAGAAAGTACTAGGAGGAGTTTGCAGGTGACCCAAGGAACGTATGGCTTGGTCTAAGCGCAGATGGCATTAATCCTTTTGGGGAGCAGAGCAGCAACCATAGCACGTGGCCTGTGACTCTATGTTTGTATAATCTTCCTCCTTGGTTGTGCATGAAGCGGAAGTTCATTATGATGCCAGTGCTCATCCAAGGCCCTAAGCAACCCGGCAATGACATTGATGTGTACCTAAGGCCATTAGTTGAAGAACTATTACAGCTATGGAATGGAACAGGTGTATGTGTGGGATGAGCACGACAGAAGAATTTGACCTAAAGGCGTTGCTGTTCGTGACCATCAATGATTGGCCTGCTCAAGAACCTTCGTGACATACAAACAAGGGATACCGCGGATGCACGACTGCTTGGATGATACCGACGAGATATATTTGGATTGTTGTAGGAAGAATGTGTACAGGACATCATCAATTTCTTCCGACAAGGCATCCCGTAAGAAAGAAAGGCAAGCATTTCAAAGGTGAGGCGGATCACGGACGAAGCCTCGCCACCGCATCGGTGCTGATGTACATGATATGGTCAAGGATTTGAAGGTAATATTTGGAAAGGGTCCTGGCGGACAACCTGTGCCGAAGGACGCTGACGGACGCGCACCCATGTGGAAGAGGAAATCTATATTTTGGGACCTGTCATATTGGAAAGACCTAGAGGTCTGCTCCGCAATCGACGTGATGCACGTGGCGAAGAATCTTTGCGTGACCCTGCTTGGCTTTTTGGGCGTGTATGGGAAGACAAAAGATACACCAGATGCACGGGAGGACCAGCAATGTATGCACGGAAAAGACGGCATACATCAGGGTCAGGCCAGCTACGCTCTTACCAAATAAGAGAAGGAAATCTTCTTCGAATGCCTCCTCAGCATGAAGGTACCGTCTGGCTTCTCGTCGAATATAAAGGGAATAATAAATATGGCAGAGAAAAAGTTCCAGAACCTAAAGTCTCATGACTGCCACGTGATTATGACACAACTCCTTCCGATTGCATTGAGGGGGCTTCTACCGGAAAATGTTCGATTAGCCATTGTGAAGCTATGTGCATTCCTCAATGCAATCTCTCAGAAGGTAATCGATCCAGAAATCATACCAAGGTTACAGAATGATCAATGTCTTGTCAGTTTCGAGTTGGTGTTCCCATCATCCTTCTTCAACATCATGACGCACATCCTAGTTCACCTTTGCGAAGAGATTAACATTTTGGGTCCTGTATTTCTACACAATATGTTCCCCTTTGAAAGGTTCATGGGAGTCTTGAAGAAATATGTTCATAATCGTGCTAGGCCAGAAGGAAGCATCTCGAAGGGCCATGAAAATGAGGAGGTCATTGAGTTTTGTATTGACTTTATTCCTGACCTTAAGCCGATTGGTGTTCCTGAATCGCGGCATAAGGGCAGACCTGAAGGAAAAGGCACGCTAGGAGGGCATCAAATAATATGTATGGACGGACATTCTCTCACTGAAGCACACTACACAGTTCTATAGAATTCCGCCTTGGTGGCTCCGTATATGGAGGAACACAAGAATTTTCTACAGTCCAAACACCCGGAGAAGTCTGACGACTGGATTACACGCGAACAAACGAGGACTTTTGCCGGTTGGTTGCAGAAACATGCCCTGAATGATGGCGATATTCAAAATGACATGTACTCGCTGTCCCAGTTACCATCTTCGAATATAATGACTTTCAAAGGGTACCAGATAAATGGGAATACATTTTACACTATCGCCCAAGATAAGAAGAGCACCAACCAAAACAGTGGTGTCCGCTTTGATGCAACAACCAACACGGGAAAGGAAACATATTATGATTACATAGAGGACATATGGGAACTAACTATGGATCAGGTGATTTGAAGGTCCCTTTGTTTCGGTGCAAATGGGTCAATATGACACGAGGCGGGGTAACGGAAGACCCGCAGTATGGAATGAAAATAGTGGATCTCAACAATCTTATGCTTGCAGATTTAACCATTCGTCCTAGCCAATGATGTGGCACAGGTTTTTATGTGAAAGACATGTCTACCAGGCCGAGAAAAAGAAAAGATAAGGAAGCGAATGGATCATACGACGAGCCAAAACGCCACATAGTTCTTTCAGGAAAAAGAAACATCATGGGAGTGGTTGACAAGACAGACATGTCAGTAGATTATGAAAATTTTGATGAAATTTCTCCATTCACAGTGAATATTGACCCGAGCATCCAGTTAAATGATGAAGATTTTCCATGGCTACGGCGCAAAGGGACACACGTGAAGAAAAAGTTTCACACCAAAGATCTGGGATGTGATCGGCTTCACTATCATCACTTTCTTCTGTGTTTCACACCAAAGAGGGAATGTCTGTAATAGTTAGGGTAGTTATGTGTTTTGGCATTTGAAACGCGAAGAAATTTTATGTGCAAACAAATTCTTTTCATGCATTTACTGACTTTTTCCAGCTAAATGACCCTGAAACTGAAAAACATTTCAAATGAACTCAGAAAAGGCTAAAAGTTGGCATGGTATCATAATTTCATACAAATAGCATGTGCAAAAAAGTAGAGAGGGTTACGGCAAAAACTGGATGCACTTCGTGTACAAAATGGACAATCTCTTCCAAGTATCGTGGTTTCAATTAAAACTGAACTGTTACAAAGGCATTTCATTTTTTAAATAACCTAAGCATTACCTAATTGAATATAATGATAAAACACACTAATATTAAACATAAGAAAAAAGAATCACTGAAAAAACTTTTGTCAAAGTTAAGTTATTCACAAACTAGTGATTCACACAAATTTCAAATAATTTGAAATTTAAACTATTCAAATTTGAAAACTACCGGCACTAACAGAAAGTTTGTAATTTTTTGTACCTAAAGCAAAAAATATTCACAAAGAAACTCTAAATACAGCAAAAAACAACTCAAAAATAAATAAAACAAAAATAAATAAAGCGAAAAAATCAAGAAAATAAAAAGCCCGCCATCGGGCCAAAGCGGCCTGCATACGACTAGGAACACAACCTTTGTTGGGCCAGATGCAGGCCAAGAAGGCCCAAGAGGCCCACAAGCGAAGAGGACAGGTAGGCCCAGTAGGCCTGCTTAGGAGAGGAGCTCGACAGAGCTACCGCACTTGGGCTTATAAACCAATGCGGTAGCCCCTCGGCTAGCGAGGTGGGACTAAAGTTGCGCACCGCCTAGAGCCAGCGCACCCCATTTAGTACTTGTCGTGGCTCCAACCGGTACTAAAGACCCTCCCTTTAGTACCGGTTGGATCCACAACCCGGTACTAAAGGGGGTGCGCTTCCCGCCGCTTGGCCTGGCCAAAACAGACCTTTAGTACCAGTTGGTGGCTCCAACCGGTACTAAAGGTCCATCCTATATATACAGAACTTGAAAAAAAATTCAGTTTCCCTTTGTTTCTTCCCTCTGTTTCCTCCCTCCGTCGCGCCGCCCTACCCCGATCGACGCCGTCCCCATCGACGTTGCCGCCCCCGCCCCTCGTCGCCGACCCCGGCCGTCCCCGTCCCTCGTCATCGCCCCCATCAACGCCGCCGCCGCCGTCCCGTCCCGTCGTCCCGTTGCTGCGCCACTGCCGCCGTCGTCGCAGCCCGTCCGTCGCCCGGCCGCCCGCCGTCGCCGCCCGTCCGTCCCCGTCGCCTGCTGCCGCCGCGTCGTTGCCTCGCGCGGGAGCTTGCCCCGCCGCCATGTCCACACACACACACACACACACACACACACACACACTACACACACACACACACACACACACACACACACACACTACACACACACACATTAGTTTGTTTGTTATAAATTTTTCTGTTTTTTAGTTATAGAAATGTTAGAAATTATTCCGCTTTTTAGTTATATAAATATTAGAAATGTTAGTTATATAGAAATGTTATAAATGTTTTCTGTTTTTAGTTATAGAAATATTGATAGAAATGTTAGCAATTTTTATGTTTTTAGTTATATAAATATTAGAATTGTCATAGAAATGTTAGTTATATAATCAGGAAATTTTAGAATTAGTTTTAGTTAGATGAATTAGATTAATGTCAAATTGTTAGAATTTGCATATATATAGAATTTTAGTTATCACAATCCAATCATTTAAAAATGTTACTTTTTATGGGCATATAGTATTTGTTCTCGACGATATGCCCGCCCAGATCCTCGCCGTCGACCTGCTCGCGACGGCGCCCCGCTTCAGAGGACCCATGTCCGGACTGGCTCACGGGCTGGCACCGGAGGTGCTACTCGAGGGCGCGCCGCAGGTGAGGAACCCGACCTCGGGTCCCGTCGTCGACCCTCATCTTCTTTGGTGGCGTTCGCGTGGGCCACATTCGGTGCAGAGGCAGCCGGCCCCGCCGGAGGTGGTGCGTCGCCGTGTCAGGGAGGAAGATGAGCACGTCCATCGCTACATGGCTGCTATGGACGACGTGAGGTTCTCCACTACTTGGCGGGTTCTTTGGGCAGATGACCGGAGATATGATCCTATGATGGTTCCTTCTCTTTGGGTGAATGTCAAGCATGAGCATTATTACCATGAGAAAGCTCTGGCCATTGAGTATCCAGAACTATTCCAGTTATACAATCAAGACGCACTCGACAAGTCTATCGTCAGTTGCTATTGTCTGTTAGTGATTTCTTTCTGTAATTTAAGTCTCAAGCTAGTTATGTAGTGATAATTTTGATCAATCATTACATGTAATTATCCTCACTATATTCTTTTTCTGTGGTATTATATGCAGGATGAAGATGTATGAAATGAAAAAAGCTGGACGCTATGGCGTTGGGTTCATTGACCCAAATACCATTAATGAGGACATATGGCAGATTGAATGTTGTCAAGATGCTGTAGAGGAAAGCATGCTAGAGTTCTTGAAGCGCCTCAATAGCAATGAAGATATACTACTTCCTTACAACATCCCGTGAGTCACACTGTCTTGTACTACAAATTCTGTTTTTGCTTACTAGCTAGCTAGATGTTAATAATTAAGTGTATATGGTTTACGGTAGTTGATTATATTTATGCACATGCCCACTTAATTAAGACATGCAAACGTGTGCGTATGCAGTTGGCACTGGGTCTTGTTAGACATTAAAGTTGAGAAAGGAAAAGTTGAATTACTGGACTCACTAACTAAAGAAGATAAAGACTACACCATCGTGAAGGGGATAGTCAATAGGTAATTTCAATCATTATTAACTATATCTCGGCCTATTAATTATTAGTTCGTCATTTCCTGATATGAACTATTTAATAACCCCTTTATTAATTTTCTTTGCCGGCGGGCAGGGCATGGAAAAAGTTCATCAAGGTGACTCCAGGCAAGTGGGCAAAAAAGTTATTTTGGCATCGACCCAAGGTAAGTAATTAAGTAGTACTAGCTAGCTACCATCTCTTTAATTCTTGTTTCAATATCATTAATTAATTATCATGCTTGATTAATCATTATCTGATTCAATACCATTCTCGTAAAGGCTCTGAAGCAGGCGCCGGGGAATAATCTGTGTGCATTCTACGTTTGCGAGAACATTCGCATGATGACGTGCAAAAGGAGCAGATCTGATAGATAGGACTGAGTACGTTTGTCAGAATACTATTCACACCATTATCGATATCTAGTCACACAACTAACACACATGCATATTGATCTCCTTCTTAACAGTTCAGATTGGTGCGGGATAAGCTCCTACCATCGGACCACATAGTAGCACTTCAAGAGGAAATAGCCAGATTTTTGCTCGACCAGGTCATAGATCCCAAAGGAGAATACTGTTATCCGCTACTGCCCCCATGAACCACTTGTCATCGTGCTCCGGAGGCACTAAAGGCAACATATGTAGGAGAAATTGTATATGTATATACATGTGTATGTGTGAATAATTAACGGTGTTGGTTTGTGAGACATTCGATGATATATATATATGCGGTTCTACGTACAAGAAAATCTATTTATATATATGCATAACGTGTACAATTTGTAGTATCATGAAATACCAGCAAACAAAAAAATTGAATGGAAAATAAATCAACCCCCCCCCCCCAAATATTTAGTACCGGTTGGTGTACTAATGCCCTACGTGCACCCGGGCCTGGCTCGTGCCACGTGGTGGCACTTTAGTGCCGGTTCGTGACGAACCGGTACTAAAGCGGGGGGGCTTTAGTCCCCACTCTTTAGTGTCGGTTGGCAAACCGGCACCTAAGGCCGTTACGAACCGGCACTAAAGGCCGGTTCTGCACTAGTGTTCCAGTCTATGAGGCCGGTGCCATATGAGTTGCAGAAGGCAAGTAGAGGAGCAACAACATAAGCAGTGAGGACAAGGTACCACTTGAGTTGTGGGAACATCATTGGTATAGTGGCAGTTGAAATTGCTGCAAGGCCCACATAACCAGATCCTGCCAACCAGGGAGGGATACTGTCTTTTAGAAAGACCTCATTTAGAAGCTTTTCCTCTACTGATAATTTGGAAATGTTATCATCTGCAATTATAAAAGGGAAACAAGATGAGAGCTAGAATATATGATATGTTGGCATTACCATCCTGCACCCAAACAAGGGGAAGTCTTCCTTGCTCTGCGCGTGCTTTCATTATTTTCTTGATAGAAGCATAAATGATTTTGATGAGGTTATTAACACCATCGCCAAGTATCAAGGATACAGATATGAAAACCTGGAAGGGTGCAGTCACAACTTTGTTTTTTCTAAAGATAATGTTGGCAATGTTGATCATTAAGTGAATATAGAATAATTTTGGAAGTTAATGACCCAGTTGAGCCATCTATATATTCGAAAACTCAATTCCATGGTTCTCATTAATCCCACTGAAAGAAATACATGGAAGAGAGTTATCAGTATTACTTGCATATTTACAACAACAACTTGCAGATGTACCGGATTTAGTCAATATAGAGGAAAACAGGAGGCTTTTGTTAAGCCTTGTAAATAACGTTTCATAATCTAGTTCTTTTTCTTAGACCGGTTTATAATATGGTTCTAGATTGGTTGGTTAACAACATTGTAGTCAAATTGACAAAAGATATAAGAAAGAGACAGTATGGAACCGACTATTAATTCATTATGGCATGAACAGTTAGAATCTTTCGCCACCGCACCTTGTACCCATAGAGTCCTTTGAAGTCGTTGCTTCCCAGGTTAGCTGGATACCATTCTCCAGCTTTGGTGGATATATATGGCCAAAGAAATCCCCAGGATATGATGGCTCCAAGGAGTGCAGAGCAGTTAACTATATGTGGGCATATAAGACCACATCCAATATAGGTTTTACTGAAGTCAAAATAAAACCTATAAAAAGTAGAAACTGTAAGCTTTTGGATACAATGCAGACAATATTCCAGCTTAAAGGATAACTATATTCAATCCCAACATGTCCAAAATAACTCGTAAAGAGGATAAGGAAGGCAATTTTTTGTTCCAGTTTCAAAACAAGACGAATTTGCTTTTAACATGTGAACTTTGTAATAATATCATAGACACACTAGCGGCAAGCTTATGTGTTCTTGTAAGTGCATCTAGTGCCCCTTAGTGATTTTGGTGTATTGAAGACTTATAGGTTAAGTAACTGATGCGTTTGTGAGTGTACACATGTCTATAAGTCTATGAGGAGTTTGATATTTACAGAGAAAGTTGACCCCTAAAAATGAAGTTCTTCAACTGAAGACTTTGATATTCTGAAGACTTTCTGAAGACTTTGAAAGTGAAGAAATTGGTGTGACCTTGAAGACTTGATATTCATTCGAGGAATATGAAGCGTGAAGACTTTTGTTTTCGTAGTTTCATTTTCTATTTCTTGAGTCATAGGAAATGCCGTACTGTTAAAGGGGGTCGAGGAAATACTAAGGAAAAATTTCCATGTGATGCTCAACTCAAAATCCTACACCTACCAATCCCTTCGAGTGAAGCCATTGAAATCTCATACGATTCACCAAATTCTTCAAGAATGAGACGCAGTTCTTACAGTCACCGAGGACTTTGCTCGATCGAGGAGTTAGGAATTCGCCAAAGGCGAATTGCCTACACAAATGAGGAACATGATAGCCCTGAGGAATTTGAGAGTCAAATTTCCGACCGTTGTTGTGCTACGCGCCGGCTGTCCCAAAATATCTTATCCACCTAACGGTCATATCATTGAAGGGCATTTATGTCTTATCATGTCGGGCTGCTCCTAGGCTATAAATAGCCGCCCCTACAACCACTAGCTGGTTGGCTGCTCGAGAGAACTTGACACTTGTCGCTTGAGAGCAACCCATCCTCCGAGGACTTTGAGCGAAAATCATCAAGTGAGAAAAATCCCAAAACCAAACCCCCACAAACCCAAAGTGATTGAGCATCACTGAAGAAATTGATCCTGCGTGGATCCGACGCTTGTTACCTTTGAAGATGTGCTTCTTCCAGACGGTTAGGCGCCAAGGTCTAGAGCATCCAAGAGGAATTGTGGATCGCCGAGTGACCAAGTCTGTGAAGGTTTGAAGTCACCAAGACTTACCACGAGTGATTGGACGAGGCCTGCGTGGTCTTAGTTCAAGGAGAATACGGTGAGGACTGGGTGTCCTGAGTTGCGGCTCGAGATCGGGTGTCCGGACTGTGTGTCCTCGAGTTTAAATACTCACCGCTCCAACCAGACGCATAACCGAGACAACAGTTGGAACTGGTTTACCAAATCATTGTCTTCACCAACCGACCGTTCTATTTCCTCAACTCTTTCATTTCCTCATTACCGTGTTGAATGTTGTTCATATCTGTGCTTGAAGACTTTGATCAAGACTTTCACAAATTCCTCGCCAATTTCTTCACCTGTTTGTCTTCATCTTGCTATCCTGTGTTTACGCTTTCCGTACTGCTTTTAGTCTTCATTTCATCATGCTGACTATGTGTGTATCTTGTTATGTTTACTTGAGTACATATTCCGCAAGCAGTTCTTAGCTAAGGAATTTCCTCACCAGCAAATTCCTAAGTGAAGAATTCATAAAATCGCCTATTCACCCCCTCTAGTCGATATAACGACTTTCAATTGGTATCGAGCAAGGTACTCCTTGTTCTGTGTGATTTTGGTTTAACCGCCGAGTTTTAGTTATGTCGACCGCAGGTATGAAGAAAGTGACATGCCCTATCTTTGACGATCATGACTATCCCAAGTGGAAGGCCATGATGAGGAAGCGCCTCATGGCAAAGAACAGCAAGCTGTGGACCGTCACTGAGATTGGTCTTACTGATCTATGCAAGATGGCGAATGCTGATGATATTTGCAAGTACACTCGACTTGATATCATAGCGAAGGATATCATCTGCTCCTGCCTATCCAGAGATCAATTCGGGCGAATTATGCATCTTGTCAATTCGAAGCTTATCTAGGACCGAATCTCTGATGTCTATGAAGGTCATCGAACTCGTCATGATCCCTGGTTTGAGGACTTCAAGGAATCTCTCAATACGATGACTTCGAGCCGAATCATCATCTTCGTGATCTTGTCTCATGGCAAACGGTGCTGAGGTAACCGAATGCTCCTCATCCGAGTCTTGTGATAATGAATCTGATAATGATGAATCTGACAATGATGAATCTGATGATGATATTGAATCCTGCTATACCAAACTTATTTGCGTTGCCACTAAACAATAAACCGTTTTAGAACAAACTCAAGATATGCTAGAAAGAAGTGATAATATATTGCGCAAAGAAATGGATCAGTCAAAAGCATTGGGTGAATGTCTTCAGAAAATTCACTCCAAGTTTGACGTCCTTCAAGATCAACATAACTCTCTCTTGACTGATCATGAGAAGCTTTCTCTTGAAGCTCTTCAAAGAAAGGAGGATCTTGAAAAGCTAAGAGTGTGTTATGAAGATCTTCAGAAGGAGCGCGATTCATTACTAGCTCAACAAATCAGCGCTTCTCAGGAAGAATTTGTTCCTCCATGCTTAAAGTGCATTGAACATGAATCTGCTAATTCTTCACCTGAATGTTCAAATGCTTCAAATATTACAAATTCTTCATTTGCCTCTGCTATCACTAATTCCTCATCCGAGGACATTGCTAGTATCACCGACAATGCAGGTTGAAGGAATTGTACATGACAGCATGTACAAAAGCCTCAAAGGGCATCGACACTTTGTGATGTGCTCAAAAGCAGATCCTCAACAGAAACCCTAGGAAAGAAGGTATTGCCTTTGAGAGGAAACTCAATGCCGATGGAACATATTGGAAGCCCGAGCAAGATCCCAAAACCTCATGGGTTGTGCAAAGGGACCTCCAGCTGATCCATCTAACTTATCCGCTTTACATGTGAATCTTCTCATTCCTCTGATGAGTCATTTGACTCCAACTATAAACTGTTCAAAAATCAGAATGGTGAAGTATTTGCTAGATATGTTAGCACTAACTACAGGAACGGTTCCCCTATGAAGAAAATCTGGGTTCCTAAAAGCTGTGTTGAAAGTCTTCAGGTGAATGTCCTCATGACACCACCTGTGGAAAACAGGAACCTCAGATCAAATTCTTCGTACAGATCAAATCCTTCACATGGATCAAATTGCTCAACTGGATCAAAGTCCTCATATGATTATCATTGTGCTAACAACCCTGTCTCGCAGGGTAGAGCTAAGGGCTATGAATATGTGCACTATTCTTCAAACCATTATGTTCATAAGTCCTCGAAGAATTACTCTGCTTATTCATATGCATACCCTAACCCCTCTTATGCTAAGCGAAATGGTTTGGCATCTTTGCCACCTTTCTCACATGGTGCTCGCACGATGATGAACTCTTTGCCACCCCTCCAGATGTGGGTGGTGAAGAAAAAGAACTAATCTCTTCTGCAGGGTCAGGTCTCTAGACGTGCTCTAACGTCTGAAGATTTTGCTGGGGACCTGACGAAAATGCCTGAAAGGACGCAGGCGAATCATGATGAAATGAACTTTCATTTCACACGTCCTCATACTGCTATATCTGCTTCTCGCTTGATGAAATTCATCGATGAACTTGATATCATATTCTTCACTGATGAAGCATATGAGATTGTAAGCTACACTAATTCATCTGCAGGATGATCAACCCAAACCACTGAAAGGGTCCTCGATAGTGGATGTACAAATCACATGACTGGTGACAAGAATCTATTGATGGATGCTCCTTATCACCGCCACCTCTGAAACATATCATTTTTGGCCGACAAAGGCAAAAGTCGTATTGGGTCTTGGTAAGGTTGCTATCTCTAAGGATAAGCACATGGACAAAGTCATGCTTGTTGAGTCCTTAGGATACAATCTTATGTCAGTCTCGATGCTTTGTGATCTTGATATGGTTGTTGTCTTTGGCAAATATCGCTGTGTTGTGATTATGGAAGGTGACAATTCCAAAGTCTTCAAGGCTTTAGGAGAGGAGATCTGTATATTGTTGATTTCTCTACAGGACCACAACCAGCCGTGTGTCTACTTGCAAAAGCTTCAGAAGGCTGACTATGGCATCGACGACTTGGTCATGCAGGCATGAGGAATTTGAACATGCTTGGGAAGAAGAAGCATGTCATTGGCATTGAGAATGTCAAATTCCTCAAGGATCACTTATGCGGAGCATGTGAAGCCGAAAATGACCAAGGCCAAGCATCCAAATAAGACTATCATGACCACTACCCGCCCATTCAATTGCTTCACATGGACCTCTTTGGACCTAATCATTATTCAGCAAATACTAATGATGCATCTTTATATGGTTTTGTCATTGTTGATGATTATTCTCGATATACATGGGTACACATTGTTACTTACAAAAATGAAGTGCGTGAAGTCTTCAAACGATTTTCCTCGAGGGCTTCAACCAACTTTGGTGTGAAGATCAAGCATATCGGTTGACAATGGAACCGAGTTTAAGAATTCTGGTCTTGATGCCTATCTTGATGAACTTGGTATTACTCATGAGTTATCTGCCCCTATACCCCTCAAAGAGAATGGCGCCATGGAGCGCAAGAACGTAACTCTTGTTGAGATGGCTCGATTATGCTTGATGAATACAAAACGCCTCGGCGCTTTTGGATTGATGCAATTGATACCGCCGCCACATCATCAACAGAGTATATCTTCACAAATTCTTCAAGAAGACTGCCTATGAACTCCTCACTGACAAGAAACCCAATGTGAGTTATTTCAAAGTCTTCGATGCTAAATGTTGGATTAGAGATCCTCACCACAACTCTAAATTTGCACCAAAGCACATGAAGGTTTTATGCTTGGTTATGGAAGGACTCGCACACCTACTGTAGTCTTCAACATTGTTCTTCACAAGATTGTCGACATCAGAGATGTGCGGTTCGATGAAACTAATGGCTCGCAAAGAGAGCACCTACCTTCGTGTTAGATGAACCAGCACCGAGGATGCTATCAAGCTCAAGGAAACCGAGGATGTCATTCCTCATCAAGAATCTGTGAAGAATTCATTCCTGCTCATGAAGAACGCCGAGCTGATGCACTCAAGAACATGATGAGGAAAATGGTGCGAAGAAAATGCTGATCAAAATCCTCGGCGACAACCAACTCATCCACGCGTTGCAAAAGAAGTACAAGTGGAGAAGTTCATCGATGACATTAGCGCACTGTGTCCTCTCACACGCCAAAAGCCTCACACTTATCTAACTTTTGTGGGCACTATGCTTTTGTCTCTATCTCGAGCCCACTAAGGTAGATGAAGCATTTCGAGCCGGAGTGGATTCAGGCTATGCAAGAAGAATTACATCAGTTCAAGTTGAACAATGTCCGGAATTGGTCAATCGCCTGCATCCTCGCAAGCATAATATCATTGGCACAAAGTGGATCTACCGCAACAAGCAAGATGAAAATGGCCTTGTGGTGAGGAATAAGGCACGACTAGTAGCTCAAGGCTACACACAGGTTGAAGGAATTGATTTCGATGAAATTTTTGCACCTGTTGCTAGACTTGAGGCTATTCGCATTTTACTTGCCTATGCTAACCATCATGATATCATCTTATATCAAATGGATGTGAAAAGTGCATTCCTCAATGGTAAACTTGAGGAAGAAGTATATGTTGCTCAACCCCCAGGTTTTGAAGATCCCAAGAATCCTGACAAAGTCTTCAGACTCAATAAGGCCCTCTATGGCCTCAAGCAAGCCCCTCGGGCGTGGTATGGCACATTGAAGGAATTCTTCGTGAGGAATGGCTTCACACCCGGTTCACTCGACCCTACTCTTTTTACTAAATCATATGATGGTGAACTGTTTGTGTGCCAAATATATGTTGATGATATTATCTTTGGCTGTACTAACCAACGATATAGTGATGAATTTGCCTATATGATGAGTGAAGAATATCAAATGTCTATGATGGGAGAATTGAAATTCTTCTTAGGTCTTCAAATTCGCAAGAGCGAATGGCATATTCATATCTCAGAGAAATACCTCAAAGATGTACCGAGGAAATTCGCATGCAAGATTGCAAAGGCGCTAAAATTCCTATGCCCACAAATGGCCATCTATGCAATCGATGAAAATGGTATTGACTTCGATCACAAGGTATACCGCCCATGATTGGTTCTTTATTGTACTTATGTGCATCTAGGCCAGATATAATGCTTAGTGTTTGCATGTGTGCCCGATTTCAAGCTGCACCAAGGAATCACACCATAAGGTCAGGAAGCATATTCTTCGATATCTAGCTCACACACCAACACTAGGATTATGGTACCCCAAGGGCTCGCTTTTGATCTCATTGATATTCGACTCGACTATGCCGGTGATCGTGTGGATCGCAAGTCAACATCCGCACTTGTCATTTCCTCGACGATCTTTGGTCCGTTGGTCCTCGAAGAAACAGAATCGCGATCACCGTTTACTCATGAAGCTGAATACATTGCTGCTGGCTCATGCTGTGCTCAACTGCTTTGGATGAAGCAAACCTCAAGGACTATGGCGCTAACGTGAAGAATGTGCCTCTCCTCTGCGACAATGAGAGTGCCATCAAGATTGCTCACAACCCAGCCAAGCACTCAAGACTAAGCACATCCAGATTCATCATCATTTTCTTCGTGATCATGTGTTGAAGGGAGATATCTCCATCGAGCATGTGAAGACTGAAGAACAGCTAGCTGATATCTTCACTAAGCCCTTGGATGAGAAGAGATTTAGCAAGTTGCGGTGTGAGCTAAATATCTTATAATCTTCGAATGTTCTTTGAAAAGGACACACATCCTAACCCTTATGCAGAATTGATGACTTAGATGTGCAACATATGAAGAAACGTTTCTCTTCAATCAATGAAGAATAACATTCTAAGTGTGATGAAATTAATGAAGAATTTGATTCTCAGAACCCTACGACAATTGTACGTGGTGTCTGAAATCATCATTCTTATACGGTGGGATACGCCACCACAAAAGTTGGAAATCTTCAATTTGAGTTTTTCCTCATTTTTGAAATTCTTCAGTTTCACAAATTCTTCAACTTTGCAAAATCTTCACTATTTCCGTCGTTTTTCTTCATTGGCTATATATATATATATGTGAGTTTATGTCCTCTATAGCATTAACTTATTGCTATTTATTCAAGTTGTGATTTCTGCTAAGTGAATGTGATCGGACCCTTCCCCCTCTATGCTATACTCAACCCAATCTATTCACAAATTCTTCATGTGCGTTCTGATTGAGACTCGTTCAAAGTCTTCACTGTGTCCTTGACAGCTGAAGAAATTGCGAACGAAATTTTTAAGCAAATCTTATCCAGATTTTCGGTTTTACCGCTCAAACCGTTCCGCTTCCCACGATACATTAGTTTATTCACCCACGATCTTACACGATCTCATCTGCACAGTACGTGGGTGACACATGTCGCGTGAAGAAGAAAGGGCAGGGGCATGTTCGTCCCAAAATCTTCCAGCGAACAGTTTTTATCGTGGCTATAAATACCCCTCTCCCTTCCTTACTTCATTTACTCCGCTCGGTCGCTGTCTCTCGCTCGAGCTCTCCTAAAACCCTAGCGCCGCCGCTACTCCATCGCCGTCGGTGAGGAAGAGCTTCACTGCCTCGACCTCGTCGCCGTCGTACTCGCGCCGGCTGCGGAAATCTTCACTCCGCCGCCGCCGTAGTTGTCTCCCTCTGCCAAGTTAGGGCGTGGGAGATCTAACGTGACGAACTTCACTACAGTTCATCTATGTTCGTCGTGTTCTTCAGTTCGGGTAATTAAAAGTCATTTTTATTACTCACTTTGATTCTCAAATCTTTCTGAAAATCTTCAAAGGTGTTTTGTTCTTCAAATCTTCACATATGAACACCTCACACACAATATGCTCTTGATTTATCTCTCTAAGCATTCATTTCTTCAAGATTCCTCAATTGTGCGGATTTTCAATCAGACAACTCGAACCTAAGACAAACGCTTAGTGAAATTCCTCAAGGCTCAACTGGTCAAATTCTCAAAACTTTTTTTAAAAATCTTACGAGAACGATATGACCTCTCCAAATTCCTCGCACCTACACTCTGCTCACAGGTACTCATGTCCGCCGCTGAATCACTAGGTTCTCATCAACTTAACTCATTTGCAGCATTCCTCGAAGAAAACTGCATACTTCTTCGAGTGTTCTATTGTTCAAATTCCTCATCTGAAGAAAATGGCAGAAGGCAAGAGACCGCAGAAGGGAGGAAAGAAACCGGAGGTCATGACTGCCTTTGAGATCCCTGAAGAAATATACAAAGACTATTGCACACCTGATGAAGCCAAGTTTGGCAAGGAAAACAAGAATCAGCGCAAAGTGCGCACCCAGAGGATAGAACGAAGATGGGCACGAGAGTGGAGGGAATATCGCTACGTTACTCCCAAGTACATGAAGAAATTCGCCTTAAACCCTCCATGCCCAAGAGCTCCATTGGCACCGCCAAGTCACGATCCCACCAAAGATCAAGCGTGGTGAAGACTTTCCAAGAATGGTCCAGGCGCCAAGCCAAATTGGCAAGACAGGCCAAGGAGGCAGTGAGGAAATTCAATGAGGATTCTGCTGCTGCTGCTGCCACTGAGACCTCGGTCAAGCCGAGGAAATCAATGCCGAAGAAGCCTGCTCGCAAGCCAAGTGCTTCACCATCAGCGCCCTCACGGCCCAGTTCCTCAGCTGCGCCCTCACGGCAAATTCCTCGATCGCTGCTGCTGCCCTCCAAATCCTCAAGAGCTCCTCCAAGTCCTCAACTCCTGTGCATCTTGCTACATGTCAAAGGACTCGGGGTTTCTCGATTGCTTCGTGTCTCAAAGAAGTTCCTCACCGCACCAATGTCCTCATCAGCCCCACTCTCATCAAGACAAAAGCAACTCTGCTGGACGCGGTCCTCGCCAAGTCCAAGAAAGAAACAGGTTGCCTTCAACGTGCCCTCTGATGACAAAGCTTCTGATGAAGAACTTGCAGAAATCATCAGAGACAGACTAACAAAGGCCGCTAGAGCCAAAGGAACAACTGTGCCTCTGCTTTTGGATCCGAAGAAGATCCTTGACTTCATCGACCTATGGCATCAGGATCCAAACACTCCCATACCTGATCTTCCTCTGACTCCTGGTCAAAGTCATATGCTGAGCCATTTCATCGCTGAAGAGAAATGGAAATTTGAAAAGGCTCGTGAGATAAAGAGAGCACAAGCCAGAAAGGAGAAGCTTCTGAGGAAGAACATCGTCAACCAGACTCCTGAAGAACTTCTCAAAGCTCAATCTGGAATCCAAGCCCTCAGTAAGGATTTCGATGCTTACAATGCTGATTGGCAAGGAGCCAAGGTGAGATTCGTCAATTTGACGAAGAAAATGACAACTGTTGCAGCCCCATCGCAACAAGAAAATCCTCAGCTGCAGACTCGCTCAGCCTCATCAAGAACATGCCAAGACTGTTGATGACTTTCACCTGCCGATGAGCATACAAGTTCCGTGGCTGATGACTCTATTCCAGCCACCGAAGAAATTCCTGTGGCATCCACTAGTGGTGCGCTCAAGAAATCAAGAGATCAGGCAATCGCACTGTTGCATACTGAAGAAATTGAACCACAGTCCTCAGCTCCTCCTGCGCCAACACCAACTCCAATTCTTCCTTCTGCTTATGAAGTGAAGAAGACAAAGGCTGCAGAACGAGCTGCAGTGAAGAAGAGGAAGGCATCTGCTGCGTCAAATTCTTCGGCTGCGAAGAAAATGAAGCCAATGACCAGCTCGCTTGAAAATCCCATTGATGCCGTTCCCATTTCCTCCATGTCGTCTAAGGAAATTGTTCCTTATGGAGAAGACTACAAGATCCCGAGCGGATCTGATGAAGAAAATCAATCTGTTGCTACCTCAGAACAGTTTGATGAAGAAATTGAAATGGAAACATTCCCTTCATCACCAGTTGTTTCCTCACCCATGCCTCAGTTCACAGCTGAAGAGGCTTGTGTTGAGGAAATTGAAAAAAGAAGATGAAGACGTGGATATTGGATGCACTACACCAGTGATGAACGATGACTTTTGGGAAAATCACCATCCCAATACTCCTCTCTTCACTCCGATTCAACAAATTCCTCAGTCCCCGGCTACAACTGTTCAATTGGGCTCTGAAGAAACTCATCCCACATCATCTGTTCATGAAGAAATTCCAGCCGCTAGTGCTGAAGAACCTGCTGCTGATCCCCAAACTGCACAAGAAGAGGAACCAGAAATTCCTCAGCCTGAAGCACCTAAGATCGCGATTCCTGAGGTTATGCTGCAAATCACTGACATTCCTCTGCCCAAACCGAAGAATCCGTTCTCGAGCAAGCAAAAATTCAAGGCTGAAGACTTCTTTTCTGAGCATGTGTTCTTCATCGCTTATAATCCATATGACTCTGCTCGCATAAGGAAAAGACGCTTCTGGACTGCTACTCAAGCCAACTACTATTCCTCGGTGCTCTTTGACAAGGACAAGATTTTCGATCATGAGCATATTCCTCATGTGGATATGGAATCTCTGCCGTGCTTTGAGCCAGTACTCCGAGTTATTCATGATGCAGGACTCCTAAATTTCTGCACTGATATCTGTGTTTGGAATGAAGAACTCATTCTTTAGTTCTACGCCACTTTGCATATCACCGGAGATGCTGAAGATGTCAATTCATGGGTGCTGGATTGGATGACAGAAAACACTCACTACAAGGCACCAGCAACTGAATTGCTTTGTGTCCTTCCTCTTGATCCTCCCCATGAAAGTGCACGTTGCATCTACAATGACCGCGAGCTGACTGATCATTATATGCAAGTGCTCATGAGGCCTTTGAAGCCAGGGCAGGCCCCTCGAACCAAATTCCTCGTCAAGGAATTGTTGTATGTGCCTCGGACTGTCTATCGAATCCTGACGAAGACAATGAGTCCCATCAAAGGCCACGACTCAAATGAAGAAGATGTCGTTGGCATCATGAAGAACATGCTTTTCAACATCATTCATGGCGTTCCCGTCAACTTCCATGATTTCTTCATGAGGACTCTGGCTAATGTTGCAATGTCACCTTTTGAGCTGAAGCCCTATGCGCCTTGGATTATGAGATTCATAAGGGCAAGATCTTCACTGAATTATAAGGCTGACACTCTGAACCATGGCAGCTACTTGCCGCCCATTGAAGTCCTCAAACGACCAGTTTCATCATCTGATGATAAGGGCAAGGCAGCAGCTGTGATTGATGAAGGCACTCGTCCATTGGATGGTCAATTCCGTCTAGCTACATCTTACTCCACCAATGACGATTCGGCAACACATGACACTGCCGAAAATACCTCAGCCAAGCAAAAGCCTCAAGCAACAAGACCTGTGGTGATGACCGACCGTGAGTTACTCCTCGCCTTCATCGGAAGGTTGACCGCAATCGAAATGGGTGAAGCGTCAATTTGCTGCAATTCTTCACAACATGACCTCAACACATAATGCAAGGAAGAAAATCAGTATTACCTTCATGAAACCCTCAACCACACCGGGCTGTTCTCAATCATGTATATTCCGCGGAAGAATTGAAGACTATGGGTCTCCAGGAAGCATTTGACTGGTCTGCACCACCTCCGAAGAAATTCAAGAGAGTCAAAGTTCCTGATCTGGTGGTCAGTTCTTATTCTTCTTCGCGTGAAATTGATGAACATGAAGATTTGGACGACACTGCGGCAGGCCCTACTTCAACAACCAACCCAGACATCGCCGCGCGCCTCCATCAACTTGAAAATCTTCGGCGTTAGTCCTCGCCGATCCTTTTGGTCATTTGATGACAAAGGGGGAGAAATCTGGGTTAGTCTTCAAGCGGGTTTATATTATGGGCGTTTTTATTAAGTTACAACTCTCGTTCTTCCAAAACTTTTATTGGATCGAGTTGTAATCTTAAATCCGATGGTGCCTTGATACTTTTGGTCGTGCTCTGATGCTTTGATGCACTGAGCTCTGAAACTTTTGATGTGATATTCCGCATGCTTATTCCTCGTTAATATTATTGCATGCATGCTGAATCTCATCAGGCACCATATTTCATCATGCATTTCAAATTCTTCATATTATATATCAAATGCGTGTATGAATTACAAGATATAGGGGGAGATCTCCATGATTCGATTCTTCAAATGTGCATTGCCTCAAAAGCAAATTCCTCACTATGCACATATTCAGGGGGAGTTCTTCTATATCTTGCAATCAAATTCCTCAATATCAGTATTTACACTTCATATGTTTATCCCCGTTGAAAACTTAACCTATGTTGTCATCAATCACCAAAAAGGGGGAGATTGTAAGTGCATCTAGTGCCCCTTAGTGATTTTGGTGTATTGAAGACTTATATGTTAAGTAACTGATGCGTTTGTGAGTGTACACAGGTCTATAAGTCTATGAGGAGTTTGATATTTACAGAGAAAGTTGACCCCTAAAAATGAAGTTCTTCAACTGAAGACTTTGATATTCTGAAGACTTTCTGAAGACTTTGAAAGTGAAGAAATTGGTGTGACATTGAAGACTTGATATTCATTCGAGGAATATGAAGCGTGAAGACTTTTGATTTCGTAGTTTCATTTTCTCTTTCTTGAGTCATAGGAAACGCCAGATCTTGTAAAGGGCGCGAGGAAATACTAAGGAAAAATTTCCATGTGATGCTCAACTCAAAATCCTACACCTACCAATCCCTTCGAGTGAAGCCATTGAAATCTCATACAGCTTCACCAAATTCTTCAAGAATGAGACACAGTTCTTACAGTCACCGAGGACTTTGCTCGATCGAGGAGTTAGGAATTCGCCAAAGTCGAATTGCCTACACAATGGAGGAACATGAGAGCCCCGAGGAATTTGAGAGTCAAATTTCCGACCGTTGCTGTGCTGCGCGCCGGCTGTCCCAAAATATCTTATCCACCTAATGGTCATATCATTGAAGGGCATTTATGTCTTATCATGTCGGGCTGCTCCCTAGGCTATAAATAGCCGCCCCTACAACCACTAGCTGGTTGGCTGCTCCGAGAGAACTTGACACTTGTCATTTGAGAGCAACCCATCCTCCGAGGACTTTGAGCGAAAATCATCAAGTGAGGAAAATCCCAAAACCAAACCCCACAAACCCAAAGTGATTGAGCATCATCAAGAAATTGATCTGCGTGGATCCGACGCTTGTTACCTTTGAAGACTGTGCTTCTTCCAGATGGTTAGGCGTCAAGGTCTAGAGCATCCAAGAGGAATTGTGGATCGCCGAGTGACCAAGTCTGTGAAGGTTTGGAAGTCACCTGAAGACTTACCACGAGTGATTGGACGAGGCCTGCGTGGTCTTAGTTCAAGGAGAATACGGTGAGGACTGGGTGTCCTGAGTTGCGGCTCAGAGACTGGGTGTCCGGAACTGTGTGTCCTCGAGTTTAAATACTCAGCCGCTCCAACCAGACGTACAACTGAGACAGCAGTTGGAACTGGTTTACCAAATCATTGTCTTCACCAACTGACTAGTTCTATTTCCTCAACTCTTTCATTTCCTCATTACCGTGTTGAATGTTGTTCATATCTGTGCTTGAAGACTTTGACTGAAGACTTTCACAAATTCCTCAATTCAATTTTTTCAGTCTGTTTGTCTTCATCTTGCTATCCTGTGTTTACGCTTTCCGTACTCTGTTTTAGTCTTCATTTCATCATGCTGACTATGTGTGTATCCTGTTATGTTTACTTCTGAGTACATATTCCGCTGCAAGCAGTTCTTCGCTAAGGAATTTCCTCACCAGCAAATTTCTCAGTGAAGAATTCATAAAAATCGCCTATTCACCCCCCCTCTAGTCGATATAACGCACTTTCAGTTCTTAAATGCTGCAAGGCCCAGAGAAGGGAAATCGTCGAAGCCACAAGAATCCCCAACACCACTGAAGAACCATTTAAAGCAGTTCCAAAGAAAACTTTCGCTCAAATACTTTCCAAGACAACTAACTTGTTTTCTGCGGGAACAAAAATAAAGTTAGTACCTCCAAAACTCAAAATGCAGTAACCCTAGAATATGTTGTCAAAATAAAATCGATATAAAGGAATCCAAGGTCATCCCACGTAAACAAATAGATAAACCGTCATTTTTAGATTAAACATATAAATTTGCTATTTTGTACCTATCAGAAGATCCACCATCTGTGCGTAATGTAGATGTTTACCCTCCCTCCCGCTAAAGTATAAGCAATTTTGTAGAGGGATAAGATTACAGAATTCCTAGCATCAACTAATTACAAACAACTGCAAGCTGATTAGATCATTAAGATCTTATTGTTGTTGAACTGCCAATAATATTTTTCTTTCCCACATATATACTAATTAATTGGCCGATAAACGTTTTATAACGAAAATTGGTCGATAAATGAGATTTTTGTCCAAATAGTCGGTGGACTTGTATAATAGTTAGAAGGCTAATGTGCGACTTCACTGGAAGATCATTAAAGTTTAAATAACTTCAGAGTCACTAACGGTTTGAAGATGGTACTTTAAATACTTCAAATTGACGGGGATGAACCTATAGTAAACTTGGATTACCTGAATGCAGTGAAACTACCGTAGGTCAATAAAACCACTATTTTGAGCACTCATTTACAAACTACTAGCTATGCAATTGTGCATCACTCTATGATATAAAATCTATATTCATGCCATCACCAGACAAGAGCATCGCAGAGTCAACAATAATTGTCCCTCGAAACTATAGCTAACTTGCAAGAAATTAAGGATCAATGTTGATATGTTTCTTACTCCACTAACTCGTCTCCGGTAGCAGTGTGGACGCTGTTTATGAACATAGCGGTGGCGGTTCCTCTAGGATAGGTTAGCTTATAGTTTAACACCATCACCTAGCAAACATCAAAAGTGAACTTAGCAAACATTTGATTGAAAAAAGAAAATAAGTGTAAATATAATCAGATAAACATGAAAGGTGCACACATCAAAGATGTAGATGATTACCTTGCGCAGGGCAACGAGAATAAAAATACCAAGGAAGCTAACTACAAACATAAAGCCGATCATCCAACTCAGTGAGGGATTCTTGACATCCACTGCCCTGTTACCAGGATAATCAGTCCCGATAAGCTCATAAGTTTTTTGATCCATTGCAAGCATATACGATCCGAAACCCCCTGCATCAACGGAAACATTGTTTTATAATGTGAATTGTGTGAAAAGGGGGAATCCTATCGATGGTGACCAATTCTTCCATTCCCAAGAAACAGCAAAATCAAATATGCATTTTGTAAGAAAGTTAAATGTAAAAATCAACCTGCTAATAACTTTCTTAATAAATACCAAGAAGCATGACACTTAAATGCAAAGTCCACACATGATGACTGTTTTGAGTTATGCATCAAAGCAAATCCAATCAAACAATCCCATAGCCACCTAGCTAAATGCTCAACTAAATTCTCCCACATATGGGCACATACCGCTGGTGACGAGGCCGTAGCATGCGACGACGCATGTCTGGATGACGGTGTTCTCCTGCTTGGTGAAGGGCTTGGAGACGACGCCGAACATGTTCAGCGCCGCAGTCCAGGTCCACACGAGGAAGTAGGCGAGCAGACCCGCGGCGACGTTGAGCGAAGGAATGATCCCCACCGTGAGGTTGAGCTTGTGCGTGATGAGGCAGAAAAGCACCCCAAGGATGGCGCTCACTACTACACCCCGCACCGTCAGCTGCTCCGGCCACGGCGGCATCGCCTCCACCGCCTGATGGCACGCCGGCAAGGAGGGGGCCGGTCATCTCCACCGCATCCGCCTCCGGTCCCATCTCTCGAGGATGCTACTACTCGGCCTCGGAATTTTGGTGCTCGCAAGATTCCTTTGGGTTTTGGTTTCGTATTCTCGTGGGGTGATCCAAGAGAGGCAGACGAGGTGAAGGGGAGGAGGATGAGTGAATAGGCGGGGAGGAGTAGTATTTAAGGGGCAGCACGACTACTGCTGCAGTGCAGAAGAACGTACGGTGGCTTCACCATGTTCATGCACACGAATACAATAGTTTCAGACACGTGCACCGCTACCAGGCAGCCACGTGGGGTCTACAGTGAGAACACCGTACCCAGAAGGCCAGCACGGTCACTATCTTCGGTACTGGAAGGGCGTCGTGAATCATGCTGGGTAACGGTCATTTTGCGGGCCACTCGCTGTCTAGGTAACGGTGGCCACACATCTCTACGCTTACGTGCAAATTTGATTGCCATCATTAAGCGTTAACTACATCTGATGGGGCCGTATCAAATGATGGCCACGAATGTACAGTCTCTGGAACCACCCGTACGCCAGGATTATATACGGTGGGGCTGGATGTAATGCTAACCACAGATCATGCCATGCATTAGGAATTGGTTAAGTATTTTTCTCTTAGGAAGGAAGGGACGTGAAAGTTGTAGTATTTGATTTGGCCATGCCATCATGCGAGCAAGGTAGCTAGGTGGGCTAGCTGTGCATACGCACAGTTTGAACGTTCGGGCTGATGCTTATGTCAGACGTCATCGTTTGATGTCGAAATATACTATAGAAAATTGTGCATTTCATAGCATTTCAGAAATTATTGGCTTAACTAAAGAAAGATAAATAGACATGTCCACGAAAAAAGGATTGTCCTTTTGTTCATTTATATGTTATATGGACTAGATTAGGGTGCGTTTCACGGCGCCGTGGAGGCTTTTAGGGTTTGGCAACACACTTTTCACTGTTTTTTTCATTGGGGTTATCTCGCTAGAATATGTTCTCATAATGACCTACTAACAATTGTAATTAAGTTTGTCGGTATTGGCGCATTATGCTAAAGTCAATAAATGCATATTTTTACAAGGTTAATGTGATTAAAACAGTGAAATTTAATATAATTTATGTTTCACATTGGAGGTTTCTCGTGTATTTGATATTCTGTACAATCTTTTCTAGGAATCACCATGGTGGTGGCTTGTTTGGCGGAGAGGCGTGGATTTGAAATTTCGGACAAGTCGCATAGAGAAAGTCCGTTGGTGGAAGGATAGAGAAGGTGAGTGGTTTGTTGGGATATCTTGAACACATGAATAGCTAGCATTATCAAAAGATATGTGTGCCCTCTAAAAATATATCTGTACACTTGCCGAAATTGTTGCTATAGGACCCTTTGTATTAGCAACTAATGTACATGATTATATCAACCTAGCGGTGCCTTGCTCCACTGATGAGTTTGCCCGTGTATTTGTCATTTGAACCGCGCCACCATTTGCCTCATCAATTGGTGAACTACTTGCATCTGTAGTAATTTTATTTGGGGTTCTTGTGCCTCTCCTAGCCTTTTCAGCCCAGTTGACAAGGCCTTCAGTCACATTGTCATCAAATATAGTCTTCTTGAAAGAATTCCCCATCTACACCAATATATGATGAGAAAAAATCAGAATAAAATGATAGATAAGAAATATTTGTTTGATCATGTCAGTAAAAGCCTTTAAAATGGTGTCAATTTGTGAAAACAAGCCATGTATTAATATAGAATGGATACTCATCGGTAAAGTTCAAGTAAAAAAAATCATTAAATCACAACAAAACTACAATTTTGTCCACTTTAGGAATTGAACTCACATGGGAGACGACGGCGTATAGTGGTAGGGTGCTGTAACCACAAAGGACTTGGCAGATTACACTGAAATAAGTAAAAGAAATGAATATGTTCTCAAGATGTCACAATATGATGTTGTTGCTGCTGTGATTTCTATTGTACCTTATGACAACTCGAGTAATAACATATGCTGGTTTCCCCATGATGCATGATTTAAAACCATATGTCACCTGCAACATTGATAAATGCAAGAGTTTGTATTCATTAGATTCCTATTAGAAACTATCAAATCCATTACTTATATTCTATATAATTTCATGATTCTTATGATACTCTTGAATACTTCAAGTTAAATTAGGTTGGGTACAACCAGCTCACTTATTGTTCTTACCAAGAGCCAGAAGAAAAATGCAATTTCAAATGCATTTTGAAATAGGACGATGTGGATCAACAGAAGAACTAATTTAGGCCGGTGGAACCAAAAGAAGTTATCTGAAGGAGAAACTACTAAATCCCCTCGAATAGCCGTATGCTTTTGGGCAACCTCATAAGCCAATTCCGTTATGATGTGCTCCATCTTACTTCCTACCACAAGTAACATCTGCCAAACACAAATACAGTAAGTTGATGTCATGACTCTGCCCTTTTTTTGCATCATGCTTAGTTTGAAAGAACATTGTAGAAGTAATATGAAGGCATATAATTAGTATTTAGTCCTTAAAACATGTAGTAGAAATTTCTTTTATGTATTTTTGTACAAATAGTAAATCATGTTTACTTACAATGAATGGAACCAAGGTAATCCAAATGTAGACGTACCACCCTACAATAACGGTAGGACAAGAGTGGGGTTACTTTTCACATAAAAAATATTGTCTAGTGACGGTTAGCCAAAATAAAATAAGTAAATAAATAAATATCTTTTTTGTGACAATTCAACAAAATAAGAGTTATACAAGTGGATCAAAACTTTTGACCTCAAGTGATACACACCTTCAACATTCAATAGTAGGAATATCATCAGCATGGCCCAAAGGTACCAACTACATAAGCATAACATGGACATTAATTTGCTAGGTAATTGATATAGACATAGCATATGCTTTAGACAAGGATTAGATAACACACTTTGTAATAGTAGCACTGAGCACTTACCTGATACCAACAACTTTCTTAAAATCAACCTCCAAAGCTCTGATCATGTAACTGTAAAAGTTGAATTTTGGTGTCCCCTTACAGTGTTTCTGGGAAAAGGAATGAAGCACGTATATATATATAAGTTTCTTCCACTAGTAGTGTATGCCGGAAAACATACACCTGACTTCTATATATCGATTAAAATGTAGATTGATTACCATGATGAAACCAAGTCTCATTGTTGTGTAGTCCTCCTCGGTGACCGATCCATAGAATTGTTTGAAGAAGGAACGCTAAAAATACGACGACTTATCTTATAGCCCAATTGCAAAATAAAGAAATAAGGCAATATATATGTTTTGATCCTTATAGAACACGAGAAAAAAGAAAGTATACCATCCAACCAAATATCCTCGACCGTTTTCTATGACCTTTGAAGTGGTCTTGAATAAATTTGAATTCTTGAACATGCTTGATCATTTGAGGTGCTGCAAGTTAATTAGGACCCAACACCCGTAAGCAAAACACATAACACAACTTCATACAATTGAAGGAAACTTGTGAAGTCATCGTTAGCCGAACTAGGAAATGATTTGCATCATAGTACATACCACTGTCATTATTTTCTTGGATCTTGGTCTCCCAGTGTCGCCAATTTCTCGTCTACACAACAATTAACATAGTAATTAGAAAAATCATGATAGACGAATTACTCGTCACTAACAAAAATCTAGTCAGAGTTTTAGTTAATTAGTACCTGTGCAATCCCTAGAAGAACTGTAATAGCACTGAGAAGGAAATGGGTGACCGCCAACACGAAGATAAATATGTGCAACTGATGAATAGCGTCAGATGACAGCAATGGAACTTTGTCCTGCATGCCAAATACCAACAAGGTTGAACGGGTCAAAGACGGAAAACACTAGTAGATCGACGAAGACGAAAGAAGAAGGAAAAGTAGAGCATCACAGACAAAATCATGCACGTCCCATGCCAGTTGAGCTGTAGTATTATGTAGTACCTTCTTGAGGCAGTATTCGTCGGAGGAGGAGGCTCCTCCGGCCAGGAGGCGCCTCCCCCCACCCATCACGCCGGTGAACACGGCGTCGCCGAGGTGGTCCGTCTCGTGCGGCGGCGGCTTGCAGGGCTGCAGGTGGAGCATGGCGCTCGGGCTGACGCACACCTTCCCCATGGGACCCTGGAACACGGTGAGCAGCAGCGAGATGAACCCCAGCAGCATCAGCTCCTCCTTCACCTTGAGGAGGGCCTCGTACAGCGGCTTCTTGCGGCTCCTTATCAGCCTCTGCATGCAAACGTGCGTGCCCAAACGTTCAGCTCATGGTGGATTGCTTGGCAGGCAGCTTCCTGGTCTCGCTCGCTGTGTCTCTCTCATGGTGGACGCACGCAAGCACGTACCTTGCCTAGGCGGTGGAGCAAGCGCTCGAAGAGGAGGGAGATGATGATCATGACGGAGCAGACCAACGCCACGATCCATGTCGGCGTGTACTCGAGCGGCTTGGCCTTCCCTCCACCGCCGGCCATGGCGCCCCAAACGTACTCGTCAAGAATCAAGCCCACACCGACGCCCCTTGTGGCCTTGTCCTAAGAATGAAGTGGCAAGCAAGACTGTTCTTGATCAATTTATAGATAGGGACGAAACTACTCAGTTACATGGTGGTCATCAGTCATCACGCATGACAATATTGACTTGGCACGATCAGAGCCATGAATTATATTCCAAGCTACATGTACACACAGGAAAATAGTAGTAAGAAACAACGTGCTACCTTCCTAAATACTACTAGCAGTATTCATTTCTCGAAAAATACCAGTACTACTAGTATTCCGCTGGCATATGTCCCATGTGGTCAATTTTTCATTTTTGTGCTGCAGTCTACGGTCCACCACGCGACTCCACTATTAACCAACGGGAAACTGGAAACTCGAATATTGAAACGTCTTATATCAAGTTACGGAGGAAGTATTTTTATTTTCTGAAAAAAACCACTATTGGAATATCATTCTTGGTTAAAATATACTACCAGTATATTTGCATTCCCAAACAAAAACAAAGCAGAAAATCATCGTTCCAGATTGGATCCGCGACTTGTGTCTGTACTGATGCTCAAAAAAAAAAAAGATTGGATCCGCGACGCGGCGTCCGCGAAATCAAAGTCACGGCCGTCAACGTCGGACAGTGGAAGTCGGAAGCGTTTGGTTTGCATCCACATGCGTCCAGTTCAACAGGCCAGGTGCAGGTCCTGGCCTAGCTAGTGCGGTGACTCGGCTCCACCAAGTGGGCTTCGTGACGAGCAGCATGCGTTTGAAAAATACACATATTCTAGACGTAAACACATTCCTAAGCGTATTACTTTCTGGTTATCATTTACACGAATATGCTACTCCCTCCGATTCATATTAGTTGCCGCCCAAACCGATGTATCTAGTACTGAAATACATCTAGATACATCCGTTTGAACGACAAGTAATATGGATCGGAGGGAGTAGTAAGTTGTTTAAGATTACACAAGTTCAAAATAATTTTGATTATATATCTCCAGTTGCTTCAGAGGAAGTGTTTATTTGTACATCCGCTATTGTTCACTGCGATAAGCATGAGCGGAGCTTGCACCAAACCGGCATCGTGACTTTTCGAGACACCAATAAACCCTCGGCGGCTTGGCGATCGAGAGTTCTAAGAGGGAACTACTAGTGCAATATCCGTAATGTTTCATACCATAATTCGGCCGCCTGCTCTTAGAACTAATAATTTGGTATAGATGATACACCCTAATCAGATAATCTTGGATGAGTTAACTATCGCCTTCATTTTCAGACGCAAAATACCAATACTGGCTAGACTAACTTGGTTTTGAATTTTCGTGTAGCCAAGGCCAGTCTTTACCTACAAAGCGTGTGCTTTGAAAATTGAGATCGGTCGCCATCAACTACCATGCATGCACCTAGCTAGATTTGGATATATATGGGTGAGGGTGCGTGGTGCGGGTTAGCCTGTGATGAGATAGCCGGTGAGGGTGCATCTGGTGCGGTAGGTATAGCATTTGCATGCAGCCACAAAATGGTTGTTGAAAGCCCATTTGCATGCCGCCCTAGTTGCACACGACGTCCATGGTTGTTGACTGGCAGATACGACTAAGACCAGTTCTAAAGGCAGCTACACAAATGATTGTGAGTGCCTTGAGTGCACATTCCGTGGATAGTTAACTGACGACTACAAAAAATAATAAGCCAATTTGGGAATTAGGAATGTACTACTCCGCAGCTTTCGATTCCCAAAGTGACAAAAGTGGGTAACTTTATTATCCACTGAAGTGGTGAGTAATTTGAAGACAGTAAAAGATCATATACAGCTCAAAGACTTGGATATATTAGTGTGCGCGTGCATATTAACCGTCGAAAGAACTGTTAAAGCAGCGAGCCTAGTCAATCGAGCTCCGAGGTCTCTACCCGCTTCTTTGAACATGCGGATATGGCTTCGTGGAAGATGCCAACCAGATCAGCCAACCAAGAACCAACCGAACCCACATGAAATGGAGTTGATGGGCTGACGCACAAGGCAGATACATCCCTCCGCTGCGTTAGTCCTGACGTGATGATCATTGTGTAAATCTGATGCGGGATGCATGGTGGTTGCGACATTGAGTCACGTACTGATGTACCAACGTGCACACACACACACACACACACACACACACACACAAACTTAACGAAATATATATTGAGTCACAATCCTGTCTATACTCGTCCAGAATCCTTCGTTCGTTAAGTTTGAGCCTGCCCTCCGTTTTGTCCCAAGATTCGCCACTGTGTGTGTTTGGTAGGCTGCATCCCCAATCAGACGCTGGAATCAAATTTTGTTGGGCCTACATGTCACGTTTAGTTGTTTGTGTTCTCCGTTGGGCCTACATGTCACAAAGATTAATCCCTCAAAAAAAACATGACACAAAAATTAAGGGACCACCTATATGGCACGTGGCACGCTAGGAGGAGCGTTAGCGCGCACCCCTCGCTCCCCCAGCGCGCCCGTTAAGGCCGGCCCATGTTCAAGCGCTCTAAATTTTTTTTTCATTTTTTTCTATTGAAATAATTCACGATTACAAAAAGTTCTTAAATTTTCAAAAAATGTGCATTTGGACAAAAAATAATCAAGAAATCATAATTTTTTTTTGCGAATTAAAAAAAGTTTCTGACTTCAGAAAATGTTCATAAATTCAAAAAATATTCATGATTTCAAAATATGTTCAAAAAATTAAACATATTCATGAATTTAAAAATTTTCAATCAATTTTTTAAAAAAACCATGGTTACAAAAAAAACGATTTCAAAAAACTTCTACGAATTCAAAAACTGTTCACGGGTGAATAGAATGTTCATGATTTTTTTCACTATTTCAAAAAATTGTTCATGAATGTCAAAAATGTTCTAGAATTTGTAAAAACTATTTACATGATTTCAAAAAAATGTTCGTGAATTAAAAAAAGTTCATGATCTTAAAAATTATTCACAATTTTAAAACATGTTCACGAATTCAAAAGATTTTTTCAAATTGAAAAAACAAAGAATAAAAATAGAAAAAGAAAATTAGAAAACAAACAAAAACAGACGGCCTAGCTCTGGATTCGCAGGCCATGCCAAGCTCTTGGAGAAACTCGTAGTGAGCGTGCCCGGCTGGCAGAGCAAAGGGGCGGCGGTTTGTGCTGATGAAGGGACCGCGGCTACGAGTTTCTCCAAGTGCTTGGCATGGCCTGCGAATCCAGAGCCAGGTAAGCTGGCTGCGCGTTTCTGCAAGACCATCGTCATCATTGTGGCCGAACCACGAAGATCTACACTAGCTAGAGTACTTCACAAACTTATGGGCACCATTGCTACGTGGCACATTGCTAGTACATATGTGACCTGAATCTCAGTTTATCTTGCCACACGAATGCTTTGGAACATGATCCTATGAAAGTTTTTTTATCATATCCAACAAAAGGATTATGATACTATTACAGTTAACCAGTTTTTTGTCGTCTAAATTCGTGTGCCTAATGACTTGCTCTGTTACTCGTTGATGCTTGGATTAACTGTCACGTGAATCTGACATGGCCAGTGGCTCATCGATGATGTTCTCTGCCATCTAAATTCGTGTGCCTGATGACTTGCTCTGTTAGTAGTGGTATCTGAATGTAATAGTAGTGCTATCTGAATGCTCCTCCGGCTCCCAGCCCCCGGCGTCATCCGACAAGGAGGAGGCGCCCGCCGCCGGCGGCAGGCCGAGCTTGTCGTCCGAGGCCTCAGCAGGAAGCCGATCTCAGGTTGTGGCGGATATCTCCTCCTCCAGGCACCGCATGACGGAGGCCAGGTCGTCGGCCGCCGTGGCGTCAGTGTCGTCGTCGAGCAAGGACCTTCGGCCTTCGCCTCCGCGGATGAGACCGCTTCAAGGTCGGCCTCCCTGGCCCTCTTGTTGTTGCTGGCATACAAACTCAATACTCCCTCCATTCCCTTATACAAGGCCACAAACTCAAATTACAGGTACCTAGGTAAAATTTAATGACTACTTTGCAAGCCAACTTTTCTTCTTGTTAACTGGGATCATTAATACTCGCATGCATGCAAGGAAGGAATGAGAAGGAAGTAGCATAGTGTCATTATGACTACATGCATGCAAGTATTAAACAAGTTGCTACTACGAGAAAACATCATTAAATTTTGCCTCGGTTACTGTTAGTGGCCTTGTATAGATGCAAAATGTATTTTTCATAGTGGCCTTGTATAAGGGAATGGAGGGAGTAGCAAAGACGAGGAGGAGCTCCCCCGTGGCCGGCAGATGAGCTCTTCTTCTTTTCCTATCCCTTGGGTGGGTGGGTGCTGCGGGTTGAATTCACGAAACAGCAGGGGGTATCTGCAAATGTCCAATGGTTGACTGGCTTGGTCCAGCTGGCGCCACTTGGCTGCGTGTGATTGGCTCAGGACTAAACTTGCACATCTTGGACAAGTTCTAGGACTAAATAGTGCATTTTTACAAGTTGTAGGACTAAACCAACATAGCCTGGACAAGTTCTAGGACCTCTAGTGCTTTTAGCTCCAATAAGATCGAGGCAGCGACAGCTACATCCGCGCCACCCAATCGTGTCTTAGTCGCCACCAACACGTGGATAGACCCCATGACACCTTTTCTCCAACTTTTTTCATTGGACCATGATGTCTCTCTTCTCGAACACCCGCATCTTCTACAAGCACCACAGAGCCACTGACATGTTTGGGGCACTCAATTTTGCTTTGTGGTAGCATCCAAGCCTATCTAGCTGGTGAAGGCAGTGATCTTTGGTGGTCCATGGGCCTTGATATTGTACTTATGCTAAATTTTTATAATACATCCGAGTCTTTTTCACAAAATGGAAAATGGCTAGTGCAGGGAAGCTTTTCAAACCGACGAAGAACGTAATTTTTGACTTTGTTTATCTGCAACTGTACTGCAACGCTCACATATGCCAATGTTCTCGTGAAGCGGCTTTTTTTGAGGAATACAAAAACGAAGATTACAGGATTTAGTTGTCCATTATAATTAGGGCCAAATCAGAAGAAAGCACACCGTAGGGGCACCACTGAAGTATTTTTGATAAAGGACGCTTTATTATCTTAAATGTAACATCAATCGAATACAAAATAATAAAAGTATCACCCGGTCTCTACATAAATAGGATGCACACATCCAAACACCAACAGTCTAACAAATAGAAAGAAAAAGCCCGACAATTCGGCAACAGTAGAGTCCTATATGCCGATACTATCCCTATGTCGACGGGGATGATGGACCGGTCCGAAGATTATGCTGCCACTAATATTGGGTAAAAACCTCTGTAGCCACCTGCTCCAACTATGTACACACAATCTTGAATAGCGGTTGGTACTCCACTCGTTGTAGCGTAGACTGCGTAAGAAGCGAGTGCGTACATCAAAAAACAACCTGCAAAGGAGAAGCAATTTTGCCATTAAAAACAACATCATTTCTACATAGCCAAAGCGACCATAGTAAGGCATACGCTTCCATCCTTATTAGCATTTTGTAACTTTGAAATACCGGCCGATGACCAAGAATATTGGCAACAACTATGGCGGATACAAAGTTGATGCTATTTGGATGACTGACCACGTAGAACGCGCAAACTTACATTGCAAAAAGAGGTGTTTGATTGTCTCATCATGAGTACAAAAACAACACTTCTTACTTCCTGGTTAGTTGCGTCGTGCGAGGTTGTCTTTGGTTAGCACAACCCCCCTAAGAAGATACCGCA
Organism: Aegilops speltoides; assembly: GCA_021437245.1. Classification (NCBI taxonomy): domain Eukaryota; kingdom Viridiplantae; phylum Streptophyta; class Magnoliopsida; order Poales; family Poaceae; genus Aegilops; species Aegilops speltoides. The sequence goes on from CM038142.1 coordinate 37,359,663, forward strand.
TGAAGATTTTAACTTTAAGTGGTATCTTCACTTTCCAATTTTTTTTGTTATTACTCACCGGTACCTCAGAATGCGTTACTGCACGATACATAGAGTCTACTGTAAAAGACCCCGATGTAGTAAGGTTCCGACGAAACACATCCCGGTCTTTGTCAGGTTAATCAAATTCAGACGAGACAAGAGATTATGCCATGACATAAGTGGATGCCAATCAAATCTCGCTTGAATGAAATATTTAGCGGGCATGAGTTGAGCACCTGTGCGATAGTATTATTCTTACCGCGTGCAATATTGTATAAGGCTGGGTATTGTTCTCGGAGACTAGCATTGCCTAGACAAATATCTTACCAAAAATGAATCTCCGACCCATCCTTTATCGCAATAGACCCAAAGCAAAAGATATGTTTCTTTGCCGCCATTAGGCGAGCCCAAAAGTGTGAGTCTCTAGGTTTCCAATATACCCGAGACACCGCCTTTTGACCTATATACTTGTTGCATGGCATGGCTTGCCAAACACCATCATCGGTAAGATGTTTGAACAACCATTTCCTATGTAGGGCCACATTCTTGATCTGCAGGTCATGAATACTAAGACCACCTTGGTCTTTTGGCCTATAAGCCACGCTCCCTCTGGCCAGCCTATATATTTTCTTTTCACCGTTCAGGTAACCTTCGCAATAGGTACTAACTAGTGTCTTCCAAAGAAGCGAAGCACCAACTAGAGCAAGAAAAAAAGGCGACGCCCATGGTATGGCGGAAAAGATATAAGCCCCAAATTTGTGATTGTGAGGCAATTGGATGCAAATAAGATTAATATTACTACTTGACAACAAGCAAACCCAGCCTTAGACATTTATCCAATTAGTTTTTTATCCAAGTACGCAAGGTCTCACATTATCAAATTATTGCACAGAAGATACAACTTGCTCATATCTATAAACTTGGCATCAATCGAAAGAAAGAATGCACATAATCAATTCTCGCCGCAGTAATAGGGCATGAAAAAAGGGACCTATTTGATGCAAGTTGGGGTCAATTATACTAGTACTATATGAAGAACAAATGCAAATACAATGCTTGAGGATTCTTGAATTCGAAAGAAAAAACAAGCGATGGCAATGGTTAAGGAAAGATCCCTCGCAAATATCATAGTTTAGGTTTTTCTAGTGTATTGATAGCTATCCATTCTATTTACTTACACTTACTTAAAATCGTGCACTCTAGAACTCTCAATCAATTTTGGAGGTCTCTATCGTGATATTTAAGATATTAGATAAACATAAAAGCATGCAATTCATCTAAGTGATACTTATTAATATGCAAGGACATATGTTTACCTTAAAACAATTCTTGATCCACAAGAACTCAATTCAATTAGAATGTTTGAATATATTTGGTATCGTGCATTTTGTAAGGCTGATAATTGTACTAAAAAATTGTATTTTATTTTTAGATGCATTATCTAGTTCATTCTCGTGATATAATATTAAAAAACTATGCCAACTAAAACTGAGTTTCGAGAATGGGTTGTGAAGAAGTAAAAAAGTTTACTATAAATAAGCAATAGTCGTTTATTTTAACTTACCATGGGATCAATAGTTTGGAAAACAATTTTTCATATTTTTGTAATATAGTTTTTTTAAAATTACTGAATAAAGTTCAGAAAAAATAGCCTCATATTATTTTATAAGTAAAGATATAGCAAAGGAGTTTGATCATTAGCTAATATCTATTATATAATTAAGACAAAAGTAAAACGAGCCATCACGTTTATCCACATAAGCTTTAAAAATATGATCTGTTGATTTAAATAATAACGATTGAGATTAAAAGATGAAAAAGGTTACGCAGAACATAAACCATGTACAAACAAGACTATGGTTGACACGTTAAAAAAAGGCAATCATATTTTCTTTCAGACGAAAATAAGGCCATCATTGACACGTACAAACTTAACCAAATTCGGCAAGAGACGGACAGCTGATTGGTCTCCGTGATGTCAAAAAAAAATCCTGATTGGCCTCGCACAACAAAGCTAATTGGTCTCCGTGATGTAAAAACAAACCTGATTGGTCTCCAGCAACAGCACGCACGACAAATAACTGATTGGTCTCCGGCAAGAATAGCGTATGATATATAGCTGATCGATTTGCATCTACAATATGCACGTTCAAGCTGAGAACCACACGGATACATATCTATTGCCCCATATTGTCTCCACACAGCACACTGCACATGCGTACACTTCTGAACGCAAGGCCATTACAAGCAGAACAATATAAACAATGATGCTGCCACACGTCCATCATATAAAAGGCATGTGAAGATCACATCCATAGGCGTGGATAATGCTCAGATGGCCGTTGTTCACTGAGAAGAAAACGGCGACATTAGAGCATGCATGAAAGAATGCCCGAAATGCCAGGACGGCCTACGGATTGAAGGCATGACACCAACGCTATCATCTCATGGGGCATGTACTCTATATGTGTGTTAGATGCTTTCATCTCAACATGTCTCGACAAACAATTATTCTTGACTTACAAGAAGTTGAGTGAGTTGACTAAATATTTGAAATGAAAGTTATTGAGGAGAGAAGAACATAAACACAATATTCTATTTTATATAATGTGGTTTTGAAAAGAAAGGAAACAATATATGTACCATACAATTAAAAAATAAATAATCACAAAAGAGATGTAAGGCAAAAAAATGTAGAAAATCTAACTGTCCAAAACCCTTTATGTTAGATATTCTCTCGATGCTCCATATCACTTAGGTTGATCCTCATTTCGAACACATTATTTGTCTTAGATCGATCATAATACAAGTAACCAACCGGAGCATAGAGAGCCATGTAATTATCTTTTCAAACAGAAAAACTGTACAATGGACTAACTGACATTTAAGAAAGTTTTTGAAAGAGCCCATTGCAAGAGAAAACCAACAAAATTTTACTCCCTCCGTTTCTAAATATATGCCCTTTCAGAGATTTCAGTACGGGCTATAAACATTTAGAACTTTTTTTCATATGGCCTGTTGCAACTACCCACGTGTAATTAATCAGGAATAACACTTTAAATACTTTTCCAATCTTATCAATGTCTAATCACTCTCACGCTCAGAAGCTCTAAAAGCCACCATCCAAACTTTCACACTTTAGCCAGAAAGCCTCATCTCTCTCTCTCTCTCTCTCTCTCTCTCTCTCTCTCTCTCTCTCTCTCTCTCTCTCTCTCTCTCTCTCTCTCTCTCTCTCTCTCGAATCGACCAATAGCTGCGCATAGAGATTTTTATCTCTTCTATCATGTATCTCCCTAAAGTGCGGTTGTGGCATGGAAATTGTACTTCATCTATTTCTCGGTGTTCTCACTGGGCATAATTTTTTTTATGCGGGCTTGAGTGGACATGGTTTCGCTTATCCAGGACAGTGCGAATAAGAGGTTGGAGAGTACGCTTGGATAAGAGGAAGGGTCCATAGAAGCATACACGTGTCTCCTCCTCCACCGATGGTCAAGCCCGCTGCATCGCACTCAGTCACCATGATACTTAAATAACAGTTGCAATCCTACACACCGTTTTATATAGTGCGCTATAGCGGCACTATAGTGGTCCTATAGTGTTTAGAGGGGTCATGCATTAAGAGACTTTGGTCCTAATACAGGAAGTTTTTTAGGTTGATACAGCAACGGTGCTATAACGTTTAGAGAGGTGTGCCGTTAAAATGCATAACCCGTTGTTTAAAACTATGATCTTGCATGGAAAGATTGCGGCTAGAGTATGGTGCCACTAGGAGAGAAGCTAATGGGATGAACATAATAGACAAGAGGAGTTGTACTTGGTGTTCATCCATTTTTTGTTGGCCAGTGATGAAATAGAAGATCAATTGCAGCATAACAGAGACAACATCGAAGATGGCGACGGCAGAATAAATCGTGTGATGCTTTTTTCCTTTTTGATTGGCAAGGAGCATGCATTGCTTATGCTGCTTTATAAACTACTGGGACACTCACCCACACCACAATTCCATTACGACATAGTCACATAGACACATTTGTGCATGTCTTAACTTAACACACACCTCATTTGGAGGTCACAAGGAATGCGAGACACACGATTCACCACTAAAGTGGTACAATGAAAGTGCGACAAATCGATGTAAGGTCAATCCAAAAAGTAAAATCAGTGGCAGGCTGCATAACTAATAAGACATTGCTCAATTAAAAGCTGAATCATGATGCTTATTAATGCCGTCAATTATTCATGTCCAAAAATAGCATTCGACCGAGAAATGATACAAATGTTAAAATGTAAAATAATTTTTTAAAATATGTTTAACATACATGCACCTTTTGAGAAACATCAATTCCATAAATGTCCATATAGATGTGCACCACCGAACACTCACACAAGTGATAATGCAATTTAACCCAGTAATTTAAGATAAATTCTAATGATAAACAAAAGAACTTTCATAAAAAATATTCAACTAATTATTATGCCGTTCTCAAGCGGTAGCATTCTTTGTCCAATTTAATGAGAATGTGATAGCAAAATATGTTACATGGATAATCTAGCCGCGCAAATGCGCGGGTCACCCTGCTAGTTTGTTTAATAACGATATTATTGAATGTCGGCATGTTGCTAATAATTATATGTTTGTATTGGCCATCTTTGAAGAAAATATGCCTCAGATGCAATAATAAAATGTTCCTATTTATTTTCATGTTCATAATTGAGTTTATATTTCTGTCCTATAACTATGATGGTCCCTGAATATAAGATTCAGAGGTAAGCTCATTCGCACGTGTGAAAACATAAACACACTAGTCTCACCTCGACTAGCCCATGTATTGCATGATGATCTTGTTTTCCTAGTCATAGGACATACATGCAATCTCCAACATCGGCCTATTTTAGGGCACATAAAACTACTCGGGATAAAATTTAGGGCAGCAAAAAGTATTTTTTAGGCAGCAAAAATGTGCATCTCCATCAGCCCTAAAACAAGGCACTACATTTCCAATAGCAAACCTAAAACAACAACCACATGGCATATTTCGTCTTCACAACTTCCATACATATTGCAGCAAATCAACATCAAATTGATCTAAATTTAATCCACAAAAAATAGTACAAACATGACAACAAATTATTCAATCCACAACATCAAACTGTACACAAATTATAAATCAAACAACACAACAAAGTACATCGCACATGACATGAAACATAGAGATAAAACTATGCATCTTGTTGCCCATTCATGACCACCACTCCCCCATGAGATGTTTTTGAAGATCTCCATGTGTATCAATATATCTAATGTCATGGTACGCCACAAGAAAGCACCAGACTGGGTCTTGCCTTCTACGCAGGCACAATGGTTTTCCTATGAGATCATAGAAGGTGTAATCCAAATCTTTCCCACACTCATTCTCATTGATCATGTTATACATGATCACGCAAGCTATGATGATGTACCAAAGGATCTCTTGATCCCAAAACCTAGTCGGTCCTCGCAGCAAATTGGGATTGCAAAATACCAAAGTCCTCCATATCTTTTCCTAGCGACCACTTGTGCATTATGGAAGTAGAGTTATTTCCTACTGCGGGACTTGAAATTCACTTCAAGAAATCCGCAAGGTAGTAGTCCATATTGTATATGTGCACATTTTCTTGAAACCCATCAGTAATAATTCCCCATTGGCTAGAATTTGAAAGAGAGGTGACTACTGGAGCACATTGATGGCATTGCAGGAAATCCAAAATATGCATCTCCGCCCACAAGGGGGGGGGGGGGCAGAGGATCCTCTTCCTGCTCCTCCTCAATGATACGTCTCCAACGTATCTATAATTTTTGATTGTTCCATGCTATTATATTACCTCTTTTGGATGTTTATGGGCTTTATTTTACACATTTATATCATTTTTGGGACTAGCCTACTAACCGGAGGCCCAGCCCATATTGCTGTTTTTTTTGCCTATTTCAGTATTTCGAAGAAAAGGAATATCAAACGGAGTCCAAACGGAATGAAACCTTCGGGAGCGTGATTTTTGGAACGAACGTGATCCAGAGGACTTGGAGTGCAAGTCAAGAAGCAGCCGAGGCTCCCACGAGATAGGAGGGTGCGCTTCCTATGGGCGCGCCTGTCTCGTGGGCCCCTCGGGCCGCCACCGACGCATTTCTTCCTCCTATATAAGCTTCACGCACTCGAAAACATCCAGGGAGCAGACAAAACACAATTTCCACCACCATAACCTTCTGTATCCGCGAGATCTCATCTTGGAGCCTTCACCGGTACTCTGCCGGAGGGGGAATCGACCATGGAGGGCTTCTAGATCAACATCCTTGCCCCTCCGATGAGTTGTGAGTAGTTTACCACGGACCTACGGGTCCATAGTTATTAGCTAGATGGCTTCTTCTCTCTTTTTGGATCTCAATATAATGTTCTCCCCCTCTCTTGTGGAGATCTATTCGATGTAAACTCTTTTTGCGGTGTGTTTGTCGAGATCCGATGAATTGTGGGTTTATGATCAAGCTTCATGGATCACCGTTCTATATAGTTAGGCGCAGCATCGCGTTTAACCACCTATCCCTATTCCCTTTTTATCTATGAGAAATATTTGAATCTCCTCTGAATTCTTTTATGTATGATTGAGTTATCTTTGCAAGTCTCTTCGAATTATCAGTTTGGTTTGGCCTACTAGATTGATCTTTCTTGCCATGGGAGGAGTGCTTAGCTTTGGGTTCAATCTTGCGGTGTCCTTACCCAGTGACAGAAAGGGTTGCAAGGCACGTATTGTATTGTTGCCATTGTTGGGGAACGTTGTAGAAAATAAAAAATTTCTACGCTTCACCAAGATCAATCTATGGAGTCATCTAGCAACGAGAGAGAGGAGTGCATCTACATACCCTTGTACATCACGCGCGGAAGCGTTCAAGAGAACGGGGTTGAGGGAGTCGTACTCGTCGTGATCTAAATCACCGAAGATCCTAGTGCCGAACGGACGGCACCTCCGCATTCAACACACGTACGGTTGGGGAAGACGTCTCCTCCTTCTTGATCCAGCAAGGGGGAGGAGAGGTTGATGGAGATCCAGCAGCACGACGGCGTGGTGGTGGAAGTAGCGGCGATCTCGGCAGGGCTTCGCCAAGCTTAGCGAGAGGGAGAGGTGTTACGGAGGGAGAGGGAGGCGCCAGGAGCAGGGGTGCGGAGCCCTATCTCCCCCCTCTTTATATAGGGGCCCTGGGGGGCGCCGGCCCCCTAGAGATCCCATCTCAAGGGGGGTGGCAAAGGGGGGAACTTGCCCCCAAGCCAAGTGGGGCGCCCCCCACCCCTAGGGTTTCCAACCCTAGACGCAGGGGGAGGCCCAAGGGGGGCGCACCAGCCCACCAGGGGCTGGTTCCCCTCCCACTTCAGCACATGGGGCCCTCCGGGATAGGTGGCCCCACCCGGTGGACCCCCGGGACCCTTCCGGTGGTCCCGGTACAATACCGGTGACCCCCAAAACTTTCCCGGTGGCCGAAACTGGACTTCCTATATACAATTCTTCACCTCCGGACCATTCTGGAACTCCTCGTGACGTTCGGGATCTCATCCGAGACTCCGAACAACTTTCGGGTTACCGCATACTAATATCTCTACAATCTTAGCGTCACCGAACCTTAAGTGTGTAGACCCTATGGGTTCGGGAGACATGCAGACATGACCGAGACGACTCTCTAGTCAATAACCAACAGCGGGATCTGGATACCCATGTTGGCTCCCACATGCTCCTCGATGATCTCATCGGATGAACCATGATGTCGAGGATTCAAGTAATCCCGTATACAATTCCCTTTGTCAATCCGCACGTTACTTGCCCGAGATTCGATCATCGGTATCCCAATACCTCGTTCAATCTCGTTACCGGCAAGTCACTTTACTCGTACCGTAATGCATGATACCGTGACCAAACACTTGGTCACATTGAGCTCATTATGATGATGCATTACCGAGTGGGCCCAGAGATACCTCTCCGTCATACGGAGTGACAAATCCCAGTCTCGATCTGTGTCAACCCAACAGATACTTTCGGGGATACCTGTAGTATACCTTTATAGTCACCCAGTTACGTTGTGACGTTTGGTACACCAAAAGCACTCCTACGGCATCCGGGAGTTACACGATCTCATGGTCTAAGGAAATGATACTTGACATTGGAAAAGCTCTAGCAAACGAACTACACGATCTTGTGCTACGCTTAGGATTGGGTCTTGTCCATCACATCATTCTCCTAATGATGTGATCCCGTTATCAATGACATCCAATGTCCATAGTCAGGAAACCATGACTATCTATTGATCAACGAGCTAGTCAACTAGAGCTCACTAGGGACATGTTATGGTCTATGTATTCACACATGTATTATGATTTCCGGATAATACAATTATAGCATGAATTATAGACAATTATCATGAACAAGGAAATATAATAATAATAATCATTTTATTATTGCCTCTAGGGCATATTTCCAACAGTCTCCCACTTTCACTAGAGTCAATAATCTAGTTACATTGTGATGAATCGAACACCCATAGAGTTTTGGTGTTGATCATGTTTTGCTCGCGGAAGAGGTTTAGTCAACGGATCCGCGACATTCAGATCCGTATGCACTTTGCAAATATCTATGTCTCCATCTTGAACATTTTCACGAATGGAGTTGAAGCGACGCTTGATGTGCCTGGTCTTCTTGTGAAACCTGGGCTCCTTGGCAAGGGCAATAGCTCCAGTGTTGTCACAGAAGAGAGTGATTGGCACCGACGCATTGGGTATGACTCCTAGGTCGGTGATGAACTCCTTCATCCAGATTGCTTCATGCGCTGCCTCCGAGGCTGCCATGTACTCCGCTTCACATGTAGATCCCGCCACGACGCTTTTCTTGCAACTGCACCAGCTTACTGCCCCTCCATTCAAAATATACACGTATCCGGTTTGTGACTTAGAGTCATCCAGATCTGTGTCGAAGCTAGCGTCGACGTAACCCTTTACGACGAGCTCTTCGTCACCTCCATAAACGAGAAACATATCCTTATTCCTTTTCAGGTACTTTAGGATATTCTTGACCGCTGTCCAGTGTTCCATGACGGGATTACTTTGGTACCTTCCTACCAAACTTACGGCAATGTTTACATCAGGTTTGGTACACAGCATGGCATACATGATAGACCCTATGGCCGAGGCATAGGGGACGACACTCATCTTTTTTCTATCTTCTGCCGTGGTCGGACATTGAGCCGAGCTCAATTTCACACCTTGCAACACAGGCAAGAACCCTTCTTGGACTGATCCATATTGAACTTCTTCAATATCTTATCAAGGTATGTGCTTTGTGAAAGACCTATGAGGCGTCTCGATCTATCTCTATAGATCTTGATGCCTAATATGTAAGCAGCTTCTCCAAGGTCCTTCATTGAAAAACACTTATTCAAGTAGGCCTTAATGTTGTCCAAAAGTTCTATATCATTTCCCATCAAAAGTATGTCATCCACATATAATATGAGAAATGCTACAGAGCTCCCACTCACTTTCTTGTAAACACAGGCTTCTCCATAAGTCTGCATAAACCCAAACGCTTTGATCATTTCATTAAAGCGAATGTTCCAACTCTGAGATGCTTGCACCAGCCCATAGATGGAGCGCTGGAGCTTGCATACCTTGTTAGCATTCTTAGGATCGACAAAACCCTCCGGCTACATCATATACAGTTCTTCCTTAAGATGGCTGTTAAGGAATGCCGTTTTGATGTCCATTTGCCATATTTCATAATCATAGTATGCGGCAATTGCTAACATGATTCGGACGGACTCCAGCTTCGCTACGGGAGAGAAAGTCTCATCATAGTCAACCCCTTGAACTTGTTGATAACCCTTAGCGACAAGTCGAGCTTTATAGATGGTAACATTACCATCCGCGTCCGTCTTCTTCTTAAAGATCCATTTGTTTTCTATCGCTCACTGATCATCGGGCAAGTCTGTCAAAGTCCACACTTTGTTTTCATACATGGATCCTATCTCAGATTGCATGGCTTCAAGCCATTTGTTGGAATCTGGGCCCACCATTGCTTCTTCATAGTTCGGAGGTTCACAGTTGTCTAACAACATGATTTCCAGGACAGGGTTGCCATACCACTCTGGTGTGGAACGTGTCCTCGTGGACCTACGAAGTTTATTAGTAACTTGATCCAAAGTACCTTGATCATCATCATTAATTTCCTCTCTAGTCGGTGCAGGCACCACAGGAACATCTTCCTGAGCTGCGCTACTTTCCGGTTCAAGAGGCATTACTTCATCGAGTTCTACTTTCCTCCCACTTACTTCTTTCGAGAGAAACTCTTTCTCCAGAAAGGACCCGTTCTTGGCAACAAAGATCTTGCCTTCGGATCTGAGGTAGAAGGTATACCCAATGGTTTCCTTAGGGTATCCTATGAAGACGCATTTTTCCGACTTGGGTTCGAGCTTTTCAGGTTGAAGTTTCTTGACATAAGCATCGCATCCCCAAACTTTTAGAAACGACATCTTAGGTTTCTTCCCAAACCATAATTCATACGGTGTCGTCTCAACGGATTTAGAAGGTGCCCTATTTAAAGTGAATGTAGTTGTCTCTAGAGTGTATCCCCAAAATGATAGCGGTAAATCGGTGAGTGACATCATAGATCGCACCATATCCAATAGAGTGCGATTACGACGTTCGGACACACCGTTATGCTGAGGTGTTCCAGGAGGCATGAGTTGTGAAATGATTCCACATTTCCTTAAGTGCATACCAAATTCGTGACTTAAATATTCTCCCCCATGATCTGATCGTAAGAATTTTATCTTTCGGTCACGTTGATTCTCTACCTCATTCTGAAATTCCTTGAACTTTTCAAAGGTCTCAGACTTGTGTTTCATCAAGTAGACATACACATATCTACTCAAGTCGTCAATGATAGTGAGAACATAACGATAGCCTCCACGAGCCTCAACGCTCATTGGACCGCACACATCAGTATGTATGATTTCCAATAAGTTGGTTGCTCGCTCCATTGATCCAGAGAACGGAGTCTTGGTCATTTTACCCAAGAGGCATGGTTTGCATGTGTCAAATGATTCGTAATCAAGGGACTCCAAAAGTCCATCATCATGGAGCATCTTCATGCGTTTGACACCAATGTGACCAAGGCGGCAGTGCCACAAGTATGTGGGACTATCGTTATCAACTTTACATCTTTTGGTATTCACACTATGAATATGTGTAACATCATGTTCGAGATTCATCAAGAATAAACCATTGACCAGCGGGGCATGACCATAAAACATATCTCTCATATAAATAGAAAAACCATTATTCTTGGATTTAAATGAGTAGCCATCTCGTATTAAACGAGATCCAGATACAATGTTCATGCTCAAAGCTGGCACTAAATAACAATTATTGAGGTTCAAAACTAATCCCGTAGGTAAATGTAGAGGTAGCGTGCCGACGGGGATCACATCGACCTTGGAACCATTCCCGACGCGCATCGTCACCTCGTCCTTCGCCAGTCTCCGCTTATTCCGCAGCTCCTGTTTTGAGTTAAAAATATGAGCAACCGCACCGGTATCAAATACCCAGCAGCTACTACGAGTACTGGTAAGGTACACATCAATTACATGTATATCACATATACCTTTAGTGTTGCCGGCCTCTTGTCCGCTAAGTATTTTGGGCAGTTCCACTTCCAGTGTCCCTTTCCCTTGCAATAAAAGCACTCAATCTCAGGTTTGGGTCCATTCTTTGGCTTCTTCACGGCAACTGGCTTACCGGGCGCGGCAACTCCCTTGTCGTCCTTCTTGAAGTTCTTCTTACCCTTGCCTTTCTTGAAACTAGTGGTTTTATTGACCATCAACACTTGATGTTCCTTTTTGATTTCTACCTCCGCTGATTTCAGCATTAAAAATACTTCAAGAATAGTTTTCACCATCCCCTGCATATTGTAGTCCATCACAAAGCTCTTGTAGCTAGGTGGGAGCGACTGAAGGATTCTGTCAATGACCGCCTCGTCCGGAGGTTAATGTCCAATCGGACAAGCGGTTGTGCAACCTGCACATTTTGAGTATGTGCTCACTTGACAGTAACTATTTTCCTCCATCTTACAACTGTAGAACTTGTCGGAGACTTCATATCTCTCGACCCGGGCATGAGCTTGGAAAACCATTTTCAGCTCTTCGTACATCTCACATGCTCCATGTTGCTCAAAACGCTTTTGGAGCCCCGGTTCTAAGCTGTAAAGCATGCCGCACTGAACGAGGGAGCAATCATCAAGACGTGATCGCCAAGCGCTCATAACGCCTTGGTTCTCTCGATGGGTGCTTCACCTAGCGATCGTTCTAGGACATATGCTTTCTTGGCAGCTATGAGGATGATCTCGTGTTCGGACTCTGTCCGTATAGTTGTTGCCATCATCTTTCAGCTTGGTTTTCTCTAGGAACGCGTTGAAGTTGAGGTTGACATGAGCGTTGGCCATTTGATCTACAAGACATTTTGCAAAGGTTTTTAGACTAAGTTCATGATAATTAAGTTCATCGAATCAAATTATTTAATGAACTCCCACTTAGATTAGACATCCCTCTAGTCATCTAAGTGATACATGATCCGACTCAACTAGACCGTGTCCGATCATCACGTGAGACGGACTAGTCATTATCGGTGAACATCTCCATGTTGATCGTATCTTCCATACGACTCATGTTCGACCTTTCGGTCTCTTGTGTTTTGAGGCCATGTCTGTACATGCTAGGCTCGTCAAGTCAACCTAAGTGTTTTGCATGTGTAAATCTGTCTTACACCCACTGTATGTGGATGTTGGAATCTATCACACCCGATCATCACGTGGTGCTTCGAAACAACGAACTTTCGCAACGGCGCACTGTTAGGGGGAACACTTTCTTGAAATTATTGTGAGGGATCATCTTATTTACTACCGTCGTTCTAAGCAAATAAGATGCAAAAACATGATAAACATCACATGCAATCAAATAGTGACATGATATGGCCAATATCATATTGCTCCTTTGATCTCCATCTTCGGGGCGCCATGATCATCTTCGTCACCGGCATGACACCATGATCTCCATCATCATGATCTCCATCATCATGTCTCCATGAAGTTGTTCGCCAACTATTACTTCTACTACTATGGCTAACGGTTTACCAATAAAGTAAAGTAATTACATGGTGTTTATTCATTGACACGCAGGTCATACAATAATTAAGACAACTCCTATGGCTCCTGCCGGTTGTCATACTCATCGACATGCAAGTTGTGATTCCTATTACAAGAACATGATCAATCTCATACATCACATATATATGATTCATCACAACCCTTTTTGGCCATATCACATCACAAGGCATATGCTGCAAAAACAAGTTAGACATCCTCTAATTGTTGTTGCATGTTTTTACGTGGCTGCAGTAGGGTTCTAGCAAGAACGTTTCATACCTACGTAAAACCACAACGTGATATGCCAATTTCTATTTACTCTTTATAAGGACCCTTTTCATCGAATCCGATTCGACTAAAGTGGGAGAGACAGACACCCGCTAGCCACCTTATGCAACTAGTACATGTCAGTCAGTGGAACCTATCTCACGTAAGCGTACGTGTAAGGTCGGTCCGGGACGCTTCATCCCACGATGCCGCCGAAACAAGATAAGACTAGTAGTGGCAAGAAAATTGACAACATCTACGCCCACAACAAAATTGTGTTCTACTCGTGCATAGAAACTACACATAGACCTAGCTCTGCTACCACTGTTGGGGAACGTTGCAGAAAATAAAAATTTTCTACGCTTCACCAAGATCAATCTATGGAGTCATCTAGCAACAAGAGAGAGGAGTGCATCTACATACCCTTGTAGATCACGCACAGAAGCGTTCAAGAGAACGGGGTTGAGGGAGTCATACTCGTCGTGATCCAAATCACCGAAGATCCTAGTGCCGAACGGACGGCACCTCCGCGTTCAACACACGTACGGTTGAGGAAGACGCCTCCTCCTTCTTGATCCAGCAAGGGGGAGGGGGAGGTTGATGGAGATCCAGCAGCACGATGGCGTGGTGGTGGAAGTGGCGGCGATCTTGGCAGGGCTTCGCCAAGCTCAGGGAGAGGGAGAGGTGTTACGGAGGGAGAGGGAGGCGCCAGGAGCATTGGTGCGCAGCCCTCTCTCCCCCCTCTTTATATAGGGGCCCTGGGGGGCGCCGGCCCCCTAGAGATCCCATCTCAAGGGTGGGGGGCGGCGGCCAAGGGGGGAACTTGCCCCCCAAGCCAAGTGGGGCGCCCCCCATGTTGGGGAACGTAGTAATTTCAAAAAAATTCCTACGTACACGCAAGATCATGGTGATGGCATAGCAACGAGAGGGGAGAGTGTTGTCCACGTACCCTCGTAGACCGTAAGCGGAAGCGTTATGACAACACAGTTGATGTAGTCGTCCGTCTTCACGATCCGACCGATCCAAGTACCAAACGTACGGCACCTCCGAGTTCAGCACACGTTCAGCTCGATGACGATCCCCGGACTCCGATCCAGCAAAGTGTCGGGGATGAGTTCCGTCAGCACGACGGTGTGGTGACGATGATGATGCTCTACCGGTGCAGGGCTTCGCCTAAACTCCGCGACGATATGACCGAGGTGGAATATGGTCGAGGGGGGCACCGCACACGGCTAAGGAACAATCCGTAGATCAACTTGTGTGTCTCTAGGGTGCCCCCTGCCCCCATATATAAAGGAGCAAGGGGGGGTGCGGCCGGCCCTAGGAGGAGGCGCGCCGGAGGAGTCCTACTCCCACCGGGAGTAGGACTCCCCCCTTCCCTAGTTGGACTAGGACTTGGGGGGAAGGAGGAGAGGGGGGAAAGGAAAGGGGGGCGCCGCCCCCTCCTTGTCCTATTCGGACTTGGGGGGGGGGGAGGGGCACGCGGCTGCCCCTTGGCCCCTTCTCCTCTTCCTCCACTAGGCCCACTAAGGCCCATTAGGTCACCGGGGGGTTCCGGTAACTTCCCGGTACTCCGGTAAAATGCCGATTCAACCCGGAACACTTCCGATGTCCAAACATAGGCTTCTAATATATCAATCTTTATGTCTCGACCATTTCGAGACTCTTCGTCATGTCCGTGATCACATCCGGGACTCCGAACAAACTTCGGTACATCAAAACTTATAAACTCATAATAAAACTGTCATCGTAACGTTAAGCGTGCGGACCCTACGGGTTCGAGAACTATGTAGACATGACCTAGAACTATTCTCGGTCAATAACCAATAGCGGAACCTGGATGCCCATATTGGCTCCTACATATTCTACGAAGATCTTTATTGGTCAAACCGCATAACAACATACATTGTTCCCTTTGTCATCGGTATGTTACTTGCCCGAGATTCGATCGTCGGTATCCAATACCTAGTTCAATCTCGTTACCCGCAAGTCTCTTTACTCGTTACGTAATGCATCATTCTGTAACTAACTCATTAGCTACATTACTTGCAAGGCTTATAGTGATGTGCATTACCGAGAGGGCCCAGAGATACCTCTCCAACAATCGGAGTGACAAAACCTAATCTCGAAATACGCCAACCCAACATGTACCTTTGGAGACACCTGTTGTACTCCTTTATAATCACCCAGTTACGTTGTGACGTTTGGTAGCACCCAAAGTGTTCCTCCGGTAAACGGGAGTTGCATAATCTCATAGTTAGAGGAACATGTATAAGTCATGAAGAAAGCAATAGCAATATACTAAACGATCAAGTGCTAGGCTAACGGAATGGGTCATGTCAATCACATCATTCTCCTAATGATGTGGTCCCATTAATCAAATGACAACACATGCCTATGGTTAGGAAACATAACCATCTTTGATTAATGAGCTAGTCAAGTAGAGGCATACTAGTGACGTTATGTTTGTCTATGTATTCACACATGTATCATGTTTCCGGTTAATACAATTCTAGCATGAATAATAAACATTTATCACGATATGAGAAATAAATAATAACTTTATTATTGACTCTAGGGCATATTTCCTTCAGTCTCCCACTTGCACTAGAGTCAATAATCTAGATTACACAGTAATGATTCTAACACCCATGGAGTCTTGGTGCTGATCATGTTTTGCTCGTGAGAGAGGCTTAGTCAATGGGTCTGCAACATTCAGATCCGTATGTATCTTGCAAATTTCTATGTCTCCCACCTGGACTTGGTCCCGGATGGAATTGAAGCATCTCTTGATATGCTTGGTCCTCTTGTGAAATCTGGATTCCTTTGCCAAGGCAATTGCACCAGTATTGTCATAGAAGATCTTCATTGGTCCCGATGCACTAGGTATGACACCTAGATCGGAAATGAACTCCTTCATCCAGACTCCTTCATTTGCTGCTTCCGAAGCAGCTATGTACTCCGCTACACATGTAGATCCCGCCACGACGCTTTGTTTAGAACTGCACCAACTTACAGCTCCACCGTTTAATAAAAACACGTATCCGGTTTGCGATTTAGAATCGTCCGGATCAGTGTCAAAGCTTGCATCGACGTAACCTTTTATGACTAGCTCTTTGTCACCTCCATATACGAGAAACATATCCTTAGTCCTTTTTAGGTATTTCAGGATGTTCTTGACCGCTGTCCAGTGATCCACTCCTAGATTACTTTGGTACCTTCCTGCCAAGCTTATTGCTAAGCACACGTCAGGTCTGGTACACAACATTGCATACATGATAGAGCCTTTGGCTGAAGCATAGGGAACATCTTTCATTTTCTCTCTATCTTCTGTTGTGGTCGGGCATTGAGTCTGACTCAATTTCACACCTTGTAGCACGGGCAAGAACCCTTTCTTTGCCTGATCCATTTTGAACTTTTTCAAAACTTTATCAAGGTATGTGCTTTGCGAAAGTCCAATTAAGCGTCTTGATCTATCTCTATAAATCTTGATGCCCACTATATAAGCAGCTTCACTGAGGTCTTTCATTGAAAAACTTTTATTCAAGTATCCCTTTATGCTATCCAGAAATTCTATATCATTTCCAATTAATAATATGTCATCTACATATAATATCGAAAATGCTCTGAGCTCCCACTCACTTTCTTGTAAATACAAAGCTTCTCCAAAAGTCTCAGATAAAACCATATGCTTTGATCACACTATCAAAGCGTTTATTCCAACTCCGAGATGCTTGCACCAGTCCATAAATGGATCCTGGAGCTTGCACACTTTGTTAGCACCTTTTGGATCAACAAAACCTTCTGGTTGCATCATATACAACTCTTCTTCTAGAAATCCATTCAAGAATGCAGTTTTGACATCCATTTGCCAAATTTCATAATCATAAAATGCGGCAATTGCTAACATGATTCGGACATACTTAAGCATCGCTATGGGTGAGAAAGTCTCATCGTAGTCAACCCCTTGAACTTGTCGAAAACCTTTCGCAACAAGTCGAGCTTTATAGACAGTTACATTACCATCAGTGTCAGTCTTCTTCTTAAAGATCCATTTATTCTCAATGGCTTGCCGATCATCGGGCAAGTCAACCAAAGTCCATACTTTGTTCTCATACATGGATCCCATCTCAGATTTCATGGCCTCTAGCCATTTTGCGGAATCTGGGCTCATCATCGCTTCCTCATAGTTCGTAGGTTCATCATGGTCAAGTAACATGACTTCCAGAATAGGATTACTGTACCACTCTAGTGCGGATCTTACTTTGGCAGACCTACGAGGTTCAGTAGAAACTTGATCTGAAGTTTCATGATCAATATCATAAGCTTCCTCACTAATTGGTGTAGTTGTCACAGGAACCGGTTCTTGTGATGAACTACTTTCCAATAAGGGAGCAGGTACAGTTACCTCATCAAGTTCTACTTTCCTCCCACTCACTTCTTTCGAGAGAAACTCCTTCGCTAGAAAGGATCCGAATTTAGCAATGAAAATCTTGCCCTCAGATCTGTGATAGAAGGTGTACCCTACAGTTTCCTTTGGGTATCCTATGAAGACACATTTCACCGATTTGGGTTCGAGCTTATCTGGTTGAAGTTTCTTCACATAAGCATCGCAGCCCCAAATTTAAGAAATGACAACTTTGGTTTCTTGCCAAACCACAGTTCATGAGGTGTCGTCTCAACGGATTTTGATGGTGCCCTATTTAACGTGAATGCGGCCGTCTCTAAAGCATAACCCCAAAACGATAGCGGTAAATCAGTAAGAGACATCATAGATCGCGCCATATCTAGTAAAGTACGATTACGACGTTCGGACACACCATTTCGTTGTGGTGTTCCGGGTGGCGTGAGTTGCGAAACTATTCCGCATTGTTTCAAGTGTAGACCAAACTCGTAACTCAAATATTCTCCTCCATGATCAGATCGTAGAAATTTTATTTTCTTGTTATGATGATTTTCCACTTCACTCTGAAATTCTTTGAACTTTTCAAATGTTTCAGACTTGTGTTTCATTAAGTAGATATACCCATATTTGCTCAAATCATCTGTGAAGGTGAGAAAATAACGATACCCGTCGCGAGCCTCAACATTCATTGGACCACAAACATCAGTATGTATGATTTCCAACAAATCAGTTGATCGCTCCATAGTTCCGGAGAACGGCGTTTTAGTCATCTTGCCCATGAGGCACGGTTCGCAAGTACCAAGTGATTCATAATCAAGTGATTCCAAAAGCACATCAGTATGTAGTTTCTTCATGCGCTTTACACCGATATGACCTAAACGGCAGTGCCACAAATAAGTTGCACTATCATTATCAACTCTGCATCTTTTGGTTTCAACACTATGAATATGTGTATCACTACTTTCGAGATTCAATAAAAATAGACCACTCTTTAAGGGTGCATGACCATAAAAGATATTATTCATATAAATAGAACAACCATTATTCTCTGACTTAAATGAATAACCGTTTCGCATCAAACAAGATCCAGATATAATGTTCATGCTCAACGCTGGCACCAAATAACAATTATATAGGTCTAAAACTAATCCCGATGGTAGATGTAGAGGTAGCGTGCCGACTGCGATCACATCGACTTTGGAACCATTTCCCACGCGCATCGTCACCTCGTCCTTAGCCAATCTTCGCTTAATCCGTAGTCCCTGTTTCGAGTTGCAAATATTAGCAATAGAACCAGTATCAAATACCCAGGTGCTACTGCAAGCATTAGTAAGGTACACATCAATAAGATGTATATCACACATACCTTTGTTTACTTTTCCATCCGTCTTATCCGCCAAATACTTGGGGCAGTTCCGCTTCCAGTGTCCAGTCTGCTTGCAGTAGAAGCACTCAATTTCAGGCTTAGGTCCAGACTTGGGTTTCTTCTCTTGAGCAGCAACTTGTTTGCTGTTCTTCTTGAAGTTCCCCTTCTTCTTCCCTTTGCCCTTTTTCTTAAAACTGGTGGTCTTGTTAACCATCAACACTTGATGCTCCTTCTTGATTTCTACCTCCACGGCTTTTAGCATTGCAAAGAGCTCGGGAATAGTCTTGTCCATCCCTTGCATATTATAGTTCATCACAAAGCTCTTGTAGCTTGGTGGCAGTGATTGAAGAATTACATCAATGACACTATCATCGTGAAGATTAACTCCCGCTTGAATCAAGTGATTATTATACCCGCACATTTTGAGTATGTGTTCACCGATGTAATTATTCTCCTCCATCTTGCAGCTATAGAACTTATTGGAGACTTCATATCTCTCAATCCGGGCATTTGCTTGAAATATTAACTTCAACTCCTGGAACATCTCATATGCTCCATGACGTTCAAAACGTCGTTGAAGACCCGGTTCTAAGCCGTAAAGCATGGCACATGAACTATCGAGTAGTCATCAGCTTTGCTCGCGGACATTCTTAACGTCGTCGGTTGCATCAGCAGCAGGCCTGGCACCCAGCGGTGCTTCGGGGCGCAATTCTTCTATGCAGCAATGAGGATAATCCTCGAGTTCTGGACCCGATCCGTGTAATTGCTTCCATCATCTTTCAACTTTGCTTTCTCAAGGAACGCATTAAAATTCAACGGAACAACAGCACGAGCCATCTATCTACAACAAACAAAGACAAGCAAAATACTATCAGGTACTAAGTTCATAATAAATTTAAGTTCAATTAATCATATTACTTAAGAACTCCCACTTAGATAGACATCCCTCCAATCCTCTAAGTGATTACGTGATCCATATCAACTACACCATGTCCGATCGTCACGTGAGATGGAGTAGTTTCAATGGTGAACATCAATATGTTGATCATATCTACTATATGATTCACGCTCGACCTTTCGGTCTCCGTGTTCCGAGGCCATATCTGTTATATGCTAGGCTCGTCAAGTTTAATCTGAGTATTCCGTGTGTGCAACTGTTTTGCACCCATCGTATTTGAACGTAGAGCCTATCACACCCAATCATCACGTGGTGTCTCAGCACGAAGAACTTTTGCAACGGTGCATACTCATGGAGAACACTTCTTGATAATTTTAGTGAGAGATCATCTTAAAATGCTACCATCAATCAAAGAAAGATAAGATGCATAAAGGATAAACATCACATGCAATCAATATAAGTGATATGATATGGCCACCATCATCTTGTGCTTGTGATCTCCATCTTCGAAGCACCGTCGTGATCACCATCATCACCGGCACCTTGATCTCCATCGTAGCTTCGTTGTCGTTACGCCACCTATTGCTTCTACGACTATCGCTACCGCTTAGTGATAAAGTAAAGCAATTACAGGGCGTTTGCATTTCATACAATAAAGCGACAACCATATGGCTCCTGCCGATTGTCGATAACCGGTTACAAAACATGATCATCTCATACAATAAAATATAGCATCACGTCTTGACCATATCACATCACAACATGCCCTGCAAAAACAAGTTAGACGTCCTCTACTTTGTTGTTGCAAATTTTACGTGGCTGCTACGGGCTTAGCAAGAACCTTTCTTACCTACGCATCAAAACCACAACGATAGTTCGTCAAGTTAGTGCTGTTTTAACCTTCGTAAGGACCGGGCGTAGCCACACTCGATTCAGCTAAAGTGAGAGAGACAGACACCCGCCAGCCACCTTTAAGAACGAGTGCTCGTAACGGTGAAACCAGTCTCGCGTAAGCGTACGCGTAATGTCGGTCCGGGCCGCTTCATCTCACAATACCGCCGAACCAAAGTATGACATGCTGGTAAGCAGTATGACTTGTATCGCCCACAACTCACTTGTGTTCTACTTGTGCATATGACATCTACGCATAAAACCTGGCTCGGATACCACTGTTGGGGAACGTAGTAATTTCAAAAAAATTCCTACGTACACGCAAGATCATGGTGATGGCATAGCAACGAGAGGGGAGAGTGTTGTCCACGTACCCTCGTAGACCGTAAGCGGAAGCGTTATGACAACGCGGTTGATGTAGTCGTACATCTTCATGATCCGACCGATCCAAGTACCGAACCTACAGCACCTCCGAGTTCAGCACACGTTCAGCTCCATGACGATCCCCGGACTCCGATCCAGCAAAGTGTCGGGGATGAGTTCCGTCAGCACGACGGCGTGGTGACGATGATGATTGAGGGAGTCCTGGACTAGGGGGTGTCCGGACTGCCGGACTATCGATATCCGCCGGACTCCCATACTACGAAGATAGAAGATTGAAGACTCCGGCTCGTGTCCGGAAGGTACTTTCCTTGGCGTGGAAGGCAAGCTTGGCAATACGGATATGTAGATCTCCTACCATTGTAATCGACTCTGTGTAACCCTAGCCTCTCCGGTGTCTATATAAACCGGAGGGCCTTAGTCCGTAGGACGAATATTACATCTCAACAATCATACCATAGGCTAGCTTCTAGGGTTTAGCCTCCTTGATCTCGTGGTAGATCTACTCTTGTACTACCCATATCATCAATATTAATCAAGCAAGACGTAGGGTTTTACCTCCATCGAGAGGGCCCAAACCTGGGTAAAAACATTGTGTCCCTCGTCTCTTGTTACCATCCGCCTAGACGCACGATTCGGGACCCCTACCGAGATCCGCCGGTTTTGACACCGACATTGGTGCTTTCATTGAGAGTTCCTCTGTGTCGTCGCCGATAGAGCGGATGCCTTTACCCGTCTTCAAAGACGGTGTTTTCGCCAGAGGGGCCTTGGCCGCCAGCCAGACAATCCGGCTTGGTGGCTTTCTTATGACCGCCTGTCCGGCCGCCGCTTGACTTCTCAAGTCGTCGGAAGCAATCTTCGCGTCAGCCCTAAAGCTGCCGAACAGTTAGATCCAATTGAGCTCTCGTCTGTTAATGAACTCTTGAATCGCATCGCCGCCCTGGGAGTTGCTACGGACTACAATCAGATCGGGCTTAAAACCGATCTGAGAGGGATTAACTCTCCCCAGGCTACCCACCACGTCGAAGTGGTAGAGGAACAACTCGGCAATCCTTTGCGAGTGTTGAAAACAATCAGTCCGCATTCCCGAACCCTCCATGCGGATTCCCGCGGAGGGGCGGACTCGATCGAGCATTGAACCTAAAATCATGCGTCGCTCCGGACTCATTGGATGTCTCCGGCAAATCAAGCTCCGAATTGGAAGCCCTCGGCCTTTGAGCCCAAAGATGGGCAGGATCCGGATTTTGTTCCACCCACCCGCCCGGACATATCGACCTATCTCTAATTCGCAAGAGCCTTCAAAAACAGTACATCATTCTTGGGCGATTCCTCCCGGTTATGGACAGGATAAAGGACTGCCGAGAGGAAAACGCATAATTCGATCTTCGCAATAACTGCACGGACAAGGAATACTGAACGCCATTGATCGTTGCAAGATTACGCGCTTTACCGATCTGGCGTCCATAGTGCGAAAATCTCACGCAATGGAGAGTTTCGGAAAACTGAAAATCAATTTTGGGATAATCCGCCCCAAACCCAGTCCGCGGGAAAAGGGCGCCACAATCAGGCCCCGATGCAAAAACAAAAAGCAAAAACCCAGCAAGGAAGCGGAACCGTCTTTGGAGGATGGCTCGATGGACCTGTAAACTTCATAGTCACGAGGAGCTTTCCCAACACATAGCCTTCGAGCATGTTGGATATTACGGCAGGTGGCCAAAAGTGGCGAAGAGCTTCTAGCTCGAAAACCACTCCAACAATACCAGCCGGTATCAACAGTCTTGAGACTTTCGCATCAAATAATATGCGAAAGCGAACAATCCGCGAACTTCGCGAAGTCTACCAAGTAGCAATAGCAAATCCATGGAGGACACAGCTATTACCTTGGCGCCAAATGACGAGCCCACATCTCGAACTACAGAGCCCGGCCGACCGGTACTTAGTCCCATAGTGGGCGGCTTTTCGACCGACAAAAGTCCTCATGGACGGCGGCAGCGGACTAAACCTCATTTATGAGGAAACCTGCGGAAAATGGAAATCGATTAGAGCCGTATTGAGCGAAGCAGCACAACTTTCAGAGGAATAATCCCTAGCCGAAGCGCTGCACCGGAAAAATCACACTCGATGTGGTGTTGGCTCTCCGGACAATTACAGATCCAAGAAATCACGTTCGGTGGCCCGTTCAGCAGCGGCTATCACGCCATATTAGGGCGAGAGGCATCCACAATTTTTCAAGCAATACCTCATTACGGGTACATGAAGCTCAAAATGCATGGGCCCAGCGGAATAATCACTCTCGTTAGTGATCCGGATATAGCACTCCGCGCTGAAAACAAGACAGCCGCACTAGCCCTCAAGGCACTATCCAAGCCTTAGCGGCGGAGAGAACTCACCGCCCACGCTCACGGTAAACAGGGGCGATGTGATACTTGATAAAAGATCCAAGTCCACCTCCATCAAACCAGCAGACGAGATAATAAAATTTCAGGTCCACCCAACGGACCCAACAAAGACGGCTTCCATCAGGGCACAGTTGAACCCCGAAGTTGACGCCGCACCGCGTGAATTCCTTCGGGAAAATTGGGACATCTTCGCCTGGCATCCCTCGGACATGCCCGGAATCCCTCGCAGGTTGGCAGAACACAGCCTAAACATCCTAAAAGGATTTAAGCCAATCAAACAGGCTCTTCGACGATTTTCCGAGCCCAAAAGACAGGCAATGGGAGAAGAGCTAGCCAAGTTATTGGAAGCCGGATTCATTAGAGATATCAAACATCCGGACTGGCTAGCAAATTTGGTGATGGTACCAAAGAAGGATAAATCCTGGCATCTCTGTGTCGACTTCAAAGACCTCAATAAGGCTTGCCCAAAGGATCCTTTCCCCCCCGCATCGATCAAATTATCGATGCCACAGCGAGACACGATTCGTTGTGCTTCCCGGATGCATGCTCGGCTATCATCAAATCAAGATGGCGGAAGCGAATCAAGCCGCAACGGCATTCATCACTCCATACGGACCATTCGCTTCAACACGATGCCCTTCGACTTAAAAACGCGGCGCAACATATCGGTGCATGATTCAAACATGTCCGCCACCCAGATCGGCAAAACGATCGAGGCATCGTGACGGCGTGGTCGTCAAAACAAAACACGTCGAAACTTTAGTAGGCGATTTGAGGCTCACATTCGACAACCTCGGAGCATATGACATTAAGCTGAATCCGGAAAAATGTGTTTTGGCGCATCACCGGAAAGCTCTTGGGCTTCATCGTATCCGGCGAGGAATCGAAGCAAATCCGGCCAAAATCCGGGCTCTGTCACAGTTGGATATCCCAAAGGACCTCAAGCAAATACAAAAACTAACAGGATGCGTGGCAGCTTTAAGCCGTTTTATCTCCCGTTTAGGAGAGAAGGCGTTGCCCCTTTATCGCCTCCTAAGGCGCACCGAACACTTCGAGTGGACAGATTTCGCCACTGCCGGACTCGAAGAAATAAAGGCCATATTGGCAACAAATCCGGTCTTGGCTCGCCCCCACTCAGGCGAACCAATGTTGTTATATATCGCAGCAACACATCAAGTTATGGCGCTGTCCTCGTCGTCGAACAAGCGACAGAAGGGCATAAATTCCCTCTTCAAAAACCAGTGTATTACGTATCCACTGTGTTAACCCCCTGCAAATCCCGCTACCCGCACTATCAGAAGATAGCATACGCGGTGTTCATGGCGTCTCGGAAGCTCCGGCACTACTTTCAAGAGTGTTCGATAACAGTGGCCTCTGAAGTACCACTCAATGACATTATAAATAACCGCGACGCAATGGGCAGGATTGCAAAATGGGCCATTGAGCTCTTGCCATTCGACATAACTTACAGACCTTGATGAGCAATAAAGTCACAAGTTTTGGCTGACTTCGTCGCCGAATGGACTGAAGCCGAACTCCCTAAAGAGTACGGCGCATACTCCAATTGGACTATGCACTTCGACGGTTCCAAAATGTTGGCGGATGGGGGTTGGCATCGTATTGGCGTCCCCACCGAGATCTGATCCAGCATGTACTTCAAATAATGTACACGGACTCCAACAACGTAGCCGAATACGAGGCCCTATTACATGGTCTCCGGATGGCGGTCTCCATGGGCATTCAACGCCTAGAGGTGCGCGGGGATTCAAACCTTGCAATATCCCAAATAAATGGAGACTTTGACGCCAAGGATCCGAAAATGGCAGCATATCGCAATGCTGTCCTGAAAATGTCAGCTCGGTTTGAAGGACTCGAATTCCATCACATAGCCCGAGATAATAACCAAGCGGCCGACGTCCTGGCACGCATCGGTGCGAAACGTGATGTTGGCCCTCCAAATATCTTCCTAGAACGGCTCTTCAAGCCATCCGTACTATGGGAAGAGGAGTCCAGTAGCGATAAACCGGAGAAACCCGCACCAACCGGTGATTCAGCAGATGACATAACACCCTTCGCCCACGATATAATGGCGATGTCGCGCCGTGGGACAGAACCTTTCCTAGCCTATTTACTTAGGCAGGAACTTCCCGAAGACCAAAATGAGGCCCATTGCATAGTCCGTGATCGAAGGCCTACAAGGTCCATGAGGGAGAACTTTATAAAAATAGTACTACCGGAGTCCTTCAAAGGTGTATCTCCGAAGAAGAAGGGCGAAACCTCCTAGCTGAATTCCATGCCGGACTAGGTGGACACCACGCAGCAGCCCGGGCCCTGGTAGGAAAGGCATTCCGAACAGGATTTTACTGGCCGACAGCTCGGGCGGATGCACAGACTTGGTCCAGCGATCGTTGGTTGCCGGCTCTTTGCTAATCGAGCCATATGCCACCCACCCCTCAAAACCATACCCATTACCCGGCTGTTCATGATGCAGGGCTTGACATGGTTGGACCCCTTAAAGGGGGAACCCACAAGAAAAAGTACCTATTGGTCATGGTGGATAAGTTCACCAAATGGATAGAGGCCAAACCGGTCAAAGCGGCGAGTCCGGACCAGTGATAGACTTTATATCGGTGGTACACCGATACGGAGTCCCCCACAGCATCGTCACCGACAACGGCACGAACTTCACGGCCGATGAGGTCAATTTATGGTGCAAAAATATAGGCATTAAGCTCGACTATGCGTCAGTCTATCACCCTCAAACCAACGGTCAAGTGGAAAGAGAAAATGGTCTAATAATGGCGGCATTAAACCCAGATTGGTGAGGTCACTCACCAAATCCGATACCAATGGGTCGAGGAGCTCGACTCCGTACTCACGGGGCTGCGGACAACGCCTAACCGTACTACGGATTCACACCATTTTTATGGTATCGGCGCAGAGGCAGTCTTGCCTGCGACATTATTCATGACTCACCTCGAGTGCGCATGTATGAGGAAAGAGAAGCCGAGCTGGATCGGCGGGACAGCTGGACACATTGGAGGAAGAACGTGGCGTCGCGAAGGCTCGTTCCGCATTCTATCGGCAGCAGGCGAAGATATCAAAGCGAGAAGTACGGGCCAAGACTTATAACGTTGGCGAACTAGTTCTCGCTGCGGACAAGAAAAGGACAAGCTCAAGCCCGGATGGGAAGGCCCTTCATTATTGATCAAGTATCTTGACCGGCGGAGCATACCGTGTCTGAAATCGTCGGACAACCGACTCGAGCGAACCCATGGAACACAGCCCGACTCCGGCGATTCTCGCCTAGCACCGACTAAGAGTTCGTCCCTTCCCCGTCCAACCTTTTATATTTGGCTGTCTTCATTTCTCCTTTTATCCTTTTAATTCAACAAGCCCCTCGGGGCCTATTTTCGCATTCTTTGCACACATACGAGGTGCCATCCGCTTTCGTTATTCTGAGGGGCTTCTTTTACGAAGCTCAACTATCTGGTTTTATACCCAACACATGTGTCACGCTTCCACATGTACCTTTTACTCGCCATTATATGCATCGATATGACTTAAGTTTTGGCCAAGCTGGGTTGCTGGCTCTGTGCTTACCCCACGTTCCCGATTGTTCGCTAGGTGGTAAAGGAGCACCTCTGCGATTATTCTTGCGGGTCGGCGGATGTGTACCTCGGTAGGTGAAGCCGAAAGCTAAGCGTTCTTAAGGGAATATTCGATCGGTGATTTAAAGATGACTTTTACCTTTTTCCCATCTGCCCCGGATGTTTTATCGCTCTCTTGGCAGTCCGGACATGCACTTTAGGGTATGCCTCCCAAATAAAGGAACCCTTAGCGGAACTATTCTCCTGGAAGATGTTTCTTACTAACCATGTAATATAACATAACTAGTTGGGCACTTATGCGATAAAGCACTAATGACCCCTACGCTTTGGTCTCCATGCATACCACGGTTATTTCTTAACCAAAAAGGTATTCGGACACACTCCGGACTCTAGGGTCCCGAGGTCGAAGCGAAAAGGTCGGCAAAGACAAACGATCTACAATCCGGCTAGAAGGCATTTCACATGTCATTTTTAGAGGATAACATACATTGTCAAGTTTATTGATTGTATTCCTCCTCAATCCCGTCTAACAGGCTGTCTAGCTTACAGTCCCGTTGGGAAAATTTAGCAGCCAGTTCTACCTGGCTGTACACTAAACTCACAGGGATCTCCTTCCCGTCGGGCCCCACCGGTCCAACTTCGGCCATATGGTTGGGATCCGCCTTCTTGTACCGCGTCTTCACCATGGCCCAAGCCTCCCTAGCACCTTGACGGCAAGCCGAGACCTTCCACAAACGGAAGCGCTGCCACACTCCCTGCAGCTTCTCTGCAAGCTCCCCGAGGCCCTCGGGCGGGGCGAGGGATGGCCATAAAGCCTACACGACGCCACTCATTGCCTGCCGAACTCGTTCGAATAGCTGCAACAGTTCGGGAAGTTGATCACCCATTGATACGGGCATCTCCTCCGCAGGACGGCCCGTGAGTATACCTACAAGACATATTATGTCAAATTGCTTCCTCGCTGAACTCTTCTTCCTTAGAGAGTTCGCTCAAGCACTTACTATAGATGCCGCGACAAGCCGTTGATTCTCCTTGACGGGCGGATAGCTCGGCTGTCGCCCTTCAGCTCTTCTCCGAGCTTGGCGTTGGCATCTTGGAGCTTGTTCCTTTCTGCTGAACTCTGTTGACACATTCTCGCCGACCTTTAGTGGGCGCAGATGTGCTTGCCTGTCCGGATCTTGTTTGGCGGCGCCTGCAGTGTCATTATTAGACTCGGGTGCATTCCGCACATCGCTTATATTAATTTATACAAATGTGTTACCAGGAGGGGTCTTTCCGTCTCCTCCTGCGGCAGCAAGTCTTGACCTCAAGTTGGGCCTTGCAATCTTGCAGCTCCGGGACAACTGGCATTCTTCTCGTTAAGGGCCTGAAATTCCAAATGATCCTTAAATCAGTTCGCATAACTAATTTAAGTCTCAGGGGCTACTGGTGTATACAACCATTAAAATTTCCTTAACCGTATGTCTTTAACATCTTTGCTCTGTAGCTCTGGTAAAACCATTTTCAGCAGCCGGAGATCGCGTCCCTAACGTTAAAGGCATCCAATGCCTCGGGGAAAAAACGCCTCTTGAAAAACTGTCGTGGCGTCTATGATTCATAGCGCTCTCCACCTCGACTTGGTGGCGGACGATCTGTCGGTATCCTCCGTTGGAGTAGGATCCGGTTCGCGTCTTCGCTTGCCTCCCCCTCGGTCCGGGCGCTAGAACTGGCGGGTGTTGGTTGGGTCGGCAATTCCTGTGCTCGCAGTCCGGCGAGCGCTTTTTCTCCTATAAAGATCATGAGCACTTAGAAGTTTCCTCGGGCGTTGCTCAAAAGATCAAACACGAGCTATACCTCTGCGGCGATGTTTCTGCCCGCACGGCGCTCCTTTTCCTCCTGCTAGTTCGGACTGACCTCTGTAGGTCGGCCGCCGCAAGCTTCGGCTCCCTGCCGTAATGGCGCTTCCTGCAAGATACCATCGTTCGCGAAGGTCAGAAATAGGCAAGGATAAGATAACGGTGTCCGGACTTGATCGTGGTCACAGGATGTTGAACTTAGCCGGGTAGTCGCCGTAATGGCGACCAGAGCATTATCAATGCTAAGCTGGTGATACACCCCGTCGATTAGCTCCACCTCGATGTCCGGATCCTCTTCGGAGGCCGGACCCAGGGATCCTTCCGGATCCTCGGGTTGTGGAGCAGGACTCACCATGTCCTCCACAGTCCGGCGCAGACCCTGCGCCGAAGACGTAATGTAAGAAGCTTAAACTTCGAAGATACGGGAAAAGGCCCTTTGAGGTGTTCGCTTACCCATCCTCTAGGGTTGATCATGGAAAACCCTCCACGGGGTTGGGCGAAGAAGTCCTCCTTCTCCCCTTATACAGACCGGACAGGACCTTCACGAGATCCTCGGTCGAACCCGGCCCTTCTTGGCCGTCGTGCAATGGCATCGTCCTCCCCATTGAAATCCCACATGGGGTGGCCTCTGTATTGCAGCGGCTGCACCCCGCTTGATGCTGCGTCGCCATGACTCCAATCATGGTCAAGCGGAATGAGCCATTAATCTTATCCGGCCCATCAAGTAATGGGCGCTCTTGTCTTCCTCCAAGCGGGGGGCATGGGCGCCAGTGAGGCATTTCTTCAAGGAGCAGCATCAAACTCCGGAGGCCAATCCGGACTGGGTCGAGCAACGGGCGTCTACAATATAAAACCACTCCGAGGGCGGTCTTGGACGCCCTCTTGGGGTGCGGATAGGTATCTGGTCGGCGATCGCCATATTTTGGCGCCGCCCACTTGATATATGGACCCTGGTGAGAATGGGGTGCGAGGCGAACAACCTCTTCCACAATGCGAAATGGGGCTCGATGCCCGGAATAGCTCAAAAGAGCTCGTAGCCGCGATGTGCAGCCAGAGGCGGGCGTGAGGTGGTGGAGCTAGAGTCCATAGAACTTCAGGAGCCCGCAGAGGAACGGATGTATTGGAAATCCGAGCCCCCTTATCAGATAGGGGACGAATCACACCCGCTCCCCCTTGTTGGGGCTTGGGGTGTCCTCCGCCTGCCTCCCCCCTCGATAAGTAACCAGTCCGGCTCGGACTTGAACCATGAAGGCCGGAGGAAGAAATCCCTCCGTTTGGAGCTTTACTAGCTCATTGTGCGAAATGGAGCACCTCCTCCAATCCCCTGGCGATGGGCTAGGAGCGCGTGAGGAAGAGCCGCGTTGACGATCCATGGTGGAATGGATTTCAGGGTCAGAGGCGCTTCGATGGAGTATACGCGGGAGGAAGTTTGGATCTGGATCCCTGCCCCTTTTATAGGCGGGCAACCCGCACAATTAAGGGGTGAAATGTAAAAGACACCCTGGCTTTTCGCATTCGTGCGACGCGTGGAAGAGGGCCATAATTTGGCGTAGAAGCCAAGGAACACAAGATTCAAGATGAAGCCGAGTCTTGTTAATTTGGTACATGGAATTTGAAAGGAGAACCCACCTTGCAACGCCGAAGACTATAAGCATGCTGGACTTATCGTCATTGAAGCCTGGTTCGGGGGCTACTGAGGGAGTCCTGGACTAGGGGGTGTCCGGACTGCCGGACTATCGATATCCGCCGGACTCTCATACTACGAAGATAGAAGATTGAAGACTCCGGCTCGTGTCCGGAAGGTACTTTCCTTGGCGTGGAAGGCAAGCTTGGCAATACGGATATGTAGATCTCCTACCATTGTAACCGACTCTGTGTAACCCTAGCCTCTCCGGTGTCTATATAAACCGGAGGGCCTTAGTCCGTAGGGGCGAACATTACATCTCAACAATCATACCATAGGCTAGCTTCTAGGGTTTAGCCTCCTTGATCTCGTGGTAGATCTACTCTTGTACTACCCATATCATCAATATTAATCAAGCGGGGCGTGGGTTTTACCTCCATCGAGAGGGCCCAAACACAGGTAAAAACATTGTGTCCCTCGTCTCTTGTTACCATCCGCCTAGACGCACAGTTGGGACCCCTACCGAGATCCGCCGTTTTGACATCGACAATGATGCTCTACGGTGCAGGGCTTCGCCTAAACTCATGACGATATGACCGAGGTGGAATATGGTGGAGGGGGCACCGCCTGCGCTAAGTAACGATCCGTAGATCAACTTGTGTGTCTCTAGGGTGCCCCCTGCCCCCGTATATAAAGGAGCAAGGAGGTGTGCGGCCGGCCCTAGGAGGAGGCGTGCCGGAGGAATCCTACTCCCACTGAGAGTAGGACTCCCCCTTCCCTAGTTCGACTAGGACTTGGGGGGAAGGAGGAGAGGGGGGAAAGGAAAGGGGGGCGCCGCGCCCCCTCCTTGTCCTATTCAGACTTGGGGGGGGGGGGGAAGAGCGCGCGGCTACCCCTTGGCCCCTTCTCCTCTTCCTCCACTAGGCCCACTAAGGCCCATTAGGTCACCGGGGGGTTCCGGTAACTTCCCGGTACTCCGGTAAAATGCCGATTTCACCCGGAACATTTCCGATGTCCAAACATAGGCTTCCAATATATCAATCTTTATGTCTCGACCATTTTGAGACTCCTCGTCATGTCCGTGATCACATCCGGGACTCCGAGCAAACTTTGGTACATCAAAACTTATAAACTCATAATAAAACTATTAAGCGTGCGGACCCTACGGGTTCGAGAACTATGTAGACATGACCTAGAACTATTCTCGGTCAATAACCAATAGTGTAACCTGGATGCCCATATTGGCTCCTACATATTCTACGAAGATCTTTATCGGTCAAACCGCATAACAACATACGTTGTTCCCTTTGTCATCGGTATGTTACTTGCCCGAGATTCGATCATCGGTATCCAATACCTAGTTCAATCTCGTTACCGGCAAGTCTCTTTACTCGTTACGTAATGCATCATTCTGTAACTAACTCATTAGCTACATTGCTTGCAAGGCTTATAGTGATGTGCATTACCGAGAGGGCCCAGAGATACCTCTCCGACAATCGGAGTGACCAAACCTAATCTCAAAATCTGCGAACCCAACATGTACCTTTGGAGACACCTGTAGTACTCCTTTATAATCACCCGATTCGTTGTGACGTTTGGTAGCACCAAAGTGTTCCTCCGATGGCAGGAGTTGCATAATCTCATAGTTACAGGGAACATGTATAAGTCATGAAGAAAGCAATAGCAATATACTAAACGATCAAAAGCTAGGATAACGGAATGGGTCATGTCAATCACATCATTCTCCTAATGATGTGATCCCATTAATCAAATGACAACACATGCCTATGGTTAGGAAACATAACCATCTTTGATTAATGAGCTAGTCAAGTAGAGGCATACTAGTGACGTTATGTTTGCCTATGTATTCACACATGTATCATGTTTCCGGTTAATACAATTCTAGCATGAATAATAAACATTTGTCATGATATGAGGAAATAAATAATAACTTTATTATTGCCTCTAGGGCACATTTCCTTCACCCCACCCCTAGGGTTTCCAACCCTAGGCGCAGGGGAGGCCCAAAAGGGGCGCACCAGCCCACCAGGGGCTGGTTCCCCTCCCACTTCAGCCCATGGGGCCCTCCGGGATAGATGGCCCCACCCGGTGGACCCCCGGGACCCTTCCGGTGGTCTCGGTACAATACCTGTGACCCCCTAAACTTTCCTGGTGGCCGAAACTGGACTTCCTATATACAATTCTTCACCTCCGGACCATTCCGAAACTCCTCGTGACGTCCGGGATCTCATCCGGGACTCCGAACAACTTTCGGGTTATCGCATACTAATATCTCTACAACCCTAGCATCACCGAACCTTAAGTGTGTAGACCTTGCGGGTTCGGGAGACATGCAGACATGACCGAGATGACTCTCTGGTCAATAACCAACAGCGGGATCTGGATACCCATGTTGGCTCCCACATGCTCCTCGATTATTTCATTGGATGAACCATGATGTCGAGGATTCAAGTAATCCCGTATACAATTCCCTTTGTCAATCGGTACGTTACTTGCCCGAGATTCTATCGTCGGTATCCCAATACCTCGTTCAATCTCGTTACCGGCAAGTCACTTTACTCGTCTGATAATGCATGATCCGTGACCAAACACTTGGTCACATTGAGCTCATTATGATGATGCATTACCGAGTGGGCCCAGAGATACCTCTCCGTCATATGGAGTGACAAATCCCATCTCGATCCGTGTCAACCAAGCAGATACTTTCGGGATACCAGTAGTATACCTTTATAGTCACCCGATTCGTTGTGGCGTTTGGTACACCAAATCACTCCTCGGCATCCGGAGTTACGATCTCATGGTCTAAGGAAATGATACTTGACATTGGAAAAGCTCTAGCAAACGAACTACACGATTTTGTGCTATGCTTAGGATTGGGTCTTGTCCATCACATCATTCTCCTAATGATGTGATCCCGTTATCAATGACATCCAATTTCCATAGTCAGGAAACCATGACTATCTGTTGATCAACGAGCTAGTCAACTAGAGGCTCACTAGGGACATGTTATGGTCTATGTATTCACACAAGTATTATGATTTCCGGATAACACAATAATAGCATGAATAATAGACAATAATCATGAACAAGGAAATATAATAATAATCATTTTATTATTGCCTCTAGGGCATATTTCCAACAGCCATCGAGGATAACAAGATGGGGTTTATATCATATTGCTTGAGTTGATCCCTCTACATCATGTCATCTTGCTTAATGCGTTACCCTGTTCTTATGAACTTAATACTCTAGATGCAGGCAGGAGTCAGTCGATGTGTGGAGTAATAGTAGTAGATGCAGACAGGAGTCGGTCTACTTGTTGCAGACGTGATGCCTATATACAAGATCATGCCTAGATAATCTCATAACTGTTCGCTTTTCTATCAATTGCTCGACAGTAATTTGTTCACGCACCGTAATACTTATGCTATCTTGAGAGAAGCCACTAGTGAAACCTATGGCCCCCGGGTCTACCTCTTATCATATTTGCTTCCAATCTACTTTTATTTGCATCTTTACTTTTTGCATCTATATTATAAAATACCAAAAATATATTTATCTTATCTTATTATCTTTATTAGATCTCACTTTCGCAAGTGGCCGTGAAAGGATTGAAAACCCCTTTATTGTGTTGGTTGCGAGTTCTCAGTTTGTTTATGTAGGTGCGTGGGACTTTTGAGGAGCCTCCTACTGATTGATACCTTGGTTCTCAAAAATTGAGGGAAATACTTACGCTACTATTGCTGCATCACCCTCTCCTCTTCAAGGAAAACCAACGCAAGCTCAAGACGTAGCAAGAAGGATTTCTGGCGTCGTTGTCGGGGAGGTCTTCGCTCAAGTCAAGACATACCAAGTACCCATCACAAACCCATCTCCCTCGCATTTACATTATTTGCCATTTGCCTCTCATTTTCCTCTCCCCCATTTCACCCTTGCCGTTTTATTCGCCCTCTCTTTCCCAATCTCCTCCCCTCTTTTTCGCTTGCCTTTTTCTGTTTGCCCGTGTGTTAGTTCGTCTACCTTGTCGTTATGGCTAGTCCTCCTATCCTTATTCTCACTCCCGAACAAGAAATCCTCAATTTTAAGCAAAGGGAGGGAGAAAATTTAAAAGATGCTTGGCATAGAATTTGCAATGCTCAATGTAAATCTTCTAGGAAGCTTTCCACTTCCGTTCTTCTCCGCAATTTTTATGTAGGCATTACTCCTTGGAATAGATGTGTTCTTGATATTGCTACCGGAGGTGATTTCTTGAGTAGCCATACGTTTGATGCTTATAATGCTATGTTAGATTTGTTTGGCCCACCACCTCTTTTGGTCAATGGAATTGTTTTAACCTTAGAACACGTTATGCAACGGCTTGAAATTATTGAAAATAAAATTGCCACTGTTGAGATGATTGAAAATTTGGATAAAAAGATTCATAATCACATTAGCCAATTTGGATCTAGGGTTGGAGTTACTTTGAAAAATCTTAAAGAAAAAGAACCTATAGTCAATGAAAAAATAGATCTAGACTCTGCTAGAATCGATAAACTTGAGGATATCATTACAAACTTAGGTTCCGCGTTTTCCCCCATGAAAAACACTCCAAAACCCTCTACTAAAACTGCCAAGTTTATTTATGTTCCTAAAAATAAGGGTGAATCTTCTAGTAAGGGAGACGCGGATCTCAAATCCATAATTGTTCTTCCAAATTGTCTCTCCATCGTTAAGGAACCTTTTGCTACCGATGAATTTCTTGAACTTTTGCCTAAAAGTTTAGCCATTGCTAAAAAGGGAGAAACCCCTAGAGACCACAAGTGCTCTACTTATGAATTTAGTGCCAAAGATGGCACTCGTTAGATCTATCTTTGCTTTTATGCCTAGCTAGGGGCGTTAAACGACAGCGCTAGTTGGGAGGCAACCCAGTTTTCTTTATGTTTTTTGTTTTTTCTCCTGTTTAGTAATAAATCTTGCATCTACCTTCTGTTTAGATGTGTTTTTATCTTTTAATTAGTGTTTGTACCAAGTAGAACCTATAGGATAACCTATGATGATAGTTGATTTGATTCTGCTGAAAAACAGAAA
The DNA here is from genome assembly GCA_021437245.1 of Aegilops speltoides. Taxonomy (NCBI): domain Eukaryota; kingdom Viridiplantae; phylum Streptophyta; class Magnoliopsida; order Poales; family Poaceae; genus Aegilops; species Aegilops speltoides. The sequence goes on from CM038142.1 coordinate 37,395,655, forward strand.
CTTTGCATGCACGAATATAATTTTGTTAAATCACAGAAACGTGATTTTGTGTTGATTCTTTTTTCTGCTGATCAATAAACAAATTGTCCATGACTTACTATTTTGGTAGGATTTTTAGAGTTCCATAAGTTTGCGTTAGTTACAGATTGCTACAGACTGTTCTGTTTTTGACAGATTCTGTTTTTCGTGTGTTGTTTGCTTATTTCAATGCATCTATGGCCAATAAAATGGTTTATAAACCATAGATAATGGAATACAGTAGTTTTAACACCAAAATAAATAAAGAATGAGTTCATTACAGTACCTTATGTGGTGTTTTGTTTTCTTCACTAACGGAGCTTATAAGATTTCCTGTTGAGTTTTGTGTTGTGAAGTTTTCAAGTTTTGGGTAAAGCTTTTATGGACTATGGAATAAAGGGTGGCAAGATCCTAAGCTTGGGGATGCCCAAGGCAACCCAAGATATTCAAGGATATCCAAAAGCCTAAGCTTGGGGATTCCCCGGGAAGGCATCCCCTCTTTCGTCTTCGTTCATTGGTAACTTTACTTCGAGCTATATTTTTATTCGCCACATGATATGTGTTTTGCTTGGAGCGTCGTGTATTATATTAGTCTTTGCTTTTTAGTTTACCGCCTTTTGGGAGAAGCCTATTTGATTAGAATTTGCTAGAATACTCTATGTGCTTCACTTATATCTTTTGAGCTTGATAGTTTTTGCTCTAGTACTTCACTTATATTTTTTAGAGCACGGTGGTGACTTAATTTTGAAGAAACTACTAGTCTCTCATGCTTCACTTATATCTTTTTGAGAGTCTTTTAGAACAGAATGGTATTTGCTATGGTTTTAAAGTTGGTCCTAGAATGATGAGCATCCAAGTTGGTTATAATAAAAACTATCATAGAAAGTGAATTGGATGTTATGATCAATTTGATGCTTGATAATTGTTTTGAGACATGGAGGTAGTGATATTAAAGTCATGCTAGTTGCATGATTATGGATTAAAAGAATGCTTGTGTTGAAGTTTGTGATTCCCGTAGCATGCACGTATGGTGAATCGCTTTGTGATGAAGTTGGAGCACAATTTTATTTATTGATTGTCTTCCTTATGAGTGGCGGTCGGGGACGAGCGATGGTCTTTTCCTACCAATCTATACCCCTAGGAGCATGCGCATAGTACTTTGGTTTTTGATGACTTCTAGATTTTTGCAACAAGTACATGAGTTCTTTTGACTAATGTTGAGTCCATGGATTATACGCACCCTTTCACCCTTCCATCATTGCTAGCCTTTCTTGTGCCGCGCAACTTTTGCCGGTACCATACACCCACCATTTCCCTTCCTCAAAACAGCCACCATACCTACCTATTATGGCATTTCCATAGCCATCCCGAGATATATTGCCATGCAACTTTCCACCGTTCCGTTCATATGACACACATTACTTTTGTCATATTGCTCTTTGCATTATCATGTAGTTAACATTGTATTTGTGGCAAGGCCACCTTCATAATTTTCATACATGTCGCTCTTGATTCATTGCATATCCTGGTACACCGCCGGAGGCATTCATATAGAGTCATATCTTGTTCTAGCTTTGAGTTGTAAATCCATAAAAGTGTGATAATCTTCATTATTAGAGCATTGTCCTAGTGAGAAAAGGATGATGAAGACTATGATTCCCCCACAAGTCGGGACGAGACTTCGGACTTTATAAAAAGAAAAGAAAAAAGAGAAAGGCCAAAAGAAAAAAAAGGCCAAAGAAAAAAAGAGAAAAAAAAGAAAAAAAGAGAAAAAGAAAAAAGAGAAAATATATATAAAATGAGAGAAAAAGAGAGAAGGGACAATGCTGCTATCTCTTTTTCCACACTTGTGCTTCAAAATAGCACCATGATCTTCATGATAGAGAGTCTCATATGTTGTCACTTTCATATACTAGTGGGAATTTTTCATTATAGAACTTGGCTTGTATATTCCAATGATGGGCTTCCTCAAAGTGCCCTAGGTCTTCGTGAGCAAGCAAGTTGGATGCACACCCACTTAGTTTCTTTTGTTGAGCTTTCATATATTTATAGCTCTAGCGCATCCGTTGCATGGCAATCCCTACTCACTCACATTGATATCTATTAATGGGCATCTCCATAGCCAGTTGATACGCCTAGTTGATGTCAGACCATCTTCTCCTTTTTGTCTTCTCCACAACCACCATTCTCATGATTGCTTTGACTAGTATGCTTGAAGTTTCACCATTTTCATGTTAATATGAACTTTTATTTTGTATCATTTGGATCTGAACATTCATGCCACAATAAAGAAAATTACATTGAGAACTATGCTAGGTAGCATTCCACATCAAAAATTCTCTTTTTATCATTTACCTACTCGAGGACGAGCAGGAATTAAGCTTGGGGATGCTTGATACGTCTCCAACATATCTATAATTTTTGATTGTTCCATGATATTATATTACCTCTTTTGGATGTTTATGGGCTTTATTTTACACATTTATATCATTTTTGGGACTAACCTACTAACCGGAGGCCCAACCCATATTGCTGTTTTTTTGCCTATTTCAGTATTTCGAAGAAAAGGAATATCAAACGGAGTCCAAGCGGAATGAAACCTTGAGGACGTGATTTTTGGAGCGAACGTGATCCGAGGACTTGGGGTGCAAGTCAAGAAGCGGCCGAGGCTCCCACGAGATAGGAGGGTGCACTGTTGGGGAACGTTGTAATTTCAAAAAATTCCTCGCACCGCAAGATCATGGTGATGATATAGCAACGAGAGGGAGAGTGTTAGTCCACGTACCCTCGTGAACCGTGGCGGAGCGTTAGCACAAAGCGGTTGATGTAGTCGTGCGTCTTCACGATCCGACCGATCCAAGCACCGAGCGTCACGGAGCCTCCGAGTTCAGCTGCGTTTAGCTCGATGGCGATCTCCGGCCTCCGATCCAGCGAGCTCGGAGATGAGTTCCATCGGCCTGACGGCGTGGTGGCGATGATGATGTTCTACGGCGCGAGGCTTCGCCTAAACTCATGACGATATGACCGAGGTGGAATATGGTGGAGGGGGCACCGCACACAGCTAAGGAACGATCCGTAGATCAACTTGTGTGTGTTTGGGGTGCCCCCCCGCCCCTGTATATAAAGGAGCCAGGGGGGAGGAGGCCGCCGGCCAAGGAGGGCGCGCCAAGGGGGGAGTCCTACTCCCACCGGGAGTAGGACTCCCTCTTTCCAAGTAGGAGTAGGAGAAGGGGGGAAAGAGGAGGAAGAGGAGAAGGAAAGGGGGGGCGCCGCCCCCTTCCCTTGTCCTATTCGGACTAGGAAGGGGAGGGGCGCGCGGCCCCCTCCTGCCTCCTTTCCTCTTCTCCCTCGAGGCCCATGTAGGCCCAATAACCCCCCGGGGGGTTCCGGTAACCTCCCGGTACTCCGGTAAAATGCCGATTTCACCCGGAACCATTCCGATGTCCAAACATAGGCTTCCAATATATCAATCTTTATGTCTCGACCATTTCGAGACTCCTCGTCATGTCCGTGATCACATCCGGGACTCGAACAAACTTCGTACATCAAAACTTATAAACTCATAATAAAGCTGTCATCGAAGCGTTAAGCGTGCGGACCCTACGGGTTCGAGAACTATGTAGACATGACCTGGAACCATTCTCGGTCAATAACCAATAGCGGGACCTGGATGCCCATATTGGTTCCTACATATTCTATGAAGATCTTTATCGGTCAAACCGCATAACAACATACGTTGTTCCCTTTGTCATCGGCATGTTACTTGCCCTAGATTTGATCGTCGGAATCCAATACCTAGTTCAATCTCGTTACCGGCAAGTCTCTTTACTCGTTACGTAATACATCATTCCGTAACTAACTCATTAGTTACATTGCTTGCAAGGCTTATAGTGATGTGCATTACCGAGAGGGCCCAGAGATACCTCTCCGACAATCGGAGTGACAAAACCTAATCTCGAAATCGCCAACTCAACATGTACCTTCGGAGACACTGTAGTACTCCTTTATAATCACCCGATTCGTTGTGACGTTTGGTAGTACCCAAAGTGTTCCTCCGGTAAACGGGAGTTGCATAATTCTCATAGTCACTACAAGAAATATGTCAACTTATGACCACCACTATTGGTCACTGAAAGGTCACAAATTTCCATTTATGACCTTTTTGTGACCAAAAACAGAAGGTCAAAAGCTGGCCGTCGTAAAGCGACTATAGCGACCTTTCTTCCGGAATGGTCAGCGTTCTACGACCAAAATATTCCTACTGTGGCGTTTTGGTCACTAGCAACCTCCCCAAGCCATGTAGGCATCCAGCGTGGCAAGCTGATGTGGCACAAGATTCAGCCCGGTCCAATTCGGTTTTCTACATCGGCCGAGCCCATTAATTCAGCCTTTCTATATTGTTTTCGCTGCTAATTTTGATGAACTACACGGGCCAAGCCCTACAATTCGGCCTTTTTATTTTCTGGGCCAAAGCCTTTTTGTACCAGCAGTTTTAGTTTTCTTTCTTTTTATAAAATGGGTCCATTAGTCAAACAAGTCCCACTTGTCAGGTTCTGATAAATGGGTCCCAGCTATTAGGCTCAGATTCTTCATATTTCAATTTGACATCATATTTTGAATTTCATAGTAAGAAAACAACCAGTATTTAAATAGGCAAGCAGAAAACACACATAATAATTCAAATAACAATAGCCAGATTCACTACAAGTTCTACAGATGACACATAATACAAGCTCAACATATACAATGCTTTACAAGCTCTACAAATGCAAAGCTCTACAGTACTTTACAAGCTCTCCAAGTAATGTTACAAGCTCTACAAGTGTTTTCTTCTTCAACATGAAGCTCCTTCGATAGAGATCAAATGCGGACTCCTTTGGGCGGCCATAGTCGAGGCTGGCTATGAGCATTGCATGCCCTCCATGATCGCCTGTTACATGAATCAGCTAAGAAGAATTAGAAAAACTGGAGTAAAATGGAGTAAAGGACAATTCATTATAGAATGATAAACACACAAAGCTCTATCCATAGTACCAGCAATGAATAACAAGAACAACTCTAGATTATTAGCTGATTCATTATAGAATAATATAGAACAAGCTCCTAGTTTGGAGTGAACAGTGGATAAAATCATGCAACAGCAATGGAACAATCATGCAGACAGTATAATAAAATGGATAGAACAATAAAATGGATATAACAATAACAAGAACAACTCCAGATTACACACAAAGCTCTATCCATAGTACCAGCAATGGATAAAATCATGCACACAGTTTAATTCTGACTATAATATAACCAGAGAACTAAAGATTCTACATACTTTGAACTCATCAACTAATAAGTGAGAATAATCTAATTGTATGCAAACAATCTTTTTTTATTTGTTTATATTACTAAAATAGACATCTTCCTTTATGTGAAGTCTGCTTCCTTCTTTAGTTAGTAGTAATCGTTCCATGCAAATCAACCGTGTGTGTATTCTTGAGCATGGTCTGGAGATTACATGCATAGAGGAACAGAATCCTAAACAAAATAGCATCAAATAGCGGTGGGTGCTCAACCTGTTTACCATACACTAGCAACACTTAAACCATAGCATGTGCATATACTTGTGTCACATTAGGGGGTTTAGAATGTACACAGTATATTCTAATAAAAAGGATTGGGAGCAGAGGGAGAGGGAGGTGAATATGGACATGCTACCTGCTGCTGCGGTGGTGCCTCTTTTTGGTCGTGCTTGAGCTCCTCCTGATGCTGCGTGAATCCAAGTGGCTCTCAAGCAAAATCTCCAGCGAAACTACAATGCAACGTATAGTAAGTAACAGCAATGTCTGCGATGTCTGCAATGAACTTTTGAGCAGCTAGACCAACCAGCCTTGTTCTGTAGACCACAAAATTAGGAAATAGATTTAAAAACATGTCATTCGTGTGGACCAATAATCACTGAGTTGGAGGGGAAACTGCAGTTTCTCTCAGGCTGGAACTACAACGTGCTAAAATAACCCTAAGTGGTTCCATTCATGTGGAAGAATACAACTCAGGTGCTAAACCTGAAAACAGTATGATGTGCAGAAACTAGATTTAATTTAGTATTATAGGAACTTGAATTTTGTTCACAGGTTAATCCAACCCAAGTAAAAATAGGCTAAATAGACCAGAGACCAGACATCCATTACATGTAAGGCAACAGCAGGTATATAAGCATTTAGGCCGGTCACTGATCTGCCATGAGAGGTTCAATCTTTGCACCTCGTGGTCAAATATCAACAGCGCATGATAAACATTATAAACTCTAAAGTTGTGCTAAAACTGGACGTATAAACTCAAATAGAGTCCATTGATTAGTGATTATTGTATGAAAGTTCCTGCCTAAGCCTTGCATAGCCACATAGGCAGATCACTGATGATATAAATTACAGAGGAAAATAGAGCATCTTGTTCGGTGGTAAGGCGATAAACAAAGGCGGGAAGGCGAGAGGAGGGAGCAGGGAACAACCTTCGTGGCGCATTGTCATGGTCGGGCGGACGGCGCCGTCGTGGTCGAGCTCGAGTCGGACTCGACATCTCCTCGTCAAGCTCGTCGGGCTCGTGAGTGGGGTCACGCATGTCCTGGTCGTCCTCCTCCTCGTCCTTGTCATCATCGTCGATGTCGTCCATGGAGGTCGCCTGCCGGTTCAAATCCAACCCAAAAAAGGGGATCAGACAAGGAAGTATAGAGAGGATCGGGGCCGAGGAAGGGGAATGGGAAGTCGAGTGGGAGAAGGGGTTACCTTGAGTATGTCGGCCATGGTGTGCCTAGCAGGGCGCGGATCCAGCTCAACGACGGTGCGGATCCGGAAGGCCCTCGGTGGCCGTGGCGGATCTGGCCGCGGACGGACCTCGTCGGCTCGTCTGGCGCCATGGGAGATGGATAAGTGCGGCTCCATCTTGTCGATGGTCGGAGAGCTGCGCGGAGAACGCGGAGGCGAGGCGGGCGGCGGTGGCGATGAGGTGGTCGCGAGCCGGTGGTGATGGGGAAGGCGAGGCGAGGCGATGAGGAGCGGCCTGGCGAACGGCGGAGGAGGCGCCTTGAGGTGGGAGGAGGGAGGTCGCGGCGGGATCGGCCGTCGTGGGGCGGTGTGGCAGTCAATGGGGAGAGTGAAGAGGGGTTAGGGTTTGGGATGCGGGTCGTGGGGAGGAGTGGTGTGCGGGGGAGAGGGGAGGAGTGGTGTGCGGTGGGTGAGTGGTGGCATTCACCAGCAGCAGTGGGCCCATGAGAACTAGGCCCACATGTCAATGTCATGTGACACGTGGTGTAGGTGAAGGAGCTACTTCCGTGGGTGTGGGTGGGGTGAGGTGAGGATGTGGGCCGTTGGATCTGGCGGTATCCAGCGGTCTCTCTGCTGATCCGTGTGACATGCCCATAGACCAATCAGAACGAAGTGCAGGCTTTGATGACGTTATGACCATCTAAAATGGTCGTAATCAATTTTTCATTTTTTGAATGCCCAAAATGAGTTTTTTGTGTGAAGGATCTACCATATATTAGTTGCCAAATTGGATCAAATCAATTTTATAAAATATTAGAACATATTTAATGCACAATTGACCAAATAGTTGTGTGTCAAAAGTTTCGACCCACCTTTGGTGAAAAACACAAATTTCCGCCGATTCAACTGGAAGCGGGTCAAACTTGAACTGCAGCTACCTCGTAATTTGCTCTTTATTTTTTTCAAAAATCATTTCTAGATACATAAGTATCTATTTAATCAGAGAAATATCGAAAGTTTTCCAATATTCAACCCTTAGCTAGGAACGGTCAAGCCCGCCGTTTTGACCGCATTTTGAAACGGGCATACAAAATTCAAAAAAATTCAAAAAATTGAAAAACCTTCGCATTGTGTCATCATATGTGACCAAGTTTCCAGGAAAATAATAAACTTGTGTCGGCAATTATTTTAAAAAAGTGTTCTTAGAAATGAGCTATCATGCGTGAAGATTCATGGCTTTCAAGCCAAATGATCAATCTTATGGCCACATTCATGGCATAGTTTGTCCAAATGATCTCATATTATGCACAAGGGTGCATCTTGGAATTCAAACAATGTTGCCTAAGGAGTTTTCACTTTCATTGCACAAAGAGCCATTTTCCATTTTTGAGTGCCCCAAGTGAGGTTTTTTTGTGAAGGACCTACCAAATAATTCTTGCAAAATTGGACCAAATCATTTTTATAAAATACTAGGCCATATTTAATGCACAATTGACCAAATGGTTGGGTGTAAAAAGTTTTGATCCACCTCTGGTGAAAAAGACAAATTCCCGTCGATTCAGTTGGAAGCGGGTCAAATTTGAACTGCAGCTACCTCATAGCTTGCTCTTTATTTTTTCCAAAAATCATTTCTAGGTACATAAGTATCTATTTAATCAGAGAAACATCAAAAGTTTTCCAAGATTCAACCACTAGCTAGGAACGGTCAAGCCCGCCGTTTTGACCGCATTTTGAAACGGGCATAAAAAATTCAAAAAAAAATCAAAAAATTGGAAAACCTTCGCATTATGTCATTATATGTGACCAAGTTTCCAGGAAAATAATAAACTTGTAATACGGTAATTATTTTAAAAAAGTGTTCTTAGAAATGAGCTATCAAGTGTGAAGATTCATGGCTTTCAAGCCAAATGATCAATCTTATGGCCACATTCATGGCATAGTTTGTTCAAATGATCTCATATTGTGCACAAGGGTGCATATTGGAATAGCAAACAATGTTGCCTAAGTAAGTTTTCATTTTCGTTGGACGAAAAACCATTTTCCATTTTTCGAGTGCCCGAAAGGAGGTTTTTTTGTGAAGGAACTACCAAATAATTGTTGCAAAATTGGACCAAATCATTTTTATAAAATACTAGGCTATATTTAATGCACAATTGACAAAATGGTCTGGTGTAAATTTTTTTGATCCACCTCTCGTGAAAAAGACAAATTTCTGCCGATTCAGGTGGAAGCGGGTCAAATTTGAACTGCAGCTCCCTCATAGTTTGCTATTTATTTTTTCCAAAAATCATTTCTAGTTACATAAGGACCTATTTAATCATAAATACATGGTTTGGTGGTGATACGTCGAGGTTTGGGCGGTGGCCGAGGGCCCCAACTCTAGAGCGCGTAAACTCGCATGCCCGCCGCGTGGTCACCGCGTGACCGTGGCGTTGCCATGTGTTCTGGGCGGCCTAGGAATGTCTAGTGGGTTGGGCACTCCCTAGGTTGGTGCTAGGAAGAAAATTACAACATAAGATTCTCACGAGGAGACCAATCGATGCTCAAACATGAATTAGCAGCCAAGTGTTTGATTAGCGGTACGGGAAATGTACATGGCTAATGGGCGTGAGTTTTATTTGAGGATGATCGAGTTACTAAGAAGACCGTTTTCACAAATTTTCATCTCAAAAGGAGGAGCCTAGGTGGTACTTGCTTTGCAAACCACCACCTTGGACATAAATCTGAATGTTGAAGCTCGGCTCAAAATAATGAATGGATTGAGTGGCATTTGGTGGAGGATGGTTATTTGGGCATAGGAAAGCACTTGTAGAAAATGGATACTATTTGGACATGCCAAAGTGGTACTTCCTTCACAAGTCACACTCTGAGCAGAATAGGAAAATGAATATTTTTAAATTATTTTGAACTAGGCAAGGAAGGTTTTACATATTTGACGAAGATATGACCCAAAGAATTTATGAGATTTTTGGGAATTTTGGGAATGATAGAAATATAGGTTGCTTCACAACCTAGGGCAAAACTGCCACATGGACATGACACATAGGCAAAAGCCCGATGAGGTGGCGCCTAGTCATAGCAACCCACCACAATTTAGAAGGCTATGACCATCTATATTGGTCATTAACAACTAGAAATAAGGCAGCGGACTAGCTGTTAGCTTTATGACCATTTCATGTAAGGAAATTATGACATTTCTGACCAAAATGGTCGCAATGGTTTAGGGTTTGGAGCCCCTCGAACAGCTTTTGACCAATTGGTCTCAAATGGTCATAAATCTATGACCAATTCTTCCAGGGTCACTGACAGAAGGTCATAAGTTGACATATTTCTTGTAGTGAGTTACAGGAACATGTATAAGTCATGAAGAAAGCAATAGCAGAATACTAAACGATCAAGTGCTAGGCTAACGGGATGGGTCATGTCAATCACATCATTTTTCTAATGATGTGATCCCACTAATCAAATGACAACACATGTCTATGGTTAGGAAACATAACCATCTTTGATTAATGAGCTAGTCAAGTAGAGACATACTAGTGACTATAGTTTTGTCAATGTATTCACACATGTATCATGTTTCCGGTTAATACAACTCTAGCATGAATAATAAACATTTATCATGATATGAGGAAATAAATAATAACTTTATTATTGCCTCTAGGGCATATTTCCTTCAGCGCCCCCCTATGGGGCGCCCCCCCTGTCTCGTGGGCCCCTCGGGCGGCCACCGACGTACTTCTTCCTCCTATATAAGCCTACGTACCCCGAAAACATCCAGGGAGCAGACAAAACATAATTTCCACCACCGTAACCTTCTGTATCAGCGAGATCTCATCTTGGAGCCTTCGCCGGCACTCTGCCGGAGGGGGAATCGACCACGAAGGGCTTCTAGATCAACATCCTTGCCCCTCCGATGAGTTGTGAGTAGTTTACCACAGACCTACGGGTCCATAGTTATTAGCTAGATGGCTTCTTCTCTCTTTTTGGATCTCAATACAATGTTCTCCCCCTCTCTTGTGGAGATCTATTCGATGTAAACTCTTTTTGCGGTGTGTTTGTCGAGATCCGATGAATTATGGGTTTATGATCAAGTTTATCTATGAGAAATATTTAAATCTCCTCTGAATTCTTTTATGTATGATTGAGTTATCTTTGCAAGTCTCTTCGAATTATCAGTTTGGTTTGGCCTACTAGATTGATCTTTCTTGCCATGGGAGGAGTGCTTAGCTTTGGGTTCAATCTTGCGGTGTCCTTACCCGATGTGAAAGGGTTGCGAGCACGTATTGTATTGTTGCCATCGAGGATAACAAGATGGAGTTTATATCATATTGCTTGAGTTTATCCTAGCCTCCTCTTTGGATTGATACCTTGGTTCTCAAAAACTGAGGGAAATACTTACGCTACTATTGATGCATCACCCTCTCCTCTTCGAGGAAAACCAATGCAAGCTTAAGACGTAACGCTCAACGACGCCAAAATAGAAGACTAGGGGGTGCGCCATGGGCGAGGTGTTAATGTTGGATTGGAGATGGGAATGGTGTGAGAGACGGGACGACCATTATCTTATAGCCCGCTGTAGGTGAACTCACCATTAAGGAGAGGTGGTTTTATAGGCGACCAGAGGGGCGGTCAAAGGCTGTCGTGGCCTTATCTCACTCCTTTAGTACGCACATACTACCACGGCGGCACGACGTCCGCTGGTCAAATGCATGTCCTCTGGTGAGAATCTCTGATGTGGCCTGCTCACATGCATGAACGCCGGTCATAGACACACCTCTAGGCGGACTGCAAACACGCAACCAGGCCACCGCATGAACGTAGCCTGCACAGACACTGACACGTGTCCTTTTCTTGCTAATCTTCTAAAATAACTCATGACGACGCTGCTCCAATAATTTCTGTGACAGTAATAACCATCCTAGATAATATGCCGGCCTAGCGACGGATAAAAACATCACCCAAAATCAGGCCAAAACGTCTCCAAAGATGTCGAGGGTGTTGCTCGGAAGGAAAACACCTGGTGACGGTGGTCCGTCATAGATAATTTTAGGCGACTGTTTGTTCTTCGTCACTTGGGTTTTGTCAATGAATAGAGCAGATTTTGTAGTGTACGGGAGTAGCATCTACCAGGACCATGTTGGGAATCAAGACAAGATCCTAAGAGCAAGTACAAGGTTGTAAGTAAAGTCCTCATGCCCGGGCCTATTTCTTATCATTGATCACTCTCCATACAACTTGCTATATTCGGTCCAGAAACTGAAACTTCTAACGACAACGATAACTTGTAAGAGTTTTTCCCTGAGATATAAGAGGAGAATGTGTGAGTGGGCATGTAAGAGTTTAATATTGGGGTAGTCGAGTTGTGGGTCTCTTCTCTTTATTATTTAGTACAATTTTTCTATACCGATGTATTGCTCTATCGATCGGACTCCCCCTGCACAATTGTTTCTCACTTTTTGTACGAATGGATGTGTTTGTATTTTTTCGTGCAAATATTACATAGCTATACTCCTTATGATATGAACGATGGCATGTGGTAATAAGTGCATAAAAATGTTCTTGTTAAAAGAGCATATAATTTGGTTTTATGGGCTAAATATGGGTTATACATGATGAATTACGAACAATTATAATAAAGTTTGTAGGCATTGGCATATTATTCTAAAGTAAATAAATGTATTTTTTTACGAAGTTAATGTGATTAAAATGGTAAAATATGTTGTAATTTATGTTCCACATATAGTGATTTATCATATACTAGATATTTTGCAAAACTTTTTTTGGAATCACCATGAGGGTGGCTTGTTTGGCGAATAGGATGTAGATTTGAGATTTTGTACAAGTCACATAGTGAAGGTTTTGTTGAGGGAGGGGAAGAGAAGGTGAGCATTTTTCTGGGAAAAATTAATAATTTCTTGAACACACAAATAAATAGCATTACCAAAAGATATGTATGGCCTCTAAAAAATATATTTGTACAGTTGTCGAAATTGTTACTATAGGAGCCTTTGTATAGCAACTAATGCACACAATTAGATCAGCCTAGCGGTCCCTTGCTCCACCGATGAGTTTCCCCGCGTATTTGTCATTTGAACCGCGCCACCGTTTGCCTCATCAATTGGTTCTATAGTGATTTTATTTTTCCTTCTTGCGCCTCTTCTAGCCTTTTCAGCCCAATTGACAAGGCCTTCGGACACATTGTCATCAAATATAGTCTTCTTGAAAGAATTCCCCATCTAAACAAAATGATGAGGAAAAATCAGAATAAAAGGATTGATAAGAAATATATTTTTGATCATGTCAATAAAAACCTTTACAACGGTATCAATTAGTGAAAACAAGCTTTGTATATCTCAAGAAGGGCTACTCATAGGTAAGTTCCAAGACAAAAAATCATTAAATCACAACAAAACTACAATTTCATCTAGTTTATGAATTGAACTCACATGAGAGACGATAGCGTATAGTGGTAGGGTGCTGTAACCACAAAGGAGTTGACAGATTACGCTGAAAAGGAAAAGTGATCAGTATGTTGTCAAGATTTCTCAACTAATTGTTGTGACAATTATGATTTCTATTGTACCTTATGACAATTCGAGTAATAACATATGCCGGTTTCCCCATGATGCATGATTTAAAACCGTATGTCACCTGCAAGGTTGATAAATGCAAGAGTTAGTTCTACTTTCGTTCATTAGATTACAATTTGGAACTAGCAAAACCAAAAATTATAATCTATGTGAGTTCATGATTGTTATGATACTATCTAATAATTCAAGTAAATTTTGTCGAGTATAACTAGATTATTTATTGTTCTTACCAAGAGCCAGAAGAAAAATGCAATTTCAAATGCATTTTGAAATAGGACAACGTGGATCAACAGAAGGACTAATTTAGGCCGATGGAACCAAAAGAAGTCATCTGAAGGGGCAACTACTAAATCTCCTTGAATAGTCGTATGCTTCGGGCAACCTCATAAGCCAATTCCGTAATGATATGCTCCATCTTACTTCCTACCACAAGTAGCATCTGCCAAACACAAATACATAAGTTGATGTCATAACCCTGCTATTTTTCGGATCATCATCAGTCTAAAAGATCGCATGGAAGTTATATGCAGGCATATCCTTGTTATTTAGTCCTTAGAACAAGCATACATGTAGTGGAAAGTTCCTTTTATGTATTTTTCTATAGATAGTAAATCGTGTTTACTTACAATGAATGGAACCAAGGTTATCCAAATGTAGACATACCACCCTACAATGACGATAAACAAGAGTGGAGTTATTTTTCAGATAAAAATATTTTCTAGCGAGCATAGCCAAAATAAAGTTTTATAAAAGTGACAATTTAACCAAATAAGAGTTATGTAAGTGGATCGAAACTTATGACCTCTAGTGATACATACCTTGAACATTCAATAGTAGGAATATCATCAGCATGACCCAAAGGTACCAACTACATAAGCATAACATGGACATTAATTTGCTATTTTTCTCTATTGGTAATTGATATGAACATTGCAAATGATTTAGAAAAAGTAGGTTGCATATTTTGTTATAATAGCATTGAGCATTTACCTGATACCAACAACCTTCTTAAAATCAAACTCCAAAGCTCTAATCATGTAACTATAAAAGTTGAATTTTGGTGTCCCCTTACAGTGTTTCTGTAAAAAGGAATGAAGCTTATACATAAGTTTCTTCCACTAACAGTGTATACATACATTCCTGAATAAACATACAAGTGACTTGTATCTATCGATGAAAATGTAGGTCTATTACCATGATGAAACCAAGTCTCATTGTTGTATAGTCCTCCTCGGTAACCGATCCATAGAATTGTTTGAAGAAGGAGCGCTAAAGAGAGATGATGAGTTGTCTTATACCCCAGTTCCAAAGTAAAGAACACATGCAATTTGATCTTTAAGACACAAGAAAAAAAAGCATACCATCCAACCAAATATCCTCGACCTCTTTCTATGACCTTTAAAGTGGTCTTGAATAAACTTGAATTCTTGAACATGCTTGATCATTTGAGGTGCTGCAAGTTATATTAGGACCCAACATTCATAAGCAGGAATATATCACAACTTTATATATTGAACAAAACTTATGAAGTCATCTTTAGCTAAACTAGGAAAGTATTTGCATCATACCACCACCATCATTTTCTTGGATCTTGGCCTCCCAATGTCGCCAATTTCTCGTCTGGCAACAATTAACATGGTAATTAGGGAAGTCACAGTAGACTAATTACTCGTCTGGACAACAATTAACAACAAACATCTAGCTAGTTGGACTTTTAGTTAGAACGTACCTGTGCAATTCCTAGAAGAACTGTAATAGCACTGAGAAGGAAATGAGTGACGGCCAACACGAAGATAAATATGTGTAATTGGTGAATAGCTTCAGACGAAAGCAATGGAACTTTGCCCTGCATGGCGTCAAATGAATCACTGGATAAGCATAAGGTGGAACGGGTCAAATCAAAGAAGAAAAAATAGCAATATACCAAATTTTGGATCGACCACATTTTTGGAAAAGTAGAGTATATCACAGAAAAAATCGACCCTAAAAAAATAGAAAAAACCAAGCACGTCCGATGCCAATTCAGTTGTACCTTCTTCAGACAGTATTCGTCGGAGGAGGCTCCTCCAGCCAGGAGCCGTCTCGCCCCACCCAGCACGCCGGTGAACACGGTGCCGCCGAGGTGGTCTGTCTTGTGCGGTGGCGGCTTGCAGGGCAGCAGGTGGTGCATGGTGCCCGGGCTGACGCACAGCTTTCCCATGGGGCCTTGGAACACGGTGAGCAGCAGCGAGATGAACCCCAGCAGCATCAGCTCCTCCTTCACCTTCAGGAGCGCCTCGTACAGCGGCTTCTTGCGGCTCCTCATCAGCCTCTGCACCAAAAGCGGGAGCAATGTTCAGCTGATGGTCGAATCGCTGTCTCTCTCATGGTGGACGCACGCACGCACGTACCTTGCCTAGGCGGTGGAGCAAGCGCTCGAAGAGCAAGGAGATGATGACGATGACGGAGCAGACCGACGCCACGATCCATGTTGGCGTGAACTCGAGCGGCTTGGCTTTGCCTCCTCCGCCGGCCATGGCGTCCCAAACTTTGTCAAGAATGAAGGTCACACCGACACCTTGTCGTAAGAATGGAGTGTCAAGCAAGTCTATTCTTGATCAATTTATAGATGGAGACGGATGTACTTACTTTGTCATATTTGACTTGGCACGATCAGAGCGATCATATTCCAAGCTGCACACCAGAAAACAAGAAACAACCTGTCACCTTCCTGAATACTAGTGCTATTATTCCACTGACATGTCCCATGTGATCAATTACAATTGTATATATAGAGTGCTCTTCTTTTTCGTTTCTTCACTACTACTATTAACGAACTGGAAACTCGGTAAAAACAAGTTAGTCTGGGTTGTTTTCTATGATGTTTTTTTAGAAGCCCAGCCTTAAACTGAGGCCCTTACAAATCCACCATGGCCGCCGAAGTGCAACGAGGTTTAGCGATACAAAACGGAAAAAAGGGGATACATGCCAACAGGTCGGTTTTGTATGATGTTCTCGAAATAGGCTTTCGCCCCGCTTTATTAATAAAGCAACGAACCAGAGTACATGGGCGAACGATACAATTTGGTAGGGAGGCCCCCTTATACAGCAGATCAACAGATAAAACATAAGCCTAGAACAAGCGTAACACCTCGCCAAGGCTCAGACAAGGACCCCTGAGCTCAAAGACAACGCCCCCAGGAGGGTTACGGCGCGAAGCGTCGCCACTGCCAAGGCGCAAAGCGGCGACACGGGTCGGGATCCACGACGCCGTCTTCAAGAAGCAAGCGGCACCCACAGGCGTTGCCGGCGTCGGCGCCAGAAGCGCAGAGCTTTCACTCGGTCACTCACCTGCACCACCACGAGGAGACCCGGCCACTACCACAACGAGGGTCAAGCTTGCCCACCCCAGATCTGGTCACCGCCAGAGCAGTCCTGGGCCTCCCGCCACTACATCCCTAGTCGCCCTCACAACCTAAAGATGGAGCCACCACCGCCACCACGAAGCCTGCCAGAAAGCCAATCGTGAGGCCCGCCGTCCGGGGCCGCCGCCCCGGCATCCATGCCCCTAGGAACCGCCGACCAACTCCGTCACGAGCACCCGACCAAAATAGTAAGAGTGAAAGGGACCACCTTTCACTCCTAGCCCAGCATCAGCCATCGGGTTTGGGTCGGCACCTCCACAGTAGGAAGCGCCCACGCCTGTATCCCCATCCGGTCCCGGTGGACCAGGCGGGAGACAACCCAGTGACTACCGACGGCCACCGCTGAGCACGCTCGAACGACGCCATGTTCGTGGTCACTGGTGTCGATCTGTACGACGACACGGCGACGCCCGACGAGCAACCTCGGATCGACGCCACCACAACGCAAAAAGAGAGAAAAGCACTAACGCATAAGCTTGCAGTCGTGCGAACCAAGTCGGCTCCCTACACCTGCGCGCCGACGAACGACATCCACCACCGCATACCAGATCCGCACCATCACGACACGCCGGAGAGACAAACTGTCAGCACCGACCTCCTAAAGCACGGACCACCGCTGCCAAGGAGTAGCAAGCCGCCCCACTGCCGCCCGAGGGATCCCGAGCAGTGCCACCTCGCCAGACCCGCGCCACCGTGCCAGATCTGGCCCAGATCCAGGCCGTCGGCCCGAGTCCGCCGCCCACCATGCCGCCCGCCCGAAGAGCGACCAGCCGCTCCCCGTAGCGCCCTTGACCAGGCCGCCATGGCCCGCCGCCCGCCAGGCCGCCAGATCCGCAAGAGAGCCGTCGCGTGAAGCCGCCGCACAACCCGCTCACGCGCTTGGCCTGGCCGCCCGTGCCACCGCGCATGTCGTCACTACCGAGTCTGCTACCGCGCCGCCTGCACCTCGCGAACGCGGCGCCCCTGCCCGACCAGATCGTCCCGCGCCAACCCTAGGCCGAGCAAAAAAGAGGGGAAAGCTTCCCACCGCCGCCGGCGCCACCAGGGGTTTGCCCAGCGGCAGTGGGGGGGGGGGGAAGGAGGCCGGCGGCTAGGGTTGCCTCGCTCGGCCGCCCGCGGGGGCGACGCGAGGGGGAAAGGTGAGGGGGTTCTTCTTGGTTTTGTATGATGTTCCCAACTGTCTAATCAAAATTTGATAATTTTGATTGAACTTAGTCTTTGTTGTTGGTTAATTTGTTGCCGAAATTCAGTTTTTGTAGTCTGGCTTTTGGTAACTTTGCTGTCTACAATGAGCCACTTTCCGTCGCCGCTAAACAAGGAAGAGGTCATGTATCCGGAATTTTCAAATTTACAGTCGTAATTCTAGTTTTCTTTCTTATAAACAGTTTTAAAGGAACTCAAGACCTAGCCCAGGTGCTCCCTCTCACTTTCGTCACACAAGTAGTAGGTCTTCGAAGTTTCAGCACTAAAAAATGGTGTTGATAGCCTCTTCTTTTGTTGACCGGCCAGGGTAGTGGTATTATTTTAGCTTGTCTGAAAGTAAAGACACCATTGGAATATCTAGTTTTTCTTGGGGGACACCATATTGGAATATCACTCTGGGTTAAAAATTGCATTTCAAAAAAGAAGAAACTTTTCAATCTGCGACGCGGCGTCTACGAAATCAAAGTCGCCGCAGGACGCGGCGGTCAACGTCGGGGGTGGAAGTCTGAAGCCTTTGGTTTTGAAATGCACATGCGTCCAGTCCTCTCCTGTGGGCCAGGTGCAGGTCCTGACCTAGCTAGTGCAGTCTATTGACTCGGCTGTGATTTAGACAACAAAGCCCCGCCAAGATATATTTTAGATGTATGAACGGAAATCCCTTTTGGTGACCGAACTCTAATGAACACATATGTAAGCGTATAACATTGTGGTCATTATGTGCACGAACATGCTACTATTTGTTCAAGATTACACAAAGTGCAAAATAATTTTCATTAAATATCTATATTTGCTTCAGGGGAAGTGTTTAATTTATTAGAGCATCTACAGCCGGGCGCCCTATATCCATCTCATACGCTCGGGCAGGGCGTCCGGTCATTGACCGGTCACAAAATACCACCCCGGGCGGAGCTCTCAAACGGGCCTCAAACGCCCAGGCTGACCGACACCCTTCATATCTGTCCCAAATGTAGGGCGGACATGAGGCGGCCCGGGCACGTCCGCCACGTCAGCCCGGCCCACCCTGACCCCATAAAAAAAACCCATCCAACAGAAACCCTAGCTCACTCTGCTCCGCTCCGCTCCCCTCCCCTTCTCTCCCCGACGCTCCCATTTCCCTGACCAGTCAAACCCCTAGCACTGCGAGCATGTCCAGCACCGGCAGCCACTCCGACGGCAGGTCCGGAGACGAGGAGGAGCTGGCGCTCCGCATCGCGCTCGAGCGCTCACGGGTCGATACGGACGACAGCTCCGGGTCCGTCGCGCCTCCTGTCGCCCATCGAGGCAGCGCCGATGCCGGCGCCGGCCCTTCCCGCCCCGCATGCGGATCTGCGAGGCCTGCCGATATGCTCCTCCTGCTCGACGGCCTCCTCAACCTCCGGTTGCTGCTCCGCGCGGGCAGCGGTGGGTTCCAGTGCCCGCTCAGCCGACGCCACGGGTGCGGACTCCGGAGTCGGAGGCACGAGCTGCCCATCGCGAGAAGCATAGGGTAAGGGAGATGGCGGGCGGGTCCAACGGGTCTGCGCAGTCCGCCCGCCGCCGCCGGGTGCCCGATGAGGAGGACCGTTTCTTTGAGTGGGCATGCCGCCGGTCACTGACTGAGGTGGATACGAAGACCCTACGGCTCCGAAGGCTCAATGCGAAGCAGCTCCGGCTCGGTATTGAGCAATCCGAGCGGGAGGCGGCGGAGGCAGTGAGGGAGGCGGCGAGAGTGGCCAAGCTCAAGCGCAAGCAAGACCGCATCGTCCGGCGCTTGCAAGGCTACATCGTCATCTCCGATTCCTCCTCCTCCGACGGGTCCAACGTCTCCGACGTGGACCCACCTCCTGTCGCAGACTCCTACAGCTGCGCCGCGACCGGAAGGGCAAAGGGCTAGTGAGGAAGTGGTGAAGATCCTCTTTATTTCAAGTTTTTAGTCGTTGTAGTTTGAACTTGTCTGCCGTATTATGTGTATTATATATGTGAACTTTGGCTATCTTTCGATCCGGCTGTGATCTTTTGATGAATCAATTGTGCATTTGTATGTCCGCTCATGGTCCTGGGCAATTATAGAACGGGTGTGCAATTACCAACAAAATGTGTTATGACGTGTGGATGTGGCCTATGGAAAAACTCCAAAAAAATTTGAAGCAAGATTTAGTTCCATGTTGCTAAGGGAAGAAGGTGGACATCAATATACAAAGTGAACCTCCAGCCATGCAATATGGGAGTATTTCTGTAGGCACATGACGTGATAGAGACTTTGCCTAAATAGCTGCATAGACTTGTAATCTCTTGACGAGAGCAATTAATGTTGTCCAAGTCAGCTTTTGTTTTCTATCAGCTTAACAGACTTGACCAATAGTAGGCTGCTAATGTGTGAACACAAAGACCAGTAAGCATCCTGGTTCCACACACTGACACACCGAATCAAGTAACTACTCCTTCTACACCCTTGGAGGGAATAAGATTTAGGGAAACGTTTCGAGCCAGGGCACCGGCCGAACACTCCGCCGGTCTCGCGTGCGTCGTTGGTTTCTTTTGCGATCCAGCGCGCCCACTAGCGCCACGTCATACATGTGGCCCCCGCAAACCGCTTTAATTCTTCCGTATCCTCTTCACGGATGGCTCCACTCAATCCAATCGATCCCCTTCCTCTCGCTCGCCATTCCCAGACCACCCTCACCTTGATTTCTTTCCAGCGAATCTTCCCCACCCCCCCCAGCCACGGTTCTACTGCTACGGTGGGACGACGCATCGGCCGCAGGCTGTTGCTATGGTGGGGAGCTGACGGAGGTGATGCGACCCCGTGGAAACGGCGGCGGTGTGGACATAAAAAAGCTGCTACCGGTGACCCGTGGCGGCAATGTCTTCCCAGGAGCACCATGAGGTGCTGCGAGCAGCGTCGGCGTTGGGCGCGCGGTGGTGACCACGGAGCGACCGCGTGCTATCGGTGATGGAATCGGCCACCGCGGGATGCTGGAACCAGCTACCATCGATGCTGGAACCAGTCACCGCTAGTGCTGGAAACGTTGGGTGAGGAGCTGCAACCATGTGTGGACCGGCGACGCTCGGGGTTGTGCCTGTCGAGTGAGAAGCTGCAACCAGAGGAAGGGATGCTGGAACCGGCAATCTCGGATGCTGGAACCGGCAATCTCGGATGTTGGAACCGGCGATTTGTTTTGCTGGCACCGGCGAGAACTTTGCTCCAACCGGCGATGAGAAAACATTTTTTTTGCTGGAACCGTGTGTTTGTTTTGCTGGGACCGGCCAGAAATTTTGTTGCGATCCGGAGATGGTGAGCCATTGTTTTTTGCTGGAACTAGATGATTTTTTTGCTGGAATCATACTTCTGTTTTGCTGGAACCATGATTTTTTTGGTTGCTTTGACTCGGTGCAATTTGTGTAATGCGGAACCATGTTTTTAATTTTTGCTGGAAACATGCCTTTTTTTTGCTGGAACCACGCATGTTTTTTGCTACAACCAAGCGACAGCGGGATCGTTGGGGTGCCACCGATGAGTTGACCGGAGATGCAGCAGAAGTATGCGGGGGAGACCGGAGTAGGCGGGGAGGATCAGGGCTGTGAGCGAGGTCGGCGGTGGAGCGGAGCTGTCATTTTTTACCAAGTTGCGTGTGTGGACTTTTTTAATTGAGGGGCCTAATCATGCGGCTCGTGCGTATTAAATCATGTGGCTGCTAGGCGACCGGCCGAAAGTTGGGCCGGTGCGCCGGCGCCTAGCATTGCCCTAAGATTTATGGGTAGCGCGTCAAGCTAACCTCTACACGGGAGGCGATAAACTTTCTTCACCGTGATGAACATGGGTGCAACTTGCACCAAACCGGCAATGTGACTGCTCGATGACACCAGTAAACCCTTGTGAGTTCTAAGAGAGAACTACTAGTGCAATGTCCATAATGTTTCATAACATGATTCGCCTGCTCTGACTAATTTTTGCATCAAATGTACTATATATGGATGATAGTCCCTAACCGATAAAAAATATTGTCTCTATTTTCAAACGTAAAATAACTAGACTGGCCGGACTAACTTGGTCGTGTAGCTTCAACTAAGGAAGTGGGGGCAATGCTACACCTACGTAGGGAGTCTTACGTATCCTACGTAATTGCTGATTTGACAGTTATTGATTCGACATTAGTTGAGAGCACGGGCCCACCCTCGAAATTAGGGGGGGAGGGGGGCGGTTTGATTTAGATTGGCGCTTCAGCAAATTACGTAGGCTACGTAGCAGCTGTTGGTAAGTCTAGCATTTTCCAAGGAAGTGTTTATCCGCCAAACCGTGTGCTTTGAAAATTTGAGATGAATTGGTCATCATCAACTACCATGCATGCACCTAGCTAGCTAGATTTCTATATGGGTGAGGGTGTCTTAGAACTAATTATAAGGAAGAAGAGTCGTTGGTCGTCGAATGCAATGAGATACCTGGTGGGGGTGCATCTGGTGCGGTAGGTGGCCTATGCATGCAGCTACAGATGATTGTTAATCGCCCATTTGCCCTAGTTGCACATGACGTACATGATTGGCTGACAGCAAGGAATAAGACCTACTCCCTCCATCCCGTAATGCAAGAGCGATTTTTACACTACAATAGCATAAAAGACGCTTTTTATATTATAAGGCGGAGGGAGTATATTAGTGTGGGTGTGTATATTAGCCATAGAAAGACGACTAGAGGGGTCAAGTCAACCGAACTGTATATCTACCCGCTTTGTCTTTGGACACGAGGATATGGCTTCGAGGAAGATGTCAACCAGCCAACCAACCGAAAGCACATGAGGATACGGCAAATCCATCCCTCCGCTGGGACAGTCATGACGTGATTAATTGTGACACTGAGTCACGTACTCAGATGCTAGCTTACGCGTGCATCCTTCGATCGCAGATGCATATAGATCACATGCACACTCACACGTCTCACATGTATGTCCCATAATCAAAACATGTTGACGGAAAATGTATTACAGTGACTGATAAGGCATGTTGACAAAATCGCGGAAGCAACAAGATCGATTAGCACAAAATTGATTCAACCAAGAGAAAACCCGTTGCATGTGCAGCATTGCACATCCGTACCTTGAACCATGTTGACACCCGCCATGGCGACGCCTCTCTTCCTCCTTTACCTTTAGCGGTCTCTTGATGGCTAGAGAACTCTTCCTTCTTTACCTTTAGGGGTCGCTTGATGAGTTGAGAACATGGGAAACTCTCATGGGTGTTCTTATTTCTGTCACTTTTCCATACCATCAGGTGTAGCATGCTTTATCTGTTTTATTTATACATGCATAAGCATGCACTAAGCGTTGTCGAATGGAACTTCAAATTCTTAAACGGCAGCGCTTACTCAAGGTAATTAAGCTGCACTAAGTGGATGCATTTATGCATGAAACGTCCAGTGTGCTTCTTGATGCCAATTAAGATCCATTCACTAGCACATGGATGATAACCCTTATTTTTCACGCATTGCTCATGTGGTAACTTTAAACATACATCTGATAAATACATTACTTTAATTATAACACACAAATGTCTATACAAGGGAGAGGAGAGGGAATTCAAACCCAGTCATTCTTAATCCATTAGTCTAGCAACCATCACACTAAGACCCTTAATACTCCCTCCATTTACTTATATAAGGTCATTGTGGAATATACATTTTGCATCTATACAAGGCCGCTAGCAGTAATCGAGGAAAAAATTAATGATTTTTTCTCATACTAGCAACTTTTTTAATACTTGCATGCATGTAGTCATAAGAGCAAGTACAACAAGGTACATCCAGCAGGCTGTAAGGGTTAAAATATTGTATATGTTTGCTAAGTTGGATGAGAGAAAATAGGAGAGAGAAGGGAAGCAGGGTTGTAGATTAAGAGCCGGCTCCAGCACGTGCTCCAAGAAACAATGTGAGATTGTAAGATGGGCCATCTATTAATGAAGTAGTCTACTTTGTAAATAGCTACTATACATATTAGCTATTAGGTTGGCTACAGATGATGTGACAAATTCATATAGCCGATTATTGGCTATACTATTAACCATGCTCTAATGACACTCAGTTATTTCCTCCATTCAGTTTTCTCGCATGCATGCGGTGTATTAATAATTCAGTAAACGAGAAACAAAATTGGGTTTCAAAACATGTATTAAATTTTACCTTGGTACCTGTAATTTGAGTGTGTGGCCTTGTATATAAAAATGGAGGGAGTATTAAGAATTGTTTCTACAATTTACGTGGGCCATATTATGTTAAAATATTTAACAATCTCCCACTTGGCCCTTGTAAAGAATTGACGTATTGATAAAATTTTAGAAGCACACTTCTCATCAAAATTTTGTCAAGTATCGTTACCAGAATTGAGCCAACAGAATCATGGCGGTCACAAGTCATACAATGACAAGGTTCCTTCCATGTGTCACATCTGACACAAGACATAACTTTTGTGGAAAAAACACATTATTATCTCACCACAAAAATAATCGTATGTGTGGTAATGTGGATAACAAGCAAAACAACAATTTATTGAATTCATAAGTACATAAAAGACGAGCAGCATTCGGTTATCTATATATACGCCCACTATGCTTATAAAGATTTATCTATAGTACCCATTCTCTCAACGTGGCCGGCCACAAAATGTATGAGGTGGTAGTCCTTTAGTTAGCAGATCCGCTATGTTCAAATCCATATGTTTTGCTCCTTTCAAGTACTTGTCATTCTTTGAAAAGAAGACTGCAGCGGAAATATCACAATAAATCCTCAATGGCTTTTCAGTATTATCAATAATTTGAAGGTATGACATAAAATTCCACAGCCACAGTGATCCAATAGAGGCCTCAAATGATGCCACAAATTCAGCCTCCATCGTGGATGTAGCAATAACAGGTTGTTTTCCACGCTTATTCGAAAAAAGAGAGGTTGTTTTCCACTCTCCCATGAAATATGTGTAACCAATCACCTCAAGATGGCCTGATCACTTTTATGTGAGTGTGATCCTTGATCCACTGCAAGTACCTAAGAAACTTTTTCGGAGCCTTCCAATCATCTATTCCAGTATTACTTTGATACCGACCAAGCATTCCAATGCAAAAGCTGATATTATTCATGCGGTCTATGGCTCCATCATACATGAAACTAAATATAGAAAGAGTACTTTTGTTACTTGTAATATTATTCATGAACTTAGGAGCTCGAATGTCGAGGCTCACAAGCTCGCGAAGCATCTTTATCCCTGGGGGTTGGCCGTCATGTTTGGTTAGGTCAGCCCAATGGACTTGATTTCGTCCATGTAAACCTTGTGACGTTTGAATAAAAAGCTTCTGAGTTTGTCTAAAACAAAAAACAAAAAAAAAATCTGATTTGTTCAATAAATGCATTAATGCTTGGGTAAGCTGGTTTCTCTATGAATGGCATAGGATGGTTATTTGTACATGCAGATCGTCTGAAACCTGCAGGAAGTTATTTGTACATGCAGATCATCTCAACCCTGCGAGATTTTCTCTGAATGGCTTCTGTGAGTTTCTGCCATTCCAACGCACAAAGGTACAGACCAGGGCTGCCCACGGCCACATGCTCTCGATGTCAAGCTTTCATCGCATTCAACTAAGTTTGTGCCATGCATCATCAGGCACAAGGTAATGCCGTGCCATGGACAGGTTCACTCTGACGGAACTGAAGACGGTATGGCGTTTGCCTTGAGCCCCATATCTGAACTTATGATTTGTATATCTCTGTGTTTTGGTAGCCGTCCATTTGCAGCTAGCGAGACTTGACCACCGGCGGTACCTATCACCTACGGATCCATTTGTCTTGCGTGTTGGTTTTCATCTGCTAATACTGCTCATAATCACCCTGCAAAAATTCAAAAATAATAATAATCATGATTAGCACTGGTTCACTTCTTTCTCCGTTCCATAAGAGACGAGAAGGGATCTTGTCAAGCCTAGTGCCAGTGGTGACTTCGCTGCTCCTCCTGTGCTGCTTCAATGCTGAACGCTGCACCGCTACTAGTGGCGGTGGCGGTGGTCTGAGGCAGAACTACTACTCTGAGAGCTGCCCGAGGGCAGAGGAGATCATCAAGGAGCAGGTGAGGAGCCTGTACGAGGAGCACGGCAACGTCAAGTCCTGCAACACATCGCTGCTCCTCGAGACCGCCGCCGCCAGGGGCCTCGCCTCCAAGCAGTCCTTCACAAGGAGCTTCGGCATGCACAACTTCAAGTACGTTGATTAAGGGCCTACTTGCAGGTCAACGGCAGCCAAAAAAGAGACCAAAAATAAAAGATTCAGCGATGATGTCCAGCCACCAAAGGATGCAGGAGAGGATGATGAAATGGCGGCCGGATCAGAATCACCTCTATAATCCTGTGATTTTGCTACTGCTGCTGTTCATTTTTGTTTCAGCTTCACCGCTAGGTTCGCTAGCAGCTCAGTGTTTGTTTAGATTAAATTTGCTATATAAATTCAGATGTTTCTTGCCTTTGTTCTACTTACGTGACATGGAAATGTGCAGTGAAGAAAAAAGGAAAGGAAGGGAAGCTTGTGCAGTTTTGGAGCCACAAATTTAGCCAGTTGCTATGTTCACCGGTCTGAAACTGTAGTAATTTGTACCCAACGTGCAGCTTCTTCTCCAAATGGCATTTTCCAGCTCAAGGATCAGAAGTACATGTTCATCTTTTCTTTTTTTTGGTACCCGCAAATGGTTACTAAGCCATTATTACAGGGAAACACTGGGACAAAGAACATGGCAGCAGTGTGAGTGTGTTGGCAGAATGCTTCACGCAGCAAACTTACAAGTTAGAAACTAGAATAGAAATACTTCACACACAACATAACTTACAAGTCAGAAATGAAAACAGAAACACATCACAGAAGATAACTTGTAAAGTATAGTCAGCACACAAATAGCTAGGTATCTTACCTAGTTGATTCGATACACAAACACATAAACATGCAAACAACTGGCAAGACATAAATGCATGCAACTGGATTAAGGTTAGACTAAGACGTGCACTGAATAAGGTTTTTTTCAGGAACATGTAAACACTGCGGACTACATTGATAATTGATATGATGTGACAAACTCAATGAGCTGCAGCAGCCCTTCATTCACCCAGAGAGAAATTTTTTGTCAATCTGTTAGTAACATGATACAGATACAGGCAGAATCTAATAGTAGAACCTAATAGGTATAAAAAAATGAGTGTTCAGCAACATAAGGAAGAGCTATGTAATAGATATCATATTCCTCATTGTATATCAGAGAAATAGCGGCAATACAAAATAAATCTTTGGAGCGTTCTGACACTCTAATCTGTTGGGGTGGGGGAGTCAATGTTGTAACTGACTATCTCTAATAACAAAATGGACTACTAACACAACCCTTCCAGCTTACTGATTCAGAACAGAGCTATATCAATGAGAGCTTTAGGCATGGTTAGATAGGCACAAACTGGTAATATCAACACCACCACCATATTCAATATCTGGACCATCTGGTTATCATTTTGTCCAAACCTCCCAAATTATATTCAGATGATGTTCTAACCTGCTGAGCCATGTAAGCAGATTACCACATCAAACCAGATAGTCATCCATTGAATCGTGCACCAGCAATTCCAATGCCTAGAAACATAAAACATGCAATTAATAAAAGCTCCATGGAAAAGACAAATTGATATGAGAAGACAACACTGAATCTGTTGAATATATGAATCAACAAATAGAAGAAACACAACTCACTTGCAGTTATGTTTTATAGCTCACTATTGATGCTGACAACAGTAAACAAAACCACACATGTTGCTTTGAAAGGAACGTTCTTGAAATCAGTATACATAGCTACCTTATAATTAAGAAGTTAGCTTTAAAAGAAGAAAATAAGAGATGTCTAGAATTTATCTTATCTAAACTCATTCCTCATCATTTTAAGAAGATAACATAAAAAAACATGCCAAAACGCATAAACACTACCAGCAGAAATGATCTTGAGTATTCAGACTTAAATAAATGAAGCCTGATTAGGGAAAACAACTTCAGGGGAAAAGGTGTTAATCATTTGACATTTGCTTTTACATTAATACCCATTTGATATTTGATTTGTTATCTCCCAAGGTTGAAGACAACTAAATCGAATGGTGACACAAAAAAGGCTATAAGCTTGTATATCTAACAAACGAACAGTGAAGAGTGATACACCTAACAGTACAGCTATAATTTTATCTATCTAGGAAAGGGACAATCGGTAACTAAGTTTAAGTCAGTGAACACTTACGAATTGCAACAAAGGTATTTGAGCAACCATGTACAGGACATAACCAGATTAAGTTACTCCTACAATGTAAGGACTAAGGATGAACAATCACCTGGCATATAGAAACTGTTGAAAGAATGACAAAGGGTAATGTGATGGGTTTCCCAGAGTTTTCTCGATCGCATCGACTTAAGTTGAACCATATAGAAAGTGTCGTCCAGATATAAAAATATTTCATCAGCATCCTCGGCATATCCCCGTATCAATTCCATCCCCCTCCTTGCCGGAGGAGGGAGCCCATGAATGTCATGCATTTCAGTGGTCTTCAACAGCACCCATGTGCCAACACCATTGCAATTAACCTTCCTCTGCCACATTTGAATGTTATGGTAACGGTGAGACAATATGGCGAGGCCAAGAGTACCATCCTCGGCCTGGATGATCTGACAGTTGCAGGGAATACTCATCCTGGGAGGGGCCTCGATCACATCGAGGCTTTGTCTATCAAAATCAAACTGAAGTATGCCGTCTTCCGCATGACTTAACAGCCAGTAAAGAACATTACCAACAAGGATGCTCTGAGAACCACCACAAGTCGAACCTGGATATGGAGCCCCTGTTGTGATGGGATGGCCCCATGTGTTGGTCTCCGAGGAGTACACACGCGCGAGGGCTTGATATTCGTGGATGCGCATGAACACCAAGACCACCTTGAAGGGGCTGGCATGGCAGCCGCCGTGCACGTGTCCCTGGCCGCGGTCAGCGCAGAATACCGCCCCGTTGACGCCGGCCGTTCTGAACTCCGGCGGAACGGCCACGCGGCGCTCCTCGCCCGCGATGGGATCGCACACAAGGACCTCCGCACGCGGCCGGTCGAATACGAGGACGCGGCCGTGGCGGCAGCCGAGCAACTGTGGCCCCAGGTAGGGGTGGTCGTCGGGGATTCGCAGGTCGAAGTGCTGGGGAGGAACGCGGTCGGGAGGGGCCAGGACGGGGGCGAACACGATGCCGTCATCGCGGTGCTGGAAGACGCCGAGGACGGGCGGCTTCCCGTGGTGGGCGCGGAAGCGGGCGGTGAATTTGGGGTCGACGGCGACGCATCGCCACCGCTTGCAGACGGCGGAGGCGCGGGGAAGGGAGGAGGGCTGCGGCGGGAGGCGGAGCAGGATCTCACGGAGGAGGTCGTCGTCTTCGAGCGGGGGCGGAGGCGCCGGCGGCGAGCCGCCGCGGCGGCATCGGGTCATTGGCGACAGCCCCAGCTCTCGCTCGTGGGGAGTGTTTTTTTTTTCTGGAACCGCTTCCCTCTTCCTTGCGTGCACAGGAAAAAAGCGACGTGGTGTTGGGCCCAGCGAGTTGGTGTCTTGGGCTCTAGATAGAATAAGGCAGGACGGACTGCTTGGATATAACGGCCCACTTTGGGAATTCGCTGGGCTGGGCTGCTGTGTGCTTCACTCGCTCCAACGGATAATTCTCAAAGAAAAAAAAAACTCCCTCCAACGGATTACGAGAAATATGAAACACCTCAAAAACAAACGAGAAATATGAATATCCCCTAAAAAACGAGAAATTTGAATAGTTTCCGCTTTGCAGAGTGTCATTGCAAAACTGCCACTTGCCTAATTATCTAAAGATGGGAGACTTCCACACAGGCAAACTATTTGTACTAGTAAATCTGATGTGAGTATTGTTAAAAATGAATTTCACTTCAAAATTTGACGACAAATAAGCGGTTTGTGTTGTAAAATGTACCTCCACATAAATCATACAATAAAAAAGATGTGCTCCAAATTAAACGGGCCTTGAAGCCTGAAGCACACCCCGAGTGATTAATACTCACCTTGGTGGAATTGATGCGAGCACGCCAGATGGGAAGGGGAATGGCAGATCCGCCGATGGAGGACGCCTCCTCTCTTCACCCTTTTTTTCGCCTCAGAGCACGTATAGATGGTAGGGATCGAGAGAGTTCCACCACAATAGGAAAGGGACCAGCCACCTCCACGGACCAAAGGGACCCGCTAGACGCACGACCGAGTCAATATCGGGAGGCTGGATCCAAAATTGACAAACTCAATTGGCTGAGGGGCCTTTATAACTAGGAAGCTTAGTGATATAGTAGATATGCCAACCCGACGGTCAGATTCATACTTATCGGCTGCAACAAAGACCGTCCGTCACCATCGCAAAGATCGCAGATTTAAGGATCTCCATTGGCTCCAGAAGCTTCTCGCCATCAGCAGCACCGCCAACATCGTCGTCGCCGTCGTTGTCGGCAGTGGCTGAGGTAGTACTTAAATAACGGCCTAATATATCTACATACTTAAATAAATTACAAAAAAATGCAGAACAAAAATTTAATATCGATAGGGGGCGTATGCCCCCCCTCCTCCTCGGCACAGTTCACCATGTTGTATTTATTTAATAGTTATTTGTAGTTGAGTATATTATAATCATTATTTGCATCATATAATCACATATAGGTGGTGTATTGAGACTCTATTTGCCAACTAAAATTATGTTTTTATGTTAATGTCTTTTATTTTCATGATATATATTGTCGATCACACTAGGGTCGGCCCCGCTCACTGGCAGTCGGTGCCACGAGGAGAGCCAGCAATAGCAGAGGTAGAAGACGATGCTCGAGCGCCATGGAGAGGTGGGTAGCAATGTACTTCCTTTTTTGGTTGCTTGCGACTCGGGGGCTTTGTTTCTCTTTGCCTAAATCTTTATTGTCCTACCGCCGGTTTCATTAGGCTGATGGTTTACCCTTATGCTTGCTGGCAGTTTTAACTTCACATGGGTGTTTTACCCCACAGTTGGCCGGTAAAAAAAGTATATATATAATAAATGTTTATAAAGGTGTTAGATTATTATTATCTCATAATGTTTACACATATCTGATATGTGTAAACATTACTTCATAATATGTGCTCTCTGCTGGAATTTATTAACTTCACTCCCCATTACATCGTGGACTTGGATATCCCGGTTAAAATGTCAGCGCAGAATCATGTCCGAGAATTCTCACCATACCGGTACTAGCTCTTTACTGACCAAGTAAAAATTTGCTTAGGGGTACGTTCATACAGTTTAGGAGTGGAAAATGATCAATTGGGAGGAACTGTAGTCAGGAAGACCATGATGATTTTTAGAAGTATGATAAGGTACAAATCATAGTTCTTTTCTGAAACCAAGTAACTTGTTTCTTTTGTTTCGAATCAGAAAAGGCATGGAACTGATCCGGCTCATTTTTTTAGGTACATAATGTTCAACCTAAAATGGTGACAGTGCTTTGTGAAGTCTGGCCACTTGAACCTCACATTTTCTATTTGAGGGCAGATTAATTTTGACGTAAGTGTCTTAAACTCATAAGTATCTGCTAGAAATATTTACTTCGGTATTTCCTACTGCATCATTGTTTCAGGTATTCCCACAAGGCTGGGAAAAAACCTACTGCTTGAGATATCTTGAGGAATTTCAAGAAATCCATTTATTTAGGTAACAGGATTTGGGGACCAAATGACGATGTACTTATTTTTTGCACTTGCTTCTCTCCTCACATATTTGTCGTACATTGGTACATTGTTGGGCAATGTTACAGTGTTAAGCAAGTGTTAAACTAAAAAGTTAGAAGATCCTAAACTTCTATTTAGGATTGACCTCTCTTTTATGTTATTAATTAAGTTAAATATGTTATAATACAAACACGTGCATCCGTCTTGAAAGAGTAAAATGCACCGTTGATCCTAAAAGTATTCGAGGTGTGTCACCTAGGTCCTAAAAGTTCTAAAATGCAAAGCTAAGTCCTAAAACTAGTTAAGTTGTCCACTATGGGTCCTAAATGGTGCTGACCAAGTGATACGTCCATTTTGCATCATGCTTTTATATCGATATCTATTGCATTGTGGGCTGTTATTACACATTATGTCACAATACTTATGCCTATTTTCTCTTATTTTACAAGGTTTACATGAAGAGGGAGAATGCCGGCAGCTGGAATTCTGGGCTGGAAAAGGAGCAAATATTAGAGACCTACTCTGCACAACTCCAAAAGTCATGAAACTCCACGGAAGTCATTTTGAGAATTAATAAAAAATATTGAGCGGATGAAATACCAGAGGGGGCCCACACCCTGGCCACGAGAGTGGGGGTGCGCCCTACCCCTTGGGCGCCCCCTGCCTCGTGGGCGCCCCCTGCCTCATGGGCCCCCTGGCAGGCCTCCGGTGTCCATTTTCTGCTATATGAAGTCTTTTACCCTGAAAAAAAAAATCATAAGCAAGCTTTCGGGACGAGACTCCGCCACCACGAGGCGGAACCTTGGCGGAACCAATCTAGGGCTCCGGTGGAGCTGTTCTGCCGGGAAACTTCCCTCCGGGAGGGGGAAATCATCGCCATCGTCATCACCAACGATCCTCTCATTGGGAGGAGGTCAATCTTCATCAACATCTTCACCAGCACCATCTCCTCTCAAACCCTAGTTCATCTCTTGTATTCAATCTTTGTCTCTAAGTCTCAGATTGGTACCTGTAGGTTGCTAGTAGTGTTGATTACTCCTTGTAGTTGATGCTAGTTGGTTTACTTGGTGGAAGATCATATGTTCAGATCCATTATGCATATTAATACTCCTCCGATTATGAACATGAATATGATTTGTGAGTAGTTACGTTTGTTCCTGAGGACATGGGAGAAGTCTTGCTATAAGTAGTCATGTGAATTTGGTATTCGTTTGATATTTTGATGAGATGTATGTTGTCTCTCCTCTAGTGGTGTCATGTGAACGTCGACTACATGACACTTCACCATTGTTTGGGCCTAGAGGACGGCATTGGGAAGTAATAAGTAGATGATGGGTTGCTAGAGTGACAGAAGCTTAAACCCTAGTTTATGCGTTGCTTCGTAAGGGGCTGATTTGGATCCATATGTTTCATGCTATGGTTAGATTTACCTTAATACTTATTTTGTAGTTTTGGATGCTTGCAATAGGAGTTAATCATAAGTGGGATGCCTGTCCAAGTAAGGACAACACCCAAGCACCGGTCCATCCACATATCAAATTATTAAAGTACCGAACGCGAATCATATGAACGTGATGAAAACTAACTTGACAATAATTCCCATGTGTCCTCGGGAGCACTTTTCTCTATATAAGAGTTTGTCCAGGCTTGTCCTTTGCTACAAAAAGGATTGGGCCATCTTGCTGCACTTTATTTACACCTGTTACTTGCTACCCGTTACAATTTATCTTATCACAAAACTATCTGTTACCTATAATTTCAGTGCTTGCAGAGAATACCTTACTGAAAACCGCTTGTCATTTTCTTCTGCTCCTCGTTGGGTTCGACACTCTTACTTATCAAAAAGGCTACGATAGATCCCCTACACTTATGGGTCATCAAGACTCTTTTCTGGCACCGTTTCCGGGGAGTGAAGCGCCTTTGGTAAGGAAAAAAATTATATAGTGTGCTGAAATTTACTGTCACTTGTTACTATGGAAAGTAATCCTTTGAGGGGCTTGTTCAGGGTATCTTCACCCCGACCAGTAGAGCAAATAGTTGCTCCTCAACCTACTGAACATATTGAAAACGTTTACTTTGAAATTCCTTCAGGTATGATAGAGAAACTACTAGCTAATCCTTTTGCAGGAGATGGAACATTGCATCCCGATATACACTTAATCTATGTGGATGAAGTTTGTGGTTTATTTAAGCTTGCAGGTATGCCCAATGATGTTATCAAGAAGAAGGTCTTCCCTTTATCTTTGAAGGGAGATGCATTGACATGGTATAGGATATGGGATGATATGGGATCATGGGACTATAAGCGATTGAAATTCGAATTTCATCAGTTTTATCATATGCATCTTGTTCATCGTGATCGTAATTATATATATAATTTTTGGCCTCGCGAAGGAGAAAGCATCGCTCAAGCTTGGGGGAGGCTTAAGTCAATGTTATATTCATGCCCCAATCATGAGCTCTCAAGAGAAATGATTATTCAAAATTTTTATGCTCGGCTTTCTCACAATAATCGCTCCATGCTCGATACTTCTTGTACTGGCTCTTTTATGATGAAGACTATTGAATTCAAATGGGATTTATTGGAAAGAATTAAACGTAACTCTTAAGATTGGGACCTCGACGAAGGTAAGGAGTCAGGTATGACACCTAAGTTTGATTGTGTTAAATCTTTTATGGATACTGATGCTTTCCGTGAATTTAGCACTAAATATGAACTTGACTTTGAGATAGTAGCTTCTTTCTGTGAATCATCTGCTACTCATGTTGATCTCCCTAAGGAGAAGTGATTTAAATATAATCCTCTCGCTGAAGTAAAAGTAGTTGCACCTACTAAAGTTGAAGAAAAGACTATCACTTATAATGATCCTGTTGTTCCTACTACTTATGTTGAGAAACCACATTTCCCTGTTAGATTAAAGGATCATGCTAAAGCTTCAACTGTGGTCAACAAAAGTAATATTAGGACACACAAACCTCATGAGCAAGTTAAAGTTGAACCTAATATTGCTATGGTTAAAGATCTCTTGGCTGATAATATCGCTGGGCATGTTATTTACTTCTGTGATGAAGCTGCTAGAATTGCTAAACCTGGTACTAAAGATAAACATAGACCTGTTGTTGGCATGCCTGTTGTTTCTGTTAAAATAGGAGATCATTTTATGATGGCTTATGTGATGTGGGTGCTAGTGCAAGTGCAATACATATTTCCTTATACAAAGAAATTATGCATGATATTGCACCAGCTGAGATAGAAGATATCAATGTTACCATTAAGCTTGCTAATAGAGATACTATTTCACCGATTGGAATTGTTAGAGATGTTGAGGTCTTGTGTGGGAAAGCTAAATATCCTGCTGATTTTCTTGTTCTTGGTTCCCCTCAAGATAGCCTTTGTCCCATTATATTTGGTAGACCCTTCTTGAATACTGTTAATGCTAAGATAGACTGCAAGAAGGATGTTGTTACTATTGGTTTGGGTGATATGTCTCATGAGTTTAAATTTTCTAAATTTCATAGACAACCCCGTGATGAGGAATTGCCTAGTAAAGATGAAATTATTGGTCTTGCTTCTATTGCCGTATCTCCTAATGATCCTTTAGAACAATATTTGCTAGACCATGAAATGATATGTTTATGAATGAAAGGAGGGAGATAGATGAAGTATTCTTTAAACAGGGGCCTATTCTGAAACACAACTTGCCTGTTGAAATCCTAGGGGATCCTCCTCCACCCAAGGGTGATCCCGTGTTTGAGCTTAAACCATTGCCTGATACTCTTAAATATGCTTATCTTGATGAAAATAAGATATATCCTGTTATTATTAGTGCTAACCTTTCAGAGCATGAAGAAGAGAAATTGTTGAAAACTTTAAAGAAGCACCGTGTTGCTATTGGATATATTCTCGATGATCTTAAGGGCATTAGTCCCACTCTATGCCAACACAAAATAAATTTGGAGAAAGATGCCAAACCAGTCATTGATCACCAACGACGACTAAATCCTAACATGAAAGAAGTTGTAAGAAAGGAAATATTAAAGCTCCTTGAGGCAGGTATTACTTATCCCGTTGCTGATAGTCAGTGGGTAAGTCATGTCCATTGTGTCCCTAAGAAGGGAGGTATTACTATCGTTCCTAATGATAAAGATGAATTGATCCCGCAAAGAATTATTACAGGCTATAGGATGGTAATTGATTTCCGCAAATTAAATAAGGCTACTAAAAATATCATTACCCCTTACCTTTTATTGATCAAATGCTAGAAAGATTATCCAAACATACACATTTTTGCTTTGTAGATGGTTACTCTGGTTTCTCTCAAATACCTGTGTCAGTTGATGATCAAGCAAAGACCACTTTTACTTGCCCTTTCGGTACTTTTGCTTATAGACGTATGCCTTTTGGTTTATGTAATGCACCTGCTACCTTTCAAAGATGCATGATGACTATATTCTCTGACTTTTGTGAAAATATTTGTGAGGTTTTCATGGATGATTTCTCCGTTTATGGATCCTCTTTTGATGATTGCTTGAGCAACCTTGATCAAGTTTTGCAGATATGTGAAGAAACTAATCTTGTCTTGAATTGGGAGAAGTGCCACTTTATGGTTAATGAAGGTATCGTCTTGGGGCATAAAATTTCTGAAAGAGGTACTGAAGTTGATAAAGATAAAGTTGATTCTATTGAAAAGATGTCGTGTCCTAAGGACATCAAAGGTATAAGAAGTTTCCTTGGTCATGCCGGTTTTTATAGGAGGTTCATTAAGGACTTCTCAAAAATTTCTCGGCCTCTGACTAATCTCTTACAAAAATATATACCTTTGTCTTTGATGATGATTGTGTAGAAGCATTTGAAATACTTAAGAAAGCATTAATTTCTGCACCTATCGTTCAGCCACCTGATTGGAATTTACCCTTTGAAATCATGTGTGATGCTAGTGATTATGTTGTAGGTGATGTTCTAGGGCAAAGAGTTGATAAGAAATTAAATGTCATTCAATATGCTAGTAAAATTCTAGACAATGCCCAGAGAAATTATGCCACTACTGAAAAAGAATTCTTAGCAGTTGTATTTTCTTGTGATAAGTTCAGACCTTATATTGTTGATTCTAAAGTAACTATTCACACTGATCATGCTGCTATTAAATATCTTATGGAAAAGAAAGATGCTAAACCTAGACTTATTAGATGGGTTCTCTTGCTACAAGAATTTGATTTGCATATTATTGATAGAAAGGGAGCTGAGAACCCCGTTGCAGATAACTTGTCTAGGTTAGAAAATGTTCTTGATGACCCACTACCTATTGATGATAGCTTTCCTGATGAACAACTAAATGTCATAAATGCTTCTCGTACTGCTCCATGGTATGCCGATTATGCTAATTACATTGTTGCTAAATTTATACCACCTAGTTTCACATACCAGCAAAAGAAAAAGTTTTTCTATGATTTAAGACATTACTTCTGGGATGACCCACATCTTTATAAAGAAGGAGTAGATGGTGTTATTAGACGTTGTGTACCTGAGCATGAACGGGAACAGATCTTACGCAAGTGTCACTCCGAAGTTATGGAGGGCACCACGCTGGAGATAGAACTGCACATAAGGTATTGCAATCTGGTTTTTATTGGCCTACTCTCTTCAAAGATGTCCGTAAGTTTGTCTTATCTTGTGATGAATGTCAAAGAATTGGTAATATTAGTAGACATCAAGAAATGCCTATGAATTACTCACTTGTTATTGAACCATTTGATGTTTGG
The DNA here is from genome assembly GCA_021437245.1 of Aegilops speltoides. NCBI lineage: Eukaryota > Viridiplantae > Streptophyta > Magnoliopsida > Poales > Poaceae > Aegilops > Aegilops speltoides. Next base: position 37,433,138 of record CM038142.1, read on the forward strand.
AGCTTTGATTATATGGGTCTGTTTCCTTCCTCTAATGGGTATACACATATCTTAGTTGCTGTTGATTACGTTACTAAGTGGGTAGAAGCTATTCCAACTAGTAGTGATGATCATAACACCTCTATTAAGATGCTTAAAGAAGTTATTTTTCCGAGGTTTGGAGTCCCTATATATTTAATGACTAATGGTGGTTCACATTTCATTCATGGTGATTTTTGTAAAATCCTTGCTAAGTATGCCGTTAATCATAGAATTGCATCTCCATATCACCCACAGTCTAGTGGTCAAGTAGAATTGAGTAATAGAGAGCTCAAATTAATTTTGCAAAAGACTGTTAATAGGTCTAGAAAGAATTGGTCCAAGAAACTTGATGATGCATTATGGGCCTATAGAACTGTATATGAAAATCCTATGGGTATGTCTCCGTATAAAATGGTTTATGGAAAAGCATGTCACTTACCTCTCGAACTAGAACATAAGGCATATTGGGCTATTAAAGAGCTCAATTATGATTTTAAACTTGCCGGTGAGAAGAGGTTATTTGACATTAGCTCACTTGATGAATGGGGAACCCAAGCCTATGAGAATACCAAACTGTTTAAGGAGAAAGTTAAAAGATGGCATGACAAAAGGATACAAAAGCGTGAGTTTAATGTAGGTGACTATGTGTTGCTATTCAACTCTCGTTTAAGATTTTTTGCAGGAAAACTTCTCTCTAAATGGGAAGGTCCTTATGTTATCGAGGAGGTCTATCGTTCCGGTGCCATAAAAATCAACAACTTCGAAGGCACAAATCCGAAGGTGGTGAACGATCAAAGAATCAAACATTATATCTCAGGTAATCCCATAAATGTTGAAACTAATATTGTTGAAACTGTAACCCCGGAGAAATACATAAGGTACACTTTCCAGAACGTTTCAAACTCCGAAAAGGAATAAGTATGTGATACGGTAAGTAAACCGACTCCAAAACAGTTCTAATGACAATTATTCTCCGTTTTGAAATATTTAGAAAAATAGAAAAATAAGAAGCAGCCCGGGAAGGACACGAGGCTTCCACAAGGGTGGGAGGCGCGCCCTACCCCCTGGGTGCGCCCCCTGCCTCGTGGGCACCTCATGCGCTCTCCGGACTCCGTTTTCTTGCACTATACGTATTTTGCTCGGTAAAAATTCATTATATAATCTCCCGAAGGTTTTGACCTTCGTATCATGCAAATATGCTCTGTTCTTGTTTTGAGCTGTTTTTCTGACAGATCTAGATCACCATGACGTCTCCAAGCGCTCCCAAGGACAAGTTCTTCGAGAGGGTCATCAACCCCTACCTCGCGGAGGTGCTGCAACACCCTCAAACCATTGAGATGTGTGATGGATTGCTGCACATCCGCGATGCTGAGGGACCAAGAAGGACTGGAAGCGTGCAGACAAGGCTCGAGGCAATGGTGCAACAAGTTTTCAAGTGTCAGGAGATGGTGGAGCGTGGACTCGACTCCAACCACATGATGATCGTGGAGCTCACCAACAACCACAACCTGGATGCCGAGAACATTGGGGAGACCATCTTTAAGCTTCACGAGAAGATCGAGCACCTCCAAGCCCAAATCTATGACCTGCAAAACCAAAACTGTAAGTATGAATATAGATTCAAAAGGATGAGATTGGCTGCAGATTTGAGGATCCCGGAGACTCAATCATCCTTCTATGATGGTGAGCCTATGCCTTGGAAGATGGACGACAAGCCTACATCATCAACAACTCCTCCATCCTCTTCACCAGCAAAAGAGATATAATCATATGGGTATGGGCACTCCCCTTGGCAACTGCCAGGCTTGGGGGAGGTGCCCCGGTATCGTATCACCATCACACTCCTATCTTTACCGTTTTTCTTAGTTCGATCCTTTTGGTATTATCTTGATCTAGTAGAATAAAGTTTTAGTATGATCTAGTCATGAGTTTTTCTTTATGATCCCTCTATGTAATCGAGTCCGTGAGCTATATAATAAAGATTAGTGTTGAGTCAAGGGCTTGATTATCTTGCTATGATCTTGAGTGGATAAAAGAAAAAAGAAAGAATAAAAAGAAATAAAGAGATCATATTGATCTTATGAAGAGTAATGACTTCACATAGAGAGAGTATGATGATTAAAAGTTGTTGAGAGTTGACAAACATAGTTTTGGTCATCGTTGCAATTAATAGGAAGTAATAAAGAAAGAGAGGTTTCACATATAAATATACTATCTTGGACATCTTTTATGATTGTGAGCACTCATTAAAATATGACATGCTAAAGAGTTGATGTTGGACAAGGAAGACAACGTAATGGGTTAAGTTTTTTTATATCAGAGCTAAAGTATATTGTCATGGATCATCCAACATGTTGAGCTTGCCTTTCTCCCTCATGCTAGCCAATTCTTTGCACCAAGTAGAGATACTACTTGTGCTTCCAAATACCCTTAAAACCAGTTTTGCCATGAGAGTCCAGCATATCTACCTATGGATTGAGTAAAATCCTTCAAGTAAGTTGTCATCGGTGCAAGCAATAAAAATTGCTCTCTAAATATGTATGACTTATTAGTGTGGGAGAAAATAAGCTTTATACGATCTTGTGATGTGGAAGAAATAAAAGCGACGGACTGCATAATAAAGGTCCATATCACAAGTGGCAATATAAAGTGACGTTCTTTCGCATTAAGATTTTGTGCATCCAACCCTGAAAGCGCATGACAACCTCTGCTTCCCTCTGCGAAGGGCCTATCTTTTACTTTTACCTTCTACTTTATGCAAGAGTCATGGTGATCTTCACCTTTCCTTTTTTACATTTTATCCTTTGGTAAGCAGATTGTGTTGGAAAGATCCTTGTATATATATCCAATTGGATGTAAGTTAGCATGGACTGTTATTGTTGACATTACCCTTGAGGTAAAAGGTTGGGAGGCGAAACTATAAGCCCCTATCTTTCTCTGTGTCCAATTAAAACTCCATAACCATAAGTATTGCGTGAGTGTTAGCAATTGTGAAAGACTAAATGATAGTTGAGTATGTGGACTTGCTGAAAAGCTCTATTATTGACTCTTTCCGATGTTATGATAAATTGCAATTGCTTCAAGGACTGAGATTATAGTTTGTTGGTTTTCAATGAAGGTTCTGATTCATACTTGACATTGTGAATAGATTGTTACTTTATCGTAAGAAATCATATGACAATATCCATATATGTTGTTGTTATAAGAATGATCATGATGCCCCCATGTCTGTATTTTATTTTATCGACACCTCTATCTCTAAACATGTGGACATATTTATCGTTATCGGCTTCCGCTTGAGGACAAGCGAGGTCTAAGCTTGGGGGAGTTGATACGTCCATTTTGCATCATGCTTTTATATCGATATTTATTGTATTATGGGCTGTTATTACCCATTATGTCACAATACTTATGCCTATTCTCTCTTATTTTAGAAGGTTTACATGAAGAGGGAGAATGCCAGCAGCTGGAATTCTGGGATGGAAAAGGAGCAAATATTAGACACCTATTTTGCACAACTCCAAAAGTCCTGAAACTCCACGAAAGTCATTTTGGGAATTAATAAAAAATATTGAGCGGAAGAAATACCAGAGGGGGCCCACACCCTGGCCACGAGGGCGGGGGCGCGCCCTACCCCCCTGGGCGCACCCCCTGCCTCGTGGGCCCCCTGGCAGGCCTCCGGTGTCCATCTTCTGCTATATAAAGTCTTTTACCCCGGAAAAAAAATCATAAGCAAGCTTTCGGGACGAGACTCCACCACCACGAGGTGGAACCTTGGCGGAACCAATCTAGGGCTCCGGCGGAGCTGTTCTGCCAGGGAAACTTCCCTCCGGGAGTGGCAAATCATCTCCATCATCATCACCAACAATCCTCTCATCGGGAGGGGGTCAATCTTCATCAACATCTTCGCCAGCACCATCTCCTCTCAAACCCTAGTTCATCTCTTGTATTCAATCTTTGTCTCTAAGTCTCAGATTGGTACCTGTAGGTTTGCTAGTAGTGTTGATTACTCCTTGTAGTTGATGCTAGTTGGTTTACTTGGTGGAAGATCATATGTTCAGATCCATTATGCATATTAATACTCCTCTGATTATGAACATGAATATGATTTGTGAGTAGTTACGTTTGTTCCTGAGGACATGGGAGAAGTCTTGCTATAAGTAGTCATGTGAGGTATTCGTTTGATATTTTGATGAGATGTATGTTGTCTCCACTACTAGGAAAAGGGCTATAGATAGGATTGACACTAATGGCGCACCATGGAAGTAGTGCGCCACTACTATATACTAATGGCGCACCAGTTGGTGATGCGCCATTAGTGTGGAAGACACTAATGGCGCACCACACAAAAGGTGCGCCACTAGTTATAATTTTTTTTTCATTTTTACATACATACTAATGGCGCATCAGACCGAAGTGCGCCATTACTAGTTCTAACTAGTAATGGCGCACCAGACAAGGAGTGCGCCAGTACTGAATTTTTTTTATTCTTTTTTTTTGCAAAACTACTAATGGCGCACCGAGTAACAGTGCGCCATTACTAGTTTAAACTAGTAATGGCGCACTACTACGCGGTGCGCCATTAGTATATATATATTTTGCACTACTACACGACTATCTCGGATACGGATATCTCGCGGGGCAGGTAGTCCACGGATTTTCTGGATGCGTAAGGTGCATGGATGACACAACGTATCGCCAGCTAGATAGAGATCTCGGGTCTTCGAAAACCATGTTCATGGGACATCGACGTCCCCCTCGCCGCCGATGATCAACCGCACCCTCCCTCGCTCCACCGGTCGCCGCCGCCGACCCCCGGCCCGCACCCTCCCCCACTCCACCGTCGCCGATGACCCACCGCACCCTCCACTCCACCTTTTTCATATTCATAAATATTTTCAAATAACAAATTTGAACATATTTTAAAAAAAAATTATTACTGTTTTTATAACAAAATATTACGGTTATGATTTAAACAAGTTTGAACATATTTAAACACAAATAAATGTCAAACAACATTTTATACAATCGAGAAATGATCCGGTCCCCCACTCCACCGTCGCCGATGACCAACCGCACCCTCCCCCGCTCCACCGGCCGCCGCCGCCGACCCCCAGCCCGCACCCTCCCCCACTCCACCGCCGCCGATGATCAACCGCACCCTCCCCCGCTCCACCGGCCGCCGCCGCCGACCCCCGGCCCGCACCCTCCCCCACTCCACCGTCGCCAATGACTCACCGCACCCTCCACTCCACCTTTTTCATATTCATAAATATTTTCAAATAACAAATTTGAACATATTTTTTAAAAAAATTACTACTGTTTTTATAAAAAATATTACTGTTATGATTTAAACAAGTTTGAACATATTTAAACACAAATAAATATCAAACAACATTTTATAGAATCGAGAAATGATCCGGTCCCCCACTCCACCGTCGCCGATGACCCGCACCCTCCCCCGCTCCACCGACTGCCGCCGCCGACCCCCGGCCCGCACCCTCCCCCACTTCACCGCCGCCGACGATCAACCGCACCCTCCCCCGCTCCACCGGCCGCCGCCGACGACCCCCGGCCCGCACCCTTCCCCACTCCACCGTAGCCGATGACCCACCGCACCCTCCACTCCACCTTTTTCATATTCATAAATATTTTCAAATAACAAATTTGAACATATTATTTAAAAAATTCTTACTGTTTTTATAAAAAAATATTACTGTTATGATTTAAACAAGTTTGAACATATTTAAACACAAATAAATATCAAACAACATTTTATACAATCGAGAAATGATCTAGTCCCCCACTCCACCATCACCGATGACCCACCGCACCCTCCCCCGCTCCACCGGCCGCCGCCGCGCGCCAACCCCCGGCCCGCACCCTCCCCCACTTCACCGCCGCCGACGATCAACCGCACCCTCACCCGCTCCACCGGCCGCCACCGCCGACCCCCGGCCCGCACCCTCCCCCACTCCACCGTCGCCGATGACCCACCGCACCCTCCACTCCACCTTTTTCATATTCAAAAATATTTTCAAATAACAAATTTGAACATATTTTTTAAAAAAATTATTACTGTTTTTATAAAAAAACATTCTAATGCCGCACCGCCTCTGGGTGCGCCATTAGTAAGCTTCCCCCACTCCACCTATTCCTCCTCCTTCCTTCCCAACCAGACACACCACCCACTTGCGCCCCATCCGTCCCCTCCGTCCCCCGCCGCCTGACCCCGCCGAATCCACCTGCCGCTCCAGCCCCCCGCCCCCCCACCACTGCAGCTCCCGCCCCCCCGCCCCACCACCACCAGCTCCCCCGCCGCCCCCCCCCGCCCGAGCCGGAGGAGGAGGACCAGGATGAGGACGAGGAGGAGGAGGCGGAGACGACCGCCTCTACCTTAGCTCAGCTCTGTTGCGGCGTGGTCTTGTGCCGGCCCCGAGCCCTAGGGATCCGGCACGACCGCGGCTTCCTCCGGGTCCAAGGCGGCCTGCCGGTGCCATGTACGCCCTCGACTGCAGGTGAGCCCCTCCCCTCCACTTCCTTCTTCTTCTTCTTCCTCTTGCCCTCAACCTCTGCTCTGAGTCTCGACCGCTGTGCAGGGCCCGTCCATCTCCGGCGAGCCCACCACACCGTTTGACAGGAAGCACCACCGTCGTCACCGAGCCACTCCACCAGCAGCCACCATCCTCGCGCGCTTCCTCCTCGAGCAGGCCTTGCTGCAAGAGTCACCGAGCACCAAGCCGCGGGTCTGCCCCCTCCACACGCCCCTGAAGCAGAAAACCCTCGGCCCTCCTCTCCAGCGAGCAGATCTGCATCCTCAACATCTTTTCCCTGGACATACCTGCCTCTTGTAATTCAAGTGACAGCCTGACAGGTGACATTTTGTTGCAATTTCTGTGTTTTTTTTGTTCTGAATGTGCAGCTACGCAATGTGTAGAAGTGGTACAGGCCTGTAGTTAGAACAAATCATCAATTTTTAAATGCTTTGATCTAATAACAACGAAAAAACCATGAGCCTGTCACGTTTGAAGGTTCTTTGGTTACTAGCAACTAGCATTGCTAGATGAGTTCTTCTACTATCTTGTGATAATTGTAGTAGATTATAGCTTGCTTCAGTTTGTCATCATAAGTTGGTTAATTCGATATGCAGTTAACTTGATCATAGTTAGTTTACCGAATTGTTTAACAAAAAGGAGATCCAGCATGCACAATGTCCTTCACTATATACTAATCTTTGTATGCCCAGGAACATTGATGCATCAGCCCTGTAAGAACCATCAGGGAAACAGAGGTTGGTTGTGGCAATTGTCACATTAGCCTTGCGCTCTCCGACCAAATGTAAGATATGCAACAAATAACGGACAAATACCTAACAGTTTTCTAGAGCTAGCGAAAAGATTAAAATCTTTGTGAGATATTCATAGCCATGAAGCCCAGTAGCCTATAGTTCACTAAATTTATAGCCCAAGATCCAATTTACATGCTATACTCTTCAGCAACATTGCTTGCTAGAACTACTGTCACATGTGCACTTGGCAGGTAACACTAACTAAACCTAGCGTGCAAAAAGGATCACATATTTTAGAGCAGTATCTGCTACTACAACCTGAGGGTTTTCTTAGCTAAATTAGGCTATATTCGTTTTGTGTCAGCTCCTTGCTGTCCATGTTAACTTCTTTTCATGGTACCCATAGATTTGACTTTCAGTGTTGGTGATTCTGCGATTCTTTGTAGACTACTATAGTGATGAGTGTCTAGCTTTTGTAATCTACACTTCTTGCATAAGGATTTGCATGTGCCTTTGTACCATGAGTAATTTTGGGACTTGGGAATTGGTTCTTTCTTACTACAGTCTTGCTGCTATAGTATGGCTCTGTTCTTGGTGGAGGTTTCATTACTTGTTTTGTGTGGCTTAGGTTATATTTCAGTGGAATTTGTGTGATATATTTGGCTGGACTATGCTCTTTTCACAGTTATAGTGTTGTCACTTTACAGCTTGCATGCTTGCCATACCAGACCATCAGTGTTCCGTGTTATGATAAACTGTTCAATTCTTTGTATGGTTCTGTCTTTTTTCTATGATGGCAAGGGACACTGGTTGCTTATGCACTGAGTTGGGTTTTATGCGTCAAACAATCCATTTTGACAAGCCTCATTGATGGGTACTTTTTTTATTGGGTGCATTTATTTATATTATATCATCTTGCTTCTATATCTGATCCACCATTGCTTGTACAAGTTTGTCAAGAATACATGTCTGTATAGCACAGAGAGCACCACAAGTTAAACACCTCAATCTATTAGTATTTGTCTGCATTTTCTCACATTCTTCTTGTATCTGTGTTGGGGAACGTTGCAGAAAATTAAAAAAATTTCCTACGGTTTCACCAAGATCCATCTATGAGTTCATCTAAGCAACGAGTCAAGGGAGTGAGTTTGCATCTACATACCACTTGTAGATCGCGTGCGGAAGCGTTCAAGGGAAGGGTGATGATGGAGTCGTACTCGCCGTGATTCAGATCACTGATGACCAAGTGCTGAACGGACAGCACCTCCGCGTTCAACACACGTACGGGACGGACGACGTCTCCACCGTCTTGATCCAGCAAGGAGGAAGGAGAGGTTGAGGAAGATTGCTCCAACGGCAGCACGACGGTGTGGTGGTGTTGGTGCAGCAATACTCCGACAGGGCTTCGCCAAGCACGTAACGGAGGAGGAGAGGTGTTGGGGAGGGGAGGGGTTGCGCCTTGGGTTGTGTACAGCAGCCCTCCCCTCACCCCTCTATTTATAGAGGAAGGGGCAAGGGGGGCCGACCCCTCTAGATGGGATCTAGAGGGGGGGCGGCGGCCAGGGAGGGGGGACTTGCCCCCGAAGCACTAGTGCAGAACCAGGCATTAGCACCGGTTCGTAAGGCCCTGTAGTGCCGGTTACATAACCGGCACTAAATTGTGGTCACTAAAGGCCCCCACCCTTTAGTACCGGTTCAGCACGAACCGGTGCTAAAGGGCAACCACGTGGCACGAGCCAGCTCCGGGGGCCTGGAGCCCTTTAGTACCGGTTGGTAATACCAACCGGTACTATAAGGTTTGGGGGGTTTATAGTTTTATGATTTCTTTTTCATTTAATTTTGTGTTTCCATTTTAATTCTTTTTCGTTTGCTGGTATTTTACAATACTACACATTGTACACGTTATGCATATATATATATATAGAATTTCTAGTAGAACCAATCATGCATATATATATCATCAATGTCTCACAAACCATCATATTAATTAATTCACACATACACACATGTATAGCTATATACAATTTCTCCTACATATGAATGTTGCCTTCGGAGCCAGTGGCATTAGCCTAATTGGTGCCTTCGGAGCACGATGACAATTGGAAGTGGTTTTCATGGGGGCGGTAGCGGGTAATAGAATTCTCCCTTCGGATTTATGACCTGGTCAAGCAAAAATCCCGCTATTTCCTCTTGAAGTGCTTCTACGCGCTCCGTTTCTATGAGCTTCTCCCGCACCTCTTTGAACTGTTAAGAAGGAGATCAATATGCATGTGTATTAGTCGTGTGACTAGATATCGATAATGGTGTAAAAATTATGAATAGTGTTCTGACAAGCGTACCCATTCCTGTCTTTGAGATCTGCTCCTTTCGGAGGCCATCATGCGAATGTTCTCGCAAACGCAGAATGCACACAGATCAGTCCCCTGCGCCTGCTTCAGGGCCTTTACGAGAATGGAATTTGATTAGATAAAAATTAATCAAGTATGATAATTAAAGAGATGGCAGCTAGCTAGCTAGCTAGTACTACTTAATTGCTTACCTTGGGTCGTAACCATTTAAGCTTTTTTTTCCATTCGTCGGGCATGATGGCGATGAACCTTGCCCAAGCCCTGCCCGCCGACAAAGAAAATGAATAAAGGGGTTATTAAATAGTTCATATCATGAAATGGCGAACTAAATAGGCCGAGATATATAGTTAATAATGATTGAAATTACCTGTTGACTATCCCATACAAGATGTTATAGTCAGTTTTTTCTGAGATTAGTGAGTCCAGTATTTCAATTGTTCGGCCAACTTTAATGATACACAAGACCCAGTGATATCTGCATGCACACACGTTTGCATGTCTTAATTAAGCGGGCATATGTAAGCAAAAACATGTAGCTAGCTAGCTAGTAGGCAAAAACAGAGAATTTGAAGTACAAGACAGTGTGACTCACTGGAAGTTGTAAGGAAGTAGTATATCTTCATTGTATTTGACGCGCTTCAAGAACTCTAGCATGCTGTCCTCTACGTACTTTTGCTGACGTTCATTTATCTTCCAGGTGTATTCATTAACGGTGTTTGGGTCAATGAACCCAATGCCAAAGCGTCCACCTTTTCTCATTTCATATATCTTCATCCTGCATAATACCACAGAAAAAAATATAATGAGGATAATTACAGGTAATGATTTATCAAAAGGATCACTACAGCTAGCTTGAGACTTAAATTATAGAAAGAAATCACTTACAGACAATAGCAACTGACGATAGATTTGTCGAGTGCGTCTTGATTGTATAACTAAAACAGTTCTAAATACTCAACGGACACAGCTTTCTCATGGTAGTAATGGTCCTGCTTGACATTCACCATGAGGGACAATCGATCTGAAATCTTGGTAATGTTCATGTACCATTGATGCAATTCATACATTCTCATTGGGAGGTTCTTGACCTTGTCTGGCGCGACCAAAGGTTGGCCCCGGACGCTTGATGTGCCTGGTCTTCTTGTGAAACCTGGGCTCCTTGGCAAGGGCAATAGCTCCAGTGTTGTCACAGAAGAGTTTGATCTGCCCCGACGCATTGGGTATGACTCCTAGGTCGGTGATGAACTCCTTCACCCAAATTGCTTCATGCACTGCCTCCGAGGCTGCCATGTACTCCGCTTCACATGTAGATCCCGCCACGACGCTCTGCTTGTAGCTGCACCAGCTTACTGCTCCACCATTCAACATATACACGTATCCGATTTGTGACTTAGAGTCATCCAGATCTGTGTCGAAGCTAGCGTCGACGTAGCCCTTTACGACGAGCTCTTCGTCACCTCCATAAACGAGAAACATGTCCTTTGTCCTTTTCAGGTACTTCAGGATATTCTTGACCGCTGTCCAGTGTTCCTTGCGGGATTACTTTGGTACCTTCCTACCAAACTTACGGCAAGGTTTACATCAGGTCTGGTACACAGCATGGCATACATAATAGATCCTATGGCTGAAGCATAGGGGATGACACTCATCTCTTCTTTATCTTTTGTCGTGGTCGGGGATTGAGCCGAGCTCAATCTCACACCTTGCAACACAGGCAAGAACCCCTTCTTGGACTGATCCATTTTGAACTTCTTCAAAATCTTATCAAGGTATGTGCTTTGTGAAAGACCTATGAGGCGTCTCGATCTATCTCAATAGATCTTGATGCCTAATATACAAGCAGCTTCTCCAAGGTCCTTCATTGAAAAACACTTATTCAAGTAGGCCTTAATGCTGTCCAAAAGTTCTATATCATTTCCCATCAAGAGTATGTCATCTACATATAATATGAGAAATGCTACAGAGCTCCCACTCACTTTCTTGTAAACGCAGGCTTCTCCATAAGTCTGCATAAACCCAAACGCTTTGATCATCTCATCAAAGCGAATGTTCCAACTCCGAGATGCTTGCACCAGCCCATAAATGGATCGCTGGAGCTTGCAAACTTTGTTAGCATTCTTAGGATCGACAAAACCTTCCGGCTGCGTCATATACAACTCTTCCTTAAGATGTCCGTTAAGGAATGCCGTTTTGACGTCCATCTGCCATATCTCATAATCATAGTATGCGGCAATTGCTAACATGATTCGGACGGACTTCAGCTTTGCTACGGGAGAGAATGTCTCGTCGTAGTCAATCCCTTGAACTTGTCGATAACCCTTAGCGACAAGTCGAGCTTTATAGATGGTAACATTTCCATCCGCGTCCGTCTTCTTATTAAAGATCCATTTGTTTTCTATCGCTCGCCGATCATCAGGCAAGTTTGTCAAAGTCCATACTTTGTTTTCATACATGGATTCTATCTCGGATTTCATGGCTTCAAGCCATTTGTTGGAATCTGGGCCCGCCATCGCTTCTTCATATTTCGAAGGTTCACCGTTGTCTAACAACATGATTTCCAGGACAGGGTTGCCGTACCACTATGGTGCGGAACGTGTCCTTGTGGACCTACGAAGTTCGGTAGCAACTTGATCTGAAGTACCTTGATCATCATCATTATTTTCCTCTTCAGTTGGTGTAGGCATCACAGGAACATTTTCCTGAGCTGCACTACTTGCCCGTTCGAGAGGTAGTACTTCATCGAGTTCTACTTTCCTCCCACTTACTTCTTTCGAGAGAAACTCTTTTTCCAGAAAGCATCCGTTCTTGGCAAGAAAGATCTTGCCCTCGGATCTTAAGTAGAAGGTATACCCAACGGTTTCCTTAGGGTATCCTATGAAGACGCACTTTTCCGACTTGGGTTCGAGCTTTTCGGGTTGAAGTTTCTTGACATAAGCATCGCATCCCCAAACTTTTAGAAACGACAGCTTAGGTTTCTTCCCAAACCATAATTCATACGGTGTCGTCTCAACGGATTTAGACGGTGCCCTAATTAAAGTGAATGCAGCTGTCTCTAGAGCGTATCCCCAAAATGATAGCGGTAAATCGGTAAGAGACATCATAGACCGCACCATATCCAATAGAGTGCGATTACGACGTTTAGACACGCCGTTACGCTGAGGTGTTCCAGGCGGCGTGAGTTGTGAAACGATTCCACATTTCCTTAAGTGTGTACCAAATTCGTGACTTAAGTATTCTCCTCCACGATCTGATCGTAGGAACTTTATCTTTCGGTCACGTTGATTCTCTACCTCATTCTGAAATTCCTTGAAGTTTTCAAAGGTTTCAGACTTGTGTTTCATTAAGTAGACATATCCATATCTACTCACGTCATCTGTGAGAGTGAGAACATAACGATATCCTCCGCGAGCCTCAACGCTCATTGGACCGCACACATCGGTATGTATGATTTCCAACAAGTTGGTTGCTCGCTCCATTGTTCCAGAGAACGGAGTCTTGGTCATTTTGCCCATGAGGCATGGTTCGCATGTGTCAAATGATTCATAATCGAGAGACTCTAGAAGTCCATCAGCATGGAGCTTCTTCATGCGCTTGACACCAATGTGACCAAGGCGGCAGTGCCACAAGTATGTGGGACTCTCGTTATCAACTTTACATCTTTTGGCATTCACACTATGAATATGTGTAATATTACGCTCGAGATTCATTAAGAATAAACCATTGACCATTGGGGCATGACCATAAAACATATCTCTCATATAAATAGAACAACCATTATTCTCGGATTTAAATGAGTAGCCATCTCGTATTAAACGAGATCCAGATACAATGTTCATGCTCAAACTTGGCACCAAATAACAATTATTAAGGTTTATAACTAATCCTGTAGGTAAATGTAGAGGTAGTGTGCTGACGGCGATCACATCGACCCTGGAACCATTCCCGACGCGCATCGTCACCTCGTCCTTCGCCAGTCTCCGCTTATTCCGCAGCTCCTGCTGTGAGTTACAAATATGAGCAACGGCACCGGTATCAAATACCGGAGTTACTACGAGTAATGGTAAGGTACACATCAATTACATGTATATCAAATATACCTTTGGTGTTGCCGGCCTTCTTATCCGCTAAGTATTTGGGGCAGTTCCGCTTCGGGACCCTTCCCTTGCAATAAAAGCACTCAGTCTCAGGCTTGGGTCCATTCTTTGACTTCTTCCCGGTAACTGGCTTACCGGGCGCGACAACATCCTTGCCGTCCTTCTTGAAGTTCTTCTTGCCCTTGCCCTTCTTGAACTTAGTGGTCTTATTGACCATCAACACTTGATGTTCTTTCTTGATCTCAACCTCTGCTGACTTCAGCATTGAAAATACTTCAGGAATGGTCTTCACCATCCCCTGCATATTGTAGTTCATCACAAAGCTCTTGTAGCTTGGTGGGAGCGACTGAAGGATTCTGTCAATGACCGCCTCATCTGGGAGGTTAATGTTCAGCTGGGTCATACGGTTGTGCAACCCAAACATTTTGAGTATGTGCTCACTGATAGAACTATTTTCCTCCATCTTACAACTATAGAACTTGTCGGAGACATCATATCTCTCGACCCGGGCATGAGCTTGGAAAACTAGTTTCAGCTCCTCGAACATCTCATATGCTCCGTGTTGCTCAAAATGCTTTTGGAGCCCCGGTTCTAAGCTGTAAAGCATGCCGCACTGAACGAGGGAGTAATCATCAGCGCGAGACTGCCAAGCGTTCATAACGTCTTGGTTCTCTGGGATGGGAGCGTCACCTAGCGGTCCTTCTAGGACATATTGTTTCCTGGCAGCTATGAGGATGATCCTCAGGTTCCGGACCCAGTCTGTATAGTTGCTGCCATCATCTTTCAGCTTGGTTTTCTCTAGGAAAGCGTTGAAGTTCATGTTGACATGAGCGTTGGCCATTTGATCTACAAGACATATTTGCAAAGGTTTTAGACTAAGTTCATGATAATTAAGTTCATCCAATCAAATTATTCAATGAACTCCCACTCAGATTAGACATCCCTCTAGTCATCTAAGTGTTACACGATCCGAGTCGACTAGGTCGTGTCCGATCATCACGTGAGACGGACTAGTCATCGTCGGTGAACATCTTCATGTTGATCGTATCTTCCATACGACTAGTGTTCGACCTTTCGGTCTCTGTGTTCCGAGGCCATGTCTGTACATGCAAGGCTCGTCAAGTTAACCCTAAGTGTTTTGCATGTGTAAAACTGTCTTACACCCGTTGTATGTGAACGTAAGGATCTATCACACCCGATCATCACGTGGTGCTTCGAAATGACAAACTTTAGCAACGGTGCACAGTTAGGGGAGAACACTTCTTGAAATTCTTGTAAGGGATCATCTTATTTACTACAGTCGTTCTAAGTAAACAAGATGCATAAACATAATAAACATCACATGCAATTATATAGTAGTGACATGATACGGCCAATATCAGATAGCTCCATTGATCTCCATGTTCGGGGCTCCATGATCATCTTGTCACCGGCATGACACCATGATCTCCATCATCATGATCTCCATCATCGTGTCTTCATGAAGTTGTCACGCCAACGACTACTTCTACTTCTATGGCTAACGCGTTTAGCAATAAAGTAATGTAATTTACATGGCGTTCTTCAATGACACGCAGGTCATACAAAAAATAAAGACAACTCCTATGGCTCCTGCCGGTTGTCATACTCATCGACATGCAAGTCGTGATTCCTATTACAAGAACATGATCTCATACATCACAATATATCATTCATCATTCATCACAACTTCTGGCCATATCACATCACATGACAATCGCTGCAAAAACAAGTTAGACGTCCTCTAATTGTTGTTGCATCTTTTACGTGGTTGCAATTGGGTTCTGGCAAGAATGTTTTCTTACCTACGAATAAACACAACGTGATTTTGTCAACTTCTATTTACCCTTCATAAGGACCCTTTTCATCGAATCCGCTCCAACTAAAGTGGGAGAGACAGACACCCGCCAGCCACCTTATGCAACTAGTGCATGTCTGTCGGTGGAACCGGTCTCACGTAAGCGTACGTGTAAGGTTGGTCCAGGCCGCTTCATCCCACAATACCGCTGAAGCAAGAAAAGACTAGTAGTGGCAAGCAAGTTGACAAGATCCACGCCCACAACAAAATTGTGTTCTACTCGTGCAATAGAGAACTACGCATAGACCTAGCTCATGATGCCACTGTTGGGGGACGTTGCAGAAAATTAACCTACGGTTTCACTAAGATCCATCTATGAGTTCATCTAAGCAACAAGTCAAGGGAGTGAGTTTGCATCTACATACCACTTGTAGATCGTGTGCGGAAGCGTTCAAGGGAAGGGTGATGATGGAGTCGTACTTGCCGTGATTCAGATCACCGATGACCAAGTGCTGAACGGACAGCACCTCCGCGTTCAACACACGTACGGGACGGACGACGTCTCCTCCGTCTTGATCCAGCAAGGAGGAAGGAGAGGTTGAGGAAGATTGCTCCAATGGCAGCACGACGGTGTGGTGGTGTTGGTGCAGCAGTACTCCGACAGGGCTTCGCCAAGCACGTAACGGTGGAGGAGAAGTGTTGGGGAGGGGAGGGGCTGCGCCTTGGGTTGTGTACAGCAGCCCTCCCCTCACCCCTCTATTTATAGGGGAAGGGGCAAGGGGGGCCGACCCCTCTAGATGGGATCTAGAGGGGGGGCGGCGGCCAGGGAGGGGGGACTTGCCCCCCAAGCAAGGGGGGCGCCCCCTCTAGGGTTTCCCCCCCAACCCTAGGCGCATGGGCCCAAGGTGGGGGGCGCACCCAGCCCTCCAGGGGCTGGTTCCCTGCCCCTTGCGGCCCATGTGGCCCTCCGAGAGGGGTGGCCTCTCCCGGTGGACCCCCGGAACCTCTCCGGTGGCCCCGGTACAATACTGATATGCCCCTGAAACTTTCCGGTGTCCGCATGACAACTTCCCATATATAAATCTTCACCTCCGGACCATTCCGGAACTCCTCGTGACGTCCGGGATCTCATCCGGGACTCCGAACAACATTCGGTAATCACATACAAGTCTTCCTAATAACCCTAGCGTCACCGAACCTTAAGTGTGTAGACCCTACGGGTTCGGGAGACATGCAGACATGACCGAGACTACTCTCTGGTCAATAACCAACAACGGGATCTGGATACCCATGTTGGCTCCCACATGTTCCACGATGATTTCATCGGTTGAACCACGATGTCGAGGATTCGATCAAACCCCGTATACAATTCCCTTTGTCAATCGGTACGTTACTTGCCCGAGACTCGATCGTCGGTATCCCAATACCTTGTTCAGTCTCGTTACCGGCAAGTCACTTTACTCGTACCGTAATGCATGATCCCGTGACCAACCACTTGTTCACTTTGAGCTCATTATGATGATGCATTACCGAGTGGGCCCAGAGATACCTCTCCGTCATACGGAGTGACAAATCCCAGTCTCGATCCGTGTCAACCCAACAGACACTTTCGGAGATACCTGTAGTGCACCTTTATAGTCACCCAGTTACGTTGTGACATTTGATACACCCAAAGCACTCCTACGGTATCCGGGAGTTACACGATCTCATGGTCTAAGGAAGAGATACTTGACATTGGAAAAGCTCTAGCAAACGAACTACACAATCTTGTGCTATGCTTAGGATTGGGTCTAGTCCATCACATCATTCTCCTAATGATGTGATCCCGTTATCAACAACATCCAATGTCCATAGCCAGGAAACCATGACTATCTGTTGATCAACGAGCTAGTCAACTAGAGGCTCACTAGGGACATATTGTGGTCTATGTATTCACACGCGTATTACGATTTCCGGATAATACAGTTATAGCATGAATAAAAGACAATTACCATGAACAAGGAAATATAATAATAATACTTTTATTATTGCCTCTAGGGCATATTTCCAACAATCTGATCCAGTATTGCTTGTAGTGGTTTGTCCAAAATGTTGAATGATACTGCCTGGAGATGCATATATTGTTTCACCTCTTCAGAGGCCAACATATTTTCCATGTTGTGATGGAGGCCTTTTTTTTAACACTGGGCTTTTCCACCTATTGTTTGTGTTGTAAATATTGGGCATAGATTTAAGCAAGTAGCACATTGCCTTGTCCACCTGGGATAATGATTTTGCAGGTACCCCGAGAGGCCCTTGAGTTTGCCGGAATGTCGATTAACTTCCGTTCTCGCAAATTCGGGTACTCCATATGTCCTATTTTCAGCAAAGGTCATGCTGAAATTTTCTGTGAATTTTAGCATGACTTTGCTAAAAATAGGACATATGGGGTACTTGCGACTAATGCCTGTTATCATGCATGTTTCATGATCTGTTGTAAGGGTACTAATTGGTCTCTTCTGCTACTTATCAGAGATGGCGGGAAGCAGCCACCGCCACTCTGCGACACCGCAGTACGAGTTGGATGCTTCCGAGTTCTTCACTATCATACTGGAGACTTCAGTATCATCCATGACGCAGGTATATAAAACGAGAGATCTCCCCTTCACCCATCGCATTATGATATCTGTTGTTTGCTACATCACTCATTGTCCCAAACTGCAGAGGCTGCCTGACAGTTTTATGAACATGCTGATGGGTGAAGATCCGCCAAATAATGTGAAGCTGCGACAGGCCGGCAGCGGGTTTCGCAGGCAGTGGGATGTGGAGTTGGTGATCAAGGAGGGCCACATGTACTTGTCTCGTGGGTGGGAGAAGTTCTACCGTGCCTACGACCTGCAGCTGGGGTACTTCCTTCTCTTCAAGTACGACGACGACGCCACCATGCTCATCATGAAGGTGTTCAACACGACTATGTGTCGCATGCGCTACGCTGACGATGATGATGCCGATATGTTCTGCCTCTTCTTATTCCTCTACATTTGGCTTTGTCTCACATCGATTGTTAACGGTCATTGTTGCATTTTGGACAGGTAATGGGAGCAGCAGCAGCAGCGACCCTAGCTACAGCCAAAGCAAAGAACGACTATGGTCAGTAGCGAAGCAAGAGCGATTCTGGTCAGTGGCGAAGCAAGCGATTCTGGCAGCAGCATAGACAACAAGAAGGATGATCTGGACTGGAGTGCGGGAGAAGAGGAGCAGAGTGGGGATGAGGAGCTGCAGGATGACGATGGGTATCAAGCTGAGGATGACCTAGCGCTGGTGGTGGCTGACCAAGGGCAAGAGATGGTGGTGGCTGACCATGTGCAAGAGATGGTGGTGGCTGACCATGGGCAAGAGATGGAGGTGGCTGAGGATGACCTAGCGATGGTCGTGCCTGAAGGTGGCCTCGCGATGGTGGTGGTGCCTGACAATGACCATGCACCGGTGGTGGCGCCGGCGATCCCACAGCTGGGCGACATGACCACGCCAATTGTGGTAGAAGACTACATCCCACTTCCTCCACTGCCTCCACCGCCTCGCCGCTCTTGGCGCATCAGGCTGAGGAAGGAGAAGGAGAAGAAGAAGAACAATGCATGAGAACTGAACTTTGTCATGTATGTCAGATCTCCAAAATGATATATATATATATATATATATATATATATACTTAGTTACCTATGTTATCTCTAATATGATTAGTTTCCTATAGGTTAGCTTCATTTTACCTAAGTTGGCTCTAATATGCTAACTTAGAGCTTAATTATATGCATAGTTTCCTATAGGTTAGCTCCAAAATAACTTATGTTAGCACAAAATGATCAAGTTTACATAATAAGCTTATAGTCTTTTTCTTATTCTTCTTCTTTTCCAAAATGACATAGGTTAGCTTCATTTTACCTAAGTTGGCTCTAATATACTAACTTAGAGCTTATATGCTTAGTTTCCTATAGGTTAGCTCCAAAATAACTTATGTTAGCACAAAATGATCAAGTTTACATAATAAGCTTATAGTCTTTTTCTTATTCTTCTTCTGTTCCAAAATGACATAGGTTAGCTTCATTTTACCTAAGTTGGCTCTAATATACTAACTTAGAGCTTATATGCTTAGTTTCCTATAGGTTAGCTCCAAAATAACTTATGTTAGCACAAAATGATCAAGTTTACATAATAAGATTATAGTGTTCTTATTCTTCTTCTTTTCCAAAATGACATAAGTTAGCTTCATTTTACCTAAGTTGGCTCTAATATGCTAACTTAGAGCTTATATGCTTAGTTTCCTATAGGTTAGCTCCAAAATAACTTATGTTAGCACAAAATGATCAAGTTTACATAATAAGCTTATAGTCTTCTTCTTATTCTTCTTCTTTTCCAAAATTCTTCTTATTCTTCTTCTAGTGTTCTTGTTCTTCTAGTATTCTTCTAGTCTTCTTCTTCTTCTTCTTCTTCTTCTTCTTCTTCTTCTTCTTCTAACTTCTTGTTTATCATTTTGCAGATTTGATTTAATTCACGGAAGCTTGCATGGATGGAGTGCTTCTTTTTCATTTGTGTTTTTATTTTGTATCAATGTGAAACTTTTGTGAATTGATGGATAACGGTGTTGGATGAACAATGTGAAACTTTTGTAATATGTAACGATGGAACTATGTGTTGGCTATGTATGTATATATCATGGAACTTGTGTGTTGGCTATGATTGTTATATGGATGCTTGTTGTATATATATGTGTTGGATTTCTCATATGTGAAATAGTGACCTGACATTAAAAAAAATAAAAAAAAATTGTTACTAATGGCGCACTACCATGTGGTGCGCCATTAGTATAGCACACACTAGTGGCGCACTATGGGCAAAACTAATGGCGCACTGCGTGGTGCGCCATTAGTACACCAGATACTAATGGCGCACCAGTGGTGCGCCATTAGTAAAAAATACTAGTGGCGTGATACTAATGGCGCACCGGTAGTGCGCCATTATTAGGCAAAACCGGTGCGCCATTAGTAGGCCTTTTCCTAGTAGTGCTCTCCTCTAGTGGTGTCATGTGAACGTCGACTACATGACACTTCACCATTGTTTGGGCCTAGAGGAAGGCATTGGGAAGTAATAAGTAGATGATGGGTTGCTAGAGTGACAAAAGCTCAAACCCTAGTTTATGCGTTGCTTTGTAAGGGGCTGATTTGGATCCATATGTTTCATGCTATGGTTAGGTTTACCTTAATACTTCTTTTGTAGTTGCGGATGCTTGCAATAGGAGTTAATCATAAGTGGGATGCTTGTCCAAGTAAGGACAGCACCCAAGCACCGGTCCACCCACATATCAAATTATCAAAGTACCAAACACGAATCATATGAACGTGATGAAAACTAGCTTGAAGATAATTCCCATGTGTCCTCGGGAGCGCTTTTCTCTATATAAGAGTATGTCCAGGCTTGTACTTTGCTACAAAATGGATTGGGCCATCTTGCTGCACTTTATTTACACTTGTTACTTGCTACCCGTTACAATTTATCTTATCACAAAACTATCTGTTACCTATAATTTCAGTGCTTGCAGAGAATACCTTACTGAAAACCACTTGTCATTTCCTTCTGCTCCTCGTTGGGTTTGACACTCTTACTTATCGAAAAGGCTACGATAGATCCCCTACACTTGTGGGTCATCACCAAGCCGCGTGGCAAATTGACCTTGGCCACGTCGACTTGGATTGCCACGCAGAGGAATGACCTGTGACCTGTGCGAGAAGTTGACAAAAAGGACCCCAACTGGTTAGTTTTTCGTTTGGCCATCCCTATTTCACTTTCCCCACCTCACGACCTCCGGCTTGCATTTTTTTTTGGAAATGGAGACTTACCCCCGGCATCTGCATCATATTGATGCATGCAGCCATCTTATTAACAGTATGCAAAGTAGCACAAAATCATAAAAATATTACGGCTCGCAAGCGGAGCGTCGCAAATGAAACAAAGAAAAGTACATGCTGACAATCACAACCGGTACGGTAATATGTAGGATAAGATTCCTAGAGTCCTATCCTATCATGTGACCGCCATTCGAACCGGTTGAATATAGCCCGTGCTACCATCTTCCACTGGTTGCACCCAGTAACCAAAGGCTCCTGAAGTCATAGGAGTGAGTAAGGATCATGTACGGATCCAAGCAGTAGCTTTGAAGATAACCTGCAAGAAAGTTAAATTGTATTGTCTGTTAAAAATAAAATCATTCCGATAGTTTCATATAGCCCATAGAAGCGCACATATTCCAATCCGAATACGAGCCACAATAGAATGTTCAACCCCAGCTAACCACGTTCCAAACAGCGACTCAATGTCAACAGGAGGGTTAATGTTGAAGGCTATATGAATCGTTATCCAAAGCAATTTGGCGAGTGGGCATTCAATGAATAAATGTTGTATTGTTTCATCATGATCACAAAAACAACAACGTGAACTACCTATCCATCACCTCTTAATTAGGTTGTCCTTGGTGAGTATTACTTGCTTGTGGACAAACCACAGAAAATTTTTAATACGCAAGGGAGCCTTAATCCTCCAGACATGCAACGATCTTGAGATTGGGCCAGAATTAATCAAATCCATATAAAATGATTTCACCATAAAAACCCCATTTTTAGCTAATTTTCATTACGTCAAATCTGGCTGGTCAGAGAGTTGAACATCTATCAATTTCCAAACCAAGTGCATCCAGGCTATACATCGCTCACCAACTAGCGCACGTCTGAACTGGATATTCAAGGGGATCGTTTGGAAAACTGTGCCTATGTACTCCTCCTTACGTTGCACAATGTTATAAAGGGTTGGATATTGGACTGCTAAGGGTGCCTCAACTAACCACGTATCCTCCCAAAATCTTGTTGACATCCCATTGCCAACCAAGAATTTGACCCTACGAAAGAACAAATCCTTCGTCCTCATAAGCCCTTTCCAGAATGGTGAGTCAGTTGGTCTCATGGTAACCTGAGCGAGTGTTTTCGACAACAAATATTTATTGCACAAAATCTGTGCCCATATGCCCTCCAGCTATGTCTCTAACATGTAGAGTCATTTACTCATAAGGCATTTATTCTTGATTTCTAAGTTCTCAATACCAAGACCACCCTCGTCTTTTGGTCGGCAAAGGATATCCCATCGCGCAAGTCAGTATTTCCTCTTGGCCTCATCTGACTGCCAGAAGAACCGGAATCTAAAGAAATCAAGTCACTTTCGTACCCCTTTCGGAATTTCGAAGAACGATAATAGGAATATTGGCATACTAGTCAATACCGAATTAATCAGCACTAATCGACCTCCATAAGACATAAGCTTACCCTTCCAGCAGCTCAGCTTTTTCTCAATTCGATCTTTGATACACTTCCATTCTTTATTAGATAACTTACCATGATGAATCGGTATGCCCAAATAACTAAATGGTAAAGAACCTAATTCACAACCCGAACAATTGTCTATAGGTATCTTGCTCATCTTTGTCCTTCCCAAAGCAGAACAACTCACTCTTGTGAAAGTTTATCTTTAAACTAGACAATTGTTCAAAGAGACATAAAATAAGTTTCATATTACGCGCTTTAGCAATGTCATGTTCTATGAATAGGACAGTGTCGTCAGCATATAGTAAGATGGATACTCCTCCATCAATCAGATGAGGAACTAACCCCTCCACTTGACCATGCTGCTTGGCTCTGCCAATAAGAATGGCCAACATATCGGCCACTATGTTAAACAACAAAGGAGACATGGAATCGCCTTGTCTCAGGCCCTTGTGTGTCTGAAAATAATGGCTGGTATCATCATTAACCTTGTTTCCGACACTACCTTTCTGGACTTGAGAACCCACCTGGTTTCGCCAAGTCTCACTAAATCCTTTCATATGCATTGCCTGCTGAAGGAAAAGCCACTTCACTTTATCATATGCCTTCTCAAAATCCACTTTATCATATGCCTGCGCTTTTGACGGTCATTATGCGCCCACCCGGATAAAAATTTCCTATGAGACCAGGTCTCACAGCCGAGGACGTGAGACCCAATTGGATAACCGACACATGGCGGCGGTGACAATCTCAAAGCAGCCCATCCTGGCCACGGATCATGCATTACGATGCGAGTAAAGTGACTTGCGGTAACGAGACTGAGCGAGGTATTGGGATACCGACGATCGAGTCTCGGGCAAATAACGCACCGATTGACAAAGGGAATTGCATACGAGGTTTGATAGAATCCTCGACATCGTGGTTCAACCGATGAAATCATCGAGGAGCATGTGGGAGCCAACATGGGTATCCAGATCCGCTGTTGGTTATTGCCCGAGAGTCGTCTCGGTCATGTCTGCGTGTCTCCGAACCCGTAGGGTCTACACACTTAAGGTTCGGTGGCGCTAGGGTTAGTAGGAAGACTAGTATGTGAATACGAATGTTGTTGAGTCCGGATGAGATCCGGACGTCACGAGGAGTTCGGAAGGGTCCGGAGGTAAAGAATAATATATAGGAAGTGGTGTTTGACCATCGGGAAAGTTTGGGGGTTCTGGCAAAACGGGACCACCGGAAGGGTCCCGGGTCCACCGGTGGGGCCACCCATCCGGAGGGCCCCATGGGCCATAGGGGAAGGAACCAGCCCACAGGGGCTGGTGCGCCCCAGGCCCACCCCGCGCCTAGGGTTGAAACCCTAGGGGTGGGGCGCCCACCGCTTGGGGGCACTCCACCCCTTGGCCGCCCCCCTTGAGATTGGATCTCTAGGGGCCGCCACCCCTGGGGCCTATATAAAGGGGGGGGGGCTGCTACACACATCTCCCAAGGCGCAGCCCTCCTCCCAACACATCTCCTCCTCCGTGAGCTCTCGTGAAGCCACAGCCGAGTCTTGCATCACCACCATCACCACGCCGTCGTCTTGCGGTGGTGCCGTCTTCCTCAACCTCTCCTTCCCCTTGCTGGATCAAGAAGGAGGAGACGTCGCTCGTCCGTCGTGTGTTGAGCGCGGAGGTGCTGTCCGTTCAAAGACTTGGCATCGGTGATCTGAATCACGTTCGAGTACGACTCCATCATCACCAAGCAAGCTTCGCACGCGATCTACAAGTGGTATGTAGATGCAAACTCTCTCCGTTACTCGTTGCTTAGATGAACTCATAGATGGATCTTGGTGAAACCGTAGGAAAAATTTTAATTTTCTCGCAACGTTCCCCAACAAAGGCATCATGAGCTAGGTCTATCGTAGTTCTCTATTGCACGAGTAGAACACAAATTTGTTGTGGGCGTTGATCTTGTCATCTTACTTGCCCCTACTAGTCTTTTCTTGCTCAGCGGTATTGTGGGATGAAGCGGCCCGGACCAACCTTACACGTACGCTTACGTGAGACCGGTTCCACCGACTGACATGCACTAGTTGCATAAGGTGGCTGGCGGGTGTCTGTCTCTCCCACTTTAGTTGCAGCGGATTCGATGAACAGGGCCCTTATGAAGGGTAAATAGAAGTTGACAAAATCACGTTGTGGTGATTCGTAGGTAAGAAAACGTTCTTGCTAGAACCCAATCGCAGCCACGTAAAAGATGCAACAACAACTAGAGAACGTCTAACTTGTTTTTGCAGCGATTGATCATGTGATGTGATATGGCCAGAAGTTGTGATGAATGATGAATTGTGATGTATGAGATCATGTTCTTGTAATAGGATTCACGACTTGCATGTCGATGAGTATGACAACGGCGAGAGCCATAGGAGTTGTCTTTATTTTTTGTATGACCTGCGTGTCATTGAAGAGCGCCATGTAAACTACTTTACTTCATTACTAAGCGCGTTAGTCATAGAAGTAGAAGTAGTCGTTAGCGTGACAACTTCATGAAGACACGATGATGGAGATCATGATGATGGAGATCATGGTGTCAAGCGGTGACAGATGATCATGGAGCCGAAGATGGAGATCAATGGAGCTTGATGATATTGGCCATATCATGTCACAACTATATAATTGCATGTGATGTTTATTATGCTTTTACATCTTGTTTACTTAGGACGACGGTAGTAAATAAGATGATCCCTTATAAAATTTCAAGAAGTGTTCTCCCTAACGTGCACCGTTGCTACAGTTAAATCGTTTCTAAGCACCACGTGATGATCGGGTGTGATGGATCCTTACGTTCACATACAACGGGTGTAAGACAGTTTTACAGCGAAAACACTTAGGGTTAACTTGACGAGCCTAGCATGTGCAGACATGGCCTCGGAACACGGAGACCGAAAGGTCGAGCACGAGTCGTATGAAAGATACGATCAACATGAAGATGTTCACCGATGATGACTAGTCCGTCTCACGTGATGATCGGACACGGGCTAGTCGACTCGGATCGTGTAACACTTAGATGACTGGAGGGATGTCTAATCTAAGTGGGAGTTCGTAATTTTGATTAAGAACTTTATTATCATGAACTTAGTCTAAAACCTTTGCAAATATGTCTTGTAGATCAATGGCCAGCGCTAATGTCAACATGAACTTCAACGCGTCCTAGAAAACCAAGCTGAAAGATGATGGCAGCAACTATCTCGGATTGGGTCCGGAACACGAGATCATCCTCATAGCTGCCAAGAAACAAGATGTCCTAGAAGCACCGTTAGGTGACCCACCTGTTCTCCCAAAGATTTGCAAAGGCGATTTGAGCGTCTGGCGGACTCGTTCGATGATTACTCCCTCGTTCGATGCGGCATGCTCTACAGCTTAGAACCGGGGCTCCAAAAGCGTTTTGAGCATCACGGAGCATATGAGATGTTGAAGAGCTGAAACTAGTTTTCCAAGCTCATGCCCGGTCGAGAGATATGATGTCTCGACAAGTTCTACAGTTGTAAGATGGAGGAAAACAGTTACATCGGTGAGCACATCCACGAAGATGTCCGGGTTGCATGAAACGGTGTGTCCGAGCGTCAGAATCGCACTCTATTGGATATGGTGCGGTCTATGATGTCTCTTACCGATTTACCACTTGTCATTTTGGGGATCGCTCTAGAGACAGCTACATTCACTTTAAATAGGGCTCCGTCTAAATCCGTTGAGGCGACACCGTATGAATTATGGTTTGGGAAGAAACCTAAGCTATCGTTTCGAAAGTTTGGGGATCGATGCTTATGTCAAGAAACTTCAACCTGAAAAGCTCGAACCCAAGTCGGAAAATGCGTATTCATAGGATACCCTAAGGAAACTATCGGGTATACCTTCTACTTAAGATCCGAAGGCAAAGTCTTTGTTGCCAAGAACGGATGCTTTCTAGAGAAAGAGTTTCTCTCGAAAGAAGTAAGTGGGAGGAAAGTAGAACTTCGATGAAGTACTACCTCTCGAGCGGAAAGTGGTGCCGCGAGAAACCGTTCTGTAATGCCCACACCCATCAAGAGGAAATCATTGATGATGATCAAGATACTTGGATCAAGTTACTCTTGAACTTCAAGGTCCACAAGGACACGTTCCGCACTGAGTGGTACGGCAACCTGTCATGGAAATCATGTTGCTAGACAACAATGAACCTTGAACTATGAAGAAGCGATGGCGGACCCGATTCCAACAAATGGCTTGAGGCCATGAAATCCGAGATAGAATCCATGTATGAAAACAAAGTATGGACTTTGACAGACTTGCCCGATGATCGGCGAAAGCGATAGAAAATAAATGGATTTTTAAGAAGAAGACGGACGCGGATGGAAATGTCACCATTTATAAAGCTCGACTTGTCGCTAAGGGTTATCGACAAGTTCAAGGGATTGACTACGACGAGACATTCTCTCCGTGGCGAAGCTTAAGTCCGTCCAATCATGTTAGCAATTGCGCATACTATGATTATGAGATATGGCGGATGGACGTCAAAACGGCATTCCTTAACGGACATCTTAAGGAAGAGCTGTATATGATGCAGCCGGAAGGTTTTGTCGATCCTCGAACGCTAACAAAGTATGCAAGCTCCAACGATCCATTTATGGACTGGTGCAAGCATCTCGGAGTTGGAACATTCGCTTTAATGAGATGATCAAAGCGTTTGGGTTTACGCAGACTTATGGAGAAGCTCATGCGTTAAGAAAGTGAGTGGGAGCTCTGTAGCATTTCTCCTATTATATGTAGATGACATACTCTTGATGGGAAATGATACAAAACTTCGACAGCATTAAGGCCTACTTGAACAAGTGTTTTTCAATGAAGGACCTTGGAGAAGCTGCTTATATATTAGGCATCAAGATCTATAGGGATAGATCGAGGCGCCTCATAGGTCTTCACAAAGCACATACCTTGTCATGCCATCTTTGTGTACTGCACCGATGTAAACCTTGCCGTAAGTTTGGTTGCAAGATACCAAAGTAATCCGGCAAGGAACAACTGAACAATGGTCAAGAATATCTGAAGTACCGAAAAGGACAAAGGACATGTTTCTCGTTTATGGAGGAGACGAAGAGCTCGTCAGAAAGGCTACGTCGGCGCTAGCCGACTCGGATCTGGATGACTCTAAGTCACAAACCGGATCGTGTATATGTTGAATGGTGGAGGGATGGCTGGTGCGGTGCAAGCAGAGCGTCGTGGCGGGATCTACGTGTGAAGCGGAGTACATGGCAGCCTCGGAGGCGGCGCATGAAGCAATTTGGGTGAAGGAGTTCATCACCGACCTAGAGTCATACCCAATGCGTCGGGCCGATCAAACTCTTCGTGACAACACTGGAGCTATTGCCCTTGCAAAGGAGCCCAGTTTCACAAGAAGACCAGGCACATCAAGCGTCGTTTCAACTCCATCCGTGAAAATGTTCAAGATGGAGACATAGAGATTTGCAAAGTGCACACGGATCTGAATGTCGCAGATCCGTTGACTAAACCTCTCTCGCGTGCAAAACATGATCAACACCAGAACTCTATGGGTGTTCGATTCATCACAATGTAACTAGATTAGTGACTCTAGTGCAAGTGGGAGACTGTTGGAAATATGCCCTAGAGGCAATAATAAAAGTATTATTATATTTCAATGTTCATGATAATTGTCTTTTGTTCATGCTATAAGCGTGTTATCCGAAATCATAATACGTGTGAACACTTAG
Organism: Aegilops speltoides; assembly: GCA_021437245.1. Lineage (NCBI taxonomy): Eukaryota > Viridiplantae > Streptophyta > Magnoliopsida > Poales > Poaceae > Aegilops > Aegilops speltoides. The sequence continues at coordinate 37,461,782 of CM038142.1, forward strand.
ACCCCAATATGTCCCTAGTGAGCCTCTAGTTGACTAGCCGTTGTGATCAATAGATGGTCATGGTTTCGACTATGGACATTGGATGTCGTTGATAACGGGATCACATCATTAGGAGAATGATGTGATGGACAAGACCCAATCACAAGCTTAGCATAAAAGATCGTATAGTTCGTTTGCTAGAAGCTTTGCCAATGTCAAGTATCTATTCCTTCGACCATGAGATCGTGTAACTCCCGGTTGCCGTAGGAGTGCCTTGGGTGTATCAAACGTCACAACGTAATCGGGTGACTATAAAGGTGCATTACAGGTGTCTCCGAAAGTATCATTGGGTTGACATGGATCGAGATCGATTTGTCACTCCGTATGACGGAGAGGTATCTCTGGGCCCACTCGGTAATGCATCATCATAATGAGCTCAATGTGACCAAGGTGTTGGCCACGGGATCATGCATTACTGATGCAGTAAAGTGACTTGCGATAACGAGGCTGAGCGAGGTATTGGGATACCGACGATCGAGTCTCGGGCAAATAACGTACCGATTGACAAAGGAATTGCATCGGGGTTTGATAGAATCCTCGACATCGTGGTTCAACCGATGAAATCATCGAGGAGCATGTGGGAGCCAACATGGGTATCCAGATCCGCTGTTGGTTATTGCCCGAGAGTCGTCTCGGTCATGTCTGCGTGTCTCCCGAACCCGTAGGGTCTACACTTAAGGTTCGGTGGCGCTAGGGTTAGTAGGAAGACTAGTATGTGAATACGAATGTTGTTGAGTCCGGATGAGATCCCGGACGTCACGAGGAGTTCGGAAGGGTCGGAGGTAAAGAATAATATATAGGAAGTGGTGTTTGACCATCGGGAAAGTTTCGGGGTTCTGGGCAAAATCACCTGACCACCGGAAGGTCCCGGGGTCCACCGGTGGGGCCACCATCCGGAGGGCCCCATGGGCCATAGGGGAAGGAACCAGCCCACGGGGGCTGGTGCGCCCCCTAGGCCCACCTCTGCGCCTAGGGTTGAAACCCTAGGGGTGGGCGCCCACCAGCTTGGGGCACTCCACCCCTTGCCGCCCCCCACTTGAGATTGGATCTCTAGGGGCCGCCACCTGGGGCCTATATAAAGGGGGGGGCTGCTGCACACATCTCCCAAGGCGCAGCCCTCCCTCCCAACACATCTCCTCCTCCGTGAGCTCGGGCGAAGCCACTCGCCGAGATCTTGATCACCACCATCACTGCCTGCCGTCGTCTTGCCGGTGGTGCCGTCTTCCTCAACCTCTCCTTCCCCTTGCTGGATCAAGAAGGAGGAGACGTCGCTCGTCCGTCACGTGTGTTGAGCGCGGACGAATGTGATTCTCTCTTTCTAAAGAGGGTGTTAGCTACAATCATGTTGTAGGCTAGAGCAAAGCTTAAGACATCTTCTCCTTCTTGATTCCTGATGCCATAGCCAAAGCCCCCATGCGCCCCTTCAAAACCTGTGTTAGATGTACCCACGTGGCCATTGAGGTCCCTCCTATGAAGAGCTTCTCACCAATCGGTACACTCCTAACCATGTCTTCCAAGCCTTCCCAGAACTCCCTCTTGGTGTTCTCATTGTGGCCTACTTGCGGGGCATACGCGCTGATAGAACCAAGTCCTCAACTACCAGCTTGACCAGGATAATCCGGTCCCCACGTCTCCTGACATCTACCACTACATACTTGAGGCTCTTGTTGATCAAGATGCCTACGCCATTTCTGTTTGCAGCTGTCCCCGTGTACCACAGCTTGAAGCCGGTATCCTCCACCTCCTTCACCTTCTGTCCTCTCCATTTGGTTTCTTGGATGCAAAGGATATCAACACCTCTCCTCACCGCTGCATCAACTAGCTCCCGAAGCTTCCCTGTTAGAGACCCTACGTTCCAGCTACCTAAGCGAATCCTCCTAGGCTCGGCTAGCTTCCTTACCCTTCGCACTCGTCGAGTCAAATGCGAAGACCCTTGCTCATTTCCACTACATCCGGGCACCAATGTAGCGTGCCACTAAGGATGCGACGACCCGATCCTCGCTCACTTGCCACCGTATCCGGATCAAGATACGGCGCGCCACTTGGGGGGTGACGGCCCGGCCCTTGCCCATTTTCCACCACACCCGGGTTCCGATGTGGCGCGTCGATGAGAGGGTTACGCCCCAATGAAAATCTTTTGGGTTTCATCTCCATAAGAGTGGCTGAGTTTTTACGTTGGCTCACCAAGCCTATCACAACCCTCCTCCTTTACCCGGGCTTGGGACCGGCTATGTTGAGACAACATGGGCGGAGTTAAGATGGGAGACTTCCACAAGTGCAAAAGTTTTTGTACTAGTAAATCTGACGTGAGTATTGTTAAAAGTGGATTTCAATTCAAAATTTGACGACAAATAAATGATTCGTGCTTATTTGTTGTCAAATATTATGCGGAGATACACTTTAAGCATGGCCAGATGAAATCAGGCCAATATCTTCTGCCACGACATAATCACCACCGCGCTGCATCCCTATTTATTTGCTCCGGTGCCGAAAAGACATGAACACACATATGTATCCAAGAGACCTGCACCAACCTTCGTCATCCATGGTTTTAAGTACCACAATATGTGTCCCTTCCAAATGGAAGAGAACTAAGATCCGGTTCCGGCGCTGCAGCCGGGCCAACTGCCATGAAAGAGGAAGAACAATAACAGAAAATCATACCGACATGTAGGAGGAAGATACTCTGTCTCCACAGAACCGCCAACCATCTGAGGTCCAACCCGGCCAGTGTCGGACGACCTCCTGACACCATAGCCCGCGACCTCAACGAGATCCGGGACCCCCCACCCAGCTAGCTCCTAGACGAAGGTAAGAACCTCGCCGAGCCGTGAACGAAGCCCGCACCACAAGATAAAACCATGGCCGCCCGCGAAACGACCAACCAGCAGGCCATTTTCCTTCCCACTCGTGACCGCCCGCCCGCCCGTGCACCAGCCGCTGGAAATCGCCACCGGCACCGCCCAAATCGCCCTCGCCATCGCCGCCACCACCCCAAATCGCGGCTGCCAGCATCTGCCGCCCTAGCCCGTGTCGCCTCCCCCATCGGAGGGCGGCTCGCAGCCGCCCTGGAGCTGCCCATTCGGGAAGCAGCCACGGCGTGATTCGCCGACTCCGGCGGTTCGGCTGCCCGTATAGCTCCTCTGCGCCGGCCGCCGAGCTCCCTTGTCCTCTGCGCCGCCATCCACAGCAGCAACCGACTACCAATCCAACCGCCGGCCATCTTCCTCCATCCCGCGCACAAGGTGTTCGACGGAATTCCCCAAGGTAAAAAAAGACGAAACTTGATGATTTAAATTGGGATTGGATAGTAAGTTTGACGGTGTTTGTCTGCATTGTAGATGAGCTCGGTTGACTCCCCATTCGTGGACGATTCATCGTCGGGCGATGGATTTGATTTGCATGAAGAAGAGACATTGCTATGCTAGTGGTCATGCACAAGGGGAAGAAGCCGAAGCGCGATTAGAACTTCTGTCACTTGATGGGCATTCTTATTAACCCCATGCAAAAAGAACAACGGATTAGAGGTTTCATGAAGGTGTACAGCGAGATTAGAGACACCGATGTGCGTGATCAACTCCGGAAAGATTTGATGGAACAGCATTGGACATGGCATGGAGAAAGGGCAGCATAGATTCATTATTTGTTTGTGAAAACTATGTTGTATTGTGCAAAACTATTTGCATTTGGTCTCGTGGATTTGAAGAACTATGTAATAATTTGATATTGTGGGCATTTTTATGTTGTTTTTATATGTTTTTTCAATATGTGTAGTTGTACAGTGGCTGAACAACAGTCGCGCGGCCGCCTGCCGGTTTTACATCTTTGTTTTGGAATATCTGTTGGAGTTGCTCTTTTCCATCTTCGTTTTGGACCATCTGTTGGTGTTGAGCCTTTTTCAGAGATGTAAAAAGCTTTTTTTTTGTGCTCCAAATTTTTGCATCACTGGTTTGGAGCACCAAAATATACATCATCTATTGGAGATGCTCTTCTGATAGAAAACGAGCGTCAGACCTGTGGACAGCCGTCGATTCAATTGGAATTTTTTTTGGAAGCAACAATCTTGTTTAGGAAGCAATGGTCCTTGCTATTGGAAACAAATAAAATATCTTTAATTAATATCCATTCCAAGATTTGAGGAATAAATTGTTTGGAAAGAAAATAATCGCAATTAAAGCAAAGTCATGCATGCAAACTGACTCGGACGATGTGCATGCTTCCAACTGGATGGCCCCGGACTGGTCTGACATGTAGCAAAAATCACATGTAGGATGCCTAGCGGCTCCCTAAAAATATCTATTGAAACAAGCCGCGTGCGAAGCTTAAAAGGGCTGCAGATACCACGGCCCATTTTGCACGCGCTGTTTCCTTTTTTTTTTTGCACGCTCTGTTTCCTTGGGTAGTAACATTATGCTCAAATATTTTTGTGTTAAAAATATACATAAAAATGTTGATTAGTACATAAAACATTTAAATATGAACCTATGTTTTATATAGAAAATGATAGTTAATACCGACGTTTGAAATGTTTATGAAAAAGGTATGTTTATATCAAAAAAATGTTTAGTTAATACGAATATAATTTTTTACTCATGACTTATATTAAAAATATATTATATAATAAAATATTAGACATGATAGAATATCCCTATCAAAAGTTTAAAATATAAATTATGACTACTGTTATGGTGATCGTCATCTTTTCTTTCGGTGGCTGCTATGGTGGTGCCGAAGGCAGGTGATAAGCGTTCGTGTCAAGCTCAGAGACGTTCTGTTGTCTTTTCAGTTTCGTCATGTCGGTCTTTATGTGACTAGTACGTACTTTAATCTTTATGATATGGATGAGACGCATATTACAATGCAAAAAAAAAGAATACTGTTAATTATACGAACATTGAACTATTAAAATGTGTGTATAATTGTTGAAATGTTTTTATAATTCAAATAATATATTTAATTCTAATTTAATGAATATTGGAATTTATTAATTTATACAAATATTTTTAGTCATAATTTTTTGAAAATTATGACCTGAACTGATTAAAAGTATCGTTAGTTACTATAATTATAACACATGAATATTTAAATTATTATTTTTATTACCGAGATCATAATTGACGTACTATCTACATTTTTTTAAACAATGGTGCAAAATGGGCTGCACTGACCATAGCCCATCTCAGCTGATGGGCCCATGTGTCTTAAGAAAAGGATAAAATATATAAAGATCCATTCCCTCAAAAAAGAAATATTAAGATCCAAATTAAGTATCCGATTTGAGTCAGTGTTGTGGTTCCATAGGTGAGCGCGAAAGCAGAGGGTCCTGGGTTCGAAACCCCATGCCTTTTTATACATAACTAGTAGAACGACCGTGCGTTGCCACGGGCTTTAAAAATTACGACGCTACTCACAAAGCTAAAATAACTGAGTAAAATACACGTCTCAGCTAACACACATCTTACATCCTTGGTTATGATCTAACACGGTTCTTCAACCAAACTTGGAAGCCAAGTACTCAATGAATGAAAAATAACAGCACTGGATTGATAGATCATCATATAGGCACATGACGGTGTGTGACAAAGTACAGAGAGCCACAAATTCTGAAGTACTGTTAATGTTTGGTCATCCAAACTTCATACAAAAGTTACTAACCTGCAGATTCTTTAGTAGCTTTGTCACCACATCAAGCAGCTTCTCGGTCTTTCTAGTCTGAATGTTGTAATAACACAGAGGTCAACTCACATGAAGAAAATCATGTCATAGGACACGTAAACATGTTCAAAGAAGCCATTGAAACAAGGTTGTGCAGAGCTCGTTACATGCCTTGCAAAGCTAGCTCAATACCAACATTTCTTTGGACTCGGACCTCTTTGCTGAGCTTAAATGAATCCTGTTAAAATTCACAAAATAAATGTCCTCGCATGATCCACAATTTCATATCCTTTGAGGTTCTCGCCAGGAAGAAGCGACTAAACTGTGGATTTAATCTGAGTGTCATAAGTAATACACATTATCTTCCATTTATTGTAATATTGCACAGGAGTACAAAAAATTTAAACAACAGAGCTTAACACACATAGACCTTTTTCTTGAGAACCTTGGTGTCAATCAGATTCTAAAGAAACAATTTTGTTCTGAATATTTCAGAACTTTGCAATATCTAACTGAAATCTACACTACCGTCTAAGAAATTCACATGCGTTAGTTAGTTACATAATATTGCCGATAGTACCACAAATTAGACATTATGTCAGCTATAGTTTGTGTTCAATAATAAACTGGAAACTTAGAAAGATCTAGTAAAACACAAGAATCGCAAAGCCATCGCATAGGTCACAAAGGTCATGTTCAAAATGTACCACATCACACGGAAGATAGGTTGTTAGACTCAGATAGGTTGCCACGGGGCAGCAAATTTTTACATAGAGACCCTAATAAAAACATAATTGTAATTCACAACACGTATGTCATGTGCAGAATATGATTGTGTTGCCAAAAATATCATCTATACATTTAGTAATAAAACAAAATTGATGTAACTCCCATTTTAACTTCCAAGTGAATATATCATGATTTAGTCTAAAAGAATGTAGAAGAGGACCCGAAAACCAAGATACATATAATTTTATGATAAATGAGTTACATACCACAATTTTGAGTTTCAATCGAAATTTCGTGGGCAATCGTAGGATGTGCCCACGCAATATTTCTAAAAAATATGTATTGTGTTCATCGACTCAATAATTACTTGGTTGACCTGCCTATACTAAACCAGACATCAAGAGATCTGATCAATCCCAATAAACATATAGTCCGCAAAAAAAAAAATCCCAATAAACATATGCTTGACAACGACTGGCAAAGCAACAACAATAAAAAAAATTATGGTCTGTGGTATGGATAAACCTAGCCTGCTAGCATTGGTACCTCACAAATTGGCTATATAGGCCGCACTGCCACGCTGCCTCATCGATTAACACAGTCAGCCTCTTCTACATTCCTTCTAGATCATCTCCCGGTGTGTGAGGCGCGGTCACCCCCTTCGGGTAGCTTGTGTACACATGCACGGCCACGCATCGCATGTATACGTGCTAGCTTCACTAGTCTTCATCCATCGGCCATCTGCAAGCAAGAAGATAGTAACACAATGTAGATAGTGAGAGGGTGCAGATGCATGGCATACTCCTCGTCGGGCCGCCCGCGTGTCCACGGAGCCCGATACAAGCATGGGACAGGGGTCGTCTCAGCCACCTCTGGGCATGAGAAGAAACGTCCAGCTGACAAGGATGCAAACCAAGAAGGAGGTCTTAAGAGGCCACGCTCACCACTTGGAGGTACCGTTCAAGCACATTTTTTTTACATACGTGTTCTTTTATAGATGGGGCGTTTGGATAACGCTTCTGTATTTTCTTGTTTGTGGATAATGCACCTGGAAGGGATGATATTTCAGCGAACCTCGTCAAGCAGGCCAAAGAACTTCATATTATGGCTGAAAAGCATTTTGAGGCATTGGTATCCCATGGACCAACGCTCCCGCTTGATATGATCCCGTCGGTGACCGATGGCAAACTGGGCGAGAAGCACCACTTCCACTTGCCAACCTCGGACCCCGTGTCTGAGAGGCACGCCAGGATCGTCCGCATGGACTTAGAAGCCATCCAGCGTCACCCCACACAAAAGCCTCTTTCCAGGGGCAATCTCCTCAAAGAGATAGAGATGACCACAACAGCGTGGGCAAAAATGTACGACGGCATGTTCCTTGATGATCTGCTGCAGTTAGATGCACTTCTGAAGTCTTTGGCTCATCGCCTGGCGGGGACCGAAAATCCAGACGACTATGAAGAGAAGGACGTGACTTTCGCGGATAAGGAGGTCCGTCCGTTTCTCAAAAAGCTAGTGGCTGCCCACGCCGACGCGTACGAGCAGCGCTTGTCAATGGCGACCGCCGTAAGCTGGAGAGCCGACGTGTCGAACTGGAGGCTTCAAGGGAGCGGCTTTAGAGGGAGGCCGAGGAGCATGAGAAGCTGGCGGCTCTCGCGAGGAAACGTGAGGCTGCTGCTCGCCGCAGCAGGGAAGCTATCGTCCACGCACTTGAAGCTTATATACATGCAGTGGCCCGCTCGACGGAAAGGATCAATGCAATGGCCCGTTCATCCGTTGCCTGTCGAGGCGACGCAATAAGGCCTCCACCTCCTCACGCCGTTGTGCCATTGCATTGAGCCTTTCCGTCGAACAGGCCACTGCATGGTTGTAAGCTTCAATTGTGTGGACGAGGGCTTCCTCGCTGCGGCAAGCAGCAGCCTCGCGTTTCCTCGCGGGAGCCATCAGCTTCTCATGCTCCTCGGCCTCCCTCTGAAGCCACTCCATTGAAGCCACCAGTTCAGCATGCCGGCTCTGGCGTGGGCAGCCACCAGCTTTTTGAGGAATGGGCGCACCTCCTTATCCGCGAAAGTCACGTCCTTCTCTTTATAGTCGTCTGGATTTTTGGTTCCCGTCAGGCGATGAGCTAAAGACTTCAGAAGTGCATCTAACTGCAGCAGATCATCAGGGAACACGATGTCGTACATTTTCGCCAGCCCTGTTGTAGTCATCTCTATCTCTTTGAGGAGATTGCCCTTGGAAAGAGGCTATTGGGTGAGGTGAAGCTGGATGGCTTCTAAGTCCATGCGAACGATCCTGGCGTGCCTCTCAGACACGGGGTCCGAGGTCGGCAGGTGGAAGCGGTACTTCTCCCCCGGTTTGCCCTCGGTCACCGGCGGGATCATAAGCGGGAGCGTTGGTCCATGGGACACTAATGCCTCAAAATGCTTTTCAGCCATAATATGAAGTTCTTTGGCCTGCTTGACGAGGTTCGCTGAAATATCATCCCTTCCAGGTGCATTATCCACAGAAAAGAAAATACGGAAGCGTTATCCAAATGCTCCATCTATATAAAAAACATGTATGTAAAAATATGTGCTTGAAGGGTACCTCCAAGTGGTGAGCATGACCTCTTAAGAGCTCCTTCTGGGTTTGCATCCTTGTCAGCTGGACGTTTCTTCTCATGCCTAGAGGTGGCTGAGACGACCCCAATACGCGAGCTCGTCGGTGCGGATGATGAGCTCTTGGCTTTATCAAGGTCTTCAGGGTAGATTAAGCTTATTGCTTGATCCACGACCTGTGGTCCCGGTTCCTTATCCATCAGGTCTATCACCTCGTCCAGATTGTCCCAGAAAATGAATATAGGAAAAGATGTTGGAGGGGCTTCACGATTGCATAAAAAAAATTAATGCGAGTGTCAAAACATACCTTTGGGGTTTCAAAGGGTGCGTCGCTGAGCACTTCGATTATTTCACCTTCGCCAGATGCCCCGGCTCCCGAGCGGCGCCAACTTTGTGACACATGCCTCATCTTGCCGTTCGGCCCTATTGCCTGCAATGGAGGGACTTCGGTAACCTACGGGCGCCGGCCAACTTTAATCCGACTACGCGGTGGTGGTGGTGGTGACCGGTGGTACACCACCTTGTTGAACTTCTCAGCACCGGGCGCAAGCCATGACAGGGATGATGAGTCCCTGGATGACCCGTCGCCGCGCCCGCTGTTGCGACCAGCCTGACGGCTACTCACGCTTCCCCGAACACCTGAGAGGACCCCAACACTGCTGGGATTTGGATCTCGAGCTTCGGGTTGGAGCTGGTCTTTTCCTGAGCGCCTAGCTTCTTGGGAGCCGTAGGGTTGCTGCGCCGCATGTCAAGCTTTGACCTGAGTTTTAAAAAAAAGTGCATCAGTTACGCAAGCACTTGAAAATAGATATGAGTGTGCATGCTGGGCAAGCGCGCTACTGTAAGAAATCTGTGGTCTATGCCTAAAAAAAAGGAGGTCGGTATGCAGGCGGACGAGCGATGCTACTGAAACTGATCTGTGATTTATGCTGAAAAATATATGTACATCAGTATGCACACACATGAGGCCTGCTACGAATCCAATCTACGCTTAGAGAAAAGCAGTATGCATGCATGCATGACCGTGCTACTGGAAGGGATCTATGATACGATTCTGATAAAAAGGGGACCAGCTTGCAGGCATGCACGCGATCGCTGCTTAAAAGGAAAATATACAGGAGTATGCAAAATGCATGCTCGTGATCCTGCTACAACTGAAGGCATGTGGAAAAAAAAAATCATAGAAGTACGTACGCATGTGTCTAACCGTGCTACTAAACCGATCTACTCCCTTCGTTCCCAAATAATTGTCTTTCTAGCCATCTTAAATGGACTACAACATACGGATATATGTAGACATGTTTTAGAGTGTAGATTCATTCATTTTGCTTCGTATGTAGTCACTCGTTGAAATCTCTAAAAAGACAATTATTTAGGAACGGAGGGAGTATAACTTATATGTCTGCACGTGCATACATAGTAGGTTGATTGCATCTAATTCGAGCAAAGAAGTTAACTGGGTTACAGGAGAAGGAGTTGTACCTTCTCTACGAGTTGAAGAAGCGGCTGCTCATCGAGCGTCGACCTGGAAGAAATTCCTCAAGACGGACCGCTTGAGTTGGAGAGGCGGCTGCTCTCGGATATGAGCGGCGATGTGGAAATGTCCCACGGGGCTGTGGGTTATATAGGCCCTTGGAAGATCTAAACCGGTTGCCAGATCATGTTTGTTCTGATTCTCCAGAGAGATAACAAACTGGTTCAAGAGCAGCCGTGACTTGAAGATGCATTCAAAACAACCCCTCAGCGGATATTGCAAAAAAAAGGAATATATTCACGTTGAAGTGACGTACGGTACTGGAATTCATCTTTGTACGGCTGCGCGGTTATCCTCTTGTGCGCCCTTTGCCGAACCAGGAGCTTTCACCGATCCGAGTCCGGTTCGCTTCGCGCTTGAACTCGACTCGGCGAGGGAGCATTTGTTCGACGCAATTTTGTCGTCATTGTGTATTTGATAAGGATGAAATATGGCATTGATACGTCATACGTGCACACAAGTTATGAAATATGGCATTGATACGTCATACGTGCACACAAGTTATATATGCATGCATGACGGATGCGGGGGGACGAGGGGGGGAGCAAACCCCGTCGGCCTGTCCCTCTGTTTTACGTAGCGTGAAGCAGCTCATGTGGCCAGCCCAACCCATATGCTGATTTTCTAGTGCAGTAGATTTTCTAGGCCCAGCCCAAAATAATAAGAAAAGCCCAACGTGGAATACAAAGGAGCCTAGGTCAGGGACTCACGCACGCACGCACATCGTTTTTTGGCTGCTAGATCGATCATCGATGCCTCACGCGGTTACGCCTGGTCGCCTGCCGCCTGATCCGTCGATGTGCAGTTTCCAATCTAAGAATTGCAGTGAGGGAGATCCAGCTTGCGGCCAGCGTCAGGGGCGACGAGGCAAGAGAAATCGTTAGGTTAGTCACTTTTCTCATTTTTTTACTTGCTCCATCTGTCCGTGGTTTATGTTGGACAATTACATTAATTTGTGCCTTTAGCATCAGTGTCCGTGATTGATGATGGAGTACGCCCCAAACCAAGCCGTAAGAGAAGCAACGGCCTAACAACCTGGGGGCCGGGGGCGCTCGCACGGTGGGTACCTATTCACTCCAACATTTCCGTGATCGCTCGTCTATAAAAGCTGAAGACGCGCACACACTGAGGAGGAGGAGGAGGAGGAGGAGAGGACCAAGGGAGGAATAGCACACAGAGAGGCAGCGACTACACCGGCGGACGGAGGCCGCGAGCACCGCGCCAGCAGACCGTGCGCTCGGTCTCGGTGCACTCCTATGCCGCAGATGATGCGCCGGTGTCCAGACCACGACGAACGTCCGTCGGCGAGCCCGACAAAGCCTTCTTCCATAAAAGCTTACACACGTTACATCAACATAATCATCCATCTTGCGCATAATCAGTCTCACTGTCTCTTCTCTTTTCTTTTATCTCTCATTCCAGGGGGAGCGTCGACGCATAGAGTGCGCCCCGGCAGAGAGAGACAACCTTACCTGTGGTGCAGCCTCGAGGAGATGGAGAGAACGGCACGCGCATCTGCCCCTGTCCGACGGCGACGGAGGACGTGCCTGCCGCAGTGGCGACGGTCGACCCCGCGCGTCCAGAAGCAAAGCACCACAGTGATGAGGAGCCATGTCCTCTCTCTCGATCTGTACGCCGGGCTCGATGGACAAACCGGCGGGGGATGTGATACTTCTGAATGCTTCCATCATCAATCTATGTTCATTTTGGCTTTAAGGCCTAATATGCAGATCGGCCGCGCGCGGATGGGTGAGATTGGTCAAGTACGTACGCATCCCTATATTATCATGCGTACACAAGCTATATGAAGAGACTAGAGCAGGCTATATACGACTCGCTCGTGCTAGGCTGCTAGCCGAGTGCACCGGCAACGTGTCACGTACCGCCCGTTCCTTTTATTCTTCACCGCGCCAAGCCGCAGAAGAGGCCCTGGCACTCGGTGCAGTTGCACCCCAAGGCAGCCGTGGACGACGCGCCGACCTTGCAGTTCCATGGACGTGCCACGACGAAGACGGACGTCCAATGGAGGGCTAGCCAGCTGTGTCTTCTTCCAGGCATGCTTTCACGATGACGGCGGCGAGGCTACCGGCGAGTAGCACGGCGCCAACTATCCTCGGCGGTGAGCTCGGAGAGGCTGCCAGCATGCGGCCCGACGCCATCTACACAACCACAATGGCAGCGAGGCTGCCGGCGAGTAGCACGGCGCCAACTACCTTGGCGGTGAGCTCGGAGAGGCCGCCAGCACAATGGCAGCTCGGCTGCTCGCTGGCGGTGAGTAGCACGGCGCCAACTCCTGTTTCTGCTCCGGTGCTCCCCCCTTGGGCTGAACGCAAGTGGGAAAAACACAAGGACGGTCCAAATGCGTCGATGGCGGTTCGTAATGAGGGGCACGATGGTCATTTCAGGTGGGTGTATAGCGCGTGTAGACCAGTCGTAGAGCCCTGTATGAGCCCGCGCCGGCCCGTGTACTATTGTACGCCGGGCGTGTACGTGTATTATACGCTAGCGGTTGCGTTTCCCCGCGGTCGTGCGCGTGCACGTGTTCGTGGGTAGTTTCCAGAAAAAGCCCCTAGTATAAGAGGAGGGGAACGGGCATTGACCGCATCGCCGACCCCATTTCCCCCAAATCGCCTCCCTCTCCCTCCTCTCTGCTCTGCCTCATCGTCTCCCTCACCGGCCACCCCACCTGCTCGCTCACCACCGCCTCCTCCCTCTCTTCTCCTGCTTGCTTCTGGCTCGGATGGAGCAAGGCCGTCGCGAAGCCGCCGTCGCGGGCGGAGATCTGCAGAAGACGGGCGCGGAGACCGTGGCAGATGCCGTGCAGACCCTCGTCGGCGGCGCGGGTGCAGGAGCTGCTGCATCCCCACGCGCTGGATCGGCCGCTGCGGCGGCGGATCTGGAGGAGAAGAAGGTGGCCATGGCGGACTCCGCCGTGGCGGACTCAGCCGTGTCGGTGCTTGGCATGACGGCGTCGAGCGGCCCGTCTGATGGACCTGCGGAGGCCGGCGGCGAGCACGTGGACCTGCAGGTAATCCTTGCCAGCAGTCCCCTCCGTTGCTGTTACCCCCGTTAAGCAGTAGTTTTGGGTGTTAGTGTTTTTTGTAGTTGCTAGTTGCTGCATCCCCTTCTGATAGTTAGGGTTTATAGATGTTTGATTGATTTATAGTGAAGGTTAAGTTTTGATTCTGTGATTGAATCATCCAGTGGATCAAGTAGTTAGGGTTTTTAATGAGATGTTAATTAAGTTGGGGATTTTTTGTATTGGATTCAATTAGAGCCACAGATATGTTGTATCTGTGATTGAATTACATCCAGTAGATGTACTAGTTAGGGTTTCTTAATTAGATGTTTAGTTGATTCTGTGATTGAACATTGTGTAGATCAAGTAGTTAGGGTTTTTTAATGAGATGTTAAGTTGGGGATTTTTTGTATTGGATTCAATTAGAGCCACAGATATGTTGTATCTGTGATTGAATCACATCCAGTAGATGTACTAGTTAGGGTTTCTTAATTAGATGTTTAGTTATGGTTTTTAAGGTTTATTTGTATTGGATTCAATTATAGACAGATATATACAGAATCTGTGATTGAATCATCTAGTAGATGTAGTAGTTAGGGTTTTTTAATTAGATGTTTACTTAGGGTTTTCTTGTATTGGATTCATTTATAGCCAGTTATATGTAGGATGTATGATTGAATAATCCAGTAGATGTAGTAGTTATGTTTTTTTAATTAGTTGGTTAGTTTAGGGTTATTTGTATTATTCATTTATAGACAGTTATATAGATTCTGTGATTGAATGATGTAGTAGATGTACTAGTTAGTGTTTCTTAATTAGATGTTTAGTTAGGTTTCTATTGTATTGGATTCATTTATAGGCAGAGATAAATGTAATTAAATGGTGTGACTGAATGATGTAGTAGAAGTAAGAGTTATGATATTTTAATTAGATGTATTAGTTAGTGTTATTTGTAGTGGATTCATTTATATCCAATGATATATGTACGTAAATTTTGTGATTCAATGTTCCAGTGGATCTAGGAGTTAGTGTTTTTTAATTAGATGCTGGAGTTAAGGTATTTTAATTAGATGTAGGAGTTAGGCTTCACCATTTCACTTATTCTGACTTATAAGTGATCATTGAGAACTGCTCTGAACTAAATATTTATTAAGATTTACAAATGAAATGAAAACCTGACATGTTTGTGAAGTTATATATAAAGGTCCTATTTGCATTGTCTGTCAAAAACTGCTATATCATGGGTTAATAAGAGAGGAATGATATTCATTTATACCTTCATATGCATGTTCAAAAGCAAAAACTGAAATTCTATGTCCATATGAATGAACTTGTATTTTCATAAGCTAATTGTTTAGTATGTATATAGCTTCATATATAGTGTATGAAATATAGTTAGGAGCTTTCCATCATTATGCAAAATCAACTTGTTTGGCATGACATTATTTGAAGTGCAATTATATTCCTTGTAAATGACTTGCTTGGTTGACAATATAGCAGAAGGAGGATCTTGTTGGACAGAAGAGGAAGTGGGACTCATCTGGCTACTACCCTTATGACAGTGATGAGGATGAGCCGTACGAGGTAAGGCCTAGCTGAAATGTTATTTGTGCATTGACTTAGTGTTAGATGTTTATAGTATTTGAATGCGTAATGTATTAATGTCAGTCATTAATGTGTGCAATATGAATCTAGAGATGATGTGGTCGAGGGGAATGTCGAGTCCTTTGAAGAGAAGTAGGTGCTGAAGATCAGGGCCCAAGGAGCTGCTAGGTACTACAACTGGAGGTCTGACAAGTACCGGTGCCCCTACTCCAGCAGGCCCAAGCCCAGGTCTGGGTTGCTGGAGCATCTGATGGAGCATTGTCGGGCTACATCCATCACCAGTCATGACTACAAGATCAGGGCTCAGCATTCTGCCCTCCACAAGGTCCTGAATGCTGAGCCCTGATCTTGTGGAGGGCAGAATTTTTTACAATGCCCCCTTGAGGTATAGACCGATGTTTTGACCAGTCAGTCTAGAGGGCATTATAAATTAATAAAAAATTCAAAAAATATAAAACCTTTGGAACCCACCTTTGTTTGTGCAATAGATCATGTGTGCAAAAGTTGAGGTCATTTGGAGGTGGTCGAAAAAATGACCGCATTCCGGAGGGGCCATTTGGTCTAACTTAAGCCAGTTTTTGACAAAATGTGATTTTTCCCACCACCTCCAAATCACACAAACTTTCTTGAACATGGTGACCCACATGTGCCAATCATGGCTATGAAAGAAAATTTGGAAAAAGAATTTTTTAAAATGCCCCCCGAGGTATAGACCGATGTTTTGACCAGTCAGTCTAGAGGGCATTATAAATTAATAAAAAAATTCAAAAAATATAAAACCTTTGGAACCCACCTTTGTTTGTGCAATAGATCATGTGTGCAAAAGTTTAGGTCATTTGGAGGTGGTCGAAAAAATGACCGCATTCCGGAGGGGCGATTTGGTCTACTTAAGCCAGTTTTTGAAAAAATGTGATTTTTCCCACCACCTCCAAATCACACAAACTTTCTTGAACATGGTTACCCACATGTGCCAATCATGGCTATGAAAGAAAATTTGGAAAAAGAATTTTTTACAATGCCCCCCCTGAGGTATAGACCGATGTTTTGACCAGTCAGTCTAGAGGGCATTATAAATTAATAAAGAATTCAAAAAAAATATAAAACCTTTGGAACCCACCTTTGATTGTGCAATAGATAATGTGTGCCAAAGTTGAGGTCATTTGGAGGTGGTCGAAAAAATGACCGCATTCCGGAGGGGCCATTTGGTCTAACTTAAGCCAGTTTTTGAAAAAATGTGATTTTTCCCACCACCTCCAAATCACACAAACTTTCTTGAACATGGTGACCCACATGTGCCAATCATGGCTATGAAAGAAAATTTGGAAAAAGAATTTTTTACAATGCCCCCCTGAGGTATAGACCGATGTTTTGACCAGTCAGTCTAGAGGGCATTATAAATTAATAAAAAATTCAAAAAAATATAAAACCTTTGGAACCCACCTTTGTTTGTGCAATATATCATGTGTGCCAAAGTTGAGGTCATTTGGAGGTGGTCGAAAAAATGACCGCATTCCGGAGGGGCCATTTGGTCTAACTTAAGCCAGTTTTTGGAAAAATAATTTTTTACAATGCCCCCCGAGGTATAGACCGATGTTTTGACCAGTTAGTCTAGAAGGCATTATAAATTAATAAAAAATTCAAACAATTTCAAAATAATTTATTAGATAACTTGAAGGTCAAAACCTTGTCATATATGCAAAAAAAAATATGTGTATTGAACGCAAGTGAGCATGTTTATAATTTAGTGTGTGATGCCAATCATGGCTATGAAAGAAAATTTGGAAAAAGAATTTTTTACAATGTCCCCCTGAGGTATAGACCGATGTTTTGACCAGTCAGTCTAGAAGGCATTATAAATTAATAAAAAATTCAAACAATTTCAAAAAAAATTATTAGATGACTTGAAGGTCAAAACATTAACTTGTCATGTATTACAAAAAAAATTGTGTATTGAATGCAAGTGAGCATGTGTATAATTTAATGTGTGATTTGAAGATCAATACACATGGCAATATGCCAAAAAAAGTGCCCACCTACAAGAGCAGGAGAATTCATACTCCACGGCCTGCATACGACTAGGAACCCTGCTGTGCATGGGCCAGGATGCAGGCCCGTGGTGCAGAATATCTCTGCTACTAGTAGGCCCCATGGGGCAGAGGGTACGAGAGTTAGGCAATGTACTGCCTGCAATTGATTGGAGCTTGTGAGGGGAGTCGCAGCCGGGTATATAAGCCGGTGCAGCGCTCTCTCGCTTGGCGAGGTGGGACTAAACTCCCACCACCCAACGGCTATGCGCTGCGATGTGCCCTGTGCGGCTCCGCTTTGGGCCCAATTCGGGCGGGCTGGCCCAGGGCAGTCTTACCCGCGCGCTGATATGTTTTATATTTTCTTTGTTTCTTTTCTTGTTTATATTTCTAATATTTAAAATCAAATCTCTTTTTTCTATATTATTTCTAAAAGTGTTTACTAAAATTTAAAAAATAAGCCAAATTATGTTGTGTTTTATTTCATTTGTTCGTTCTCTTTTGTATATTGATAATATTTACAAAATATAAACTAAAATGGTGTGTTCTATTTCAATTGTTAATTCTAATATTTCTTATCTTTATTATTTTTGAAATATTTTTAGTTTGTAAGATAAAATGTTCTGTTTTATTTCACTTCTTCATTCTAATATTTCTTCTCTTCTTTATATTCTAAATATTTCCGAAATGTAAGATAATATGTTATGTTCTATTGCACTTCTTCATTCCAAATTATAAATTTTATTTTCTGTTTGATACTTGAAATATTATTAAATCAAATGTAGTTGGGACAGTCGCATGCATACCTCCACATGCACCATGTACCAGGAGCAGGTTTATCTTCTCGGTCTCACCAATTCAGACCAAACTGTATGCACACCCTAGGATGACCATGGCAAGCATGCATGACGAGTATCGTTCATTTCCAAAACTCGATGCTTTTTCTAGGGTTTTTCCGGCGACAAAACCCTACAACACTGCCCCCACGTGACGCAACGTGTGTTTTGTGTCTGAACTCGTGCACACCTTGCCTGGGGGGGGGGCAAATTGGCCATGCTCACATGCCCCCAAAAGTTGGGGTCATCTCATGCATGCCCCCACATGCACTATGTACAAGCAGGACCATTCGGGTCTGCCTGAGATCAGGCCTGAAATTGGTTTTTCTTGACGGTCCCACCGAATGGTCCCAAACTTCATGCATACCCTACGATGACCATGGCATGCATGCATGCGTGACAAGTATCGTTCATTTGCGACACTCGATGCATTTTATAGGGTTTTCCGACTACAAAACCCTACAACACTACCCCCACGTGACGCAACGTGCGTTTTGTGTCCGAATTCGTGCACACCTTGCCTGGGGGACCACATTGGCCAAGCCCACAAGCTCCCAAAAGTTGGGGTCATCTCATGCATGCTTCCACATGCACCATGTACAAGCAGGACCATTCAGGTCTGCCGAGGTCAGGTCTGAAATTGGTTTTCGTTGACGGTCCCACCAAATGATCCCAAACTTCATGCATACCCTACGATGGCCATGGCTTGCATGCGTGACAAGTATCGTTCATATGCGACACTCGATGCAATTTCTAGGGTTTTCTGGCGACAAAACCCTACAACACTGCCCCCACGTGACGCAACGTGCGTTTTGTGTCCGAATTCGTGCACACCTTGCCTGGGGGACCACATTGGCCAAGCCCACATGCTCCCAAAAGTTGGGGGTCATCTCATGCATGCTTCCACATGCACCATGTACAAGCAGGACCATTCGGGTCTACCGGAGGGCAGGTCTGAAAGTGGTTTATGCGTAACCTTTTTTTCCTTTTTAAAGAGTGGCATTCTATGTCCAATATCTCGATCGAAGTACCTTTGAAGCAAAAACTCTATAGGTTTGATACCCTGTATCTATTCTTCTTTACGATCTCACGAAATGATCCCAAACTTAAGCCGTAACCTACGATGACCATGGCATGCATGCATGACAAGTATCGTTCATTTCCGACACTCGATGCATGTATAATATTGTAGAAATGATAGAGATACTATAAATATTGTTGAACATATACAAGTATACAATAACTAATACGTGTCACAAAGAGTTTTTTTTAGGGATGAACCAATGATATTTATTTTGAGGGAAGAAACAATGCCGGTAGGTGGGCCGGCCCAGACCGCAAATAAGTGTCGGATCCATATTGTGGAGCCCACAACGATGCGCTTTCTATGCACGTCGATCACACGCACGTCGATCACGGGAGTAGTTGCCGTTCTGTTACACAATTCTGGGATCGTGCTAATCCATATGTTCCTAATCCCTACGATTGAGGAGCACGTTCAGCCTCGCTTCAACGGAGAAAAATATAGATTGCGAGATTGGCCACAGGGAAGTTACGACGACCTAGGCGTCGACCTCGTATATAATCTCCTCCTCCTCGCACATGTCGTCGACTAGATCGACTCCTGCCGGTGAGGCGTCGACAGCTCCGTCCGCCGCATCCCACACGCCACAAAAACCCCGAGAAGATCAAGGTCGTCCGCACGTGCAGGCCGACCTCGACGAACTACGTCGAGAACGCACCGCCGACTTCTTTCATCTTCGTCGACAGATCAAGTAAATTTTCCTCTTTCCCTCGCGCCTTCAAAGCAAGCTACTTCCTCCGTCTCATTGCTTTGATGGACTTAGGTTTACCACATAATTTCAACTAGTATGAACTGGACTAGATGCGTTCTGACCAGATGGCGTAGATGAAAACATTCTTTGGTTCTTTCATAGCATGGTATAATAAGATGTTGTTTCTCGAGAAGCATGACGCAATACATTTTTTGTCACAAGATCCAATTATATTTTTGTCACACGATCCAATTATAATATTGTGCACATAGAACATTAAAGAGTTATTAACATTATATGTTGATGAACCTCAAATAGGTACCATTGCTATAGACTCTAGTTTATTTACAGCTGAACAATTTGTCACCCTGTTAGTAAGACAACCAGATGAATAAGTAACAGTTTACCATATTAATTTTATTGATTATATAATTTATATGATACTCAAAGAACTTGATCAGATGCAAGTAAATTCAATTACCAATTGTAGCTATTTTTTTATTGCCTCATGTCAGCACACACTTGGCTGCATGTTGCAGTATACATGGTGATAGTTTTGTATTTCCATTAGTGTTATTTTTGCATTAGTGTTAGCTACTGCCAGAAATTTTTATATTTTTGCATGCCTATTGTTATTTTTGCTTTAGTGCTAGCTAACGTCACGAAGTTATATATTTTCTTTCAACACACTGGTAGAAAAAAGGCCTTTAGTCGCGGTTGGCAAAGGCCTTTAGTCGCGGCTGTGCAACCGCGACTAACTATGCGCGACTAAAGACCCCCCCCCTTTAGTCGCGCCTTTCACTTAATCATGATTAAAGGCTTTAGTCCCGGTTCTCGTGGCTAACTGACTAAAGGCCTCCTCCATGAGTTTAAATTTTTTACTAATTTTTTTGCGAATTTTTTTCATTTTTTTATTTTCACATTTCAATTATTTTAACCTCTAATCTCTAATCACCACCCTCATCACTGCTCAATTTATCCTCTAATCTCTAATCACCCTCATAATTCCAAATCATCTAACTTCCCGAACGGTCACCCATCCTCCCACTCCCCACTGAGCACGCTTAACTTCCGGTTCTATTCTCCTCGCTTCCAAGTCTGCACTTGTTGTTTTCCGACAATAGTAGGATGTCAATTCTATTAACCCTCGGTATTTAGCTTGAGCATGAAGTGACACATTTCACTGTTTGAGTTTGAAACTATTGTTTTAAAAAACAATAATTATTTAGTAACACTAATATTTCTGGAATAATTAGTTTGACCATTTTTTGACCACAGTTTGACCAGATTTGACCAAAATTTAAAAAAACTGATATAATTATTTAGTAACACTAATATTCTAGAATAATTAGTTTGACCATTGTTTGACCACAGTTTGACCACAATTTGAAATTTTTTGAATTTTTTTGCCTCTCCAGAACTTAAAAGCCCCGTATCTTTTTTTCTGTTAGGTTTTTGGGGATTCTAAAA
Organism: Aegilops speltoides; assembly: GCA_021437245.1. Lineage (NCBI taxonomy): Eukaryota > Viridiplantae > Streptophyta > Magnoliopsida > Poales > Poaceae > Aegilops > Aegilops speltoides. Next base: position 37,483,068 of record CM038142.1, read on the forward strand.
ATGTTTAACGGGGTGGTTAGTGCTGCGTTAGTACCTAGACCACAGGAGAAGTTGCTGCTGTACCTAGCGGCAACCAACCAGGTGGTTAGTGCTGCGTTAGTAGCGGAGAGGGAGTCCGACGAGGAGGCTACACCACCGGCAAGCGAGTCCAATGACAGGGGGGGCTGCTCCGACAAGCCCCGCCCCGACAAGGACAACTCTGCGAGAACAGGATAAGGTGCGGAAGAAGATGGTGCAGCGCCAGATGTATTTTGTAAGTTCCCTTCTCCGGGGGCTAGATCAAGATACTCGGTGTGCAAAAGTTGCTTCGGCCTCCTCATGGCCTTGAGAAAGCTGCGCCATTACTTCGAGCACACGAGATAACAAGTGGTCACTCGCTTTCATCAAGAGGATATTGCACAACCCAGAAGCAACAGGCAGGATCGTTGAGTGGGCACTGGAGCTGTCGAGCTTTGGACTCAAGTTTGAAAGTACTTCAACCATACAGAGCCGAGCTTTGGCAGAATTCATAGCAGAGTGGACCCCAACGCCCGATGAAGAAATCCAAGAAACAAGTACACCCGTACAAGAAGCGACAAGTGAATGGGTAATGTACTTTGATGGTGCCTTCTCGCTGCAAGGCGCCGGAGCCGGCATGGTACTCATCGCGCCCACCGGAGAGCACCTCAAGTATGTTATCCAGATGCACTTCCCAAGGGAGCAAGCGACAAACAACACTGCCGAATATGAAGGTTTGCTCGCCGGCCTCAGGATTGCGGCCGAACTTAGGATCAGGAAATTGATTGTGCGGGGAGATTCTCAGTTGGTGGTCCGGCAAGTTAACAAGAGCTATCAGAGCCCTTTGATGGAAGCTTATGTCGAGGAAGTGAGGAAGCTCGAGGAGCGCTTTGAAGGTTTGCAGATGGAGCACGTCCCGAGAGCTCAGAATGAAATCGCAGATGGCCTTTCAAAGTGTGCCTCGATGAAGTTACCTGTGGAACCAGGGACCTTCTTGCTCAAGCTGACTCAACCCTCCGTCACGCCATCAATTGGGCAGTCCAAGAAGAGAAAGTTGGTCTCCGGCGACTACTTGCCGGCGGGTCTCCCTGAGGCCGCCGCCAAGGTCCCCAAGATCAACGACCAGAATGCTGAGGAACAGTTTGCTCCTGCAGATCCTCGGATCTGTACAGTCGAAGCAAGTGTTCCCGACAAGCCTCGCTCCGGCGAGCTTGCCGGGGAACCATCAGCTCCGGCAGAGCCAGAGGTTTTTGTCGTAGAAGCTGAGGTTCCCGCAGCGGCCCTCATGCCTTTAGTCCTTGCCGTTGAGCCCCGAGCTCTGGCATGGGCGCAGCAGATCGTCCGTTTTCTGCAAACTGGAGAACTTCCCGACGACCCAGAAGAAATAGAGAAGATAACCAGACAGTCAAGTATGTACCAGTTCGTGGATAACGAACTATACAGAAGAAGGCTCAATGGTGTCAGACTGAAGTGCATCTCCAGGGAAGATGGACAGAAGCTGTTGGCAGAAATACACGGAGGCATATGCGGCCACCACATTGGCGCAAGGGCGCTTGCCGGGAAAGCTTTCCGGCAAGGGTTCTTTGGCAAGAAGCCTCCAAGATGCAATCGCACTAGTAACCAAGTGTGAAGCGTGCCAGTTCCATGCAAAGCAGATTCATCAGCCAGCTCAAGCTCTCCAAACAATCCCTTTGTCCTGGCCCTTCTCGGTCTGGGGGCTCGATATCCTCGGCCCCTTCCCCCGTGCTGTCGGGGGCTTTGAGTACTTGTACGTAGCAATCGACAAGTTCACAAAATGGCCAGAAGTGGAGCCAGCGAGAAAGGTGATAGCACAATCAGCGGTCAAGTTCTTCAGGTCGATTGTGTGCCGTTTCGGGATCCCTAACAGGATTATCACTGACAACGGTACACAATTCACTAGTCGCACCTTCATGCAGTACGCCCAAGACCTTGGCACCAAGGTCTGTTTTGCTTCTGTTGCTCACCCGAGGAGCAACGGTCAAGCGGAAAGGGCCAATGCTGAAGTGCTGCGCGGACTCAAGACAAGAACTTTCGACAGGCTGCGCAGGTGCGGAAGAAATTGGATAGAGGAGCTACCGGCGGCTCTTTGGTCAATCAGAACGACACCAAATCGAGCCACCGGACAGACACCTTTTGCTCTAGTCTATGGAGCAGAGGCAGTTCTCCCCACGGAACTCGTATACGGATCTCCTCGAGTGCTCGCTTATGATGAGCTCGAGCAAGAGCAATCGGCAAGATGATGCATTGCTCCTTGAGGAGGGACGCCTCGTGCTGTCAGACGAGCTGCTCGATACCAGCAGGCCTTGCGCCGCTACCATAGCCGCAAGGTCAAAGCCAGAGTCTCGAGGAAGGCAACCTTGTTCTTCGCGTGTTCAGTCCGCCAAGAATTCCAACAAGTTGACGCTTGAAGTGGGAAGGCCCTTATCGGGTGAGACAAGTCACGAGGCCCGGCGCTGTCCGCCGAGACCGAAGAAGGCTTACCAGTGAGCAACTCCTGGAACATAGAGCTCTTCGCAAGTTTCACCCATAAGGCGCGGTTGCCGTGATCCGCTCCGGCAACCACCTTTTGTACAAGCTTTGCCGCTGTTGCATGTAACCCTTTGTACAAAGCCGGGCGCAGACCCCGTGCATCAGTAAAGTTTCTGTGTTTTGCGCTAGTTGCCTTTCCCATGCTTTTCTTTGCTATTTGCATGTGTTATTTGGCATCTCTTTTGCGACACCCATATCCGGTAAGCAATAGCACGCCGAAAGGCCATATACTTGTTTCCCTCTTCTCTTTCCTTGCCTCTAAAGCAGAAGGAACGTTCCTCGCGCACAAGTTTGCCGGGGGGAAGGGAATGGAGGATGAACCAAGTGCTGTTCAAGAAAGAGAAGCTTGCCGGAGGGCGCACAAATCACGAAAGCTAAGTTATTAGAATTTGAGCAGTTCAAAATTTTAAATTTTAAGTTGCCTTCCTTGAACAACCACACTTTGTATGGAAAACCTGTGCGCGGAGGAACCTACCCGTGGATAGCCGCACCCTTATCTTGTTTTCGAGCACGCTCAACGTTTTAAGTGAGCTGCGACAAGTGTCGCGCCCTTGTTTCGTTTTCGAGTCCGCTCAGCAAGCTAAGTGCGTTGCGACTAGCCGCGGCAAGGTTGCTTGCCGGTAAGACCTTGGCCAGCGGGCTGCTTCGAGTTCAGCACTCAGCGCTTGCGGCAAGGGCCCCTTGCCGGCAAGTTCCCTAGAAGCGTAGGGTTGAAGCATACAAAGTTGAGGATCAGAACAAGGGAGATAACACTGCATCTATTGATCAAAATAAAGATAATATCTTGCAAGGGATAACTTGTCGCGATGACTAATGAGTTCATAATGCCCTACGCAGCAACCAAAAGAAGATAAAGATAAAGGAGGCCTAGTCTACGCGGTCGCCCTCCACCCTGGAGATCTTGTTCACTTTAGCAATGATGTGGGCGACCTGCTCCTTCAGAGCCTCCATGTTCGCGTCGGCCGGCAAGCTGCGAAGAACGTTGGTGAGGTTTATGCCGGGATTGCGGTATACAATCTTCGTCAGCACACGCTCCATGGTTCCCGTGCACAGCCGGCGAGTCTCCTCGGCGAGTTGCGCGGGGATCTTCTTCCGCAGATTTGCAAGGGCCGGCGCGATCCCCCTGAAGAAGAGGCTGAGCTTGGCGCTGTGAGCGAGATTTGGATCCGGGGAGTAGATGAGATGCTCCAGCTTCAGCGCCAGCAGCTCCTGATCTATGTCGGACGCACAAGACACCAAGTCCTCGGTCCATAACTCGACGGTACGGCGGAAGTGCTCGGCTGCCTTGTTGACGCTGTCCACCAAGGTTCGCTCCTCGCGGAGCTCCTCCTTCAACTTGGTCTCCCGATCCCGGGCGGCGTCAAGCGAGTCCCTCAGCGCAGAGACTTTCAGCTCAAGATTCTCGATGGAGTCCTTGGCGGCCTTCAACTCGTCGCCTTTCTTGGAAAGACGCACCTGGAGTTCTGAGTTGGTGTGGGCGTCCTTCTCGCGCTCCGTGATGAGCGCGGCGACCTTCTCCACGTTCGCCTTCAGCAACTCCTCCAGCTTCGCGACCTTGCCGGCAAGCTCTTCCTTGGCGGTCTCCGCGGCAGCCGCGGCGGCTTTCGCCTCCTTCAGTTCCCCGCCAAGGGCCTGCTCCCTAGCGGTAAGGTCTTCCTCGTGGGAGTCGAGGTTGACCTTCCGTTGGACGAGTTCTCCTTCTCGCCGGGACAGCTCCACCCCGGCGAGCCGCTGCTGCTCCTCGGCCTCAGCTTTCTCCAGCAACCACTCTTCGTATTCCCCGGCGAGCCGCTCACGCTTCTCCACCACCTCGCGGAGGGCAGCCTGGTTGGCGGCGCTGAGCTCCGCCGCACGCTTCTCCATCTCCTCGGCGGCCTTGGCGGCGAGGGCCTCCCGAAGCGAAGCTACCGCCTGCCCGTAAAGGGCCAGAGCTGGTGAAGCAGCTTCTCCTCCTCGGGCCCGCTGCTTCCGCCGGCCCTCGACGATCTTCAAGCCCGGAGGCGAGGACCTCCCCATCAAAGGCCTCGCCCTCCGGAGTCATCATGACGAAGAGCCCCACGGCACTGGATGAAGACGCCGTTGGGGCTTTCAAGTAGTAGCCGGACTGCTCCTCTCCGGCGGAGGGGTCGGCGACCGCGCGCAGCACTTGATGCTCCCGCCGCCTCCGGGCGGCGGTGCGGTCGCCGCCCCCTCCCGGCCGCTGCGTCCGCAGCCGGAGCGGTCTCTGGCGCATTCGGCCCGGCGGCTCCCGCCGTGTCCTCGGCGACAGGGGTGTCGCCGCCGCCGCCCTGCGCGCCCTCCTCCTCAATAATGACGACTTCCGTCTCCGTCTGCTCGGGGGGAGGAGGATCTAGAAGAAGAAAAAGCAAAAGAAATTCAAGCAAATATCCAAAAAGAAACAACGCCAAGAAGACAAAGTTGCAGAACCAACCTTGGCGGACGTCGTCAGTGGCGGGCTCCCTCGCCAGGGAGCTCTGCCTTGGCGGAGTGGCCGCCCTCGCCGGGCTGCTCGCTCTTGGCGGGGTACTCGCCCTTGGCGGAGTACCCGCCCTTGGCGGAGCGCCCTCCCTTGCCGGGGAGTTCGACCTTGGCGGGGACGGCGGGGCCTGCGGCTCCTCGGGGGCGACCTCCGGACGCTCCTGCCGCTGTGGCTCCACCTCTGCACAAGTCAAGACATTAGTACAAGAACAAAATTTTCAAACACGCCCGGCGAGCGAAGGTGCAGAACCCAGACTTACGCTGGGGGCTGCGCTGGGGGCTGCTCCTCGGAGCAGCGCTCGGGTCCGGCAAGCTTGGCTCAAGACGCCCCGGTCGCCGCTTGGCGACGAAGTCGTCCGCGACTTCGACCACGGGCACCTTGGCCTTCTTCGCCGCGCGCTGGGCCAAGGTCCTGAAATCAACGCAAGAAACAAGATTAGCTTCAGCAATAATCAGGGCGGATTTGAGAAGATGAAGATCTCGGATACTTACTCCTGTTCCTCTTCGTCGTCTTCGCTCAAGGCGGAGAAGTCATACTCCACATGGGGCGCGTCGGCGCGAGGAGCGGGAGGCGAAGATTCCCTCGGGCGCTTGGCGGTCCTCGGCGCAGCTTGGCTTCCCCGGGAAGTTTGCGCTGTCCGGCGAGCTGGTTGTTGCCGGGGGGCCTGCGCCCTCGCTTCTGTCGCCGCCTTGCGGAGGCGCTTCGGTGGAGAACACTCCCTCGGGAGTAGGATTCCCCAATCCTAGTCCAACTAGGATTCCCTGAGGGGGAAAGAGAGAGGGGGGCGGCCCCTTCTCCTAGTCCTAGTAGGACTAGGGAAGGGGGCGCGCGCCAGCCTTGGGCTGTCCTCCTCCTTTCCACTAAGGCCCATCGAGGCCCATTTACCTCCGGGGTTCCGTAACCTCCGGTGCATTTCCTAAATTCCGTTTTACCGGAACCATTCGAACTCCAAATATAGGCTTCCAATATATCAATCTTTATGTCTCGCCATTCGAGACTCCTCGTCATGTCCGTGATCACATCCGGGACTCGAACTCCTTCGGTACATCAAAATACATAAACTCATAATAAGCATCCATCGAAACCTTAAGCGTGCGGACCCTACGGTTCGAGAACAATGTAGACATGACCTGGAACCATTCACGGTCAATAACCAACAGCGGGACCTGGATGCCCATATTGGTTCCTACATATTCTACGAAGATCTTTATCGGTCAGACCGCATAACAACATCGTTGTTCCTTTGTCATCGGTATGTTACTTGCCCGAGATTCGATCGTCGGTATCCAATACCTAGTTCAATCTCGTTACGGCAAGTCTCTTTACTCGTTCCGTAATACATCATTTCACAACTAACTTATTAGTTGTAGTGCTTGCAAGGCTTCATGATGTGCATTACCGAGAGGGCCCAGAGATACCTCTCCGACTATCGGAGTGACAAAACCTAATCTCAAAATCGCCAACCCAACATCGCCTTTGGAGACACCTGTAGTACTCCTTTATAATCACCCGATTCGTTGTGACGTTTGGTAGCACCAAAGTGTTCCTCCGTAAACGGAGTTGCATAATCTCATAGTTACGAGGAACATGTATAAGTCATGGATAAAAGCAGTAGCAACATACTAAGCGATCGTGTGCTAAGCTAAGGAATGGGTCATGTCAATCAGATCATTCTACTAATGATGTGACCTCATTAATCAAATAACAACTCCTTTGTTCATGGTTAGGAAACATAACCATCTTTGATTAACAAGCTAGTCTAGTAGAGGCATACTAGTGACATTGATGACGCTTGACGATTTTTCCGAGATTTGCTAGAATGTACATGCTACAATTGCTTTCCTCTCTTCTGGAATTTCGGTTTCAAAAGCCCATTAAGAGTACCATTGACATCGCCAAACTATACCCAAATGTTCCTTGGTCCTAGACCTTATGGTTCGCTCTCGGTTTCTCATACCCTGCTCCTACTTAACCAACTTAGGTTTCCACAAGGCATGGTCGCTCAGGATTGAGTTATCGCGGATCGCGTCAGCAGTTCCCCAAGGGCTGCTGTAGGATGCTCTTCAGATCGACAGTTCCTGAGGCGTCGGACACCGAATATTCTTGTGGTGTCGCGGTTCACTCCATGTTTAATGAGCAACGTCTCATGTTCTGGTCTGAAACTGTAATCATCTGGATGAGTAATCCTAATCTAGTTCCTCCTTATTCTCAAATTGTTTAGTGTTTAACAATTGCTGTAGTTGCAATACCGAATTGGTTTAGCATCTTTGACCATGAGGAAGTTTGATGTTCATAAATCCGTTGTCCATAGTTGAGGTTTTATCATTTATGATGGATTTTTTTGTCATAAGCTCATATGTTACCTGATTTTGAATTGAGATTATATAGTTCTATTAGATTTAGCGATCATATAAGTTGTTAATAATGATTTGTTTAAATAGTAATTATTTTTGATTATAAATTCACAAAATTTCAGTATTTATCAGAATTCATAAATGACAATTATTAGTTAAATTAATCTTAAGGTTTTTTGATTTTCATTATATCGATATACACTTGAACATTCATTAGTAGACTAGGTTTTTACTAGTGATCGTAGTCTCGTTTGATTTTAACATTTCCAGATTACTCGATTCCAGTAAGTAATCTAGTCTTTATTCAATATTTAGTTATCCATTATTCACTTACATTACTAGTCATAATTGATGATACATGTACGTATTCTTGAATTAGCTCTTATCATTACTTGGGATTCATTTAGCAGAAGTATAAATGTTCTAAATGTATAGCCTTTGGTTTCTTTTGAACTATATTATTGACTTCTTAATCCATCTTCTACTATTCTGATTAATTGCATCTGGTTAGTCATTTATTTCTGATTAATATTTTAATTAGAGTTAGTAGGTGCAGTTATTATCTGACATATCAGTTAAATTAACCCATGGTAATTGATTATAATGAACAACTCGATGTTGAATTATTTACACTATTTGCAGCGTCAAATTATAATCAGTAAAGGATTCATTATACCTTAACTTTGAAACTCATATCTCATCGCATAATGAATTGTATTAACTAATTTATATGCTCATATAGTGTTGAATCGTCTAGCTTTTGCATTTAAATCAACTTGTTGCATCAGCTTTGCGTATAGTTCTTGTAAAACTGCTTGTTACATACAGAGGATTCTTCGTGCATGGGGGCGTACTTCATCACTTATTGTTTAGTAGCACAGTAGGACGACTTACATTACTCTTAGAGATTAAAATAGTAATCGTAATTTCATGTAATATGGAATAATAATAAGAGTCAGAAGTCATTTAGAAGTATGTATCAAATCGCCCAAGGACATCTCGTATGGTAGTTATGGACACTAACCATCTCAGATGCGGTTTGGGATCTTGAGTCGGACATCTCACTTGCACTCACAATATCCCGGTTTCGCCTCAACAGCGCACCATGACGACGATCTTTGGGCATTTCAGCCCTGTCTGACGATGCTTTGACCGTCTTAGGGAGAAATTATAAATTCATAGATAACTTGGAACCACTTTTGCAATTAGTGAAAAGGTAAAATCAGGTAATCAAAAGTATATAATTCATCAATCATTTGACTAATCACTTTGAAAAATGTATTTCACCCCAATCTCATTTCTCAAATGCCCAGCCAACTGCTTAAGAAATTTGAAACATTTAAATCTGGTATAGACCGTTTGATGATACATAAAGGCATTAAATGTAAATTCAAAAATAAACCGTTAACCTTGGTCGCTCATATATGTCGGCTAAGGAACGATCTCACGATCAACTTGTGTGTCCCAAGGTGCCCCCTGCCCCGTATATAAAGGAGCCAGGGGAGGGGCGGCGGCCAAGGAGGCGCGCCAGGAGTCCTACTCCTCTCAGGGAGTAGGATTCCCCAATCCTAGTCAACTAGGATTCCCGGAGGGAAAGAGAGAGGGGGCGGCCCCTTCTCCTAGTCCTAGTAGGACTAGGGAAGGGGGCGCGACCAGCCTTGGGCTGTCCTCCTCCTTTCCACTAAGGCCCATCGAGGCCCATTTACCTCCGGGGTTCGGTAACCTCCGGTACTTGATAAATTCCGTTTTAGCCGGAACCATTCGAACTCCAAATATAGGCTTCAATATATCAATCTTTATGTCTCGGCCATTCCGAGACTCCTCGTCATGTCCGTGATCACATCCGGGACTCGAACTCCTTCGGTACATCAAAATACATAAACTCATAATAAGCATCATCGAAACCTTAAGCGTCACGGACCCTACGGTTCGAGAACAATGTAGACATGACCTGGAACCATTCACGGTCAATAACCAACAGCGGGACCTGGATGCCCATATTGGTTCCTACATATTCTCTGAAGATCTTTATCGGTCGGACCGCATAACAACATCGTTGTTCCTTTGTCATCGGTATGTTACTTGCCCGAGATTCGATCGTCGGTATCCAATACCTAGTTCAATCTCGTTACGGCAAGTCTCTTTACTCGTTCCGTAATACATCATTTCACAACTAACTTATTAGTTGTAGTGCTTGCAAGGCTTCGATGATGTGCATTACCGAGAGGGCCAGAGATACCTCTCCGACTATCGGAGTGACAAAACCTAATCTCGAAATCGCCAACCCAACATCGCCTTTGGAGACACCTGTAGTACTCCTTTATAATCACCCGATTCGTTGTGACGTTTGGTAGCACCAAAGTGTTCCTCCGTAAACAGGAGTTGCATAATCTCATAGTTACGAGGAACATGTATAAGTCATGGATAAAAGCGGTAGCAACATACTAAGCGATCGTGTGCTAAGCTAAGGGAATGGGTCATGTCAATCAGATCATTCTACTAATGATGTGACCTCATTAATCAAATAGCAACTCCTTTGTTCATGGTTAGGAAACATAACCATCTTTGATTGCCGGTCGGAGGCATACTAGTGACATCTTGGTCTCCATTCACACATGTACGTTTCCGCGAGGAATGAGGTCGCCTCTAGCATAAAGATCCGTGGACCCGCCGGCGTCCTCGGCGGCCTCGGCGTACCCGCCGGCGTCCTCGGCGGCCTCGGCGTCCTCCTCCTCCTCCTCGCCGGCTGGCTCGCTGGGCCCAGCGCCCTGCGCTGCGGCCCCTTTCCCTCTGGCGTCTCCGCTCCCTCCGGCGCATTCGCTTCCTGCGGCGCCTCTGTTCCCTCCGGCAGCGCCACCTCTTGCCGCGGCCTCGGCCGCGATTCCGGGGATCCCGGAGTGCCTCAGAGAGGGGACCCCGGCGAGCGCGTCGGGAGGAAGTTGCAGCAGTCTGCAGATCTCCGCCTCCTCCGCTTGGCAGGACACATCCGCAGCCTCTGCTTCATCAGGAGTATATCCAAAATCCCCTGCCGCTGCGGCTGCGGCGGCCTCTTCAGCCCGAGAAGCTATGTATGCAAGCTCTTGGTCGGTGGTGTCTCGCGTATGCTCCTTGATGTCATTCTTGTTCTTCGCCACCTCCTCAAGGTTGTCGAAGAAGCTGAGGATGACTGATGGGCTGAGCGGAATCCACGAGCGGTCCACGCCGTGCGAATCGCACGCGGGCATCATGGCGCAAAGACGATCCCGAGCTGTGCTGTTGCAGAGGGGCACCACTCCCCGGGGAGGTCTGAACCACTCTGGATGGGCCGGGTCATATTTAAAGAGTTCCCGGACCATCTCCTTCAGCTCCAGCGTCGTGAAGTTGAAGTTCAGCCCGGGGCGCAGCCTCATTATATCCGCTGCGGAGCCGTACTCCCAGGCCGGTCTTTTCCTGTCTTGGAGAGGGGCAATGCGGCGGCGGAGGAAGTCTGCGCCTACCTCTGCAACGGACAGCTTTGCTGCTCGAAGACGAAGAATCCGGATGAGGGCGACGTTGAGCTTGACGTCGTCCGAATCCAGCTCGCTCCAGTCCCTGCCGCGCACGATGGGAGTTGTGCGCGGCGCGGTGAAGGGCTGCGGCTCGTCTTCAACGATCCAACACCAGTCAGCACGCCACTCTTCCCACTTGCCGCGGAGCTCCCCCGGCAAGTACGACTCCTTCTTGTGCAGACGAAAAACCCAAGAAATTCCTCCGGAGAGGGGGGCGCCGGCCTCTGCTCTAGGAGTGAAGAAATGCCTAAACAGCGCTACGTTGGGATGAATTCCTATGTAGTTTTCGCACATGTGTGCGAAAACCGCCATGGTAAGGATGGCGTTGGGGGTGAAGTCAAGAAGGTGGAAGCCGTAGGTGTGCATGACGTCACAGAAGAATTCAGAATAAGGAGGGCAAAGACCGCAGTGGAAGAAGGCTGCGAAGAAATAGTACCCGCCAGGGTAGTTGTCCTTGGTGGCGGCCGGATGAGCTCTGGTCCGAGGATGCGCCTTGGTCTTCTTGGCCCAGAACAGGTAATATTTGTTCCAGAGTTCCTTGCGCTGAGCAGCGGCGAGAAAACGACGTTCGCTTCCGCAGCAGGCGAAGCCGCCGCCGCTCGGATTTCTCCTTCTTGGTCTTCTCCGCCTTCCCCTTCCCGGTCTTCGGGGCCATGGCGGAGGCGGCGAGGGAAGGAGGACGAAGAGTCCGGCGGCGCCGCAGACGCAAGAGACGGCGGAGGAGATGCGGAGGCGGAGCGCAAAGGGGATCTCTGGAGGAGGAAGAAGATGCAATGAAGGCGACGGAGGGGAACCGCCCCTGCTTCCTCTGTTTTTATGGGGAAGTGGGGGGCGTTCCGCTCTTCCCATTAAAGAACGTGGGCACGTCCCATCCCACGACGCCGCAATCGACGCGTGCCGTCACGTGGGGGGGTGCGGCGGATGCGGAAGTGGGTTCGGCACGCCGTGGGCCGCGTGTGCCCGTGCACTGTTTTGGGCCTGGCCCAACAGCGCTCGGCACCGTGTGTGGCCCAGGCCCGGGGGCTCCTGTCGGTGTACTAAGGTAGGGGTACCTCAGTACCCCAACTTGTGCACGGGCGGTTGCAGCCTACCGCGGCAGGGTTTACCACGTGCTCGCCGAAGACCTCCCTGCTCCATGTCAAGACCATTCAAAAGACAAAGTATACAAGACAGAAGATCGAGACCCCGGCAAGCGGAGCTTGCCGGGGAGGCCGTTCCAGGCTCAAGGTGAAGATCGAGACCCCGGCAAGCGGAGTTTGCCGGGAAGGCCGTTCCAGGCTCAAGGTTACCTCACTCACGCAAGGCCCTGGCGAGAGGAGCTCGCCAGGAAGACTAGAAGATTACACCATAGAAGACACGCCCCGGCGCTATATGCGTCCCGGCGAGGGCCCGGGGAGCGACAAGTTACAGAGCCCAGCAAGCTCCCGGGCCCGGCAAGATCAAGACCCCGGCAAGGTGCTTGCCGGGAGAATTGCGCTGTGTGCCTGCGCTCCAGCTCATCGGCCCACGCGTCGCCCTGGGGCCTTTCCAGGGACGCGTGGCGGATGGCTGTGCAGCCTGGGGGACACGGTGGCACTTCACGGTGGTGGATCCATCGCCGTGGCAGACGGAGACGCAAGGGCGGGAGCTTTTGGGGTCGACGGCGACGGGCATTAAATGCCATTGTCCCCCACTGTCAAAGTAGGTAGCGACCACTGTTCATGCACTGTAGCTCCACTGTTCCCGCACTATTCCAGCTACCACCTCTTTTACATTTTCACCCCTTTCTCCTACGTTGACACCTGTCGGTGACCCCTTGCACTATAAAAGGAGGCCCATGCACAACGTGGAGGGGGTTCGACTCGGCTCGAAAGCTAGACAACTCTCACGCTCGGTGTAGCTGCTACTGTAGATCTTCAAGCTCCCGAGCTCAATACAAACCAAGGCAGGAGTAGGGTTTTACGCGTCCACCGCGGCCCGAACCTGGGTAAAACCGCCCGCGTGCTCGCCACGATCTGCTCTCTGTGCTCCCTCCGCCCTCGTACCGCACAGACAAGGGGCCCCGGCCCTATAGGTGTTCGTGGCGGGCAGTCTCCCCCGACAGCCTCCTACTGGATTGATACCTTGGTTCTCAAAAACTGAGGGAAATACTTACGCTACTATTGATGCATCACCCTCTCCTCTTCGAGGAAAACCAATGCAAGCTTAAGACGTAACGCTCAACGACGCCAAAATAGAAGACTAGGGGGTGCGCCATGGGCGAGGTGTTAATGTTGGATTGGAGATGGGAATGGTGTGAGAGACGGGACGACCATTATCTTATAGCCCGCTGTAGGTGAACTCACCATTAAGGAGAGGTGGTTTTATAGGCGACCAGAGGGGCGGTCAAAGGCTGTCGTGGCCTTATCTCACTCCTTTAGTACGCACATACTACCACGGCGGCACGACGTCCGCTGGTCAAATGCATGTCCTCTGGTGAGAATCTCTGATGTGGCCTGCTCACATGCATGAACGCCGGTCATAGACACACCTCTAGGCGGACTGCAAACACGCAACCAGGCCACCGCATGAACGTAGCCTGCACAGACACTGACACGTGTCCTTTTCTTGCTAATCTTCTAAAATAACTCATGACGACGCTGCTCCAATAATTTCTGTGACAGTAATAACCATCCTAGATAATATGCCGGCCTAGCGACGGATAAAAACATCACCCAAAATCAGGCCAAAACGTCTCCAAAGATGTCGAGGGTGTTGCTCGGAAGGAAAACACCTGGTGACGGTGGTCCGTCATAGATAATTTTAGGCGACTGTTTGTTCTTCGTCACTTGGGTTTTTGTCAATGAATAGAGCAGATTTTGTAGTGTACGGGAGTAGCATCTACCAGGACCATGTTGGGAATCAAGACAAGATCCTAAGAGCAAGTACAAGGTTGTAAGTAAAGTCCTCATGCCCGGGCCTATTTCTTATCATTGATCACTCTCCATACAACTTGCTATATTCGGTCCAGGAAACTGAAACTTCTAACGACAACGATAACTTGTAAGAGTTTTTCCCTGAGATATAAGAGGAGAATGTGTGAGTGGGCATGTAAGAGTTTAATATTGGGGTAGTCGAGTTGTGGGTCTCTTCTCTTTATTATTTAGTACAATTTTTCTATACCGATGTATTGCTCTATCGATCGGACTCCCCCTGCACAATTGTTTCTCACTTTTTGTACGAATGGATGTGTTTGTATTTTTTCGTGCAAATATTACATAGCTATACTCCTTATGATATGAACGATGGCATGTGGTAATAAGTGCATAAAAATGTTCTTGTTAAAAGAGCATATAATTTGGTTTTATGGGCTAAATATGGGTTATACATGATGAATTACGAACAATTATAATAAAGTTTGTAGGCATTGGCATATTATTCTAAAGTAAATAAATGTATTTTTTTACGAAGTTAATGTGATTAAAATGGTAAAATATGTTGTAATTTATGTTCCACATATAGTGATTTATCATATACTAGATATTTTGCAAAACTTTTTTTGGAATCACCATGAGGGTGGCTTGTTTGGCGAATAGGATGTAGATTTGAGATTTTGTACAAGTCACATAGTGAAGGTTTTGTTGAGGAGGGAAGAGAAGGTGAGCATTTTTCTGGGAAAAATTAATAATTTCTTGAACACACAAATAAATAGCATTACCAAAAGATATGTATGGCCTCTAAAAAATATATTTGTACAGTTGTCGAAATTGTTACTATAGGAGCCTTTGTATAGCAACTAATGCACACAATTAGATCAGCCTAGCGGTCCCTTGCTCCACCGATGAGTTTCCCCGCGTATTTGTCATTTGAACCGCGCCACCGTTTGCCTCATCAATTGGTTCTATAGTGATTTTATTTTTCCTTCTTGCGCCTCTTCTAGCCTTTTCAGCCCAATTGACAAGGCCTTCGGACACATTGTCATCAAATATAGTCTTCTTGAAAGAATTCCCCATCTAAACAAAATGATGAGGAAAAATCAGAATAAAAGGATTGATAAGAAATATATTTTTGATCATGTCAATAAAACCTTTACAACGGTATCAATTAGTGAAAACAAGCTTTGTATATCTCAAGAAGGGCTACTCATAGGTAAGTTCCAAGACAAAAAATCATTAAATCACAACAAAACTACAATTTCATCTAGTTTATGAATTGAACTCACATGAGAGACGATAGCGTATAGTGGTAGGGTGCTGTAACCACAAAGGAGTTGACAGATTACGCTGAAAAGGAAAAGTGATCAGTATGTTGTCAAGATTTCTCAACTAATTGTTGTGACAATTATGATTTCTATTGTACCTTATGACAATTCGAGTAATAACATATGCCGGTTTCCCCATGATGCATGATTTAAAACCGTATGTCACCTGCAAGGTTGATAAATGCAAGAGTTAGTTCTACTTTCGTTCATTAGATTACAATTTGGAACTAGCAAAACCAAAAATTATAATCTATGTGAGTTCATGATTGTTATGATACTATCTAATAATTCAAGTAAATTTTGTCGAGTATAACTAGATTATTTATTGTTCTTACCAAGAGCCAGAAGAAAAATGCAATTTCAAATGCATTTTGAAATAGGACAACGTGGATCAACAGAAGGACTAATTTAGGCCGATGGAACCAAAAGAAGTCATCTGAAGGGGCAACTACTAAATCTCCTTGAATAGTCGTATGCTTCTGGGCAACCTCATAAGCCAATTCCGTAATGATATGCTCCATCTTACTTCCTACCACAAGTAGCATCTGCCAAACACAAATACATAAGTTGATGTCATAACCCTGCTATTTTTCGGATCATCATCAGTCTAAAAGATCGCATGGAAGTTATATGCAGGCATATCCTTGTTATTTAGTCCTTAGAACAAGCATACATGTAGTGGAAAGTTCCTTTTATGTATTTTTCTATAGATAGTAAATCGTGTTTACTTACAATGAATGGAACCAAGGTTATCCAAATGTAGACATACCACCCTACAATGACGATAAACAAGAGTGGAGTTATTTTTCGCATAAAAATATTTTCTAGCGAGCATAGCCAAAATAAAGTTTTATAAAAAGTGACAATTTAACCAAATAAGAGTTATGTAAGTGGATCGAAACTTATGACCTCTAGTGATACATACCTTGAACATTCAATAGTAGGAATATCATCAGCATGACCCAAAGGTACCAACTACATAAGCATAACATGGACATTAATTTGCTATTTTTCTCTATTGGTAATTGATATGAACATTGCAAATGATTTAGAAAAAGTAGGTTGCATATTTTGTTATAATAGCATTGAGCATTTACCTGATACCAACAACCTTCTTAAAATCAAACTCCAAAGCTCTAATCATGTAACTATAAAAGTTGAATTTTGGTGTCCCCTTACAGTGTTTCTGTAAAAAGGAATGAAGCTTATACATAAGTTTCTTCCACTAACAGTGTATACATACATTCCTGAATAAACATACAAGTGACTTGTATCTATCGATGAAAATGTAGGTCTATTACCATGATGAAACCAAGTCTCATTGTTGTATAGTCCTCCTCGTAAACGATCCATAGAATTGTTTGAAGAAGGAGCGCTAAAGAGAGATGATGAGTTGTCTTATACCCCAGTTCCAAAGTAAAGAACACATGCAATTTGATCTTTAAGACACAAGAAAAAAAAGCATACCATCCAACCAAATATCCTCGACCTCTTTCTATGACCTTTAAAGTGGTCTTGAATAAACTTGAATTCTTGAACATGCTTGATCATTTGAGGTGCTGCAAGTTATATTAGGACCCAACATTCATAAGCAGGAATATATCACAACTTTATATATTGAACAAAACTTATGAAGTCATCTTTAGCTAAACTAGGAAAGTATTTGCATCATACCACCACCATCATTTTCTTGGATCTTGGCCTCCCAATGTCGCCAATTTCTCGTCTGGCAACAATTAACATGGTAATTAGGGAAGTCACAGTAGACTAATTACTCGTCTGGACAACAATTAACAACAAACATCTAGCTAGTTGGACTTTTAGTTAGAACGTACCTGTGCAATTCCTAGAAGAACTGTAATAGCACTGAGAAGGAAATGAGTGACGGCCAACACGAAGATAAATATGTGTAATTGGTGAATAGCTTCAGACGAAAGCAATGGAACTTTGCCCTGCATGGCGTCAAATGAATCACTGGATAAGCATAAGGTGGAACGGGTCAAATCAAAGAAGAAAAAATAGCAATATACCAAATTTTGGATCGACCACATTTTTGGAAAAGTAGAGTATATCACAGAAAAAATCGACCCTAAAAAAATAGAAAAAACCAAGCACGTCCGATGCCAATTCAGTTGTACCTTCTTCAGACAGTATTCGTCGGAGGAGGCTCCTCCAGCCAGGAGCCGTCTCGCCCCACCCAGCACGCCGGTGAACACGGTGCCGCCGAGGTGGTCTGTCTTGTGCGGTGGCGGCTTGCAGGGCAGCAGGTGGTGCATGGTGCCCGGGCTGACGCACAGCTTTCCCATGGGGCCTTGGAACACGGTGAGCAGCAGCGAGATGAACCCCAGCAGCATCAGCTCCTCCTTCACCTTCAGGAGCGCCTCGTACAGCGGCTTCTTGCGGCTCCTCATCAGCCTCTGCACCAAAAGCGGGAGCAATGTTCAGCTGATGGTCGAATCGCTGTCTCTCTCATGGTGGACGCACGCACGCACGTACCTTGCCTAGGCGGTGGAGCAAGCGCTCGAAGAGCAAGGAGATGATGACGATGACGGAGCAGACCGACGCCACGATCCATGTTGGCGTGAACTCGAGCGGCTTGGCTTTGCCTCCTCCGCCGGCCATGGCGTCCCAAACTTTGTCAAGAATGAAGGTCACACCGACACCTTGTCGTAAGAATGGAGTGTCAAGCAAGTCTATTCTTGATCAATTTATAGATGGAGACGGATGTACTTACTTTGTCATATTTGACTTGGCACGATCAGAGCGATCATATTCCAAGCTGCACACCAGAAAACAAGAAACAACCTGTCACCTTCCTGAATACTAGTGCTATTATTCCACTGACATGTCCCATGTGATCAATTACAATTGTATATATAGAGTGCTCTTCTTTTTCGTTTCTTCACTACTACTATTAACGAACTGGAAACTCGGTAAAAACAAGTTAGTCTGGGTTGTTTTCTATGATGTTTTTTTAGAAGCCCAGCCTTAAACTGAGGCCCTTACAAATCCACCATGGCCGCCGAAGTGCAACGAGGTTTAGCGATACAAAACGGAAAAAAGGGGATACATGCCAACAGGTCGGTTTTGTATGATGTTCTCGAAATAGGCTTTCGCCCCGCTTTATTAATAAAGCAACGAACCAGAGTACATGGGCGAACGATACAATTTGGTAGGGAGGCCCCCTTATACAGCAGATCAACAGATAAAACATAAGCCTAGAACAAGCGTAACACCTCGCCAAGGCTCAGACAAGGACCCCTGAGCTCAAAGACAACGCCCCCAGGAGGGTTACGGCGCTAAGCGTCGCCACTGCCAAGCGCAAAGCGGCGACACGGGTCGGGATCCACGACGCCGTCTTCAAGAAGCAAGCGGCACCCACAGGCGTTGCCGGCGTCGGCGCCAGAAGCGCAGAGCTTTCACTCGGTCACTCACCTGCACCACCACGAGGAGACCCGGCCACTACCACAACGAGGGTCAAGCTTGCCCACCCCAGATCTGGTCACCGCCAGAGCAGTCCTGGGCCTCCCGCCACTACATCCCTAGTCGCCCTCACAACCTAAAGATGGAGCCACCACCGCCACCACGAAGCCTGCCAGAAAGCCAATCGTGAGGCCCGCCGTCCGGGGCCGCCGCCCCGGCATCCATGCCCCTAGGAACCGCCGACCAACTCCGTCACGAGCACCCGACCAAAATAGTAAGAGTGAAAGGGACCACCTTTCACTCCTAGCCCAGCATCAGCCATCGGGTTTGGGTCGGCACCTCCACAGTAGGAAGCGCCCACGCCTGTATCCCCATCCGGTCCCGGTGGACCAGGCGGGAGACAACCCAGTGACTACCGACGGCCACCGCTGAGCACGCTCGAACGACGCCATGTTCGTGGTCACTGGTGTCGATCTGTACGACGACACGGCGACGCCCGACGAGCAACCTCGGATCGACGCCACCACAACGCAAAAAGAGAGAAAAGCACTAACGCATAAGCTTGCAGTCGTGCGAACCAAGTCGGCTCCCTACACCTGCGCGCCGACGAACGACATCCACCACCGCATACCAGATCCGCACCATCACGACCGCCGGAGACAAACTGTCAAGCACCGACCTCCTAAAGCACGGACCACGCTGCCAAGGAGTAGCAAGCCGCCCACTTGCCGCCGAGGATCCCGGCGATGCCACCTCGCCAGACCCGCGCCACCGTGCGAGATCTGGCCCAGATCCAGGCCGTCGGCCCGAGTCCGCCGCCCACCATGCCGCCCGCCCGAAGAGCGACCAGCCGCTCCCCGTAGCGCCCTTGACCAGGCCGCCATGGCCCGCCGCCCGCCAGGCCGCCAGATCCGCAAGAGAGCCGTCGCGTGAAGCCGCCGCACAACCCGCTCACGCGCTTGGCCTGGCCGCCCGTGCCACCGCGCATGTCGTCACTACCGAGTCTGCTACAGCGCCGCCTGCACCTCGCGAACGCGGCGCCCCTGCCCGACCAGATCGTCCCGCGCCAACCCTAGGCCGAGCAAAAAAGAGGGGAAAGCTTCCCACCGCCGGGCGCCACTGAGGTTTGCCAGCGGCGGTGGGGGGGGGGGGAAGAAGGAGGCGGCTAGGGTTGCCTCGCTCGGCCGCCCGCGGGGGCGACGCGAGGGGGAAAGGTGAGGGGGTTCTTCTTGGTTTTGTATGATGTTCCCAACTGTCTAATCAAAATTTGATAATTTTGATTGAACTTAGTCTTTGTTGTTGGTTAATTTGTTGCCGAAATTCAGTTTTTGTAGTCTGGCTTTTGGTAACTTTGCTGTCTACAATGAGCCACTTTCCGTCGCCGCTAAACAAGGAAGAGGTCATGTATCCGGAATTTTCAAATTTACAGTCGTAATTCTAGTTTTCTTTCTTATAAACAGTTTTAAAGGAACTCAAGACCTAGCCCAGGTGCTCCCTCTCACTTTCGTCACACAAGTAGTAGGTCTTCGAAGTTTCAGCACTAAAAAATGGTGTTGATAGCCTCTTCTTTTGTTGACCGGCCAGGGTAGTGGTATTATTTTAGCTTGTCTGAAAGTAAAGACACCATTGGAATATCTAGTTTTTCTTGGGGGGGACACCATATTGGAATATCACTCTGGGTTAAAAATTGCATTTCAAAAAAGAAGAAACTTTTCAATCTGCGACGCGGCGTCTACGAAATCAAAGTCGCCGCAGGACGCGGCGGTCAACGTCGGGGGTGGAAGTCTGAAGCCTTTGGTTTTGAAATGCACATGCGTCCAGTCCTCTCCTGTGGGCCAGGTGCAGGTCCTGACCTAGCTAGTGCAGTCTATTGACTCGGCTGTGATTTAGACAACAAAGCCCCGCCAAGATATATTTTAGATGTATGAACGGAAATCCCTTTTGGTGACCGAACTCTAATGAACACATATGTAAGCGTATAACATTGTGGTCATTATGTGCACGAACATGCTACTATTTGTTCAAGATTACACAAAGTGCAAAATAATTTTCATTAAATATCTATATTTGCTTCAGGGGAAGTGTTTAATTTATTAGAGCATCTACAGCCGGGCGCCCTATATCCATCTCATACGCTCGGGCAGGCGTCCGGTCATTGACCGGTCACAAAATACCACCCCGGCGGAGCTCTCAAGCGGGCCTCAAGCGCCCGGGCTGACCGACACCCTTCATATCTGTCCCAAATGTAGGGCGGACATGAGGCGGCCCGGGCACGTCCGCCACGTCAGCCCGGCCCACCCTGACCCCATAAAAAAAACCCATCCAACAGAAACCCTAGCTCACTCTGCTCCGCTCCGCTCCCCTCCCCTTCTCTCCCCGACGCTCCCATTTCCCTGACCAGTCAAACCCCTAGCACTGCGAGCATGTCCAGCACCGGCAGCCACTCCGACGGCAGGTCCGGAGACGAGGAGGAGCTGGCGCTCCGCATCGCGCTCGAGCGCTCACGGGTCGATACGGACGACAGCTCCGGGTCCGGTGCGACGCCTCCTGTCGCCCATCGAGGCAGCGCCGATGCCGGCGCCGGCCCTTCCCGCCCCGCATGCGGATCTGCGAGGCCTGCCGATATGCTCCTCCTGCTCGACGGCCTCCTCAACCTCCGGTTGCTGCTCCGCGCGGGCAGCGGTGGGTTCCAGTGCCCGCTCAGCCGACGCCACGGGTGCGGACTCCGGAGTCGGAGGCACGAGCTGCCCATCGCGAGAAGCATAGGGTAAGGGAGATGGCGGGCGGGTCCAACGGGTCTGCGCAGTCCGCCCGCCGCCGCCGGGTGCCCGATGAGGAGGACCGTTTCTTTGAGTGGGCATGCCGCCGGTCACTGACTGAGGTGGATACGAAGACCCTACGGCTCCGAAGGCTCAATGCGAAGCAGCTCCGGCTCGGTATTGAGCAATCCGAGCGGGAGGCGGCGGAGGCAGTGAGGGAGGCGGCGAGAGTGGCCAAGCTCAAGCGCAAGCAAGACCGCATCGTCCGGCGCTTGCAAGGCTACATCGTCATCTCCGATTCCTCCTCCTCCGACGGGTCCAACGTCTCCGACGTGGACCCACCTCCTGTCGCAGACTCCTACAGCTGCGCCGCGACCGGAAGGGCAAAGGGCTAGTGAGGAAGTGGTGAAGATCCTCTTTATTTCAAGTTTTTAGTCGTTGTAGTTTGAACTTGTCTGCCGTATTATGTGTATTATATATGTGAACTTTGGCTATCTTTCGATCCGGCTGTGATCTTTTGATGAATCAATTGTGCATTTGTATGTCCGCTCATGGTCCTGGGCAATTATAGAGCGGTGTGCAATTACCAACAAAATGTGTTATGACGTGTGGATGTGGCCTATGGAAAAACTCCAAAAAAATTTGAAGCAAGATTTAGTTCCATGTTGCTAAGGGAAGAAGGTGGACATCAATATACAAAGTGAACCTCCAGCCATGCAATATGGGAGTATTTCTGTAGGCACATGACGTGATAGAGACTTTGCCTAAATAGCTGCATAGACTTGTAATCTCTTGACGAGAGCAATTAATGTTGTCCAAGTCAGCTTTTGTTTTCTATCAGCTTAACAGACTTGACCAATAGTAGGCTGCTAATGTGTGAACACAAAGACCAGTAAGCATCCTGGTTCCACACACTGACACACCGAATCAAGTAACTACTCCTTCTACACCCTTGGAGGGAATAAGATTTAGGGAAACGTTTCGAGCCAGGGCACCGGCCGAACACTCCGCCGGTCTCGCGTGCGTCGTTGGTTTCTTTTGCGATCCAGCGCGCCCACTAGCGCCACGTCATACATGTGGCCCCCGCAAACCGCTTTAATTCTTCCGTATCCTCTTCACGGATGGCTCCACTCAATCCAATCGATCCCCTTCCTCTCGCTCGCCATTCCCAGACCACCCTCACCTTGATTTCTTTCCAGCGAATCTTCCCCCCACCCCCCCCCCAGCCACGGTTCTACTGCTACGGTGGGACGACGCATCGGCCGCAGGCTGTTGCTATGGTGGGGAGCTGACGGAGGTGATGCGACCCCGTGGAAACGGCGGCGGTGTGGACATAAAAAAGCTGCTACGGTGACCCGTGGCGGCAATGTCTTCAGGAGCACCATGAGGTGCTGCGAGCAGCGTCGGCGTTAGGCGCGGTGGTGACCACGGGCGACGCGTGCTATCGGTGATGGAATCGGCCACCGCGGATGCTGGAACCAGCTACCATCGATCTTGGAACCAGTCACCGCTAGTGCTGGAAGCGTTGGGTGAGGAGCTGCAACCATGTGTGGACCGCGGCGCTTCGGGGTTGTGCCTGTCGAGTGAGAAGCTGCAACCAGAGGAAGGGATGCTGGAACCGGCAATCTCGGATGCTGGAACCGGCAATCTCGGATGTTGGAACCGGCGATTTGTTTTGCTGGCACCGGCGAGAACTTTGCTCCAACCGGCGATGAGAAAACATTTTTTTTTTGCTGGAACCGTGTGTTTGTTTTGCTGGGACCGGCCAGAAATTTTGTTGCGATCCGGAGATGGTGAGCCATTGTTTTTTGCTGGAACTAGATGATTTTTTTGCTGGAATCATACTTCTGTTTTGCTGGAACCATGATTTTTTTGGTTGCTTTGACTCGGTGCAATTTGTGTAATGCGGAACCATGTTTTTAATTTTTGCTGGAAACATGCCTTTTTTTTGCTGGAACCACGCATGTTTTTTGCTACAACCAAGCGACAGCGGGATCGTTGGGGTGCCACCGATGAGTTGACCGGAGATGCAGCAGAAGTATGCGGGGGAGACCGGAGTAGGCGGGGAGGATCAGGGCTGTGAGCGAGGTCGGCGGTGGAGCGGAGCTGTCATTTTTTACCAAGTTGCGTGTGTGGACTTTTTTAATTGAGGGGCCTAATCATGCGGCTCGTGCGTATTAAATCATGTGGCTGCTAGGCGACCGGCCGAAAGTTGGGCCGGTGCGCCGGCGCCTAGCATTGCCCTAAGATTTATGGGTAGCGCGTCAAGCTAACCTCTACGCGGGAGGCGATAAACTTTCTTCACCGTGATGAACATGGGTGCAACTTGCACCAAACCGGCAATGTGACTGCTCGATGACACCAGTAAACCCTTGTGAGTTCTAAGAGAGAACTACTAGTGCAATGTCCATAATGTTTCATAACATGATTCGCCTGCTCTGACTAATTTTTGCATCAAATGTACTATATATGGATGATAGTCCCTAACCGATAAAAAATATTGTCTCTATTTTCAAACGTAAAATAACTAGACTGGCCGGACTAACTTGGTCGTGTAGCTTCAACTAAGGAAGTGGGGCAATGCTACACCTCGTAGGGAGTCTTACGTATCCTCGTAATTGCTGATTTGACAGTTATTGATTCGACATTAGTTGAGAGCACGGGCCCACCCTCGAAATTAGGGGAGGGGGCGGTTTGATTTAGATTGGCGCTTCAGCAAATTACGTGAGCTACGTAGCAGCTGTTGGTAAGTCTAGCATTTTCCAAGGAAGTGTTTATCCGCCAAACCGTGTGCTTTGAAAATTTGAGATGAATTGGTCATCATCAACTACCATGCATGCACCTAGCTAGCTAGATTTCTATATGGGTGAGGTGTCTTAGAACTAATTATAAGGAAGAAGAGTCGTTGGTCGTCGAATGCAATGAGATACCTGGTGGGGGTGCATCTGGTGCGGTAGGTGGCCTATGCATGCAGCTACAGATGATTGTTAATCGCCCATTTGCCCTAGTTGCACATGACGTACATGATTGGCTGACAGCAAGGAATAAGACCTACTCCCTCCATCCCGTAATGCAAGAGCGATTTTTACACTACAATAGCATAAAAGCGCTTTTTATATTATAAGGCGGAGGGAGTATATTAGTGTGGGTGTGTATATTAGCCATAGAAAGGCGACTAGAGGGTCAAGTCAACCGAACTGTATATCTACCGCTTTGTCTTTGGACACGAGGATATGGCTTCGAGGAAGATGTCAACCAGCCAACCAACCGAAAGCACATGAGGATACGGCAAATCCATCCCTCCGCTGGGACAGTCATGGCGTGATTAATTGTGACACTGAGTCACGTACTCAGATGCTAGCTTACGCGTGCATCCTTCGATCGCAGATGCATATAGATCACATGCACACTCACACGTCTCACATGTATGTCCCATAATCAAAACATGTTGACGGAAAATGTATTACAGTGACTGATAAGGCATGTTGACAAAATCGCGGAAGCAACAAGATCGATTAGCACAAAATTGATTCAACCAAGAGAAAACCCGTTGCATGTGCAGCATTGCACATCCGTACCTTGGGCCATGTTGACACCCGCCATGGCGAGTTTTCTCGCCTCTTTTCCTCCTTTACCTTTAGCGGTCTCTTGATGGCTAGAGAACTCTTCCTTCTTTACCTTTAGGGGTCGCTTGATGAGTTGAGAACATGGGAAACTCTCATGGGTGTTCTTATTTCTGTCACTTTTCCATACCATCAGGTGTAGCATGCTTTATCTGTTTTATTTATACATGCACTAAGCGTTGTCGAATGACACTTCAAATTCTTAAACGGCAGCGCTTACTCAAGGTAATTAAGCTGCACTAAGTGGGTGCCATTTATGCATGAAACGTCCAAGGTGCTTCTTCGTGCCCATGAAGATCCATTCACCAGCACATGGATGGTACAGTAACTCTTATTTTTCATGCGTTGTCATGTGGTAACTCCATACGTACATCTAATAAATGCATTACTTTAATTATAATACACATATGTCTATACAAGGGAGAGAAGAGGGAATTCAAACCCACTATTCTTAATCCATTAGTCTAGCAACCATCACACTAATACCCTTAAATTTAAGAATTGTTTCTGTAATTTACATGGCCCATATTATGTTAAAATAATTCAACAATCTCCCACTTGGCCCTTGTAAAGACTTCACGAATCAATAAAATTTTAGGAGCACACTTTTCATCGAAAACTTGTCAAGTATCGCAGAATCATAATGGTAGCTCGGGATATCTTCAACCGGTTTGGATGGCGGTCATGTAATAAGATAGGCATTTAGTATCCCTATCTAGTTGTCAGCCGGTTGTGGCGTCTTTTCTTGGCTAGTTGATGTTTCTAGCCTTCTTTGGCTCTGTGTGAGCTTTATGTGCTTTTATATGACTTTAGGCGACCTTGGTACTACTTTATTTTGATAATAAGATGGCCGTATGCATCTTTCTGATGCAGAGGCCGGGGAATCCCCTCTTTTCGAAAAAAAATGTGTCATATCTGACACAAGATCGGACTTTTATGGGAAAATACACATTGTTATCTCACCACAGAAATAATCGCATATGTGATAATGTGGATAACAAGCAAAACAACAATTTATTGAGTTCATAAGTACATAAAACACGAGCAACACTCGGCTACGCATATATACATCCACTATGATTTAAAGATTTATCTATAGTACCCATTCTCTTGATATGGCCACAAACTGTCTTGGGTGGTACTCCTTTATTTAGCGTCAAATTTGTATCAATATATATATGCTCGACTGATACCTTTTGATTTTGTACATTTTCTTTCACCGCTAAGTACTTCAAATCCATATGTTTTGCTCCTTTCGATTACATGTCATTCTTTGAGGAGACCACAGCGGAAATATCACAATAAATCCTCAATGGACTTTCAGTATTATCAATAATTTGAAGGCATGACAAAAAATTCCGCAGCCACAATGATTGAATAGTGGCCTCACATGATGCCACAAATTCAGCCTCCATCGTGGATGTAGCAATAACAGGTCATTTTCCACTCTCCCATGAAGTTGCTCCTCCAGCCAGCAAAAACAAATAGTCGAATATAGACTTCCTTGGGTCGACACATCTGGAATAATACGAATCTGTATCCAATCACCTCAAGATGGCCTGGTCACATTTATGTGAGCATGTGATCCTTGGTCCATTGCAAGTACCTAGGGAACAACCGTCGCCCGCGTTCCCCCGCGTCGTCCGCTCCGGGCGACTCGGGGGCGAAACCCTAGCCGCCCCCAGGTTTCCCCCGCCTCCCCTCCTCCTCCCCCGCCGCTGCCGGCAGCCGCCCGCGTGGCAGTAGGCGGCGGCGGGGCTTCCCGGCGCACCCGCCTCGACGTGGAGACCCCTCCCGCATCGAGCGCCGCCGCCCGCCTCCTCAACTCCTGGTGGCCGCCGAACTGCGGATCAGGCGGGCGGCCTGGATCGGGCTGGCTCCTCTCTGGCGGCTGGTGGGCGAGATCGCGGATCCGCCGGATCTGGCGGCGCGGCCTGCCGTCGCCCGGCTTGGGTGTTCGCGCGTGGTCTTCCTGGTGGCGGCGATGTGGGTCGTTCTCCGTGTCTTGATGGGATGTGCGCGGTGGGTGGATGCGGCGGCGGCCTCGGACGGCGTGGGCGGCGTGGCCTCTCGGCGGCGGCGGCCGTGGGAGCTGGTGGTCCGCGACTTCGGCTGTGCGGGCGGCGAGGTCTCGGTGGACGTCTACTACGGTGGGTCGGGGTGCCCCGTCACCCGGCGTGCCTGCTACGATGAAGTCCGACGCCTTCTCCGGCTGCGGGCGCTCCCCTGGCCAGGTCTTTGGCCGGGTGGTTGGGACGGGGGCGGGATCGGGGGAAATCCTTGGCCGTCGGCGGAGGCCACGACAATGGCGGCGCCTTGTGGGCGTCGGTTCCCTTCTTGGAGGCCTTGTCGAGGTCCTATCCCGTCTCTCACTATGCTCTTCATTTGGGCGAAAGCTCTAGTTCCCCTTGCGGGCGACGACGTCGTCCCTTCGTCGCGCTCCTTCTTGAAGGCGTCGCCTGGGGTCCCCGGAAGCATGGTGGGCGCTTCGTGGTGCGTGTGAGGTGTTTGGCGGCGGCAATATGTGCGGCGATTTATCTATTCTACCGCTGATCTTCATCCTGTGGTAGCGCTCCATCTGCTTGGTGATGTTCTACCGTAGGTGGTGGTCGTCATTTGGCGTCATGGTGGCGTTGATGGCGGAGGGCCTGCCAAGGATGGCACCTCAATCTGCTTGGAGATGGACCAGTGGAAGATGGTGGAGACGACACCTGTGAGTGCGTCAGACCGGTTTATGCCCCAGACCCGGTATGTGGCTAGGCTGGGGATTCCGGCTTTCGATGTTAGGTTTAGGTGAGTGGTCTGGGTAGGGGCCCAGCTAGCACCCCTTCATCATATGGATAGGAGTAGCGGCATATGTTGCCTAGTTGGTGGATTCAGGCTTATTGTTGTAACACTTTGTAAGGTCCTCGGGAATAATCAATAAAGTGGCCGTATGCATCTTCCAGATGCAGAGGCCGGGGGTCATCCTCCTTTTCTAAAAAATTGCAAGTACCTAAGAAACATTTTCGCAGGCTTCCAATGATCTATTCCGGTATTAGTTTGATATCGACCAAGCATTCCAGCAGCAAAGCTGATATTCGGTCGAGTGCATGCTGAAGCATACAATAGGCTCCCAATGGCATATGTGTATGGGATAGATTCCATATCCTTTCGTTCCAAATCATTCTTGGACATTGTTTTTCACTAAATTTGTCACCTTTCTAAATTGGAACAATTCCTGGAGAGCTATTTTCCAGTCTAAATATCTCCAATACTGTGTTAATGTAACCTTTGTGAACAGCCCCAGTAATTAATCCTTCTGCTAGTGGTGGTGGTGGTGGTGGTGGTCTGAGGCTGAACTACTACTCCGAGAGCTGCCTGAGGGCACAGAAGATAACTACTCCACGATTGCACCGTCAAGTCCTGCTACTCAGAAGGACGACGCCAGGGGCCTCGCCTCCGAGCAGTCCTCCCCAAGGAGCTTCGGCATGCACAACTTCAAGTACATTCATTGATTATGGGCCTACTTACAGGTCAGCGACAGCCAAAAAAGAAACAAAAACAAAAATCAGCGAGGATGTCCAGCCACCAAAGGATGCAGCAGAGGATGATGAAATGGCGGCCGAATCACATCTATAACCTTGTCATTTTGCTGCTCCTGTTGTTCCTTTTTGTTTCAGTTTCACCGCTAAGTTGGCATGCAGCTCAGTGTTTGTTTAGATTAATTTACTGTATAATGTCAGAGGTTTCTTGTGTTTGTTTACGTACGTGACATGGAAATGTGCAGTGAAGAAAAAAGGAAAGGAAGGGAAGCTTGTGCAGTTTTGGTAATTTGTACCCAACGTGCAGCTTCTTCTCCAAATGGCATTTTCCAGCTCAAGGATCAGAAGTACGTGTTCATCTTTTTTTTGTACCAGCAAATGGTTACGAAGAACATGTCAATAGTGTGAGTGTGTTGGCAGAATGCTTCACGCAGCAAACTTACAAGTTAGAAACTCAAATAGAAATACTTCACACACAACATAACTTACAAGTCACTTATGAAACAGAAACACATCACAGAAGATAACTTGTAAAGTATAGCCAGCACACAAATAGCTAGGTATCTTACGTAGTTGATTCGATACACAAACACATGAACAAGCAAACAACTGGCAAAAAATAAATACATGCAACTGGGTTAAGATTAGACTAAGACGCGCACTGAATAAGGCTTTTTTCAGGCAACATGTAAACACTGTGGATTACATTGATAATTGATATGATGTGACAAACTCAATGAGCTGCAGCAGCCCTTCATTCACCCAGAGAGAAATTTTTTGTCAATCTGTTAGTAACATGATACAGATACAGGCAGAATCTAATAGTAGAACCTAATAGGTATAAAAAAATGAGTGTTCAGCAACATAAGGAAGAGCTATGTAATAGATATCATATTCCTCATTGTATATCAGAGAAATAGCGGCAATACAAAATAAATCTTTGGAGCGTTCTGACACTCTAATCTGTTGGGGTGGGGGAGTCAATGTTGTAACTGACTATCTCTAATAACAAAATGGACTACTAACACAACCCTTCCAGCTTACTGATTCAGAACAGAGCTATATCAATGAGAGCTTTAGGCATGGTTAGATAGGCACAAACTGGTAATATCAACACCACCACCATATTCAATATCTGGACCATCTGGTTATCATTTTGTCCAAACCTCCCAAATTATATTCAGATGATGTTCTAACCTGCTGAGCCATGTAAGCAGATTACCACATCAAACCAGATAGTCATCCATTGAATCGTGCACCAGCAATTCCAATGCCTAGAAACATAAAACATGCAATTAATAAAAGCTCCATGGAAAAGACAAATTGATATGAGAAGACAACACTGAATCTGTTGAATATATGAATCAACAAATAGAAGAAACACAACTCACTTGCAGTTATGTTTTATAGCTCACTATTGATGCTGACAACAGTAAACAAAACCACACATGTTGCTTTGAAAGGAACGTTCTTGAAATCAGTATACATAGCTACCTTATAATTAAGAAGTTAGCTTTAAAAGAAGAAAATAAGAGATGTCTAGAATTTATCTTATCTAAACTCATTCCTCATCATTTTAAGAAGACAAAATAAAAAAACATGCCAAAACGCATAAACACTACCAGCAGAAATGATCTTGAGTATTCAGACTTAAATAAATGAAGCCTGATTAGGGAAAACAACTTCAGGGGAAAAGGTGTTAATCATTTGACATTTGCTTTTACATTAATACCCATTTGATATTTGATTTGTTATCTCCCAAGGTTGAAGACAACTAAATCGAATGGTGACACAAAAAAGGCTATAAGCTTGTATATCTAACAAGCGAGCAGTGAAGAGTGATACACTGACAAGACAGCTATAATTTTATCTATCTAGGAAAGGGACAATCGGTAACTAAGTTTAAGTCAGTGAACACTTACGAATTGCAACAAAGGTATTTGAGCAACCATGTACAGGACATAACCAGATTAAGTTACTCCTACAATGTAAGGACTAAGGATGAACAATCACCTGGCATATAGAAACTGTTGAAAGAATGACAAAGGGTAATGTGATGGGTTTCCCAGAGTTTTCTCGATCGCATCGACTTAAGTTGAACCATATAGACAGTGCCGTCCAGATATAAAAATATTTCATCAGCATCCTCGGCATATCCCCGTATCAATTCCATCCCCCTCCTTGCTGGAGGAGGGAGCCCATTTATGTCATGCATTTCAGTGGTCTTCCATAGCACCCATGTGCCAACACCATTGCAATTAACCTTCCTCTGCCACATTTGAATGTTATGGTAACGGTGAGACAATATGGCGAGGCCAAGAGTACCATCCTCGGCCTGGATGATCTGACAGTTGCAGGGAACATTCATCCTGGCAGGGGCCTCGATCACATCGAGGCTTTGTCTATCCAAATCAAACTGAAGTATGCCGTCTTCCGCATGACTTAACAGCCAGTAAAGAACATTACCAACAAGGATGCTCTGAGAACCACCACAAGTCGAACCTGGATATGGAGCCCCTGTTGTGATGGGATGGCCCCATGTGTTGGTCTCCGAGGAGTAGACACGCGCGAGGGCTTGATATTCGTGGACGCGCATGAACACCAACACCACCTTGAAGGGGCTGGAGTGGCAGCCGCCGTGCACGTGTCCCTGGCCGCGGTCAGCGCAGAGTACCGCCCCGTTGACGCCGGCCGTTCTGAACTCCGGCGGAATGGCCACGCGGCGCTCCTCGCCCGCGATGGGATCGCACACAAGGACCTCCGCACGCGGCCGGTCGAATACGAGGACGCGGCCGTGGCGGCAGCCGAGCAACTGCGGCCCCAGGTAGGGGTGGTCGTCGGGGATTCGCAGGTCGAAGCGCTGGGGAGGAACGCGGTCGGGAGGGGCCAGGACGGGGGCGAACACGATGCCGTCATCGCGGTGCTCGAAGACGCCGAGGAGGGGCGGCTTCCCGTGGTGGGCGCGGAAGCGGGCGGTGAATTTGGGGTCGACGGCGACGCATCGCCACCGCTTGCAGACGGCGGAGGCGCGGGGAAGGGAAGAGGGCTGCGGAGGGAGGCGGAGCAGGATCTCACGGACGAGGTCGTCGTCTTCGAGCGGGGGCGGCGAGCCGCCGCGGCGGCATCGGGTCATTGGCGACAGCCCCAGCTCTCGCTCGTGGGGAGTGTTTTTTTTTTCCTGGAACCGCTTCCCTCTTCCTTGCTTGCACAGGAAAAAAGCGACGTGGTGTTGGCAGGACGGACTGCTTGGATACGACGGCCCACTTTGGGAATTCGCTGGGCTGGGCTGCTGTGTCCTTCACTTCCTCCAACGATTACGAGAAATCTGAAACCCCTAAAAAAACGAGAAACCTGAATATCCCCTAAAAAATGAGAAATTTGAATATTTTCCACTTTGCAGAGTGTCATTGCAAAACTGCCACTTGCCTAATTATCTAAAGATGGGAGACTTCCACACAGGCAAACTATTTGTACTAGTAAATCTGATGTGAGTATTGTTAAAAATGAATTTCACTTCAAAATTTGACGACAAATAAGCGGTTCGTGTTGTAAAATGTACCTCCACATAAATCATACAATAAAAAAAAGATGTGCTCCAAATTAAACGGGCCTTGAAGCCTGAAGCACACCCCGAGTGATTAATACTCACCTTGGTGGAATTGATGCGAGCACGCCGGAGGGGAAGGGGAATGGCAGATCCGCAGATGGAGGACGCCTCCTACCCTTTTTTTCGCCTCGGAGCACGTATAGATGGTAGGGATCGAGAGAGTTCCACCACAATAGGAAAGGGACCAGCCACCTCCACGGACCAAAGGGACCCGCTAGACGCACGACCGAGTCAAAATCGGGAGGCTGGATCCAAAATTGACAAACTCAATTGGCTGAGGGGCCTTTATAACTAGGGAGCTTAGTGATATAGTAGATATGCCAACCCGACGGTCAGATTCATACTTATCGGCTGCAACAGCACCGTCCGCACCATCAGCAGCATCGCAGATTTAAGGATCTCCATTGGCTCCAGAAGCTTCTCGCCATCAGCAGCACCGCCAACATCGTCGTCGCCGTCGTTGTCGGCAGTGGCTGAGGTAGTACTTAAATAACGGCCTAATATATCTACATACTTAAATAAATTACAAAAAAATGCAGAACAAAAATTTAATATCGATAGGGGGCGTATGCCCCCCCTCCTCCTCGGCACACTTCACCATGTTGTATTTATTTAATAGTTATTTGTAGTTGAGTATATTATAATCATTATTTGCATCATATAATCACATATACGTGGTGTATTGAGACTCTATTTGCCAACTAAAATTATGTTTTTATGTTAATGTCTTTTATTTTCATGATATATATTGTCGATCACACTAGGGTCGGCCCCGCTCACTGGCAGTCGATGCCACGAGGAGAGCCAGCAATAGCAGAGGTAGAAGACGATGCTCGAGCGCCATGGAGAGGTGGGTAGCAATGTACTTCCTTTTTTGGTTGCTTGCGACTCGGGGGCTTTGTTTCTCTTTGCCTAAATCTTTATTGTCCTACCGCCGGTTTCATTAGGCTGATGGTTTACCCCTTGTCGCCGCTGGCAGTTTTAACTTCACATGGGTGTTTTACCCCACAGTTGGCCGGTAAAAAAAGTATATATATAATAAATGTTTATAAAGGTGTTAGATTATTATTATCTCATAATGTTTACACATATCTGATATGTGTAAACATTACTTCATAATATGTGCTCTTTGCTGGAATTTATTAACTTCACTCCCCATTACATCATGGACTTGGATATCCCGGTTAAAATGTCAGCGCAGAATCATGTCCGAGAATTCTCACCATACCGGTACTAGCTCTTTATTGACAAGTAAACATTTGCTTAGGGGTACGTTCATACAGTTTAGGAGTGGAAAATGATCAATTGGGAGGAACTGTAGTCAGGAAGACCATGATAATTTTTAGAAGTATGATAAGGTACAAATCATAGTTCTTTTCTGAAACCAAGTAACTTGTTTCTTTTGTTTCGAATCAGAAAAGGCATGGAACTGATCCGGCTCATTTTTTTTAGGTACATAATGTTCAACCTAAAATGGTGACAGTGCTTTGTGAAGTCTGGCCACTTGAACCTCACATTTTCTATTTGAGGGCAGATTAATTTCGACGTAAGTGTCTTAAACTCATAAGTATCTACTAGAAATATTTACTTCGATATTTACTACTGCATCATTGTTTCAGGTATTCCCACAAGGCTGGAAAAAAACCTACTGCTTGAGATATCTTGAGGAATTTCAAGAAATCCATTTATTTAGGTAACGGGATTTGGGGACCAAATGAGGATGTACTTATTTTTTGCACTTGCTTCTCTCCTCACATATTTGTCGTAGATTGGTACATTGTTGGGCAATGTTACAGTGTTAAGCAAGTGTTAAACTAAAAAGTTAGAAGATCCTAAACTTCTATTTAGGATTGACCTCTCTTTTATGTTATTAATTAAGTTAAATATGTTATCATACAAACACGTGCATCCGCCTTGAAAGAGTAAAATGCACTGTTGATCCTAAAAGTATTCGAGGTGTGTCACCTAGGTCCTAAAAGTTCTAAAATGCAAAGCTAAGTCCTAAAACTAGTTAAGTTGTCCACTACGGGTCCTAAATGGTGTTGACCAAGTGATACGTCCATTTTGCATCATGCTTTTATATCGATATCTATTGCATTATGGGCTGTTATTACACATTATGCCACCATATTTATGCCTATTCTCTCTTATTTTACAAGGTTTACATGAAGAGGGAGAATGCCGGCAGCTGGAATTCTGGGCTGGAAAAGGAGCAAATATTAGAGACCTATTCTGCACAACTCCAAAAGTCCTGAAACTCCACGAAAGTCATTTTGGGAATTAATAAAAAATATTGAGCGGAAGAAATACCAGAGGGGTCCCACACCCTGGTCACGAGGGTGGGGGTGCGCCCTACCCCCTGGGCGCCCCCTACCTCGTGGACGCCCCTGCCTCGTGGCCCCCCTGGCAGGCCTCCGGTGTCCATTTTAAGCTATATGAAGTCTTTTACCCTGAAAAAAATCATAAGCAAGCTTTAGGGACGAGACTCCGCCGCCACGAGGCGGAACCTTGGCGGAACCAATCTAGGGCTCTGGCGGAGCTGTTCTGCCGGGGAAACTTCCATCCGGGAGGGGGAAATCATCGCCATCATCATCACCAACGATCCTCTCATCGGGAGGGGGTCAATCTTAATCAACATCTTCACCAGCACCATCTCCTCTCAAACCCTAGTTCATCTCTTGTATTCAATCTTTGTCTCTAAGTCTCAGATTGGTACCTGTAGGTTGCTAGTAGTGTTGATTACTCCTTGTAGTTGATGCTAGTTGGTTTACTTGGTGGAAGATCATATGTTCAGATCCATTATGCATATTAATACTCCTATGATTATGAACATGAATATGATTTGTGAGTAGTTACGTTTGTTCCTGAGGACATGGGAGAAGTCTTGCTATAAGTAATCATGTGAATTTGGTATTCGTTTGATATTTTGATGAGATGTATGTTGTCTCTCCTCTAGTGGTGTCGTGTGAACGTCGACTAAATGACACTTTACCATTGTTTGGGCCTAGAGGAAGGCATTGGGAAGTAATAAGTAGATGATGGGTTGCTAGAGTGACAGAAGCTTAAACCCTAGTTTATGCGTTGCTTCGTAAGGGGCTGATTTGGATCCATGTGTTTCATGCTATGGTTAGGTTTACCCTAATACTTATTTTGTAGTTGCGGATGCTTGCAATAGGAGTTAATCATTGGGATGCTTGTCCAAGTAAGGACAACACCCAAGCACCGGTCCACCCACATATCAAATTATCAAAGTACCAAACGCGAATCATATGAACGTGATGAAAACTAGCTTGACGATAATTCCCATATGTCCTCGGGAGCGCTTTTCTCTGTATAAGAGTTTGTCCAGACTTGTCCTTTGCTACAAAAATGATTGGGCCATCTTGGTGCACTTTATTTACACTTGTTACTTGCTACCCGTTACAATTTATCTTATCACAAAACTATCTGTTACCTATAATTTCAGTGCTTGCAGAGAATACCTTACTGAAAACCGCTTGTCATTTCCTTCTGCTCCTCGTTGGGTTCGACACTCTTACTTATCGAAAAGGCTACGATAGATCCCCTACACTTGTGGGTCATCAAGACTCTTTTCTGGCGCCGTTGCCGGGGAGTGAAGCGCCTTTGGTAAGTGGAATTTGGTAAGGAAAAATTTATATAGTGTGCTGAAATTTACTGTCACTTGTTACTATGGAAAGTAATCCTTTGAGGGGCTTGTTTGGGGTATCTTCACCCCGACCAGTAGACCAAATAGTTGCTCCTCAACCTAATGAACCTATTGAAAATGTTTACTTTGAAATTCCTTCGGGTATGATAGAGAAACTGCTAGCTAATCCTTTTGCAGGAGATGGAACATTGCATCCCGATTTACACTTAATCTATGTGGATGAAGTTTGTGGATTATTTAAGCTTGCAGGTATGCCCGATGATGTTATCAAGAATAAGGTCTTCCCTTTATCTTTGAAGGGAGATGCATTGCCATGGTATAGGCTATGTGATGATCGATTGAAATTGGAATTTCATCAGAAGTTTTATCCTATGCATCTTGTTCATTGTGATCGTAATTATATATATAATTTTTGGCCTCGCGAAGGAGAAAGCAACGCTCAATCTTGGGGGAGGCTTAAGTCAATGTTATATTCATGCCCCAATCATGAGCTCTCAAGAGAAATGATTATTAAAAAAATGTATGCTCGGCTTTCTCACAATAATCGCTCCATGCTCGATACTTCTTGTACTCGCTCTTTTATGATGAAGACTATTGAATTCAAATGAGATTTATTGGAAAAAATTAAACACAACTCTTAAGATTGGGACCTCAACGAAGGTAAGGAGTCAGGTATAACACCTAAGTTTGATTGTGTTAAATCTTTTATGGATACTGATGCTTTCCGTGAATTTAGTACTAAATATGGACTTGACTTTGAGATAGTAGCTTCTTTCTATGAATCATTTGCTACTCATGTTGATCTC
This sequence comes from Aegilops speltoides, assembly GCA_021437245.1. Classification (NCBI taxonomy): domain Eukaryota; kingdom Viridiplantae; phylum Streptophyta; class Magnoliopsida; order Poales; family Poaceae; genus Aegilops; species Aegilops speltoides. The sequence continues at coordinate 37,519,603 of CM038142.1, forward strand.
CCTAAGGAGAAGTGGTTTAAATATAATCCTCCCGTTGAAGTAAAAGTAGTTGCACCTACTAAAGTTGAAGAAAAGACTATCACTTATAATGATCCTGTTGTTCCTACTGCTTATGTTGAGAAACCACCTTTCCCTGTTAGATTAAAGGATCATGCTAAAGCTTCAACTATGGTCAACAAAAGTAATATTAGGACACACAAACCTCCTGAGAAATTTAAAGTTGAACCTAATATTGCTATGGTTAAAGATCTCTTGGCTGATAATATCGATGGGAATGTTATTTACTTCTGTGATGAAGCTGCTAGAATTGCTAAACCTGGTACTAAAGATAAACATAGACCTGTTGTTGGCATGCCTGTTGTTTCTGGTAAAATAGGAGATCATTGTTATCATGGCTGATGTAATATGGGTGCTAGTGCAAGTGCAATACCTATTTCCTTATACAAAGAAATTATGCATGATATTGCACCAACTGAGATAGAAGATATCGATGTTACCATTAAGCTTGCTAATAGAGATACTATTTCACCGATTGGGATTGGTAGAGATGTTGAGGTCTTGTGTGGGAAAGCTAAATATCCTGCTGATTTTCTTGTTCTTGGTTCCCCTCAAGATAGATTTTGTCCCATTATATTTGGTAGACCCTTCTTGAATACCGTTAATGCTAGGATAGACTGCAAGAAGGATGTTGTTACTATTGGTTTGGGTGATATGTCTCATGAGTTTAATTTTTCTAAATTTTGTAGACAACCCCGTGATGAGGAATTGCCTAGTAAAGATGAAATTATTGGTCTTGCTTCTATTGCCGTACCCCCTAATGATCCTTTAGAACAATATTTGCTAGACCATGAAAATGATATGTTTATGAATGAAAGGAGGGAGATAGATGAAGTATTCTTTAAACAGGGACCTATTCTGAAACACAACTTGCCTGTTGAAATCCTAGGGGATCCTCCTCCACCCAAGGGTGATCCCCTGTTTGAGCTTAAACCATTACCTGATACTCTTAAATATGCTTATCTTGATGAAAAGAAGATATATCCTATTATTATAAGTGCTAACCTTTCAGAGCATGAAGAAGAGAAATTATTGAAGACTCTGAAGAAGCACTGTGCTGCTATTGGATATACGCTCGATGATCTTAAGGGCATTAGTCCAACTCTATGCCAACACAAAATAAATTTGGAGAAAGATGCCAAACCAGTCATTGATCACCAACGACGACTAAATCCTAACATGAAAGTTGTAAGAAAGGAAATATTAAAGCTCCTTGAGGCAGGTAATATTTATCCCGTTGCTAATAGTCAGTGGGTAAGTCATGTCCATTGTGTCCATAAGAAGGGAGGTATTACTGTCGTTCCTAATGATAAAGATGAATTGATCCCGCAAAGAATTATTACAGGTTATAGGATGGTAATTGATTTCCGCAAATTAAATAAGGCTACTAAAAAGATCATTACCCCTTACCTTTTATTGATCAAATGCTAGAAAGATTATCCAAACATACACATTTTTGCTTTCTAGATGGTTACTCTGGTTTCTCTCAAATACCTGTGTCAGCTGATGATCAAGCAAAGACCACTTTTACTTGCCCTTTCGGTACTTTTGCTTATAGACGTATGCCTTTTGGTTTATGTAATGCACCTGCTACCTTTCAAAGATTCATGATGGCTATATTCTCTGACTTTTGTGAAAAGATTTGTGAGGTTTTCATGGATGATTTCTCCGTTTATGGATCCTCTTTTGATGATTGCTTGAGCAACCTTGATCGAGATTTGCAGAGATGTGAAGAAACTAATCTTGTCTTGAATTGGGAGAAGTGCCACTTTATGGTTAATAAAGGTATTGTCTTGGGGCATAAAATTTCTAAAAGAGGTATTGAAGTTGATAAAGCTAAAGTTGATGCTATTGAAAAGATGTCGTGTCCTAAGGACATCAAAGGTATAAGAAGTTTCCTTGGTCATGCCGGTTTTTATAGGAGGTTCATTAAGGACTTCTCAAAAATTTCTCGGCCTCTGACTAATCTCTTACAAAAAGATATACCTTTTGCCTTTGATGATGATTGTGTAGAAGCATTTGAAATACTTAAGAAAGCATTAATTTCTACACCTATCATTCAGCCACCTGATTGGAATTTACCCTTTGAAATCATGTGCGATGCTAGTGATTATGCTGTAGGTGATGTTCTAGGGTAAAGAGTTGATAAGAAATTAAATGTCATTCAATATGCTAGTAAAATTCTAGACAATGCCCAGAGAAATTATGCCACTACTGAAAAAGAATTCTTAGCAGTTGTATTTGCTTGTGATAAGTTCAGACCTTATATTGTTGATTCTAAAGTAACTATTCACACTGATCATGCTGCTATTAAATATCTTATGGAAAAGAAAGATCCTAAACCTAGACTTATTAGATGGGTTCTCTTGCTACAAGAATTTGATTTGCATATTATTGATAGAAAGGGAGCTGAGAACCCCGTTGCAGATAAATTGTCTAGGTTAGAAAATGTTCTTGATGACCCACTACCTATTGATGATAGCTTTCCTGATGAACAACTAAATGTCATAAATGCTTCTCGTACTACTCCATGGTATGCCGATTATGCTAATTACATTGTTGCTAAATTTATACCACCTAGTTTCACATACCAGCAAAAGAAAAAGGTTTTCTATGATTTAAGACATTACTTCTGGGATGACCCACATCTTTATAAAGAAGGAGTAGATGGTGTTATTAGACATTGTGTACCTGAGCATGAACGGGAACAGATCTTACGCAAGTGTCACTCCGAAGCTTATGGAGGGCACCACGCTGGAGATAGAACTGCACATAAGGTATTGCAATCTGGTTTTTATTGGCCTACTCTCTTCAAAGATGCCCATAAGTTTGTCTTATCTTGTGATGAATGTCAAAGAATTGGTAATATTAGTAGACGTCAAGAAATGCCTATGAATTACTCACTTGTTATTGAACCATTTGATGTTTGGGGCTTTGATTATATGGGACTGTTTCCTTCCTCTAATGGGTATACACATATCTTAGTTGTTGTTGATTACGTTACTAAGTGGGTAGAGACTATTCCAACTAGTAGTGATGATCATAACACCTCTATTAAGATGCTTAAAGAAGTTATTTTTCCGAGGTTTGGAGTCCCTAGATATTTAATGACTGATGGTGGTTCACATTTCATTCATGGTGCTTTTCATAAAATACTTGCTAAGTATGACGTTAATCATAGAATTGCATCTCCATATCACCCACAGTCTAGTGGTCAAGTAGAATTGAGTAACAGAGAGCTCAAATTAATTTTGCAAAAGACTGTTGATAGGTCTAGAAAGAATTGGTCCAAGAAACTTGATGATGCATTATGGGCCTATAGAACTGCATATAAAATCCTATGGGTATGTCTCCGTATAAAATGGTTTATGGAAAAGCATGTCACTTACCTCTCGAACTAGAACATAAGGCATATTGGGCTATTAAAGAGCTCAATTATGATTTTAAACTTGCCGATGAGAAGAGGTTATTTGACATTAGCTCACTTGATGAATGGACAACCCAAGCCTATGAGAATGCCAAACTGTTTAAGGAGAAAGTTAAAAGATGGCATGACAAAAGGATACAAAAGCGTGAGTTTAATGTAGGTGACTATGTGTTGCTATTCAACTCTTGTTTAAGATTTTTTGCAGGAAAACTTCTCTCTAAATGGGAAGGTCCTTACGTTATCGAGGAGGTCTATCGTTCCGGTGCCATAAAAATCAACAACTTCGAAGGCACAAATCCGAAGGTGGTGAACGGTCAAAGAATCAAACATTATATCTCAGGTAATCCCATAAATGTGAAACTAATATTGTTGAAACCGTAACCCCAGAGGAATACATAAGGGACACTTTCCAGAACGTTTCAAACTCCGAAAAGGAATAACTATGTGATACGGTAAGTAAACCGACTCCAAAACAGTTCTAATGGCAATTTTTCTCCGTTTTGGAATATTTAGAAAAATAGAAAAATAAGAAGCAGTCCGGGAAGGACACGAGGTTTCCACAAGGATGGGAGGCGTGCCCTACCCCCCGGGCGCGCCCCTTGCCTCGTGGGCACCTCGTGTGCTCTCCGGACTCTGTTTTCTTGCACGATACGTATTTTGGTCGGTAAAAATTCATTATATAATCTCCCGAAGGTTTTGACCTCCGTATCACGCAAATATCCTCTATTCTTGTTTCGAGCTGTTTTTCTGACAGATCTAGATCACCATGACGTATTCAAGCGCTCCCAAGGACAAGTTCTTCGAGAGGGTCATCAACCCCTACCTCGCGGAGGTGCTGCAACACCCTCAAACCATTGAGATGTGTGATGGGTTGCTGCACATCCGCGATGCTGAGGGACCAAGAAGGACTGGAATCGTGCAGACAAGGCTCGAGGCAATGGAGCAACAAGTTTTGAAGTGTCAGGAGATGGTGGAGCGTGGACTTGACTCCAACCACATGATGATCGCGGAGCTCACCAACAACCACAAGCTGGATGCCGAGAACATTGGGGAGACCATCTTTAAGCTTCACGAGAAGATCGAGCACCTCCAAGCCCAAATCTTTGACCTGCAAAACCAAAACTGTAAGTATGAATATAGATTCAAACGGATGAGATTGGTTGCAGATTTGAGGATCCCGGAGACTCGATCATCCTTCTATGATGGTGAGCCTATGCCTTGGAAGATGGACGGCAAGCCTACATCATCAACAACTCCGCCATCCTCTTCACCAGCAAAAAAAGATATAATCATATGGGTATGGGCACTCCCCTTGGCAACTGCCAGGCTTGGAGGAGGTGCCCCGGTATCGTATCACCATCACACTCCTATCTTTACCGTTTTTCTTAGTTCGATCCTTTTGGTATTATCTTGATCTAGTAGAATAAAGTTTTAGTATGATCTAGTTGTGAGTTTTTCTTTATGGTCCCTCTATGTAATCGAGTCCGTGAGCTATATAATAAAGATTAGTGTTGAGTCAAGGGCTTGATTATCTTGCTATGATCTTGAGTGAATAAAATTAAAAGAAAGAATAAAAAGAAATAAAGAGATCATATTGATCTTATGAAGAGTAATTACTTCACATAGAGAGAGTATGATGATTAAAAGTTGTTGAGAGTTGACAAACATAGTTTTGGTCATCGTTGCAATTAATAGGAAGTAATAAAGAAAGAGAGGTTTCACATAGAAATATACTATCTTGGACATCTTTTATGATTGTGAGCACTCATTAAAATATGACATGCTAAAGAGTTGATGTTGGACAAGGAAGACAACATAATGAGATACTACTTGTGCTTTGATACGTCTCCAACGTATCTATAATTTTTGATTGCTCCATGCTATATTATCTACTGTTTTGGGCAATATTGGGCTTTATTATCCAATTTTATATTATTTTTGGGACTAACCTATTAACCGGAGGCCCAGCCCAGATTTGCTGTTTTATGCCTATTTCAGTATTTCGAGGAAAAGGAATATCAGACGGAGTCAAAACGGAACGAAATCAACTGGAGAAGTTATTTTTGGAAGGAAAGCAACCCAGGGAACTTGGAGTGCATGTCAGGGGAGATACGGGTTGCCCACGAGGGTGGGCCCCCCGGGCGCGCCCCCTACCTTGTGGGGCCCCCGTAGCTCCACCGACGTACCCCCTGCACCCATATATACCTACGTACCCTAAAACTTCCAGAACGGAAGATAGATCGGGAGTTCCGCCGCCGCAAGCCTCTATAGCCACCAAAAACCTCTCAGGAGCCTGTTTCGGCGCCCTGCCGGAGGGGGATCCCATCACCGGTGGCCATCTTCATCATCCCGGCGCTATCCATGATGAGGAGGGAGTAGTTCACCCTCGGGGCTGAGGGTATGTACCAGTAGCTATGTGTTTGATCTCTCTCTCTCTCTCTCTCTCTCTCTCTCTCTCTCTCTCTCTGTGTTCTCTCTCGTGTTCCATCTATGGCACGATCTTGATGTATCCCGAGCTTTGTTATTGTAGTTGGATCTTATGATGTTTCTCCCCCTCTACTCTCTTGTGATGAATTGAGTTTCCCCTTTGAAGTTATCTTATCGGATTGAGCCTTTATGAGAACACTTGATGTATGTCTTGCCGTGATTATCTGTGGTGACAATGGGATATCATGTGCCACTTGATGTATGTTTTGGTGATCAACTTGCGGGTCTCGTGACATTGGGAACCTATGCATAGGGGTTGGCACACGTTCTTGACTCTCCGATAGAAACTTTGGGGCACTCTTTGAAGTACTTTGTGTTGGTTGGATGAATCTGAGATTGTGTGATGCATACCGTATAATCATGCCCACGGATACTTGAGGTGACAATGGAGTATCTAGGTGACATTAGGGTTTTGGTTGATTTGTGTCTTAAGGTGTTATTCTAGTACGAACTCTTTTATAGATTGATCCAAAAGAATAACTTTGAGGTGGTTTCGTACCCTACCATAATCTCTACGTTTGTTCTCCGCTATTAGTGGCTTCGGAGTGACTCTTTGTTGCATGCTGAGGGCTTGTTATATGATCTATCTATGTTATTATTGTTGAGAGAACTTGCACTAGTGAAAGTATGAACCCTAGGCCTTGTTTCCTATCATTGCAATACCGTTTACGCTCACTTTTATCATTAGTTACCTTGCTGTTTTTATTATTTCAGATTGCAAAAACCTTTATCTACCATCCATATTGCACTTGTATCACCATCTCTTCGCCGAACTAGTGCACGTATACAATTTACCATTGTATTGGGTGTGTTGGGGACACAAGAGACTTTTTGTTATTTGGTTGCAGGGTTGTTTGAGAGAGACCATCTTCATCCTACGCCTCCTACGGATTGATAAACCTTAGGTCATCCACTTGAGGGAAATTTGCTACTGTCCTACAAACCTGTGCACTTGCAGGCCCAACAACGTCTACAAGAAGAAGGTTGTGTAGTAGACATCATGCTTCCAAATACCCTTAAAACCAGTTTTGCCATCAGAGTCCACCATATCTACCTATGGATTGAGTAAGATCCTTCAAGTAAGTTGTCATCGGTGCAAGCAATAAAAATTGTTCTCTAAATATGTATGACTTATTAGGTGGGAGAAAATAAGCTTTATACGATCTTGTGATGTGGAAGAAATAAAAGTGATGGACTGCATAATAAAGGTCCATATCACAAGTGGCAATATAAAGTGACGTTCTTTCGCATTAAGATTTTGTGCATCCAACCCTGAAAGCGCATGACAACCTCTGCTTCCCTCTGTGAAGGACCTATCTTTTACTTTTACCTTCTAATTTATGCAAGAGTCATGGTGATCTTCACCTTTCCTTTTTACATTTTATCCTTTGGTAAGCACATTGTGTTGGAAAGATCCTGATATATATATCCAATTGGATGTAAGTTAGCATGGACTATTATTGTTGACATTACCCTTGAGGTAAAAGGTTGGGAGGCGAAACTATAAGCCCCTATATTTCTCTGTGTCCGATTAAAACTCCATAACCATAAGTATTGCGTGAGTGTTAGCAATTGTGAAACACTAAATGATAGTTGAGTATGTGGACTTGCTAAAAAGCTCTATTATTGACTCTTTCTGATGTTATGATAAATTGCAATTGCTTCAAGGACTGAGATTATAGTTTGTTGGTTTTCAATGAAGGTTCTAATTCATACTTGACATTGTGAATAGAATGTTACTTTATCGTAAGAAATCATATGACAATATCCATATATGTTGCTGTTATAAGAATGATCGTGATGCCCCCATGTCCGTATTTTATTTTATCGATACCTCTATCTCTAAACATGTGGACATATTTGTCGTTATCGGCTTCCGCTTGAGGACAAGCGAGGTCTAAGCTTGGGGGAGTTGATACGTCCATTCCGCATCATGTTTTTATATCGATATTTATTGCATTATCGGCTGTTATTACACATTATGTCACAATACTTATGCCTATTCTCTCTTATTTTACAAGATTTACATGAAGAGGGAGAATGCCGGCAGCTGGAATTCTGGGCTGGAAAAGGAGCAAATATTAGAGACATATTCTACACAACTCCAAAAGTCCTGAAACTCCACGAAAGTCATTTTGGAAATTAATAAAAAATACTGAGCGGAAGAAATATCAGAGGGGTCCCACACCCTGGCCACGAGGGTTGGGGCGCACCCTACCCCCCTGGGCGCGCCCCCTGCCTCGTGGGCACCCTGGCAGGCCTCCAGTGTCCATCTTCTGCTATATGAAGTCTTTTACCCCGGAAAAAATCATAAGCAAGCTTTCGGGACGAGACTCCGCCGCCACGAGGCGGAACATTGGAGGAACCAATCTAGGGCTCCGGCGGAGCTGTTCTGCCGGGGAAACTTCCCTCCGGGAGGGGGAAATCATCGCCGTCGTCATCACCAACAATCCTCTCATCGGGAGGGGGTCAATCTTCATCAACATCTTCACCAACACCATCTCCTCTCAAACCCTAGTTCATCTCTTGTATTCAATCTTTGTCTCTAAGTCTCAGGTTGGTACCTGTAGGTTGCTAGTAGTGTTGATTACTCCTTGTAGTTGATGCTAGTTGGTTTACTTGGTGGAAGATCATATGTTCAGATCCATTATGCATATTAATACTCCTATGATTATGAACATGAATATGATTTGTGAGTAGTTACGTTTGTTCCTGAGGGCATGGGAGAAGTCTTGCTATAAGTAGTCATGTGAATTTGGTATTTGTTCGATATTTTGATGAGATGTATGTTGTCTCTCCTCTAGTGGTGTTATGTGAACGTCGACTAGATGACACTTCACCATTGTTTGGGCCTAGAGGAAGGCATTGGGAAATAATAAGTAGATGATGGGTTGCTAGAGTGACAAAAGCTTAAACCCGAGTTTATGCGTTGCTTCGTAAGGGGCTGATTTGGATCCATATGTTTCATGCTATGGTTAGGTTTACCTTAATACTTATTTTGTAATTGCGGATGCTTGCAATAGGAGTTAATCATAAGTGGGATGCTTGTCCAAGTAAGGACAACACCCAAGCACCGGTCCACCCACATATCAAATTATCAAAGTACCGAACGCGAATCATATGAACGTGATGAAAACTAGCTTGACGATATTCCCATGTGTCCTCGGGAGCGCTTTTCTCTATATAAGAGTATGTCCAGGCTTGTCCTTTGCTACAAAAAGGATTGGGCCATCTTGTTGCACTTTATTTACACTTGTTACTTGCTACCCGTTACAATTTTTCTTATCACAAAACTATCTGTTACCTATAATTTCAGTGCTTGCAGAGAATACCTTACTGAAAATCGCTTGTTATTTCCTTCTGCTCCTTGTTGGGTCCGACACTCTTTCTTATCGAAAAGATACGATAGATCCCCTACACTTGTGGGTCGTCACCAAGCCGCGTGGCAAATTGACCATGGCCACGTCAACTTGGATTGCCACGCGGAGGAATGACCTGTGACCTGTGCCAGAAGTTGAGACCCCAACTAGTTAGTTTTTTGTTTGGCTGTCCCGATTTCACTTTCCCCACCTCACGACCTCCGGCCTGCGTTTTTTTGGAAATGGAGGTTTACCCCTAGCATCTGCATCATAATGATGCATGTAGCCATCTTATTAATAGTATGCAAAGTAGCACAAAATCATAAAAGTATTATGGCTCGCAAGCGGAGTGCCGCAAATGCAACAAAGAAAAGTACATGCCGACAATCACAACCGGTATGGTAATATGTAGGATACGATTCCTAGAGTCCTATCCTGTTATGCGACCGCCATCCGAACCGGTTGAATATAGCCCGTGCTACCATCTCCCACTGGTTGCACCCAGTAACCAAAGGCTCCTGAAGTCATAGGAGTGAGTAAGGACCACGTAGGGATCCAAGCGGTAGCTCTGAAGATAACCTGCAAGAAAGTTAAATTGTATTTTCTGTTAAAAATAAAATCGTTCCGAAATTTTAATATATCCCACAAAAGCGGACATATTCCAATCCAAATACAAGCTGCAATATAATTTTCAACCCCAGCTAACCATGTTCCAAACAACGACTCAATGTTAACTGGAGGGTTAATGTTGAAGGCTATATGAATCGTTATACAAAGCAATTTGGCGAGTGGGCATTCAATGAATAAATGTTGTATTGTTTCATCATGATCACAAAAACAACAACGTGTACTACCTACCCATCGCCTCTTAATTAGGTTGTACTTGGTGAGTATTACTTGCTTGTGGACAAACCACAAAAAAAATTTAATACGCAAGGGAGCCTTAATCCTCCAGATATGCAACGATCTTGAGATTGGGCCAGAATTAATCAGATCCATATAAAATGATTTCACCATAAAAACCCCATTTTTTAGCTAATTTTCATTACGTCAAATCTGGCTGGTCTGAGAGTTGAACATCTATCAATTTCCAAACCAAGTGCATCCAGGCTATCCATCGCTCACCAACTAGCGCACGTCTGAACTGGATATTCAAGGGTATCGTTTGGAAAACTGTGCTTACGTACTCCTCCTTACGTTGCACAATGTTATAAAGGGTTGGATATTGGAAGGCTAAGGGTGCCTCACCTAACCACGTATCCTCCCAAAATCTTGTTGACATCTCATTGCCAACCAAGAATTTGACCCTACGAAAGAACAAATCCTTCGTCCTCATAAGCCATTTCCAGAATGGTGTGTCAGTTTGGTCTCATGGTAACCTGAGCGAGTGTTTTCGACTGCAAATATTTATTGCACAAAATCTGTGCCCATATGCCCTCCGGCTCTGTCTCTAACCTGTAGAGCCATTTACTCATAAGGCATTTATTCTTGATTTTTAAGTTCTCAAAACCAAGAGCACCCTCGTCTTTTGGTCGGCAAAGGATATCCCATCGCGTGAGTCAGTATTTCCTCTTGGCCTTATCTGACTGCCGGAAGAATCGGAATTTAAAGAAATCAAGTCGCTTTCGTATCCCTTTCGGAATTTCGAAGAACGATAATAGGAATATCGGCATACTAGTCAATACCGAATTAATCAGCACTAACCGACCTCCATAAGACATAAGCTTACCCTTCCAGCAGCTCAGCTTTTTCTCAATTCGATCTTTGATACACTTCCATTCTTTATTAGATAACTTACCATGATGAATCGGTATGCCCAAATCACTAGTAGAAAAAGGACCTAATATGAGACACATTAGTGCCGGTTTGATTTTGAGCCGGCACTAATGTGTCCATTAGTGCCGGTTCCAACGGCTAGCCGGTCGTTCTCATTAGTACCGGTTCGTGGCGAACCTTTAGTACCGGTTCGTGCCACGAACCGGTACTAAAGAGGGTGGTGGTAGGGTGTTGTCAGTCTGGGGCCCGTCCAGCACCTTTAGTACCGATTCGTGGCACGAACCGGTACTAAAGGTCGACGTACATAAACCCTTCGTCCATCCGAGCCACTCTGTTCTTCCCCTTTTCCCTCACTTCTCCTCTGTTCTTCCCCTTTCCCCTCGAGCTCCTCACAAATTTTGCCCAAAATTTGTCAAGATTTGAAGGCCCCCATCCATTCAAATGATCACAAAGGTTAGCAACTTTGTCCTTTCAACTCTCATTGCTAGATTAGCTCTTGCAATGCTTTGTATAGTGATTAATTTGGGAGGAATTATATTTGCTAGTATTTGATTTATATGCAATTTGAGGTAAAAAATAACACTTAGTTTGCAAATGTAGGTGTGGTTTACTTAGTGCCTTCTAAATCTCCGTCGTAACCACTGTCGATCGCCCGCACCGTCCGTCGCCGGCACCACCTTGTGGTGAGGCTCTTGTTCATGAATGTTTTACATTACCAAATTGATGTTTGTGTGATTTGGATATATAGTTACTCGTATAATTATCTTACCCATACGTTGTTTGTTATACATAGTGCCATGGTTTTGATATCCGTCCCCGTCGGCCCTCGTCCTTGTTATGATTCGGATGTGGTATATTCTCTTTTAAAACTAGTTGTTGCATTTCGTGTTTATGACAAATTATGCCCATCAAGTTGACATAGATATTTTTATCTAGGAGGTATGTGAACCGGAAATTCCAACCGACCCTATTGTCGAGAGGTTAAATTTAGTTGAAAGAGAAAACGAGTATTTGAAAGAAAAATTGAAAAGAATTAAGGGGGAGAAGATGGAATTGGAGTTGCATGTTGCCGATGTCGTTGATGATCACAAGATCAAGATGGAGAAAATGAGGTTGAAGATTAAATAGATTAGAAAATATGCCATTGATAGTGTGGCTTGGTATCATTATGCTGTTGGATCAAGTGTTACCTTAGTTGCAATCTTCATCGCATTTGTTGTTGCATTTAAATTCTTTAGCTAGAGAGTTATTTCTATGTTGCCACTTCTCCTGGTCCAACTCCACGTCAGCCGTCTCCGCCGTCTCAGCAATCTCAGCAATCGCAGAAGAGACATCCCGCAGCTTTGGTGCGTAGCGGTATGAGTCGAGGTAGTTCAGGAAGTACAGGCGGAGGCAAGCAATATAAATATGGTCCAAGCCTCGCTCCTCTTCCTCAGAGGCCTTACGACATGACTAAGGAGCAAAACACAGCCATAGTGCAAGCCCAATTGGACGCCCATTTTGGACCGAAACCGGCACCGCCGCCAAAGGAGAAAGTGCCTGAGAGAGTAATTGACCACTTCATTCGTATGGCTAGAGAACCAGCTTCCAAGCCTGTTGACTCGGACTATGAGCGCCAAATCAGGAAGGCACATCGAGCACGACTACAGAAGGAAGCGAGCTCAAGCTCGATCCAACAAGCAGCTGGCAAAAAATGCGGGAAAACCATTCCCCGGTTGGGAGAACAGGCGGCGGAAGCGATCCCCCCGCTTGTTGTGCCAACAACACATGAGAGGAGTAGTACGCGCGCCAAATATTATTGTGGGCAAACCGTTAGCGTTCCCCAGCATGACGATGTGGTAATAACAGAGGATCATATAATGCAGGCTCAAATGCTCAATATCTCTGTTGGACAACTCCTCGAAATCAAGCCCATGCCTACGCTTAAAGAATCGGAAATAGCATGGCAATATGTCCGGGGCAAACCTTTGGTCCATCCAGACAAGGTCAAGGACCTTCCAACGAGAATGTATCAATTGCATCAACGATACATGAACATTACCAAGATTTCCAATCGAGAGTCCCTCATGGTGAATGTCAAGCATGAGCATTATTACCATGAGAAAGCTCTGACCATTGAGTATCCAGAACTATTTTAGTTATTTAATCAAGACGCACTCGACATGTCTATCGTCAGTTGCTATTGTCTGTAAGTGATTTCTTTCTGTAATTTAAGTCTCAAGCTAGTTATGTAGTGATAATTTTGATCAATCATTACATGTAATTATCCTCACTATATTCTTTTTCTGTGGTATTATATGCAGGATGAAGATGTATGAAATGAAAAAAGTTGGACGCTATGGCGTTGGGTTCATTGACCCAAATACCATTAATCAGGACATATGGGAGATTGAACATTGTCAAGCTGCTGTAGAGGAAAGCATGCTAGAGTTCTTGAAGCGCCTCAATACCAATGAAGATATACTACTTCCTTACAACTTCCCGTGAGTCACACTGTCTTGTACTACAAATTTTGTTTTTGCTTACTAGCTAGCTAGATGTTAATAATTAAGTGTAGGTTTACGGTAGTTGATTAATTTTATGCACATGCCCGCTTAATTAAGACATGCAGACGTGTGCGTATGCAGTTGGCACTGGGTCTTGTTAGACATTAAAGTTGAGGAAGGAAAAGTTGAATTACTGGACTCACTAACTAAAGAAGATAAAGACTACACCATCGTGAAGGGAAGAGTCAACAGGTAATTTCAATCATTATTAACTATATCTCGGCCTATTAATTATTAGTTCGTCATTTCCTGAGATGAACTATTTAATAACCCTTTATTAATTTTTTTTGCCGGCGGGCAGGGCATGGGCAAAGTTCATCAAGGTGACTCCAGGCACGTGGCCAAAAAAGTTGTTTTGGCATCGACCAAAGGTAAGTAATTATGTAGTACTAGCTAGCTACCATCTCTTTAATTCTTGTTTCAATATCATTAATTAATTCTCATGCTTAATTAATCATTATCTGATTCAATTCCATTCTCGTAAAGGCCCTGAGGCAGGCGGCGGGGAATAATATGTGTGCATTCTACGTTTGCGAGAATATTCGCATGATGACGTGCGAGAGGAGCAGATCTGATAGACAAGACTGGGTACGTTTTTGTCATAACACTATTCACACCATTATCGATATCTAGTCACACAACTAACACACATGCATACTGATCTCCTTCTTAACAGTTCAGATCGGTGCGGGATAAGCTCCTACCATCGGACCGCATACAAGCACTTCAAGAGGAAATAGCCAGATTTTTGCTCGACCAGGTCATAGATCCCAAAGGAGAATACTATTACCCGCTACCGCCCCCATGAACCACTTGTCATCGTGCTCCGAAGGCACCAAGGCAACATGTAGGAGAAATTGTATATGTATATACATGTGTATGTGTGAATAGTTAATGGTGTTGTCTGTGAGACATTCGATGATATATATATTATATATATATGCGGTTCTACGTACGAGAAAATCTATTTAATTATATATATGCATAACGTGTACAATTTGTAGTATCGTGAAATACCAGCAAACAAAAAAGAATTAAATGGAAATAAAGCCAAATTGAAAACACAAAATTAAAGCAAAAATAAAAAAAAACACCTAAACATTTAGTACCGGTTGGTGTTACCAACCGGTACTAATGTCCTACACGCACCCGGGCCTGGCTCGTGCCACGTGTTTGCACTTTAGCGCCGGTTCGTGACGAACTGGTACTAAGGGGGGGGGGCTTTAGTCCCCACTCTTTAGTGCCGGTTCGCCAACCGGCACTAAAGGCCGTCACGAACCGGCACTAAAGCCCGGTTCTGCACTAGTGAATAACTAAATGGTAAAGAACCTAATTCACAACCCGAACAATTGTCTATGAGTATCTTGCTCATCTTTGTCCTTCCCAAAGCAGAACAAATCACTCTTGTGAAAGTTTATCTTTAAGCCAGACAATTGTTCAAAGAGACATAAAATAAGTTCCATATTACGCGCTTTAGCAATGTCATGTTCTATGATTAGAACAGTGTCGTCAGCGTATAGTAAGATGGATACTCCTCCATCAACCAGATGAGGAACTAACCCCTCCACTTGACCATGCTACATGGCTCTGCCAATAAGAATGGCCAACATATCGGCCACTATGTTAAACAACAGAGGAGACATGGAATCACCCTGTCTCAGATCCTTGTGTGTCTGAAAATAATGGCTGATATCATCATTAACCTTGATTCCGACACTACCTTTCTGGACTTGAGAACCCACCTGGTTCTGCCAAGTCTCACTAAATCCTTTCATACGCATTGCCTGCTGAAGGAAAAGCCACTTCACTTTATCATATGCCTTCTCAAAATCTACTTTATCATATGCCTGCGCTTTTGACGGTCGTTATCCGCCCACCCGGATAAAAATTTCCTATGAGACCAGGTCTCACAGCCGAGGACGTGAGACCCAATTGGATAACCGACACATGGCGGCGGTGACAATCTCAAAGCAGCCCATCCCACTCGCCATCAATTCTCAATTCCAAAAGCTCGTTCCTGATTCCAAAACACACGTATTTCATCATGCTCTAGACTGGTACATCTGATTTAGGGTTCTCTTATTCCCGCTTGTGTCAATGGCGGCGACACCAAAGGACTCGACGGCGGCGGCCGAATAAGACAACGCAGCGATGACCTCTTGTTTATGGCCTTGCCGAAGGAGCTCGTCGCCGCCGGGCACACGCGCGCACACACACACACACACCCTCCACCGATTACGAGAAATCTGAAACCCCTGAGGAAAAAAAGAGAAATCTGAATATCCCCTAAAAAACGAGAAATTTGAATATTTTCCACTTTGCAGATTGTCATTGCAAAACTGCCGCTTGCCTAATTATCTGAAGATGGGAGACTTCCACAAGTGCAAAAATTGTTGTACTAGTAAATCTGATGTGAGTATTGTTAAAAGTGGATTTCACTTCAAAATTTGACGACAAATAAACGATTCATGCTTAAAATGTATCTCCGCATAAATTAAACATACTGTACTATAAAAAAGATGTGCTCCAAATTAAACGGGCCTTGAAGCATGAAAGCACCCCCGGCCTGTATGTTTTCTGCAGATATTTTGTCAGTTACCAAGCAGCGTCGCTTTGATTTTCAGAATAAACAGTTGTGAGACAGAACAAGGTGTATCACACGACGCTGGAACTGATGAGTTCAATGGAACTGCTCGTGCCATGACATGATTGATGAGGTGAAGTGAGGGTGAGGTCGTTGTGAGACAGAACAAGGACTGCAGTGAAGTCACCGAACCACCAAAAACTAAAATACATCTAGATACATCCATACCTGTGACAAGTAATTCGGAACGAAGGGAGTACTAGCTAGAGCTAGGTGTCGATCATATCCTGTGGATGAGGCGGGGGCGGAGGCGCCGGTGCTGGCGAGCTGCCGCGGCGACGTTGGGTCATTCCGGTACCTGGCCGGCTTCCTCTCTCGCTCGTGGGGAGGTCGAACGACAGGTTTTTTTTTCTTGGTGCGGGAGAGAGAGCGGACGAAGGACGCGCAGAACCAGTAAATACAAAGTCACGACCAATCCAACCGGTGAATGCGTGTTTTCTGACATTTTTTTAAAAGTATGCTTGTATTCAAATCACCAACAAATACAAAGTCTTTAACCCGTACAAGCATACTCTAGCACACACATAATAAACCAGAAGAAAATTACAAAGCACCCTAACACAACCAGTAAAACACGAAGACCTATGAAGCTCTGTGCCATCATCCTCAAACCTTCTAGAAGACATCTGCAACACAAGAGTGGGCAACCAGATCAAAGCAGGCCAGTATCTTCCGCCACGACGTAATCACCACCGCACTGCGGCCCTATTTATTTGCTCCGGTGCCGAAAAGACATGAACACACATATGTATCCAAGAGACCTGCACCAACCTTCGTCATCCATGGCTTTAAGTACCACAATATGTGTCCCTTCCAAATGGAAGAGAACTAAGATCCGGTTCCGGCGCTGCAGCCGGGCCAACTGCCATGAAAGAGGAAGAACAACAACAGAAAATCATACTGACATGGAGGAGGAAGATACTCTGTCTCCACAGAACCGCCAACCATCTGAGGTCCAACCCGACCAGTGTCAGACGACCTCCTGACACCATAGCCCGCGACCTCGACGAGATCCGGGACCCCCCACCCCGCTGGCTCCTAGACGAAGGTAAGAACCTCGCCGGGCCGTGAACGAAGCTGGCACCACGAGATAAAACCATGGCCGCCCGCGAAACGGCCAACCAGCAGTCCATTTTCCTTCTCACTCGCGCCGCCTGCCCGCCCGAGCACCAGCCGCTGGAAATCGCCACCGGCACCGCCCAAATCGCCCTTGCCGTCGCCGCCACCCCCCAAATCGCGGCCGCCAGCATCCGCCGCCCTAGGCCGTGTCGCCTCCCCCGTCGGAGGGCGTCTCGCAGCCGCCCTGGCGCCGCCGATTCGGGAAGCAGTCGCGGCGTGATTCGTCGACACCGGTGGTTCGGCTGCCCGTATAGCTCCTCTGCGCCAGCCGCCGAGCTCCCTTCTCCTCTGTGCCGCCGTTCGTAGCAGCAACCGCCTACCAATCCAACCGCCGGCCATCTTCCTCCATCCCGCGCACAAGGTGTTCGACGGAATTCCCCAAGGTAAAAAACAACGAAACTTGATGATTTAAATTGGGATTGGATAGTATGTTTGACGGTGGTTGTCTGCATTTTAGATGAGCTCGGTTGATTCCCCATTCGTGGACGATTCATCGCCAGACAATGAATTTGATTTGCATGAAGAAGAGACATTGCTATGCTAGTGGCCATGCACAAGGGGAACACGCCGAAGCACGATTAGAACTTCTGTCACTTGATGGACATTCTTGTTAACCCCATGCGAAAAGAACAGAGGATCAGAGGTTTCATGAAGGTGTACAACAAGATTAGAGACACCGATGTGCATGTTCAACTCCGGAAAGATTTGATGGAAGAGCATTGGACATGGCATGGAGAAAGGGCAGCATAGATTCATTATTTGTTTTGTGAAAACTATGTTGTATTGTGCAAAACTATTTGCATTTGGTCTCATGGATTTGTAGAACTATGTAATAATTTGATATTGTGGACATGTATAATTTTTTTGTGTTGTTTTTATATGTTTTTTCAATATGTGCGGTTGTACAGTGGCTGAACAACAGTCGCGCGGCCGCCTGCCGGTTTTACATCTTTGTTTTGGAACATCTGTTGGAGTTGCTCTTTTCCATCTTCGCTTTGGACCATCTGTTGGTGTTGAGCCTTTTTCAGAGATGTAAAAAGCATTTTTTTTTTGTGCTCTAAATTTTTGCATCACTGGTTTGGAGTACCAAAATATACATCATCTATTGGAGATGCTCTTATCTGTAGTCTTCTTCTGATAGAAAACGAGCGTCAGACCAGTGGGCAGCCGTCGATTCAACTGGAATTTTTTTTTGGAAGCAACAATCTTTTTTTTTTAAGCTGGAAGCAACAATCTTGTTTAGGAAGCAATGGTCCTTGCTATTGGAAACAAATAAAATATCTTTAATTAATATCCATTCCAAGATTTGAGGAATAAGTTGTTTGGAAAGAAAATAAACGCAATTAAAGCAAAGTCATGCATGCAAACTGACCCGGACGATGTGCATGCTATGGCCCCGGACTGGTCTGACATGTAGCAAAAATCACATGTATGATGCCTAGCGGCTCCCTAAAAATATTATTGAACCAAGCCGCGTGCGAAGCTTAAAAGGGCTGCAGATACCGCGGCCCATTTTGCACGCGCTGTTTCCTTGGGGAGTAACATTATGCTCAAATATTTTTGTGTTAAAAATATACATACAGATGTTGATTAGTACATAAAACATTTAAGTATGAACCTATGTTTTATATAAAAAATGATAGTTAATACCGAAGTTTGAAATGTTTATGAAAAAGGTATGTTTAATGTATCAAAAAAATGTTTACTTAATACGGATATAATTTTTTACTCATGACTTATATTAAAAATATATTATATAATAAAATATTAGACATGATAGAATTTCCCTATCAACAGTTTAAAAATATAAATTATGAATACTGTTATGGTGATCCATCATCTTTTCTTTCGGTGGCTGCTATGGTGGTGCCGAAGGCAGGTGATAAGCGTTGGTGTCAAGCTCAGAGACGTTCTGCTGTCTTTTCAGTTTCATCATGTCGGTCTTTATGTGACTTATACGTACTTTAATCTTTATGATATTGATGAGACACATATTACCATGCAAAAAAAGAATATTATTAATTATACAAACATTGAACTATTAGAATGTGTGTATAATTGTTGAAATGTTTGTATAATTCAAATAATATATTTAATTATAATTTAATGAATATTGGAATTTTTTAATTTATACAAATATTTTTAGTCATAAATGTTTTAAAATTATGACCTGAACTGATTAAAAGTATCGTTAGTTCCTATAATTATAACACATGAATATTTAAATTATTAATTTTATTACCGAGATCATAATTGACGTACTATCTACATTTTTTTAAACAATGGTGCAAAATGGGCTGCACTGACCATAGCCCATCTCAGCTGATGGGCCCATGTGTCTTAAGAAAAGGATATAATATATAAAGATCCATTCCCTCAAAAAAGAAATATGAAGATCCAAATTAAGCATCCGATTTGAGTCAGTGTTGTGGTTCCATAGGTGAGCGCGAAAGCAGAGGGTCCTGGGTTCGAAACTCCATGCCTTTTTATACATAACTAGTAGAACGACCGTTCGTTGCCACGGGCTTTAAAAATTACGACGCTTCTCATAAAGCTAAAATAACTGAGAAAAATACACGTCTCAGCTAACACACATCTTACATCCTTGGTTATGATCTAACACGGTTCTTCAACCAAACTTGGAAGCCAAGTACTCAATCAATGAAAAATAACAGCACTGGATTGATAGATCATCATATAGGCACATGACGGTGTGTGACAAAGTACAGAGAGCCACAAATTCTGAAGTACTGTTAATGTTTGGTCATCCAAACTTCATACAAAAGTTGCTAACCTGCAGATTCTTTAGTAGCTTTGTCACCACATCAAGCAGCTTCTTGGTCTTTCTAGTCTGAATGTTGTAATAACACAGAGGTCAACTCACATGAAGAAAATCATGTCATAGGACACGTAAACACGTTCAAAGAAGCCATTGAAACAAGGTTGTGCAGAGCTCGTTACATGCCTTGCAAAGCTAGCTCAATACCAACATTTCTTTGGACTCGGACCTCTTTGCTGAGCTTAAATGAATCCTGTTAAAATTCACAACATAAATGTCCTTGCATGATCCACAATTTCATATCCTTTGAGGATTCTCGCCAGGAAGAAGCAACTAAACTGTGGATTTAATCCGAGTGTCATAAGTAATACACATTATCTTCCATTTATTGTAATATAGCAAAGGAGTACAAAAAATTTAAACAACAGAGCTTAACACACATAGACCTTTTTCTTGAGAACCTTGGTGTCAATCAGATTCTAAAGAAACAATTTTGTTCTGAATATTTCAGAACTTTGCAATATCTAACTGAAATCTACACTACCGTCTAAGAAATTCACATGCGTTAGTTAGTTACATAATATTGCCGATAGTACCACAAATTAGACATTATGTCAGCTATAGTTTGTGTTCAATAATGAACTGGAAACTTAGAAAGATCTAGTAAAACACAAGAATTACAAAGTCATCGCATAGGTCACAAAGGTCATGTTCAAAATGTACCACATCACACGGAAAGCTAATATGATTACCACTATCTTTTGATAAATTAAGGAAGTTAGACTCAGATAGATTGCCACGGGGCAACAAATTTTTCATAGAGACCCTAATAAAAACATAAGTGTAATTCACAACACGTATGTCATGTGCAGAATATGATTGTGTTGCCACAAATATCATCTATACATTTAGTAATAAAACAAAATTGATGTAACTCCCATTTTAACTTCCAAGTGAATATATCATGATTTAGTCTAAAAGAACGTAGAACAGGACCCGAAAACCAAGATACATATAAATTTATGATAAATGAGTTACATACCACAATTTTGAGTTTCAATCGAAATTTCTTGGGCAATCGTAGGATGTGCCCACGCAATATTTCTGAAAAATATGTATTGTGTTCCTCGACTCAATAATTACTTGGTTGACCTGCCTATACTAAACAAGACATCAAGAGATCTGATCAATCCCAATAAACATATGCTTGACAACGACTGGCAAAGCAACAACAATAAAAAAAATTATGGTCTGTGGTATGGATAAACCTAGCCTGCTAGCATTGGTACCTCACAAATTGGCTATATAGGCCGCACCTGCTTACGCGGCCTCATCGATTAACACAGTCAGCCTCTTCTACATTCCTTCTAGATCACCTCCCGGTGTGTGAGGCGCGGTCACCCCCTTCGGGTAGCTTGTGTACACATGCACGGCCACGCATCGCATGTATACGTGCTAGCTTCACTAGTCTTCATCCATCGGCCATCTGCAAGCAAGAAGATAGTAACACAATGTAGATAGTGAGAGGGTGCAGATGCATGGCATACTCCTCGTAGGGCCGCCCGCGTGTCCACGGAGCCCCATACAAGCGTGCGAGGGCGCCGGTGCCACCGTGACACCACAGACGTGTTCGTCCGCGGCCTCCTCTGTATTCCTTCTCCTTAGGGCACGCACAGCCGTGGGACAGGGGTCGTCTCAGCCACCTCTGGGCATGAGAAGAAACGTCCAGCTGACAAGGATGCAAACCAAGAAGGAGGTCTTAAGAGATCATGCTCACCACTTGGAGGTACCCTTCAAGCACATTCTTTTTACATACGTGTTCTTTTATAGATGGGGCGTTTGGACTGTATTTTCTTGTTTGTGGATAATGCACCTGGAAGGGATGATATTTCAGCGAACCGCGTCAAGGAGGCCAAAGAACTTCATATTATGGCTGAAAAGCATTTTGAGGCATTGGTATCCCATGGACCAACGCTCCCGCTTGATATGATCCCGTCGGTGACCGATGGCAAACTGGGCGAGAAGCACCACTTCCACTTGCCAACCTCGAACCCCGTGTCTGAGAGGCACGCCAGGATCGTCCGCATGGACTTAGAAGCCATCCAGCGTCACCCCACACAAAAGCCTCTTTCCAGGGGCAATCTCCTCAAAGAGATAGAGATGACCACGACAGCGTGGCGAAAATGTCTGACGGCATGTTCCTTGATGATCTGCTGCGATTAGATGCACTTCGAAGTCTTTGGCTCATCGCTGGCGGGGACCGAAAATCCAGACGACTATGAAGAGAAGGACGTGACTTTCGGGGATAAGGAGGTCCGTCCGTTTCTCAAAAAGCTAGTGGCTGCCCACGCCGACGCGTACGAGCAGCGCTTGTCAAAGGCGACCGCCGTAAGCTGGAGAGCCGACGTGTCGAACTGGAGGCTTCAAGGGAGCGGCTTTAGAGGGAGGCCGAGGAGCATGAGAAGCTGGCGGCTCTCGTGAGGAAACGTGAGGCTGCTGCTCGCCGCAACAGGGAAGCTATCGTCCACGCACTTAAGCTTATATACATGCAGTGGCCCGCTCGACAGAAAGGGTCAATGCAATGGCCTGTTCATCCGTTGCCTGTCGAGGCGACGCAATAAGGCCTCCACCTCCTCACGCCGGTGTGCCATTGCATTGAGCCTTTCCGTCGAACAGGCCACTGCATGGTTGTAAGCTTCAATTGTGTGGACGAGGGCTTCCCCGCTGCGGCAAGCAGCAGCCTCGCGTTTCCTCGCGGGAGCCACCAGCTTCTCATGCTCCTCGGCCTCCCTCTGAAGCCACTCCATTGAAGCCACCAGTTCAGCATGCCGGCTCTGGCGTGGGCAGCCACCAGCTTTTTGAGGAATGGGCGCACCTCCTTATCCGCGAAAGTCACGTCCTTCTCTTCATAGTCGTCTGGATTTTTGGTTCCCGTCAGGCGATGAGCTAAAGACTTCAGAAGTGCATCTAACTACAGCAGATCATCAGGGAACACGATGTCGTACATTTTCGCCAGCGCTGTTGTAGCCATCTCTATCTCTTTGAGGAGATTGCCCTTGGAAAGAGGCTATTGGGTGAGGTGAAGCTGGATGGCTTCTAAGTCCATGCGAACGATCCTGGCGTGCCTCTCAGACACGGGGTCCGAGGTCGGCAGGTGGAAGCGTACTTCTCCCCCGGTTTGCCCTCGGTCACCGGCGGGATCATAAGCGGGAGCGTTGGTCCATGGGACACTAATGCCTCAAAATGCTTTTCAGCCATAATATGAAGTTCTTTGGCCTGCTTGACGAGGTTCGCTGAAATATCATCCCTTCCAGGTGCATTATCCACAAAAAAGAAAATACGGAAGCGTTATCCAAATGCTCCATCTATATAAAAAACATGTATGTAAAAATATGTGCTTGAAGGGTACCTCCAAGTGGTGAGCATGACCTCTTAAGAGCTCCTTCTGGGTTTGCATCCTTGTCAGCTGGACGTTTCTTCTCATGCCTAGAGGTGGCTGAGACGACCCCAATACGCGAGCTCGTCGGTGCGGATGATGAGCTCTTGGCTTTATCAAGGTCTTCAGGGTAGATTAAGCTTATTGCTTGATCCACGACCTGCGGTCCCAGTTCCTTATCCATCAGGTCTATCACCTCGTCCAAATTGTCCCAGAAAATGAATATAGGAAAAGATGTTGGAGGGGCTTCACGATTGCATAAAAAAAATTTAATGCGAGTGTCAAAACATACCTTTGGGGTTTCAAAGGGTGCATCGCTGAGCACTTCGATTATTTCACCTTCGCCATATGCCCCGGCTCCCGAGCGGCGCCAACTTTGTGACACATGCCTCATCTTGCCTTTCGGCCCTATTACCTGCAATGGAGGGACTTCGGTAACCTACGGGCGCCGGCCAACTTTAATCCGACTATGCGGTGGTGGTGATGGTGACCGGTGGTACACCACCTTGTTGAACTTCTCAGCACCGGGCGCATGCCACGACAGGGGTGATGAGTCCCTGGATGACCCATCGCCGCGCCCACTGTTGCGACCAGCCTGACGGCTACTCACGCTTCCCCGAACACCTGAGAGGACCCCAACACTGCTGGGATTTGGATCTCCAGCTTCGGGTTGGAGCTGGTCTTTTCCTGAGCGCCTAGCTTCTTGAGAGCCGTAGGGTTGCTGCGCCGCATGTCAAGCTTTGACCTAAGTTTTAAAAAAAAAGTGCATCAGTACGCAAGCACTTGAAGCCTGCTACGGCAACTGATATGATATATGCTAAGAAAATAGATATGAGTGTGCATGCTGGGCAAGCGCGCTACTGGAAGAAATCTATGGTCTATGCCTGAAAAAAAGGAGGTCGGTATGCAGGCGGACGAGCGATGCTAATCTGCGATTTATGCTGAAAAATATATGTACATCAGTATGCACACACATGAGGCCTGCTACGAATCCAATCTACGCTTAGAGAAAAGCAGTATGCATGCATGACCGTGCTACTGGAAGGGATCTATGATAGTACGTTCTTATAAAAAGGGGACCAGCTTGCAGGCACGCACGCGATCGCTGCTTAAAAGGCATGCTCGTGATCCTGCTACAACTGAAGGCATGTGAAAAAAAAAGATATTTGATGGCGTGAAGATCGTCACCACGGGCCATATGGATATGAAGAAGATAGTCTTCGATCAAAACCGCGGGGTCTGTTGTGCCATCGTAGGATTCAATGTTCACGGGTTTAAACCCTTCAGGGATTTGATGATCCATTACAAGCATAGTGAGTGTGCGGCGCCTCTATATTGGGCAATATCACGACGTAGCTCGAGAGAGCTGTGTCTACTATGTTCGGCCCGGCCGGAGTTGCTGTATCCGGTGCGACGGTAGTCGTCGCGCATCGTGGGGCGCCCACGTGATCCGTAGATCGATCTTGATTGTCTTGCCTTGTCCTCCAATATGTCTCGCAAGTCCGGCGCATTCCCCCGTGGCTTCGTACTTTTCGAGCGGTGCCGGGGTACGGTCCTGATGGAGGGCCTAGAAGCCTCTCTGTCGCGACCACGAGGTGGTCGGTCTGCCGTATTGTGTGCTGGTGATGAGGGTTTATACTCCTCCTCCTCTAATCGGGGGAGCAACTTGCGTTTTGGGTAGCTTTTGGAGGGGCGTTCGAGTTCATACTCTTCGGCCGCAAGGACTTCAGTCCATCTGTCGGCTAGCAGGTCTTGATCAGCTCGGAGCTGTTGCCGCTTTTTCTTTAGGCTGTTTGCCGTGGCCATGAGCCTGCGTTTAAAACGCTCTTGTTCGACGGGATCCTCGAGTACGACGAATTCGTCGTCGTTGAGGCTTGCCTCGTCTCCGGAGTGAGGTATGTAATTATCATCCTCTACCTCTTCGTCTGCCGCTCTCTCGTGAGGGCTGGCTTCTCCGTCCTCCTGTGCTGAATCTTGCTGGAGGGGGTTATCTTCGGCACTCTCTGTGGTGTTATTATCTCCGGTGCCGGAATCTCCATTCTTGCTGTGGCGGGATTTAGAGCAGCGCCGCTGACGCTGGCGCTTGGGCTGTTTCTTGGAGGAATCTGCCTCCACTGCTTCTTCGCCATTCCCATCCTTTGGGATGTCCACCATGTATATGTCGTATGACGAGGTTGTCTTCCAGTGCCCTGTAGGTGTTGGTTCCTGGTCGTCTCCGGCATCGTCGTCCATACCGTCGATGTCTTCGGAGTCGTAGTCTAGCATGTCGGTTAGATCGTCGACAGTGGCTACAAAGTGGGTGGTGGGTGGGCTTTGAATTTCTTCGTTGTCCGCATCCCAACCGTCCTGACCGTAGTCCGGCCAGGGCTCTCCTAATAACGAGAGATGCTTTAGCGAATTCAGGATGTCGCCAAAGGGTGAGTGCTGAAAGATGTCCATGGCGGTGAACTCCATGATCGGCGCCCAATCGGATTCGATTGGTAGGGGCGCAGGAGGTTCGGAGTCCGGCGAGGAGTCCGGCACCTCAGAGTCACGAGCTTTACAAGGGACAAGGTCAGTATTTGGCTCCATCGCCGTAGAAGTTGCAGCCCCCGAGGCGGTGTCTAGCCACCCGTCCTTGATCTGCGCGGTCGGCTCCGAACTATGGGTCAGAGCGGACTCATGTGCGGCCTCCAGGGCACTGTCCGGCAGCAGATCTAAATCATGCCCATCATGACAGTGCGGCGCGCTCGGCTGTGGCTCGAATCCGTCGAAGATCAAGTCTCCGCGGATGTCAGCCATGAAGTTTAAGCTTCCAAATCTGACCTGATGGCCAGGGGCATAGCTTTCGATCTGCTCCAGATGGCCAAGCGAATTGGCCCGTAGTGCAAATCCGCCAAATACGAAGATCTGTCCGGGGAGAAAAGTCTCACCCTGGACCGCGTCGTTGTTGTTGATGATCGAAGGAGCCATCGAGCCTATCGGTGACGACATAGAGGAACTCTCCATGAAAGCACCAATGTTGGTGTCAAAACCGGCGGATCTCGGGTAGGGGGTCTCGAACTGTGCGTCTAGGCGGATGGTAACAGGAGACAAGGGACACGATGTTTTTACCCAGATTCGGGCCCTCTCGATGGAGGTAAAACCCTACTCCTGCTTGATTAATATTGATGATATGGGTAGTACAAGAGTGGATCTACCACGAGATCAAGGAGGCTAAACCCTAGAAGCTAGCCTATGGTATGATTGTTGTAATGGTTGTTCGTCCTACAGACTAAAACCCTCCGATTTATATAGACACCGGAGAGGGCTAGGGTTACACAGAGTCGGTTACAATGGTAGGAGGTCTACATATCCGTATTGCCAAGCTTGCCTTCCACGCCAAGAAAAGTCCCATCCGGACACGGGACGAAGTCTTCAATCTTGTATCTTCATAGTCTTGGAGTTCGGCCGATGATGATAGTCCGGCTATCCGGACACCCCCTAGTCCAGGACTCCCTCAATGTGAAAGATATTATGTACTACTTTGATAATCCTGAGAAAACCCCATTCAACTTTATAATGGAAGACACGTTGGATCAACGTGAATACTTTAGGGATTATCGCTTTACACAAAAAGGGAAACTATTATGGGATCAAATTGAAATGTTGAAGTGGTATGCTAGGGATCTATGCTTGAGATATGATATTACTTGTTGCTCTAGGATGAAGGCTCCACGCCTTCCCTTTTCATGCAAATTTAACGATAATGAAACCTTAGCTTCTTATGCTAATGGTATCTATGATTACTATGATGTTGAACCAATTTAAGAATTTGTTGCTTTTAAGGCTGCTTATGAAATTGAATATTTGTTTGAAAAGTATGAAGCTTTTGATGATGATGGTGTTTATAGGCCTGGAAATCTTGCTATACTTAGATATTGCTATGAAAATTACAAATACAATTACAATATTAATGCTTTTATTGAGAAAGTCTCCGCTGTCCAAGAAGAGATTAATATTTTGCAGGAAGCTATGGAAGAAGAAATTGATGAAACTGTGAGCTAATTGGATGAAAAAGATGATGAGAAGAGCGAAGAACAAAAGGAGGAAGAGCGGATTGATCACCCGTGCCCACCTTCTAATGATAGTAACTCCTCAACTCATACATTGTTTAATTCCCCTTCGTGCTTACCGAAGGATGATTGCTATGATCCTGTTGATTCTCTTGAAATATCCCTTTTTGATGATGCTTTCTATGCTTGTGGCCAAGATGCCAATATGAATTATTCTTATGGAGATGAACTTGCTATAGTTCCTTATGTTAAACATGAAATTGTTGCTATTGCACACATGCATGATAGTCCTATTATCTTTTTGAATTCTCCAAACTACACTATATCGGAGAAGTTTGTGCTTATTAAGGATTATATCGATGGGTTGCCTTTTACCATTACACATGATGATTTTGATAGATATAATATGCATGTGCTTGCTGCTCCTACTTGCAATTATTATGAGAGAGGAACTATATCTCCACCTCTCTATGTTTCCAATATGATAAAATTGCAAGAAATTGCTTATACTATGCATTGGCCTTTACTTGGTGTGCATGAATTGTTCTTTTATGACATGCCGATGCATAGGAAGAGAGTTAAACTTCGTTGTTGCTTGATATATGTTCTTTGTGCTCACTACTAAATTACAAATCATTGTTAATTAAAATTGGCTTTAATATACCTTGGGATCCGGGTGGATTCATTACTTGAGCACTATATGCCTAGCTTAATGGCTTTAAAGAAAGCGCTGCCAGGGAGACAACCCGGAAGTTTTAGAGAGTCATTTATTTCTGTTGAGTGCTTTCATATAGTTTAAAAACAAAAAAATAAAGAGGGGATCCTAAAACTTTTCAAAAAGGAAAGTGAAAGTGAGAAAGACAAGCATTGTTGAAGTGGGAGCTAGCCTTGAACTTTGTTCATGCTCACGGAAACTTTGTGAATCTTGATTACATAAACTTTTCAACAAAAAATAATTATCCCCTTGTATAATTCCATTGTATTATAAAAATAATGTTTCAAGGTTTGCCTTTAGGATGTTTACAATGCTTGTTGGTTTGTACGGTGCAGGACAGAAACTTTGGCTGTAGTGCGCGATTTTACATTTTTAACTGGAACGTCAATTGGTTCTGATTCCTTTTGCACTCTCTTTCTATACAACTTGTTTGTTTTTCCTAATTTTGGTAGAATTTTTGTGATACCATAAGTATGGTGGATGTTCAGATTGCTACAGACTGTTCTGTTTTTGACAGATTCTGTTTTTGATGCATAGTTTGCTTGTTTTGATGAATCTATCAATTTATATTAGTGTATTAAGACATGGATAAGTTATAATACATCAGACACAATGCAAGAACAAAATATGAATTGGTTTGCAACAGTACTTAGAGTGGTGATTTGCTTTATTATACTAACGGATCTTACCGAGTTTTCTGTTGAAGTTTTGTGTGGATGAAATGTCTAAACGAGGAGGTCTGGATATGAGGAAAAGGAAGAGAGGCAAGAGCTCAAGCTTGGGGATGCCCGAGGCACCCCAAGTAAATATTCAAGGAGACTCAAGCGTCTAAGCTTGGGGATGCCCCGGAAGGCATCCCCTCTTTCTTCAACAAGTATCGGTATGTTTCTGTATTCGTTTCGTTCGTGCATTATGTGCAAGTCTTGGAGCGCCTTTTGCATTTAGTTTCCACTTTTATTTTATGCACCATGATGGTATGAAATATTCCTTGGTTGATTTATAGAATGCTCATTGTACTTCACTTAAATCTTTTGAGTATGGCTTTATAGAATGCTTCATGTGCTTCACTTATATCATTTGAAGTTTGGATTGCATGCTTCTCTTCACATAGAAAACCGCCATTTGTAGAATGCTCTTTTGCTTCACTTATATTTGTTAGAGCGTGGGCATATATTTTGTAGAAAGAATTAAACTCTCTTGCTTCACTTATATCTTTTTAGAGAGATGACAGGAATTGGTCATTCACATGGTTAGTCATAAAATCCTACATAAAAACTTGTAGATCACTGAATATGATATGTTTGATTCCTTGTAATAGTTTTGCAATATAAAGGTGGTGATATTAGAGTCGTGCTAGCTGAGTAATTGTGAAATTGAGAAATACTTGTGTTGAGGTTTGCAAGTCCCGTAGCATGCACGTATGGTGAACCGCTATGTAACGAAGTTGGAGCATGATGTGTTCTTTGATTGCTTTCCTTATGACTGGAGGTCGGGGGCGCGCGATGGTTAACTCCTACCAACCTCCCCCCTAGGATCATGCGTAGTAGTACTTTGCTTCGAGGGCAAGTTGACTTTTGCAGTAAGTATATGAGTTCTTTATGACTAATGTGAGTCCAAGGATTATACACACTTTTACCTTTCCATCATTGCTAGCCTCTTCGGTACCGTGCATTGCCCTTTCTCACCTCGAGAGTTGGTGCAAACTTCGCCGGTGCATCCAAACCCCGTGATACGATACACTCTATCACACATAAGCCTCATTATATCTTCCTCAAAACAGCCACCATACCTACCTATCATGGCATTTCCATAGCTATTCCGAGATATATTGCCATGCAACTTCCATCATCATCATATTCATGACTTGAGCATTCATTGTCATATTGCTTTGCATGATCGTAAGATAGCTAGCATGATGTTTTCATGGCTTGTCCGTTTTTTAATGTCATTGCTATGCTAGATCATTGCACATCCCGGTACACCGCCGGAAGCATTCGTATAGAGTCATATCTTTGTCGAGATATCGAGTTGTAATATTGAGTTGTAAGTAAATAAAAGTGTGATGATCATCATTATTAGAGCATTGCCCCAGTGAGGAAAGGATGATGGAAATTATGATTCCCACACAATTTGGGATGAGACTCCGGACTTTATGAAAAATAAAAGAGGCCAAAGAATCCCAAATAAGAAAAAAGAGGCCAAAGAAGCCCACCAAAAGAAAAAAAAGGAGGAACAAAAAGAAAATAAAATGAGAGAAAAAGAGAGAAGGGGCAATGTTACCATCCTTTTACCACACTTGTGCTTCAGAGTAGCACCATGTTCTTCACATAGAGAGTCTCTTGAGTTATCACTTTCATATACTAGTGGGAATTTTCATTATAGAACTTGGCTTGTATATTCCGATGATGGGCTTCCTCAAACGCCCGAGGTCTTCATGAGCAAGCAAGTTGGATGCACACCCACTTAGTTTCTTTTTGTTGAGCTTTCATATATTTATAGCTCTAGTGCATCTGTTGCATGGCAATCCCTACTCACTCACATTGATATCTATTGATGGGCATCTCCATAGCCCGTTGATACGCCTAGTTGATGTGAGATTATCTTCTCCCTTTTTGTCCTCACAACCACCACCATATACCACCATAGTGCTATGTCCATGGCTTGCGCTCATGTATTGCGTAAGAGTTGAAAAAGTTGAAGCGCGTTAAAAAGTATGAACCAATTGCTCGGCTCGTCATCGGGGTTGTGCATGATTTGAATGCTTTGTGTGATAAAGATGGAGCATAGCCAGACTGTATTATTTTGTAGGGATGTGCTTTCTTTGGCTATGTTATTTCGATAAGACATAATTGCTTGGTTGGTATGCTTGAAGTATTATTGTTTTTATGTCAAATGATAGACTATTGCTTTGAATCACTCGTATCTTAATATTCATGCCATGATTAGACATATGATCAAGATTATGCTAGGTAGCATTCCACATCAAAAATTATCTTTTTTATCATTTACCTACTCGAGGGCGAGCAGGAATTAAGCTTGGGGATGCTGATACGTCTCCGTCGTATCTATAATTTTTGATTGTTCCATGCCAATATTCTACAGCTTTCATATTCTTTTGGCAATTTTTTATACTATTTTTTGGTACTAACATATTGATCCAGTGCCCAGTGCATGTTCCTGTCTGTTGCATGTTTTATGTTTCGCAGAAACCCCATATCAAACGGAGTCCAAACGGGATAAAAATGGACGGAGAATTATTTTGGAATATTTGTGATTTTTGGGAGGAAGAATCAACGCGAGACGATGCCCGAGGTGGCCACGAGGTAGGAGCCCACGCCCACTTAAAGTGGGCGCGCCCCCCACTCTCGTGGGCCACCCGTAAGGCGGTTGATGCCCTTCTTTGGCCGCAAGGAAGCTAATTTTTGGAAAACGATCTGGGCGAAGGTTTCAATCCAATCGGAGTTACGGATCTCCAGATATAAAGGAAACGGTGCCAGGGCAGAATTCCAGAACGCAGAAACAGAGAGATAGATCCAATCTCGGAGGGGCTCTCGCCCCTCCCACGCCATGGGAGCCAAGGACCAGAAGGGAAACCCTTCTCCCATCTAGGGAGAAGGTCAAGGAAGAAGAAGAAGAAGAAGAAGAAGAAGAAGAAGAAGAAGAAGGAGGGCTCTCTCCCCCTTGCTTCCGGTGGCGCCGGAACGCCGCCGGGGGCTATCATCATCACCGCGATCTTCACCAACACCTCCATCATCTTCACCAACATCTCCATCGCCTTCCCCCTTCTATCTACAGCGGTCCACTCTCCCGCAACCCGTTGTACCCTCTACTTGAAAATGGTGCTTTATGCTTCATATTATTTTCCAATGATGTGTTGCCATCCTATGATGTCTGAGTAAATTTTCATTGTCCTATCGGTGATTGATGAATTGCTATGATTGGTTTGAGTTGCATGTTTTATTATTGGTGTTGTCCTATGGTGCTCTCCGTGTCACGCAAGCGTGAGGGATTCCCGCTGTAGGGTTGCAATATGTTCATGATTTGCTTATGGTGGGTGGCGTGAGTGACAGAAGCACAGACCCGAGTAAGTAGGTTGTTTGCGTATGGGATAAAGGGGACTTGATACTTTAATGCTATGGTTGGGTTTTACCTTAATGATCTTTAGTAGTTGCGGATGCTTGCTAAAGTTCCAATCATAAGTGCATATGATCCAAGTAGAGAAAGTATGTTAGCTTATGCCTCTCCCTCAAATAGAATTGCAATAGTGATTATCGGTCTAGTAAAGTAGTCAATTGCTTAGGGACAATTTCACAACTTCTACCACCACTTTTCCACACTCGCTATATTTACTTTATTGCATCTTTATCTAAACAGCCCCTAGTTTATATTTACGTGTTCTTTATTATCTTGCAAACCTATCCAACAACACTTACAAAGTACTTCTAGTTTCATATTTGTTCTAGGTAAAGCGAACACTAAGCGTGCGTAGAGTCGTATCAGTGGTAGATAGGACTTGAGAGAGTATTTGTTCTACCTTTAGCTCCTCATTGGGTTCGACAGTCTTACTTATCGAAAGAGGCTACAATTGATCCCGTATACTTGCGGGTTATCACCTGCTGAAGGAAAAGCCACTTCACTTTATCATATGCCTTCTCAAAATCCACTTTATCATATGCTTGCGCTTTTGACGGTCGTTATCCTCCCACCCGGATAAAAATTTCCTATGAGACCAGGTCTCACAACCGAGGACGTGAGACCCAATTGGATAACCGACACGTGGCGGCGGTGGCAATCTCAAAGCAGCCCATTCCCACTCGCCGTCAATTCTCAATTCTAGTAGCTCGTTCCTGATTCCAAAACACGCGTATTTCATCATGCTCTAAACTGGTACATCTGATTTAGGGTTCTCTTATTCCCGCTTGCGTCAATGGCGGCGACACCGAAGGACTCGACGGCGGCGGCCGAACAAGACAACGTAGCGACGACCTCTCGTTCATGGCCTTGCCGAAGGAGCTCGTCGCCGCCGGCACACACACACACACCCCTCCAACGATTACGAGCAATCTGAAACCCCTGAGGAAAAAAAACGAGAAATCTGAATATCCCATAGAAAAACGAGAAATTTGAATATTTTCCACTTTGCAGATTGTCATTGCAAAACTGCCGCTTGCCTAATTATCTGAAGATGGGAGACTTCCACAAGTGCAAAAATTTTTGTACTAGTAAATCTGATGTGAGTATTGTTAAAAGTGGATTTCACTTCAAAATTTGATGACAAATAAACGATTCGTGCTTATTTGTCGTCAAATATTATGCGGAGATACATTTTAAGCAGGGCCAGATCAAAGCAGGCCAATATCTTCCGCCACGACATAATCACCACCGCACTGCGGCCCTATTTATTTGCTCCGGTGCCCAAAAGACATGAACACACATATGTATCCAAGAGACCTGCACCAACCTTCGTCATCCATGGCTTTAAGTACCACAATATGTGTCCCTTCCAAATGGAAGAGAACTAAGATCCGGTTCCGGCGCTGCAGCCGGGCCAACTGCCATGAAAGAGGAAGAACAACAACAGAAAATCATACCGACATGGAGGAGGAACATACTCTGTCTCCACAGAACCGCCAACCATCTGAGGTCCAACCCGGCCAGTGTCGGACGACCTCCTGACACCATAGCCTGCGACCTCGACGAGATCCGGGACCCCCCACCTAGCTGGCTCCTAGACGAAGGTAAGAACCTCGCCGGGCCGTGAACGAAGCCCGCACCACGAGATAAAACCATGGCCGCCCGCGAAACGACCAACCAGCAGTCCATTTTCCTTCCCACTCGCGACCGCCTGCCCGCCCGAGCACCAGTCGCTGGAAATCGCCACCGGCACCGCCTAAATCGCCCTCGTCGTTGCCGCCACCACCCCAACTCGCGGCCGCCAGCATCCGCCACCCTAGGCCGCGTCGCCTCCCCCGTCGGAGGGCGGCTCGCAGCCGCCCTGGCGCCGCCGATTCGGGAAGCAGTCGCGGCGTGATTCGCCGACTCCGGTGGTTCGGCTACCCGTATAGCTCCTCTGCGCCGGCCGCCGAGCTTCTCCTCTGCACTGCCGTCCGCAGCAGCAACCGACTACCAATCCAACCGCCGGGCATCTTCCTCCATCCCGCGCACAAGGTGTTCGATGGAATTCCCCAAGGTAAAAAAACGACGAAACTTGATGATTTAAATTGGGATTGGATAGTATGTTTGACGGTGGTTGTCTGCATTGTAGATGAGCTCGGTTGACTCCCCATTCATGGACGATTCATCATCGGGTGATGAATTTGATTTGCATGAAGAGACATTGCTATGCTAGTGGCCATGCACAAGGGGAAGAAGCCGAAGCACGATTAGAACTTCTGTCACTTGATGGGCATTTTTGTTAACCCCATGCAAAAAGAACAGCGGATCAGAGGTTTCATGAAGGTGTACAGCGAGATTAGAGACACCGATGTGCATGATCAACTCCGGAAAGATTTGATGGAACAACATTGGACATGGCATGGAGAAAGGGCAGCTTAATCCACGAGACCAAATGCAAATAGTTTTGCACAATACAACATAGTTTTCACAAACAAATAATGAATCTCAGCTGATGGGCCCATATGTCTTAAGAAAAGGATATAATATATAAAGATCCATTCCCTCAAAAAAGAAATATGAAGATCCAAATTAAGCATCCGATTTGTGTCAGTGTTTTCCATAGGTGAGCGCGAAAGCAGAGGGTCCTGGGTTCGAAACCCCATGCCTTTTTATACATAACTAGTAGAACGACCGTGCGTTGCCACGGGCTTTAAAAATTACGACGCTACTCACAAAGCTAAAATAACTGAGAAAAATACACGTCTCAGCTAACACACATCTTACATCCTTGGTTATGATCTAACACGGTTCTTCAACCAAACTTGGAGGCCAAGTACTCAATGAATGAAAAATAACAGCACGGGGTTGATAGATCATCATATAGGCAGGCACATGACGGTGTGTGACAAAGTACAGAGAGCCACAAATTCTGAAGTACTGTTAATGTTTGGTCATCCAAATTTCATACAAAAGTTGCTAACCTGCAGATTCTTTAGTAGCTTTGTCACCACATCAAGCAGCTTCTCGGTCTTTCTAGTCCGAATGTTGTAATAACACAGAGGTCAACTCACATGAAGAAAATCATGTCATAGGACACGTAAACATGTTCAAAGAAGCCATTGAAACAAGGTTGTGCAGAGCTCGTTACATGCCTTGCAAAGCTAGCTCAATACCAACATTTCTTTGGACTCGGACCTCTTTGCTGAGCTTAAATGAATCCTGTTAAAATTCACAAAATAAATGTCCTTGCATGATCCACAATTTCATATCCTTTGAGGATTCTCGCCAGGAAGAAGCAACTAAACTGTGGATTTAATCCGAGTGTCATAAGTAATACACATTATCTTCCATTTATTGTAATATTGCACAGGAGTACAAAAAATTTAAACAACAGAGCTTAACACACATAGACCTTTTTCTTGAGAACCTGGGTGTCAATCAGATTCTAAAGAAACAATTTTGTTCTGAATATTTCAGAACTTTGCAATATCTAACTGAAATCTACACTACCGTCTAAGAAATTCACATGCGTTAGTTAGTTACATAATATTGCCGATAGTACCACAAATTAGACATTATGTCAGCTATAGTTTGTGTTCAATAATGAACTGGAAACTTAGAAAGATCTAGTAAAACACAAGAATTGCAAAGTCATCGCATAGGTCACAAAGGTCATGTTCAAAATGTACCACATCACACGGAAAGCTAATATGATTACCACTATCTTTTGAGACTCAGATAGGTTGCCACGGGGCAACAAATTTTTACATAGAGACCCTAATAAAAACATAATTGTAATTCACAACACGTATGTCATGTGCAGAATATGATTGTGTTGCCACAAATATCATCTATACATTTAGTAATAAAACAAAATTGATGTAACTCCCATTTTAACTTCCAAGTGAATATATCACGATTTAGTCTAAAAGAATGTAGAAGAGGACCGGAAAACCAAGATACATATAAATTTATGATAAATGAGTTACATACCACAATTTTGAGTTTCAATCGAAATTTCTTGGGCAATCGTAGGATGTGCCCACGCAATATTTCTAAAAAGAATATGTATTGTGTTCCTCGACTCAATAATTACTTGGTTGACCTGCCTATACTAAACAAGACATCAAGAGATCTGATCAATCCCAATAAACATGTGCTTGACAACGACTGGCAAAGCAACAACAGTAAAAAAAATTATGGTCTGTGGTATGGATAAACCTAGCCTGCTAGCATTGGTACTCCCTCCGTCCGGAAATACTTGTCATCCAAATTGATAAAAGAGGACGCATCTAGACATATTTTAGTTCTAGATACATCTTTTTTTGTCCATTTTGATGACAAGTATTCTCGGACGGAGGGAGTACCTCACAAATTGGCTATATGGGCCGCACCTGCTTACGCGGCCTCATCGATTAACACAGTCAGCCTCTTCTACATTCCTTCTAGATCACCTCCCGGTGTGTGAGGCGCGGTCACCCCCTTCGGGTAGCTTGTGTACACATGCACGGCCACGCATCGCATGTATACGTGCTAGCTTCACTATTCTTCATCCATCGGCCATCTGCAAGCAAGAAGATAGTAACACAATGTAGATAGTGAGAGGGTGCAGATGCATGGCATACTCCTCGTCGGGCCGCCCGCGTGTCCACAGAGCCTGATACAAGCGTGCGAGGGCGCCGGTGCCACCGTGACACCACAGACGTGTTCGTCCGCGGCCTCCTCTGGATTCCTTCTCCTTAGGGCACGCACAGCCGTGGGACAGGGGTCGTCTCAGCCACCTCTGAGCATGAGAAGAAACGTCCAGCTGACAAGGATGCAAACCAAGAAGGAGGTCTTAAGAGGCCACGCTCACCACTTGGAGGTGCCCTTCAAGCACATTTTTTTTACATACGTGTTCTTTTATAGATTGGGCGTTTGGATAACGTTTCCGTATTTTCTTGTTTGTGGATAATGCACCTGGAAGGGATGATATTTCAGCGAACCTCGTCAAGCAGGCCAAAGAACTTCATATTATGGCTGAAAAGCATTTTGAGGCATTGGTATCCCATGGACCAACGCTCCCGCTTGATATGATCCCGTCGGCGACTGATGGCAAACTGGGCGAGAAGCACCGCTTCCACTTGCCGACCTCGGACCCTGTGTCTGAGAGGCACGCCAGGATCGTCTGCATGGACTTAGAAGCCATCCAGCGTCACCCCACACAGAAGCCTCTTTCCAGGGGCAATCTACTCAAAGAGATAGAGATGACCACGACAGCGTGGGCGAAAATGTACGACAACATGTTCCTTGATGATCTGCTGCAGTTAGATGCACTTCTGAAGTCTTTGGCTCATCGCCTGGCGGGGACCGAAAATCCAGACGACTATGAAGAGAAGGACGTGACTTTCACGGACAAGGAGGTCCGTCTGTTTCTCAAAAAGCTAGTGGCTGCCCATGCCGACGCGTACGAGCAGCGCTTGTCAAGGGCGACCGCCGTAAGCTGGAGAGCCGGCGTGTTGAACTGGAGGCTTCAAGGGAGCGGCTTTAGAGGGAGGCCGAGGAGCATGAGAAGCTGGCGGCTCTCGCGAGGAAACGCGAGGATGCTGCTAGCCGCAGCGGGGAAGCCATCGTCCACGCACTTGAAGCTTATATACATGCAGTGGCCCGCTCGACGGAAAGGGTCTACAATGGCCCGTTCATCTGTTGCCTGTCGAGGCGACGCAATAAGGCCTCCACCTCCTCACGCCGTTGTGCCATTACATTGACCCTTTCCGTCGAACAGGCCACTGCATGGTTGTAAGCTTCAATTGTGTGGACGAGGGCTTCCCCGCTGCGGCAAGCAGCAGCCTCGCGTTTCCTCACGGGAGCCACCAGCTTCTCATGCTCCTCGGCCTCCCTCTGAAGCCACTCCATTGAAGCCACCAGTTCAGCATGCCAGCTCTGGCGTGGGCAGCCACCAGCTTTTTGAGGAATGGGCGCACCTCCTTATCCGCGAAAGTCACGTCCTTCTCTTCATAGTCGTCCGGATTTTTGGTTCCCGCCAGGCGATGAGCTAAAGACTTCAGAAGTGCATCTAACTGCAGCATATCATAAGGGAACACGATGTCGTACATTTCCGCCAACGCTGTTGTAGCCATCTCTATCTCTTTGAGGAGATTGCCCTAGGAAAGAGGCTATTGGGTGAGGTGAAGCTGGATGGCTTCTAAGTCCATGCGAACGATCCTGGCGTGCCTCTCAGACATGGGGTCCGAGGGCGGCAGGTGGAAGCGGTACTTCTCCCCCAGTTTGCCCTCGGTCACTGGCGGGATCATATCAAGCGGGAGCGTTGGTCCATGGGACACCAATGCCTCAAAATGCTTTTCAGCCATAATATGAAGTTCTTTGGCCTGCTTGACGAGGTTCGCTAAAATATCATCCCTTCCAGGTGCATTATCCAAAAAAAAGAATATACGGAAGCGTTATCCAAATGCTCCATCTATATAAAAAACACGTATGTAAAAAAATGTGCTTGAAGGGTACCTCCAAGTGGTGAGCATGACCTCTTAAGAGCTCCTTCTGGGTTTGCATCCTTGTCAGCTGGACGTTTCTTCTCATGCCTAGAGGTGGCTGAGACGACCCCAATACGCGAGCTCGTCGGTGCGGATGATGAGCTCTTGGCTTTATAAAGGTCTTCAGGGTAGATTAAGCTTATTGCTTGATCCACGACCTGCGGTCCCAGATCCTTATCCATCAGGTCTATCACCTCGTCCAAATTGTCCCAGAAAATGAATATAGGAAAAGATGTTGGAGGGGCTTCACGATTGCATAAAAAAAATGCGAGTGTCAAAACATACCTTTGGGGTTTCAAAGGGTGCATCGCTGAGCACTTCGATTATTTCACCTTCGCCAGATGCCCCGGCTCCCGAGCGGCGCCAACTTTGTGACACATGCCTCATCTTGCCGTTCGGCCATATTGCCTGCAATGGAGGGACTTCGGTAACCTACGGGCGCCGGCCAACTTTAATCCGACTACGCGGTGGTGGTGATGGTTATCGGCGGTACACCACCTTGTTGAACTTCTCAGCACCAGGCGCAGGCCATGACAGGGGTGATGAGTCCCTGGATGACCCGTCGCCGCGCCCGCTGTTGCGACCAGCCTGACGGCTACTCACGCTTCCCCGGACACACCTGAGAGGACCCCAACACTGCTGGGATTTGGATCTCCAGCTTCGGGTTGGAGCTGGTCTTTTCCTGAGCGCCTAGCTTCTTGAGAGCCGTAGGGTTGCTGCGCCGCATGTCAAGCTTTGACCTAAGTTTTAAAAAAAAAGTGCATCAGTACGCAAGCACTTGAAGCCTGCTACGGCAACTGATATGATATATGCTAAGAAAATAGATATGAGTGTGCATGCTGGGCAAGCGCGCTACTGGAAGAAATCTATGGTCTATGCCTGAAAAAAAGGAGGTCGGTATGCAGGCGGACGAGCGATGCTAATCTGCGATTTATGCTGAAAAATATATGTACATCAGTAT
The DNA here is from genome assembly GCA_021437245.1 of Aegilops speltoides. NCBI lineage: Eukaryota > Viridiplantae > Streptophyta > Magnoliopsida > Poales > Poaceae > Aegilops > Aegilops speltoides. The sequence continues at coordinate 37,559,589 of CM038142.1, forward strand.
GCACACACATGAGGCCTGCTACGAATCCAATCTACGCTTAGAGAAAAGCAGTATGCATGCATGACCGTGCTACTGGAAGGGATCTATGATACGTTCTTATAAAAAGGGGACCAGCTTGCAGGCATGCACGCGATCGCTGCTTAACAGGAAAATATACAGGAGTATGCATGCTCGTGAAGTCGTGATCCTGCTACAACTGAAGGCATGTGGAAAAAAAAAATCATAGAAGTACGCATGTGTCTAACCGTACTACTAAACCGATATAAAATTATATGTCTGCACGTGCATACATCGTAGGTTGATTGCATCTAATTCGAGCAAAGAAGTTAACTGGGTTACAGGAGAAGGAGTCGTACCTTCTCTACGAGTTGAAGAAGCGGCTGCTCATCGAGCGTCGACCTGGAAGAAATTCCTCAAGATGGACCGCTTGAGTTGGAGAGGCGGCTGCTCTCGAATATGAGCGGCGATGTGGCTGTGGGTTATATAGGCCCTTGGAAGATCTAAACCGGTTGCCAGATCATGTTTGTTCTGATTCTCCACGGAGATAACAAACTGGTTCAAGAGCAGCCGTGACTTGAAGGTGCATTCAAAACAACCCCTCAGCGGATATTGCAAAAAAAAAAAAGAGAGTATATATTCACGTTGAAGTGACGTACGGTACTGGAATTCATCTTTGTACGGCTGCACGGTTATCCTCTTGTGCGCCCTTTGCCGAACCAGGAGCTTTCACCGATCCGAGTCCGGTTTGCTTCGCGCTTGAACTCGACTCGGCGAAGGAGCATTTGTTCGACGCAATTTTGTCGTCATTGTGTATTTGATAAGTATGAAATATGGCATTGATACGTCATACGTGCACACAATTTATTTTTTTGAATTAGTTTGAATTGCTTACCACATATGTCATGCCTGACAAGTTATATATGCATGCATTACGGATGCGGGGGACGAGGGGGGGGGGGGGGGGCGGAAACCCCGTCAGCCTGTCCCTCTGTTTTACTTAGCGTGAAGCAGCTCATGTGGCCAGCCCAGCCCATATGCTGATTTTCTTCTAGTGCAGTAGATTTTCTAGGCCCAGCCCAAAATAATAAGAAAAGTCCAACGTGAAATACAAAGGAGCCTAGGTCAGGGACTCACTCACGCACGCACTTACATCGTTTTTTGGCTGCTAGATCGATCATCGATGCCTCATGCGGTTACGCCTGGTCGCCTGCCGCCTGATCCGTCGATGTGCAGTTTCCAATCTCAGAATTGCAGCGAGGGAGATCCAGCTTGCGGCTGACGTCAAGGGCGACGAGGCAAGAGAAATCGTTAGGTTAGTCACTTTTCTCATTTTTTTACTTGCTCCATCTGTCCGTGGTTTATGTTGGACAATTACATTAATTTGTGCCTTTAGCATCAGTGTCCGTGATTGATGATGGAGTACGCCCCAAACCAAGCCGTAAGAGAAGCAACGGCCTAAGAGCATCTCCAACGGCCGCCCCAAACGACGTGCGCGCGCGGTAAACCCAGCTTTTAGCGCTGCTGGCGGTTTGTCCGCGCCCAGCGTCATGGGAAACAAGCGCGCGGTAAACCCAGCTTTTAGCGCGCGCGGGGCGGTTTGCCGCGCTCCAGCGGCCGCGGGAAACAAGCGCGCGCGGTAAACCCAGCTTTTAGCGCCCGCGGGGCGGTTTGCCGCGCTCCAGCGACCGCGGGAAACAACCGCGCGCAGGAAGCGTTTGAGCGCGCGCGCGAAAAGTCGCCAGCTCGCGCGCAAGATTTGGCGCACCGCTTCGCGCGCGCCTATAAAAATACTGCGCGCGCCACGCGCCTTCTCCACGCTTCCTCTTCTCCTCTTCCTCTCCCTCTCTGCCACGCGCCGCTCCAGCGCCCCGCCACCGACGCGCCGCCATGCCGCCGCGCCGCCGAGGAGCGTCCGGCTACCGCGCCGTCCACCTGCGCCCCAACGGCAGCTACTCCGCGGAGATACGCCCGCGAACTCCAGCTCGCCTCGCACGTCACGGGACGGCGCTTGCGAGGCCGCCAGCAGACTGACGCGGCGGGCGCCGCTTAGCCGCGCGCGCCGATGAACTTCCAAGATGTGTACACGCTCCAGCAGCAGTCAACTTCGCCCCTCTGCCTCGTCTGATCACGGCGGAAGACCGTGCGGAGCACGCCGAACGGCAACGCCGCCTCCTCGTCGCCCAGGAGGACGAGCGGGTCATGGCGGGAGTGGCGCCAGCGCTACCCGGAGGACGTCGCCTACGAGCAGGCCTACTGGGCAAGGCGCCGCGAGGAGGATACGCGAAGGCGTCGCGCGACACGGTTGGACAAGCGTCGGCGGAAGGCGTTGGCGAATGCGCAGTCCGACCTCGTTGCAGCAGGTGGGCAGTCGTTCTTCACGCCGAACGATGAGCGGTGGCTGGACATCTGGCTAACTACCTCGGACGACACTGCCGAGGATGATAGTGGTGATGATGATATCGACTTAGAGTAGTTTTTTTATTAATGCAATCTATGTTTTTTATCGTTTGTCGTTTTTATTTATGCAATCTATGTTTCGGATGTAAAATACCTTTGTATCGTTTAAAATCTATGCAATCTATCTAGTTTTTTAAAAATTTCTGCTTTCATCAATGCCTACATTTCTAGTTCAGAGAACGAGCCTGCTGCATTTTTTGCGCTGCTGTGGAGCGGGCGCTGCTGCTGTTGAAGCCGGAGCTGCTGCTGCATTTTAGCGCGGCTGCTGGAGCGGGCGCCGCGCGCCGCGCCAAACCAGGCGATGGGCGCGCGCTAAAGCTGTTTTTTATGCGCGCCGCGTTCGGCGTCTGTTGGAGATGCTCTAACAACCTGGGGGGCCGGGGGCGCTCGCACGGTGGGTAGCTATTCACTCCAACATTTCCGTGATCGCTCGTCTATAAAAGCTGAAGACGCGCACACACTGAGGAGGATGAGGAGGAGGAGGAGAGGACCAAGGGAGGAACAGCACACAGAGAGGCAACGACTACACCGGTGGACGGAGGCAGCGAGCACCGCGCCAGCAGACCATGCGCTCGGTCTCGGTGCACTCCTATGCCGCAGATGATGCGCCGGTGTCCAGACCACGACGAACGTCCGTCGGCGAGCCCGACAAAGCGTTCTTCCATAAAAGCTTACACACGTTACATCAACATAATCATCCATCTTCCGCATAATCAGTCTCAATGTCTCTTCTCTTTTCTTTTATCTCTCATTCGAGGGGGAGCGTCGACGCATAGAGTGCGCCCCGGCAGAGAGAGACAACCTGTGGTGCAGCCTCGAGGAGATGGAGAGGACGGCACGCGCATCTGCCCCTGTCCGACGGGCGACGGAGGACGTGCTCGCCGCAGATGGCAACGGTCGACCCAGCTGGCCCGAAGCAAAGCACCACAGTGATGAGGAGCCATGTCCTCTCTCTCGATCTGTACGCCAGGCTCGATGGACAAACCGGCGGGGGATGCGATACTTCTGAATGCTTCCATCATCAATCTATGTTCATTTTGGCTTTAGAGCATCTCCAACAGCCGCGCTAAACAAACGTCGCGCCGCAAAATTGGCCATTTTAGCGCGTGCGCAACCCGGCGGGTGGCTCGGTGCGCAATAACCGCGTGCGCGGTGTAAGGTGTTGGGCGTGCGGTCGGATTCGCTATCTCGCCCGGTGTATTTGGGGCGCCCGCTTCCGCGCGCGGCACACTCGAGAGCTCGCGCCGCACTCGCTCCTCTCCGCCTCCTACGCCCCCCGCGCGCCGGCGCCGGCGAACTTCACCCATGGACGCACGCGCCGGCACCCGCTCACCCCATCCTATAGCCGCGACCCCTCCACCGACCACCGCTGCCGTCGCCGCCGCAAACCCTAGCGCGGGGGGCGTTGGCCTCGCCTCCGCCGGAGCTCCTCCGACCACCGGCCTCGCGCGTGGCCTCTTCATGCCGCCGTGGATGACCTCGGCGGCGGGTGGCGTTGCGCCGGCGCTGGCCCGAGCCAAAGAAGCGCAAGACATCGGCGAAGAAGAACAAGGCGGCGGACGGCTCCGGCACCTCGAAGGCGAAGAGGAAGAAGCTTGCAGGGCGTGCGACGGGCGCGGCGGCTACCAAAGCGCCGGCGAGCTCACTCCTTGAGCCGGCGGCCGACGCGCACAACATGTTGTGCCCCCAAGGTAGAAATTATTTCCAACTTTTCTTTTCTTGTTATTTTTTCAATGCATTCATATAGATAGCTTATTTGCATTGTTCAAAAAACTTTGTAGTCTCAACGATGATGCATACATGTCAATTATGGGTGTTGGCTCCAACAATTCGCATTGGTCTCAAACCAATGACATGCATTTCTAAGACCATGAGTTCGAGGTGGACGAGGAGGGTGAGGGCATTGTCGACGCGCCGAAAGGAAGAGCGGGCAATTACACCAACGCCGATGACATCTTACTATGCAATACTTGGTTGCAAGTGTCGAGGGATCTATCCATTGGAGGTGATCAAAGTAGAGATGCTTATTGGGGGCGGATGAAAGAACACTTTGATGTTCACAACGTGAGTGGAATTGACCGCTCCGAGAGATCACTTCAGTCCCGATTGTCGACAAACAACTCGGATTGTCAAAGGTGGGCGGCCTGTCAAAAGGCGGTTGACAAGTTGAACCCAAGTGGCACAAATGAGGACGATAGAGTAAGTGGCATTTCATACATGTTCATCATACTTGTTGTTGGTGTTCGAAGTGTTAACTTGCTTTGTTTTCATGTAGTACAACATTGCACAAAACTTGTTCAAAGAAGAGGAGAGGAAAACCAAGAAGGGGAAGATCAAGAAAGGAAGGGTCTTTACCTTCCCTCATTGCTATAACGTGTTGAAGGATGATGAGAAATGGAAGAAGCGTGAAGATTTGGATGATTTGCATTTGAGCAACAAACGCAAGCGAACAATTGAGTTGAATGATGATGATGAGGAGGAGGATGATGCATCAAGTGATGACGGCAAGAGAAGCCCCACACCCAACTCGGTTTCATACTCAAAGCCAAAACAAACGGATGGGTGCAAGAAAGACAAAACAGAAAAGAAGAAGAGGAAAGGAGATGATGAGCTCAAAAATGCTATGGAAGCTATTGTGAAGGCAAGAAAAGAAGCCAACGAGGTAAGTAAAATGGCAAGGAACCAAGATGTTGCGGCCGAGGAGAGGAGGTTGGCGGCCGAGGAGAGGAAAGTGGCTTTGGAGGAGAGGAAGGTGAGCAATGAGGAGCGAACTAGATTGTTGGAATGGGAGAAGCACTTGTTCTTCTTGGACACATCTAACCTCAATGAGGCGCAAAAGGAGTATGTCAATCTTGCCCGTGAAGAAATCTTGATCCAAAAAAGGGACATGATTCGTGCAATGGGTGGCGGTGGCCTTGGCGCCATGGGTAGCATGGGTGGCTTCGGAGGTACCGCATGGGTCGCTTTGGAGCCCCCCCCCCCCGATGCTATGGCCGCCATGGGAGGCATGGGTGCACCTCCGGCCGCCATGGGAGGAATGTCTTTCGATGTGCCTCCTCACACACATTCCCATGAAGATGCCGTTGAAGATCTTGCCAACACCGTCGAAGCTTCAAGTGATGCAGTGCGCGATGAGGAGAGGGAGGAAGATTCATCTTCGGAGGCGGAAGAATCGTCTTCCGAAGATGAGGACGAAGACGAGGACGAGGATTGATGTGTCTTTCGTTTCTGTCTTGAACTTGGTTTGCATTTTGAACTTGGTTGGATAAACTTGTGGGCATGATTTTGAACTCGTGGGCATGAACTTTTATTCATCAATTTGTTTGTGTGAAATTTTATATGTCATGTTCATTGCATTTTGAATGTTTCAAATTCATTTTGTGTCCAAAATGCCATATATGCAATGCCCCGGCGAGTCGCGCACGCTGCATTTTTTGCGTGCTGCTAGAGCGGCGCGCGCTGCATTTTAACGCGGCTGTTGGAGCCAGCGTTGGCGGCCGCGCAAAACCAGACGAACAGCGCGCGGCAAACTAGTTTTTAACGCGTGGCGCGAAGTGCGGCTGTTGAAGATGCTGTTAAGGCCTAATATGCAGATCTGCCGCGCGCGGATGGGTGAGATTGGTGAAGTACGTACGCATGCCTATATTATCATGCGTACACAAGCTATATGAAGAGACTAGGAGCGTGTTTGGTTCGTGTCCTGAACTCCATGCCTGGGAAAAGTTAGTGCCTGGTTGCTGCCTGGTAAGTTGTTGATTTTTGCCTGGCCAGGCTAGATTGGGTTGATGGTGTTTGGTTGATGCCTGGCCTGGTCAAATATTAAATAGCATAAAGGTTCACCAAACCCAAGGGATAGCATAGAACTAGTATAAAATTAGCGCTAGGCAGCTGCCCAGGCTACCAGTTTCGGATGCCTGGTACAGGCTAAGCCGGATGCCTGGTATAATGTCCAGGCTAATCTAGGTGGCGGGGCAATCTGTCCAAGCCAGAGCCGGCTTCTCCAGGATGAGAACCAAACACACTCCAGGCCATTCTCAGGCAGGCTCCAGGCCAGGCAAGGGGAACCCAGGACGCGATCCAAACTGGCCCTAGAGCAAGCTATATACGACTCGCTCGTGCTAGCCGAGTGCACCGGCAACGTGTCACGTACCGCCCGTTCCTTTTATTCTTCACCGCGCCAAGCCGCAGAAGAGGCCCTGGCACTCGGTGCAGTTGCACCCCAAGGCAGCCGTGGACGACGCGCCGACCTTGCAGTTCCATGGACGTGCCACGACGAAGACGGACGTCCAATGGAGGGCTCGCCAGCTGTGTCTTCTTCCAGGCATGCTTTCACGATGACGGCGGCGAGGCTACCGGCGAGTAGCACGGCGCCAACTATCCTCGGCGGTGAGCTCGGAGAGGCCGCCATGCCTGACGCCATCTACACAACCACAATGGCAGCGAGGCTGCCGGCGAGTAGCACGGCGCCAACTACCTCGGCGGTGATCTCGGAGATGCCCCCAGCACAATGGCAGCGAGGCTGCTCGCTGGCAGTGAGTAGCACGGCGCCAACTCCACCTTGGGGCTCGGAGAGGCCGGTGAATAGCACTGGCGGTCTAAGAACTTGCACCGTGGGTGCACTTAAGTCACACTACTTGAAAACCGGAAAAACCCGTCGCGCAGAACTTGCGCTATGGGTGCAATCAAGTCACAAGCACCAGCTGAACCGCCGCGCCCGCCGGTTTTTCTGTTTTTTGCACAAAAGGCCTTCCCAATATCGCTCGAGGGCCGTGACAAAGTTGCCAGATCTAAAACCGCATCGAACCCTATTTCCCAAATCGAAACGAAATCCCTAGTTAGCTCTCGTCCCCTCTCACACCTTCCGGCGACGCGGACAGATGGGCGGCGGCAGCGGGAGCTCGAGCGGTGGCGGCGGCAGCGGGAGCTCGAGCGGTGGCGGCAGCGGAAGTAGCCGTGGTGCCGCCATAATCGTGGCGGGCAGTATGGCGCGCGGCGGCGGCAGGAGAGCGTGGCGCCGAGAGCCGAAAGCCGCCGGGCGTCGGCGATGGCAGGTCTTCGGTGACCGCCGTGGCATGGCCTCGCATCCGGATTCGCGATGTTTCTCAAGAGGTGTGGCAGCGTGGCGAGCCGGAGCTGCGGCCGAGCGCTGGCGGGTTGTCATCGCCGCGCCCGCTGGCATGGCGGCAATAGAGCAAGATTTCTATGGCCGTGTCCTGTATGCCACCATCATTGGACAGCCGCGGAGCGTGGTGACGCCGGAGGCACTAGCGGCGGCGATGGAGTCTCACTGTGCTGTCCGACGGACGACAACTAAGGTGGAGGTCACTTGCCCACCATTCCATTTTTTCATTCGCTTCGACTCGACAGATGATTGCACTCGTGTGGTGCACGCGTCGGAGCAGCTTCGTTGTTGTGGCAGCTGGATTTCTTTCCAGAGGTGGTCAAGCTTCTCGCGTGGCAAGCCGGGGAAGCTCGAGTACAAGGCGTTGCTAAGTTTGGAGGGGCTGCCGGAGGAGGCTTGGGATGCACACACTGTCAACCTGGTTCTCGCCGGTGTCCACGGCGAGCTCATTGACATGCTCCCGGCCACCGACAAGTGGGTGTTGCCGGCACACGCGTGGCTACGCAACCCTTCTAGTGTGCCAAAGTTGCTCACCGTGTCGGTTCCTCGCAAGTCCTACGGGCCATGGAAGCCGACTCGACGACGAGAATGCACATTCACCACCGCTCCAAATTCTCCCACAGAGCGTGCAACCGTAGATTTTCCAAAGGATTGTGCATGTGAAAGAGGTCGCCGACAAGGGCCCTTGCTAACTCAAGGCTTGGCTGAACAATTTCTCCTGATGAAGATGAAGACCTTACCCGAAGCATACTTTCAGCACATGGCGCGGCAAGATAGATGGCATCGCCCCGTCAATATGGCCAAGCTTAATATGTGTTGTCGGTTTGCTCATTGTAATTTGAACTAGCTTTGCTTGTACCCTGTTTCGCTCGGTTTCTATCGGTTTGGTTATTGCGTAACCAGTTTGTAATGTTTGGTTGATGAACCAGTCTGCTTTTCGAACATCGTTGTTATAATGTTGTAATGTTAGCTATTGTGTTGTGTGTAAAACAATGTTCGCAATTTGTTTATACTTGCTGTCAAGTTGAACCAGTCTACTCTCACATATGCTTGCTGTCTTACATGAACAAGTTTAGACAGACCGGTAGCATGCAAAAGACCACACCAACTAGTTCAAGACATAGTAATAGTACTTGAGTTACAAAATACCAAAACAAATGCATTGTAGTAGCACTTCTCCAACTCATTCTTCATCTGCTAGACCCTTCTCCAAGTAGCAGCCACTTCAGTCCCTTTGTTTTTGTTTTCTTGTTTTTGTTCCTCTTCTCCTCTTGTTCCTCTTCCTCTGCTCTCGGTGCTTGTGCGTAGCACTAGCTCTTCCGTGTCCTCTTCCTCTCTCTTGTGCTTGTGCAGAACCAGCACCTCTTCCTGCTCCTCTTCCTCTCGCTCGGTGCTTGTGCGTAGCAGCAGCTCCTCTAACTCCTCTTCCTCTAGCTGCTATGTTGGCCCTGTGCTCAACTACAAATTCACTTTCCTCAGGAATTTGGTGTATCCTAGTAACAGGAATTCCTTGTGTTGTTCCCTATACAAAAAAACAATGGTGTCATGTCAATTTTTCATGAACATGCAATTTGAAGGAATAGAACATTGTGAAATAGTGGCACAAGTACCTCATGTGATAAAATATGTACCATGCTCTCCTCAACCTGTGTTGGGTCAAGATCTGGCCTCAAAGTTCTGTTCTGAATGTGCTGCACATCATACAAGAACATGTCAGTTATTGTTATGTTTCTTTTGTTTTAGTAATTACTAATGTAAACTTACAGTTAGAATTATAGGGAAGTCAATATCCCCATTTTCATCAATAACCATCTTTGACTTCTTTTTCTTAGCTTGCTCCCTCATTTGCTCTATTTGCTCCCTCATTTTGTCAAGGGCTTTCTTCCTTCCCTCCTACTATGTGATTCGCTGCTCACTTGCAACATTTTCTGTTACGCCATGATCAAGTTGATCACTTTCAACATTCTCTGCTCGCCATGCTCATGTGGATCAGGTTGATCTTCCTCTTCTCTTAGTACAGCAGCTTTCAACTTTGAGCAACCACTTCATTATGACCAGCTCCTTTGCAATAGCCACAAGGCATAATAGCCCCATGTCTACCGAGTTTAGTGCCATCTTCTATCTCCTCCGTTTGCTGCCTTCTGTTCTTTCTTCTCCTTCCAGCTCTTTTCTCATATAGTGGTGGCAATATAGGTACTGCATCTACATGTGGCCACTCATCTTTGTCCCTTGTAGGATATACTTGAACTCCATAAGCTGACAAGTATGTTTGCACAGAGTAGCAAGAAGACAAAGATGGTTTCGTGTTTAATCCTTTCATGTCTACAACAGGCACAAGCATGGCTGCAAGGAATTCCAGTGAGTTGCCACCTTCTGCAGGTGCATGCATACATATTTAACTCCACTATGTATGTCTTGCCATTTGATAAGACACCAAAGACACCCATCCCTGAAGCTTCAGGGTGACAATTGGCTGACAACTCTACATTTTTTCTTAATTTGTCTCTAATTCTTGGAGTTATGTTGCCTGTCCATTTCTCAGTAGCCTCCTTTTTCTTTGTCATATGCCTATGCATTATCTGTGATTTAATTCTCTCAAGCATGGTCAACACAGGTAGTTCTCTAGCTTCTAAAATGTACCTAGAACACCACATTTTCAGACAAGATTCGCCATCGCTCATTTTCGACAAAATTCAGATCTCGCTCATTTTCGCACAAAATTCATATACAGGATTTAGTGGAATTACCTGTTGAAAACTTCACAAGTGTTATTCAACAAAATGTCACACTTGGAAAAATCATCAAAAAAGGCCCTTGACCATTGATTTGGAGGCTTATCTTCCAACCAAGCATAAGCTTCTGGATTATCTTCCTTCATCTTCTCCATATTCATTTCAAACAAGGTTGGAGTGGTTGATTTGGCACAAGTCCATAGTTGTTGTCTGATTGTCTCACCTTTGTGTGCTGAGTGCAAGTTTTGGTACAAGTGTCTCACACAAAACCTATGCTCTGACTCGGGAACTGCTCATTCACAGCTTTTATGAGCCCCTATTTGAGAAAACAACATAATTATTACACTAGTGCAAGTAAAAACCAAAACCTAAAATGAATCTAAACAGTAACTTAACTTAACTTATTATACCTTCTGTTTATCACTCATAATACTGAATGTGCTAGTGTTCATTATGTTGAGATCCTGCTTCAATGTAGCAAGGAACCATGCCCAAGATCCATAGCATTCTGCTCCACCACCGCCATTGCAATTGGATATATTGAATCATTTCCATCTATGCCTCTGCTGTGAGTAATTGGCCACCATACTTTGTCTTTATGAATGTGCCATCAATACATATGATTGGCCTACATCCCTTCACCAGACCTACTTTGCAAGCTGCCAAACTAAAATAACAAGTACTAAACAGCCCATTCTCCAGGTTTAGATAGAAGGATGAACCTGGATTGCTATGTCTCACTTCCTCTGCATATCTCCAAAGCAAAGAGTACTGCTTCACCTCATCCCCATGCACCACTTCCAATGCTGCTTTCCTAGCTCTACCTAGCTTGTGTCTGCTAACTTCCATGTTATATTTCTTCCTAACTTTCCTTGAAAATGTAGCTAGAGAAATCTTCTCATTATCTCTGAACTTCTCCACATATTTGCTAGCAAGAAAGGGGGCTGTTAGTTCTTTGACATCCTGCACCTTCTCACAAGTGTGCTCGCAATTAAAGTCTTCACAAGAAAAGACTGTGTCCTATTGTCATTAACAGCCACTAGTTTCCAAGGGCAACCCTCTTCACACACTGCCTCAAATCTTTGTTTATTATTTCTTTTCTTCCTAATTTGCACCCTGTTCTTCACTGCATATTGTGCTACTACTTTCCTAAGGAGCTCCACAGAATCAAAACCATGCCCATTGAATTGAGGGTTTTCCATGTCAACTGCTGGGTTAAATGATTTAAACCTATAAATGGGTTTCTCCTTCTTTTTTTTCTTCTTATACTCCTCATCATCAGAGTCACTTTTATGTTTTCTCTCCCACTCATCCTCTTCTGGCAGCTGCAAATCATCTTCAACCACATCATCTGTCCCAGGAACATGCCTGTACTCAGCACCAATACTTTTGCCTTTCTCAATCAAAGCATCATGCACAACAGCATCTACATTCTTGTCATACTCCTCATCATCCTCCTCCATTCCATAGTCACCGCCATACCAAGTAGGATCTATGTCTGAATCACATTCATACTCTTCTTCCAAACTTCAATTTTCTCGATATATCTGAATTTTCAGCCTCCTCTGCACTCACCGCATCTTTTGGTTGCTCAATTGTCCGCCTCCTCCGACAGCCTGTTTTCATCTTCTTGTCCTTTCTAAGTGGACTAAATATAACTTTGGGTAGAACAGGCAACCTTTGAACACAATGTCATCTTCCTCCTGATCTCACGCTTTTCGATATGTCCGACAAACAAAACCAAGACCTTTGAGTGAACAGAGGCTTTGGCCATCTTCCGACAAATACTTCGTGATGATTTCCACCATATCTGCAAGTGTTTTTCCGGTGGGCACCAATACATACTTTTCTCATGATCGATAATTCAATTGTGCTAGCATGTAGTAGATGCAGTCATTGCGAAAAGTTCTTCTGTCTAGATTGTCAAACCAACATATCTTCTCATCCAGATATGTCAGATTCAATCCCTTCCCCACAAAAAACCCACCATGATGCACCTCAACACTGAATTTCACTGACTCATAACCTACATTCAACAATGGACAATGCATTCAATAAATACATTCAAAACAGACACTACTAACCCTAGTTGCCATCCCCAAAATTGCCGAAGGGAGAAAACCCTAACTAAATTGGGGAAAAACTTACCATAGATCGGCCTCCCATGCGCTTCGGTCCTCAGGATCGGCAACTCCATCACCGGATCCACCGTCGTCGCCGACGACTGACTTGCCGCCGACCAGCTCGCCGCGCCAGCGGCGCCCCCTGTCTCCTCTCCCATCGGCGAAGAACACGAACAGGCAGAGAACAGAGGATAGGGGGCTATGCGCCTTTTGCCCTGGATCCAGGGGTCTTTGTGCAAAAAAACGTTGCAGTCCAGAGGCCTCACGTGCGGGCGCTGCGGATCGAGAAACAGAAAAACCGGGCGCCGCGGCGGTTCAGCTGGTGCTTGTGACTTGATTGCACCCGCAACGCAAGTTCTGCGACGGGTTTTTCCGGTTTTCAAGTAGTGTGACTTAAGTGCACCCGCCGTGCAAGTTCTTAGACCGCCAGTGCTATTTACTCCCCGGCGCTACTACGACACCGCAACAATGACGGCGCGGCCGACCTGCGGCCCGGAGTCATCTCCACCGTGCCGGCGTCCGGCCCGGCGCTATCTACGACACCGCGACAACGACGGCGCTGCCGACCTGCAGCCCGGAGTCATCTCCACCGTGCCGGCATCCGGCCCGGCGCCATCTACGACACCGCACAACGACGGAGCTGCCGACCTGCAGCCCGGCGCCATCTCCACCGTTCCGGCGTACGGCCCTACGCCGTCTACACCGCCACGACAACAACGAAGCTGCCGGCTTGGCGCCACCTCCATTTTGCCAACATCAACCTGCACCATAGTTGAGAGCGGTGACACTTCATGCCCAAGAGCTGGGTAGATGATATTCACATACACGTGAAGAAGAATCTTCGATGCCATCTCTATGGAGTCTATGAGACACTCGGCGGCAGCAACGTAGTACGCGCTACAACAAGGCCCAGGATGGCAGCGACCAGGCGCGCGCCCGTGAAGACCGTAGATGATCCGTCGAGACTAAGCATACCGGTGTCGGAGACAGACTTGTGCGTGCATGCGTACTAAACCCGGAGCAACACATGCATCTTCTAGAAGAACAAGTGTGGCCACGTACAAGCATGGAGGAGGAGGGGGAATCAAAGGCCGCGCCATCGTCTACCTCAACAAGGGAAGATCAAAATGACGGCATGCATCTTCTTCAATGGCATGCCTACACCTACCATCTTCTCTTTATCTTTTTTTATCCTTTTTTATTTCCGGGCCGGATGATTAGAGCTCGCCCAGTGCCACTGAAGAAGATGGAGGAGGAGTTGCCCATCATGCTCACATCCTCATCAACCTCGCCAGTCTTGTCATCACCAACATCAGGCTCGACGGTCATTCAACTACATCAACCATTCGTCTGTAGGATGACATCTGCACCAACACGCCGTGATATGCCTACACCGACTTCACACTCGGCGTGGATGCCCGTTACCACGGCACGGCGTCACAATCTTCATCAACTCTTCATTCGGCGAGGATGTCCTCTACCTTGATGCCACCGGACTTCAACATGATGATATTGCTATCTTCTTTGACTTATGGCCTGGCGAGGATGCCGACTGCACCGGCACGCCGTCATCCCATTACACCAACCGTCTACATCGAGCAGAGGCCGTCCTCGTACTTGTGATGGCTCACGATCTACATCGACGAGCTCATATTAGCGTCATCTTCAAGCAATGCAACCACGCGGCGACACTCAAGTCTACTTCGACTTCTACATCAACACCTTTCCCCAACATTGTCCAAGCTTCGACGAGATGAAACCACTTCACCATCATGTCTTTCTTCTGATGAAGCTACCCATATCTTGTCGGGCACCGGCGAGGCGAAGGCAAGACACACACGGTCCGACGCCGATGAGGCGGACACCACCATGTCGGGCACCGACGAGGCGAAGGACACCCATCTGTTTGAGCTGACGAGGCCAGACATCTTCATCACCGGACATCGACAGGCCGGAGGGACATGGCCAAGCATCATCGGAGCGACGAGCGTACCACTCTACCCCTTTGTCCCACAATATCATCACCATCGTCTACGCCAAGCACTTGGAGAAGACGAGACTTCAAGACGACAACCAATTCAGTAGCTTAATCGGAGGTGGTCTGCGTCTTAGACTCGGGGACGTAATTAATCGGGAGCCTTCCGAGGCCCCGTGAACCAGAACTGCACAATCGCCCAAGTCGTATCGGTCGAGCTAGCGGGCCATGGAGCGCTTATGTAAAGGGATCATGTAATTTGTTTCTCCGTTGAGAGATTAATAAAGTACAAGTTTCCCTATATCTTATTTGTGTACTTAGTACACGAGCACACCCACATGTTTATTTCCCCTAGTGCATAGAGAGATAATAACACGATAACTCATCGTTATTTTTTGTTATTTCTCATGTCAAACAAAATAACGCCCGCAAGAGAGCTCTCCAGCTGTGTTTTCTTCCGATGAAGCTACCCCATATCTTGTCGGGCACCGACGAGGCAAAGGCAAGACACACTGTCCAACACACCGACGAGGTGGATACCACCAGACTGGGCACCGACGAGGCGAAGGCCACCCATCTGTTTGAGCTGGCGAGGCCAGACATCTTCATCATCGGACATCGACAGGCCGGAGGGACATGGACAAGCATCGCCGGAGCGACGGGTGTACCGGTCCACACCTCTACTCCACAACATCATCACCATTGTCTATGCCAAGCACATGGAGAAGACGATGTCGTGGTAACGATTTCGACAATAAGAGAGGGGTAGGATAAAGGAGCATGATCTATCGAGATGCATATGGGTGACACGGTGGTTTTACCGAGTTCGGGCCTCTCACGGTGGAGATAACAACCCTACGTCTTGTGCTCCGGAGAGGCTTTGTTTTATCTTAGTATGAATCCGAAGATTACAATGAGAGAAGAACGGATCCCCGTAATCCTAAGACTAATGGTGAAAAAGAGAGAGAGATGGAAGCCAAAAGCCCCCTAGTCTAGTGGTGGGGGTGGCTTATATAGAGTGCGCCACCCCCTCACCCCTTATGTTACACGGTGGAGCATCAATGCCGTAATGCCTGCCCACTACAAAACCGTCATGCTAACTATTGGTCTTTGCATATCCGAGTGAGTTCCGAGTGAGTTACATGGCCGAGTGGAATGAGCTCGTCGAGTGAAGTGCCATGCTCTGAGTGGTTATTGACGTCCGAGTGACTTTCAAGTTGCGGTACATCTGGACAGCGATTTGGCCCAGTGGCCCAGTACAAAGTGTATGGTGTCCATGGGTAGGGCCTTTAGGTCAGGCCTGTTACCCTACCCCCAATACATGTCCTCGTCATTAGCCCCCGAATCTGTCGAGGTTGAGCGGGTCGAGTCGAGGTGAATTCCCAGATGAGTCGAGTGCTACGGAGGCACTTATGAACTCCCTCTGGTCACCCGGCGGTCTTATCTCCGCGTGGTACCTTAAAGGATTCCAGACTGCATGGTGTCCGAGTGAAATGAGCTCAAACGGGTCCGCGGAGGAGCGTTAAACTCACCTTATAGCAATTTTTTCGGAGTAATTTGGAGCTGGTCCTGCATCGAGTAACTGATTACTCGGAATTTCTTCACGCCTGGAATGTGTATTTTTTTGTTGTTTGGCCATCACTCGGACCGGGTAGACCGTTCTGAGTGGATACCATTCCAGTGGGAGCACGCTGAGTGCACCCACTGGGTGTAGTCCCCGAGACTGCTGTCGACTGCGGGCTGTCAACGGGAGTCTTAGAGCCTATCTTTTTGTTGTTGTTCATCACTGGGACTGGTCAGGCCATACCGAGTGGAGATTACTCCAGTGGGGGCATGCTTAGTGCACCCACTGGGTGTAGTCCCCGAGACCCCCATCGACTGCGGGCAGTCGGCGGGGGTCTAAGAGAACTAAAACTCTTTTTAGCTGGTACTGATCGAACTTTTTCTTCTCTTGGATTGGTTTCTATTTGCTTGATATAGCTTCTGAAGAGGAATCAACAGTCGACCAGTTGGACGATCTTTGAGCAGCATTGATCAGCTCATCAGCAAGGCCCTTAGCAATGGTCTTGACGTTCCTGTCTCAGCTCACCAGCAAGGCACTCAACAATGGTCTTGACGTTCCTGAGTGTGGCTCGCCTTGGCGACAAGCTCAATCTCGTCCTTCTTCTTGATGGTACAACTCTGAAGTGGTGGTCGTGGCCGACCCGCACTTTCCTAAGCCCCCGAGTGGGAGGATTGCTCACCAGTCGGTAAGATTTTTAAAACTTAGGCGAGTACTGGACTGCAGCTAAGCCTCCGAGTGGGAGGATCGCTCACCACTCGGTAGGATTTTTCAAACTTAGGCAAGTACTGGACTGCAGCTAAGCCCCCGAGTGGGAGGATTGCTCACCACCGCGTACTGGACTGCAGCTAAGCCTCCGAGTGGGAGGATTGCTCACCACTCGGTAGGATTTTTCAAACTTAGGCGAGTACTGGACTGCAGTTAAGCCCCCGAGTGGGAGGATTGCTCACCACTCGGTAGGATTTTTCAAACTTAGGCGAGTACTAGACTGCAGCTAAGCCCCCGAGTGGGAGGATTGCTCACCACTCGGTAGGATTTTTCAAACTTAGGCGAGTACTGGACTGCAGCTAAGCCCCCGAGTGAGAGGCATGCTCATCACTTGGTAGGATTTTTTAAACTTAGGCGAGTACTGGACTGCAGCTAAGCCCCTGAGTGAGAGGCAGGCTCACCACTCGGTAGAATTTTTCAAACTTAGGCGAGTACTGGACTGCAGCTAAGCCCCCGAGTGAGAGGCAGGCTCACCACTCTGTGGGATTTTTCAAACTTAGGCTAGTCTTGACTGCAGCTAAGCCCCTGAGTGAGAGGTAGGCTCACCACTCGGTAGGATTTTTCAAACTTAGGCGAGTACTGGACTGCAGCTAAGCCCCCAAGTGAGAGGTAGGCTCACCACTCGGTAGGATTTTTCAAACTTAGGCGATTATTGGACTGCAGCTAAGCCCCCGAGTGAGAGGCGGGCTCACCACTCGGTAGGATTTTTCAAACTTAGGCGAGTACTGGACTGCAGCTAAGCCCCCGAGTGAGAGGCAGGCTCACCGCTCGGTAGGATTTTTCAAACTTAGGCGAGTACTGGACTGCAGCTAAGCCCCCGAGTGAGAGGCAGGCTCCCACTCGGTAGGATTTTTTTTTCGACTTAAACGAAACAGATTCGCAACTAAGGCACCCACTGGAGGATTTTAGAACATGTAAAAAATGAACAACAATCATTCGGAAGACTGTAAAATCATGTCTTTTGATAATCAAACTAAACGGTACTTCTTTCTGAGTTCGCTTCCAGTGGGTGCACGCTAAGTGCACCCACTGGGTGTAGTCCCCGAGCCTCTGTCGGACTAGATGGGTCTGGTAGATGGTTTAAGTCTCCCGATAAACCTCCATGCAGTTAGCACGGTAAATATCTTTGTCTGGAATTGAATCAATCGGATGGATGCGTAGCGAGGTGGTTGTACGAACGACGTTCGACGAGTAAGGCCGTCTGTATGATTCAGCGATGGTGCTTCATTTTTACCCTTTTGCATGAAAGGGGTATTTTTCCAAGTGGACGTGCTTCCCGACTGATCGGGGTATGTTGACTGCAAGGAAAAACTTGGTGGCACTTGTATGTCTCCCGGAGGAGATAGACTAGTGGTTTGACATGGACGTGCCATGAAACCCGAGTGACGAGGCTAGTGTCTGGACTGTTCTCCAGAGAGAGGCCACTCATTATCCCAGGGGAAAATTAGCACATGCCATCTCTGAGTCCAAGTTTGTGAAACGGACGCCTGGGAGCCTAGGATAGGGCCAAGTGTATCCGTAGAGGAGCGTTGTTTTCACCCTTTTGCAGTCCTGAAGATGACTTTAGGTAATGATTTGGGCGATCGTCCGAGTGGCAGTACTACCCTTATAGATTTTCGGCAGACCGAGCAAGTATGGTCAGAAAGATATTCCTGATGTGATCAATGGGTTGATTGAATGGGCGTAACCCCTGAGGGCGGCATGGCCAACGGCTGTGCGTAGCCCCCGAGTGATGCTCGAAAGAGGCAAGCTTGCTACAGAGTGTGATATGTGGTTTGATCATACGAGTAGCTTAGTCGTTCCCGTGTTGGGGGTGTAGAGGTAAAGACATGTCCAACTGATGGTGACACACGAGGCGGCCGAGGGGCGATGATGTGTACAACCGAGTGACGACACTAGGGGCGGCCAAATGGGGAAGACGTGCACAACCGAGTGGCGACGCACGGAGCGGCCGAGTGGTGAAGACGTGCACAACCGAGAGGCGACGCATGGAGCGCCCGAGTGGTGAAGACGTGCACAACCGAGTGGCGACGCACGGGACGGCCAAGTGGTGCTAAACGAGGTGGCCGAGTGAAGGACTAAGTCTCCAGCCATGTGGCAAAAATGGTCCTTGAAGGAGTTAGCCAGATGCTTTCGAAGCCGATGTAGCGACGAGGTCGGTGTAGTGTGGCTGAGATGCAACAAGACTGGCGCGACAACTGAGTCTGGGTAGGAATGAAGATGGCGCGCAGAGTGTCTGGGTGATTATGAAATTTGTCAAAGTGACGGATCAAATGTACTTGTTGAAGTGAAGGGTCTGACTGGTGATGAAGTACTCGACCACTTAGGAGAGTGTCATTCCGAATGAGCTGCAGCTCCCGAGTGCGGTGTAGCCCCCGAGTGTGCTATAGGCTTCGACAAGGATGTGCCGGAATACGAGAAATATAGTTTTGAATGGATAATTTGCAATTCATCGACTCGGACTCGGGTAAAGATGAGGAGAAGCTTCCGGGTGATGCTCAAAAGAAGGAAACTCGCAAGGAGTGAAGTGTGCAGTTTAATTATAAAAGGGACTTACCAGTCTCATGCCTGACGGGGTCTATGTCATTGATATGATCAACGGGATTCCTCTGAGGGGTTGGCCGAATGTGTTTGAAGCCAACAGGTGACAAGGTCGGTGTTGTGGTGCGCTGGGACTGGTATGGTGACTGAGTTCGAGCAGCACTGAAGTTGGCGCATAGGGCCATCGAGTGATCGCGTAACTTGTGTAAGAAAAAAGGCACAAGCCAACGAAATAATTTCTCGAGGAAATTTGATGTGTGCTGAAGTGATTTGTGTAAATAACACCCATAGACACCCGCTGGGAGTGCAAGGGGCTTGCTGGTTAACCAGCAAGAGTCTGAAAGAGCGAAGGATCCGTTCGAACTTGTCGAAGCGACGGATCCGACTGAACTCATTGGAATACTGGCTCAAATAAAATGGAGGTGTAGTGTTTCGACTGAGTTGCAGCCCCGGAGGACCGATGCAAACTCGAAATGAAGAACGACACATGGTGTTCGTGAATTATGTATGCGAAAAAATGGAAGCTGGACTCGTGAGTCACATAACCAGTACTAAGCAAGTATGTGAAAATAAACAGCCGAGCGTAGAGGTACACTCGGTGGCGTGGCCTCTGAGTGAACGTGGTTTGTGAATTACGGGATACTCAGGCACGGGGAAATAATAGAATGTAGTGCTAGAATGACTTAGCTGTATGAAGGCGAGCGAGTGGCCGAGTGGTGAAGATGTGTTCAACCGATGGCAATGCGAGGGGCGACCGATTGATGTAGATGTGTCCAACTGAGTGGCGACGCACGGGGCGGCCGAGTGTTGATGAGGTGACCAACTGAGTGGCGACGCGCAGGGCGGCCGAGTGGTTATGAGGTGACCAACCGATGGCGACGCGCGGGGCGGCCGAGTGGTTATGAGGTGACCAACCGAGTGGCGACGCGCGAGACGGCCGAGTGGTGATGAGGTGACCAAGCGAGTGGCGACGCTCGGGGCGGCCGAGTGGTTATGAGGTGACCAACCGATGGCGACGCGCGGGGCGGCCGAGTGGTGATGAGGTGACCAACCGAGTGGCGACGCGCGGGGCGGCCTAGTGGTTATGAGGTGATCAACCGAGTGGCGACACGCGGGGCGGCCGAGTGATGATGAGGTGACCAACCGAGTGGCGATGCGCGGGGCGGCCGAGTGGTTATGAGGTGACCAACCGATGGCGACGCGCGGGGCGGCCGAGTGGTTATGAGGTGACCAACCAATGACGACGCGCGGGGCGGCCGAGTGGAGTAGACGCGCCCCATGGAGTGGCGAGGTGCGGATCGTTCGAGTGAAGTAGTCGTGTCCCGCAGTGTGACGATGTGCGGGACGTCTGAGTCGGGAAAGGTGATGATGACGTGAGCGGCTTCATAGCCGAGTGCAGTTCGGTTAGAGTGAATTCGCCCATCCGAGTGATTGCTGAAACTAAACGTCTGTCTGACTGCCGAATGATCTGTTAACCATCCGAGCAAATTCATCCGAACATGCGTTATGTTCCAGTGAGGTTAAGTCCCGTCCGAGTGAACCTGGGTTCAAACAGAAAAGAGATTGTTAAGCGACTGTTGAGTAATTTATGAGCTAAATTGTAAAATGATTGGAGAGGATAAGGTCCTCAATCCTGTGCTGAGTGGCCGGGGACTTGTTCCCTCGAGTTCATCGTCATGGAAGCGGATGACGCCAGCTCGCAAAGGGAGGAGCCGCCGCGCGCTCGGGGCGTGGCCAGCCTCTGGATTTCTGCCGCGTCGGGCCTGTGGAGCCAAGAAAAACAGAGTAAGAAACTCAGAACGAATAGCTTGCGCCCGGAGATAAGCGGAAGGGTGCAGCAGCTGCACTGCATCCGGCAGTCCACGCCGGAGGAAGCAGCAGCGCTGCCGGCCATCAAGCTTCGTTGCTCGGGGGAGCCAGGCCGCCGACCAATTTGAGGACGCCCGGCCCACAGCCGAGTGCTGATGTCGATGATGTTCTGGACGTTAGCTGGCCTAGTGAAAAAAGGTGAACCGACCGAGTGGATCCAGGGGCTGCACGACCGAGTGAGCACCGTCCGAGCGGACGCCTCATCCAAGTGCATCCTCTGGTCCGAGGGAACCACGGCTGGGTTGCGATCCGGTCGGTGTGGAGCTGGCTGAGCAGGCCGATGCGGAGTGCTGGGCTAAGAGATGTTGGTGATGTTCGGTGTAGATGTGCCCATGAGCGCACGAGCGTTGATCCGTTTGCTGGAGGCGGTTTGCTCTATCCGCTTGCAAGCGGGCCGGATCCAGCGAGCGTCGACACAGAGATCAAGGCCGGCGAGAGCGGACTCTTGCCCCAAAACGGATCAAAATTAGCAGTAAATGCCTAGTAATTAGATGTGATTGCCTGGCTAACCAATGCATTGAAGTAGGGAATTGCTCCCGACCAGGATCTGCATGCAGGAGGCGTTAATTAGCGGTAATTAAGCAAGATGTGTTACTGTTCGTGCATGTGAAGGAAGTTTCCTTCTTCCATGGGCCATTTATCTCCCTGCCGGTTTATTGCCAGATCGTGGGTTTGTGCCTCGACTGCAGACGTTGCAGCAGGGTAGCGGATGCCGGCGGGAGGAGTCGCCGCACATGGGGGATGTTGGGGATATAACTATTTGTGTAAGCCGCCCAGGAGGGGCTGATGGATTCATGTACATAGGGTAGGGTCATAGACCTGATCTAAGTACCCTACCCAAGGACACCCTTAGAAGAGATCACCTTCCAGTCGACCATGAAGACCCACTCGACTGACTTGAAGGACTCGACCATGAAGACTCACTCGACCACCGAAGGCCAAGAGGCACTCTGTACTGCAACGGTCTGCAATTAAGTAGACTTTATGATAGTTAAGACACTTTATGTGGGCGTTACGATGCGCCCGGACTTAATGTACCTTAAACCCTTCATTCGTGGGCTGGCAGGGGTCTGGCGCACTCTATATAAGCCACCCCCTCCACAGGCGGAAGGGTTCGCACCCAGTAACACATATACACATAATCCACTCGACCGCCTCGGGGCTCCGAGGGCGTGGGGCTTTACTTCCTCCGAGAAGGGCCTAAACTCGTACATCGCTTGTGTTTACAATCTCTCCATAGCTAGGACCTTGCCTCTCCATACCTACCCCCCACTCTACTGTCAGACTTAGAACCACGACAGTTGGCGCCCACCGTGGGGCAGGTGTTTTAGCGATTTTGTGGAGAAGTTGCGATTCTTCCGAGTACTTTCATCATGATGAATGCTGGAGTTTTGGTCGAGGGGCGCGAGATCCGTCTTGGCGCTCTCACCTTCGTCGCCGACGACTCCGCATGGCTCCAGGAGGCTCCACTCGACGTTGATCGCTCCTGTCATGCGGCGGCGCATTTTCAGCGCATGTGTCCGCGGCGTTCTGCTGCGGTAACCGTCGACCCGTATAGGTCGACTCCCTATCGATCACCCTTCCGGTCTCCCACCAGCGCAAGCGCTCTGGTGGTCGAGGCTCCAGCGGTGGGTGAAGCACGCGATGGCTCGCCAGACGCCACCGCCCAAGTCGCGCAATTGAGCCCGACGAATCTCTCTGACTGTTCGATCTGCCGACCGCTCCGTGAGATCGCATCCGAGTCGCGATAGCGATGATCCGTGGCGGAAATCGATGGTCGACGGACCTCGCGATCCCCTGCTTTGCCCATGAGGGCGGGGCAGGCGGCGGAGACGACCCCGCACGAGACCACGAAGAGTACCAGCCCGAGCCACTCAATTCTCTGCAAAGAGAGGAACTACGCTGCAGGAACATGGATGCCCTGCATACTCCCATCGCAGGAGAAACTCCCGAGGCTCGCGCCTTGGAGGAGGCACGCTTGGCCAATTTGGCGAGCAGCGCTCGTTGGAGAATCTTCAGCGAGCACTCGGCGAGCCTTGCGGCGGCGGCGTTCCGCCATGTCGGCGTCAACTCTTCCTGCCGACTCGGTATATCGAACCCCAATCAAGAATTTAGCAGCTGCAACCCATATAGCGAGTCCGTCCAGCCCTCTCGGTCGGAAGTGGCAAAGGCTTGATGCACGATCGAGGATTTGCTCCGGCGGCGGGAACCAGAATTCAGCCGTGTCGCGATCGCGCAATGTAATTCACGGTCGATCCGTCGCTGCGAATACGGTTCGATCGGCTCACGATCCCAGATCGCCTCCAGCGGCGTGAAGGGCGCGAGAATCGACGAGACCAATCTGAGACCGACACGACCGAGATGATAGGCGTTGAGTGCCCACTTCCCCTCAGGGGTGGGTCTTACGCTCCTCGGCGAGGAAGATGACGTCGGCTCGATTAGGGCGAAGCGCCCGGTCGACCCGAGGAACCAGGCTTCGACGCGATCCATTATCGTGCAAGGCTTGGTCGACCGAGCAGAGCCCATCGGGCGGGCCCGGCAGAGATCGCCCTGGCGATCGAGTGCATGTTTGGTCCGAATGTTTCAGCGAGGGCTATCGAGCATGAGTGATCCCCCAATTTCAGGTTGGCAGCAGAGTCGACAAGTTCATTTGGTGAGTCTAAGCTGAAACTTGGCTTGAAGATTACCGAGTGGCTGTTCAGATTGGTGGTGGGAATGACGAGGTGGCCATGAAGCATTTGCCCCTCATGTTGGAAGGTTCAGCCAGAGCGTGGTTGAATCAGTTACCTCCTAGCAGCATTTATACTTGGGAAGATCTGTCCCGAGTGTTCGTCAGAACGTTCGAAGGAACTTGCAAGCGACCAGCTGGATTGACGGAGCTGCAAGTCTGTGTGCAGAAGACCAATGAGACTCTTAGAGAGTATATCCAGAGACGGATCACTTTGCACCATACTGTGGAGAATGTGTCTGATCATCAGGCAGTCTGCGCCTTCAAGGATGGCGTCAAGAACAGGGAATTGAGTTTGAAATTTGGTCGAACCGGAGACATGAACCTGAGTCGGATGATGGAGATTGCTACCAAACGCCAACGGCGAAGAAGAAGACCGACTCGAGCGGCAAGTACAAGCCGAGTCGATCGGAGAAGGGAAACTCGATCGGAAGCGAAGCGGAAGGCGAACCAGCAGCTCTGGAGAGGCTCGGCGTGACTTCGAGGAAAGTTCAAAGGAAACCTAAAGGATCTGGAACCCTAAGAAGGTGAAGGATAAAGAAGGGAACGACGTGATGGATATGCCGTGTCACATCCACATGAAGAAAGATGAAGAGGGCAATATCATTTACCCAAAGCATACCACTCGCCAATGTCGACTCCTGATCCAGCAGTTTCAAGGAAAACAGTCTAAGGACAAGGAAAAGGAGTCGGACAAGGTCGAAGACAAGGAGGACAGTGAGGAAGGATATCCGCATGTCAACTCCACTCTGATGATCTTCGCAGATGTGGAAAGCAAGAGTCGACTGAAAGTCATTAACCGTGAGGTGAACATGGTTGCCCGGCAAAAGCAAGTTATCACGAGATGGTCCCAAACACCCATCACATTCGACCAATCTGATCACCCGACTCATATTGCCACCCCGGAGGCAAGCTTTGGTGGTCGATCCGGTTGTCGAAGGCACTCGGCCGACGAAAGTCTGATGGGCGGTGGTAGTGGGCTGAACTTGTTGTATAAAGACACCTTTGAAAGGAATGGGCATTCGATGTCGGTGAGCACCGAGAACATGAGCTTCCACGGAGTTATACCAGGGAAGAAAGTCGAGTCACTCGGCCAAATAGCTCTGGACGTGGTGTTTGGCAATTCAAAACATTTTCGCAAAGAGAAGTTGACGTTTGAGGTCGTGGATTTTCAGAGCGCGTACCACGCCATTTTGGGGAGGCCAGCTTACGCGCGGTTCATGGCTCGACCATGTTACGTGTACCTCAAACTGAAGATGCCCGATCCCAAAGGAGTGATCACTGTCACCGGTGATCGAAAAAAGGGAGAAGAGTGCTTTCAGAAGGGCTCAAAGATTGCCGATTCCCAGGCGACAGCGGTCGAGTTTGAAGAGTATAAGCAAAGCGCAGATCCGAGTGATTTGCTGCGATCCAAGAAACCCGCCAGAATCGCATTTCATCGTCGGTGAGGCGAAGCCTGTTCACATTCACCCGACCGACCCCAATGCATCCCGACCCACATCTCCACAACACTCGACCGAAATAGGAAGAAGCGCTCATCCGGTTCCTCCGTGAGAATCGGGACATTTTTGCATGGAAGCGGTGACATGCGGTGTTCGAGGGACTAGCTGAGCATCGCCTCGAGTCGACTCATCAGCAAAACCAGTCAAAGAGCATCTTGGCGGTCCACCGTCCGAAGAAGAAAGGCTATTGGTGAGGAAGTGGCTCATTGTTGGCGGCAGGATTTATCCGAGATATACCACTCCAGTGGCTCGCTAATGTCGTCATGGTCCCTAAGAAGGACAAATCACTCCGAATGTGCATTGATTTCAAGCACATCAATCGAGCCTGCCCGAAAGATCATTTTCCTCTCCCTCGCATAGATCAAATTGTTGACTCGACCGCGGGATGCGAGAGATTGTCTTTCCTAGACACCTATTCCGGGTACCACCAGATCCGTCTGTACGGACCCGATGAGACAAAAACAGCTTTCATCACTCCATTCGGGTGCTTCTGCTATATCACCATGCCATTTGGCCTCAAGAATGCCGGAGCCACATTTATGCGAATGATTCAGAAGCGTCTGCTCACTCAAATCAGTCGGAATGTGGAAGCGTATATGGATGATATCGTCGCTAAGTCGCGAAAAGGTTCCGACCTGCTCGCTGACCTCGCCGAAACATTTGCCAACCTCAGAAGGTATGATATCAAGCTCAATCCGTCGATGTGCACATTCGGAGTTCCCGGTGGAAAGTTACTCGGTTTTCGTTTCGGCGAGGATCGGCGCTAATCGAGAAGATCGGCACTATTCTTGAATGAAAGCATACTGTCTTGAGTGCACGATGTCGAAGCCTCTTGGATGCTTGGCGCATTAAGTCGATTCATCTCACGACTCGGTGAAAAGGCATTGCCTCTTTACCGATCGATGAAGAAGGCGGACAAGTTCGAGTGGACTCGAAGGCGATGCAGCGTTTGCCGAGCTAAAAGCTCGCTCTCCACCGATCGGTGCTTGCTGCTCCAATCAGCAAAGAGCCTCTGTTGCTTTATATCGCAGCCACAGGACAAGTCATCGATCACAGTGCTTACGGTCGAGAGGGAAGAAGAAGGAAAAGCCTTCAAAGTTCAGCGCCCGATGTATTATTTGTCTCAAGTCCTTACTCCATCCAGCGAGAGATATCCTCATTATCGAGAAGCTTGTGTATGGAATATACATGACCACGAAGAAGGTTGCTCATTATTTCTCGATCATTCCATCACGATCGTCGTGACGCTCCACTATTAGAGATTACGCATAACAGAGATGCAAGCTGGTCGAGTGGCGAAATGGGCGATTGAACTTCTTCCCTTGATATCAAGTTTGAGGCAAAGAAAGCCATTAAGTCCCGAGCAATAGCAGATTTCCTCGCCGAGTGGATTGAACAGCAACAACCGGTGAAGTTCACTCGGAGCATTGGACCATGTTTTTGATGGCTCTAAGATCTTGAATGGTTCCGGTCTTTGGGGTTGTCTGGTTTCCCCGGAGGAGATAAGCTCGGATATGTGCTCGATTCACTTTGATTCCTCCAACAATGAGGTAGAGTATGAGGCCCTCTTATACGGATTAGCATGGCCATCTCACTCGGCGTCCGTTGCACGATGGTCTATGGCGATTCAGATTTAGTGGTCGACCAAGTGATGAAGAAGTGGGGCGTAAAAGCCCACTATGACTGGATCTTTGCAAGCGATGAGGAAAACTGGAAAAAGAAGTTTGAGGGTTAGAGCTCCATCACATCCCCGATTGAAAAATCAAGCGGTGATGATCTAGCAAAGATAGGTTCCAGAGAAAGCCATTCCAGTGGTGTGTTCTTGGAGCATATACACACTCCGTCGATCAAGAAGATCCTTTCACCGAAGAAGCTCCACAGCCCAAGAGTGTCACAGATCCGGTGAGGTTGTGGTCCCAGCGATGGTCGACTTGGTCATGGAGGTCTTAGTGGTCACACCCGACTGGACAATTCCCTATATCGCGTATATCCTGAGAAAAGAGCTCCCAGAGGATGAGGAAGAGGCTCGGCAGATCGTCCGTCGATCCAAAGCCTTTACCGTTATCAAAGGACAGTTGTATAGAGAGAGCGCGACTGGAGTTGGTCAAAAATGCATAACGCCAGAAGAAGGTCGAATCATTCTCAATGATATCCACTCGGGGACCTGTGGTCACCATGCGTCCTCTCGGACCATCGTGGCCAAAGCATACCGAGCCGGATTTTACTGGCTAAAGGCGAATGAGATGGCGAAGGAAATAGTGGACAAGTGTGAAGGATGTCAGTTCTACTCAAATATGTCGCACAAGCCTGCGTCGGCTCTGAAGACCATTCCACTCGTCTGGCCTTTTGCAGTATGGGGGTTGGACATGGTCGGTCCCTTGAGAACAGGTCGAAGTGGCTTCACGCATGTACTGGTAGCAGTCGACAAGTTCACCAAGTGGATTGAGGCTAAACCAATCAAGAATCTTGACGCCGGTACTGCTGTTACCTTCATTAGGGAGCTGACATTCAGATATGGAGTCCCGCATAGCATCATTACGGATAATGGGTCGAACTTTGACTCGGAAGAATTCAGAGATTTCTGCAACTCTCAAGGCACATGAGTCGACTACGCTTCAGTCGCCCATCCGCAGTCGAATGGACAAGCAGAGCGAGCCAATGGCCTGATCCTCAAGGGTTTGAAACCCCGACTGATGCGTGATCTCAAGCATGCGGCTGGAGCATGGGTCGACGAACTCCCCTCGGTGCTTTGGTGATTGCGAACCACGCCCAATCGATCGACCGGAAGAACTCCATTCTTCTTGGTCTACGGAGCTGAAGCAGTCTTGCCGAGCGACCTTCTTCACAACGCTCCTCGAGTTGAACTCTACAACAAAGCAGAAGCTGAGCAAGCGCGTCAGGACGTAGTCGACCTTTTAGAGGAAGAAAGGGAGATGGCTCTGATCCGATCGATCATCTACCAACAAAACTTGCGTCGCTTTCACGCCAGAAATGTGAGAGGTCGAGCCTTCCAGGAAGGAGATCTAGTCCTCCGAGTGGATCAGCAGAAAGAACACAAGCTCGCTCCTTCTTGGGAAGGACCCTTTGTCGTCACCAAGGTTCTCCACAACGGGGCATACCGTCTTTACAATGTCTACACAATATCGAAGAGCCCCGAGCTTGGAACGCGGATCTGCTCCGCCCATTTTACACTTAAAGTTTTTACTCGGATGAGTTGTAATAAAGTACTTCTGTAGTTCATGGATTTCGAAATAATAGTGTCATAATTCCTCCATAATTTTTGTCACTTTTTATTTTTATCCAATAAAATTTTTCCCCCAGTGGGTGACTTAGCCGCGAATCCGTTTCGCCTAAGTTTGTAAAAATCCTTACCGAGTGGTGAGCCAGACTCCCACTCGGAGGCTTAGCCGCGAATCCGTTTCGCCTAAGATATAAAAATCCTACCGAGTGGTAAGCCAGACTTCCACTCGGAGGCTTAGCTGCAGTCCAAGTACTTGCCTAAGTTATAAAAATCCTACCGAGTGGTAAGCGGACTTCCACTCGGAGGCTTAGCTGCAGTCCAAGTACTCGCCTAAGTTATAAAAATCCTACCGAGTGGTAAGCCAGACTTCCACTCGGGGGCTTAGCTGCAGTCCAAGTACTCGCCTAAGTTATAAAAATCCTACCGAGTGGTGAGCCAGACTCCCACTCGGGAGGCTTAGCTGCAGTCCAAGTACTCGCCTAAGTACAATGTACGCTCACAAGGAGGACGAGGTGCAGGTCGACTGCGACCCTCTCCTCTGAGCTACGCCATAAGTACAACGTCTCGCTCGCAAAGGAGGACGAGGTGCAGGTCGATTGCGACCCTCTCCTCTGAGCTCGCCATAAAGTACAACGTGCAGCTTCGAAGGAGGACGAGGTGCAGGTCGATGCGACCCTCTCCTCTGAGCTCGCCATAAGTACAATGTCTTTCGTAAGGAGGGCGAGGTGCAAGTCGATCGCGACTCTCTCCTCTGAGCTCGCCATAAGTACAACGTCACGCCGCAAAGGAGGACGAGGTGCAGGTCGACTGCGACCCTCTCCTCTGAGCTACGCTATAAGTACAATGTGCGCTCGTAAGGAGGACGAGGTGCAAGTCGACTGCGACTCTCTCCTCTGAGCTTCGTCACAAGTACAACATGAAAATCCTACCGGGTGAAGAGTGAACCTCTCACTCGGGGGCTTAGCTGCAGCCCAGTGCTCGCCTAAGATATAAAAATCCTACCGAGTGAAGAGCATACCTCTCACTCGGGGGCTTAGCTGCAGCCCAGTGCTCGCCTAAGATATAAAAATCCTACCGAGTGAAGAGCAAACCTCTCACTCGGGGGCTTAGCTGCAGCGTGCTCGCCTAAGTTATAAAAATCCTACCGAGTGAAGAGCATACCTCTCACTCGGGGCTTAGCTGCAGCCAGTGCTGCGCCTCGATTATAAAAATCCTACAGTGAAGAGCATACCTCTCACTCGGGGCTTAGCTACAGCCAGTGCTCGCCTAAGATATAAAAATCCTACCGAGTGAAGAGCATACCTCTCACTCGGGGGCTTAGTTGCAGCCCAGTGCTCGCCTAAGTTATAAAAATCCTACCGAGTGAAGAGCAAACCTCTCACTCGGGGGCTTAGCTGCAGCCCAGCGCTCGCCTAAGTGGATTAAGGAATAAGTCGACTACAGTGAGCGTCTTGCTTTGAACCTGCAAAAGACATTTCGAGCCAAAAGCAATCATATTCAAGCATCAAATTCAAGTTCAGATCGATACCTAAAGGAACCGAAAGTGCTCAGGCGCTAAGCCTATTAAGGTTTATCGGTTACAACTCCACTCGGCATACCGAGGCAAATTTAAAGTGTCGAGCTTAAAAGAAGTTTTTTACCCCTCCTGAGGAGGGTTGGAAGGTGCAACGAACTCATCAAGGTCGATTCCGTCTGCGATCCGAGTGGCAGCAGCGATGAAGGTTTCCATGAAGGACCTGAAGTCGTGTTTCTTGGTGTTGGCCACCCGGAGAGCCGCCAGCTTGTCTTCTCGTGCGTCGTTGCAGTGGACTCGGGCTAGACATAGAGCAACATCTGCACCACACCGAGCCGAGGACTTTTTCCACTCCTGCACTCGATCAGGAACCGCGT
Source organism: Aegilops speltoides (assembly GCA_021437245.1). Taxonomy (NCBI): domain Eukaryota; kingdom Viridiplantae; phylum Streptophyta; class Magnoliopsida; order Poales; family Poaceae; genus Aegilops; species Aegilops speltoides. The sequence continues at coordinate 37,590,098 of CM038142.1, forward strand.
TCAGTCGAGCCATCAGCGACTCGAGGTCATTCTGGAGTGTCGCCCTGGGCCAGAGCGTCGAGTCGATGCGAGAGGTGGCGACCTTCAGCCTTGCAAGATAGTCCACGACAGCTGCAACACGGGACTCTAGTCGGAAGACATTCATGGCATCTTAATCATTCACTGGAGAATTGACGGGGTCAATGTTTGGTTCCAGCTGGCTAGTCTCTTCTTCAAAGTTTCGACAAAATTCTGCAAAGACAATCACCAAGTCAAGACAGTGGTCGAATGGAAAGGTCACAGTTGAAAATGATTATCGAGTATAAAGGGTTACCTTCGAGCATAAGGAACAACTTCTTCGCAAGTCCACTCAGGAAGGCCTCCAGATCATTTTTCTTCCTAGTCAACTGATTGATCTTGTCGGTCAGAGCAGTTTTGTCAGTCTTCAGTCGACTTACTTCATTATTGGCAATCCCAAGAGCAGTTTTCAGATTAGTATTCTCTTCTTCGAGCTTGGTGACTGAAGCTAGCTTCTCGTCAGCAAGCTTGATCTTCTCAGCTAGCTCAAGGTCTTTCTTCTTACGGGCCTCCTTCACCTTGCCTCGCAAGTTCTGACAAGGTCAGATTTTGAAACAAGTGAAGGGAAAAAGGAGTAAATCGAGGTCTCACCGAACATACCTTTGGTCTCCTCCTTCGCCTTCGTCGATTCTCTGAACCAGTTTCAGATCTAGCTCGAGCTGAATGTGCTTGCGCTCCAGCTCGATATAGCGAGCATGCAAGGTCACAGGATTTCTGCGAAGAACCAATCGACAAAATATCAAAGATAATTCGCTTCCGAGTGGATAAGAGAAAATCATGCGTTTCTAAGACTACAGCCGAATACAAACATTCGACCGTAGTCTCGGGGGCTACACCCAGTGGGTGCACTCAGCATGCCCCCACTAGTTCTATTAAAGATAGAGTCGACCAGTCGACCCAAAAAAAAACAAGACGTATTCTTCAGACTGTAATCAACTTCAGCGATCGACCCACGGTCTCGGGACTACACCCGGTGGGTGCACTCAGCGTGCCCCGGTTTTGGGAAATCCATTACGCCTCGGTCGAATGGCGGAAAGACTGAACTTAAAGCCTAAGGCGATTGCGGCGATCGACCTTAGCCTTGGGGACTACACCCAGCGGGTGCACTCAGCGTGCCTCCGCTAACACGGAGTTTTTAATCGACACACCCAGTGGGTGATTGCTATGGATTCCAGAAAGAAAAGTTTTGATAGCATATCCTAACAGAACAAGCGATGGTCGACTGACCTGAACATTGCTTTGAAGGGCGGAGCTGGCGTCATAAGCTGCCTGGCTCGCATCCCGGATGGTCTTCACCTACTCCATCATGATCCCCGCTTGGCGTATCGCTTCCTTAGGAGCGCTGGCTTGGTCCTCTGGGACGTGGTGCGTCGTGAAGAGAGAAGGTTGTGCGGCACTCGACGAAGCAGGATGAGCACTCGTCAACGGCACCGCGAAGGACACGGTGTGTCAAGTGGTGTTCTCCTCCCCCGCGACTAGAGTCTCGGGCGCCGTCACATCTGAGCCACCCCGCCGTGAGCGCTTTCCTGCTCCTCCTGTGCTTCAGTGGTTCCTCATCTTCATCATCATCAGGAAGAGTGATAACGACATTGGATGGAGCTACAGAAAAATAAATCAGAATCAGAGATCATGAGTCAGTCGACTAAAACGGAATTAAGAGTATAGTACCAGGGTTTGACGTTGCTGCGTCCTCCATCTCATAGTCGTCCGCCTTGCGAGGTTTCAAGTAGCAGACCTTTGCGAGTTCGAAGAATCGATCGGCTAACTCAAGTGTCGACGGAGACAAAGCTTACACAAAACAAGAAAGACTTAAGCAGCATGATTACCACGATATGGTGGGGATGGACACCTTCATCTTGGGAGGAGCTTGGTCGGCTTGGACGGGGCATACAGGCTGCTTTGGCGCTTTTCGGTCGGCGCCGAGAACTGGTCCGAGGCGCTTGGTCAATCACATTGCGATCGCAACCCCTTGCCATGTTCGATCGCGAGGTCATGGACAAGCTTGACCGCCTTTCCGCCAGCGGTGGTGCGACCTCCTCCTCCTCCTCTTCTTCGTCCTCCTCATCGTCATCATCATCATCATCATCCTCAGCGGCATCCGAGTCCCACTCCTCCTGGCTCTCGCCCCCGCTCACTTCTCCCTCTTCAGTCGGAGCCTGTGCTCCATTGGGCATCGAGTACAGCTCGGTGAGGGCCTGATAAGAAATCAAGACAAAGATCAATCGACCGATTTGCGGAGCAAACAGAAATAAACATGACAAGAATACAATGGAAGGTAGAGCAAACATACCTTGTCTCGAACGCTGTGATGGTCGAGTGGAAGAATTCTTCTGGATCCACGGGGATTATCCTTGTTCCCAGTGATCGCGGCCATCCACCTTTCCACCGTGGCGTCGCCGACTGCTTCCGGGTGGATCCGAGTCTCGTCTTCGGTTCCGCAGTACAACCACATGCAATGGCTCCGGAACTGAAGAGGCTGGATACGCCGCCTAAGAAAAACCTCCAAAAGATCCATGCCAGTTACTCCGTCTCGGACCAAGCTGAACTCTGGCGCTCCATCAGCATCTTCCGTCGGCTTTTTCCTCCGGAATCACCTTGAGAGGAGGGCTTGTTCACTCGGTCCATGGTGAATTGAGGAGTCCACTCGACTGCCCGGCGTGGGCTCATTCGATAGTAGAACCAAGTCATTGCCGACCTCGACCGACTCGGAAAGCGTCATGGCTGGGAAGGTACTCTTGTTCCTCACACGGATCCCTGAGCCTCCACACATTTGGACAACTTGGGTTTCACATCGCTGGGCTCGCCTTCTTCCGCGGTGCAGGGCGACCGTGAATATGTGCTTGAACAAGCCCGGTCGGCGGTCGACAGCCAGAAAATTCTCACACATGGATACAAGCGCAGCAAGATAGGCGATAGAGTTCGGGGTGAAGTGGTGGAGTTGGGCTCCAAAGAAGTTCAAAAACCACGGAAGAAAACACTCGGTGGCAAAGAAAATCCATGATCGACATGGGTGGCGAAGCACGCACTCACCCTCTTCGGCTAGGGTTGCCACTCTTTCCCGGAAGCCTTGCGGCCGTGGGGATCAACCCGTCGTTAGCCATGTCGAGAGATCCATCTCCGTGATGGTCGGCGGATCAATCTCCTGGACCCAGCCTTTCGGGCGAGATCTAGACGAAGACCCGCTGCGACTGGTGGATCTCCCCTTCGCCTTCTCCGTCGTTGACGCCTTCTTCGCGCGTTCCAGCACCGCCGTCTTCTCCTTGACCATGGCTGCCGACGAGATGCGCAAAGAGAAGTTGTGCGGGGGCGAGAGCGGACTCGTTGGGCGGAGACGAGGAGAGCAGAGAGGAAATGATGAGGCACTGTTCAAAAACCCTCGCCGGGCGTATTTATAAGGTCCCTTCCGAGTGGATGACAGGTGGGCCCGGTCGATCTAATCATATCCCGAAACAGTTGCCTTGGCGTGATCGTGGCGGAAAAAGCGGCGCGAATCGAGGCGTCTATGTCCTATCCCATCCGAGCACATGATCCGCCCGCTTCAAGCGCTTCCCCAAATTTCGTATCCCGCAGAATCCGCGAACGGCAGATCGGTTTGTCAGACGCGAGATTTCCTGCGATCCGTCGCTCGGAAATCGACAAGTTCTAAAAGATCACTCGACGAAAAGATAAGAATGGATCGAGTCGACTGAAGAAAAGTTGCTCGTTATCAACAAAGAGGTTCTTGATCCAAAACAATGCATGACCAATATGCGAAAGTCAATCGGAAACTGCACCAACTCCTTCCTCACTCAAGCCTCAATCCATTCGGGGGCTAATGATGGATTCATGTACCTAGGGTAGGGTCATAGACCTGATCTAAGTACCCTACCCAAGGACACCCTTAGAAGAGATCACCTTCCAGTCGACCATGAAGACCCACTCGACTGACTTGAAGGACTCGACCATGAAGACTCACTCGACCACCAGAAGGCCAAGAGGCACTCTGTACCACAACGGTCTGCAATTAAGTAGACTTTATGATAGTTAAGACACTTTATGTGGGGCGTTACCAGTAATGCCCCGGACTTAATGTACCTTAAACCCTTCATTACATGGGCTGGCAGGGGTCCTGGCGCACTCTATATAAGCCACCCCCTTCACAGGCAGAAGGGTTCGCACCCTTGTAACACATATACACATAATCCACTCGACCGCCTCGGGGCTCCGAGGGCGTGGGGCTTTTACTTCCTCCGAGAAGGGCACGAACTTCGTACATCGCTTGTGTTTACAACCTCTCCATAGCTAGGACCTTGCCTCTCCATACCTACCCCCACTCTACTGTCAGACTTAGAACCACGACAGTTGGCGCCCACTGTGGGGCAGGTGTTTTAGCGATTTGTGGAGAAGTTGCGATTCTTCCGAGTACTTTCATCATGATGATTGCTGGAGTTTTGGTCGAGGGGCGCGACATCCGTCTCGGCACTCTCACCTTCGTCGCCGACGACTCCGCATGGCTCCAGGAGGCTCCACTCGACGTTGATGCGCTCCCCGTCTGCGGTGCAACGCGTTTTCGCACATGTGTCCGCGGTGTTCTGCTGCGGCAACCGTTAAAAGATTTAATGTTTATTTCTTAAGGTATTTTAAGATTGACATGAACAGGTTCAAATCAATCTGGGGCCTAATGTTGGGGATATAACTATTTGTGTAAGCCGCCCAGGAGGGGCCGGGTTACATAAAGAGGACTCATCATAGGAAGCCCAAGACCAAGGCATGAAGATGGCGATTGTCACAGCCCCAGAATTGGTTGTAATTAGTGGCATCTGCATCCATGCATCATGTTTGTTTTCAAAGGAAATTTTGAAGTAGGGATGACCAAGCCCTAGCACTAAAGCAAATCAAATAGGTTCAACTAAAAATATTTTTCAGTGAATCCAAATGGCTTTAAGAAAATGTTCATCATTTCTGGGAAAATGTTATAAACCATAACCAGAGGTGTTGCACATTTTTCATGACATATCTGGTCACTGGATTAATTCATTAAGTATTTGCATTTGGGCATTTAATGCTAATAAATAGTTTAAATGTTCAACTAATCATAAACCAAAATGTTTGCTGTTTATTATATTCCAAACAGTGGCATTCATTAGTTTCATGATTTTTGGGTTTGACCTAGTATTTTTAATAAAGCCAAACAGTTGCAGATAAATAGAAAACAGTAACATAATTAGAAAAAGAGAGAGAGAGGAGCCGACCTGGCCCACTTACCTGTAGCCGGCCCAGCTTGACCGGCCCAGCCCACCACCGCAGCTCCTGTCGTCTTCCTCCTCTGCCAGTAGGAGAAGCAGCTGCGTCTTGGCCTTCCACACCACCGTGGCCACCTCCTGCCTCCCTGTTGGCCTCCCTGGCGCCCTGGAGTCGTCCCCGAGCGCCACGCAGCCCCCCGCCCCTCTCACTCTCTCCCGAACGCCCTCCCCCCTCCTCTGTTCTCTTCTGCATGCTTGACGGCGCTGCCGTCGCCACCGACCACCGTTGCCGTAGCTCTGCCGATCCTTGCCTCTCCGTCGTGCCCGAAGCTCCACCACGTCGCGGCTACCCTCCGCCAATCCACGCGCCTCGGGAGGCCTGGGGCGCCTCCATCGGCGTCGTCTTCATCCCCGGCCACCGGAGATCCTCATCGCCGCCCCGCCGTCTCCAGTGCATCCCCGAGCTTCCCGTCAAGGCCGACGAGTCCGCTGTGAGCTTCTGCTCCGTTCCCCTCTCTCCGTTCCTCCGTTCTCGCACCGTAGCTCCCTCTTCCACCCCAGCCGAAGCAGCTCCGCCGCCGGCCATGTCGCCGCCGCGGTTGCAACACCCGCACATCACACCAGAGCATGTAGGCGTGCTCAGCGCTTCCTCAGGAAGCCGCAGAACCCACTAGTTCAGCTCACAATGCGCCGTAGCGCCTAAACCGTCGGCGCCCGAACTCCGGCCGCCGCCGCGAGCTCGCTTCCGACGAGCTCGGTCCACCCCAGTTGCTCCCGTTTGCCCCGTTAGATGCGCCACTCCTCCAGCTCCCCGTAGAGCCAAACCCCGTCGCAAACCACCGTCTGTAGCACCGTTCCGAGCAACTCCGGCGAGGTCCCGCCGTCGCCGTGGTCGCCGGTGTCACTTGCTGACGTGGCGCGCTTACTTAGCCACTAATGATGCCCTAACTAACCCCCTCTCACTGACTACTGGGCCCCACGCCCCTAACTAACACTAGTTTAATTTCTGTTTATTTTTATCTAATCGCAGTGGACCCACACGCCGGAGTTGACCGTGCTGACGTGGATGTTGACCTGACCCCACCTGTCTGTGACCATAGGCAACACTGGCTCACTGACCGATGGGCCCCACGTCGAGTTTGACTGGACGGGTGCATTGACCTCTTGAGGTCGACATGGCGTAATCTTGGCGTAATAACTGTTTTCTGGATTTAAAATAATTCAGGAAATTCCAGAAAATAGTTAAAACTTCTAAAATTCATAGTAATTCAACGTTAGCTCCAAATTAAATAATTTATATATGAAAAATGATCAGAAAAATCCAATCTATCCATCTGTACCATTTTCATGCATGTTTGAACAACTTAAATCTTCTGTATACAACAATTTGAATAAGTGGCATTTGAAATGCCTTATGTGGAGTTTGAATTTGAACCTAGGGTTCAAACCAACTTCATTTAACTTGCTGCTAGTTGCATTAGCCCAACACACTCATTTTGCCATGTCATGATCATGCATCATATTGTGCATTGCATTGATTGTGTTCTTTTCTGTGTTGCCGGTATTTGTCCCCTCTCGATAGACATGGTTTCGACCACGAGTTCGATGACACCGATGAAGAACTATATTATCTTCTGAAGTGCCAGGCAAGCAAAACCCCCTTGTTCATTCTGATACAATCCCACTCTCTCGCTCCTGCTCTCTTTTACTGCATTAGGACAACAACGATTCATCTGTTACTTGCTGCGGTAGCTGAACCCCTTATCCTTTGCATGACTGTCATTCCACGATAAATAGATGAAACCCACTAGCATGAGTAGGAGTTGTTTGAGCCTGTTGTGCCTACTCATACATGCTTGTTTGTCATGCACTCTTTGCTTAGAGTTGAGTCGGGTCGATTCATCGAGGATGAATCGGAGGTGTGTGAACATGTCCTCTTGTGTGTGAGCTAAGTGTGTGAACACGATTTGGTAAAGGTAGCGGTGAGAGGCCATGTAGGAGTACATGGTGGGTTGTCTCATTGCAGCCGTCCTCGAACTGAGTTACGTGTTTGTGATCCATGATTCAGCTACTACCACGCATTGGGCCCAAACCAATGGACCCTCTCGGCTTCTTAATCACCCTTGTCCTCTGTCCGGGAGTTGCAAGTAGTTTACGGTGTTTGTAGTATCTTTGGAGGCCGTGCTTGGCGCTGGCCGTAAAGGGGTGGGTGGGCTGTGATCACGGTAAACACGTGTACGGTGTCTGGGCGCCCGTTTAGTGTCTCGGGAACCCTGCTCACATCGTTTGGGGCTGTGGCGAAACTTGGCGGATCTCCTCATGGATGGAACCCGAATAGGCGATAAACCTGGACTAGGGACTTGAGTGTTTAGGTAGGTCGTGGCCGACACCCACGTTGGGCTTCCGGCTTGAAGGTTGCAGAGTACATGTCGTGTAAACGACGGTAAGTGGTGAGCGTGTGTGAAGAAGTACACCCTGCGGGGTTAACATCATCTATTGAATAGCCGTGTCCGCAAAAAGGACTTACGGGTTGCCTATAACAGTTCATAGACAAGTGAAAGTGGATACTCTAAAATCGCAAGATAAGCGTGAGTGCTATGGATGGCGTTCTCGTGGGGAGGCGGAGGCGGATCCATAGTGGTGTATTGATATGGTGAATATGTGGACTCGTGTGCCACCTCAAAAGAGTTACTTGCGATTAGTAGTTTAGGATAGCCACCGAGTCAAAGCTGGCTTGCTGCAGTCAAACTCCACCATCCCTTTGTTGATAATGATGCATATGTAGTTAGTTATGATGTAAGTCTTCTTTGGGTACATTTGTACTCACGTTTGCCTATTTTATGTTTTTGCGAGAGACTTGGTCTCGCTAGTAGTTCCACGTGGACTTGACGTTTAGCTTGTTACCTCAGCTACGATCTTGTGCCCTCGGCGAGATCTGGTAGATAGTCGGGCTTTCAAGCCTTTTTCATTTGTGGATATCGTACTCGGACATATTAGCTTCGCTTGTGCTTTGACTTGTATGCTCTGAATGTTGGGTCGTGAGACCCTGTTTATAATATCTCGCTCCTCGGAGCCTACTGAATAAATACTTGAGTCGTAGAGTCATGTTGTGATGCCATGTTGTATTTGCACATATCGAGCATATTGTGTGTATGCTATTGAAATGCTTGGTATGTGTGGGATCTGACTATCTAGTTGTTTATCTCTAGTAGCCTCTCTTACCGGGAAATGTCTCCTAGTGTTTCCACCGAGCCATGGTAGCTTGCTCTTGCTCCGGAACACTTAGGCTGGCCGGCATGTGTCCTTCTTGATCTGTATCATCCCTTGAAATGTCACGCCTTAGTACGGAGTCTGTTAGCCGCTTCAGCCCGGTTTACGAATCTGCTAGCCCGTGCTACAGCCGGAACTTACTTGCTGATGACCGACACGTTCGATCTTTGGGTCATGGATGCTGTTCTGTAAGTCTGTGCCACTTTGGGTTTACAACTAGCCATGTCAGCCGGGCTCCTTATCATATGGATGCTAGCGACACTATCATATCGTGTGCCAAAAGGCATAAGCGGTCCCGGCAAAGGTAGGCGACACCGTTAGAATACCGTGCGTGAGGCCGCAAAGTGATATGTGGTGTTACAGGCTAGATTGATGTGACATTGAGTCGGGGTCCTGACAGCTTTGGTATCAGAGCTTGACTGCCTGTAGGATTACCAAGCCAAACTAGTCGAAGTTGAGTCTAGAAATGCTTTAGTTATGTAAGGGAATTGATTGTGGGTTGGAACGTAAGTCTCTTTTTACTCCTTATACCTGATGGCCTTCTGATCTGAGTCAACCTCTTCTTTTCTACGGGGTTTAAGAACTAGGCCTTCTCATCTATCTATCAGGATGACATGTTACTAATCCATAGACCTATAGAATTGTTAGTTTCAACTCTTAGTTCAGCTTTACTACTTCCGTATGTTCATAACTGCTGATCTCGAAACCTTGATATTGTGCTTCGGAGTGGCTATGCCACCATTTTTTATAGCATGTCTCCAATCTTTTGAGCATTTACAGCCGTTATCTTTGTCAAGTCATCGGGTTTCTAAACAATCGATGCACTTGCAAATCCTTTCCCTCTGGTTTTGATGTTCCTTTGGGCCACGTTAATCACACTAATTGCTGAGTTGAGGTATTCTATTGCCTCGACATATATGTTGGAATTATTATTATGACCCTAGGTGTCTTAGGGGATCATCTAGTAATTTAGCCATGATTTGTGTTCCCCGTGTGATGATTCTGGCCATCATTCTCGAAAGCATCGCGTGATGTTATTAGTTAGTAGGTATTCCATTCCAGGGTTCTTGAACCCGAGATTCACCCTACCTACTTCATGATGTTAGTGTTGCTCATACCTTTAGGATATTAGTACCCTTTGCGACAGCCTTCGAGGTCCGTGGTATTTCCTTCTTCCAAATACTATGAACCACTCATGGCAGAAGTTTGTTGGATCAAAAGATCACAACAAGAGTGCTCTCGAAGAGTTCTCCATGCTATATTGTGACTCTGCCAGTTCTACCTTTCTACATGGGTTATCTGGAAGAAACATGTTGAACTTGGTTCGACATACTAATCTATGCATCCACAACTCAGAAGGTTATATGTTCCTTGAGTTGTTCCCCCCTAGATCTTTTCCGACCATCGTCTATCAATTGATAGTCAGGAGTAATTGTGCATCCGTGTTATCGATGCTTATTATTCTTGTGGTCCGTTAAGCCATTCTATTTCAGAATGACTAGGAGAAACAAACTCCAGTACCTCATCCATTTCTAGGATCGGGTCAAAGCAGTTGTACTCCGCAGATCAAAATGCCAATCCAGCTTTTGCTCTATTCTACCTTGGAGTATTACCATCTTTTATATCGAGATTATTATAGGAATTGCACACCATCCTATGAACTCTTGATGTAGTAATACTTCTTGCCATCATTGTTCATTCCTTGGTTTCCGTGTTATTGTAACTGGAATACCGACAAGTGAATCGTGGTGTGTGAAATCAAAACTGCTAGCAACTCCGTTGCTTGGTAGTTAAATGGACGATAACCTCATTCTTAGCATTTTGATTGTTGGATCATCACCCTAAGGTTGATTGTGCTACCTAGTCCCTATTTGCGGTGCACTCTTCGGTCGTTGAGTTAGGATTTTGTCAACCCTCGCTCTTTTGATCATATCATCTTGCCCTGAAAAGCAAGATTGCTCTCGGGCTTAGTAACATAGTGGTGGTCCGTGATTTTCCGAATATCTTCTCGGAAGTATTACCAGTTGTCACCTGCCGCTATGTTGAGTTAAGTGATCAAGTTGGTTTCATATAAACCACCCTTCTCCAATAATCATGTTGCATACCCTGAGCTAGTTGGTTAAGCTAAACAACAACTTGGAGAGTTGGAAGATAAAAGCTTGTCGACTTAGCTCATGTTAAGGGATATCTTATATGTATGTTGAAGAAAGATGATATCTTCATTGATTAATCCTCCTGGTCAATTGTTGGATCTATTGTCTGACCCCCAAACCTTTGATTTGAGTATGGGCTATCATCAAATCAAATCAGAACCAATGATATTCGTAATGTTGTCTTACCCGTGGTTGTTTCCTCGGGCATACACCGTTATGTCTTTTGGTCTGACCGATGCTATCGCCTTGTTCACATAATTGTGGAATTCCACTTATATGGAAACCTAGATGAGTTGTTGTTGAGCCCATCAACAACATTTTTATCTCCTCTATGATTCGTGTTGAACATTCAGCTAGTATTGGAAACTTATATAAGCATTATCTTCGTGTTTCATTCCTGAAGAATATGCTTGGATGAAAGAAGTGACTTTCTCTGATTCACGTGCATTTGGTGCAAGTTATCGCCGTGAGTTCGAGAAAGATTGTTTTTGTTTTCTTTGGAATCATCCCAAGTCGGTCATGCATGTGCTAAGTATTCTATGGTGCGATGGTGATCATCTTCATTCTATACGTATCCCTAGCACCCCAAGCCACTGGTTGATTTGTTCAAGGAGAAGAAGTTCCTTCTTAAGAGCAAGACTTATGCAAGGACTTCGATACCCTCGTTGATGGTTCCCCACCGGAACTCGGTAGTGTTTTATTGTAAGACTACCATGGGATCATGCTTGTCTTGGACAGCGTGTTCACGAGTTTTATGTGAGAACCAGCTCATGTTTTGGAGCTTGCTATCGTAGTTCATTTCGAGAATCTCGCGGCGTCATCTCAATCGATTTGTGTTGCAAACTTTCATTTTACTTTCTAGACTTGATGAGTGCGGAATAATCGACACCAACCAGATCTGAATCTCGGCAGATATGATGGTTGGAACGTGTCCCAAGAACTATAATATTGGTCTCTCTGTAACCCGGTAAAATGGATGTCGTGGCCAACACCCTCCCCGCCGGAAGACCTATTATTGTAGTATCTTGATTGAAGAAGTTGGTCACCTCCCCATAAGGACTTCGTAGGATTTACTCCTTAGCTGTTCCTTATGTATTCTTAAGTTCCCGAAGCCCGATCTTTTACTTGATGTTCTGGGAACCAAACCATTTTAATGAATGGGATACGCTAGTACATAAAGGAGAACATTAGAAGCGGAGTGCTAAATGTCTCTCGGTCGATCATCCAGATTTTGTTTCCTTAGACTCGCTAAGGTGAAGTCTGAGAAGGTGTTATCTTCCTTTGCATCTGCATCATCCATCATTATTCATCATGGTAGTATGTTGTGTTGCCAGGATCCTTGACACGGAGATTGGTAAACCTTGATGAACATGGAAATGCTCAAGTTCTTGAGAGCACGCACAAGCACTTGGTGCTATCATAGTTACTAACCGGGATTGCTCTCAGTTTCCTCGGTTATGCTATAACTTTTCAAACAGTGGATTCACTCTCTACTGTTGAGCTTCTCCCCACTTACTAAAATAATTCCTTGTGTTGTTTTCAACAGGGTAATCCACATCATCCATTCTAATCCGAGTATGACATTCTACTGAACCCCTCTAAGCGATAAACGAGAATTGCCTTAGGCTGGTATAAAGAGTATGATCTCTGAATCAAAGGTAATTCTTTTTGCCACTTAAGGGATATTCTTGAGTCACCTTTTCCAAAGTGCCCGTTCACGGGATCATGGCAATTATTTCCTCGCCACCTTGACACCGTCCACCATCTTTCTAAGCGTGGAATTGTTGCCCACCAAATCAAACCCCCGTCGCTTGTTCCTCTGTCCCTCTCGATGTGTTTCGTGTCTCAGCTCGAGAAATATTTCAATATCTCACTCGATGAGTGATCCTGAGTTGTTCGATCTTCGAGAAGATCGATCCTTCTGGAGTTTTCCCTTCGCTCTCATTGTCATGTTAGTTGGAGTTCTTAGAGCAAGACGTCAAGACAAAGATGGTGATCGAATCAACGTTCTAATGAGATGCAACCTGGATGGTGAAGATTGTAATAGCTTGTGTCCCTCTGTCTTCTACCTCACGTCTTGAATCTCGGGACGAGATTCTTGTTTAGTGGGGGTGAGTTGTCACAGCCCCAGAATTGGTTGTAATTAGTGGCATCTGCATCCATGCATCATGTTTGTTTTCAAAGGAAATTTTGAAGTAGGGATGACCAAGCCCTAGCACTAAAGCAAATCAAATAGGTTCAACTAAAAATATTTTTCAGTGAATCCAAATGGCTTTAAGAAAATGTTCATCATTTCTGGAAAAATGTTATAAACCATAACCAGAGGTGTTGCACATTTTTCATGACATATCTGGTCACTGGATTAAGTCATTAAGTATTTGCATTTGGGCATTTAATGCTAATAAATAGTTTAAATGTTCAACTAATCATAAACCAAAATGTTTCTTTGTGTATTATATTCCAAGCAGTGGCATTCATTAGTTTCATGATTTTTGGGTTTGACCTAGTATTTTTAATAAAGCCAAGCAGTTCTGAGATAAATAAAAACAGTAACATAATTAGAAAAAGAGAGAGAGCCGACTGGCCCACTTACCATAGCGGCCCGGCTTGACCAGCCCAGCCCACCACCGCAGCTCTGTCGTCTTCCTCCTCTGCCCGATGGGAGAAGCAGCTGCGTCTTGGCCTGCGACTGACCACTGTGGCCACCTCCTGCCTCCCTGTTGGCCTCCTGGCGCCACAGGTCGTCCCGGCGCCACGCAGCCCCCACTGGCCTCCTCTCACTCTCTCCCGAACGCCCTCCCCCCTCCTCTGTTCTCTTCACCTTGCCTTGACGCCCGCCCTTTGCCCTCGCCACCGACCACCGTTGCCGTAGCTACCGCCGATCCCTTGCCCCTCCGTCGTGCCCAGAAGCTCCACCACGTCGCCGGCTACCCCTCCGCCAATCCACGCGCCTCGGGAGGCCCTGGAGCGCCTCCATCGACGTCGTCTTCATCCCCGGCCACCGGAGATCCTCATCGCCGCCCCGCCGTCTCCAGTGCATCCCCGAGCTTCCCGTCAAGGCCGACGAGTCCGCTGTGAGCTTCTGCTCCGTTCCCCTCTCTCCGTTCCTCCGTTCTCGCACCGTAGCTCCCTCTTCCACCCCAGCCGAAGCAGCTCCGCCGCCGGCCATGTCGCCGCCGCGGTTGCAACACCCGCACATCACACGAGCATGTAGGTGTGCTCGGCGCTTCCTCGAAGCCGCAGAACCCACTAGTTCAGCTCTGGCCGTAGCGCCCTAAACCGTCGGCGCCCGAACTCCGGCCGCCGCCCGCTTCGCTTCCGACGAGCTCGGTCCACCCAGCTGCTCCCGTTTGCCCGTTAGATCGCCCTCCTCCAGCTCCCGTAGAGCCAAACCCGTCGCAAACCATAAATCAGTAGCACCGTTAGAAACAACTCGGCGAGGTCCCGCCGTCGCCGTGGTGGCGGGCGTCACTAACGGCGTGGCGCGCTTACTTAGCCACTAGTGGCGCCCTAACTAACCCCTCTCATCGACTCTTGGGCCCCACGCCCTAACTAACACTAGTTTAATTTACATTTATTTTTATCTAATCGCGGTGGACCCTGCGCGAGTTGACCGTCTTGGCGTGGATGTTGACTGACCCACACATGCGTGACCGTGGCAACAACGCTCATCGACCGACAGACCCCACACGTCAGGTTTGACCTGGACCGGGTCTGTTGACCTGCTGAGGTCAGCATGACGCAATGCTGACGCAGTAACTGTTTTCTGGATTTAAAATAATTCAGGAAATTCCAGAAAATAGTTAAAACTTCTAAAATTCATAGTAATTCAACCGTAGCTCCAAATTAAATAATTTATATATGAAAAATGATCAGAAAAATCCAACCTATCCATCTGTACCATTTTCATGCATGTTTGAACAACTTAAATCTTCTGTATACAACAATTTGAATAAGTGGCATTTGAAATGCCTTATGTGGAGTTTGAATTTGAACCTAGGGTTCAAACCAACTTCATTTAACTTGCTGCTAGTTGCATTAGCCCAACACACTCATTTTGCCATGTCATGATCATGCATCATATTGTGCATTGCATTGATTGTGTTCTTTTCTGTGTTGCCGGTATTTGTCCCCTCTCGATAGACTTGGTTTGACGGCGAGTTCGATGACACCGATGAAGAACTATATTATCTTCGAAGTGCCGGCAAGCAAAACCCCTTGTTCATTCGATACAATCCCACTCTCTCGCTCCTGCTCTCTTTTCTGCATTAGGACAACAACGATTCATCTGTTACTTGCTGCGGTAGCTGAACCCCTTATCCTTTGCATGACTGTCATTCCACGGTAAATAGATGAAACCCACTAGCATGAGTAGGAGTTGTTTGAGCCTGTTGTGCCTACTCATACATGCTTGTTTGTCATGCACTGCTCTTGCTTAGAGTTGAGTCGGTCGATTCATCGAGGATGAATCGGAGGTGTGTGAACATGTCCTCTTGTGTGTGAGCTAAGTGTGTGAACACGATTTGGTAAAGGTAGCGGTGAGAGGCCATGTAGGAGTACATGGTGGGTTGTCTCATTGCAGCCGTCCTCGAGGCCTGAGTTACGTGTTTGTGATCCATGATTCAGCTACTACCACGCATTGGGCCCGAAACCAATGGACCCTCTCGGCTTCTTAATCACCCTTGTCCTCTGTCCGGGAGTTGCAAGTAGTTTCGGTGTTTGTAGTATCTTTGGAGGCCGTGCGCAGCGCTGACCGTAAAGGGTGGGCTGTGATCACGGTAGGCACGTGTACGGTGTCTGGGCACCCGTTTGGTGTCTCGGGAACCCTGCTCACATCGTTTGGGCTGTGAGCAAAACTTGCCGGATCTCCTCATGGATGGAACCGAATAGGCGATAAACTGGACTAGGGACTTGAGTGTTTAGCTAGGTCGTGGCCGACACCCACGTTGGGCTTCCGCTTGAAGGTTGCAGTACATGTCGTGTAAATGGCGGTAAGTGGTGAGGCGTGTGTGAAGAAGTACACCTGTAGGGTTAACATCATCTATTGAATAGCCGTGTCCGCGGAAAAGGACTTACGGGTTGCCTATAACAGTTCATAGACAAGTGAAAGTGGATACTCTAAAATCGCAAGATAAGCGTGAGTGCTATGGATGGCGTTCTCGTAGGGAGGCGGGAGCGGATCCATAGTGGTGTATTGATATGGTGAATATGTGGACTCGTGTGCCACCTCAAAAGAGTTACTTGCGATCGTAGTTTAGGATAGCCACCGAGTCAAAGCTGGCTTCTGCGGTCAAACTCCACCATCCCTTTGTTGATAATGATGCATATGTAGTTAGTTACGATGTAAGTCTTCTGGGTACATTTGTACTCACGTTTGCCTATTTTATGTTTTTGCGAGAGAGACTTGGTCTCGCTAGTAGTTCCACGTGGACTTGACGTTTAGCTTGTTACCTCAGCTACGATCTTGTGCCCTCGGCGGGATCTGGTAGATAGTCGAGGGCTTTCAAGCCTTTTTCATTTGTGGATATACGTACTCGGACATATTAGCTTCGCTTGTGCTTTGACTTGTATGCTCTGAATGTTGGGTCGTGAGACCCTGTTTATAATATCTAAGCTCCTCGGGCCTCTTGAATAAATACTTGAGTCGTAGAGTCATGTTGTGATGCCATGTTGTATTTGCACATATCGAGCATATTGTGTGTATGCTATTGAAATGCTTGGTATGTGTGGGATCGACTATCTAGTTGTTTATCTCTAGTAGCCTCTCTTACGGAAATGTCTCCTAGTGTTTCCACCGAGCCATGGTAGCTTGCTCTTTGCTCCGGAACACTTAGGCTGGCGGCATGTGTCCTTCTTCGATCTGTATGCATCCCCGGAAATGTCACGCATTGAGTCTGGAGTCTGTTAGCTGCTACTGCCGGTTTACGAATCTGCTAGCCAGTGCTACAGCCGGAACTTACTTGCGATGGCCAAACACGTTCGATCTTTGAGTCATGGATGCTGTCCTGTAAGTCTGTGCCACTTTGGGTTTACAACTAGCCATGTCAGCCCGGGCTCCTTATCATATGGATGCTAGCGACACTATCATATACGTGTGCCAAAAGGCGCAAACGGTCCCGGGCAAAGGTAGGGCGACACCCGTGGGAATACCATGCGTGAGGCCGCAAAGTGATATGAGGTGTTACATGCTAGATCGATGTGACATTGAGTCGGGGTCCTGACAGCGATTCAATAAAGGGCTAAGGCCCACAGGCGACTTAAGGCTCGTTATAGTAAACCACCATAATGACGTGACTTGTATCATAAGGTAGATTTAACTAGTCACCGAGCGGGACACTATTTATGAGCCGGCCGGGACTCTGTAAGCCACAGGGCGTCAACCCATGTATATAAGGGGACGACCTGCTGGCGGCTTAGGGCAAGAAACAACCCATCGAGAGCCGGGCATAGTGTATCTCGCTCCCTAGTCATCGAAACATCAAGCAATACCAACCCAACTAGATGTAGGCCTTCCTTCACCGCAAGGGGCTGAACTAGTATAAAACCTCTCGTGTCCTTTGTCCCATTTAACCCCTTTAAGCTTCCTAGTTGCGATGGCTCCACGACTAAGTCCTTGCACGAGGACATCTGCCGTGACAAAACCACGACAGTTGGCGCCCACCATGGGGCGGCGCCACGGTGGTTGAGTTCTCGAAGAAGCAGCTTGAAGGGCTCAAGGGATCTGTGATGGGCGGATGACCAAGAGTCGTCGCGGCAAGATCTACATCGACACTGAAGGCTGGGGCCCCGACGCCGACTCAATTGAGTATGGGTACTGGGTCCCCTTTGGTGGAATTCACGTTTTCATCGGCCAGATCAGAGAGCCTGGCCCTGAGTCGGACAACTGCACCGACCTCGTCGAGACCCGCCCGAGCTCAACCCGTCATGAAGCGTGCCTTCGTGGGTTGTATCCACAGAGAAGAACTTTCTGAAGAGGCTAACGGTAATGGTGAGACGGCTGTCCCATCGGATGATGAGTCATCCGCCGGTTCAACCGGTTCTTTATATCAAATCCAAGAGGGCATGCTTGGGGGCTATTCTGATGACTCTGGTACTCCGGATCTCTACGAACCTCCAAGCTGGGCAGGAGTCTTTATGGCTGGAACTCAGCCCGGTTCAAACTCTACATCGGTCGCAGCGATCACGTCCGGGTCGGGAGCGGCCGGAGCAGGAGGCTCTGTGCGCCCGCCGGCTCAGGTGCTGATGGATCTTATGGAAAAATTGACGGCCTTGCCGACCACCACGGTCGTTCCTGCAAATCAAGATGAGCATAACACGGAGGTCGCAAAGGTACGTGAGGAAATAGCCTTGGCTAAAGAGATCTTGGCGGCTGAGGATACCAGGTTAGCTGCGGAGCGGGCGGCTTTGGATGCACGGGCGCAACGGCTCCAGTCAGAGGCTTTTCAGCTTAATATGAGTCTGAACACATCCAATGAGGTCATGAGGAGGAGACATCAGAAGGCCCAGTCCCGTCTGCCTCCGGTTTATGATCCTCGAAATCTTTTCACGACACCCGGTGCTAGTCCTAGCAACCTACCCGAAGCCAGTCAGTTTATGACACCTGGAGCTGGAGGACCGGCTCAGCCTCGGGATATGGTACCGCCTCACGTGAGCATGCCACCGTCGCGTTATGTACCGATTCCGCCGGGTCATTTTTCCAACCCCATGGAGAACTTAATCGCAGCTTCAGCATGTTTGGCGGCTCTCCCTATGGAGGTGATGACCCGACGGCAGTGGAGACCCGGAGGGTCAGGGAGCTCCTCTAGACAGCCCTGGCTCAATAGGAGACCTATTCTTACAGCCGGGACAGGATTCATTCCACTCCCCCGCCCGGGATAGCACCACCTCGCCAGAATCGGAGCCCGAGTTACAGCAGACACATGGAGTCGGAAGCTTTGTCAAGCAATGCTCAACACCGTAACCAACCCGGTGGTTATAACCCGTCTGAGACCGATTAAATCGGGGAGGACGAGCAGGCGGCTCGATTAAGCGGCTCGGCGAGCGGCGTATGAACCGGTTTTCCCAGAGTATCCAACGACTTCTGTTGGAGCAGGAGTGGCCACTAGAACCGGTGGAGTCCCTTGTCTGGTGCCGGCTTTACGGGATGTACGTCTGCCCAAGGATTTCAAGGGACCTCGAAAGGTTCCGAATTACACGGCCGACTTACAGCCAGGGGCATGGATTGAAAGTTACGAGATGGCCATGGAGTTACTAGAGGTCAGCGATGCGGCAATGGCTAAGTATTTCACCATGATGTTAGATGGAACGACCCGGTCTTGGTTAAAAAGCTTGCCTCCCAATTCCATCAGTTCATGGGCAGAGCTAAAGGCCCGGTTTATCCAGAACTTCAAGGACACTTGCAAGCAGTCGATGTCAATTGTGGACTTGACGAATTGCAAGTAGGAGGAGGGTGAGTCCACAACTCATTGGGTGCACCGGGTCAAGGAAATCATACACTCATCTGATAAGATGGATGCCGGCTCTGCAGTACTTATGCTCCATCAAAATTGTCGCTTTGTGCCACTGAAGCAAAAGCTGGGGCGCCTTTAGCGTGATTGAAATGATATGGGCACGCTGATGGCAGCTTTGGTTAAATACGCTGATTCTGACACTACTGATGACCCCGCGTCCGAGGAGGAAAAGACAGGGAAAGGAAAGAAGAATGGCAATGACAAGGGTCAGCAGCATAACCCAGCCAGTCAAGGGGGGGACAAGCGTAAGGCAGATGGTAACCTGGAGTTTGTGGCCAATGCCAGCGCGCAAGGTAACAACCAGAAACGTAAGGTAAGACCGCCCCCTCGATCTGGCGGCTCAGGCCCATCTCTTGAGCAGCTTCTCAATGAGCCTTGTCCAAGACACGGCACTCGGGAACGTCCCGTCACCCACTTGTGGAAGGACTGTGCAATCATGAAAGCTTTCAAGAATTCCAACATGTTTGATGGCCATCATGGGTCGGGCGGCGGCTCAGGGGCCGGTGGTTCCCATGGCCTGGGTGGCGGCTCAGGTTCCGGCTTTCAGGGAGGTCAAGGTGGCTATAATCAACAACAAACCGGTCAAGGGGGACAGCAGCAGCAGCAGTCAGGTTATCAGAGCCATCCAAAACAGCTGAGTGGTGGGCAATACCATGTATTCACTACTAACTTGTGCAAACGTGACCAGAAGGTCCATAAGAGGGCTGTGGATTCGGTTGAGCCGGCGGTTCCCCGTTACTTGAGGTGGTCAGAGCAGCCTATCATATGGAGCAGGGAAGATCACCCCCTCCGGGTTGATAACCCGGGTCAGTTGGCCTTGGTGGTGGCTCCTCAGGTTGGTGGATACAAATTCACTAAGGTACTCATGTACAGAGGAAGCAGCATCAATATTCTCTATTATGAGACCTTTCGCCGCATGAGGTTAACTGATAAGGACTTAAGGACGTCCAACACTGTCTTTCATGGGGTGGTGCCTGGCAAATCGGTGTATCCAGTTGGTAAGATTGAGCTGGAAGTTGCCTTTGGAGATGAATATGATTTCAGGGCTGAGAAATTGACGTTTGAGGTGGTCAGGATCAAGAGCCCATATCATGCTCTGTTTGGACGGCCGGCTTATGCCAAGTTCATGGCGCGACCGTGTATTATGTATCTGCCGCTTAAGATGTCGGGTTACAAAGGCACCATCACTGTGCATGGGAGTCGAAAGGTAGCCCTGGAATGTGAAGAAGGGGATGCGGCTTATGCTGAGTCTGTGTCGTGGGCTTTGTGGGAGCATGAGCACCTATGGGGCAGGGAGCCCCTTCTTGTCCGGCAAGGGAGCGGGGGACGCATGCAGAGCAGATTGAGGCGAGCGCGCGCGGGGGATTTTACCCAGCTTCGGAGCTCTCCGGAGAGATAAAACTCCTACTGCTGCTTTGTGTTTGTATTTGTTCTTGCTCGAAAGCGTGGGTATGCGGTGGTCTCGAGTGAGTCGAATGAACCGAACCCGCCGAACCGAACCAACCGAACCCCTTCTACGTGCGCATGGGCCTCCTTTTTATAGGTTAAAGGGGTCACCGACAGGTGGCAGCGTAGAAAGAGGGGTACAAAGGTAAAAACGTGGGTTGGTACAACCACTATCAACAGTGTCCCCTACCTAACTCTGACGGCAGGGGACAAGGGCATTTAATGCCGTCCGGTCGCCCTGATGCGAGAAGCGACCGTTAGGCGCCACCGATCGCCACGATGGCCTCCTTGTCATCTTCGCTTGCCACCTCGCACCGCATGGCTGCACAGCGCCTCGCCACGTGCTCCTAGGATGGTCCTGGGGTGACACGTCGTTGGATGTGTTGGAGCTCGGGTGCAGGGTGGCAGTCTTGCCGCAGCAAGCGCTCTGCCGCGGCCGTTGTCTTGTCGCACCCGCAAGCTTGCCGCTCGCCGTGCCTTCTTGCCGGCGCTTGAAGCGTCATGACAAGTTTTCAAGCGCCTTGGTTGGCCTCCCGGCAAGCTCCTCTTGCCGGGTCTTATCCTTCCGGCAAGCTCCTCTTGCGGGGCCTTGTTTTCTCAATTAATACTTTGTTCTTGAATGGCAGTGATATGAATAGTGGAGGGTCTTGGCGGACGTCCGGCAAGCCTTGCCGCGGGATGCTGCGACTGCCCGTGCACAAGTTCGGGGTACTAAGGTACCCCTACTTTAGTACACCGGCAGAGCCCCGGCCCTAGGCCATACAGTGCCGAGTGCTGTTGGGCGGGCCCAAAAGCGATTACACAGGCACCTGCGCCTGGGTCCACACAAAATCTGACTCCAAACCCGCCGCGCTCTCCCGTAACGGCACGCGTCAATCGCGGCGTCGTGGGTGGCGTGCGCGATTTTTGAGGCGCCCACCCCCCGTGATCACGGGGCAGGGCGAGGTCATCTCACTCGTCGCCTCGGCTCTGCATCCCCGCCACGCAGCTCCCATGCGCTTGGGGTCACAGGCGGTGGGAGTGGAAAGCTGGGCCGTCGCGGCGGAGGCAGCGAGTAGGCCCGATTCTCTGCTCTTCGTGTCTTGATTGGCTGGCGGGCGGCCGAGCCCCACCTCGCTCCTTAAAAAGAGCGGAAGGGGCGCAAAAACACGCACTTCCTCATCTTCTCCTTTCTTGACCGCCCCTTTCTCTCATTACGCCATGGAGAAAGGGAAACCTGGTCCTTCATCAGTGGCGGCGAGGGTCGCCGCCAGACAGCGCATCCCTCCCTATCCCGCGCCCGTGGTGGCAGAGCCAGCCACAAGGGGAAGAGGGAGGGGGCGTGGTCGTGGACGAGGTCGAGGGCGAGGACGAGGCGCTCGGGGAAGAGGCGGACGGGGCGGCGCATCAGCTTTGCTTCCGCCGGCGATTCCTCTACCCCCGGCGGTCCACACAGGGGACGACCCTTGCGAGTTCTTTGTCAGGCTGCGTCGGGCGCCTCGTCGTCGCCTCCGGCTTCCAGCTCCATTTGCGAGCGCGATGGGGTTGGATCCGCCCGAGACGCTGAGATTGCACATGAGGGGCTGCGGGATCAGCGGCACGCGAGTCCATGTCGTATCCCCAGCCCCTAATGTGATGTATCTTGATCGTGGGTGGAAGACGTTCGCCCGTATCCACAGCCTGACGGCGGGGTTTACCCTCCACTTTAAGTTAATGGAGGGCGGCCTCCTCTCCGTCAAGGTCTTCGGGGACTCCGGCATTCGGGCGAGGTGCTGCGTGGACAGCTCCTCCGATAGCGAACTCCCCTCGGCGAGTGACGAGGAGGAGAGCGGCAGCGGCGAGGGTGGCGGGCCCGACTAGGCGTTGGCGTCGCCTCGTCGTCTGGCGACCCCATCATCCGGTCGCGGCCCCTTGAACTCCCGGGTCGTCTCCTTGGGCGGCCGGCGTGGCGAGCTGCGGAAGGAAAGAGGGCTGGCGGCAAGGCCGTCAAGTCGAATCTGGCGTAGTGCTCTCGGCAATCGTCTTGACGTCCTGCCACCCCGTCTTCGAGCCCCGCTTCCGGCGCCGCCACCACCATCCAGCCTTCGGACGGCCCCCGGATGTTCTCTTGGTGTCTTCTGGCACCCGTAGCTCACCTAGGTGCCCCTTTTGCCCTTTTCGCCTCCTTGACCTACCTCCTGAAAAAAGGGACAGGAAAGGGATTATGGGCATCTCATCTTTTTAATTTGTAAGCCTTCGGGCCTTAGCTGCATTTAAAACTTGTAATCCTCTCTTTCATGTTTTTCATCCTCTATGGACTGTACCCGAGTGGGATGTTTTTTAATGAAAAAGGGGAAGCTTGCTATGTTATATCCTTTACTTGAGTCTATGCCTTGTATGTTTTTACCCTACGTTTGAGGGAACTTGCCGGCGCGAACACGCTTGCTGAGTGCGGAACATCAGCAGCCTGCTGGCAGTGTTGCCTCCGGCAAGAAACCTTGTCGGGGCTAGTTGCAGCGCACTTGTATTGTTGAGCGGACTCGAAACAAATCAAGGGCGCAACTTAGCCTAAAGTCGGTTCCTCCGCGCACGGTTTTTCATACAAAACACGGTCGTTCAGGGCAGCGGCTTCGCGTTCCCGATCCATAAGAGGATGCATGATGAGGGCGAAAAACTTATCGATATCGCGGCCCGGCAACTCGGCTTGCGGGGATGAGTCTTAATACTTTCGCAGCCCGGCAACAACGGCTTGCGGGACCAGTGCGGCGCACCTTTCTCTCCTTTCCTTGTTCTTGCCGCTGCTAGACGTGTCATAGGAACAATCTCTTAGAGCGCGGCAAGTTATTTACTGTAATATATAACTTTATTCTGGGCAAAGCTTGCTATGTTATATCCTTTACTTGATTCTATGCCTTGTATGTTTTTACCCTACGTTTTAGGGAACTTGCCGGCGCGAACACACTTGCTGAGTGCGGAACATCAGCAGCCTGCTGGCGGTGTTGCCTCCGGCAAGAAACCTTGTCGGGGCTGGTTGCAGCGCACTTGTATTGTTGAGCGGACTCGAAACAAATCAAGGACGCAACTTAGCCACAAGTCGATTCCTCCGCGCACAGGTTTCCCATACAAGGCACGGACGTTCAAGGAATCTATTCTATATCTATACCTCTATATCTATATCTATATCTATATCTATATCTATACCTACTAATAAAGCAAGGTGCGTTTCTCCAAAAATTTCATCCGTTCACCCATATAATTATTTTTAACAAAAAATTTCATCCGTTCACCTATATAATTATTTTTAATTTTTTAGCTATCCAAGGTGGTACTAAATTTTTCATGTTGCGCGCAATTCAATCGAGCGCGTCGTCCGTGTCTGGGCCTCAACCCATCCGGCGGTGGCCCATGAGGCTGGAGGTTGTCGTCTCCTGTCGAAGGAAAACAAGCGGGTGATTTTACTAAAAAAACAAGTGGGCGATGGCAAACGGCAGAGCGGCGGCTGCAGCTGAGGTGAGGAGGCCGGGGGCGCGCGGATCTGAGGCAGTGACATCCGGGGTCACTGGATCCGGTCAAGACGTGGCCGGAGGCGGTCGATTCCCTGGCAGGTCGGTGGGTGGTGGCCTCCTGGAGAGATCGAGAGAGAGGTGAGGCAGGGAGAGGGAAGGCAGATGGATGGAGGAAAAGGAGAGATGGCAGGGGCGGACGGTGAGGCGGGGAAAGAGAAGGCAGAGGGATGGAGGAGAAGGAGAGATGGCAGGAGCAGCTGGTGTGATTGCTTTGGTGACCGGCGTTCGCAGGGGTCGCGGTTGGCGTCACCGATCAAGGTACTTGGCGGCTGCAGGGGTGGTGGTGGAGGCGCAGGCCAGTAGCGCCATGGCCGGCAGAGGTGGCTAACACGGGAGGAGGTGGAACGAGGCAGGAGCCGAAGATAGCAGGAAAGAGGCGACCGGGAGGTCGATGGCCGGCGGCTGCTAGCGGACGAGGTCATCGGAGCCAACAAGAGAATCAGGGAGGCAGCGCTCAGTGACCAGCCATGGCACGTGACAGGCGGCCGGAACAGAGCCACGGGCGCGGCGCAAGAGCTCAAAGGAGGGAGGCCAGAGCAGAGGATGACCGGAGGCGTTCGTCCATGGCTGCGTGCAGCAGAGTCCGCGGCTCGGGTGAGCTGCAGGACGGCGCGAGGAGAGGCGGGGCAGCAGCGCGAGGAACGGCGCGCGAAAGAGGAAGGAGGGTGGCGCGGTCTGGCTCAACGGCCGGAGCAGGGGAAGATGGTGGCGCTGGCGAGACACGCAGGCTCATGGACGCGGCGCTCCTCTCCTGGAGGCGACGCTCAGCGGGGAACTAGGGAGAGAGGGATCGGGAGGAGGAGAGGAAGGGGATCGAGGAAGAGGACGATGAGATCGGGCTTTTTTGTTTTGTGTTTTTTTCTAAAGGAAGGTTTAGGTGGGCCACTAGGCTAATTACAGAGCAGACCGAGCTGCTATGATGCGCTGCTGCTCCTTCTCTTCTTTTTCTTTATTAGTTAACAGAAAAAAGGATATAAGATAGAGAGGGTTAGGGGATGAATCTGCCAAACGGTAAATTTTCTTGGGATCCTTGAAATACGTGTGACCCAAAAAAATTGGTTCTGGGCATGATTGGGAAATTAGATTCTAACTCATTTGAATTTAATTCAAATGGGTTTGAAATAAGTATTGGCTTGAGTCCAAAATTTATGGAAATTTTGGTGGAGCTTGAACAAATGCAACAAGAATTAGTTGAAGTAGAAAAGACATGGGATGTCGAGAAGGTATGGAACGGAAAAGCAAAACACTCAAATAAAAAAATCTTTATACTTTAAAAAGGTATGAAATATTTAATGGCATTATGATATGATGCAATGCAAAAAATGACATAGGGCAAAAAAATATATAATAATTATATTACACAAAGAACCTAGAGAACCAGTCTAGATTCATGGAATCACTTCTATGAGCATGTGCGTAAATAGAAAAAGAAAAGGAAATATTGTTTCAGAGGTCCCATGGCGCAGGTGCGCTGCCAGCCGCCGCTTGAATTGCGTGATGTGGGAAAATGGAGGCGGCGCAGTGTACAATTTTGGGGTTGCAATTTTTGACTGCGTGCGTGGCTAAGAGGAAGCTCCGTGTAGTTCTTTTTAGAAAAATCTCGTCAAGCTTTTATTAACTCATCAAAATGTTTACACGCACTGGAGAAAGATCTCCAGAGTGACCTAACCATACATGGCGGCCATCCCCGAGAGAAAGTTCATGCTTCGCTAAATTGCGAGCTTCAAAATTTGAGCTCCTAAATTCATGACTGATTTTTCAAAAATCAAAAGCCAAAGAGTGATCTATTATTTCATGTATAATTGCTACTTAGCTTGCCTTATTGGATAGATTAGTGTGGATGCACCATGGGGCTTAATTAGCTAGGCTTTAATAAGTATATGCATTTCGATTATTTTGGCACTTATGTCAGCAGACTCCAACGACCAAACTCACCGAAGTAATTTCAGTTTCTTTCTTTATTTAATTGAGTTAATAACCGAACCTTTTATCCTCAGTTATTTCGACTTCGGCCCGGTTATTTCGGCTCCGGTCTTTGGTTCTTGGATTTTATGTCCTTTGTGCGCATGTAGCTCGGGGAGGACTGCGTGGCTACGTGTGAGGTTAGGGGGCATGTCGTACGATTCTCCCTATTGGGCCATTCGGGCAGCTTTTGGTTCTACCAAAAACAATTCTTATTAGTTAATAGTACCTCCTCGCTAATTTACACACGATCCCACCGATTTATATATGTCCCTAGATAGACAATCAACAAGCTTTTTGGAAATAAACAAAGCAGAGGGTGAGGTGTGGCTATGATCCGTCAATGACGGAAATAAACAAAACAAAGGGTAAGATGTGGCTACAATCTAGCAATAATGGAAATAAACAAAACGGAAGGTGAGGTGTGTCTATAATCTAGGAATGAAAGTTGCGCAGGGAGTTGAGCGGCTTAGGTGTGGCCCGTGGGCTTAATACTAGCAAATGTGAGTATAAAAGAAATGCTGCATGTGTGCTAATATGGATATTTCCTCTACCATTGGTATACACTGGCCAGATGTTTAACTTCAAAGTAAATGCTACTGAACATGTCCAACTAAAAATTATAGATTGCCTAAAATCTCACGTCAGATATTTATTTTCTGTTGCAACGCACGGGCCTTTTGCTAGTATAACTTAAAAATTTAAAACTTGATCATGCTCAAGCTTTGGCAGCTTAGCTTTTCTGTCGCCTGTGTTCCGGCAAGGCCATACTTCCTTAAACGACGCCCAGTCTACACCTTCATCCTCTCCCCCTCGAAGCTTCTGGCGTTAACTTTGCGGCTATGGTAGCAGCGCAAAGCTTGCTGGTAGCGAGCAGCTCGTACCGCAGCCTGAAGACGATCTTCCTCGAGGAGCAGCGCGTTATCTTGCCGCAGCTGCTCTTGCTCTAGCTCATCATAAGCGGGCACTCGAGGTGATCCGTATACGAGGGGAAAGGGGTCGAGAATGTCGAGCCCCCAGACCAAGAATGGCCAGGATAAAGGGATTGACTGGATAGCTTGAGCTGGTTGATGAATCTGTTTGGAGTGGAACTGGCACGCTTCACACTTGGTTACTTGTGCAGTTGCATCCTGGAGGGTTGTCGGCCAAAAGAAACCTTGCCGGAAGACTTTGCCGGCAAGTGCTCTAGCGCCAATGTGGTGACCACATATGCCTCCATGTACCTCCGCCAACAGCTTCTGTCCATCTTCCCAGGAGATGCACTTCAATTTCACTCCGTTGAATCTTCTTCTGTACAGTATGTCGTCGACAAACTGGTACATACTTGATTGCCGGGCTACTCTTTCCGCTTCTTCTTGCTCCTCGGGAAGTTCTCCTGTCTGAAGGAAATGGACTATCTGCTGTGCCCATGTCGGAGCTTGTGGTTCGACAATAAGGACTAAAGGCGCAAATCTTTGCTGCGGAACATCCGCTTCTCGGCAAGACTCGGGATCCTGCCGGGCGTGATGCTCCCGGCAAGCGTGTCGAACACAGCTTGTCGAGGCGTCCGCTTGACGAAACAAACCCGGGCTTGTCGGAGCAGATCTGCTCCTCGGCACTTTCTGTGTTGATCACAGGAACCTTCTTGGCGGCGACTTGAGGAGCTCTGCGGAAAGTAGTCGCCAATAACCAACTTTCTCTTCTTGTTCTGTCCAGATTGATGGTGTGATGATGGTTGAGTCAACTTGAGCACAAAATTCCTGGTTCCACGAGTAACTTGAGTGCGGCACACTTCGACAGGCCATCTGCAATGTCATTCTGAGCTCTTGGAACATGCTCCATCTGCAGGCCGTCAAAATGCTCTTCTAGCTTCCTCACTTCATCAATGTATGCTTCCATCAACGGGCTCTGATAATCTTTGTTAACTTGACGGACGACAAGCTGTGAGTCACCCCTGACAATAAGCTTCTTGATCCCAAGTTCTGCTGCTATTCTGAGCCCGGCAAGCAAGCCTTCATACTCTGCAGTATTGTTTGTTGCTTGCTCCTTGGGAAAGTGCATCTGAACCACGTACTTGAGGTGCTCTCCGGTGGGTGCGACAAGTAGCACGCCCGCACCGGCGCCTTGCAGCGAGAAGGCACCATCAAAGTACATGATCCATTCTTTGCTCGCTTCCTTGACGGGGATGCTCCTCTCCGGAGTTTCTTCATCAGGCGTTGGCGTCCACTCTGCTATGAATTCTGCCAATGCTCGGCTCTGAATAGTTGAGGTACTTTCAAACTTGAGGCCAAAGCTTGACAATTCTAGTGCCCACTCGACAATCCTGCCTGTTGCTTCTGGATTCTGCAATATCCTCTTCAATGGAAAGCGAGTGACAACTGTGATCTCATGTGCTTGAAAGTAATGGCGCAGCTTCCTCAAGGCCATGAGAAGGCCGAAGAGCAATTTCTGCACACCAGAGTACCTTGATCTAGCCCCCTGCAGAAGGGAACTGACAAAGTAAACTGGGCGCTGCACCACCTTCTTCTGTTTCTCTTCCGCAATTGTGCGATCCCTCCTTGCGGAGCGAACTTGTCGGGGAAGCCCCTTCTTGTCGCTGGACTCGCTTGCCGCGGTTGCTGGCTCATCATCTGCCTCCCTCTCCGCTACTAACGCAGCACTAACCACTTGATTGGTTGCCGCCAAATATAGCAGCAACTTCTCTGGTGGCTTAGGTGCGACAAGTGTTGGAGTGGAGGATAGGTATCTCTTCAAGTCTTGCAGTGTAGCCTCCGCTTCCGGAGTCCATTTCATTGGACCCGCCTTTTTCAAAATTTTGAAAAATGGCAGGGCGCGCTCAGCAGACTTAGAGATGAACCTACTGAGGGCAGCAACACAGCCGGCAAGCCTTCGCACATCCTTGACGCGCTTTGGTGCTTCGATCTGTTCAATGGCTTTGATCTTGTCGGGATTGGCTTCGATCCCCCGCTGAGATACAAAGAATCCGAGAAGCTTGCCGGAAGGAACTCCAAACACGCACTTCTCGGGATTCAACTTGAGATTGATCTTGCGCAGATTTGTGAAGGTCTCATCCAAATCTTGGATCAAAGTTGCCCTGTCTCTGCTCTTGACCACTATGTCATCCATGTAGGCTTCTACATTTCTGTGCAGCTGTGGCTCAAAAGCATGACTTACTACTCTTGCAAATGTTGAACCAGCATTCTTTAGTCCGAAAGGCATCCGTACGAAGCAGTACGTGCCACATGGAGTAATGAATGCGGTTTTCTCTTCATCCTCTTCTGCCATGAAGATCTGATGATATCCTGAGTATGCATCAAGGAATGAAAGCAGATCACATCCTGCCGTGGAGTCGACAATCTGGTCAATGCGCGGCAAGGGAAATGGATCCTTGGGACAAGCTTTATTAACATCAGTGAAGTCAATACAAAGCCTCCACTTCCCGTTTGCCTTGCGCACAACTACTGGATTGGCTAACTGAAGGAAATATGCCCTAGAGGCAATAATAAAGTTATTATTTATTTCCTTATTTCATGATAAATGTTTATCATTCATGCTAGAATTGTATTAACCGGAAACATGATACATGTGTGAATGCATAGACAAACAGTATGTCACTAGTATGCCTCTACTAGACTAGCTTGTTAATCAAAGATGGTTATGTTTCCTAACCATGAACAAAGAGTTGTTATTTGATTAACAAGGTCACATCATTAGTATAATGATCGATTGACATGACCCATTCCATTAGCTTAGCACACGATCGTTTAGTATGTTGCTCTGCTTTTATCCATGACATATACATGTTCCTGTAACTATGAGATTATAAAACTCCGTTTACGGAGGAACACTTTGGGTGCTACCAAACGTCACAACGTAATCGGGTGATTATAAAGGAGTACTACAGTGTCTCCAAAGGCGTATGTTGGGTTGGCGTATTTGAGATTAGGTTTTGTCACTCCGATTGTCGGAGAGGTATCTCTGGGCCCTCTCGGTAATACACATCACTTTGAAGCCTTGCAAGCATTACAACTAATGAGTTAGCTGTGAGATGATGTATTACGAGCGAGTAAAGAGACTTGCGTAACGAGATTGAACTAGGTATTGGATCTTGACGATCGAATCTCGGGCAAGTAACATACCGATGACAAAGGGAACAACGTATGTTGTTATGCGGTCTGACCGATAAAGATCTTCGTAGAATATGTAGGAGCCAATATGGGCATCCAGGTCCCGCTATTGGTTATTGACCGGAGACGTGTCTCGGTCATGTCTACAATGTTCTCGAACCGTAGGGTCCGCACGCTTAAGGTTTCGATGATGGTTATATTATGAGTTTATGTATTTTGATGTACCAAGAAGTTGAGTCCGGATATGATCACGGACATGACGAGGAGTCTCGAGATGGTCGAGACATAAATATTGATATATTGGAAGCCTATATTTGGAGTTCGGAATGGTTCCGGTGAAATCGGATTTTACTTAGGAACACCGGGGTTACTGGAACCCTCCCGGGGTTATTGGGCCTTAGTGGGCCATGAGGGAGAAGAGGAAGGGCCGGCCGGGGCAGGCGCGCCCCCCCCCTAGTCCGAATAGGACAAGAGAGGGGGCGGCGCCCCCCTTCCTCTTCCCTCCCCAATCCTACTCCAACTAGGAAGGGGGGGAGTCCTACTCTGGTGGGAGTAGGACTCCTCCGCAACGCCTCCTCCAAGGGCCGGCCGCACCCCCTTGCTCCTTTACATACGGGCGGGGGGCACCCTAGAACACACAAGTTGATCTACGGATCGTTCCTTAGCCGTGTGTGGTGCCGCCCTCCACCATATTCCACCTCGGTCATATCGTGCATAAAGCTTAGGCGAAGCCTGCACCGTAGAACATCAAGATCGTCCCACGCCGTCGTCTTGTGGAACTCTCCTCCCGGCTCTCTCTGGATTGGAGCCGAGGCGTCATCGAGCTGTCGTGTGTCAAGAACTCGGGGCGCCGAGTAACGGCGCGGGATCGGTCGGATCGCGAGGAGAACGTACGACTACTTCCTCTACGTTGTGATCGCTTCCGCTTCAGGTCTACGAGGGTACGTAGACAACACTCTCCCCTCTTGTCTCTATGCATCACCATGATCTCGCGTGTGCGTAGGAAATTTTTTGAAATTAGTACGTTCCCCAACAGTGGCATCCGAGCCTAGGTTTTTATGGTTTGATGTTTTGCACGAGTAGAACACAAGTGAGTTGTGGGCGATACAAGTCATACTACCTACCAGCATGTCATACTTTGGTTCAGCGGTATTGTGAGATGAAGCGGCCCGGACCGACATTACGCCGTGCGCTTCGCGAGACTGGTTTCACCGCTCGAGCACTCGTTGCTTAAAGGTGACTAGCGGGTGTCTGTCTCTCTCACTTTAGTTGAACTGAGTGTGGCTCGCCGGTCCTTGAGAAGGTTAAACGGAGTCTATTTGACGAAATATCGTTGTGGTTTTGATGCGTGGGTGAGATTGGTTCTTGCTTAAGCCCGTAGCAGCCACGTAAAATTTGCAACAACAAAGTAGAGGACGTCTAACTTGTTTTTGCAGGGCATGTTGTGATGTGATATGGTCAAGACGTGATGCTATATTTTATTGTATGAGATGATCATGTTTTGTAACGAAGTTATCGGCAATGGCAGGAGCCATGTGGTTGTCGCTTTATTGTATGAAATGCAATCGCATCAGTAATGCTTTACTTTATCACTAAGCGGTAGCGATAGTCGTAGAAGCATAAGATTGGCGAGGCGACAACGATGCTACGATGGAGATCAAGGTGTCGCGCGGTGGCGATGGTGATCATGATGGTGCTGCGAGAGATGGAGATCACGAAGCACAAGATGATGATGACCATATCATATCACTTATATTGATTTGCATGTGATGTTTATCTTTTATGCATCTTATCTTGCTTTGATTGACGGTAGCATTATAAGATGATCTCTCACTAAATTATCAAGAAGTGTTCTCCCGAGTATGCACCGTTGCCAAAGTTAAATCGTGCCCGGACACCACGTGATGATCGGGTGTGATAAGCTCGTCCATCTACAACGGGTGCAAGCCAGTTTTGCACACGCAGAATACTCAGGTTATACTTGACGAGCCTTGCATATGCAGATATGGCCTCGGAACATAGAGACCGAAAGGTCGAGCGTGAATCATATAGTAGATATGATCAACATAAGATGTTCACCATTGAAAACTACTCCATTTCACGTGATGATCGGTTATGGTTTAGTTGATTTGGATCACGTGATCACTTAGATGACTAGAGGATGTCTGTCTAAGTGGGAGTTCTTAAGTAATATGATTAATTGAACTTAAATTTATCATGAACTTAGTACCGATAGTATCTTGCTTGTCTATGTTTAATTGTAGATAGATGGCTCGTCTTTGTTGTTCCGTTGAATTTTAATGCGTTCCTTGAGAAAGCAAAGTTGAAAGATGATGGTAGCAACTACACGGATCGGGTCCGTAACTCGAGGATTATCCTCATTGCTGCCGTAAGAGTTACGTCCCCGGATGCACCGCTAGGTGCCGAACCTCTTCTTGATGCTGGCGACGACGTTAAAACGTCTGGCGAGCAAAGCTGATGACTACTCTATAGTTCGATGTGCCATGCTTTACGGCTTAGAACCGGGACTTCAACGACGTTTTGAGCGTCATGGAGCATATGAGATGTCCCAGAGTTGAAGTTGATATTCCAACAGTAATGCCCGGATTGAGAGATATGAAGTCTCCAATAAGTTCTATAGCTGCAAGATGGAGGAGAATAGTTACATCGGTGAGCACATACTCAAAATGTCTGGGTATTACAATCACTTGACTCAACTGGGAGTTAATCTTCCGGATGATTGTGTGATTGACAGAATTCTTCAATCACTGCCACCAAGCTACAAAGGCTTCGTGATGAACTATAATATGGAAGGGTTAGTAAAGACTATACAGAGCTCTTCGCAATGCTAAAGGCTGCGGAGGTAGAAATCAAGAAGGAGCATCAAGTGTTGATGGTCAATAAGACCACTAGTTTCAAGAAGAAAGGCAAAGGGAAGAAGAAGGAACTTCAAGAAGAACAGCAAGCAAGTTGTGCTCAGAGAAGAAACCCAAGTCTGGACCTAAACCTGAAATCGAGTGCTTCTCTGCAAGCGATCGTCATTGAAGCGGAACTGCCCCAAGTATTTGGCGGATAAGAAGGATGGCAAGGTGAACAAAGGTATATGTGATATACATGTTATTGATGTGTACCTTACTAGAGCTCGCAGATAGCACTGGTATTTGATACTGGTTCATTGCTAATATTTGCAACTCAAACAGGACTACGGATTGCTTAACACGGCAAAGGACAAGGTGACGATCTTGCGTGAAAATGGTTCCAAAGTCGATGTGATCGCGGTCGGCACGCTACCTCTACATCTACCTTCGGGATTAGTTTTAGACCTAAATAATTGTTATTTGGTGCTGCGTTGAGCATGAACATTATATGTGGATCTTGTTTGATGCGAGACGGTTATTCATTTAAATCGAGAATAATGGTTGTTCTATTTATATGAGTAATATCTTTTATGGTCATGCACCCTGAAGAGTGGTCTATTTTGATGAATCTCGATAGTAGTGATACACATATTCATAATGTTGAAGCCAAAAGATGCAGAGTTGATAATGATAGTGCAACTTATTTGTGGCACCGCCGTTTAGGTCATATCGGTATAAAGCGCATGAAGAAACTCCATCTTGATGGACTTTTGGAGTCACTTGATTATGAATCACTTGGCACTTATGAACCGTGCCTCATGGGCAAGATGACTAAAACCCGTTCTCGGTACTATGGAGAGAGCAACAGATTTGTTGGAAATCATACATACGAGATGTATGTGGTCCGATGAATGTTGAGGCTCGTGGCGGATATCGTTATTTTCTCACCTTCACAGATGATTTAAGCAGATATGGGTATATCTACTTAATGAAACATAAATCTGAAACATTTCAAAAGTTCAAAGAATTTCAGAGTGAAGTTGAAAATCATCGTAATAAGAAAATTAAGTTTCTACGATCGATCGTGGAGGTGAATATTTGAGTTCGAGTTTGGTCTACATTTGAAACAATGCGGAATAGTTTAGCAACTCACGCCACCGGAACACCACAACGTAATGGTGTGTCCGAGCGTCAGAATCGCACTTTACTAGATATGGTGCAATCTATGATGTCTCTTACAGATTTACCGCTATCGTTTTGGGGTTATGCTCTAGAGACGGCCGCATTCACACTGAATAGAACACCGTCAAAATCCGTTGAGACGACACCTTATGAACTATGGTTTAGCAAGAAACCAAAGTTGTCGTTTCTTAAAATTTGGGGATGCGATGCTTATGTGAAAAAACTTCAACCTGATAAGCTCGAACCCAAATCGGAAAAATGTGTCTTCATAGGATACCCAAAGGAAACAGTTGGGTACACCTTCTATCACAGATCCGAAGGCAAGACATTTGTTGCTAAGAATGGATCCTTTCTAGAGAAGGAGTTTCTCTCGAAAGAAGTGAGTGGGAGGAAAGTAGAACTTGATGAGGTAATTGTACCTTCTCCCTTACTTGAAAGTAGTTTGTCGCAGAAACCGGTTTCTGAGACATCTACACCAAATAGTGAGGAAGTTGATGATGTTGATCATGAAACTTGAGATCAAGTTACTACGAACCTCGTAGATCAACCAGAGTAAGATCCGCACTGAGTGGTACGGTAATCCTGTTCGGAAATCATGCTACTAGATCATGATGAACCTACGAACTATGAAGAAGCGATGGTGAGCCCAGATTCCATAAAATGGCTTGAGGCCATGAAATCTGAGATGGGATCCATGTATGAAAACAAAGTATGGACTTTGGTTGACTTGCCCGAGGGTAGGCAAGCAATAGAAAACAAGTGGATCTTCAAGAAGAAGACCGACGACGACGGTAATGTTATCGTCTACAAAGCTCGACTTATCGCAAAGGGTTTTCGACAAGTTCAAGGGATTGACTACGATGAGACCTTCTCACCCGTGGCGATGCTTAAGTCTGTCCGAATCATGTTAGCAATTGCCGCATTTTATGATTATGAAATTTGGCAAATGGATGTAAATCTGCATTCTGAATGGATTTACGGAAGAAGAGTTGTATATGATGCAACCGAAGGTTTTATCGATCCAAAGGGAGCTAACAAAGTGTGCAAGCTCCAGCGATCCATTTATGGACTGGTGCAAGCATCTCGGAGTTGGAATAAGCGCTTTGATAGTGTGATCAAAGCATTTGGGTTCATCTGAGACTTTTGGAGAAGCTCATGTTTACAAGAAAGTGAGTGGGAGCTCAGTAGCATTTCGATATTATATGTAGATGACATATTGCTGATCGGAAATGATATAGAATTCTGGATAGCATAAAGGGATACTTGAATAAGAGTTTTTCAATGAAAGACCTCGGTGAAGCTGCTTACATATTGGGCATCAAAATCTATAGAGATAGATCAAGACACTTAATAGGACTTTCACAAAGCACATACCTTGACAAAATTTTGAAGAAGTTCAAAATGGATCAAGCAAAGAAAGGGTTCTTGCCTGTGTTACAAGGTGTGAAGTTGAGTAAGACTCAATGCCCGTCCACTGAAGAAGATAGAGAGAAAATGAAAGATGTTCCCTATGCTTCAGCCATAGGCTCTATCATGTATGCAATGCTGTGTACTGCACTGATGTGTGCCTTGCTATAAGCTTAGCAGGAGGTACCAAAGTAATCCAGAGTGGATCATCGACAGCGGTCAAGAACATCTGAAATACCGAAAAGGACTAAGGATATGTTTCTCGTATATGGAGGTGACAAAGAGCTCATCGTAAACAGTTACGTTGATGCAAGCTTTGACACCGATCCGACGATTCTAAATCGCAGACCGGATACGTATTTACACTAAACGGAGGAGCTGTCAGTTGGTGCAGTTCTAAACAAAGCGTCGTAGCGGGATCTACATGTGAAGCGGAGTACATAGCAGCTTCGGAAGCAGCTAATGAAGGAGTCTGGATGAAGGAGTTCATATCCGATCTAGGTGTCATACCTAGTGCATCGGGTCCAATGAAAATCTTCTGTGACAATACTAGAGCAATTGCCTTAGCGAAGGAATCCAGATTTCACAAGAGGACCAAGCACATCAAGAGACGCTTCAATTCCATCCGGGATCTAGTCCGTGGGAGACATAGAGATTTGCAAGATACATACGGATCTGAATGTAGCAGACCCGTTGACTAAGCCTCTTCCACGAGCAAACCATGATCAACACCAAGACTCCATGGGTGTTAGAATCATTACTATGTAATCTAGATTATTGACTCTAGTGCAAGTGGGAGACTGAAGGAAATATTCCCTAGAGGCAATAATAAAGTTATTATTTATTTCCTTATTTCATGATAAATGTTTATCATTCATGCTAGAATTGTATTAACCGGAAACATGATACATGTGTGAATGCATAGACAAACAAGATGTCACTAGTATGCCTCTACTAGACTAGCTTGTTAATCAAAGATGGTTATGTTTCCTAACCATGAACAAAGAGTTGTTATTTGATTAACAAGGTCACATCATTAGTAGAATGATCTGATTGACATGACCCATTCCATTAGCTTAGCACACGATCGTTTAGTATGTTGCTACTGCTTTTATCCATGACATATACATGTTCCTGTAACTATGAGATTATGCAACTCCGTTTACGGAGGAACACTTTGGTGCTACCAAACGTCACAACGTGGCGGGTGATTATAAAGGAGTACTACAGTGTCTCCAAAGGCGATGTTGGGTTGGCGTATTTCGAGATTAGGTTTTGTCACTCCGATTGTCGAGAGGTATCTCTGGGCCCTCTCGGTAATACACATCATGAAGCCTTGCAAGCATTACAACTAATGAGTTAGCTGTGAGATGATGTATTACGGAACGAGTAAAGAGACTTGCCGGTAACGAGATTGAACTAGGTATTGGATACCGACGATCGAATCTCGGGCAAGTAACATACCGATGACAAAGGGAACAACGTATGTTGTTATGCGGTCTGACCGATAAAGATCTTCGTAGAATATGTAGGAGCCAATATGGGAATCCAGGTCCCGC
This sequence comes from Aegilops speltoides, assembly GCA_021437245.1. Taxonomy (NCBI): domain Eukaryota; kingdom Viridiplantae; phylum Streptophyta; class Magnoliopsida; order Poales; family Poaceae; genus Aegilops; species Aegilops speltoides. The sequence goes on from CM038142.1 coordinate 37,627,354, forward strand.
TATTGGTTATTGACCGGAGACGTGTCTCGGTCATGTCTACAATGTTCTCGAACCGTAGGGTCCGCACGCTTAAGGTTTCGATGACGGTTATATTATGAGTTTATGTATTTTGATGTACCGAAGAAGTTCGGAGTCCCGGATATGATCACGGACATGACGAGGAGTCTCGAAATGGTCGAGACATAAAGATTGATATATTGGAAGCCTATATTTGGAGTTCGGAATGGTTCCGGGTGAAATCAGGATTTTACCGGAACACCGGGGGGTTACCGGAACCCTCCCGGGGGTTATTGGGCCTTAGTGGGCCATGAGGGAGAAGAGGAAGGGCCGGCCAGGGCAGGCCGCGCGCCCCCTCCCCCCTAGTCCGAATAGGACAAGGAGAGGGGCGCCCCTTCCTCTTCCCTCCCCAATCCTACTCCAACTAGGAAGGGGGGAGTCCTACTCCCGGTGGGAGTAGGACTCCTCCGGCGCGCCTCCTCCAGGGCCGGCCGCACCCCCCTTGCTCCTTTATATACGGGGGCAGGGGGCACCCTAGAACACACAAGTTGATCTACGGATCGTTCCTTAGCCGTGTGCGGTGCCCCCCTCCACCATATTCCACCTCGGTCATATCGTCGCAAAGCTTAGGCGAAGCCCTGCGCCGGTAGAACATCAAGATCGCCACCACGCCGTCAGTCGACGGAACTCTCCTCCCGAAGCTCTCTTGGATTGGAGCCCGAGGAGCGCCATCGAGCTGTACGTGTGTCAAGAACTCGGGGCGCGAATGTAACGGCGCCGGATCGGTCGGATCGCGAGGAGAACGTCGACTACTTCCTCTACGCCAGATCGCTTCGCTTCAGTCTACGAGGCGTAGACAACACTCTCCCCTCTCGTTGCTATGCATCACCATGATCTTGCGTGTGCGTAGGAAATTTTTTGAAATTACTACGTTCCCCAACACTAACCACGTTGGATGGAGTACTCCTCGGACCAGGCCTGCTGCTTCCAATTTCTTGATCTCTTCTGCAATGAACTCTTGACGCTCCACTGCTTGTTTCCTAACTCTCTGCTTGACGGACCGCGCGTGAGGGCAGACGACAAGGTGGTGCTCAATTACTTTCCTGGGAACACCGGGGATGTCAGATGGTTGCCATGCAAATACATCGACATTCGCCCGCAGGAAAGCAACGAGCGCGCTTTCCTATTTAGGGTCAAGCGTGGCACTGATGGTGAAGGTACCACCAGTGCCGTCCTCCTTGGCGGCCACTTTCTTGGTCTTTGGTGTCGCTGTCTTTGCCTTCTTGCACTTGCCGTTGGAGCTCGATAGTGCGTCCTCGACGGTAGCGCAGCACTCCGAAGAGGTGCGCTTGCCGGAGTGGGCATCAGAGCTACTCTTGCCGGACTTATTCTTCTTCTTCCCCCCGGGAGCTTCGGCGGCAAGTGGTTTGTGTTCTGCTGCGGCTGCTGCTTCCCGGTAGATCTTGTCGGTACAGATAAGTGCATCCTTCTTGTCACCTTGGACAGAAATGACACTTATCGGACCAGGCATCTTGAGCACATTGTATGCATAGTGAGAGGCTGCCATGAACTTGGCAAGCGCCGGATGGCCGAGTATCCCATTGTAGGGTAATGGGAAATCAGCAACGTCAAATGTGACTCTCTCTGTCCTGAAATTCAGCTCGCTGCCAAACGTCACTGGCAGTGTGATCTTCCCCTTTGGCTTGCTCCTTCCCGGGTTGATTCCTTGGAAGGTACCAGTCTCTTCGAGCTCGCTGTCGGGGATCTGGAGCTTCTTGAGCACCGCTGAAGAGATCAGATTCAGGCCGGCCCCGCCGTCAACCAACATCTTCGTGACCTTGAGGTTGCGGATGGTTGGCGAAACCAACATCGGCAAGCACCCGACCGCAGTGATGCGATCTGGGTGATGCTCAACGTCGAAGATGATGGGCGTGCTGGACCACTTCAGGGGCTTGCGCGATTCGACTGATGGTTCTGCTGCGCTCACTTCTCGCACCCACTGTTTGACTTGGCGGTGTGAGGTGTGCAGAGAAGCACCGCCGTCGATGCACAAAACCTCCGTTGCCTTCTGAAATTCTTGCTCATCGGTCTCATCTTCCTCCATCTCATCATCTTCATCTTCGTCTTCGTCCTCGTCGCGGCCACGGGGAGGCCTATCTCCTTGCCGCTGCTTGGCCTTGCCGCGGCGTCCTCCCCGGGCGGTAAGCTTCTTGCCGGATCCTCCGCCACCTTCCCGGGCCTTCTCCTTGTCCCGGCGCTCGTATTCAGCTTTCTGTAGCTCCGCCATCTGCTCAACTTTCTTGCAAGCTTGGAGGTCGTGGCCCTTGGTGTGATGGATCTTGTAGTACTGCTTGCCGGAGCCGTCCTGCTTGTCGGCGGCCACCACAGCCTCGCCGGAGTCGCCAGCCTTGGCCTTGTCGGAACCGCCTCCGTTGCCGGACTGCTCAACAACTAGCACATCCTTAGCCTTTCTCTTTCTGTTATTCCGCCTCCGGTTCCTCTTTGCCGGAGCGGCATCCCCACTGTCAGATCCTTCTGCTCCTGCAGTTTCTCCGGGGATTTTCCTCCCCTCCTCAGCCCGTGCACACTTGTCGGCTAGAGCGTATAGCTCGCTGACATCTCTGATCTTGCACATCGCCATCTCCTCCCTCATCCTGCGGTTACGCACGTTCTGATGGAACGCGCTAATAACCGCGGCAGGGTGGACGTCTGGGATGTTGCGCTGCACCTGGCTGAATCTGTGTATATACTTGCGCAGGGGTTCTCCTCCTACGGGCGAGCGAGATGAAGATCGCTCTCCTGGCCATGGGGTTTGTGGTCGCTGTGAAGGCGCCGACAAACCGATGGCACAGTCCGCCATGAAGTGATGGAGTTGTCCGGCAAGTGCATGAGCCAAGATCGGCGTTGGGCTTGAGCACCGGCGGAAGTAGTTGGCGAGATCTTCTCGTCGTGCCCCGCAGCCTGCACCGCGATGGTGTAGACGCCGAGGAACTCCGACGGATGTATCCTGCCATCGTACTTCTCGCACGCGTCGGCTTGAAGTTCTTGGTACTTGGGCCATCGGACTTGCCGCAGCTCACGGGTGAACGCAGGGCAACCTGCCGCGTCTGACAAGTCGCTGGTTCCCACGCGCGCATGCATATCGACGATGGGCCCAGCGTTGGTCGATTGACGCCGCTTCTCTTCTACGCCGATCGAAAAGCGGCGTCTTCGTGTCCTCGTTCTTGGAGGACTTGGCGCTGATCGCGGCGGGCTCGCGGGTCCGACGATGCGGTGGAGTCGGCGTCGAGGTTGGCCCGGCGAGTCGGCGATCTTGGCCTTCAGGGCGGGGAGTGCACGGTGGTGGCACCCCAGCGGTCTTGTCGGCGTCGGCTGCGCTGGGCGTCTTGCCGGGCTTCGACGTGCTTTCGGTTGCGGGCTTATCGCCGTTAAGCGGCCGATGAGGCTATAAATGGCGGCCCCCGATCGTCGATCTTGTCTGGCGCCGAGGGTAATCTAAGCAGCTGGGCTCGGGCGGCGCTTCCTCTGAGTCTTGGGTGGCGGTGGTGAGGGACGCAAGGTGCGGGACATGCTCAAACTCCTAACAGTGTTAGAAGGAGCAACGTCTCGTCCAGGCGACCGTACTGCGCTCGTGCCAACATGTTGACGTGCATGTTGGCCTTGAACGTCCCGCGACCCACCAGCTTGGCCTTGCTCCAACGCGAGCACGGTGCTAGGAGCACCGTGGCGTTGTCGATCCTGCACCTCCTGGGAGGGGTGCGGTGGATGTGTAGACGCTGAACCTTGCGGGGCCTTGTCCTTGGACCGGGTGACGATGTGAGTCCCCCCGCCGGCGCCCGCTCCTCCGCCGGCGTCCACCCCACCGCCGGTTTGCTCCGGTGACGGTAGGATAGTCGCAGACGGAGCAGCCACCTCTGGAGTCTTCTTCTTCGGTGGCATGTCGATGAAGATGTTGATGTAGCGCATGCAGACGCCGGATCAGATACGCACGACCTCGACGCCCCCCTACCTGGCGCGCTAAAGATGTCGTGGGCTTTGTGGGAGCACGAGCACCTATGGGGCAGGGAGCCCCTTCTTGTCCGGCAAGGGAGCGGGGGACGCACGCAGAGCAGATCGAGGCGAGCGCGCGCGGGGGATTTTACCCAGCTTCGGAGCTCTCCGGAGAGATAAAACTCCTACTGCTGCTTTGTGTTTGTATTTGTTCTTGCTCGAAAGCATGGGTATGCGGTGGTCTCGAGTGAGTCGAATGAACCGAACCCGCCGAACCGAACCAACCGAACCCCTTCTACGTGCGCATGGGCCTCCTTTTTATAGGTTAAAGGGGTCACCGACTGGTGGCAGCGTAGAAACAGGGGTACAAAGGTAAAAACGTGGGTTGGTACAACCACTATCAACAGTGTCCCCTACCTAACTCTGACGGCAGGGGACAAGGGCATTTAATGCCCGTCCGGTCGCCCCAACAGTGCAGGAAACGACCGTTAGAGGCACCACCGATCGCCACGATGGCCTCCTTGTCGCTTTCGCCACCTCGCCTTTGCATGGCTGCACAAATACCTCGCCACGTGCTCCTGGGATGGTCCTGGGGTGACACGTCGTTGGATGTGCTGGAGCTCGGGTGCAGGGTGGCAGTCTTGCCGCAGCAAGCGCTCTGCTGCGGCCGTTGTCTTGTCGCACCCGCAAGCTTGCCGCTCGCCGTGCCTTGCCGGGACGCGCGGGGCGTCGCGGCAAGTTTTCTGAAGCGCCTTGGTTGGCCTCCCCGGCAAGCTCCTCTTGCGGGGTCTTGTCCTTCCCGGCAAGCTCCTCTTGTCGGGGCCTTGTTTTCTCAATTAATACTTTGTTCTTGAATGGCAGTGATATGAATAGTGGAGGGTCTTGGCGGACGTCCGGCAAGCCTTGCAGCTGACGCCATGATCGTTGCCAGACAAGTTCGGGGTACTAAGGTACCCCTACTTTAGTACACCGATAGTCTGTGTGCGCAGAAGAAGAGCTGAAGTTTTATCAAAATAATGTTGACCCGGCAGATATGACCTCTTTGAAGAAGCCAACTATAGAGCAAGACTCGGCGTTGAAGTTTAAATCGGCCGCTGAGACGAAGCTGGTTGACTTCACCCCAGGTGACTCTTCCAAGCAGTTCTGCATCAGTACCAATTTGGATCCCAAATAGGAAAGCACGCTCATCGAGTTCATCCGTGAGAACCGGGACATCTTTGCATGGAAACCTTCTGACATGCCGGGTGTCCCGAGAGAACTCGCTGAGCACACTCTTAATATTGATCCAAAGTATAAGCCGGTCAGGCAATTTCCGCGACGGTTTAATGAGGAAAGGCGGAAGGCTATTGGGGAAGAGGTCGCCCGGCTCTTAGCGGCCGGGTTTATCGTAGAAGTTTTTCACCCGGAGTGGTTGGCTAACCCGGTGCTTGTACTCAAGAAGAATGGCACCTGGCGGATGTGTGTGGATTACACAGACTTAAATAAAGCTTGTCCGGCTGATCCCTTTGCTTTACCCCGTATTGATCAAATCATTGATGCTACAGCGGGTTGCGAGTGTTTGAGCTTTTTGGATGCTTACTCTGGTTATCATCAGATCAAAATGGCAGTTAAGGACCAGGAGAAGACTGCTTTCATTACTCCGTTTGGAGCCTTCTGCTATGTATCTATACCATTTGGGCTCAAGAGTGCTCAGGCGACTTATCAGCGATGTGTACAGAATTGTCTCCATAATCAGATTGGGCACAATGTTCATGCTTATGTAGATGATATTGTGGTGAAATCCAGAGAGAAGGAAACCCTGATATCTGATTTAAAGGAGACCTTTGATAATCTCCGGGTCTACAAGATGATGTTTAACCCGGACAAGTGTGTGCTTGGTGTACCTGCAGGCAAGCTTTTGGGATTCCTGATCTCGAACAGGGGCATTGAAGCTAACCCGGAGAAGATCAAGGCAATTACCTCTGTGGCTAAACCGGGGTGCATCAATGATGTTCAGCGACTGGCGGGTCGTGTTGCCGCCTTAAGTCGGCTCATAAGTCGGCTCGGTGAGAAGGCCGTCCCGTTGTATCAGATGATGAAGAAAACTGACACCTTTGTCTGGAGTGAGGCCGCTGATGCTGCTTTTGAGAATTTAAAGAGACAATTGTCTTTGCCGCCAGTTCTCGCGTCTCCGATTGACAAAGAGCCTTTGCTGTTATATGTGGCTGCCAATTCACGAGCTGTCAGTGTTGCCATCGTGGTGGAGCGCAAGGAGGCTGGCAAGGAGCATCCGGTTCAGCGGCCAGTTTATTATATCAGTGAGGTGCTGATAGAGTCCAAGCAAAGGTATCCACATGGATAGAAACTTGTTTATGGAGTGTTTATGGCAAGCCGGAAGCTGAAGCAGTACTTCCAAGGTCATCCTATAACTGTGGTAAGTTCTGCCCCTTTGGGAGACATCATCCAGAACAGGGAAGCCACAGGACGAGTCGCCAAGTGGGCCATTGAGCTTGGGCCTCATGGCTTGAAGTACATGCCACGCACTGCTATTAAGTCTCAGGCCTTGGTGGACTTTATCAATGATTGGACAGAGCTACAGGCCCCTGAGGAGAAGCCGGATAACACATATTGGACGATTCACTTTGACGGGTCCAGGCAGCTAGAAGGCTTGGGGGCTGGAGTAGTGTTAGCTTCCCCTCGAGGTGACAAATTTTGTTTTGTACTCCGGCTTATGTTTCTATATACTAACAATGCAGCTGAATATGAGGCCTTACTCCATGGTCTCCGGATGGCTAAGGAGATGAACTTAAGCCGGGTATGATGCTTGGGCGACTCTGATCTTGTGGCTCAACAAGTGTCAGGAAAGTGGGATTCCAAAGACCCCCTTATGGCGGCTTATCGTCGTGAGGTAGATGATGTGGCTGGTCACTTCACGGGTTATCAAGTGGAGCACATCGATCGAAGGAAGAATGAGGCGGCTGATGCTTTAAGCCAGTTGGGCTCCCAACATAAGCCGGTGCCGCCCAATACCTTTCTCGATGTGTTACATAACCCTTCTGTCAAGGTACCTACCGAGGAGGAGTTAGCAGTGCCAGACCCGGAGGCACATCTGGTGGAGGCTCTTCATGTTATCCCGGATTGGATGGTGCCTTACTTGGCTTATATGACCCGGGGTGAGTTGCCGGAGGATGAGACCTTGGCAAGACAAATTATTAGGCGCTCCAAATCCATGACGATTGTTAACGGCGAGCTGCATCACCTCAGCGTCACGGGGGTGTTTCAACGCTGTGTGTCACCTGCAGAAGGCCAAGAAATACTTTGTGAGATCCATGAAGGAGATTGTGGCCATCATGTCGGGTCAAAATCGCTTGTAGCCAAGGCTTTTCGTCATGGTTTCTATTGGCTGACGGCTCATGCCGATGCGGAGGATCTGGTCAGTAAATGTGATGCTTGCCAAAAGTTCTCACGACGAGCTCATGTGCCGGCTCAAGAATTAAGGATGATCCCAATCACTTGGCCATTTGCAGTCTGGGGGCTTGACATGGTTGGACCTTTCAAAAGGTCTAAAGACAAAAAGACACATTTACTGGTGGCAGTGGACAAGTTTACCAAGTGGGTTGAGGCAGAGCCGGTCAGTAAGTGTGATGCAGCCATGGTGGTTCAGTTCATGAAAAAGGTGATCTTTCGTTTTGGCTTTCCACATAGCATCATAACTGATAATGGCACTAACCTTTCTAAGGGTGCCATGGAAGAATTCTGTCAAAGAGAACATATCTGGCTCGACGTTTAAGCCGTTGCTCATCCTCAATCCAATGGTCAAGCAGAGAGAGCTAATCAAGAGATCCTGAAAGGTATCGAACCCCGGCTCTTGGTCCCCTTACAGCGGACTCCGGGTTGCTAGGTGGAGGAGTTACCCTCCGTGTTATGGAGCATCAACACTACGCCTAACAGATCTACGGGGTACACACCTTTCTTCATGGTTTATGGAGCAGAGGCGGTTTTGCCAAGTGACATCCGGCACGACTCACCCCGTGTGGCGGCTTATGTTGAGGCGGATAACGAAAAGGCTCGTCGGGATGCACTTGACTTGTTGGACGAAGAGCGAGACTTGGCAATAGCCCGTTCGGCGATTTACCAGCAAGACCTGCGCCGCTATCACAGCCGCCGAGTTAGGAGCAAAACCTTTCAGGAAGGCGATTTGGTGCTCCGGCTCATCCAGGATCAATCTGATATGCACAAGTTGTCCCCTCCTTGGGAAGGACCCTTTGTGGTCAGCAAGAGTCTCAACAACGGGTCATATTACCTCATTGATATTCGAGAGCATAAAAACTCACGTAAATCGGAGGAAGAGACCCGCCGGCCGTGGAACATCTCGCATCTCCGGCCCTACTATACTTAAGCCACCGGCTCTCAGAGTATATCTATTTTCCCTTTTTTGCAATGTATATATTATATAAAGCAATAAAGCAGCACCTTTTTCCTTTCCACCCTACAAGGTTTATGTGTCTTCTTTACCAGGTGGTGGAAACAACCAACAGGGAGCGGATCATATCTGAATCTGGAGTTCCCTTTGGTCTGGCTTATGATCATATCTGAATCCAGTCATGCTCACTTGGGGGCTTCCTGTTCAAACATAGGTCGTATTCGAACCAAAGAGAACATAGCTGTCGATACCCACTTGATCGGCATACTGCCAAATCCACTTGGGGGCTCCTTGATCATATTTGAATCATAGCTTAACCCCTTTGGGTCTGACGTGGATCGTATTCGAATTAGCGTCATTAAACAACTCTCATGGTCATTTGGGGGCTTCCTGTTCAAACATAGGTCGTATTCGAACCAAAGAGAACATAGTTGTCGATACCCACTTGATCAACATCGCCAAAGCCACTGGGGGCTATATGATCGTATCCGAATCTTAGCTTAACCCCTTTGGAACAGTTCTCTGATTGTATTCGAATCAGAAGCCTATGAGCATAGCTTATAAGTATGTTTATTTTAATTGTCATTAAAACCTTCTTGAGGAGATGGTTTTTGATCTTTCCGGCTTTATGATGATCACCTTAGGTCCTAAAAAGTGCCAAGTAAAAGCTTATATGAGCCAGAGAAGTTATTAAGGTCACAGGTATACTATCATGATTATCTCTTAATTAATCATGAGTCGGTTATACATGTGTTTTTTCTTGGTCAGGTTCCGGGTTATCAATATTTCATAACCCCTTGATTCAAGAAACCGCCCGAGAAATTTTTTATGTGCAGGGTAAACCAAAGCAAGTTAAACCATCAAGGAAATACATGGTTCACATAAAACGGCAAAATAAATGGCGACTTACAACGAAATAAGCACCATAAATATGCGCAAGGGCATGACAGGTATTAAGGAGTTCTTTCTATCCTATTACAAGACTCCCCGAGTCTAAAAAGTAAAGCATTGTTTTGCATAAGTGATAATACATCTGGCGGCTCATTCCTCCGGCTGGCTTGACGATTCCGGGTTACCCTTCTCCGCCTCTTTGTCTGCTGCTTTGTCCTGGAAGGTTGACGAGGTCCAGTCAATGCCGCTTAAAGCTTCAAATTCAGCTTCGTCATCTATTAAATTGGCCGGGTCAACTTCAAGAGCAAAGGTATGCTTACGAGTTGGAGGGATGAGGCTGACATCATCGTAATGCGGAGTTGGAATCCTCCGGTTCTCGTTGTCGTAACCCGGCTGATATTTGGTAAGATCAATATCATTGCCAATGAGGGTGGCCACAGGTCGTACGACTCTCACACAGGCGGCAAAATCTGATTCATCAAAGGCGGAGCCGTCTTCCTTCAAGATGGGATATCCAAGAGCCACGTCTGCCAGGTCTAACTCGGGAAGCAGCGCCTTGGCCCGGCTTAAGGCGGCAATGGCCCTGGTTCTGGCAGAGGCCCGCCTTAGCTCCTGAATCCGCTGAGGTAACATGGCAAGCCGTTTGAGCACATCTTGCAGGAGATAGGGAGTGTCGTTTGATAAAGCCACAGTGGCCAAGGCACGTTGGGACCCAGTGTATAGCTGTTCCACCAGAGTGTACACAGCCTTAAGCTTCATCAGCATATTCTGCTTGAGATTCGTGCTCCTGGGGCCTGTGTTTATACATATAAGGTGAATCGGAGTTAACAATTAAAATAGACATCAAAGGAACCATTGTGAAATTCAAGATTATATATAATAACTTACCGAAGATTGCTGAGACCATTCGAGTTATCTGGCGCTTTAAGCCAGACAGTTCGGCAGTTGCCTCGGCAAGAGATGCTTCTGCTGTCTCAGCCCGGGTCACCAGTGAAGCTCTTTCATCAACCCAAGTTTTCTTCTCCGATTCAAATTTTTTCTTCAGCTTCTCTTGTTCAGAGACACTGAATTCAAACTTGGAGTTGGCTTTCTGAGCTTCGAGCTCTTGGGTTTTCAACTGGCTCTTTAGTTCAGCAATCTCCGCCTCAAATTGACTTATGGTGGCCTGTATCGACAGCATGATATGGTAAGAATCATGGTAAGATCATATTCAAGTCCCAAATACTTTTCAAGTAAAGATACTTGGCACTTGGGGGCTAATGTATGCTTAAAGAATTTTTTACACTATGTTGCCGAGTTATATATATATATTAAGTCTCAAGCAATTTACAAGTAAAGATACTTGACACTTGGGGGCTAATATGTAACCCAATTTCAAAGTTTCATGCTATTACCGAGTTTGATATATTCAATTTAAGCCGGACAAAAACTAACAGATTTCTAAGTCTACAGCATATTCATTCATAAGCAATAGACTTGGGGGCTGGTACAGGAAGTAAGGTTCAGAGTAAAAAACTTAAATTATACCTCAGATTTATGCTGTATTTGCTTCACCATGTCAATTTCCAGGTTACGACTGCTGTGTACTTGGTTCAGATAGCCCGAGACTATATCACCAATGCTTAGCTGAGAATAATCAGTGAGGTCTTGCTTGTTTTCCGGTACTGGGCAAACTCCTCCTTGGCAGTACATTGAGCAAGAACAGTAGGCTGGCTCGGTTCAACGTATTGTCTCTTTACAAATTCAACTTCCGGGTCAATCATCTTGGCTGGGCTAGGAGTTTCCGGGTCATCCGGGTTGTGAATAACGCCTTCGCAGCGGTCAAGTCGGCACCGAATATCAGCGGCGGTTCGGTGGTGGCTGATGAGTGGAGCTGTCAGGAACGGATGAGTCAAGCACCGGTTCAGTAACTACCGGGTCTTGGGACGGCTTATTCTTCTTTGCCCTCTTGCTGGGCTTTACTTGCAAACTGTCAAATCACAGTGGAAGGATAAACATCAAAGTATAAGCATGGAAAAGCTTAAGGTAAGAAAGAATATATTACCCGGGAGCCGTTTTAAAAGCCGACATGTTGGATTGCATTGACTCATCGGAAGACGGAGAGGTATCCTGATAATTGGAGTCAGAGGAATTGAGAGGTTGACGAATTAAACCCGCCAAAGGATAAACAGAACGTAAATCGGAGATGACCTCAGTCCGACGCTTCCTGCTTACGTCGGGTAAGCCAGAAGAGAGTTCCGCGTCTTGATTGGCCCGAGTCTGCCTTCGGTTCCCAAGCTGTTGTTGCTTCAAAAGAAATTGAGGATCTTGATAAGCTAGAGGATGTTAAAATCTTACTTTCCGGGTCACCCTTCGGACTTTTTGTTTTGGCAAGGGCTCTGAGTCGGAGGAGATTATAGTTACCTCTTCGCCAGGAGCTTGGCTGTTCCCTGTATCGTCCTGAAAGGCGGCAATGTCAATAAAAATAGTTACAAGGGAGTTAAGAAAGTAAGGGATTACCTCTTCCTCGTCTGAAGAAGACTCATCCAATTTAAGTAAATCGGAGGCACTGGGTTTCTTCTTTCTTGAAGTTCCCGTCCTGGCGGTTTTCCTTTCATTTTTCTTGGCTGCCCTAGCTTGTTTGGCAGCCTCATGGTCGTACTTGACCTTCCAGAAGTCATCATTGTCCTGTGGAGAAAGATAAAGAATTATAAGTACAAGGGAGGTAAACATGTTAAGGAATATCCATTAAGACTGGTGACTTACTGCAGGAGCCGGGTTCTTTTTGCAGAAGGGGAGCAAACCGAAGGTGTTACTAGTTACTGTGCCCTCCTTCAAAAGTGACTGGACTATAGCATCTATCACATCATCCGGTAAGTCCTCAGGGCTACGACGCATCGGGTCATCCTTTTCGCCTGTATAAGTACACATTAAGCCGGAGCGGCGGCTTAATGAGAGTATTCGCCAAGTGACCCAGACCCGGACCAGATCGATGCCATCTAAACCATTCCCCAAAAGAGCCTTAATCTTTTTGATGGAAGGATTGAAAGGTATACGTTTAGTAGCACTCAGTTTATCCACCAGTTGATGGTTGGACTCAAGGCGCAGGTCGCGAAAGCCGGGCAGAGGCTTTTCATCAGCCGGTGAAGTGTCTTGGCAGTAGAACCATGTCTGGTCCCAATCTTTTGGGTGACTTGGCAGCTCGGTATAAGGAAAAAGACAATCCCTTCGTCGCTGGATTGAGATGCCGCCACGTTGAAGACTAGGCCCGTTGGCACGTTCATTCTGCCGGTTCAAATAAAAAAATTCTCTGAACAAAAGCAGGCTTGGCTCCTCTCCCAGGTACACCTCGTAGAAGACTTGAAAATTGCAAAGATTTGACACGGAATTGGGCCCAATGTCTTGAGGTCTAAGGTCGAAGAAATTTAGAACTTCTCTGAAGAATTTTGAGCCGGGAGGGGCAAATCCCCGGTTCATGTGATCTGTGAAAACTATCACCTCCCCTTCCTTCAGTTGAGGCTTCTCATCAGATGGATCAGGGGCACGATAAGACATGACCTCCTTTTTTTGTAGGTGGCCAGACTTCACGAACTCAGCAAGTTTGCTTGCAGTAACTGTGGACGGAACCCAATTGCAGGTTACAGGGGTCTTGGCCGCCTTAGGTGCCATGACAGCAGTTGGCCTACGACAAGATAAGAAAGTTCCGGTTCAACTTTAACCCGGGGAGAGATTTGAATTACTTAAAGTGGCGGCTTAAAGAAAGGGGCCTAATGATATAAGGGTGATTGTGCAACAATATTTAAGCCCCTACAAACATCAAGAGCGATTCAAAATTCTTCAAGTTATGAGAAGAAGGCAAGGCTTACAGCTTAGTATCACTTGTTTCAACCGGAAGAAGCTTCCCGGGTGATAAAAACAAGTTTTTACAGACGACAGCTATTATTTTGGATCAAACTACTATTCTGAAAAGGAATTTTTCTAGACCTAAAAACAGAGCAGAGAAGTTCGTGCATTCAAAGGAGGTTTCCAAATAAGAAAAATAAGATCTATTTCTATGTCAGATCAATGCAAACAACTACCGCAGCAGTTTTGTACAATTTTTACGATCTAAGTAGGCTGTGGAGGTGCGAACTGGTGAGGGTTCGTGTCGGGTAGTGATGATTCGTGTCGGGCAGTGATGAATGCCGACGAACTCAGGCAAGCTCCGATGCAGATCCGAAGAAGGGAAGGGAGAGGAACTCACAGATAAGCTTGAGATGCGGAGGTCCGTCGCTGTTTTCTGGTCCGAGTCAGGCTGATGCAGCGGCCGGAGTTGATGAAGACGAGGGTCCCGACGGCGGCGGCGGCGGAGCTCGAGTGGCAGAGAGGAGAGGAAGAAGGCGACTGGAAGGAGGAAAATAAAAGACCTAAGTCGTGGCTATTTATAAGGTGAGGATAACTGAGACGGCGCGGGAAACGAGGAGATAAGAGTTATTATCCAGCGGCCCCGACGCCTCGATTTTCGGAACAGTTAATAAAAGCAGAGATCCGGTTGAAGGATACGATGGAATAGAAAATGAATTAAGGACAGGATGACGTCACGCCGGGTTAAAACGGATCCAGAGGATGACATCATGGCGGGTTAAAGAAAGCTCTTCATACAGTCAAAAGATTTAAGGTTTATTTCTTAAGGTATTTTAAGATTGACATGAACAGGTTCAAATCAATCTGGGGCCTAATGTTGGGGATATAACTATTTGTGTAAGCCGCCCAGGAGGGGCCGGGTTACATAAAGAGGACTCATTAGAGGAAGCCCAAGACCAAGGCATGAAGATGGCGATTCAATAAAGGGCTAAGGCCCACAGGCAACTTAAGGCCCGTTATAGTAAACCGCCATAATGACATGACTTGTATCATAAGGTAGATTTAACTAGTCACCGAGCCGGACACTGTTTATGAGGGGACGACCTGCTAGCGGCTTAGGGCAAGAAACAACCCATCGAGAGCCGGGCATAGCGTATCTCGCTCCCTGGTCATCGAAACATCAAGCAATACCAACCCAACAAGACGTAGGCCTTCCTTCACCGCAAGGGGCTGAACTAGTATAAAACCTCTCGTGTCCTTTGTCCCGTTTAACCCCTTTAAGCTTCCTAGTTGCGATGGCTCCACGACTAAGTCCTTGCACGAGGACATCTACCGTGACAAAACCACGACAGGGGGTGCGGCCAGCCCTAACCCGCACCGCGTCGGGCCAGTGCCACCTTCGCGGAAGCCACGACGGGGCCGCGACGCCTGTAGGAGGACTCGCCTTGTGCGGGTAGCGTGACCGGCCTCCGACAGATGCGTTGTGTGGGGCGCACCGTCCATGCGGCACCCTACCGTGCGGGAAGCCGGGCAGTTGGTCGCAGAGACCATGGCCAAGCCGACAATCGGAGGGAGGACCGGGCCGACGATGATGGAGTCGATGGAGCGGTTGTAGCGGACGTAGACTCCACCGAACATTCATGTGGGAGCCGGATCATCGATCGAGATTTCATGCAAGAAGAAGAGGAGGTCGTTCCGAAGGGAGTCGCTGCAGCATGCCGCATCCAGGCATCGGGAAGATGAGGCGGTCTTCCTCCACGCCTGGTGCCCTCTCTTCTTCTTACTCTCGATCCATGATCGATCCGGCATGCCCACAGAGTCGAGTAAAAGATGTATCTTTACCCTCTTTTTGTGATGCTTCAGAGGCTCGCATTGCATCATGGCTCGATAGACGTCATGCCCCACGGTGGGCGCCAACTGTCGTGGTAATGATTCCGACAATAAGAGAGGAGTAGGATAATGGAGCATGATCTATCGAGATGCATATGAGTGCCACGGTGGTTTTAGCGAGTTCGGGCCTCTCACGGTGGAGATAACAACCCTACGTCTCGTGCTCCGGAGAGGCTTTATTTTATCTTAGTATGAATCCGGAGATTACAATGAGAGGAGAACGGATCCCCGTAATCCTGAGACTAATGGTGAAAAAGAGAGAGAGATGGAAGCCAAAAGCCCCCTAGTCTAGTGGTGGGGGTGGCTTATATAGAGTGCGCCACCCCCTCACCCCTTATGTTACACGGTGGAGCATCAATGACGTAATGCCTGCCCACTACAAAACCGTCATGCTGACTATTAGTCTTTGCATATCCGAGTGAGCTACATGGCCGAGTGGAATGAGCTCGTCGAGTGAAGTGCCATGCTCCGAGTGGTTGTTGCCGTCCGAGTGACTTTCTTGTTGCGGTACATCTGGACGGCGATCTGGCCCAGTGGCCCAGTACAAAGTGTACGGTGTCCATGGGTAGGGCCTTTAGGTCAGGCCTGTTACCCTACCCCCAATACATGTCCTCGTCAGACGAGACTTCAAGAGGACGACCATTGCAGCAGTTTAATCAAAGGGCGTCCACGACTTAGACTCGTGGACATAATTGTTTATTGTTCCATGCTATTATATTATCTGTTTTGGATATTTATATGCATTAATATGCTATTTTATAATTTTTGGACTAACTTATTAACCTAGAGCCTAGTGTCAGATTCTGCTTTTTCCTTGTTTTTGAGTTTTGCAGAAAGGGAATACCAAACAGAGTCCAAACGGACTGAAACTTTACGATGATTTTTCTTGGACCAGAAGACACCCAGCGGACTTGGAGTCCAAGTCAGAGGAGCCTCGAGGTGGACACTAGGGTGGAGGGCGCGCCCCCTACCTTGTGGGCCCCTCACAGCTCCCCTGACCTAATTCTTCGGCCTATATATTCACATACATTCTAGAAACATTAGAGGAAGCCACGAAACCACTTTTCCGCCGCTGTAGCCTTCTGTACCCATGAGATCCCATTAGAGGCCTTTTCCGGTACTCTGCTGGAGGGGGATTCAATCATGGAGGGCTTCTACATCAACACCATTGCCCTTCCGATGAAGCATGAGTAGTTTAACATAGACATACGGGTCCATAGCTAGTATCTAGATGCCTTCTTCTCTCTCTTTGATTCTCAATACCATGTGTCTGCTCGATGTTCTCCTTCGGGCCGCGGTAGCGGAGTGGGCGATGGCCCTGGCTTTCGATGGTGGTGTGGCGGCCACGGCGACAAATGGTGGGGTGGCGGAAACAGCTGCCTTCGGGCAGTGGCAGCGGAGCGTGTGGTGGGTGTTGCACACACACCCAACAGGGATGCCACGCGTACTACACTACGTCAGGGACTGCGCCGCCGCCGCTGTGTAGCCTCCCAGCTGGAGTTGTCCTCTGATGATGGCAGAGTGGATGACCGACGATGATGGACCGGTGCAATTGGCGATTGTGGGAGAAGCAGACGAGATAAGCTACAAGGAGGGAGGGTAAAATGCAATGCTGGACTCACCGTCCGTGAAGGTTTATATAGCAGATCGGTAAGCATTTGGATTTGGGGGGATTTTGCCGAGACAGACGGGAAGCTTGCATGGCTATGCGTGAAAACCAGCACGATTGCGTGGGAACGGGCTCACCGACGATTCATTGGCGCCACTTCGAGCCATCGTTTGGCCAAAAGAACGCCCCTGTGCGTTGCTCAAGCCTGCGCTACCCCAACACGTCCAGGAGGTCTGCGTACACTAATTAATGTGCTTGAGAAATAGACCTTTTGCTGTAACAAGTCATGGAAGCGTAAAGTAAATGAAGAAGTTTGCGCCCCTGTTTTCCATAAAAAACGTTTTGCGGCACCATTCATGGTTTTTGGGCGACTTGGTTCGTTGGTGTCGGTGACCTAGGTCACGAGGGGAGGAGGGTAAGCGAGTTTGTGCCTCGTGTTAGGCGGTGCTTCGGTGGTTTTTGGGCGACTTGGTTCATCGGGGTCGGCAACCTAGGTCATGAGGTGAAAGGAGGGTAGCTGAATTTGTGCCTTGTGTTAGGCGATTCAGTTTGGGTGCTTCGGTGGTTTTGGGCTACATGGTTCATCGGTGTCAGCGACTTAGGTCACGAGGGGAGAGGGGGTAGGCGAGTTTGTTCCTCGAGTTAGGCGATTCGGGATGGGTGCTTCGCTGATTTTCGGTGACTTGTTTCGTCTAGGTCGGCGACCTTGGTCGCGAGAGGAGAGTGGGGTAGGTGAGTTTGTCCCCCGTGTTAGGCGATTCGGTTTGGTTGCTTTGTTGGTTTTGTGTGAGTTGGTTCATCGGGGTCGGCAACCTAGGTCACCAGGGGAGAAGGGGTAGGCGAGTTTGTCCCTCGTGTTAGGTGATTTGGGTTGGGTGCTTCGGTGGTTTTGGGAGACTTGGTTCATCGGGGTCGGTGACCTAGGTCACGAGGGGAGAGGGGGTAGGCGAGTTTGCCCCCCGTGTTAGGCCATTCGGGTTGGATGCTTCGTTGGTTTCGGGTGACTTGGATCGTCGGGGTCAGCAACCATGGTCACCAGGGGAGAGGGGGTAGGCGAGTTTGTCCCTCGTGTTAGGCCATTCGGGTTGGGTGCGTCAGTGGTTTTGGGCAACTTGGTTCGTCGGGGTTGGCAACCTAGGTCACGAGGGGAGAGGGGGTAGGCGAGTTTGTCCCCCGTGTTAGGCGATTCAGGTTGGGTGCTTTGTTGGTTTTGGCGACTTGGTTCGTGTATTTTCCGCGTCTCGATAGGGGTCAAGCTCGGGTCGGCTTCCCACCCCGTGTATGTAAGGGTTGAGGGCGAAGATTTTCCGCGCCTCATAATTTTTTTATAGGTCGCGGGCTGTTACGGTGTCTGACCGGGACACTTTTTTGCCCGAAACATTAAATGGGGGTTATTCTGTGGGTTCGCGCGTTTTAAAGGTCCGCTAGAGATGCTCTTACCCGCCCCCGCCCCCTACCCTTAATTGTGTTCCCTACTAAAGAAAAGCAGATGCTAACTTAGGCAACTTTAGTGTAAGAGATTAGGTGACTCGAAGGATGGATGAGCTAACTTAGTATATGGGGTTTACGCCACGAGCTCTCACAACCACAACCCTAAAGGTCAGCCACACTATTACAAAACAAGCGATCGAACTTCAGAACCAAGAACATTGTCTACTTCAGCATGGTATAGTATGCAAGAACTTTCAGAAACGAGTATTGCTTGCTGACCGATTATCGCTACATATTAGCTCAGAATCTTCCTCGGTATCACACAACCACTACTCAGCACGGCATGCTTCTATCAACAACGACAGGAGGGAATTGGCTGCAAAAAGTGCAAATAAAAACACCCAAGAATCACCTCCCTTGCTAGGTACACTGCAATGTAAAAAAATAAAAATGAATTGTGCTTTTCATATATAACTCTGACAGAAAATGGAAGCAGCCACATTATGTAGCATTTAGCTATTAAATTGCCTAATGCAGCATTAGTTTGCCAGAGTTTTGGCACGATATGGTTTAGTGTTGTAGGCAATATTTGTCGTTAGAAGCAACAAAATGAGACATTATTTAGCCTACCGGTGCTTGTGAAAATGTCATTCAAAATCAATAACATTTTCTGTCCCCGTATGATGAATAATGTTGTCTGAAGCAATTTCAGCTGTACGAGACCCGGCTGCTTGATGTCACAGAATTCAGAAAGGACATTGCTTGATGTAGGCAATTCTGATTAACATAGACGGGCATTTCTTAACAAAATCTGAGGCAAGTTAATGTTGAAAAAGAACCAGTGCCTATGGTGCTAGCTAGCAAGAAACACGGGAGATCTAAGCAAAATTTGACTTGAAAAAATATGGCAAGTCTTCCATGTCTGCTAGCAATAGCAGACGGAATCAGATCAGGCGCGAGCTAAA
Source organism: Aegilops speltoides (assembly GCA_021437245.1). NCBI lineage: Eukaryota > Viridiplantae > Streptophyta > Magnoliopsida > Poales > Poaceae > Aegilops > Aegilops speltoides. The sequence continues at coordinate 37,646,351 of CM038142.1, forward strand.
TTACAGAAAATCTTACTATGCTTCATCCAAAATGAATTCATGCATTGAGCTGTACCTCGGCACCCTCACTCCAGCGAGATTTCGGCTCCAGCTCGCCGTGTCGGTCGAGCACCACCGTCCACCAGCTGTTGTCGCTCCCGCTCACTACATCTTGTCGTTGCCGCGCCGGGCCGCCGGCGAGATGCTTTAGATTGACGCCTGCGCCATCATAGCCAGCGGTTGGAGTACACCGCGGCCGCTCCTGCTCTCTCGGCGTTGCCAACGCGCAAGTCGTCGGCGTCCCATTGGTGCGCATCACCGTCCCAGCCGCGCGCTTGCTACACTCCTAGAGCTCTTCGCCGTGGAGGAGGGTACCACCACTCTGTCTGGCTAGCTCCGTCTCGCTCGCTCTCTCTGTCTATCTCAAGGGATTGGGGAATGGATAAGAGCGGCAGTAATGGATTAGAGAAAGGAGAAGAACACACACACGGACGATGATAGGTGGGAACCCGATGAACGAGTTCACGCCCGAGGGTGGCCCGGTCTTCAGGTCGTAGGATCGATTGGGATAACTAGCTACAAGCAGCCGGGATAACTAGCTTTATACCTGCCAAGGTTGGATGCAACCCGTACGTTGGGGATGGCTGACCGAAGCTACAAGAACTCCAACCCGCTGTCCGAACAATCGCAGAACAACAAACCGGGACTAATCCACACAAAACGGCTGGAACCGTAGAGCACGAACTAGAGGGAAGCAGAAGCTCCTTCTCATGAATCCGAATGAACTCACAAGAGCAAAGGTAGCAAGATCTCTCGGATCTCTCTAGCAGTCTTGCTGTATAAGCTTGTAGCTGAATGGTTTGACAAAAGGTTTCCTAGAGGATGGGGGAGATGGGGTTTTATAGCAGGAACAACCCCCCTTAGCTAGGTGTGAAAATGGTTTCAAAAGTAAGTAGGTTTGCATGGCTTCCTTGGGTGAATAAGCAGTCAACTTTGGGAGTTGTTGTAGAGCTCCTCGGAAATTCGCGAAGTATTGACAGCCTGGAGACCTTCCACGAGAATGACTAGTACTTTTGACTCACAACTCCAAATAATGTGAGGTTTTTTGCATTGGAAAGATAATTTGATTTAGCTTCTGTTGATGTACCCCTATGGCTCCATCTCTCCACCATATGGGTGTGCCACCACGAAATATCAGAGGTAAAAACTGACAACATCAGCTTCACTAGAAACTTGTTTTCTTCAAACTCGTTCCTCCAGATCGGTTGCTTCAAGAGATCATAGGTTGTTGGATTTCTTCCATGTGATACCTAAGTTCAACCAACAACAATGGAGATGAAAGTGCAGCCATGTATTCAAGATTATAGTATGAACTTAAGTTAGCGTTCACCTGGGCATGTGTTTGCTTGATTCGGCTTAATAATTGTTTCCAACTAAAATTTGCACATTTCTGAAATGTCATGTATGATGTACCCATGTGCTCATCATCCTCCCTCCCTTGATAAAGAGTTGTCCTCGACTCCCTTTGATCTGCAAAAGAAATGTAGAAGGGAAGTAGATAATATTCATGCAAAGAAATGATGCAATCCTCATTTGTAGCTTTCACCTCTGAATTGTGTTGCATCTGATCATGTACTTGTTTGTCATAACTCAGAGTTTGTTCAGGGATGATTTGTGTTGTTTCAATGATCAACATGTCCTCGTCATCCCCCTCTCTTGAAAAGGAGTCGTCCTTGACTCTACCTGGTCATCACACAAAAGAGAGTATGGCAATACCAAATCATAATGCAAAGGTTTCATGATATGAAGAATTTTAGTTTTCAACTTTGCTATCTTATGACCGATGACAACATGATGTTTTGTTTGACTTAGGAGTTCCTTCCAGCAAACATTTTCATGGAGCACAAATTTATAACCAACCATAACCATATTCATATCAGCCTCCCTCTCTAGGAGAAAAGTCGTCCTCGACTTCATTTGGTCTACAAAATTATAGCACGAAGACAATACAAAATGACTAGGAAAACAAAATGATGAATAATCATGTGCAACATTTAATTTTATTGGATCTTTTATAGTTTGTTCAAGATTAACAAAATGAAATTGCTGGATGGATGATCTACCAACCAATTTTTCTCTAATCTTATCACGCCATTGCTTCAAAAACTCATAAGTGCATACCTCTGGCTTCATCAAAATGGAAGATCCTTTTTGTTTTACCTCATTGAGTATTTGAATGCCCTTCTGAAAATCAATCTTCACACATGCACCTTGTGTAGTGGTACTCCATGTCCTCCATATTTGATCTTGGATCTCAATCTCCCATCGTTGCAAGAGAGCTGATAGGTATGCCTTTTGCACCTGCACATATTGCAAAGAAAGAGAACTTTGTGAAAGGTTAGTTATTGAATACTCCTCTCTCATTTCATTTGGTGGATCACTCATCTCTTTTATATTATGGGGAAACACCTCAAGCTCACATTTGGTGGACTCACACAACTCACTAATCCTCTCTCTTGGATGACGTGGCATATTATGTTGTGGTTCACTCATCTCTCTAATGAGGTGTGGAATGATCTCAATCTCACATTTTGTGGACTCACACAACTCATTAATTCTCTCTCCCTGAATGTGTGGTATATCTAGGTGGAGACCTTTCATTTCTCTAATCTCATGATGAACAACCTGATCCCCACATTTTGTGGACTCACTCACCTCACTTTTCTTGTCACTCTCACTATATGGGATTGTGGAAAGTGGACACTCTTCCTCACTTTTGGTGAAGTCATTCAACTTGCTTTTCTTATCACTCTCAAGTTGTTGGATTTTGGATTGTGGACTCTCTTCCTCACATGTAATTTGTGGGACATGTTTCTTGGATGTTGGGACGGTAGTGGTGGTCAAGATGGCAACATTAGGAATGGGCTTCTTATATAAACATGGGCTATGAATCACCGGAGTCGGTTCATCAACCACAGTCATGCTTTGTGGTGGGTCGTCGGTGTGCTGACGGGTGCCATAACTTTGTCGTTGGGCATGACATCCTTGCTGCGATTCATGAGCAGCATCGACATGCCTAGGGGTAGCGGTAGCATGCCCTCGAGCATGCCGTCCTTGCTGCACTTTAGGAGCAGCAACGACACGCCCATGAGTAGCAACACCATGCTCTCGAGCACGTCCTCCTTTCTGTACTTCTTGAGTAGTAATGACACGCCCACGAGCAGCAACATCATGCCCTCGAGCATGTCTTCTTTGCTGCACTTCATGAGCAACAGGGTATTGTCGGTGTCGAACCCCGTCACCACTTGCTCGAAGACGCTCGTCAAGCCTCCTTCGATATTCTTGAACAATGTTCCGTAATTCCAGAAACTTAGCACGTGTGACCGGGGCGTGCTTTTCCCCTTGATTTTTTCCATGAACACTCGATGCGAATCCTGCCATGTTAGTGGGGCTAAAAAGTGGAATAGGATATTTTTTTGTGGAATCACACAACCTCACCTCTTACTCACCAAAGATCTTATGGGTTCACATCAGATTGTGCTTCTCCCGGATGTGTTAAAGCGATTGAAGACAGGGGTCAAAGAACTAGCTTCGGTTTTTGGTGGAGCTCGGTGGGGTAAAAAAAGGGGGCTTGTGCCGAAATCAAGTTGATGCAAACCAAGAAAATATGGGGATAGATCTGCTGCACCTTTGCACCAAGATTGAAAAACACACAACACACAAGCTTCTGAAATTTTTCTACTAAGCTAAAACTTTTGGATCTTACACAACACTTTCTTTTTCTCTCTTGACTTTTTTTTGCCACTCTTTTTTTCTCTTTGATTCTTTTTTTGCCACAATTTTTTCTCTCTTTTTCCAAAGCACAACAATCAAATCTGAAAGCAACTATAAACATGAACTTGGTGCAGATCTAAAAGATGAAGAACATGCAAGGTATGCAACAACAAGATCTCAGCACGAACAAGGCTTGGATTTATTTTTGGTGGGGCTTTGGAATTTTAGGACAGAAAATATAGCATGAAAAACACTTGATCTAAAGGGATGATAGCAAGATAAACTTGGATAACAGATCCTACCGTGTCAACGAAGGCTCTGATACCAGATGATAGGTGGGAACCCGATGAACGAGTTCACGCCCGAGGGTGGCCCGATCTTCACGTCGTAGGATCGAATCGGGAGGGATAACTAGTTGCAAGCAGCCGGGATAACTAGCTTTATACCTGCCAAGGTTGGATGCAACCCGTACATTGGGGATGGCTGACCGAAGCTACAAGAACTCCAACCCGTTGTCCGAACAATCGCAGAACCACAAACCGGGACTAATCCACACAAAACGGCTGGAACCGTAGAGCACGAACTAGTGGGAACCAGAGGCTCCTCGCGAATCCGAATGAACTCACAAGAGCAAAGGTAGCAAGATCTCTCGGATCTCTCTAGCAGTCTTGCTGCATAAGCTTGTAGCTGAATGGTTTGACAAAAGGTTTCCTAGAGGATAGGGGAGATGGGGTTTTATAGTAGGGACAACCCCCTTAGCTAGGTGCGAAAATGGTTTTAAAAGTAAGCAGGTTTGCATGGCTTCCTTGGGTGAATAAGCAGTCAACTTTGGAAGTTGTTGCAGAGCTCCTTGGAAATTCGCGAAGTCTTGACAGCCTGGACACCTTCCACGAGAATGACTAGTACTTTTGACTCACAACTCCAAATGATGTGAGGTCTTCTGTTGATGTAAACCTATGGCCCCGTCTCTCCACCATATGGGTGTGCCACCATGAAACATCAGAGGTAAAAACTGACAGCATCAGCTTCACTAGAAACTTGTTTTCTTCAAACTCGTTCCTCCAGACCGGTTGCTTCAAGAGCTCATAGGTTGTTGGATTTATTCCATGTTATACCTAAGTTCAACCAACAACAATGGAGATGAAAGTGCAGCCATGTATTCAAGATTATAGTATGAACTTAAGTTAGCGTTCACCTGGGCATGTGTTTGTTTGATTCGGCTTAATAATTCTTTCCAACTAAATTTTGCACATTTCTAAAATGTCATGTATGATGTACCCATGTGCTCATCAGACGAGAACAGAGGAAGGGGAAGACATCACGATTTGTGGTTGTACACACATGCGCACCACAAGGAAATCAAATTCGAGCCAGAAGAGTCCTTGGATTTTTATTATCTGACAGGGCAAGGTTTACAATTTTAAGAAGAGGAAGCCCATAAAATAAAATCTAACAACACACGCACGACCCGTATAGCCCCATCTCGTTCAAGGAAACGTCTCCTCCGCTGTCTTTTCTGGCTGCATGATCGCAGATAGCCGTATTGTAGTTTAATTTGATGCAGGCCATAATGCATTTATGTTGGTTGCATTCACCAATATCAATACGGGCGCAATCTTTCAGCTTAGCGCCTGAACCACACAATTTACAGATGCACCCAAAAAATCATGTTAGTAAGTGTTTCCATGATCCTAATTTACAATATAAAATTTCAGTACTATGATCCGAGCCAGCTTAACTTACCGGTGGAAATGAGGAGCAGGGCCAAGGAGAAGGCAGCAAGCAGTTGAGCGCTGTTGAACGCCATGACCAATTGCTCGATCGAATGAAATTCTTGGATGCGATGGGAGTGTGAGGAGAAGAACGTGATGATGGAGTGCTATTTATACAAGTGATGGAAGTCTTAGCCTCTTGGCCCTGCATTAATGTCTCAGAAGGATATGTTAATCCAAATGTTGCATATTGGTCAGAATTAATTGTGTTCATTGATGTTGATTAATACTTTCCTAATCTCTAACCCCAGCTAGCTTGTGGCTTATTACAAAGGTCGCTAGTGTGGGTTCGTGAATAACCTGAATAAATGTTGTTGTAGTAAATACGTATACAGGTAATGAACGTTGATATTATGTAGAAAATTAATTGCATGTTGATATTAGGTAGAATTTAAATTAAACATTAATTGTGAGATAAGCACAAACATTAATTATTTGTTATCTAGGTCACTTGATTGACCTAATTTGATGGCCGATATTAATTGAATGTGCTTCTTGGGTCTTTTTATATTGGTCTAGATATAGGTGCAAATCAGTTATCATTGATCAATCTCTACTTTAAAAGGGAAGTTGGTAGCTCGATATCCTGGTTTATTTTCGCCTCACCTGTTTATTTTTGTCTAACCTCCCATCATCCCCCTTGCATTGGTTTATTTTCGCCTCATCTCTCAACACCCAATCCCATTGGATTTTTCTCCCGCACATTAAAAAACCAAATCCAATTAAAGGGGGAGTTCTTGTTTGATGCTTGCTCTGGTAGTTGCTGGTTCAATTCATTAACAAAAATAATAGTAAATAATAGGAAATTAAGAATTCAGAAATCCCACCATATATGTGAGATAATCTTTCTAAAAGACATACATAAGTTTTTTCCCAATATTCTTCCAAAACAAAATCAAACAATTCTCAATAACGAATCACTAATCGAGTGCATTATCTCATTTATTATTATCATTATCTCTACTATTAAATGACAATCAAAACTTTACTAATACAACAAAAACAACATATCTTTTTCGTATCTTATGAAATCACATATATTTTCTTATCTTACCCAATCACCTATATCTCTACTATTATAAGGAGTTGGTAGGCCGACACGCATTGTTTACTCTTGCCTTCAACTCCAACCACCACCCCTCCATGAATGGGAACCTTTCATGCAAAAATACACATAATCTCCTCTCTTAACAAATTAACTTGCAAAAATCTGAACGTATCAGAACATTCTCACCTTGATAGGTATGTTTCATTGATGGACTTTCTTTTCATGCCTGTGCACATGATCCACTTTATGTTACAAATTATGGTTAGAACTCTACTTAATAAATAGATTTCTTTGATCGCATTACCTTTCCATAAAATGGTACACATAATCTTCTTCATTTGGAGCAGTTTGGCCCTAGGTTTTCTTACTTCTTGTATCTGCCTTGCCCATGGCTCTACCGTCGACTATCGTCCATTTCGCAGGTCTGGCGCCAGCGCCAGCCTCGGCCATCTCCATATCGGTATCCCCTACCCAGGGAAATACAGGGTCGGGCCGTCTAAGCCACCAACGGTGTTGACGTAGGATCACGTAACTACTGCCAAAATCTATATCGTCAACTATAAATAGTGGCGGACAGGGCATGTCACCCGCCACTGCTACTTTTCCAAAAGAGTAGTGGCGGGTAACAGGACATGCCCGTCACAGTTACGGGCATGTCTATGGCAGTCGCCGGCCACAACGGCCACAGCTAGGCCCTACCAAATATGCCCCCCCAGATGGAAAATGTAGTGGCGAGCGCCGACCAAGTACCGACCACTGGTTGGTAGGGAAGCATTGGCGGACTGTCACACCCTGATTTTCTTGCCACGACACTTAAGCTAATAAATCATGATAAAATGTGGTTTGAAAAAAACTTTTGAGTGTTTTGTCTTTGCTTTGATTGAATGTTTGACTGATGTTTGCAAGTGCTCTAAAAATCAAATAAATTTTCCACCTCTTATACTCCTTCTCCTTGATCCAAATCCTTTCCCAATGATCATGCCATGTGTATAGAACATAAAAATAATTTCTTACAAAAATAATTTGGCCAAATAGTATTTTTAAGAAATTAGTTTTCCAAAAACCCCTGAATTGAGATTTGCACTGCAAGTACATAATTAAGGGCAGTAAAAATATTTCCGAAAATATATTTGACTCCTATTAGATATAGGACACCCAGAAACCACAACAATATAATTTTAAAAGTTATTTTCCTATTTTATTTAAAGGAATTTTCTTAAGGCCAGAAATGGTCTTTAATAGGTTAAAATTATTTTAAAGCTTCAAAAATATTTGAGAAAAATCAGGGAGACTCAGTGGACATATATTTTCCATATATAATAGTTTCAACACATGGTCGTGTTAAAACTATTGGTCAAATCCCTCAAAAACCCTTTCTGGATATTTCAAGATTTTGAAATATTTAGAAAGGAACTATTCCCCCAAAATTCCAAGAAAATTCTAGCATGTCACATATGACACGTTTGATGATCTTGCCTAGTCTCATGTCATGGAGAATAGTATAACCCAATGAAATCCCCTCAAAACAATTTCTGTCCATCTTAAAGTTTGAGCAACTTTACACTGTCAAACATGTCCAAATGCTCTCAAACTTGGTGCACATGCTGAAATGGTCTAATTATTCATCTATACTAAATGGAACAAGTTGGAGAGAATGTTATCTTGATCAAAGTGCCCCAAAACCCTCTCTGTACAGAACCAAATTTGAACAACTTTACATTGGCAACTTTCCCCTTTTGATCTCAACTTTTGTGGACATGTTCAGAACCTCAAATGATGACACTACACTAAGTGGTGCATCAAGGAGAATAGAGTTGCATGACTAAATCTTGGAAAGTCCATTTCTATTGATTTCTAGGGTTTACAAAAGTTGCATTGGCAACTTTGCCCAAATGAACTCAATCTTGGTGGAACCTCTTATTTTCTCAGGTCATTTGACCCTGTCAAGCCTCATGACAAGGGAAGTCCATTTGCTTTCCCAAACCTACATCAAACACCTTTTGGCAGAAATTTAAAATGCATGTTTTGTCCATTTCCACTAATCTCCATGAGTTCAACTTTTTCTCACAGCCTCATCTGCTCCTCCTCTACCTCCTACATGCTTGGCTGCCCAAGGAGCAATGATTAAGGGGTGCAGAGACCCAATTTTCCTCTCTGGACAGCCACCTTCCCCTCCCTTTCTCATCTCTCTCTCCCTCCTGGCAAGTTCCAGAGCATCCAAAGCCTCCATCCCTCTTTTTTATTCCTCCTGCAGATGCCAGACACAAGTGGACGCGCGGGTGTGCGCAAAAAGCCGTGGGTGCCGGCCAAAGTCGCGCTCTGGACCGCCTGATAGGGCGTTCGACCGTTGACGCCGCAACCCCCGACCACCTTGAGCCTCCCCCTTGCGCCAGTCGTGGTGCCTCGACGTCCGCAACATGCCACCACGCTGGCCCCCTCCTTTCCCTCTCTGTCCAGCCCGTGCGCGCGTGCCGAGAGTGGCCCGAGCCCGCTAATGTTGTGCGAGCTCGTGGCTCCACCCGGAGCTTGCCCGCACCCTCTCTCTCTTCCTGGCGCCCTACTCCACCCCCACGAGCACCGCAGACAACCCCTCGCTCTCTTCCCTTGCCGCACGAGCTGTTGCCACGGCCACCCTTGTGCCGCGTCCACGGTGAGCCACGGGTCGACTACTTAAGGCCGCCTCGGGCCCCCTCTCTACTCCCTTGGCTCTCTCTCCCTCCCGTGCACCCCCTGGACCAACCCACTCTCCTCCTCGCGCTCTCCATCCGCCACCATGGCCGGAGCCTTGCCATCGGCCTCCGCCTAAATTCGCACCCACCACTCCTCCTCCTCCCCTCTAGACCGCACTAGAGCACCTCACCATCACCGCGAGCCCCTCCCGTGCTTCTCCCTCTCCTCCCCGTGGCTATTCCGTCGAGTTCCATCACCACCGCCGGCCTCGCCCACCGCAGCCGATGATGCGCTCGCGTTTGGCCAACCCTGCGATCGTGGCGCACCTCGGAGGATGCGGCATGCTCTCCAGAGCATGCTGGTATGCCGGGCGTCGCCGGAGGTGGCCGGTACTGCCGGGGAGAACGCCAGCGCCCGCTCGGCCTTGCCTCCCCTGCCTCTGCTCTGTTCGAGCGGGAGGTAGGAGACGGCCTGAGCGCCGGGCCCCACTCGTCAGCGACCCGGTGGGCGGGCCCCGCCCGTTTAAGTGGAAACGGACCGGGAGTGAACTCGCTTCCGGCGCAGCGGCGTATTCGTGGCGGGCGCCTTGACGTCGCCACCACCACCAGAATGGTGAGCCACTGGGCTGGCCCACTGCTATCTCCCGCCTAGTGCGCAGGATAAGGGTAAAACCCTTTCCCTTTTTCTTCTTTTCTTTTTCCAGAAACTTGTAAAATCTCCCAAATATTCATATTACCTCCAAATCTTGTAATTCAAATTTCTAGCGACTCCGTAATTCATGATCTACCTTTTGGTGCAACATGCACATTTTTCCAAAACAACTTTCGTCACACAAATTAAATAAAATCCCATTTTCCATTTCTGTGATGAACTTTAGAAAATGACAGAGAGATCATCTTTGACCCAAATGCCATGATTCAAATTTCTAGATGCTTCTAAGTTCATAACTTAGGTTATGAACATTTTTATTAATACTTTCTGTGCCACACAATATAATGAGCCATTTCTTCATACTTGTCAACTTTGCAAATTCATAGGAAATTCATTTGAACTCCAAATCTAGTGAAACCAACTCCTAGATGCTTCTAAAATTATGATTTGTTAAATCGGTGCCTCTGCTCATTTTTCAAAAATATACTTCTGTACACTTCTTGCAAATCCATAAATCCATTGATTTTATCATATTGAAATGTTCAGAATAACCACTTATCCAATTCCAATGAAACCACTCTGGTTATTTTTCTTATAACCAGGGGAGTCCTAGAAAAGTCAACTTCATATTTTTAGAGCACTTTTATTTTTGCCTTGTTGTGTTGCTTATTGAGATTGTTTCCGACGTTAGTTAACAAAGTATACGGAGTATTTGGAGAAGGACCAGAAGACTTGAAGACTCTGATGAACCAGACAAGCAACCCTTTGACCATGTCTATGAAACCCTTTTTATGCATGTCATATAGCACCATATTGTTATTGCAACGGAATCATGATGAGGTGGCAACCACCTTGATGGGTTGCCTCTGTTACTTCCTTGTTGATACTTGCATTATGCATGACCCTACCTTCCTATGAGGGTTATGCCGGTGGGGGTAGATAGGATGCTATAGTAGTGGCTACGCAAATGGGACGGGAATATGCATGATGAAGGAGGTAGAGTACTTTCAAAAGACTTTTCGAAATCTCTGTCGGGTGCCACTTATGCCCGAGGGAGATAATGAGTTGGGTAACGACTTGATAACGAAGTGGTGTACCGAGGCAAGTGTGTGTGTTGTTTTCAAAATGGATTGGTTTAAGTTGCGACCGTTATTCCAACCTTACCAGTACAAGAAATATGTCAACTTGTGACCACCACTATTGGTCACTGAATGGTCACAGTTTTCAATTTGTGACCTTTTTGTGACCAAAAACATAAGGTTAAAAGCTGGCCGTCATTAACTGACTATAACAACCTTTCTTCTGGAATAGTCGTAGACGTTTATGACCAAAATATGTCTAATGTGGCGTTTTGGTCACTAGCAGCCTCCCCAGGCCACGTAGGCATCCGATGTGGCAATCTGATGTGGCACAAGAATCAGCCCGGTCCAATTCGATTATCTACATGGGCGAGCCCAACAATTTGGCCTATTTGTGTTTTTTCTCATATTAATTTTGGCTAGGTAGACACTACTAGGGAAAAGGCTAGCAGCAGCGCGGGTTTTAGCTTTATCAGTAGCACGGGTACCCGCGCTACTAATATGGTGCTACAGCTAACTCATAGTAGTAGCGCGTGTGAGGGAGTCCTGGACTAGGGGGTGTCCGGACAGCCGGACTATCATCGTCCGCCGGACTCCAAGACTACGAAGATACAAGATTGAAGACTCCGTCCCGTGTCCGGATGGGACTTTCCTTGGCGTGGAAGGCAAGCTTGGCGATACGGATATGTAGATCTCCTACCATTGTAACCGACTGTAACCCTAGCCTTCTCCGTGTCTATATAAACCGGAGGGCTTTAGTCCGTAGGACACAACATACATTACAACAATCATACCATAGGCTAGCTTTAGGGTTTAGCCTCCTTGATCTCGTGGTAGATCCACTCTTGTACTACCCATATCGTCAATATTAATCAAGCAGGACGTAGGGTTTTACCTCCATCGAGAGGGCCCGAACCTGGGTAAAACATCGTATCCCTTGTCTCCTGTTACCATCCGCCTAGACGCACAGTTCGGGACCCCCTACACGAGATCCGCCGGTTTTGACACCGACATTGGTGCTTTCATTGAGAGTTCCTCTGTGTCGTCACCGATAGGAAGGATGCCTCCACCCGTCTTCAAAGACGGTATCTTCGCCAAAGGGGCCTTGGCCGCCGGCCAAACTATCCTGCTAGGCGGTTTTCTTATGACCGCCTGTCCGCCCACGGCTTCGACAATGACTTCCCAAGTTGTCGGAAGCAATCTCCGCGTCAACTCGGAATTCACCAAGCGGCTGGATCCAATAGAGCTCTCGTCTGTCAACGAGCTCTTGGATCGCATCGCCGCCCTGGGAGTCGCTACAAACTACAATCAGATTGGGCTTAAAACCGATCTGAGAGAGATTAACTCTCCCCAGGCCACCCACCGTGTCGCAGTGGTTGAGGAGCAATGCGGCGACTTTTCGCCTATATTGAAAACTAGTCACGTCCAGATTCTCGAACCCTCCATGCCGGATTTCCGCGGAGGGACGGACTTCGATCGAGCATTGAACTTAAAATCATGCATCGTTCCGGACCCGCTGGATCATGTCCAGCAATCCAAGTTTCCGAATTCGGAAACTCCTCCGCCTTTAAGCCTCAAGATGGGTAGGGATCCGGATTTTATTCCACCCACCCACCCAGACATATGCGATCTATCTCTAATACGGCAAGAGCCCGCTGAAACAGTGCATCACTACTGGGCCAGATTCCTCCTGGTTATGGACAGGATAAAGGACTGCCGAGAGGAGAACGCAATCTCAATCTTTTGCAATAATTGCACGGAAAAGGGAATATTGAACGCCATCGGTCATCGTAAAATTATACGCTTCACCGATCTGGCGTCCATAATACCAAAGTACTGTGCGATGGAGAGTTTCCGGAAAACCGAAAACCAGTTTTGGGACAATCCGACCCTGAATACAACCCCAGTCCGCAACAAAAGGGTGCATCACACTCAGGCCCCAAATACAAAAACCAAAAAGCACAAACCCCATAAAGGGCACGGAATCGTACTGGAGGGATGGCTCAATGGACCCTGTAAGCTTCATAGTACAGAGGGAGCCGTCCCAACACATAACCTTCGAGCATGTTGGATACTACGGCAGGTGGCCAAAAGTGGCGAGGAGCTTCTAGCCCCGGAAAACCACTCCAACAATACCGGTACGGTATCAACAGTCTTCGAGACCTTCGCATCAAATAATATGCGAAAACGAACAATCCGCGGCCTCGCCGAAGTCTACCAAGTAGCAACAGCAAATCCATGGAGCGACACAGCCATCACCTTCAACGCCAGCGACGAACCTAAAGTTCGAACAGCCCGAGCACCACCAGACCGGTGCTTAGTCCCATAGTGGACGGCTTTCGACTTACAAAGGTCCTCATGGATGGCGGCAGCGGACTAAACCTCATCTACGAGGAAACTCTTCAAAAATGGAAATCGATCGAGCCGTATTGACCAAGCAGCACAACCTTCAGAGGAATAATCCCTAGCCGGAAGCGCTGCACCACCGAAAAAATCACACTCGATGTGGTGTTCGCTCGCGGACAATTACAGATCCGAAGAAGTCACGTTCGGTGGCCCTGCTCAACAACGGATATCACGCTATATTAGGACGAGAGGCATTCACAATTTTTCAAGCCGTACCCCATTACGGGTATATGAAGCTCAAAATGCCTGGGCCCGGCGGAATAATCACTCCCGCTAGTGATCCGGACATAGCGCTCCGCGCCAAAAACAAGACAGCCGCACTAGCCCTGGAGGCACTATCAGAAGCCCTAGCGGCAGAAGAACTCACCGCGCTGCGCTCTACGGTGAACAGGGACGATGTGATACTCGATATAAGATCCAAGTCCACCTCCTTCAAACCAGCAGATGAAATAATAAAATTCCAGGTCCATCCAACGGACACAACAAAGACGGCCTCCATTGGGGCACAATTGAACCCCGAAGTAGACGCTGCACTGCGCGAATTCCTTTGGGAAAATTGGGACATTTTCGCCTGGCATCCTTCGGATATGCCCGGAATCCCACGCAGGTTGGCAGAACACAGCCTAAACATCCTAAAAGGATTTAAGCCACTCAAACAGGCTCTTCGACGATTTTCCAACCCAAAAGACAGCAATGGGAGAAGATCTAGCCAAACTATTGGAAGCCGGATTCATCAGAGATATCAAACATCCGGATTGGCTAGCAAATCTGGTAATGGTACCAAAGAAGGACAAATGCTAGTGCCTATGCGTCGATTTTAAAGACCTTAATAAGGCTTGCCCAAAGGACCCCTTCCCCCTCCCCCGCGTCGACCAAATTATCGATGCTACCGCAGGACACGATTCATTGTGCTTCCTCAACGCATACTCTGGCTACCATAAAATCAAGATGGCGGAAGCAGACCAAGCCGCAACGGCATTCATCACTCCATACGGACCATTCTGCTTCAACACGATGCCCTTCGGACTTAAAAATGCCAGTGCAACATATCAGCGCATGATTCAAACATGTCTGGCTACCCAGATCGGCAAAACAGTCGAAGCATACGTAGACGACGTAGTCGTCAAAACAAAACACGTTGAAACTCTAGTAGACGATTTGAGTCTCACATTTGACAACCTCAGAGCATATGACATCAAGCTGAATCCGGAAAAATGCGTTTTCGGCGTACCAGCCGGAAAGTCTCTTTGGGCTTCATTGTATCCGTAGAGGAATTGAAGCAAACCCGCAAAAATCCGAGCTCACACGCTTGGATATCCCAAAAGACCTCAAGCAGATACAAAAATTAACAGGATGCGTGGCAGCTTTAAGCCGCTTTATCTCCCGTCTAGGAGAAAAGGCATTGCCTCTCTATCGCCTCCTCAGGCGCACCGAACACTTCGAGTGGACGGATGCTGCCACTGCCGGACTCGAAGAAATAAAGGCCATACTGGCAACAAATCTGGTCCTGGCTGCGTCCAACCTGGGCGAACCAATGTTAATATACATCGCAGCAATGCATCAAGTTGTAAGCGCGGTACTCGTCGTCGAACGAGAGACAGAAGGGCATAAATTCCCTCTCCAAAAACCAGTGTATTATGTTTCCACTGTGTTAACCCCCTGCAAGTCCCGTTACCCACACTATCACAAGATAGCATATGCGGTGTTCATGGCATCCCGGAAGCTCCGACACTACTTTCAAGAGTGTTCGATAATAGTGGCCTCTGAAGTACCACTCAATGACATCATAAATAACCGTGACGCAATGGGCAGGATTGCAAAATGGGCCATTGAGCTCTTACCATTCGATATAACTTACAAACCTCGGCGAGCTATAAAGTCACAAGTTTTGGCTGACTTTGTCGCTGAATGGACCGAGGCCGAACTCCCTAAAGAGTACGGCGCATACTCCAATTGGATCATGCATTTCGACTGCTCTAAAATGTTGGCCGGACTGGGGGCTGGCGTCGTATTGACATCCCCAACCGGGGACACAGTCCAGTATGTACTTCAAATAATGTACACGGACTCCAACAACGCAGCCGAATACAAGGCCCTGTTACATGGTCTCCGGATGGCAGTCTCCATGGGCATTCAACGCCTAGAGGTGCGCGGGGACTCAAACCTCGCAATATACAAAATAAATGGAGACTTTGACGCCAAGGATCCGAAAATGGCAGCATATCGCAACGCTGTCCTAAAAATGTCAGCTCGGTTTGAAGGACTCGAATTCCATCACATAGCCCGAGATAATAACCAAGCGGCTGACGTACTGGCACGCATCGGTGCGAAACGTGATGCTGTCCCTCCAAATATATCTTCCTGGAACGGCTCTTCAAGCCATCCATACTATGGGAAGAGGAGCCCGGAAATGACAAACCGGAAAAAACCGCGCCAACCGGCGATTCAGCCGATGACATAACACCTTCAGCCCACGACATAATGGCAGTAATCGCCCCGTGGACAGAACCATTCCTAGCCTACTTGCTTAGGCAGGAACTTCCCGAAGACCAAAATGAGGCCCGCTGCATAGTCCGGCAATCGAAAGCCTACAAGGTCCATGAGGGAGAACTTTACAAGAAAAGTACAATCGGAGTCCTTCAAAGGTGTATCTCCGAAGAGGAAGGGCGAAACCTCCTGGCTGAAATTCATGCCGGACTAGGCGGACACCACGCAGCAGCCCGGCCCTTGTAGGAAAGGCATTCCGTCTGAGATATTATTGGCCGACAGCCCGGCAGATGCCCGTGACTTAGTCCAGATGCGTTGGTTGTCGCTCTTTGCTAATCGAGCCATATGCGCCCACCGCCTCAAACTATACCCATTACCCGGCCGTCATGTCTGGGGCTTGATATGGTTGGACCCCTTAAAGGGGGAACCCACAAGCAAAGGTACCTATTGGTCATGGTGGATAAATTCACCAAATGGATAGAGGCCAAACCGGTCAAAACGGCAGAGTCCGGACCAGTGATAGACTTTATATCCGGGGTAGTACACCGTTACGGAGTCCCCCACAACATCATCACCTACAACGACACGAACTTCATAGCCGACGAGGTTAAGTCATGGTGCAAAATATGGGCATCAAGCTCGACTACGCTTCAGTCTATCACCCTCAAACCAACGGTCAAGTGGAACGAGCAAATGGTCTAATAATGAGCGGCATTAAACCCAGACTAGTGCGGTCACTTACTAAATCGACACGACTTTGGGTCGAGGAGCTCGACTCCGACTGGGGCTGCGGACAACGCCTAACCGCACTACCGGATTCACACCATTTTTATGGTCTACGGCGCAGAGGCAGTCCCGCCTGCGACATTATTCATGACTCACCTCGAAAAGCATGTACGAAGAAAGAGAGGCCGAGCTGGATCGGCAGGACAGCTTGGACACATTGGAGGAAGAACGCGACGTCGCCAAGGCTCGTTCCGCATTTTATCAGCGGCAGGCCTGAAGATATCAAAGCAGAGAAGTACGGGCCAAGACTTACAACGTTGGCGAACTAGTTCTACGCCTGCCGGACAAGAAAAAGGACAAGCTCAAGCCCAAATGGGAGGGGCCCTTCATTATTGATCAAGTCCTGACCGGCGGAGCGTACCGTCTACGAAATGCGTCGGATAACCGACTCGAGCCGAACCCATGGAACGCAGCCCGCCTCCGAAGATTCTATGCCTAGCGCCGGACTAAGAGTTCGTCCCCTTCCTCCGCTCAAATTTTTACACTTCGGCTGTCTTTTGTTTCTCTTTCTTCTCCTAACCTTTTTACTAAAAAGCCCCTAAGGGCCTACCGTCGCATTGTTCGCATACACTTGATGTGCCATCCGCACTCATTATACATGGGGGCTTCTTTTCCAGAAGCTCAATTATAAGGGCTTCATGCCCAGCACATGTGTCAAGCTTCCACATGTACCTTTTACTCACCATTATATGCATTGATATGACTTAAGTTTTGGCCAAGCTGGGTTGCTGGCTCTGTGCTTACCCCTCGCTCCCGATTGTTTGGCTAGGAGGTAAAGGAGCACCTCTGTGATTGTTATCGCTGGTCAGCGGATGTGTACCTCGGATCGGGTGAAGCCGAAAGCTAGCGTTCTTAAGGGAATATTCGGTCGGTGATTTGAAAGATGATTTTCTACCTATTTATTTATCTGCCCCCAGATGTTTTCCTGCTCTTTTCGCAGTCCGGACATGCACTTTAGGGCATGCCTCCCAGGGAAAGGAACCCTTAAAGGAACTATTCTCCCTGGAAGATGTTTCTTACTAACCATGTAATATAACATAACTAGTTGGGCACTTGTCTGATAAAGCACTAATGACCCTACGCCTGGCATCCTGGAGTTTGTTCCTTTCTTGCTGCACCCTATTCAGCACACTCTCGCCGGCCTTCAGCTGGCGCAGTAATCCTTGCCTGTCCGGATCTTGTCCGGCGGCACATGCACAGTCATTATTAGACTTGCGCGCATGCCGCATAGCGCTTATATTTATTAATAAAAATGTGTTACCATGAGGGGTCTCTGAGTTTCCTCCTGCGGCAGCAAGTGCGGCCTCAAGTTGGGCCTTGCATTCTTGCAGCTCCTGAGACAGCTGGGTATTCTTCTTAGTAAGAGCCTGCGTTTCAGATGATCCTTAAATCAGTTAACATAACTACTTTAAGTCTCGGGGGCTACTGGCATATATAACCATTAAATTCCCTTACATGTATGTCTTTTACATACTGCTCCGTGGCTCAGGTAAAACCATCTTGAGCAGCACGGAGGTGCACGTCCCCTGTGTTAAAGGCGTCCAATGCCTCAGGGGAGAAGCACGCTTCACGAAATACTGTCCGGCGGCGCCTGTGGTTCATGGCGCTCTCCACCTCAGACTTGGTGGCGGACAGTCTGTCGGCATCCTCCGTTGGAGGAGTATCCGGCCCGCGCCTTGCGCTTCCCTCCCCCTCCAGGCCGGGCGCTGGAGCCTGGCTGGTATAGGTCGGATCGGCAACCTCTACGCCCGCAGTTCGGCGGGCGCTTTTTCTCCTACAAAGATCATGAGCACTCAGACGCTTCCTAGGAGCGTTGCTCTGAAAATTTAAACACGAGTTATACCTTTGTGGCGATGTTTCAGTCCGCGCTGCGCTCCTTTTCCGCCTGCTGGTCCGGACTGGCCTTTGTTGCTCAGCCGCCGCGGGCTCGGCTTCCCGCCTTGAAGGCGCTTCCTGTAAAACACCATCGTTCGCGAAGGTCAGAAATGGGCAAGGAAGAGATAATGGTGTCCGGACCTCGGTCACAGTCACCTGGGAAGCCGGATATAGTCCGGGGTAGTCCACTGTAATGGCGACCAAAGCATTGTCCATGCTGAGCTGGTGAAACACCCCGTCGATTAGCTCCACCTTGATGTCCGGATCCTCTTCGGAGGCTGGATCCAGGGATCTTTCCGGATCCTCGGGTTGCGGAGCAGGACTTCCCATGTCCTCCACAGTCCGGCGTAGATCCTTCGCCGAAGACATAATGTAAGAAGCCTAAACTTCGAAAGCATGGGTTGAGCCCTTAAAAGTGTTCGCTTACCCAGCCTCTAGGGTTGTTCATGGAAAACCCATTCAAAGGGTTCGTCCGAAGGAAGTCCTCCTTCTCCCCCTTGTACAGACTGGACAGGATCTGCACCAGATCCTCGGTCGAATCCGGCCCTTCGCGGCCGTGACGGGTGGTGTCGGTGTCAAAACCGACGGATCTCGGGTAGGGGTTCCCGAACTATGCGTCTAGGCGGATGGTAACAAGAGACGAGGGACACAATGTTTTTACCCAGGTTCGGGCCCTCTCGATGGAGGTAATACCCTACGTCCTGCTTGATTAATATTGATGATATGGGTAGTACAAGAGTAGATCTACCACGAGATCAAGGAGGCTAAACCCTAGAAGCTAGCCTATGGTATGATTGTTGAGATGTAATGTTGTGTCCTACGGATTAAAGCCCTCCGGTTTATATAGACACCGGAGAGGCTAGGGTCACACAGAGTCGGTTACAATGGTAGGAGATCTACATATCCGTATTGCCAAGCTTGCCTTCCACGCCAAGGAAAGTACCTTCCGGACACGAGCCGGAGTCTTCAATCTTCTATCTTCGTAGTCTGGGAGTCCGGCGGATATTGATAGTCCGGCTGTCCGGACACCCCTAGTCCAGACTCCTCATCAGTAGCCCCCGAACCAGTCTTCAATGACGATAAGTCCGGCGTGCATAATGTTCGGCATTGCAAGGCGGGTTACTCCCTCGAATAATCCGGAGAAGATAATGAACACCAGGATAGTGTCCGACTCTGCAAAATAAATTCCACATTCCAAACGTAGAGAGAATAAAACATACACACCGATCCAATCTGCTGACGTATTATGCGGCGTGACATCACACCCGCACCAAGCCTTTGTTTGAATTACTGTACCACTTCAGCACGTTTAGCGAAGCGGTTCCCTTGGCACGTCCCGTCGAAGCAGAGATCGTGTTCCCCTTATTCCGGGATTCTCATCAATACGTGCGTGGGTAACCCAACCGCGCCATTGATGGTGGCGCTTGGGAGATAAGCGAGTTTCACCAGGCCGGTAAGGGACGCATAGTTTTGTCCACCTATATATAAGGGATAAGGATTTACATTCTCACCTACGCCTTCTTCCTCCTTTGCTTATCCATCCCTGCGAACTCAAGCTCCAACGCCCAAGCTCGCGCATCTCACCTCAACCCTTCTCCGAATATGTCCGGAGGGGGAGGCAAATGGATGGCCTCCACCGCAAAGGAGGAGGACATCACCAAGCTGCGCGACGCCGGATACCTTTCCAGCGACATCGCGCATCGGCTGCCCGACGCGGGGCAGCTCATCCCCACCCTGTGGCATCATGAGAGGGTCGTCTTCCTTCCCCACTTCCTCCGCTGACTGGGATTTCCGCCCATCCATTCATCCGGGGCTCATGTTTTACTACGGCCTGATTTCCACGATCTGGTGCGAACTTCGCCCTCAACATCTCGGCGTTTATCGTGGGGTGCGAGGCCTTTCTCTGCATCCGCCCCACTTCGCCTGTGGCTCAAGACCTTCAACGCTGTCAAGATTGTGAAGGGGCGCAAGCGGAATGCGGAGGTGCCATGTTGGGCAAGTTGCCTAACGTCCCTTGGCTAGAAGGGACCTTCGTGGACTCCGCCAAGGGGTGGCAATCGGGTGGTTCTATATCCCCGAGCCGCGCAAAGCCCACATGGGCGGCGGCCCCGAATTTAGATCTGGAATCCTCGCAGCTCACCTCCCGGAAAGAGAAGGGCTTGCGGTGGGGTGATCCGTGGAGGTGACGGACTTGAGCCTGCATCAAGAAGCTGGTGAGCAATGGGCTCCGCTCGTCGACATGGTCCAGTCATGCCTCCTCCGGGATTCTCCCATGCCAAGAAAGGGCATTTAATCTGTGGGAGTTTAATCCGAACAGCACAAGACGTTGAGCGGGCTCTTCGATACAACGCATAAAGGTGCCCGGAGGGTGCTGTTCAAGAGCGCTGATAAAGCCGCATCCGCGATCAAGACCGCGGATTCAGCTTGCGCCTCCGACCGACGGGTAAGTGATTCACCCCATTACGGGACACTTGTAGTAATTAGATTGACTCTAGCGAGGCTTTTAACCTGCCTCTTCCTTTGACAGAATGGATGGAGAAGGCCGAGCTGCTCATCAGCCCGCACCCATGCCAAAGAACCAAGGATGCCCATTTAGCAAGGTTGCTGGTTCCGCACCATACGTGGTGCCGGAGAAGAAGGCCAAGAAGGTGGCGCGGGGACTCGCAAGAGTTCCATAATCGATCGTCGATGACGATGACGAGACTCCTCCCACAAGACGGCGAGGAGGAGGAGGAGCACTCTCTCCCCGAGGAGGAGAGAGAAGAGGAAGGCCTCCCAACCGGGCGCCAAAGGGTCAAGAGGGGAGAACTGTCCCCGGACAGTTTTGCCAACATCAACGTTGGCGAGGACGATTGGCCTCCAAGGGCCCGGCGTCCGGCAGGATCGTAAGCATCCGGATCACTCATATGCCGTATATTGTATGTCACGTAATGTCCTTCTAATGCCGCATTGTTCCTTTAGTCCGGCCGTTGACGACTTTCCCGACTCGATGAGAGGGTCGTTGGCGCCGTCGGATGTAAATTCCATCCCGACTACCTCTACCCCACGCGCCGAGGACGACGAGGCGGAATCCCACAGGGGGACGCGCCAGGAGGAGGCTCCGGAGGCACCGTCAGGCAGCCCCCGGGACTTTGTGCCGGACTCCACATCGGAACCCGCAGCGGTTCCGGGGTTCGGCAAGCGGCCCCTTCGAAAGAAGGGCAGGACCGTGGCGCCGGCGGCCCCCGTCCAACCGGAGGTGCCGGATAACTGCTGGGCGCCAAAGGCGCCCATCGAGAACACCGCACTCTCATGAGTGCGGTGATTGAGAAGGTCCAGCCGCCAATGGCGGGCTGACCAAGCTTACAACAGCCTTCTAACAGGCTTTGAGGTAAGAAGGTTAAAATTAAGTAATATAATACCGCATAGACAAGAGTTTCGATGCTTAGTCCGGTGTTCGGAAAGAAAAGCCGGACTAAGGATCTTAACAAGATATACGCAGGGTTTCTAAAATATGTCAATATGGGTTTGCAGGCTGCGCTGTTGACCTCTGCCGCATTAACGGCGGAGGTCGAGGCGCTGAAGAAAGATCTTGAGCGGTCGGAGCAAGAGCTCGGCCACGCCAAGAGGCAGCTCAAGGAAAAAGAAGGTGAATGACACCACTTTAAATAACTACCTTACAGAAAAGGGTCTTGGTTGCAAACAAGATTAACAAGGATAATATATGTAATGCAGGGGCCACTAACGAGGTGGCAGCCCTGAAGGATGCCGTGTCCGTGGCCGAACGCAATGCGGCCACAGAACGGACTGAGCGAGAAAAGCAAGCGGCGCTGGTGGCGGAAGTTCGGCAAGAGCTCCAGGCTCTCATGGAAAAACATGAGAGTTTGGAGCGTGACTCCAAGACTCGAGAGTCCGAGCTTGCCTCGGCTCTCGATAGGGCCGAGTCCGCCAAGGCCGAGGCCCAAAAGGCCCACATGGAAATAGAGGACATGAAGAAGATAGCGCGGTAAGGCGTTTTCATGCGAGCAAGCATGTTAATGTAAATTACGGATACTTACCCAATTCGAGCTCTCGAGGGCATTTGCAGATCTGCTGCGTAGTGCGTCTGATGCCGCCGCATTCTATCGTGGCGAGGAGGGGAGCTCAACGGAGAAGGTCTTCTGGTCTCAGTACGCCGAGGCCGGCCATCCGGTGCCCCCAAGCGACCAGCTGAAGCAGCTGGTCGAACTCCACAAGGTGGCTGAGGAGGCCATGAAGGGCCTCACAGTCCGGCTGTGGCCTGGGCAGGCCTTGCCTGGCAGCTACTTTGGCCTAGTGCGGCGGCTAGTGGATGCATGCCCCGTGCTGGATGTGATCAAGCGATCCGCCTGCATAGAAGGCGCTCGTCGGGCCCTTGCCCGCATAAAGGTGCAATGGGGCAAGCTGGATGCGGAGAAGCTTCTCACGGATCCGCCGCCGCCGGGCAAGGAGCACCGTATGCCGGAGCGATACTATAAAGTTGTCCTGAAGGGAGCCCGCGATATTGCGGATGAGTGCCCCCTTAATGTAATTCTTGAGTGAACTCGCTGTGTGTTTATCCTGTGCGCTGAAAACTTCGTTTATATGCGCCATGAGCAACGCTTTGTTGAATTTAAAATATTACCTTCTGTGCGGCCGTTTGTATAATATGAGAGATGGCAAGTCGTTGGCTTCGGCCCCCAAGCCATGAGTGCTGGGGTGTTCGGTGATAAACTTGAGCACTCTTGTTCCCATTATTGGGTCCATCTAGGGAGGCGCTCAACACGACGAACAAGGCGACCGGACTTATAATGCTTGAACACTCTCACTTAGCCATAGAATTCTATAATTTTAAATTTCGGCGAAGCCCCTGGTATTCGGAAGACCGAATCCGGGGCGCTATCCACGCCTTCGTCGGACATCATCCGGAACTTCGCTAAGCGGCATGAGCCTTTAAGGACCCGAAAGAACCTCTCGAACAGCGACCAGTCTCTCGCCTTATCATGCCGCCAGTTTTAGCTTTCCATCGAGGCGTTAACCTGCTCAACCGGGGCGCAATCGCAGTGGTTCTCCTAGTGCTACCTTAGCCGACGGAACGGAACGTAAGGTACCAAAACATAGGAGCCGGGCAAACCCAACTATTGACCCAAGACATGATTCGGAGCTGATTCATATAATGCTATAAGTTCGGGGTGCCGCACTTGTGAAAGTGTTCGGACTTAATCACACCATAATATGGGGAACAGAAGCCCCTGGTGTATTCGGCCGTACCAAAGTATACGGGTGCAAGATGTCATATAATGAACATATGTAAAAGATAACGCAATTGCAATGAAAAAGTAATGTACTTGCAAGAAGGAAATGCTGCGTTATTATGAAAGAAGGTCTGCTAATAGAGCGGACTGATACAAATAGTGCGGTAAGCAAGGGATTCGGACTAAATTAACATGTCCCCCTCCAGGGATAAGCTGCAGACTTGGCGTATGTAATCGAATTTAATGCTCGTAATGGAGACCACCTGAGTGTTCGTCGCAGCCTTCTTTAATCCCTGACTGTTGCATCGTGAGTTCGGCAAGTTCGCCGTTGGACAGGGCTTCTGTTTAGTGGAGTCCTGTATAAAAAAAGGAAAAGATAAAAACCAAGGGGGGCGCTAGCACGAGCCCCTGGTGTGGTCGAGCCGCACTTTTTAATCCTTGTGGTTAAGCCCCTCCCCTGCGCCCATGGTATCTCCAAAGTGTAATGATGTACGCAGAGTGTTATTCTAGTGACCATGCGCGGGCGGGGGTTGGGGCCGCATTGCTACGCGTGCTCTGATCGTGCCAGGTGGTCTTGGTTGTTGTTGCTCCGGGCGCGTTTTAATGTGTCCGGCTTTTTAACTGCCGGACTAGAGAATTGCCGTAGAAGGCTGCTCTGTACTTCTGCCGCGAGAGCCGCTGTATGTTCCTCCGTTCGGAGGGAGCGTTCCGTATTCCCATTGACCGTGATGACTCCGCGAGGGCCTGGCATCTTGAGCTTTAGGTATGCATAATGCGGCACCGCGTTGAACTTCGCAAACGCGGTTCGTCCGAGCAGGGCATGGTAGCCGCTACGGAACGGGACTATATCGAAGATTAACTCTTCGCTTCGGAAATTATCCGGGGATCCGAAGACCACTTCCAGTGTGACGGAGCCTGTACAGTTGGCTTCCACTCCTGGGATGACACCTTTAAAGGTTGTCTTAGTAGGTTTGATCCTGGATGGGTCTATGCCCATTTTGCGCACTGTGTCCTGGTAAAGCAGGTTCAGGCTGCTGCCGCCGTCCATTAGGACTCTCGTGAGGTGAAATCCATCGACGATTGGGTCCAAGACCAATGCGGCGAATCCGCCATGGCGTATGCTGGTCGGATGGTCTCGTCGATCAAAAGTGATCGGACAAGAGGACCATGGATTGAACTTCGGGGCGACTGGCTCCATCGCATAGACGTCCCGTAGTGCACGCTTCCTCTCCCTCTTGGGTATATGGGTCGCGTAAATCATATTCACCGTCCGCACTTGTGGGGGGAAACCCTTCTGTCCTCTGTTGTTCGGCGGCCGGGTCTCTTCCTCGTCGTCGCTATTTAGCCCCTTGTCATTGTGTTCGGCAATTAACTTGCCAGCCTGCCTGAACACCCAACAATCTCTATTGGTGTGATTAGCTGGCTTTTCGGGGGTGCCATGTATCTGGCATAAGCGGTCGAGTATTCTGTCCAGATTGGACGGACCCGGAGTTGTTCTTTTAAATGGCTTCTTCCGTTGACCGGGTTTTGAACCTCGGAATCCGGCATTGACTGCCGTATCCTCTTTGTCGTTGCCGTTAATGCGGCGTTTGTTTTTGATTCGACGTGACCTGCCGTGGTTGTCCTTAGTGTCTGGACTACCAGAATTTTTGCGTAGATTGTTGCTGCGGGCTAGCCAGCTGTCCTCTCCCGCACAGAAGCGGGTCATTAACGATGTGAGGGCTGCCATGGATTTCGGCTTCTCCTGCCCCAGGTGCCGGGCTATCCATTCGTCCCGGATGTTGTGTTTGAAGGCTGCAAGGGCCTCCGCATCCGGTCAGTCGACGATTTGATTTTTCTTCGTCAAGAACCGTGTCTAGAACTGTCTGGCCGATTCGTCTGGCTGCTGAATAATGTGGCTTAGGTCATCGGCGTCTGGTGGTCGCACGTATGTACCTTGGAAGTTATCAAGGAACGCGGCCTCCAGGTCTTCCCAACACCCAATCGACTCTGCGGGCAGGCTGTTAAGCCAATGCCGCGCCGGTCCTTAAGCTTGAGGGAGATATTTGATGGCGTGGAGATGGTCGCGCGGGCCATATGGATGTGGAGAAAATAATCTTGATCCACACCGCTGGGTCTGTTGTACCATCGTAAGATTCGATATTTACGGGTTTGAACCCTTCGGGATCGATGATCCATTACTTCACCGATGAAGCATAACGGGTGTCTGGCGCCCAGTATTGAGCAATATCGCGACGCAGCTCGAGGGAGCGCCTGCTGTGTGTTCGCCCGCCGGCGTTATGTCCGGCGCGACGGTATTCGTCGTGGGTCGTAGGGCGCCCAGGTGATCCATAGATGGATCTGGATTGCCTTGCTTTGTCCTCCAAGATGTCTCGCAAGTCCGGCGTGTTTCCTTTTGGCTTCGTGCTCTTGGATCGATGTCGGGGTACGGTTTTGGCTGGGGGCCTGAAAGCCTCTCTGTCACGACCACGGGGTGGTCGGTCAGCCATGTCGTGCGCTGGTGATAAAGGTATGTATGCTTCCTCCTCTAATCGGGGGAGCAGCTTGCGTCTTGGGTAACTTTTGGAGGGGAGTTCGAGTTTATACTCTTCGGCTGCGAGGACCTCGGTCCATTGATCGGCTAGCAGATCTTGATCAGCTTGAAGCTGTTGCTGCTTTTTCTTTAGGCTATTTGCCGTGGCTATGAGCCTGCGCCTGAAGCGCTCTTGTTCGACGGGATCCTCGGGTATGACGAATTCATCATCGTTGAGGCTCGCTTCGTCTTCGGAGGGAGGCATATAGTTATCGTCCTCAACCCCTTCGTCTGCCGCCCTGTCGTGAGGGCTTGCTTCTGCGTCCTCCTGCGCTGAGTCTTGCAGGAGGGGATCGTCTTCGGCACTCTCTGGAGTGTTATTGTCTCCTGTGCCGGAATCTCCATTCTTGTTGTGGCGGGATTTAGAGCGGCGCCGCTGACGCCGGCGTTTGGGTTGCTTCTTTAGAGAATCTTCCTCCGCTGCTTTTTCGCCATCCCCTTCTTTTGGGGTATCCACCATGTAGACGTCGTACGATGAGGTGGCCCTCCCGTGCCGTGTGGGCGCTGGGTCCTGTTCGTCTCCGGCATCGTCGTCCATAGCGTCGATGTCATCGGAGTCGTAGTCTAGCATGTCGGTTAAGTCCTCGACAGTGGCTACAAAGTGGGTGGTGCGTGGGTTCTGAATTTCTTCGTTGTCCGTACCCCAATCGTCCTGGCCATAGTCCGGCCAGGATTCTTCTGATAGCGAGAGGCGCTTCAGAGAGTTCAGGATATCGCCAAAAGGCGAGTGCTGAAAGATGTCCGCGGCGGTGAATTCCATAACCGGCGCCCAATCTGGTTTATTTGGCAGGGGCGCGGGAGGCTCGGAGTCCGGCGAGGAGTCCGGCGCCTCGGGATCACGAGTTTCGCAGGGGACGAGATTGGTATGCGGCTCCATCGCCGTAGATGTCGAAGCCCCCAGGGCGGCGTCTATCCACCTGCCCCCGTCATGGGCAATCGGCTCCGGGCTAGTAGCCGGAGCGGGTTCGGGTGCGGCCTCCAAAGCACTGTCCGGCGGCAGAGCTAGATCATGCCCATCGTCACAGTGCGGCGCGCTCGGATGTGGCTCGAGTCCGTCGAAGATCAAGTCTCCGCGGTCATCGGCCGTGAAGTTCAAGCTTCCAAATCTGACCGACGGCGGGCGAAGCTTCGATCTGCTCCGGATGGCCAAGGGAATTGGCCCACAGTGCAAAGCCGCCGAATACGAAGATCTGTCCGGGGAGAAAAGTCTCACCCTGGACAGCGTTGATGGTTGAAGATGCCATCGAGCCTATCGGCGACGACACAGAGGAACTCTCAATGAAAGCACCAATGTCGGTGTCAAAACCGGCGGATCTCGGGTAGGGGGTCCCGAACTGTGCGTCTAGGCGGATGGTAACAAGAGACGAGGGACACAATGTTTTTACCCAGGTTCGGGCCCTCTCGATGGAGGTAATACCCTACGTCCTGCTTGATTAATATTGATGATATGGTAGTACAAGAGTAGATCTACCACGAGATCAAGGAGGCTAAACCCTAGAAGCTAGCCTATGGTATGATTGTTGAGATGTAATGTTGTGTCCTACGGACTAAAGCCCTCCGGTTTATATAGACACCGGAGAGGCTAGGGTCACACAGAGTCGGTTACAATGGTAGGAGATCTACATGTCCGTATTGCCAAGCTTGCCTTCCACGCCATGGAAAGTACCTTCCAGACACGAGCCGGAATCTTCAATCTTCTATCTTCGTAGTCTGGGAGTCCGGCGGATATTGATAGTCCGGCTGTCCGGACACCCCCTAGTCCAGGACTCCCTCAGGTGGCATCGTCTTCCCCGTTGAAATCCCACATGGGGTGGCCTCTGTACTGCAGTGGTTGTACCCCCCGCATGATGCATGTCGCCATGACTCCGATCATGGTCAACCCAGAATGGGCCAGTAATCTTATTCGGCCCATCAAGTAATGGACGCTCTTGTTTTCCTCCAATAGGGGGCTCCG
The DNA here is from genome assembly GCA_021437245.1 of Aegilops speltoides. Lineage (NCBI taxonomy): Eukaryota > Viridiplantae > Streptophyta > Magnoliopsida > Poales > Poaceae > Aegilops > Aegilops speltoides. The sequence continues at coordinate 37,674,635 of CM038142.1, forward strand.
TGGGCGCTAGCTAAGGCGTTTCTTCAGAGGAGCAGCATTAAACTCCGGGAGGCCAATCCGGACTGGGTCCGGCAACGGAGCGTCTTCTATGTAAAACCACTCCGAAGGCCAGTCTTCAGACGCCTTCTTAGGAGTACCGGATGGGTATCCGGTCCCGGCAATGCGCCATATTTCGGCGCCGCCTACTTGATATATGGATCCCTCGTGAGAACGGGGTACGAGGCAGAATAGCCTCTTCCACAGTGCAAAATGGGGCTCGATGCCCAGGAAAAGCTCGCAAAGGGCTACGTAGCCCGCGATATGCAGGATAGAGGCGGGCGTGAGGTGATGGAGCTGGAGTCCGTAGAACTCCAGGAGCCTGCAGAGAAACAGATGTATTGGGAATCCGAGTCCCCTTATCAGATAGGGGACGAAGCATACCCGCTCCCTTTTGTTGGGACTTGGGGTAGCCTCCGCTTGCTTCCCACCTTCGTAGGTGGCCAGCCCGGCTCGAACCGGGACCATGAAGGCCGGAGGAAGATATCCCCCCGCTTGGAGCTTCTCTAGCTCGTTGTGTGGAACAGAGCACCTCCTCCAATCCCCTGGCGGTGGGCTGGGAGCGCGAGAAGAGGAGCCGCGTCGACGGTCCATGGTGGAATGGATTTTTAGGTCGAAAGCGCTCCGATGAGTATTCGCAGAAGGAAGATGGTGTGGTTTGGATCTGGATTTTTGCCTCTTTTGTAGGCGGATGACTTGCACGACTAGGGGGTGAAACATAAAAGATGCCCTGGCTTTTCGCATTCGGGCGACGCGTGGAAGAAGGCCATTATTGGGCATAGAAGCCAAGAAACACAGTATTTATGATGAAGCCGGACACTGTTCGGCAGGTACATGGAACTTGAAGGGAGAACCCGCCTTGCACCGTCGAAGACTATATACGCGCTGGACTTATCGTCATTGAAGCCTGGTTTGGGGGCTACTGAGGGAGTCCTGGATTAGGGGGTGTCCAGACAGCCGGACTATCATCGTCCGCCGGACTCCAAGACTACGAAGATACAAGATTGAAGACTCCGTCCCGTGTCCGGATGGGACTTTCCTTGGCGTGGAAGGCAAGCTTGGCGATACGGATATGTTGATCTCCAACCATTGTAACCGACTCTGTGTAACCCTAGCCTTCTCCGGTGTCTATATAAACCGGAGGGCTTTAGTCCGTAGGACACAACATACATTACAACAATCATACCATAGGCTAGCTTTAGGGTTTAGCCTCCTTGATCTCGTGGTAGATCCACTCTTGTACTACCCATATCATCAATATTAATCAAGCAGACGTGAGGGTTTTACCTCCATCGAGAGGGCCCGAACCTGGGTAAAACATCGTGTCCCTTGTCTCCTGTTACCATCCGCCTAGACGCACAGTTCGGGACCCCTACCGAGATCCGCCGGTTTTGACACCGACAAGCATGCGACCAGCCATCTGCTACACAAGTGTAGCAGCGGTCTTGATTATAGGAAGCTTCGCTATCGCTTAGTAGCGCTAAGCGCTTTGGCTGGACGCGCTATCGCTATTGAGGAGCTGCTGCTAACTTTTATACACTCGCCATCGCTAATTTAAGTAGTTTTTTGGCATATTTGTTTTGTATTTGAACTGGCCTTGTAGAAGAATCTTTAGCACATAGAAATGTCATCATGATACACATACAAATGCTGCATGAGACCACAAATGTAATCATAGCATGTACATACAAATAGTCTCATCATAATCATCATCCAACACAAAGTGATATCTTGTCATCATCTCGAAAATAGCAATACATGCAAGTCTCGAATACTTGCAACTACAACAACGTCATCCATCTAAACAAAGGTATACGCAAGAAGTGCTATCACTATGAGTGAGAGCGGAACTATGCAGTACATGAGGTGGCGATTACGAGTCCTCTCTCGCGCTAGCGTGAACCTCAAGTAACTAGCTTCTCCTTCTTGTCTGCTTTTGAAGCCTTTATGGCTGGCGCCCGTGAACCCATTCACTTGCGCCTGACACTCATGCCACTCGTTGTACACCCCCGGAACCTTCCCTTTGTACACGACATAGCATTTCCATCTCGCCATCAAGAAACTAGGTACCTGTTAGAGATGCATGTTCATGAAGAGGATGTACAATCATATATATGCAACAAAATATACTAGAGCAACACCAAAAAAGAAAGGTTAGCAACTAGATGCAACATATACAGTACACAAATTAATTAACTAGAGGTACGCAGGTCATCGTACGCAAACTAACAAAGTAGCGTTACGCAAGTTCGGCAGGGACCGTGGACATCACAATGTTTCATCGCTACAAAAAGTATACAAGTTCAACCGACACATATCATCATCATCGGCATCATAAATCACTAGAAGTTCCATCCTTCCATATCATCGAGGACGAACCCTAGCTTCTTGAACGGCGTGAGGTCTAGACGTTGCATGCCTATGCGAGTTCGGACATCAGTTCGCGATATAGGGTCGTGGTGGAACATCCCCTTCTCATCGATGACTTCTTTCATGATGATCGTCGCAATGTCGCTTTGGATGCGAAAGAAGTCATCTCTAAGTTTATAATTCGCTTCTCCATGAGATTCTAGCCACTTGTGGATATGATCATCATTTCTGCTGTTAATGCGAAGCTTTTGGTGATCCATGTTGAACTGAATCATGAGATGGACGATGTAGAATCCATCCTTCTTGCTTGGTTTCGGGACATGGATGCAGAAGAAGTTACTTTTATGCGCGAAACCCATCTTCTTGTTCCTTTGTTTCCTGATCTGCACGTGGCCACCTCTAAAGCTGAAGCCTTGGAGAGCATCATCTAGAATATTCATTATGTGGGTGTAGTCCTTTTTCTCGTAGTCTCTGGAAGGGTCAAAATACACGGTGTGGGAGATTTGCGGGTAAAGAACGATAAGGACGGCGCACCCGTTGCTGCGGGGAAAAGACACCTCAAATTATTCCCCATATGAGAGAGAAGGGATGATTGAAATGTACGAAAGGGTTGTCCGAAACTGACTTACTTTGGATAATAAGGCACGAGGACAATTTCCCGGTCCTTATTCTGTACCATGAAGTTTTGGAGGTACTCCCTAGCAGTTTCACGCTCAAAGTCGCCGAGACTCAAGAAAGACTCGTGCATGTAGTACGGATCCGCCACACAGATTTGCGAGACTTCTTCACTCTTCATGACGGAGCTCATATGTAGCGCAAAAAGGCGGACGATAGTAAAATAAAGCCGCCTTGTTAGAAACATCTCAAAGATATGGTCAAACCGCAGGAAGAACACCTCCGCGGGCCGTGTGTCGACGTAGCACTTCCCCTCAGGCACACGAGCCGCGTATGTCGGATATCCTGGATCCTTTGAGGCTAGTAGGCTTTTCTCGGTCGACAGCACATGGTCGCAGCGATCTCCGAGATCCCTCGATAGTGCCTCCAGCGGTTTCGGCGGTAGCATCGGCTCGCCCGCGAGATGGAACATGACCGCACCTTTCACGGGTACATGCTCTTCGAATGCATCGTCTGCTGCTGCGTGCTCGCTTGTTTGGAGGCGATTACCTTCCCGATCTCTTCCTCTCCTTTTTCTTGGGCACACCTTCCGCACCCTTCCTTAACCCCTGCCCAAGTGTTCCCGGCTAAATCTTGTCGACCCTCGCGCTGGCTAGTTGAGCCTGTGTTGAGGCGGCATCTTCAGCATGTCTGTGAGGATTTCATGAAGAGAGACTTTTGCAATCCATGGTACGACCCTGCCCGGGCATATCATCCATATCCTCATTAGCAAGCTGATAGCCCGATTCGTCATATGGTTGACTCATCATATCTATGTCACAGTCATACGCGTTTGTATTGAGGTAATCCATAGGTTCGACCTCCGTCTCATCATCCATTCTCTGTTCTACAGGAGAAATTACATCAGCTAGTACTATTGCACCCCCTTCATCATGTCGTCCGCCGCTCTCACCCGGCACTACAGGAGCTGGTAATTGCGTAGGTGGGGTGGTGGTCTCCGCACATGCTTGTTGATGTGTGGTAATTACTGGTGTGCTCTCGGTAGGCTCCAAACGAATAAGATTCTTCGGCCATAGCAGCACCCAACCCTTGCAGCGTCCAATCCGCGGCGGGGTCTCGTTGTCCGCTCCCACATGTTGTACTGGAGGAGGCAAATCCTCGTGCCCCGATTTCACACTGGTCAAGCTAACCCTGAAGTGCCCAGCGGGGATCGGCTGGTTGTGGAACGTGCGTTGAGAGGGGTCCATTATCATCCCCTTTCCCACATCCACCTTCTAGCCTTTGATCAAGTAGAGTATGGTGCACGGGTTTCTTTCGCCGCAAACACATATGTCTCGGCGTAAAACAACCGAAAGGCAACAAAAATGGAATATTATCTATATATATATATATATATATATATATGTTGGTGCGACATGTAATTACCGTGACGGCATCGAGCTCAGCCAAAGACGAAGGCCCACCTAGCGCGCCTGAGACTGAGGACGGGCTGCTATGAGCGGGAGCAGCTGCGAGAGGCGGCCCGGTTGCTTGAGCAGGTGATGGTGCTATGGTGTTGTTGTTCATGGAGTTGCTCGCGACGAAACTGGGCATCGGGAAATCATGTACCGTCTTGTCTGGATTTTCCTTCGCCCATATGATGATAATCGAACCAAGTTAGTAGCGAAATCATTTCTGCAGCGATTACAGCTGCATTGACTGCTGCTATAGCAACTCATATTTGTCCTCGGCTGCTTTTTTCGCGTCCTCAGCTGCTTTTTTCTCGACCGCAAGCTTCACCTTTGCATCGATGTCCGCCTGACTAAACTTCTTTTTCTGCTTCTTGGCCTCCGGGTCGTCGTTGTAAAACACCTTCCACGTGGCGCCGTCTCCAGCCACTACTAGGGAAAAGGCTATACACAGAATCTTAGCAGCAGCGAGGGTTAAAAACCCTCGCTACTGCTTCTTACTAGCAGCGCAGGTTTTTAAACCTCGCTACTACTAAGTTGATAGCAGCAGCGCAGGTTTGTAACCCTCGCTACTACTAAGCGGTCTCTACCGTGCCCCCGGGATATGCCATAGTATTAGCGAGGGTTTTTAACCCTCGCTACTACTAAGTTGATAGCGATGGCGGGTTTTAACCTCGCTACTACTAACCCGCCATCGCTATCAACTTAGTAGTAGCGAGGGTAAAAACCCGCCATCGCTAATCGTCTGACATAGTAGTAGCGCGGGGTATGGCCTATTTGTCAAAGTCTACCCCCCCCCTCCCCGGACCGCCTTTTCAGTTTAAAAAAATAAAAGAAAATGTTAAAAATGTCAAAAAATAAAAGAAAATAAGTTTCCCATGTGATATGTGGTCTAGTTGTTGGGAAAATTTACAAATATGAATTTTGACTTTATTTGCAAAATCTCTTTGGAAAATTGTAAAATGGCCATAACTTTTGCATACAAACTCGGATGAAAAAGTATTTTATATGAAAAATCATCTACTCGAAAAGTTACATCCGAATTTAACTGGGGGAACCCCATTAAACATTTTTAAAATCCTCAAAAGCCTAACAGAAAAAAAAGTTACTGGGCTTTTAATTTTTGTTAAATCTGGTCAAACTATGGTCAAACTAATTATTCAAGAATATTAGTGTTACTAAATAATTATTTTAGTTTTTTGAATTTTGGTCAAATCTGGTCAAACTGTGGTCAAACTATGGTCGAACTAATTATTCAAGAAATATTAGTGTTACTAATTTTTTAGAACAATAGTTTCAAACTCAAACAGTGAAATGTGTGACTTCATGCTCAAGCTAAATTCCTGAGGTTAATAGGATTGACATCTGAAAGTGCAACTAATCCCCGGGTGGTTTTGGTAATTAATAACAACATATATATCATTGAACTAATAGTTTCTTGAGAATCATTTTAGAAAGTTCAGTGATATGGGTATGGCAATGACTGAAGAAGTGGACCCCTCAAAATGCTAAGGCAAGCATTGGCAGAAGCTCAAGACTCCATTTTTGGTTTAGTGATCCAAGATCACATTGAGTCCATAGGAAAGCCAATACTATTAAAAGGGGATGAGGTTATGTTAATGATCTGGTTGCTCAAAGTGCTTAGTGATACATCTCCCAAACCATCAGCAATCTTTCATTCCAATATACACTCATAAGTAATCTCGGTCCCACCGATTTCCTAAACTCACCACACCGAGATGAACCACCTCACCATAAAGCCAAACCCTAGAAATTTCGGATTTTCCGATTCAACTCGGTCTCACCAAACTAGTGTTGCCAAGCTTCAGAACCTTCGTCATCAAATCGGTGTCACCGAGATGATGAAGTCGGTCCCACCGAGATTGGCAAACCCTAGTCTTTGGAAGAATCGGACTCACCGAGATTGTATTTTGGTCCCACGAAAATCCCAACGCTCACAAGATTTGAACTTTCGGTCTCACCGAGTTGTCAACTTCACCGACCGAGATTGGTCAAATGTGTGTAGCGGTTGGATTTTGTGTGGAGGCTATAAATACCCTCCACCCCTCTTCATTCGTGGAGAGAGCCATCGAAAAGAACTACCACTCCTACCTTACATTTCGAGAAGAAAACTACCTACCCTTGTGTTGAGATCAAGTTGCTCCACTCCCACCATATGAAGCTTGATCTCTAGCCTTCCCAAGTTGCTTTCCACTCAATCCTTTCTTCCACCACAGCCAAATCAGTGAGGAGAGTTGAGTGTTGGGGAGATTATCATTTGAAGCACAAGAGCAAGGAGTTCATCATCATCAACACCATCTATTACCTTTTGGAGGTGGTGCCTCCTAGATTGGTTAGGTGTCGCTTGGGAGCCTCCGTCAAGATGTGGAGTTGAACCAAGAAGTTTGTAAGGGCAAGGAGATCACCTACTTCGTGAAGATCTACCCGAGTAAGGCTAGTCCTCCGTGGGCGATGCCATGATGGCATAGACAAGGTTGCTTCTTCGTGGGCCCTTCGTGGGTGGAGCCTCCGTGGACTCTCGCAGCCATTACCCTCCGTGGGTTGAAGTCTCCATCAACGTGGATTGACGATAGCACCACCTATCGGAACCACGAGAAAAATCTCCGTGTCTCCAAATTGCGTTTGCTCTTCTCCACCTCTCTTTACTACATGTGCAATTTACTTTCCGCTGCCAATACTCTAGAATTGCATGTGTAGGGTGATACTTGACTTGATCATATTCGTGAATCTGCCAAAAACTTGTCTTTATCAAAAGGCTGAATTTTTATATTGTCAAGTAGTCTAATCACCCCCCCTCTAGACATACTTTTGATCCTACAAGTGGTATCAAAGCTTTGGTCTCCATTGTATTGGTTTCCATTGCATTGGACTCCATAAGCTTGGTTTCACAACCTAGGAGAGTATGGCGTCTAGTGAGGGTAATTTTCGTAGAGGTCCTTACTTTGATGGTTCAAACTTTGCTAGTTGGAAGCATAAAATGAAAATGCATATTCTTGGACATAACCCCGCCGATGGGGCATTATTTGTGTTGGCTTGCAAGGTGAATTCTTCGAGGAAGGAAAAGTTCCGGATCGTGAAGCTACAAAGGATGAATTGCGGATGTTGCAAAACAATGCTCAAGCTTGTGACATTCTCTTCAATGCCTTGTGTCCCGAGGAGTTCAACAAGATCAGCCGCCTTGAGAATGCAAAAGAGATTTGGGATACTTTGGTCTAAATGCACGAAGGTACCGAGTCCGTGAAGGAATCAAAGCTAGATGTTCTTCAAGGTCAACTTGACAAGTTCAAGATGAAGGAAGGTGAAGGAGTCGCTGAAATGTACTCTAGGCTTGCTCTCATCACAAATGAGATTGCCGGCTTAGGAAGCGAAGAAATGACCGACCGATTCATCATCAAGAAGATTCTCGAGCTTTGGATGGAAAGTATGACACCGTGTGCACTTTGATCCAAATGATGCCAAACTACAAGAATCTCAAGCCTCATCAAGTCATTGGAAGAATTGTTGCTCATGAGATGACACTTAAAGATAAGGAAGAGCTTCACAACAAGTCAAGTGGTGCTTACAAAGCTACAAGTGATGCTCCCACAACCTCAAGTGACAAGCTAGTTTCCAATGAAGAGATAAGCCTAATGGTGAAGAACTTCAACAAATTCTACAAGAGTAGAAGCAAAGAAAGAAGCTCGAAGTCTAGATCATATGATGAAAAGAGATCTTCTAGCCGTGATCGAAACTGCTACAATTGTGGAAGACCCGGACACTACTCAAATGAATGTTCAGCTCCCCACAAGAGAAGAGAAGAATCTCCAAGAAGAAGAAGCTCAAGAGAAGAGTCACCTCGGAAAGAGAGAAGGAGTAGAGATGATCGTTATGAACGAAGATCCTCTCGGAGAAGCAAGGATTCGGAGAGGAAAGACAAGTCATCAAGGAGCTACACAAGAAGAAAACATCAAGCTCATGTAGGTGAATGGGTCTCCGGCTCCGACTCCGACAATCACTCCGAAAGAAGCTATCACTCCAACTCCGACTACAGTCAAGATGAAGGTGTTGCCGGTCTTGCTCTCGTATCCTCCAACTCCAACTCCTATGACTTATTTGATTCACCAAATGAGGGAATTGGAAGATGCTTCATGGCTAAAGGCCCCAAGGTATCACACCCTGAATTCATTGACTTTGATAGTGATGAGGATGACTTGCTTGGTGAAGATGAGCTTTTACATGACAAATCTAGTGAGCCTAGTAATGATGAACATGCTAGTAGTCTTTATAGTCGAGAAGAGTCGAATGACAATGCTATGAAGGAGATTGAGCGTTTAACTAAAGAACTAAACACTCTTAAGTTAGCTCATGAAACAACTCAAGAAGATCATAGAGAGCTCCTAAGATCTCATGAGAAGCTACGCTTCGAGAAGCTCAATCTAGAGCAAGAACATGAGTTTCTAAAGCTATCAATGACGATCTTCAAAGAAGAGTTCTTCATATCTTGCCAAACGACTTCTCTTGTCTAATTTCTTGCCACCTATTAAAACTAAGCATGACAAGCATAAGAAAAATTCTTCATCTAGTAGTAACAATAACCATGCTAAATCCAATATTGTCGCTCCTAGTAGTTCTCTTGATTCCACTAACAATGTTTCAAGCCAAGTTACACTTGAGCAAGAAAATAGTTTATTGAAAGGGATTATAGAGAAAGGTGTCTACAAGAGCCTTGCCGGAAGCAAGAACTTTGAGGAAATTGTTCGCAAGCAAGGAAGGCACCGGAAGAATCAAGGAATTGGTTTTGAGCGAAAGTTCAACGCCGATGGTGTTGAATGGGAAGAAGGTCAATATCCCACTCCAAAGTTTGTTTCTCAAAAGGAGAAGTATGATCCTACTTCTTCCAATGTGGAACAAGCTCAAGATGACCTTCCACCACAAGACCACAAGCTAAAAGGCAAGGACAAGCTTCAAGAGGAGATTGATACATTTATTGAAGCACCTAAAGCCATGGTCAAGTGGGTTCCCAAGGAAACGTCAAGTTCTACTTTGTCAAGCTCAACTACAACCCCAAGGATTCCCATCAAGATGATGTGGATCCCGAAGAAGAAGAACTAGAGAGTTCTTGAGGGTGACTCCGCCAACATACTTCACTCACATTCATTTTGGCAAAACTTGTGCAATCAACTTCCACATCTTGCACTAGTTCATGGAGTCACAAACCCTCTTGTTGGTAAGTCAAGGGACAAGGTAATCATTGCTTTCATGGACATCATCAATTGTGTACTTCAATCTATGTCCATGGATATCCTTGTTTGTTCCTTGTGGGACTAACCCATGTAGGTATTGAAAGTGCCCGAATCCAAAGGATTGCTCCAAACTCTTGATGATCTTCATCAACATTGAGCATCCACATCTTCAACATCTACATGAAGTCTTCTACGACAACCCAAGGTTAGTTTGACCCTTTAAAAGGGGTTCTCACATCTAGGGGGAGCTTTGCTCTAAAGAATTGAGCTAAAGCATCTTCAAATGATGTGAACACATTAATGCTTTATGTAAAAGTGGTAACCCCACTTGTGCTTAAACGATGAGTATGACCTATCATCAAATGTTCTCATTTGAATCCTAAGTCAATATACTCATATATAGATGACCTAGTCATCGACAAATTGTGTGATAGTAGTTAGTGTTTTGTTTGTGCATGTTTGACACATATTTCATTTGCTATCTTATTGTGTGAGCATGTTGGATGCATAATTTTATCCATTCGAGGACATCCATTTGTTGCTTTGGTCTTTTGGATTTTTCTGACCAAATGGATGGACAAGAATGCCTAAGTTCCTCCCCTAGCTATCTATGCTTTCTTGTCTCAAACTCTATTCATGCTTACATCACAAACTTTGAACAAGTCATTTTCGACCCTCCGAGTGAGGAGCACTTTGAGCCACCGATCGTCAAGGGCTAAACTTCCAAAACCTTCTAAGTGATTTCGGTCGACCAACCCACTCAAACTCGGACAGACCGAAAGCACTTGGATTTATCTAGGTTTTCACCTCGGTGAAACCGAGTTGTAATTTTCGGCGTGATCAAGTGTGTAATCGTCATAGTTATCCATCTCGGTGCCACCGAAGTTTTACAACTCGGTCCCACCAACAGCTAAGGGGTATATATACTCCGAGGGCAGCGCTGCGTGATTCCTACTTCAAAACGCCTCGCCCCAAACCCCTTGCTTGCCGCCGCCGTGGTCTCCGGATCGCCTCCGTAAATGCTTTGGCGCCGCCGCAGTCTCCGTCGCCGCCAACGGACATTCTCTCCGCGCCGTTGCCGCCGTAGAGGAACTCCACCAAGTTAGGGTGAGTTTTGATCCCTCTCGTGCTCCCATCTCCGATTCTATGCACGATAGGTTTGCCTAGCATCTTGCCACGTTTGAGAACTTCCTTAACACCAGATTAGTTCGTTAGAACGAAATTCGAGTAAAAGTTTTAGGGTTAGGTTTCCGCCGAATACATCTCGGTGAGACCGATTTTACATTCTCGGTATGACCGATTTGGCCTCTGGCCATTGCACTGCACCTTTCGGTCCAACCAAGTTGTGCAAATCGGTGCGACCGAAATGAGGATTTAGTGAAACCCTAGTGTTTTCGGCAGGACCGAAACCCACATCGGTCCAACCGAAAGTGGTGTGAATGCTTCTGTATGAACACTTCGGATTCACCGAATTTTAAACTCGGTCTGACCGAAATGTCTTCTGTGAAAACCTAAAACTGAAATTTGAACTCATTCTTTTGCAAAATCTTCGCAGTTTGTGATAACTCTTCTACTCGCCTACACCTTATCTATTCACAGGTTGTCACCATGTCGATGCCGTGACAGCCGAACAGTCTGAATCACCAATTGCTGATATTCCGAGGCGTGCACTAGTCCCGAGGCCAAGCAGCTTTTCAGATGATGGTGAGAGGAGCACACCAAGTGGTTTGCCTCCTGCTGCCACCAGGGCCAGAAAGAAGAGGAACTCTGATGAAGAAGATTCTGATTTCATTGCTGAAGAAGATATCTCCTCCAAGCCAAAGAGGAAGGTTGTTGCCAAAGAGCATCAAGGGCAGCAAACCAAGAAAGGCACCAGTAAAGTGAAGAAGTCCACTGTTGCCAAGAAGCTAAGCATGGAAGAGGAAACTTCAAGCAAAGTGAAGAAAACTTTCAAGAGGAAGAGGATTGTGCATGATGAAGCAGCAGAGGAAGATGAGGATGAGGAAGCACCCTAGCCTCCTCCTCAGAAGTCTAAGTTCATGGGTGATGCCATCAGGGCAGGAGCACCTTCAAAATCTAAACCATCTGCTCCAGTCAAGGCAGCTCAAGCCAAGCCTGCTGCCAAGCCCAAGAAGACTGTCAGTAACATTCCAGCTTCAGAGAAGAAGAAAGATAATGTGCCACCAGCTGAGTCGGATGATGAGGCACCAGATTCTGAAACTTCGCCGAAACTGCCAATTCACAATGATGCTCATCCTCGAGCTGAGAACATGAAGGAAAGAAAGGATAGAGGTCTCGGGCTATGGAGACAAGCTGATCCATATGTTTGTGAGGAGAAGGACTCTGTTGATCCAAGATTCCACACCGAGAGCAAGAGGACTTCTATGAGATCGCTAATGGACAAGAAGCCCATTGTTGCAGACACTCGCTATGTTGACTGGGCATACATTGACAGTGAAGAGCACAGAGACTTCTTTCCACATGTGCATGAGAGCTTCACTGCATGTGGTGTTGCAGATTTTGTTGGTCGGTCGATGATTGGAATGATGAGATGATCATGCAATTCTATGCCACAGCTCATTTCTATCCAGATGGAAAGATCACATGGATGACTGAAGGCCAAAGATTCTCTTCAACTGTTGAAGAATGGGCAGCACTGCTGAATGCTCCAGTGCAGAGAGAGGATGATGTTGATGTCTATGGTATTCCCAAGAAGAACCATGAATCTATGAAGAATATGTACAATGAGGTACCAGCTAAGGATGTGGAAATCTGGAAGCTCGGCTCAGTGTATCATCTCCAGGCAGGTCTACCTACCACAAACACTATTCTGAGGCATACCTTGATGCCCAAGTCTGGAGATCATCGCATGATCAGAGGGTATTCTATCAACATGCTGCATATACTTGATCAGAAGGCACCTTTCAAGGTGATGGACCTGATAGTTGAGACTATCAAGAGGACTGCAACTGACTAGAAGAGGTCGTGTGGATTTGCCCCGCACATTCAGATGCTTATCAATGCCAAGTTTGGCACGGGCACATACTTGTTGGATAGACCACACTTGCCATCGCAGCCCGAGCATGAGGACAATGAAGTTGTGATGGATGAGGAGGACCCAACGTCGCTTGAAGGTCAAGCTAAGAGTGAAGCTGCCAAGAAAGCCAAAGCTGAGAAGGAAGCAGAAGCAGCAGCAGCTAAACCCAAGAGTGTTGGAGAGCAGCTCCTTGAAGCTACCCAGAGGATTGAACAACGCCTAGCCAAGATTGTGCGCCTCGGGAGAGTCTTGAGAGGATTGTTGAAGACAAGATCCATGCTCGATGTGAAGTCGATCAAGTGCAAGTCATCACAACAAGCTTGAGGCAGATATCGAGGAAGCAAAAAGGGAGAAGGAAGAGCTCATGCGTGAGATGCAGGATGACCTAGTCCAGATGATTATGAACAGCTGCTCCGGTTCCTACAGACCCGATCAGCTGCTATTCCAAAGGATGCACACCGTGACTACAGCCTCAAGACCTCCCACAGCTCCATCGGTTCCCAGCTCCAGCTCCGGTGTCCACTCCTCCACCTCCTCGGACATCACCTGAAGTTTTCGCGATGCTGCCATCTCAACTCCATCAACCTGCACAGAGCCGCCAGCAGAGTCCCTAGTGACGTTTAGCTCTATGCCTTTTCGAACTTTTTGGTAACTTGTTGCCAAAGGGGGAGAAATTGTATAGATCATAGGACTTCGAGAGAGAGAGAGTGCTCGCTTTTGCTCTTTTGCTCTTTCGTTTCATTTGCGGTCTTTTTGAGATACTTTTGAGTTTTTCGAGACATTCCGTGTGTTTGATACTACGTTTGTTCTACCTTAATGAGTGCTTGGTCGTACTATGCCTTAATGTGTGCTTAATGCTTATCATATGTTATTCATATCTTGTATGACCATTTACTCATGTCTTGGTGATTGGGTGCATGCTATTCATTCTTATCATTTTGTGCGCTCCACCAAGATGTATGTGACATGGAAGAGTGACCCATGATCCTAATCGATTGTGCATTTGCATTCAAACGCAAATCTTAAATAATGCACAAATTTAGGGGGAGCTCTTGCTTATCACATACTTCTCAAAGCGATTTATATTATTCATTGATTATATCATTTGTCGAAGTTTGATCTATATGTTGTCATCAATTACCAAAAAGGGGGAGATTGAAAGTGCAACTAATCCCCGGGTGGTTTTGGTAATTAATAACAACATATATATCATTGAACTAATAGTTTCTTGAGAATCATTTCAGAAAGTTCAGTGATATGGGTATGGCAATGACTGAAGAAGTGGACCCCTCAAAATGCTAAGGCAAGCATTGGCAGAAGCTCAAGACTCCATTTTTGGTTTAGTGATCCAAGCTCACATTGAGTCCATAGGAAAGCCAATACTATTAAAAGGAGATGAGGTTATGTTAATGATCTGGTTGCTCAAAGTGCTTAGTGATACATCTCCCAAACCATCAGCAATCTTTCATTCCAATATATACTCATAAGTAATCTCGGTCCCACCGATTTCCTAAACTCAGTCACACCGAGATGAACCACCTCAGCCATAAAGCCAAACCCTAGAAATTTCGGATTTTCCGATTCTGAACTCGGTCTCACCGAAACTAGTGTTGCCAAGCTTCTGTAACCTTCTGTCATCAAATCGGTGTCACCGAGATGATGAAGTCGGTCCCACCGAGATTGGCAAACCCTAGTCTTTGGAAGAATCGGACTCACCGAGATTGTATTTTCGGTCCCACCGAAAATCCCAACGTTCACAAGATTTGAACTTTCGGTCTCACCGAGTTGTCAACTTCACCGACCGAGATTGGTCAAATGTGTGTAGCGGTTAGATTTTGTGTGGAGGCTATAAATACCCTCCACCCCTCTTCATTCATGGAGAGAGCCATCGAAAGAACTACCACTCCTACCTTACATTTCGAGAAGAAAACTACCTACCCTTGTGTTGAGATCAAGTTGCTCCACTCCCACCATATGAAGCTTGATCTCTAGCCTTCCCAAGTTGCTTTCCACTCAATCCTTTCTTCCACCACAGCCAAATCAGTGAGGAGAGTTGAGTGTTGGGGAGATTATCATTTGAAGCACAAGAGCAAGGAGTTCATCATCATCAACACCATCTATTACCTTTTGGAGGGTGGTGCCTCCTAGATTGGTTAGGTGTCGCTTGGGAGCCTCCGTCAAGATGTGGAGTTGAACCAAGAAGTTTGTAAGGGCAAGGAGATCACCTACTTCGTGAAGATCTACCCCGAGTAAGGCTAGTCCTCCGTGGGCGTATGCCATGATGGCATAGACAAGGTTGCTTCTTCGTGGGCCCTTCGTGGGTGGAGCCCTTCGTGGACTCTCGCAGCCGTTACCCTCCGTGGGTTGAAGTCTCCATCAACGTGGATTGACGATAGCACCACCTATCGGAACCACGAGAAAAATCTCCGTGTCTCCAAATTGCGTTTGCTCTTCTCCACCTCTCTTTACTACATGTGCAATTTACTTTCCGCTGCCAATACTCTAGAATTGCATGTGTAGGGTGATACTTGACTTGATCATATTCGTGAATCTGCCAAAAACTTGTCTTTATCAAAAGGCTGAATTTTTATATTGTCAAATAGTCTAATCACCCCCCCTCTAGACATACTTTCGATCCTACAACATCTTACTATTGTCAGGAAAACAACAAGTGCAGACTTGGAAACGAGGGAGAATAGAACCCGGAAGTTAAGCGTGCTCAGGCTGGAGTAGTGAGAGGATGGGTGACCGTCCGGGAAGTTAGATGATTTGGAATGATGAGGGGTGATTAGAGATTAAATTGAGCAGCGATGAGGGGTGATTAGAGATTTGAGGTTAGAATAATTCAGAAATTTGAAAATTAGGGAAAAAAATTCAAAAAAAATTCAAAAAAATTCAAAAAAAAATTCAGAGATTACAGATTAGTAGTAGCGCGGGTTTCTACCCACGCCATCGCTATAGGTTATCTAGGCGCTGGTTGCACCAGCGTTCTATCGCTATAAGTTAGTCAGAAGCGCTTATTAGTAGCGCGGGTAACCCGCGCTGCTGCTAGGCTTTTCCCTAGTAGTGAGCGCCGTGCACACGACCATATTGCGGCCGCTGGTCCAACGGGAGTCCCTTAAGTTCATTCAAGGCCCGGTTGAGAGGGGTGTCCCACTTGGGCCTCATCGGAGAAGTAGGGCTTTCGGCTGCAAGCCGGTGTTGCTTCTCCAGTAGTCTAATCAATTTCCTCGTGATCTTGTCCGTGTAAAAAACCTTTTTCTCCTTGTCCCACTTGTAGCGGGCCCTGATGAAGTCATGCTCCAAGGGGTTGGTGAACTTCGCGAAGGGGTCTGGGAGACCCACGGCTTCACGTTCCGCGTCCTCCTTATCCCATATGGGCCTTTTACCGAGGTAGCCACGGCTTCCGAGGCGATGCTTCCCCGTGTTCCTTTGTCAAGGCTTTTGAATTTCGCAGCCTTAGCCTTGGCTGCCTCGGTAGCGCAAGTGTCCTTGAACTTTTCAACTCCTCTTCCGTAAGTGTCGGATTTTCCTCCGAGAATCTTGGACAGGGTTCATCAGCCTCAATAGCTCGTTTCACCCTCCCTTTCCAGAGGCCAAATCATTGCTGAACATGCCCATGGCATGATTGCTAATCTTTTTCATCTTCGGATCATCCCACGGTTGTTCTATGTTATCATCCCGTAGGGGAACTTGAATCTCTTGTGCAACTTCGTTAGGCGAATCTGCGTCAAATGTTCTTTACTCCTTAAGTCATCGCCGTTGATGCTCACAAGATTCCGTGAGGACGATCCTACTTGGTTCCCATAGCACTTGCGAGGTTCTTCCGGCTCTAACGGCTCAAACTTGCCAGTGCCATCTTTGTGATCACAAGTCGTCCAATCCCTAGTTTGTTAGGTTTTCGTATCCTCTCGCTTCTTATGATTCCTCTTTTGGTATCGGCATCGGGCCGGTACCTTCCCCGCCGTACCTTCCCCACGGTCTCGGTGCCGCCATCGCTGCGGCGCCATTGGTGTCGATGTCGGCGCCAATTACCATAATCAAGGCCGACCTGCAAACCTTGCTTAGCAACAAATAGTCGAGGTACTCTTGTTCACCCTCATAATCCATCTCGCTCGCGATCTTGGTCAAGGCCCGCTTTCTTCGTTGTTCGACATGTTTCCTATGATTAAGTGGCCTCATTTATTTCTAAAAGTATGAATAAATGAGAAATGACATAAAAGAAATATATGTGCCAAGACTCGATATGCCAACTATGTAGCACAAATCATGCCTTTATTCACGGAAATTTCGCATGACCTTTGCTAAAAATGGACATATCGAGCGCCTGAAATTCACCGAAACGGAAATGAATCAATGTTCCGGCATAACATAGGCCACTCGCATCATTTTCCAAACATGACATGTCCAAAACATGACATATGCACATATCACATGTCTAGTTCAAATTTGCATATAAATTCAGCTAATTTTGGAACCTAGCTAAATTCATAACTAAATAGATAACCTAATTAATTAACATGAAGAACCCTAGCAGAGAGGGGGGGTTACAGAGAGTGCAGGGGCGAGGAGGCAGGCCCGACGACGGCCGGCAGGGGAGGAGGAGGGAGGCGAGGGCTAACGGGTCGGGGGCGAGCGCCCCGGGGTCGGGGGCGAGCACCGTTGCCGGAGTCGGGGGCGAGCGGCTGGGTCGGGGTGAGCGGCGTGGTCGGGGCTAGCGCCGGCGCCGGTCGGGTCGAGGGCGAGGACGGGCGAAGCGCCGCACCGCGGAGTCGGGGCGAGCGCCGGGCCGGGTCGGGCACGGCGGAGCGACGGGAGAGAGAGGGGATTTGGGGGAAATGGCGGATGAAGTAGGGCGAGTGAGAATTTTGGGTTAAGTGGACATAGCAATGGCGCGGTATCTCAAAACGCGCTGCTACTAAATTCAGTAGCTGCAGCGGTTTAGGTGAAACGCGCTACTACTAAGATCTGTAGCTGCAGCGGTTTAGAAGAAATGCGCTACTACTAAGATCTGTAGCTGCAGCAGTTTAGAAGAAACGCGCTACTACTAAGATCTGTAGCTGCAGCGGTTTAGGAGAAACGCGCTGCTACTACCGTCGCTACTGCCAGTTTTCCTTTTTCTTTTCCTTTATTTTATCCCACTTTTATTTCCCGAGGCGTGAACGAAGGAGGCGATATATATTGCATCATTTGACGGTTAAATATGTATGCAAAATAGGAACATATATATTACACATCATTGGACCCATGCATAATAATGGCTAAGTATGTATACAAAATATGTATACAAAATAGGAACATATATATATTACACATCATTGGACCCATAACATACGTTTCCTCAGTGCTGACGTTTTCGTTTTTGAGTCAGCTTCTTTCCCTTCTTGTTCGTCGAAGAATAATTGAGCCCCTCATTGTGACTTTGCCTTTTCCATGGAGTACGATTTTTCTTAGGTAATGTAGTATTGATTCTTCTTTTGACGATACTTCATCATCATCGCCATCTTCCCTCATTGGGTTGCCGTCGATCATAGTTTTCCTCGTTGGCGACTCCATCCATTCCAATGATGTTCCTTTTGCCTCTCCTCACGACAACACGGCTGGGATTGCGCTGGTCGATTATGAAGAAGCACTGTGTCACGTGCTTAGCGTGTACCCATGGCTCGTTTTTTGTGATAGCGTTCACGGTAGCGCTCTTGGCGTCGGGTATAGTCATGGTAGTGAACATCCGGCTTTCTCTTTCGACATTCTTAGCCCATCTGACACGGAACATCGTCGTGTTGTGCAGTCCAAAGTAGTCAAGCTCCCAGATCTCCTCGACCCTTCCATAAAATCGTTCAATTGTGTCGTTGTCGCTGCCGGTCATGCATTCCATCGTCACCCCTGAGTTCTGATCATCATTGTCCATATCTTTTGCCTCCATGTAGAACGTGTATCCGTTGATATCATATGCCTGATAGGTTACGAGGTTGGGCGAGGGGCCATGTGCTAAGGCGTATATGAGCCATCCGTCCTTAGAGCCCTCCTCCGGGGGATTAGCAATAATATGCTCTTTGAACCAATGCAGGAAAGTGGAGTTGTGCTCTCTAGTAACTTCGCATCCGTCCCGCATACCCCGGTCACGATACTTCTTTGCGATAATTTCTTTGTGCGATGCCACGAAAGGATCTACCTCGTCTAGGTGTTGTAGCACTACCAAGTTTGCTCACAAAGTCAATTCATCGATCTGAGTATGCCACGTGCAGTTCCTGCGACCGTTAAAGGACCATCTCCTTCGAGCCTCCCATCGTGCTTGTTAACGGGCAAACCAACACTAACACCAGGCGGCTGGTCTGCGCCATATAGAAAATTCTCACAGAAAGAGATGCACTCTTGTGCCAAATAGCCCTGGACGATGCTTCCATCCAGACGGGACATGTTACGAATGAATCCTTTGATGATCCCATTCATCCTCTCAAACCGCATCATGTTGTGCAGGAATGATGGCCCCAGGTCTATTATGTCATCCACAATATGGACACACAGATGCACCATCACGTCGAAGAACGCGGGCGGGAAGTACATCTCAAGCTCATTCAGTATCACAACGATCTCTTCCTGAAGCCTTTGGAGCTGCTTCACACTGATCGACTTTCGAGAGATGACTTCAAAAAAGTTGCAGAGACCAATAAGCGTGTCACGGACGTGCTTGTCCATTATCCCTCTAATGGTAACAAGTAGTATCTGCATCATCATCACATGACAGTCATGAGACTTCATCCCGTTGAACCTTTTCTTGTCCGTGTCTAGATATCTGCTTATCTTGCCTCAGTAACCGGAACTAACTTTCACTCCGGTAAGGCACTTAAAGAATTGATTGACCTCAGCCTGACTTAAGGTGAAGCAAGAGGGGGGGCAATAATCCTCTTTCTTTATTTTCTTGCCCTTCTTCTCCCGTGCCTCTGTCTCCGTCTCTGTCTCGTCTGACATTTTACGGGGAGGCATGTGCAGGTCTTCCCTGATTTTCAAATCTTGCAAGTCTTTTCTTGCCTTCGGCCCATCCTTGGTCTTATCCGGTATGTTCATTAGTGTTGCGAGCAAGCTCTCAAGGACATTCTTACAGATATGCATTTGATCAAGGCAATGAGGTGTATCGAGTTTGTGCCAGTACTCCAAGTCCCAGAACACAGACCTCATCTTCCATACCTTCAAAGATCGGCTCGGCGCCTTTCTCATCATCTTTCGGCGCGGGCACTCCTTCCGCTTTTCAACAGCTCATCGATTTCGCACCGCTCCGCTTACGTGGAGGTCCTCGATGCTCAGCGTGACCATTGAATAGATCTCCACGGTTTCTCCACGGGTCGTCCTGTTCAAGCCATCTTCGATGCCCCATGTACACAATTTTCCCAGACCCGCCATCTTTCCTTAACGTTAGCTGCTGAGACGTTGTATCATCCATGCACCGCGTGCATCCGCAATATCCATGGCACACCTGGCCTGCCACATATCCGTAACCGAGATAGTCCTGCACTGTCGTGATCAGCGCGGCTCTCATGTTGAAATACTCACACTACTAGGAAAAGGGCTATAGATAGGATTGATTCTAATGGCGCACCAGACATGTGGTGCGCCATTGCTATATACTAATGGCGCACCATGTGTTGGTACGCCATTAGTTTCCAAATACTAATGGCGCACCACATCCCACGGTGCGCCATTAGTAAATTTTTTTTAATTATTTTTTCAAAACTTCTAATGGCGCACCATGGGTGTGGTGCGCCATTACTAGTTTTAACTAGTAATGGCGCACCACACCCACCGTGCGCCATTAGAAGTTTTGAAAAGAAAATTTAAAAAAATTATAAAAAAAATTATAAATTTTTTGTTAGTAATGGCGCACCGGTTGTGGTGCGCCATTACTAGTTTAACTACTAATGGCGCACCGGTTGTGGTGCGCCATTAGTTGTTTGCCCAGCTTCCAACGAATGCACCCCCCGTGGACCGCCTTTTCAGTTTTAAAAAAAATAAAAAAAAATGATAAAAATGTCAAAAAAATAAAAGAAAATAAGTTTTCCATGTGATATGTGGTCTAGTTGTTGGGAAAATTTACAAATATGAATTTCGACTTTATTTGCAAAATCTCTCTGGAAATTTGTAAAATGGCCATAACTTTTGCATACGAACTCGGATGAAAAAGTTTTATATATGAAAAAGCATCTACTCGAAAAGTTACATCCGAATCTCTTTGGAACCCCGTTAAACATTTTTAAAATCCTCAAAAGCCTAACAGAAAAAAAGTTACGGGGCTTTTAAGATCTGGAGGCAAAAAAATTCAAAAAAAAAAATTAGTTTTTTTAGTTTTTGTTAAATCTAGTCAAACTATGGTCAAACTAATTATTCAAGAATATTAGTGTTAATAAATAATTATTTTAGTTTTTTGAATTTTGGTCAATCTGGTCAAACTGTGGTCAAATCTGGTCAAACTGTGGTCAACTGGTCAAACTGTATGCGAACTAATTATTCAAGAAATATTAGTGTTACTAATTTTTAGAACAATAGTTTCAAACTCAAACAAAGAAATGTGTCAAGACATGCTCAAGCTAAATTCACGAGGTTAATAGGATTGACATCTTACTATTGTCGGAAAACAACAAGTGCGAGACTTGGAAAGGAGGAGAATAGAACCCGGAAGTTAAGCGTGCTCAGCCGGAGTAGTGAGAGGATGGGTGACCTTCGGGAAGTTTGACTATGGAGTGCGATTTGACCCGAGATTATGCATATTGACTCGAGATTAAGCCATAGTGACCTGAGATTAAGAAAAAACAAAAAAATTGGAAATTTTGAAAAAAAATTTAAAAAAATTCTGCAAAAAAGTTTGAAAAAAATTGTTACTAATGGCGCACTATTATGTGGTGCGCCATTAGAATATCAGATTCTAATGGCGCATCAAAAGCGCGCCATTAGAAAAGAATTTAGTGGCGTGATGCTAATGGCGCACCGGTAGTGCGCCATTAGAAGGCAAAATCGGTGCGCCATTAGAAGGCCTTTTCCTAGTAGTGTCACCTTTGCTGGCGTCCCATGTCTTGGCCGGTGTTTTCCATAACGTGTCTAACTCCTCTTGAAGTAGCCCCAGATACAAATTAATATTATTTCTGGTTGTTTCGCCCTTGAATAAGCATGCTCATGTGAATGTACTTGATTTCATGCACAACCGGGGAGGTTGTACATCCATACAAACACGGGCCATGTACTATGGTTGGTGTTCGTTGCCAAACGGATTCATGCCATCGGTACACGCTACTGAGCACGATGTTCCTTGCATCACATTCAAAATACCGATAGAAGCTGTTCAACGCTCTCCACCGCTTCCATCCTTCACGTGTCTCAGCTTTGGATCATCTCCATCGTCGGGCTTCTTCCTTCCACGCTAGCGCATTAGCTTGGCTTCCTTGGGATCTACAAAATACCTCTGAGACGGGAGTGATCGGTAAGTACCATACAACTTTACGGGGACATTTCTTCCGGCCTTCTTGTATCGAGAAGCATTGCACACCGGACAGCTTGTTTTTTCCGTGCTCCTTCCGATAAATTATGCAATCGTTGATGCATGCATGGTATCTAACGTGTGGCGATCAAGAGGGCACACGATCTTCTTGGCCTCATCAACACTAGTAGGACATAGATTACCCGCGGAAGAACATCCTTTAGGTACTTGAGATGCTCATCGAGGCTAGTGTCGGTCCATTTGTTTTTAGCCTTCGTCTTGAGGAGTTGGAGCGTGAAACTCAACCGGTCACCTCAGATTGCAACCATCATACAATGGAGTGCTCGAGTCTACCACCGCTTGCTCCAGCTTAGCCTCCTCTCTAGAAGCAGCTCTCTCAAGATTGTCTCCTTGCGCAGCAATGCTTGAACATGAGGGTCCCGCACAATTGAACTTAGTACCGATTTAACTCTCTGCGTGGAGTCCATGTCGCTCTCTCCGCCGCCATGTCCGGCCCTTCTCCTCCGCCATGTCCGGCCCTTCTCCGCCGCCATGTCCGCCTCTTCCCCGCCGCCATTATCGATCATCTCTTTGTCTTGCCTGTGTCATCATTGCTCGCCTCATCGGCATCCTCAACATCGCTATCCTCATCTTCAATTATCCACCGAGTATAGCCATCCATGAAACCAGTCAAGAGCAAGTGCGCTTGACATGACCATCGTCATGGGGGTCGAGCCAAACTATTCCTTTGCATTTTCGACACGGACATAAAACCTCTGTCCGGTTATTTTCTTTCATGTCCTGCACCACTGACCGCAACCACCTGTCCACCATCGCTCCATTGACCATCGCCAACTCGCACGGTAATAAAAAATTGATTATAAAAATGCATGCATGCATCAAAGTCATAAAAAATTTGGCATGACCTCCCTAAAAATAGGACATATATGGATCTAGAGTTTGCCCGAATTAGCCAAACAAAATAAATCGACATTTCGCCAAAACATAGGCAACTCAAAAGCACAATTTAGCGGCCAACTCATGCCACACACACAATTTCCACAAACATATCACACACACATAAACACATTTCCATTTTGCAAAAGCATGAAATTTTCATCACCTCTATCTCGATCGAGATCGAGCACACGTGGAGATGATGTTGTAGGGAGATCAAAAGTGCACAAAGCTCTTCTTGACAAAGATAGATCTAGTTAGGGGCAAATAGGTCACTTAACTAAATCCTACATCTACCTAGCTACCTAATTTGGGAGGAGACAACTTCAACTAGTGGAGGGGGAGGAAAAGAGAAAGGAGATGCATTAATGGAGGTGGTGTAGTTATGTAGGAGTAATGAAGAGAGAGAAAGGTGGATAGAAGAGAGAGAGTAATGGGGAGAAGTATTGAGAAGAAGAAGAAGAGTGAGAGGGGAGCATGTGGTGGAGGTAGGGGGAAGGGAAGAGAGGAGAGGGGAGGTAGGGGAAGGGAAAAGAGGAGGGGAGGGAGGGACGGGTGGGGAAAGGTGTTGGGTTGGTGCGGGTTAGCAATGGCTGGAGAGAAAACGCAGCTGCTGCTAAGTATTTAGCAGCAGCGCTTTGGATATGGCGCCATCGCTAATCGACAAAAATTGTGCCAATTTGAAACTTACCAAAGAGCGATCCCGAAAAAGCGCCGCTTCTACTACATACTTAGCAATGGCGCTATTCTTGCGACAGCGCCATCGCTACTTAGAGTTAGGTGAACACCGTCGGTCGATATTTGTAGCAGCGCGTTCGTCGGCGAGCGCTCTTTCGCTAAATCCTTATCGCAATGAAGTTTACCTAACACGCGCTACAACTACTTAGCAGCAGCGCCCTATTTTGAACCGCGCTGCTGCTAAGATTCTGTGTATAGGCTTTTCCCTAGTAGTGAGATGGGCCAAGCCCAACAATTAAGCCTTCTCATTTTGGGGCCATGGCCTTTTTTGCTAGAAAGTTTTAGTTTTTTCCAAATGGGTCCCAGATGTCAGGTTCAGGTACGTGGGTCCCTGATGTCAGGTTCAGGTACGTGGGTCCCAGCTAGCAAGTTCATATTCTTCATATTTCAATTTAACAGTAAATAAATAACCAGTATTTAAATTGGCACAAACAAAAAACACACATAATACTCCAAATATTATCAGCCAGATTCAGTACAGAGCTCCTATTGTACAAATAACATATACTTTACAAGCTCTACACATAATAAGCTCTAACATATACAAGCTCTACATGTGATACTCCAAACATTCTCCAGAAGCTCTACAAGTATGGCAATCACAGTTACAAGCTCGACATGTGATACAGTTACAAGCTATGTTCTTCAGCATGGAGCTCCTTCGATAACAATCACAAACTAGGCACCTACTCCTGTCAGGACTGGGCACAAACAGTGATATGCCTTCCACGGTCACCCTGATACATGAATCAACAGAGAAGAATTAGGAAAATTGGAGCCAATATTGCAAGAAGAGACCATTCAAAAAATAACAACTATTTATATTAGAATGACGACACAAATTCAGCTAGTACCATGATTTTTGTTCTCCAGCTAGTTAAAATGAGATACTCATTAATACAAGAAAACAGTGAAAAATATGAATATGTATTGCACAAGTGCGAGTCGTGCAAAAAACTTCACTACACCAAATTGCACCTAAACAATAATACCATTCTACTACCACATCCATCCATTCAGCTAATAGCATGCAAAGTATCAATGTTCTGTTCTTATCGGTTATTCTTATGCATAAAGCAACTAAGGAAACCAAAAGAGGAGCACTAACTAGTCTGGAGCTGGCCAAATATGCGAACGAATCATACTAGTTCGTAGAAATTAGGCTACAACAGATCATTGATGGTAAATTACAGAAGAAAAAAGAACGTCTACTGTGGTGGAAAGGAAGTAAACGAGGCAGGCAGAGCAGAGCAGGGGACCTTCTGGATATCTCTCATAGCATACACTTATGATCTCAAGCAAACAGATCAATATAGCATCATTCATGCAAATGGAAGAAAAAGAGGGAGTTTGCGGCAACTTACAGCATATCAATCAGCATGTCCGTCATCTCCTGCTCTGTGACATGAAATGTGACTGCACTGTACATGGGAGAAGATCATGTTTCCGTAAACACTCCAGCAACAGCAATCCAGGGCCTTCTTCTCCTGCTCGTTGTTTTTCTCCTGGGCTTGCTCCTTCTTCTCCTGGGTGTGCTCCTTCTACTCGTACAACAGCAGCAACAACAGGTTAATGACAACAGTAGATTGACAACAGCAGCAGGTCAATAACAAAAAAACAGACCAGAATAAGATGCATCCAAATGATTCTCAACGGGAATAAGATGCATCTACAGACCAGAATACCTTGTCAAGTAGCCAAGCATGATCTAATCTGGAAGGGCAAGATTAGCAGGCAAGGCAAATACTTAACAAGGTAATTCAGGGTCAGAGCAAATTGGAGATGCAAGGGGTCGTCTGCAAAAGCACCCAACAGTTTAATTGAAGCAAATTGGAGATGACAAGGTGGTCAAATGATCATACCATGACAATATATAGAAACCATTGAAGCACATCATGCATGCTAAAAGATCGTAACATGGTTGAATTTTAATTGAAGCACATCATGGAAATTTTAATTGAATTCAGCTAAATTTGTGCTACTGCTGCTGTTATATGCTTTTTTATTTGAGATAACAGTACATAAATCATCAGAATAGATATTTATTATATGCTTTCAATGAATGTAAAGACATATATGAAGTTTCACAGAAGAAATTGCTAACAATAGAAATGCATCATTATTCTTAATCCTATATCATCAGTTTGCGCAAGTTGCAGCACCATGCAGCAATTTCCACTCCAATCCAGGAAGAGCACTACTCCTTGCAGATAACCAGAGTACAACAAAGATACACGTATCATCAGTTTGCCAAACATGGCAGTGTTCGATTCAGAAAGATGCAGTACAAATGGCCGAACATAGATGCGTTCAGTTTCAGAAGAATCTGAAAGCCAGATCTCATCTGGAAGGCAAACTTGCATTGTTACAAACACATGGCAGAGATTAGTACAAGCACTTACTAATCAGGTCGGACTGAAGAAACCACTAGCAGCGGAAATGCATCATTCTAAATCTTCTCAGTTTGCAAAGCAAGATTTAGCAAGCAATCAGCCATTATGAACAAGCAGTAGCACTACTTCTTGCAGACGCAACGCAAGGCCTCGGTTTACAAGAGTAAAAAAAGACATCATTAGTAAGATCATGTAGTACCACAACTGCAACATTTTCTACATAGATAATCAGTTTGCAAAAGCAACACGTTCAGTTCTTACATCCAACCAGCCAACAAAGTGTTGGCAATCACTCAGCACACGCACTACGGCTACCACTACTTTCAGATAGAGACAAGCAGAGTCAACAGCGACCATACATGCAAATCAACCAGATTTTTACCTGCCCCTGGTGGCACCGGAGATGGATGCTTCTACTACTGGCCTTCACCGCCCCTGACGCCGCTGCTCATGGATGGGAACCGCATCGCGTCAGGGAAGAGGATGGAAGGGAATGCAATGGAATAAGAAATCGAAAAGGAGAGGAAAGGAGAGGGGACTGGCCGTCGGGGTTTTCCATGGCTTCGGTGTCGGGGCAGCCTTTCCGTCCATGCCATGGCGGCCCGGAGCGCGAGCAACAACGACGTGCTGGATGGATCTGGTAGCAAGAGGAGACGAGGTGAGGAAGAGAGGATCTGGTAGGGATAGGAGACGAGGTGAGGAAGAGAGGGGACCAACCTTAGTCGTCGGAGACGACGACGCGGTGGACCAAACCCTGTCCACGGGAGACGGTCGCGCGTGGCCGCTGGAGCACGCGAGCATCGGATCTGGGCGGAGCGCGAGGCCGCCGCGGCCCCTCCCCCACCGCGGGGCCGGGTGCGGGTCACCTCCCACGAAAGGAGACAGAGACGGAGCCGGCGCGGACATGGATGGGACTCGGACGTGCTCGCGGTCGGTGGTGGCGACCATGTCCATGACGGCCAGTGAAGGGGTGGGTGGCGGCGAGGGGAGGGATCTGAGGTGGGGAGGGGAGAGGTGGGTGGCAGCGGTGAGGATCTGAGGTGCGGAGGGAGGGATGGGTGGCGGCGAGGGGAGGGATCTGGATCGGGAGCGACGATTCTGGCCGGAGGTGAGGGAGGAGTGGAGGGGGGAAGGGGAGGGTGCAGACGAGGGGAGAGGTGGGCGGCAGAAGGAAGGGGAGGACATGACGGCGGCAGAGCGATGGTCGACGGGGAGAGGAGTGAGGCGGGTGGTCGACGGGGAGCGAGGCGATGAGGAGCAGGCACGCGGGCGCGAACGGCGGGAGCAGGTGGTCGTCCACGA
The DNA here is from genome assembly GCA_021437245.1 of Aegilops speltoides. Classification (NCBI taxonomy): domain Eukaryota; kingdom Viridiplantae; phylum Streptophyta; class Magnoliopsida; order Poales; family Poaceae; genus Aegilops; species Aegilops speltoides. The sequence continues at coordinate 37,702,237 of CM038142.1, forward strand.
AGGCGAGGACGAGCGGCGGGATCGGCCGCCGTAGGTGGCGGCGGCGGTCCAATGGAGGGAAAGGGGAGAGGGGTTAGGGTTTGGGCTGCGGGGAGAGGAGTGGTGTGCGGGGGAGAGGAGGAGAGGGGGAGGAGTGGTGTGCTGCGAGGGGAGGAGGGTGAGTGATGGCATTTTGCCAATAACAGGTGGGCCCGCGAGGAATTAGGCCCACATGTCAGTGTCCTCAACGACAAGTGGTGTAGGTGAGTGGAGCTGCTTTCGGGTGGGTGTGGGTGGGGAGAGGGTGAGGGGTGTGGGCCGTTGGATCTGGCAGGATCCGACGGTCTCTAATGCTTGATCCGCGTGACATGCCCATTGACCAATCAGAATGAAGTGGAGGCTTTGATGATGTTATGACCATCTACAATGGTCGTAATCAATTTTCCATTTTTCGAGTGCCCAAAATGAGTTTCTTTTGTGAAGGATCTACCATATATTTGTTGCAAAATTGGACCTAATCAATTTTATAAAATACTAGGACATATTTAATGCACAATTGACAAAATGGTTGGGTGTCAATAGTTTTGATCCACCTCTGGTGAAAAAGACAAATTCCCGCCGATTCAACTGGAAGCGGGTCAAATTTGAACTCTATATGCCTTATAGTTTGCTTTTTATTTTTTCCAAAAATCATTTCTAGGTACATAAGTATCTAAGTAATGAGAGAAACACCAAAAAAATTCCAAGATTCAACCTCTAGCTAGGAACGGTCAAGCCCGCCGTTTTGACCGCATATTGAAACAGGCATAAAAAATTCAAAAAAAATCAAAAAAATTGGAAAACTTTCGCATTGTGTCATTATATGTGACCAAGTTTCTAGGAAAAATAATAAACTTGTAATACGATAATTATTTTAAAAACGTGTTCTCAGAAATGAGCTATCATGCGTGAAGATTCATGACTTTCTAGCCAAATGATCAATCTTATGGCCACATTCATGGCATAGTTTGTTCAAACGATCTCATATCGTGCACAAGGGGGCATCTTGGAATTCCAAACAATGTTGCCTAAGGGAGTTTTCATTTTCTTTTCACGGAAAATTCATTTTCCATTTTTTGAGTGCCTGAAATGAGTTTTTTTGTGAAGGATCTACCATATATTTGTTGCAAAATTGGACCTAATCAATTTTATAAAATACTAGGACATATTTAATGCACAATTGACAAAATGGTTGGGTGTCAAAAGTTATGATCCACCTATGGTGAAAAAGACAAATACCCGCCGATTCAGTTGGAAGCGGGTCAAATTTGAACTGTAGATGCCTTATAGTTTGCTTTTTATTTTTTCCAAAAATCATTTCTAGGTACATAAGTATTTATTTAATCAGAGAAACACCAAAAAAATTCCAAGATTCAACCACTAGCTAGGAACGGTCAAGCCCGTCATTTTGACCGCATTTTGAAACAGGCATAAAAAATTCAAAAAAAATTAAAAAATTGGAAAACTTTCGCATTGTGTCATTATATGTGACCAAGTTTCCAGGAAAAATAATAAACTTCCAATACGGTAATTATTTTAAAAAAGTATTCTCAGAAATCAGCTATCATGCGTGAAGATTCATGACTTTCTAGCCAAATGATCAATCTTGTGGCCACATTCATGGCATAGTTTTTTCAAACGATCTCATATCGTGCACAAGGGGACATCTTGGAATTCCAAACAATGTTGCCCAAGGGAGTTTTCATTTTCTTTTCACGGAAAATTCATTTTCCATTTTTCGAGTGCCTGAAATGAGTTTTTTGTGAAGGATCTACCATATATTTGTTGCAAAATTGGAACTAATCAATTTTATAAAATACTAGGACATATTTAATGCACAATTAACAAAATGGTTGGGTGTCAAAAGTTTTGATCCACCTCTGGTGAAAAAGACAAATACCCGCTGATTCAGTTGGAAGCGGGTCAAATTTGAACTGTAGATGCCTTATAGTTTGCTTTTATTTTTTCCAAAAATCATTTCTAGGTACATAAGTATCTATTTAATCAGAGAAACACCAAAAAAAAATTCCAAGATTCAACCACTAGCTAGGAACGGTCAAGCCCGTCGTTTTGACCGCATTTTGAAACAGGCATAAAAAATTAAAAAAAAAACAAAAAATTGGAAAACTTTCGCATTGTGTCATTATATGTGACCAAGTTTCCAGGAAAAATAATAAACTTCTAATACAGTAATTATTTTTAAAAAGTATTCTCAGAAATGAGCTATTATGCGTGAAGATTCATGATTTTCTAACCAAATGATCAATCTTATGGCCACATTCATGGCATAGTTTGTTCAAACGATCTCATATCGTGCACAAGGGGTCATCTTGAAATTCCAAACAATGTTGCCCAAGGGAGTTTTCATTTTCTTTTCACGGAAAATTCCTTTTCCATTTTTCGAGTGCCTGAAAGGTGTTTTTTTTGTGAAGGATCTACCATATATTTGTTGCAAAATTGGACCTAATGAATTTTATAAAATACTAGGACATATTTAATGCACAATTGACAAAATGGTTGGGTGTCAAAAATTTTGATCCGCCTCTGGTGAAAAAGACAAATTCCCGCCGATTCAACTGGAAGCGGGTCAAATTTGAACTCTAGATGCCTTATAGTTTGCTTTTTATTTTTTCCAAAAATCATTTCTAGGTACATAAGTATCTATTTCATTAGAGAAACACCAAAAAAATTCCAAGATTCAACCACTAGCTAGGAACGGTCAAGCCCGCCGTTTTGACCGCATTTTGAAACAGCCATAAAAAATTCAAAAAAAATCAAAAAATTGGAAAACCTTCGCGTTGTGTCATTATATGTGACCAAGTTTCCAGGAAAAATAACAAACTTGTAATACGGTATTAATTTTAAAAAAGTGTTCACATAAATGAGCTATCATGCGTGAAGATTCATGGCTTTCCAGCCAAATGATCAATCTTATGCCACGTTCATGGCATAGTTTGTTCAAACAATCTCATATCGTGCACAAGGGGGCATCTTGGAATTCCAAACAATGTTGCCTAAGGGATTTTTCATTTTCTTTTCACAAAAAAATCATTTTCCATTTTTCGAGTGCCCGAAATGAGTTTTTTTTGTGAAGGACCTACCATATATTTGTTGCAAAATTGGACCTAATCAATTTTATAAAATACTAGTACATATTTAATGCACAATTGACAAAATGGTTGGGTGTCAAAAGTTTTCATCCACCTCTGGTGAAAAAGACAAATTCTCGCCGATTCGGTTGGAAGCGGGTCAAATTTGAACTCTAGATGCCCTATAGTTTGCTTTTTATTTTTTCCAAAAATCATTTATAGGTACATAAGTATCTATTTAATCAGAGAAACACCAAAAAAATTCCAAGATTCAACCACTAGCTAGGAACGGTCAAGCCCGACCTTTTGACCGCATTTTAAAACAGGCATAAAAAATTCAAAAAAAATCAAAAAATTGGAAAACTTTCGCATTATGTCATTATATGTGACCAAGTTTCCAGGAAAAATAATTAACTTTTAATACGGTAATTATTTTAAAAAAGTATTCTCAGAAATGAGCTACCATGCGTGAAGATTCATGACTTTCTAGCCAAATGATCAATCTTATGGCCACAATCATGGCATAGTTTGTTCAAACAATCTCATATTGTGCACAAGGGGGCATCTTGGAATTCCAAACAATGTTGCCTAAGGGAGTTTTCATTTTCTTTTCACGGAAAATTCATTTTCCATTTTTTGAGTGCCTGAAATGAGTTTTTTTTGTGAAGGATCTACCATATATTTGTTGCAAAATTGGACCTAATCAATTTTATAAAATATTAGGACATATTTAATGCACAATTGAAAAAATGGTTGGGTGTCAAAAGTTTTGATCCGCCTCTGGTGAAAAAGACAAATTCTCGCCGATTCAGTTGGAAGCGGGTCAAATTTGAACTCTATATGCCTTATAGTTTGCTTTTTATTTTTTCCAAAAATCATTTCTAGGTACATAAGTATCTATTTAATCAGAGAAACACCAAAAAAATTCCAAGATTCAACCACTAGCTAGGAACGGTCAAGCCCGCCGTTTTGACCGCATTTTGAAACAGGCATAAAAAATTAAAAAAAATCTAAAGAGTGGAAAACCTTCGCATTGTGTTATTATATGTGACCAAGTTTCCAGGAAAAATAATAAACTTGTAATACGGTAATTATTTTAAAAAAGTGTTCTCAGAAATGAGCTATCATGCATGAAGATGCATGGCTTTCTAGCCAAATGATCAATCTTATGGCCACGTTCATGGCGTAGTTTGTTCAAACAATCTCATATCGTGCACAAGGGGGCATCTTGGAATTCCAAACAATGTTGCCTAAGGGATTTTTCATTTTCTTTTCACAAAAAATTCATTTTCCATTTTTCGAGTGCCTGAAATGAGTTTTTTTTTGTGAAGGACCTACCATATATTGGTTGCAAAATTGGACCTAATCAATTTTATAAAATACTAGGACATATTTAATGCGCAATTGACAAAATGGTTGGGTGTCAAGTTATGATCCACCTCTGGTGAAAAAGACAAATTCCCGCCGATTCAGCTCGAAGCGGGTCAAATTTGAACTGTAAATGCCTTATAGTTTGCTTTTTATTTTTTCCAAAAATCATTTCTAGGTACATAAGTATCTATGTAATCAGAGAAACACCAAAAAAATTCCAAGATTCAACCACAAACTAGGAACGGTCAAGCCCGCCATTTTGACCGCATTTTGAAACAGGCATAAAAAATTCAAAAAAAAATCAAAAAATTGGAAAACTTTCGCATTGTGTCATTATATGTGACCAAGTTTCCAGGAAAAATAATTAACTTTTAATACGGTAATTATTTTAAAAAAGTATTCTCAGAAATGAGCTACCATGCGTGAAGATTCATGACTATCTAGCCAAATGATCAATCTTATGGCCACATTCATGGCATAGTTTTTCCAAACAATCTCATATTGTGCACAAGGGGGCATCTTGGAATTCCAAACAATGTTGCCTAAGGGAGTTTTCATTTTTTTTTTCACGGAAAATTCATTTTCCATTTTTTGAGTGCCTGAAATGAGTTTTTTTTGTGAAGGATCTACCATATATTTGTTGCAAAATTGGACCTAATCAATTTTATAAAATATTAGGACATATTTAATGCACAATTGAAAAAATGGTTGGGTGTCAAAAGTTTTGATCCGCCTCGTGAAAAAGACAAATTCCACCGATTCACCGAAGCGGGTCAAATTTGAACTCTAGATGCCTTATAGTTTGCTTTTTATTTTTTCCAAAAATCATTTCTAGGTACATAAGTATCTATTTAATCAGAGAAACACCAAAAAAATTCCAAGATTCAACCACTAGCTAGGAACGGTCAAGCCCGCCGTTTTGACCGCATTTTGAAACAGGCATAAAAAATTAAAAAAAATCTAAAGAGTGGAAAACCTTCGCATTGTGTCATTATATGTGACCAAGTTTCCAGGAAAAATAATAAACTTGTAATACGGTAATTATTTTAAAAAAGTAATGAGCTATCATGCATGAAGATTCATGGCTTTCTAGCCAAATGATCAATCTTATGGCCACGTTCATGGCATAGTTTGTTCAAACAATCTCATATCGTGCACAAGGGGGCATCTTGGAATTCCAAACAATGTTGCCTAAGGGATTTTTCATTTTATTTTCACAAAAAATTCATTTTCCATTTTTCGAGTGCTTGAAATGAGTTTTTTTTGTGAAGGACCTACCATATATTTGTTGCAAAATTGGACCTAATAAATTTTATAAAATACTAGGACATATTTAATGCACAATTGACAAAATGGTTGGGTGTCAAAAGTTTTGATCCACCTCTGATGAAAAAGACAAATTCCCGCCGATTCAGGTGGAAGCGGGTCAAATTTGAACTCTAGATGCCTTATAGTTTGCTTTTTATTTTTTCCAAAAATCATTTATAGGTACATAAGTATCTATTTAATCATAGAAACACCAAAAAAATTCCAAGATTCAACCACTAGCTAGGAACGGTCAAGCCCGCCGTTTTGACCGCATTTTGAAATAGGCATACAAAATTCAAAAAAAACAAAAAAATTGGAAAACCTTCGCATTGTGTCATTATATGTGACCAAGTTTCCAGGAAAAATAATAAACTTGTAATACGGTAATTATTTTAAAAAGTGTTCTCAGAAATGAGGTATCATGCGTGAAGATTCATGGCTTTCTAGCCAAATGATCAATCTTATGGCCACGTTTATGGCATAGTTTGTTCAAACGGTCTCATATCGTGCACAAGGGGGCATCTTGGAATTCCAAACAATGTTGCCTAAGGGAGTTTTCATTTTCTTTCCACGAAAAATTCATTTTCCATTTTTTGAGTGCCTGAAATGAGTTTTTTTGTGAAGGACCTAACATATATTTGTTGCAAAATTGGACCTAATCAATTTTATAAAATACTAGGACATATTTAATGCACAATTGACAAAATGTTTGGGTGTCAAAAGTTTTGATCCACCTCTAGTGAAAAAGACAAATACCCACCGATTCAGTTGGAAGCGGGTCAAATTTGAACTGTAGATGCCTTATAGTTTGCTTTTTATTTTTTTTCCAAAAATCATTTCTAGGTACATAAGTATCTATTTAATCATAAATACATGGTTTCGTGGCGATACGTCAAGGTTTGGACGGTGGGCGAGGGCCCCAACTCTAAAGCGCGTAAACTCGCATGCCCGCCGCGTGGTCACCGCGTAACCGTGGCGTTGCCATGTGTTCTGGGTGGCCTAGGCATGTCTAGTGGGTTTTTCACTCCCTAGGTAGGTGCTAGGAAGAAAATCACAAGATAAGATTCTCACGAGGAGACCGATCGATGCTCAAACATGAATAAGCAGCCAAGTGTTTGATTAGCGGTACGGAAAATTCACATGAATAATGGGCGTGAGTTTTGGCTGAGGATGATCAGTTACTAAGAAGACCGTCTTCACAAATTTTCAGCTCAAAAGGAGGAGCCTAGGTGGTACTTGCTTTGCAAAGTACCACACTGGACATAAATATGAATGTTGAAGTTGGGCTCAAAATAATGAATGGTTGAGCTAGAATTTGGTGGAGGATGGTTATTTGGGTAGAGGAAAGCACTGTAGAAAATGGATACCATTTAGACATGCCAAACTGGTACTTCCTTCACAAAGTGCTGCTCTGAACAGAATAGGAAAATGAATATTGTTGAGTTATTTTTGAACTAGGTGGAGGTGGCTCGACTCCTGGCAGCAGAGTTTATCCGAGAGATATACCACTCCGAGTGGCTCGCCAATGTCGTCATGGTCCCCAGGAAGGACAAGTCGCTTCGCATGTGCATCGATTTCAAGCATATCAATCAGGCCTGCCCAAAGGATCATTTTCCTCTCCCTCGCATCGACCAAATTGTCGACTCGACTGCGGGATGCGAAAGATTGTCTTTCTTAGACGCCTATTCTGGGTACCACCAGATCCGTCTGTGTGGACCCGACGAGATCAAAACAGCTTTCATCACTCCATTTGGGTGCTTCTGCTATGTCACCATGCCTTTTGGTCTCAAGAACGCCGGAGCCACGTTCATGAGGATGATTCAAAAGTGTTTACTCACGCAAATCAGTCGGAATGTGGAAGCGTACATGGATAATATCGTAGTCAAGTCACGAAAGGGTTCCGACCTATTGACTGACCTCGCTGAAACATTTGCCAATCTCTGGAGGTATGATATCAAGCTTAATCCATCAAAGTGCACATTTGGAGTTCCTGGTGGAAAGTTAATCGGTTTTCTCGTTTCCGAACGAGGAATCGATGCTGACCCAGAAAAAGTTGGCACCATACTCCAGATGAAACGCCCTGTGCGTGTGCATGATGTCCAGAAGCTTACTGGATGCTTGGCCGCATTAAGTCGATTCATCTCTCGCCTTGGTCAAAAGGCATTGCCTCTTTACCGACGAATGAAGAAGGCAGACAAGTTCGAGTGGACTCCAGAAGCTGATGCAGCGTTTGCCGAGCTAAAAGCTCTGCTTTCCACCCAGCCAGTGCTTGCTGCTCCAATTAGCAAAGAGCCTCTGTTGCTTTACATTGCAGCCACAGGACAAGTCGTCAAGATAAGATTTACGGTCGAAAGCAGAAGAAGAAGGGAAAGCCTTCAAAGTTCAGCGCCCAGTGTGTTATCTCTCTGAAGTTTTGACTCCATAGAACCAAAGATATCCTCATTATCAGAAGCTTGTGTATGGGATCTACATGACCACGAAGAAGGTTGCTCATTATTTCTCTGATCATTCCATTACGATGCGTCGACGACGCCTTCGTCGAGAGATTCTCCATAACAGAGATGCAACTGGTCGAGTGGCTAAATGGGCGATTGAACTCCTTCCCCTTGATATCAAGTTTGAGGCAAAGAAAGCCATTAAGTCCCAGGCGATAGCAGATTTCTTTGCCTAGTGGATTGAACAACAGCAGCCGACTCAAGTTCACTCGGAGCATTGGACCATGTTCTTTGATGGCTCTAAGATGTTAAATGGTTCCGATGCTGGGGTAGTTTTGGTTTCCCCCCGAGGAGATAAGCTCAGATATGTGCTCCAGATCCACTTTGATTCCTCCAATAATGAAGCAGAATATGAAGCGCTTTTGTATGTGAAAGTGCTACTATCGACTAGAGGGGGGTGAATAGGCGATTTTTATGAAATTCTTCAAAGCTTGGAAGTTTCAAAGACAAATAACAGAAATGACCTAATGGTTATGCAGCGGAAGATAAACTACCCTAAGCAAGCCATAGTCAAGTATGCAATAATGTGAAAGTACAGGACTATTAGCAGCTAGATAGTAAGGATCAGGATGGAAGATAGTATGAAGCCAATCAACAGTAGTAGTCAAGCAATGAAGTCAAACAGATACACAGATAGGCAATGACTTCACGAAGACAAACTAAAGTAAGGTTGGGAAAGGATAGAACCAGTTACTTGTTGAAGACACAAGATTTGTTAGACCAGTTCCAGTTGTTGTGACAAGCAGACGTCTGAATTAGGAGGCTGAGATTTAACTCAGAAGACCGCGTCTTCACCTTATTCCCCTTGAGCTAAGGACACCCAGTCCTCGCCCAATCACTCTGTTAAGTCTTTAAGGGAGACTTCCAAACCTTCACAGACTTCGTTCACCGGCAATCCACAATGACTCTTGGATGCTCGAGCGCGCGCCTAACCGGCCGGAGGATTCACAGTCCTCAAGTGTAATAAGTCTTGTGTCACATGACATGAAAGACTTCATGGACGCCTAACACTCTTTGGCTCGGGTGTTTGGGCTTTGTCATCGCAAGGATTTTTCTCTCTCAAATGCTTCGAGGTGGGTTGCTCTCAAACGACAAAAGCTGTGCACAAACTCTGAGCAGCCACCAATTTATGGTGTAGGGGGTGGGCTATTTATAGCCACTAGGCAACCCGACCTGATTTGTCCAAAATGACCCTGGTCACTAAGGAACCGACACGTGTTCCAACGGTCGATTTCAAACACACGCTGCAACTTTACTTGGGCTACAAGCAAAGTGACTCATCCAACTCGGATAAGGTTTGCTCTCATTGTCTTCGCCAAGACATAGGATTTGAGTTGAGCATCACTTGACCACTCTAACTTAGTTCACTTGGACCCCACTTAACAAAGACGGTGGTTCCTATGACTCAACAAAGAAGTAAAGGAAACAACGAAACCACACAGTCTTCGCGCTCCATAGTCTTCGCACAATGTCTTCTCATGTCATAGTCTTCAATATGAATATCTTCTCATACCACCATTGTCTTCAATGTCTTCATACATTTTAGGGTCATCTCCGTAGGTAAATCAATCAATGAGGGACACTACCTGCGTTATCCTGCGATTCTCACAAACGCATTAGTCCTCAACCAACTTTGTCGTCAATACTCCAAAACCAACTAGGGTGGCACTAGATGCACTTACAATTTCCCCTTTTGGTGATTGATGACAAACTGGTTGAAGTTTTCAACGGGGATAAAGTATGTGAAATTGTAAGGATAGTGAATTGTCTTCATAAGTTGCAAGGGCTCCCCCTGAAGATGTGCATATAAGTAATTTTCTTTTGGAATGCAAATGCACATGGCAGGTTGTACTTGTGGAGATCCACTTCAACTTATGAAGATAATTCATCATGCATGAAATGATATAGCAAGTAGAATGACATGCATAATGAAAAATGGACGTCTGCAGAATGATCTAAGTGCGGAAGTTGTCATCGCACATGCGGAATTTATCATCGCATCACAGTGAAGCAAATAAGTAGCAGACGACCATCAAGTTTAGGTGTTACAACTCAAAGAACCGAATGTTTTAAAAAGCAAGAGTTGTAAGCACGAGGCAAAATATAATGCAACCGCCCATATGAACCCGCTTGAAGAGTATCAACTCATACGCTTCTCCCCCTTTTGTCAGTAAGGACCAAAAAGGTTTGAAGACATAGAGCATCTACTCGTCATCATGAGTAGGTGAAACAGCAGGGTTGTCGTCGTTGGTTGGCGGTGCAAGTGAACTTGGTGCAGTGTCGATGTGCGCAGTAGTAGGAGTTGGTGAAGTAGCATCATCTTCATCATCGATCACTCTGGCATTTACCGTTACCGCGGAGGAATAATATTCAGAGTCTTCAAGAGATGGAGTGTGACGTAGGACAGCAGTCCATGGAGGAGTGGAGTCAAACTGGAATCTTTCATTGAAGCCATCGTCTTGAAGATCAGCTTGAGATCGAAAGCAGGTCAAACTCTTCCATGATCGCCGGCAAGTTTCATGAGCAGCAAAGGCATTGTTGGTGGCAAGGTTGCGAATGCGATTGACATCCACCAAGAGGCTTTGCATCTGTCTCTTGAGCCAGAAATGATGCTTATCCTGTTTCTGATGAAGGGCCACAAGAAGATCTCGGTCATTGAGAACACGAGAACGCTTCCGAGGCCTTTGTGCAATGGTGCTCTCAGTGGCTTCAGTGGGTGCTCGATGAGGCAGATGAGTGTTTCCAGCCAATGGATAGATTCGTGTTGCTGCTTGAACACCTTCAATAGGCTGAGTGAAGCTTTGGTGCTCGGCATTCTGAAGACAAAGGGGCCTCTTGGCAGGGTCAGAGTATATAGCTTCAACTGACATATCAACCTCTGGCAGAAAGATCATATGATTGCGAGTAGAGGGCTGATAATTGACAGATGAGTGTCTCTTGATGAGGCGCATGACCCATGGAGCATAAAAATTCAGACCAAATAGGTCAGAGCCGGAAGCAGCAAATTGCCTGATGAAGAATTCTTGAGTGTTGAAGCTGATGCCATTGAGAATATAGAAGACCAAAGTCTTCATAGCTCCTTCAAGCTTGGCCGCTGATGAATGTCCTTTGACAAGCCATAGAGTTCACCTGATGATATGATATATGGTGCGAGGCAGATACTCAAGCTCTTCAACAAAGAAATCTGTTGGATATTCAGCGTCAGATGGCAAGGGCTTCGTCATGCTCAACATCTGGCTCATATTGGGTTCTGGCTTATGGAAGATACTCTCCACTGCATTGCGGTGTAGCCGACATCGAGTTCATATAGTTCTCGAGAGTGGCTAGCATCGTAAGCTCGATGATATCCATAGCTTTGGCTTCATGATGAACATTTCCACCATCCACTCGAGAACCCATGTCTTGATGTCTCTGTAGTAGCCGCGGATGTGTAGAGTAGCATAGAATTGAAGCAATAGCTCTTCATTCCAATGTTCTTTGTCTGTCACAAAGTGGAGCAGACCAGCATCACGAAAGCAGTCAAGTGCTTCTTCTAAGCATGGCAATCTAGCAATGGCTTCAGTATCAAGGTGCATATGAGGGAAAATGCGCCCTTGATCATATAATACGCATGAGTAATAGCTTCTCTGCTGATAGCTCCAGAACCGATCTGATGATATCCTTGGCTTGGAGTAGGGGTTCTTGGCGCTGTCAAAGAAGGTATTGTGGCTTTTGAAGCCATTTGCATTGAAGGACCCTGGTGAGTTGGCAGTACCTGGAAACCTTGGCAACCTAGGCTTTGGCTTCTGGACCTGAGGCCTATGCTCAATGTGATTGTTAAATTGAGGTCCTGAGGCAGTAGGCGGAAGCACCAGAATGGGCCATCGGACAGTGGTAAGCTGACCATGACTGTATGCTTGCTCAATTGTGTGAGGCCTTGGTGGCGGAACAAGAGCAGGGGCAACAGCTGAGACGTCAGGCTGCACAACAGGTTCTTCGGGAGTGATTGTCTCATTAGCTTCAGGTGCAGCAGCCTCAATGGTTTCAGGTTCAGTGGCCGCATTTGCTTCAGGCACACTAGTTGATGCGGGCTCCACATTAGCGTCAGCCATGACTACGTCATTGGCTTCATTGGTGTTGGCGGTGGCAGCCTCAACATTGTAAACCTCCTCTTGACGAACAGGAGGGTCGGGCACAGGCACGTTCACATCAGGAACTGCTTCTTCTTCAATCACTGGGGGAGTAGGTACACGTACTTCTTCTTGATTTTCCTCGGCCGATGCAGCGGAATGTCTTCAGAGCATGTGCTTCAGACTCGAGACATTCACAAGGGGGAGCAGGTTCAGAAAATACTTGACGTCACGACAGTGAACGTTGCACTTCTCATTCGAACGCCGACGAGGGACTTGAGGCCTTTGTCCTTTGCGGCTCATAAATGCTTGGCAACGCCTTAGGAGATGGAGTTGGCTGGGCCTCAAAGTCTTCATCCTCTTCTTGCACGTTGGGTGTGGCTTGTTGTTGTTGTTGGGGAGTACTGGGGGAGTCTTGTAGTTGTGGGTGATCAGCCCACGATGCATCCTGAGCAATTGGCGTCAGTGGACGACCAATGCTAATGAGTTCGCTGTTCGTATGAACAGGCGATGATACCACATCATGTTCGATCTGAGGAAGAACTTCATCATCAGCTACATTGTCATCATGAACAATGTCTTCAGCAGCGGTGGGTTCAACTGTTGGAATATCTTCAGCTTCATGAGCCTCTGTGGGAGCAGGCTCATGGACTATCATCCTTCGTTCTTGTTGTTCTGACGCTAGGCGAACCACTGAAATGGGTTCAACGACTAAGGGCTCTGTGGAAGCAGCCCTAGTCTTCTTGGTCTTGCGCTTCTTCTTGGAGGGAGCGGCATCAGAGGCTTCAGTGTTCTTTCTCTTTACGCTTCAGCCTCGGCAGCCCTCGCCTTCTTACATTACTCAAGCGGTTGTGGTGACCTTTGGCTTCGAGCCACCATGCTGCTTGGGAAGATAATGCAAGGGGCTTCTTGGCTTGAAGGTTCAGGCTGTTCATCAGGAAGCTTCTTCTTCTTCTTTGCAGCCATCCTGGGGTCAATGCCAGGATGTCACGACCGGTTTTCCGGAATAAATTTCGAAAAGGACCGTCGTGCTCATCAGCCCCGTGATTACCGTTAGTGATGAGGCTCCAACTTGATACGTAAATTCCAAGCAAAATACAAAATATGTGGTACAAGACCATTCGCCTGTGAGTACAACAAATGGTTTCTAGTGGTTGATGGCGAAGCGGTTTATGGATCATCGATCTATGGGACTCCATTTCCCACAGAAACAGTGACCAGGTTAACTCCTATCTTCGCGAGGCTGCTATCTCCATTGCTTAGGTTCCAGGCTGTCGTCGCACCGCTTTCTCCGTGCGAAAATCTGGCCAAGACAATAGCGAGGACAAGCCGGTGAGTACTTTGAATGTACTCGCAAACATTATGAACACAGTATAACATATCAATGGTGTGATGGAAAATATTTGATGCTCATGACGTCGATCCACAAAGATAAATGTAACTATGATGCGTGCAAGCAAGTTAGTTATGAATGTGAAATGATATAGTAGTATTAAAATTTATGAAGTAAATAACGAGAAATGCCACGATCGAGGCGTCTGGGCGACACCGCATAAAGGGCTGTAAAATAATAATCATAGCGAATATCCCGGAGGTAGAACCATCCTGAGATACCGCATGAAGGGCTTTAAAAAGAAATGCCACGATCGGGCGTCGAGCGACACCACATAAAGGGCTTTTAAAATAAATGCCACGATCGGGCGTCTGAGCGACACCACATAAAGGGCTTTTAAAATAAATGCCACGATCGAAGGCGTCGAGCGACACCACATAAAGGGCTTTAAAAGAAATGCCACGGTCGGGCGTCGAGCGACACCACATAAAGGGCTTTAAAAGAAATGCCACGATCGGGCGTCGGCGACACCACATAAAGGGTTTTAAAAGAAATGCCACGGTCGGCGTCGAGCGACACCACATAAAGGGCTTTAAAATAATAATCATAGCGAATATCCGGAGGTAGAACCATCCCGTAGATACCGCATAAAAGGGCTTTAAAAGAATGAACAAACATAGTGAGTACCCGGAGGTAGAACCATCCTGAGATACTCAATAATAACAATAATATCACGGGTTAGTCAACATTAATAATATTCATAATCATCATTAGTCACGAGTCACACCATGTTGTTCCAGCTACGGTTAACAGCCATTCAAGACCGACACTTGACCCGTCCCCTGCATGAAATCCTTAACCATGGACACGGCTATTCGAATAGGTTTTTAAATCTCTGCAGAGGATGTACTCTTTACCCACGAGTAACGGATTCCTTTAGTCCATCGGGACTAATTCCGCTTACGGTCTTTTAAATGAAAACACACCTGACTTGCACACACCAGCTTAACTCACTCGTGTCTGGAATCACCCACGACACTTGTCAAGCAAACTCTAAGTGGGGAGGCTACAACCTCGAGTAGCATGGGATCAAATTTATATCGCGCGCACTAAGGGGTGGCCTCCCCTCTCGGTCCCAACCGGAAACACCCATGCCCCCAGACCGGATGACTGGCTTTAATCCAGGGCCATGGTACCCTCATCCCGGTCCCTCTGTACGGTGTGTGCTAGAAAGGGGTTGACAATTTATCGAACTGCACCTTACATGGCGGGGACAAGTGGTAGCACGAAACAAGTGTGGGGGTTACTGGAACAAGACTCGATCTACGGTCGACTCAGGAGGTTTATAGTTCCCTGCATGACATGTATAACAAATATATTTCAACCAGTCCAATCAACACTCATTATATCTTACCATGCCATACCGGACATACCTGTCCCGACGGAGACCGGCGACAAGCTCACACCTACCCAAGGCAGAGGCTTTCCCGGATTTCTCTCCGGCATGTATGCAAGATACATGAGGATGATTACCATCACAGGTATACTCATTGCCAACAGCATGGACATCACCAACATGCATCCATGCAAATGATCATATCACATGAAATAACGAGTCCTTCGAAAGAAGGTGGTGTTATAAACGTGTCAACAAACACACCAAAAAAATTATGCCGGGGTTCAGAATGCTTGCCTTCAACGTGTGGAAAGGCAGGGTGCACTTCGAAACATTTGAATGTTTTCCCCTCTCTTCAAAATCCCTATTTTAGCAATATAAAGAATTAACACACAAAATAAAACAGCACCAAAAGTTGTTTGGAAAATTTTTCAAATAAATCTTAAAATAAACTAGATGAAATTTGAGAGAGGTGGGAAAAAGAATTAATTCATTTGGAGTTATATTTAAAAAGATATAACCAGTCAAAGTTCTGGTCAAATCTGGTTTTTAAATAAAACAGAAAAAGAAAACGTTTCAGAGGGGATTACGCTTTCGAAGCGGGGAAACGTACTTCGGCATTTACGCTTTCACTTATCCAGCGTGGAGCGCGGGGGAGTCACCGACAGTGGGTCCAGGGGGGCCCACTAGTCAGGTTTGACTAGTCGCCCTCCCTCCTCTTCCTCTGTCCCGAGCCGAGGCGGGGAGTCCGGCGATCGTCGCCGGCGAGCGGCGTCTCCTTGCGGGCGTCTGAGTGCAGGGATGGATCCGTCACTCCTAGGCGGTCCTTCTGGTGGTCGCAGGGTCACCGGGGGTGGAGGGAGTTGCCGGCGGCGAGCTCCGCGGCGGAGAGGTGGCTTCGGTGACGGAGTGATTTTGTGGCGGCGATGGCTCCCGAACAAAATTGATTAGGGGAAATGGTTCACGGGAGGACGAGGTAGCTCTTGGTGAAGAGAACGGAGAGGGGGGTCCCGTGGCGCCGGAGTGAACGAGGCAGATGGCGGCGGCCGTGGTTGCCGGAGATGAGGAAGACGGCGTTCCTTGACGATTGCGGGCTGTGGGGGTGTCGTTAGGGTGGCTCGAGGCTGCTCAAGGCTTGTATGAGCTCCGGCTTCCTTTTATAGCTCGTCGAGGTCGGTTCCGTGGCGGCGGAGATAAGAACGGCGCGAACCGCCTCTCTGGCTGTAGGGTAACGTGGCGGCGACGAGGGCTTGCGACAAAGCTGCGGATGAGCTCGGCTGTGCCGAGGCAGTGGCGGCGGGAAGGCTTGGGCGGCGCCGATCATGGCAGAGGCGCTACGCGGTCGCGGTGTGCCGCCAAAGCCCTGTCGGCGGCGCTGTAGGCACGCCAGGTCTTGGCGCGTTGTGCGAAAGCACGGAGCGCGTCGCGTGGTGCCGCAGAGCGGGACAAAGCCGTGGGGCCAGCGTGTCGGCTCGGCGCGATGTGCGTGCCAAGCATGCGCACGCTCGCCTAGGCCTGGTGTGCACGGACGTGCTCGACGAAATGCCGAGCAGTCTAGAGGCCACAGTTGAGGCCGGAAACAACCAGTTCTAGTCTAGGGTTAGTAATGGATCTAAGGGACATGGTGGATTTGTCGGGGCTCAAGTTCATAGTGTAGACATGAACTCATGCCAACTGACATGCACATAGGGTGTTTGATAAAATGCCAAAGGCATCTAGGCAATTCTTGGAGTGGCCAAAACTCCCATAGTGGGGTCTCTTTGGATGCAAGAGGGAGTGGTGAAGTTAGTTTGCAGAAAGGAGAAACTTGCTAGTGCAAGTTTTGCAAAACTTCCATTCAGACGAGAAAGCAAATGGCAATGTTGCAAGCACTTAGAATCATCCTATGGGTCCACTCTCCGGACTTAAGGGTTTAGTAGGGATGGCTACAAGTAGGAGAAATAATCACAGCAAAGAGAGCAAGTTAAAATATAGTTGTAGTACAAAACCTCAAGTTGGACCAGAATGGAAATGAGGATGATTCACTCAAAATTTTCAAAGAACATAACTGGGTTTTTGCACAAAGTGGAATGATATGCTCCTACTGACATCCCATAATTTTGGTGGAGGCTAGAAAGAATTATTTAAAAGGGTTGTAGTGCAAAGTTGCTCTCTGGACCAGAGAAGGAAACATGTGTAGCACTCAAAATATTTCAAGAATAAAAGATATTTTTGATTAAAAGTGGTTTAAAAACATCACATGACATCTCCAAATTTTTGTGGAATTTTTAGATAAATATATCAACTGGTTGTAGTTCAAATAGGGCCATATAACCTTGAAAACCATTTTTCAAGAAAACAAAGATCAAGCAAAATAATTATGTAATTAGTCTTACTAATAAAAGAAAAGTTTTTCTTGAGAGGTTAAACAAGTCCAATAACATATCTGAAAAGTTTTCTATGGGGAAAACTCCATAATAGCAAGGAGAAAAAGTTTCAAAATTAAAAGGGAGCCCGTAAAACAAAAGTTTTAATTTCCTGGCAAAAATTTTAATTTATAAAACAAGGTCAAAATTTTGGATGTCACAACACTACCCCCCTTAAAAGAAAATCTCGTCCTCGAGATTTGTTAAGAGTTGTAAAACAGAAAAAAAATACTTTTACTTGGTCAAAAGATCATTTTACACAGGCGGTAAAAAGAGGCTACAGTGAGAGGACAATAAGTGGTGAGTAACTACAGTGTAGTGCTGGCGCTGCGTGGAAAAAAGTCCATGCTATGAAAACGGGCAATTTCTACGCTGGACGCCGTGAATTTAAAATAAATTCTAAATTTAACAATACGCTGGTCGTACCCGAGAGCACAGTGCTTTCTCTGGCTGACAGGTGGGACCGGGGCCCACTGTCAGTCTCTCCTTCTTCCTCTAGCTCTCTCTTCTTCCTCTCTCCCGCGTGCTTTCCCGGCTTTCTCCACCGGCGACGTCTAGCGCATAGGGCATCTAGGCCGTCTCGCGGTAGTCTTGTGCGTGCTTGCTGCCGGCAGTGCAGTGTGCACTCACCTCGCGGGCGGCTTGTTGTCGGCCTTCGCCATGGATTCGCCTCAACACCGGCGATCGGCGATTTAACGGCGCTGGTGGACCTCGCCCACCGTACACCGAGCCCGAGCTATAAAATGACCGCGGCGTTCTCCTCTTCTTCCTCACACCGCCTCGCCCTCCTTCTCTCTTCTTCTCCTCTGTTTTGCTGGCGGAGCTCGAGACGAGGCTCTAATGGCGGAGGTGGTGCCGGACTGGTACGTGATCCCGTTGTGCGGAGGGCTGGCAGCGGTGCCGGGCTCTCCGTGCTCTGGCGCGATGATCCTTGATGATCGCCGTGATGCTTCTGCTGCCGGTGTTGGCTCTCCGTGGTGGCGGTAAACACGAGGAGTAGGCGGGGTGTGCCGGTGCTAATGTTGTTAGGGGTGGTTAGCGGATGTAACATCGTTGTAAAGTTTTGCAAACAGTGTAGGCGCTCGGATGATTATGGTCGAGTGTCTGTGGTCGTTGTGCTGTGTGAAATAAAATATCCCATGTCGTGAGAAAATGTACGATGTGGCAATACGGTAAGGAGAAAACTCATACTAGGATCGCGGTTACACCAGTTATTCACGAAAGAACTTACTCACATTAGTAGAAACTAAATACGCGACTCACCGCACAAATCTGAGGTACCACGCGTAAGTTACAATGTAAATATAAATGCTGCAAAAACAAATACAGCAGTGACGTCTAAAAGGAAAACGGTAACTGGGTGTGGTCCTGATAAAATGTCTCTGGTAGAGGGATACACTCCTCGTCTATCGGAGGCAATGGATTGACCAGTCGATGTATCGCTCTCCGGTCGGGCTTCAGTGATCTGCCGATTGCAATCTGAGGATTTAAATCAGCGAAGTTCCGGAGATAATCCATCACCCGCTGGTTCAAATGCTCTAGAGCGATGATATACTGGATAAGGTTGGCTAGTACTGGGTCCTTCTCAATACGCCCACCGGGAAAAGATGTCACTCCTCCGGGGTTGCGACTCGAAAATAATAATATCCGCGTCATGGGCATAGGGTATCGCGGATCGGCGAGCAATTGCTTCTTTCGCAGATCTTCTATGGCGGTTGTGGGGTTGGCATAGATTTCCCATGAAGGAAACTTCATTGGATCTTGGTTGGGGTCTATGGGAGGAATGTGTCTGCTGCCCAATATTCCGAGGTGGATGGGGAGATCCTTGATTTGAACAGCTCGATCGGGGTGGCTGGGTAGAACCCATGGTATCATGGGTAAAGTCCCACAATATTTTGACAAAGCCACAGGGGTTGCATCCGGGTTCTCGATGAATGCTATGGCTCGGCATGACAAGAGATGGTTGTGAGAGTGGTGCACGAGGTGAGGGTCGCTGGGCAAGGTCACAAGGTGGCCTTCTTATATAGCATCTGGGCTGGTTTATTTACCGTGGTGAAAGGTAATAAATCTGCCAGATTACCTCAAGAGTCGGGGTCCGTGCCGGAGATACACATATCTCATAAAGAGACGTGTTACTGTGGTTGTCGTCAAGGTTGGTCTTGGTAGCTGTGCCCGGAAACTATGCAATTGCGTGCGGACAAAATACGCAAGGCCATTCTATTAAAATAGGGGCACGTCAACAGGCTGCGTTAATATACACGGTTGCATGACTACAAAGTAAGGATACACTAAGACTCGGTACCATTCGCACGGCTTAGTCTACTTCGTTTATGTCTAAACGGGCGCGCCTGGTGGATGTCGAGTCTTCTCCACGTGTCTCACCGCCGGATTAGTCGGAGATGGCGGAGGAACGACAGGGTCGGGGTAGCGATGATGACCATCACGGGGATTGTTGGCCACAACTCCGTTGGAGTGTGTTCCCAAAAGGTGACGAAGCACTTCTGGGGTCATCAAGGCATCTCGGTTGATGGCTGGAGCTGCCCTCGTGGTCTCGATCGGCTGTCCAAACAAAGACGACCGGGTTGTCGGCGTCGGGCTCGTCTTCTCTTCTAGCTGGGTCCGACGAACCAGCTCTCCTCGAGCTGCGATCGATCAATGGTGATCTGGTCGAATAGTGCCTCTAGTGCACTTACATAGCGCACTAGGTGCAACAATGCGGATCCATCTCGTGATCTCCGCTGGCAACTTGGGTGGTCTACCATACCCTTCGCGTCAGGGTAGTAGTGGAACGAGCGACGCTTAACTCGGGCGACAAGTGCCCGAGATGAACTATAGCCTCTCGAGCAGCTAGTTGAATGGCTTGTGGCTCAAAGGAAGTTGTTCTTCCGGTGAACTCAGTAGGGCGTTGAGGCGCTAGACCCCTACCGTAGATGTGCACAAAGGCCCTGAATTGACGGTCTTCACCGCTCATGGGTCCTTGGTACACAACATACTCGTGGCTCCTCTAACGCATAGGCACGACGGGTAAGGTTTATGAGGATGGTCACAAAACCTCCAAGGTTGGTTGCTGTGGTCTCATTGTGCACTATGGGGCCGCATTGTGGCTAAGTTGGGGAAGACGCTGTCTTTGGGTTGGGGTTAGCGTGCCTTTTTATAGAAAAGGGGACGGAGTCTTCCTCGCACGCTTGTGGGGAGACATCCCGGTGCTGGTTATCGGCGTGATCGACAAGCTAGGTTGGTAGGTTGGGCACCGACTGCCTAAAATGTCGGGGTCACTGTGTGGCTATCTTGCACGAGAAGCTTGGCTGGGTTTTGGTTATGGTCTGGTGGGTTGGTTTGCCTAAGTTTATTGACCTGGCTATGATAGGATTAGCCAATGGTCAGCCTGGGCTCTGATACCAAGTCTGTCACGACCGGTTTTCCGGGAATAAATTTCCAGAAAAGGACCGTCGTGCTCATCAGCCCCGTGATTACTTGTTAGTGATGAGGCTCCAACTTGATACGAAATTCCAAGCAAAATACAAAATATGTGGTACAAGACCATTCGGCTGTGAGTACAACAAATGGTTTCTAGTGGTTGATGGCGAAGCGGTTTATGGATCATCGGTATCTATGGGACTCCATTTCCCACAGAACAGTGACCAGGTTAACTCCTATCTTCGCGAGGCTGCTATCTCCATTGCTTAGGTTCCGGGGCTGTCGTCGCACCGCTCTTCTCCGTGCGAAAATCTGGCCAAGACAATAGCGAGGACAAGCCAAGGAGTACTTTGAATGTACTCGCAAACATTATGAACACAGTATAACATATCAATGGTGTGATGGAAAATATTTGATGCTCATGACGTACCACAAAGATAAATGTAACTATGATGCGTGCAAGCAAGTTAGTTATGAATGTGAAATGATATAGTAGTATTAAAATTTATGAAGTAAATAACGAGAAATGCCACGATCGAAGGCGTCGGCGACACCGCATAAAGGGCTGTAAAAATAACAATCATAGTGAATATCCCGGAGGTAGAACCATCCCAGAGATACCGCATGAAGGGCTTTAAAAAGAAATGCCACAGTCGGGCGTCTGAGCGACACCACATAAAGGGCTTTTAAAATAAATGCCACAGTCGGGCGTCTGAGCGACACCACATAAAGGGCTTTTAAAATAAATGCCACAGTCGGGCGTCTGAGCGACACCACATAAAGGGCTTTAAAAGAAATGCCACAGTCGGGCGTCTGAGCGACACCACATAAAGGGCTTTAAAAGAAATGCCACAGTCGGGCGTCTGAGCGACACCACATAAAGGGTTTTAAAAGAAATGCCACAGTCGGGCGTCTGAGCGACACCACATAAAGGGCTTTAAAAATAACAATCATAGCGAATATCCCGGAGGTAGAACCATCCCAGAGATACCGCATAAAAGGGCTTTAAAAGAATGAACAAACATAGTGAGTACCCCGGAGGTAGAACCATCCCAGAGATACTCAATAATAACAATAATATCACGGGTTAGTCAACATTAATAATATTCATAATCATCATTAGTCACGAGTCACAGTCCATGTTGTTCCAGTTCTGGTTAACAGTTTCGCCTCCGAAGACCGACACTAAGACCGACACTTGACCCGTCCCAGACTGAAATCCTTAACCATGGACACGGCTATTCGAATAGGTTTTTAAATCTCTGCAGAGGATGTACTCTTTACCCACGAGTAACGGATTCCTTTAGTCCATCGGGACTAATTCCGCTTACGGTCTTTTAAATGAAAACACACCTGACTTGCACACACCAGCTTAACTCACTCGTGTCCGAATCACCCACGACACTTGTCAAGCAAACTCTAAGTGGGAGGCTACAACCTCGAGTAGCATGGGATCAAATTTATATCACAAGCACTAAGGGGTGGCCTCCCTCTCGTCCCAACCGAAACACCCATGCCCCAGCACCGATGGTGGCTTTAATCCAGGCCATGGTACCCTCATCCCGTCCCTCTCACATGCGGTGTGTGCTAGAAAGGGGTTGACAATTTATTGAACTGTACCCTTACATGGCGGCAGGGACAAGTGGTAGCACTAAACAAGTGTGGGGGTTACTGGAACAAGACTCGATCTACGGTCGACTCAGGAGGTTTATAGTTCCCTGCATGACATGTATAACAAATATATTTCAACCAGTCCAATCAACACTCATTATATCTTACCATGCCATACCGGACATACCTGTCCCGACGGAGACCGGCGACAAGCTCACACCTACCCAAGGCAGAGGCTTTCCCGGATTTCTCTCCGGCATGTATGCAAGATACATGAGGATGATTACCATCACAGGTATACTCATTGCCAACAGCATGGACATCACCAACATGCATCCATGCAAATGATCATATCACATGAAATAACGAGTCCTTCGAAAGAAGGTGGTGTTATAAACGTGTCAACAAACACACCAAAAAAAATTATGCCGGGGTTCAGAATGCTTGCCTTCAACGTGTGGAAAGGCAGGGTGCACTTCGAAACATTTGAATGTTTTCCCCTCTCTTCAAAATCCCTATTTTAGCAATATAAAGAATTAACACACAAAATAAAACAGCACCAAAAGTTGTTTGGAAAATTTTTTCAAATAAATCTTAAAATAAACTAGATGAAATTTGAGAGAGGTGGGAAAAAGAATTAATTCATTTGGAGTTATATTTAAAAGATATAACCAGTCAAAGTTACAGTCAAATCTGGTTTTAAATAAAAGCGAAAAAAAACGCTTGAGAGGGATTACGCTTTGAAGCGGGAAGCGTGCTTGGCATTTACGCTTTCACTTATCCAGCGTGGAGCGGGAGTCACCGACAGTGGGTCGGGGCCCACTAGTCGGGTTGACTAGTCGCCTCCCTCCTCTTCCTCTGTCCCGAGCCGAGGCGGGAGTCCGGCGATCGCCGCCGCGGCGGCGTCTCCTTCGGGCGTCTGAGTGCGAGGATGGATCCGCTACTCCTAGGCGGTCCTTCGGTGGTCGCAGGTCACCGGGGTGGAGGGAGTTGCCGGCGGCGAGCTCCGCGCGGAGAGGTGGCCGGTGACGGAGTGATTTTGTGGCGGCGATGGCTCCCAACAAAATTGATTAGGGAAATGGTTCACGGAGGACGAGGTAGCTCTTGGTGAAGAGAACGGAGAGGGGGGGTCTGGTGGCGCCGGAGTGAACGAGGCAGTGGCGGCGGCCGTGGTTGCGGAGATGAGGAAGACGGCGTTCCGGACGATTGCGGGCTGTGGGGGTGTCGTTAGGGTGGCTCGAGGCTGCTCAAGGCTTGTATGAGCTCCGGCTTCCTTTTATAGCTCGTCGAGGTCGGTTCCGCGGGCGGCGGAGATAAAACGGCGCGAACCGCCTCTCATGCTGTAGGGTAACGTGGCGGCGACGAGGGCTTGCGACAAAGCTGCGGATGAGCTCGGCTGTGCGAGGGCAGTGGCGGCGGGAAAACTTGGCGGCGCCGACCGCGGCAGAGGCGCTGCGCGCCGCCGCAAGCCGCCAAAAAAGCCTGTCGGCGGCGCTGTAGGCACGCCAGGTCTTGGCGCGTGTCGCGAAACGCAGGAGCGCGTCGCGTGGTGCTGCAGAGCGGGACAAAGCCGTGGGGGCCAGCGTGTCGGCTCGGCGCATGTGCGTGCCAAACGCACGCTCTGCTCGCGCTCTGGGTGTGCACGGGACGTGCTCGACGAAATGCCAGAGCAGTCTAGAGGCCACGGTTGAGGCTGGAAACAACCAGTTCTAGTCTAGGGTTAGTAATGGATCTAAGGGACATGGTGGATTTGTCGGGGGCTCAAGTTCATAGTGTAGACATGAACTCATGCCAAATCTGGACATGCACATAGGGTGTTTGATAAAATGCCAAAGGCATCTAGGCAATTCTTGGAGTGGCCAAAACTCCCATAGTGGGGTCTCTTTGGATGCAAGAGGGAGTGGTGAAGTTAGTTTGCAGAAAGGAGAAACTTGCTAGTGCAAGTTTTGCAAAACTTCCATTCTGGACAGAAAGCAAATGGCAATGTTGCAAGCACTTAGAATCATCCTATGGGTCCACTCTCCTGGACTTAAGGGTTTAGTAGGGATGGCTACAAGTAGGAGAAATAATCACAGCAAAGAGAGCAAGTTAAAATATAGTTGTAGTACAAAACCTCAAGTTGGACCGTAATGGAAATGAGGATGATTCACTCAAAATTTTCAAAGAACATAACTGGGTTTTTGCACAAAGTGGAATGATATGCTCCTACCGACATCCCATAATTTTGGTGGAGGCTAGAAAGAATTATTTAAAAGGGTTGTAGTGCAAAGTTGCTCTCTGGACCGTAGAAGGAAACATGTGTAGCACTCAAAATATTTCAAGAATAAAAGATATTTTTGATTAAAAGTGGTTTAAAAACATCACATGACATCTCCAAATTTTTGTGGAATTTTTAGATAAATATATCAACTGGTTGTAGTTCAAATAGGGCCATATAACCTTGAAAACCATTTTTCAAGAAAACAAAGATCAAGCAAAATAATTATGTAATTAGTCTTACTAATAAAAGAAAAGTTTTTCTTGAGAGGTTAAACAAGTCCAATAACATATCTGAAAAGTTTTCTCTATGGGGGAAAACTCCATAATAGCAAGGGAGAAAAAGTTTCAAAATTAAAAAGGGAGCCCAGAAAACAAAAGTTTTAATTTCCTGGCAAAAATTTTAATTTATAAAACAAGGTCAAAATTTTGGGTGTCACACAGGACGGCCAAGTGACTTGCGCTTCTCAACCTCATTGTAGGCGAGCACACACTTATCAGCCAAAATCTTCATGCGCTCTCGAGAGCCCTGAGCTTCTTCACGCTTCTTCAGAAAAGATTCTTTAAGCTCATGTAGCATGACTTTGAAGTTTCTGACGTCTTAAACACTTAGCTTGGCCACATGCTTCTTGTATTGAGCTTTCTCATAGTCAATCTTGTTCTTGAGCTCAACGATGCGCTGAGCGAGAGCTTGCTCAGAAGCAATGGCGCCATTGAAGGCGACACTGAGGCCAATGGGAAGCTGTAAAGCTTCGAAGCTGAGATTGGGGGTGTCGAACCACTCATCAATGAAATTGTGAATGATTGCCACATCAAAGAGAGGCAAGTTGTTGAAGATTTCTGCTTCTTCCTTGCTCTTTATCAGCTGCTCAAGGGCATCATTAGCAAGATCTTCATCACTTGATAGATCAATGGGTTCTTCACGCAGAATTGCGGCAGGATTCGAGGCTCTTTGATCAGATGGTCTGACAAGTTGCTTTTTCTTCTCCGTTCTCTTGGAGACACGGGATTGATCTTCGACCGCACTGCGGCTTCGGGAGGTGCGATGGCGATGGCTTCCATACGAGAAGTCTTGAGGTGCGGTGATCTTGAAGCCTTTGGCTTCTTTTGCTTCTGTGACTTTGGAGGAGGAGCAGGGGCTTCATCGGAGTCAGCATCATCTTCAGAATGATCTACTCTTGCACCTTGGACCACGATGTAGGTGATGAAGCCGTCAAGGTTGGAGAAGGGGCCGATCACATTGGGATCAGCATCACGGGAGCCGTCAGCACGGGGAGCAGAGGGACCAGGGTTGAAGTCCAAGCCCAAGGACTTCTTGTTCTTCTTGGCCGAAGCCACAGCAAACTGGTAGTTGCGCTTGAAGAGAGAGTCATCATGACACCAGAGTAGTGAGGTGGGATCAGCGTTCTCAGGTTGTGGTCCACGGACCATGCAAGGATAGAAGCCTTGATCTATGGCTTCAGCTCGGCTCTTGGGTTGAAGGCCTCGATAGAGGATATCACCCCAAGGTCTCTTGATTGCATTCTTCTCTGCATATTCCTTCATCACAAACTTGTACTTGAACTATTGCTTAGTCCAACTCCATTGGATTCGTGTCTTTCTCTAATGATAATTCTCTTCGGGATCTGTCTTGTAGAGTTCTGCTAAGTCATCAGGCAGATCTTTAGATGTTCCTTCTCTGCGCTGTCTGCCACCCTTCCTTGCTGATTTTTCTGCAGCCATGAACTTCAAGCTGAATGGCTTCAATACGTTCAAAGGCTTGAGACTTAAGCTTGCTGGTCAAGCGAACTGCTTCAGGAGAATTGATATGATGTTGTAAGTATTCTGCAAACGAATGCAGACTATGAGAACCAAGGGATTCTCCCACGGACATGTACCTATGACAGCATTAGAGATGTGAGGGAAGGGGAAGAGGTCATGTGCATTCTCAGAAGATTTTGAAGATAAATCAGTTTGAAGACATTGACCTCATGATGCGAAGACATTCACTTATATAGGTGAGTTGGTTCCAGATTTGTACCAATCCGTGAATAAGTACAAGTGAGGAATCAAACTGACAGGAAATCTAAGTGAATTGACTAGGCGTTATGAGATCACGATGAATAGGTCTAACATTGAATAGGCGAAACCACTTTCGGTAAACAGGATGAATCTTGAAGATCAAAAAGGTGGTAAAAATAGAGTTATAATTACCGCACAAAGAACTGCTAGATGGGATGAATAGGAGACCGAGCAGTTTAGCCCACCGTGCCCTAAATTGGCGACGGAGGACACCTACGGCGACGGCGGAGAGGACGATGTCCGCAGCCGGCGTGAGGACGGCGTCGGAGAAGTCGCGGCAGCTAAGCGCTTCGTCGCCGGCGTCGTCGCGAGCTAGCGGTGGCGCTAGGGTTTTGACGGAGGTGGAGAGGTGGAAGAAGGATTTCTTTACCGCAGGGGACAAGTATTTATAAGTAGGTGAGAGACACAGCGCAATTACGCTGGTGCCCCTGGCGGTTCACATCTGAGGGGCACGTGGCAAGCATGCAACATACTCAGAGTTGTCCCACGTTCCCACGCCCGCCAGGCATGTCGGAGAGTTGTTCCGGCTTCTCCAGATTTCAACAATAAAGAGAAGTCATTTCAAACAGTTTTAATGTTTGTCTCTTTGCCTTCTGCTAACTAGGACGCAGAGAAGACATTCGACAGTTTCAATAGAATGCATATGACTTGGACAGTTAGAGTTTGAGATAGGAAGCATAGAGAAGTTAGGGTTTGATCACATTCACTTAGTTCAAAAGATCCAATCTTGAAGACATAGCTATAAGTGAATGTTGTAGAGGATGAACTCTAGTATATATATATATATATATATATATATATATATATATATATATATATATATATATATCGAAAAGCAATCAAATCATCATAGTGTAGAACGTCATGAAGATAAATTGAAACTGAAGACAAACCAAATGCGAAGTCATTGCAATATAACACCATGAGTGAAACACTTCAAACAGAGAAAGTTGGTGGTGGCGTTACCCACCGTATAGGAAGTATTAGACCAAGACACGGCGCACAATTATCGTGGCGCTCCAAAGTCAAATTCCATGTTCATGTATTCACACTGAGAGTGTAAATCTTCATTGATTGAAGATATACATTACTTTGTGTGTTGCACATCTAAGTCATCAACATGCATAAGTGTTAGGATGTGTGCCTGATCACAGGACATTAGAGGATTCCAAGATATTTAGCTCACACCGTAACTTGCAAAACTTTTATCATCCAAGGGCTTCGTGAAGATATCTGCCTGCTGCTCTTCAGTGTTGACGTGAATGATATCGATATCTTTCTTCATAACATGATCTCTGAGAAAGTGATGACGAATTTCAATGTGCTTTGTCTTTGAGTGTTGGACTGGATTGTTGGCTATTTTGATGGCACTTGTTTCAGGTTGATGCCATAATCCTTGAGAGTTTGCTTCATCCATAGAAGCTGAGCACAACAGGATCCAGCAGCAATGTATTCAGATTCAGCAGTTGAGAGTGATACATAGTTCTGCTTCTTTGAAGACCAACAGACAAGTGATCGACCAAGAAAGTGACATGTGCCTAATGTATACTTGCGATCCACCTTGTCACCAGCATAATCAGCATCCGAGAATCCAACCAAATCAAATTTTGAGCCCTTGGGATACCATAATCCGAGTGTTGGGGTGTAAGCCAAATATCGAAGAATTAAGCTTCACGCCTAAGTGATGTGATTCCTTTGGTGCCGCTTGGAATCGAGCACACATGCAAACACCGAGCATAATATCTGGCCTAGATGCACATAAATAAAGCAAAGAACCAATCATGGAGCGGTATACCTTTTGATCGAACTCTTTACCATTGTCGCCGGGACCAAGATGGTGTTTGGTCGGCATTGGCGTCGTGTAGCCTTTGCGTCTTCCATTCCAAACTTCTTGAGACAATCTTTGAGGTATTTTTCTTGAGATATGAAGATGCCATTTCTTTCTTGTGAATTTGAAGACCAAGGAAGAACTTTAGCTCACCCATCATGGACATTTGATATTGCTCTTGCATCATGTACCCAAACTCATCACTATACTTCTGGTTGGTGCAGCCAAAGATTATGTCATCCACATATATTTGGCACACAAACAGTTCACCATCATATGTCTTCGTGAAGAGTGTAGGATCGAGGGATCCAGGTTTGAAGCCTTTGCTCTTTAGGAAGTCTTTGATTGTATCATACCAGGCACGAGGAGCTTGTTTGAGGCCATACAGTGCTTTGTTTAGCTTGTACACCATATCAGGATGTTTTGGATCTTCAAAGCCAGGTGGTTGTGCGACATATACTTCTTCTTCAATCTTGCCATTGAGAAATGCACTCTTTACATCCATATGATATAGCAAGATGTTGTGATGATTAGAGTAGGCTAGCAGTATGCGAATAGCTTCAAGCCTAGAAACAGGAGCAAATGTTTCATCGAAGTCAATTCCTTCAACTTGAGTATATCCTTGAGCCACAAGACGTGCTTTGTTTCTGACGACTTGACCATGCTCATCTTGCTTGTTTCGATATATCCACTTTGTTCCTATAATGTTATGCTTGCGAGGGTCAGGTCACTTGACGAGTTCCCAGACATTATTCAGTTTGAACTGTTGAAGTTCTTCTTGCATGGCTTGAATCCATTCAGGTTCCATAAAAGCTTCAGCAACTTTCTTGGGTTCTGATATTGACACAAATGAAAAGTGCCCACAGAAGTTTGCTAGCTGTGTTGCTCTTGATCGAGTGAGCGGACCAGGTGCATTGATGTTGTCAATTATCTTCTCTATTTGAACTTCATTTGCAACACGAGGATGAACAGGACGAAGATTTTGCTCTCGCTGATCATTGTCATCATTGGGAGGATTGTCTTGATCCGAGCATTGTCTTCAGTTGATTTGGTGCAAGAGATGATAAGTTCCTCTTCAGGCTGTGCTTCAGAGGGCATGATTTCACCAGTTCCCATCAGCTTGATTGACTCGTTTGAAGGAGCTTCACCTAGTGTACTTGGCAGAATCTCGCTCTGTGAACCATTGGTTTCATCAAATTTCACATCCACAGTTTCAACGATTTTGTAGAGATAAAGGTTGAAGACTCTGTAGGAGTGTGAATCCTTTCCATAGCCAAGCATGAAGCCTTCGTGAGCCTTAGGTGCAAATTTTGACTTGTGATGGGGATCCTTTATCCAGCATCTAGCTCCAAATACTCTGAAGTAACTAACGTTTGGCTTCTTGCCAGTAAGGAGCTCATAAGATGTTTTGTTCAGAAGCTTATGGATGTACACACGGTTGATGATGTGACATGCTATATCAATAGCTTCAGGCCAGAACTTTCTTGGTGTCTTGTACTCATCTAGCATTGTTCGAGCCATCTCAATGAGGGTTTTGTTTTTGCGCTCAACGATGCCATTTTGCTGAGGTGTGTATGGAGCGAGAACTCATGAGTGATTCCCATTGTATCCAGATCTGAGATCAAGTCCAGTGTTCTTGAATTCATTGCCATTGTCACTTCGATGTGCTTGATCTTCACGCCATAATTGTTCATTGCTCGATTTGCGGCGCTGAAGACATCTTGCACTTCAGTCTTGTAAAGAATTATAGGAACCCATGTGTATCTTGAGTAGTCATCAACAATGACGGCCATAGAGACAAAGCAGTTGTTGTGAGGGTGGAGTAGTGAGTAGGTCCAAATAAGTCCATGTGTAACAGCTCGAAGGGTTGAGATGTTGTCATGATTGTCTTCAAGGGGTGCTTTGCCCTTGTCATCTTTCCAGCTTCACAGGCACCACACAAATGATCCTTTTTGAACTTGACATCCTCGATGCCAATGACATGCTTCTTCTTGACGAGTGAGTGTAAGTTCCTCATGCCAGCATGTCCTAGCCTTCGATGCCAGAGCCAACATTCTGAAGCTTTTGTGAGAAGACATACGGCAAGCTGTGGACCTGCTGAGAAATCTACCATGTATAGATCATCTTTTTGATACCCTTCAAAGACTAGAGATTTGTCAGATTCCATTAGTACAAGGCAATGATATTTGCCAAATATCACAACCATGTTCAAGTCACAAAGCATTGAGATAGACATTAAGTTGAAACCAAGGGATTCAACAAGCATCACTTTATCCATGTGTTGATCCTTTGAGATTGCAACTCTACCTAGACCCAATACCTTGCTTTTACCAGTGTCAGCAAATCTAATGTGACTCTTGTCGGATGGACGTAAGGTTGAGTCCATGAGAAGACTTCGATCACCAGTCATATGATTTGTGCATCCACTGTCCATAATCCATTCTAAAGCTTTTGGTGATGTACCCTACAGTGCAGTTAGGAGGATAGGCTTCACAAGAGTGTTGTGAAGCATAAGCATTTGACACATATAGGGACAGTCACAGCTTATATCAAAGTTAGGACATAGTATGACTGATAAGAGATCCAGATGTGAAGTATATAGAATGACATTTTAACGTGCGTCCTAAATGAGTTTTAGGTCCCCAGCAATAGTATCGGACGCCATTGATTGCTGGCTGGAGACCGTTTTCTGCAAAAGAGTGTTAGTTCTTCTTTGCCGCCCACATCTTCAGTGGTAGCTTAGAAGCAATGAGTCTAAGTGCAGCATTTGAGAATTTTGGCTTTGAAGCCCTAGCAAATAGCCTTGCATGAGATGAATGATACTCATATGAATAAGCTGAAAAGTTCTTAGTCCTATGAACATAGCGGTTCGAAGATACACGCTCATATTCATAAGTCTGAGCATGATTTCCCTGCAAAACATTGGTGTTAGGGTGACTCATGTGAGTCATGTATCTGTATGAAGCCTTTGGGCCACACGAAGCTATTGGTCTGGGGTTTGTCTTCTCCCTTGGTGGTGTCATGACGACATTCACAGGAAGATTCTCAATGTACTGCTTAGGTACCCAGATCTTCTTCATAGGTGGTCCATTCCTGCAGTTAGTACCAATGTACCTGGCAAACACTTCACCATTCTGATTTTTGAACAGCTTATAGTTTGCATCAAAGGATTCATCAATGATAATAGGATTAGCACAGTAAAGCCGGATAAGGTGGATGGATCTCTCAAGGTTCCTTTGCAGAACCCATGTGGTTTTGGGGTACTTGCTCGGGCTTCGATCGAGCCATCAACATTCATTTTGCTTTCGAACCCAACACCCTCTTTCCTAGGGTTTCGGTTCAGAATCTGCTTTTTGAGGACATCGCAGAGAGTCTGATGTCCCTTCAAACTTTTGTACATGTCACATCCCTAGTTCTGTCAATGCCTAGAGCATGCATTAGAGTGTTGCATCATGTTTAAATTTCATTTAAACCTGAAATGGGGATTGACTAAACCCTAGCATCAAAGGAATTCACTAGGTTCAACTAAAATATTTTCAGTGAATTCCAAATTGCTTTCAAAAATGTTCATCATTTCTGGAAAATGCTAGAACCATAACCAGAGGTGTTGCACATTTTTCCATGACATATTTGGTCACTGAATTAACTCATATGTACTTTGCATCTGGGCATTTAAATGTTAGTAAATATTTTAAATGCTCAAATAATTCTGGAAATAAGTGTGGGCTGTTAGAATTAGTCTAAACAGATCCTATGATTATTTTCAGTATTTTTGAAGGTGGCTAACTATTTTTAATAAAGCCACGAGTTCTGAATAATAGAAAAACAAAACAACTAAAAGAGAGAGAGAGATACCTGCCACTTACCGCCCAGCTGTGCAGCAGCCCATCCGCTTTGCGCTGTGCCGCCCAGCCCACCTAGCCTCCTTCCCCGTCGTCTTCCTCCCCTCGCCCAAGCTGCTCGGTGGCGCGCTTGCAGCCACGCGCCCGCCACCTCCTCCTCCCAGCCTGCTTGGCTCCTCTGACGCCTCCACGACGCCACGCACCCCGGTCCCCTCTCACTCTCTCCGAACGCCTTCCCTCCTCTGCTCTCTCCTCCTGCTGCCGGCGTTGCCGTCGCCGCCGACCGCCGCAGCCGTGGCCACTGCCACCCGCCTCGCCGATCGCCTAAAGCTCCGCCATCGTCCGCTGCCTCGCCCCACCCCGCCCCGAAGGCTGGGGCGGCTCGCACCGCCGGCTGCTTCATTTTCTTCCTCCTCGGGCCGCCGGAGATCCGCCTCGCCGCCCCGCTCGCTCCGACGCTTCCCCGAGCTCACCGACTCGCCCGTCGTGATCTACGTGAGCTTCCGATCATCCTCCCCCTCTCCATTCTCTCTCTGGCACGATGTAGCCGCCACGCCCCTCTCGCCCGACTGCGCCGCCGCCTGCACTCGCCGCCGACACGACTCCGGCGACCATTTGGTCCGGGCGTCGTGTCCAACATGCTCGCTGCCTCGCGTAGCTGCTGTAGGTGCCACAAACGCGATACCACGGCCGCTGCAGCCCCGTAGCCAGAAACACCTGAACGCCGGCGCCGCCTCGAGCTCGTTTCCGGCGAGCTCCGGCCGTCCCTCTGCTGCCGAAGCCTCCACTGGATGCGGGCGAGCCCGACTCCTCAGCGGCACTCGGCCGCCCGTTTGGTCAGCTGAAGCATAAACCCGAGGCTCGCCATCATGGTGCCTCGCCCGGCGTCAAGCCGCCGGTGGGATTGACCCACTTTGACCACGGCGGGACCCCCCCTGTGTCCATGACAGGTGGGGCCGGCCTGCTTATTAGGCTAGGATTAGTGTTAACTAAATATTAGTTAGACTAATGACCTCACACGTGGGCCCCACCCTAACTAGATTAGTTTAGGACTAATTACCCCGCTGACACTGACAGTAGGCCCAGTGGCTGTTAATTTGATTAGTTAGATTTAATTAACCCTGTTAGTTAATTGTGTCACCGACCATGGACCCCACCGGTCAGGTTTGACTTCGAACACTTTGTTGACCTCTTGGCGTCACGATGATGTCGGTGACGCAATAAGTATTTTCGGATTTATTTTTATACAGAAATTCCTAAAATTGTATAAACTTCTAAAATTCATATAAAATCAACCATAGCTCCAAATCAAGCAAATTATATATGAAAAATTATCATAAAAATTCAAGGAATCCATCTGTACCATTTTCATGCATGTTTGAACAATGTTTGTCCTCTGTTTTGGACAAAACAAATAAAGGGCATTTAAATAATCATATATGGAGTTGGAATTTGAGTCATGTATTCAAACCAACTTCATTTAAATCATAGCTAGGTGCATTAGTCCAAAACACGTTCATATTGCCATGTCATGATCATGCATCATATTGTGCATTTGCATTGATTGTGTTTCTTTCTCAGTTGCCGGCAATTGCCCCTCTCGGTGAGACGATGTTTGACGATGAGTTCGATGACACCGATGAAGAGATATATTATCTTCGAAGTGCCGAGCAAGCAAAACCCCTTGTTCATTCGATAAAATCCCACTCTCTCGCTCCTGCTCTCTTTTCTTGCATTAGGACAACAACGAATCATTTGTTACTTGCTGCGGTAGCTGAACCCTTTATCCTTTGCATGACCTGTCATTCCACAAAATAGATGAAACTCACTAGCATGAGTAGGAGTTGTTTGAGCCTGTTGTGCCTACTCATACATGCTTGTTTGTCATGCCTGCTCTCGCTTAGAGTTGAGTCGGTCCGATTCATCGAGGATGAATCGAGAGTGTGAGCATGTCCTATTGTGTGTGTGAGCAAAGAGTGTGAACACGATTTGGTAAAGGTATTGGTGAGAGGCCATGTAGGAGTACATGGTGGGTTGTCTCATTGAAGCCGTCCATAGGAACTGAGTTACGTGTTTGTGATCCATGATTCAGATTACTACCATGCATTGGGCCTGAAATATGACCCCGCCGACTTCTTATTCACCCTTGTCCTCTGTCCGGGAGTTGCAAGTAGTTTACGTGTTTGTAGTATCTTTGGAGGCCGTGCGTAGTCTGACCGTAGGGGTGGGCTGTGATCACGGTAGGCACGTGGCGGTAAACCGGCGCCGATTGGTGTCACGGAACCCTGTTCACATCGTTTGGGGTTGTGAGCGAAACTTGGCCGGAACTCCTCATAGATGGAACCCAAATAGGCGATAAACCCGACTAGAGACTTGAGTGTCTAGGTAGGTCGTGGTCTACACCCACGTCGGCTTTAAGCTGAAGTCTGCCGAGCACATGTCGTGTGTGCGACGCTAAGTGGTGGAAACATGTATGAAGAAGTACACCCCTGCAGGGTTAATATGATCTATTCGAATAGCCGTGTCCGCGGTAAAGGACTTCTGGGTTGCCTATAATAGTTCATAGACAAGTGAAAGTGGATACTCTAAAATACGCAAGATAAGCGTGAGTGCTATGGATGGCGTTCTCGTAGGGAGACGGAGCGGATCCATAGTGGTGTATCGATATGGTGAATATGTGGACTCGTGTGCGCCACCTCAAAGAGTTACTTGCAGTCGTAGTTTAGGATAGCCACCGAGTCAAAGCTGGCTTGCTGCTGTAAAACTCCACCATCCCCTTTGTTGATAATGATGCATATGTAGTTAGTTCTGATGTAAGTCTTGCTGGGTACATTTGTACTCACGTTTGCCTATTTTATGTTTTTGCAGAGAGACTTCGTCTCGCTAGTAGTTCCACGTGGACTTGACGTTTAGCTTGATACCTCAGCTACGATCTTGTGCCCTCGGCAGATCTCGGTAGATAGTCGCTTTCAAGCCTTTTTCATTTGTAGATGTCTCGTACTCGGACATATTAGCTTCGCTTGTGCTTTGATCTGTATGTTCTGAATGTTGGGTCATGAGACCCTGTTTGTAATATCTCGCTCCTCGGGCCTAATGAATAAATACTTGAGTCGTAGAGTCATGTTGTGATGCCATGTTGTATTTGCACATATCGAGCATATTGTGTGTATGTTATTGAAATGCTTGGTATGTGTGGGATCGACTATCTAGTTGTTTATCTTTAGTAGTCTCTCTTACTGGAAATGTCTCCTAGTGTCTCCACCGAGCCATGGTAGCTTGCTACTTGCTCCGGAACACTTAGGCTGGCGGCATGTGTCCTTCTTCGTTCTGTATACGTCCCTTCGGGAAATGTCACGCGTGAGTACCGGAGTCTGTTAGCCCGCTTCTGCCGGTTTACCGGAGGCCTGCTAGCCCAGTGCTACAGCCCGAACTCACTCGTGATGACCGACACGTTCGATCTTTGGGTCATGGATGCTGTCCTGTAAGTCTGTGCCACTTTGGGTTTACGACTAGTCATGTCAGCCGGGCTCCTTTTCATATAGATGCTAGCGACACTATCATATCGTGTGCCAAAAGGCAAAGCGGTCCCGAGCTAAGGTAAGGCGACACCGTTGGGATACCGTGCGTGAGGCCATAAAGTGATATGATGTGTTACAGGCTAGATCAATGTGACATTGAGTCGGGTCTGACAGCTTTAGTATCGAGCTTATTGCTGTGGGATTACCAAGCCAAACTGGTCGAAGTTGTGTCTAGAAATGCTTTAGTTATATTTAGGGGAATTGATTGTGGGTTGGAACGTAAGGCTCTTTTTACTCCTTGTACCTCATGGCTTTCTGATCTGAGTCAACCTCTTCTTTTCTACGGGGATTAAGAACTAGGCCTTCTCATCTATCTATCAGGATGACGTGTTACTAATCCACAGACTTATAGAATTGATAGTTTCAAATCTCAGTTTAATTTTTACTACTTACGTGTGTCCATAGTTGGTCTCAGAATCTTGATATTGTGATAATATGTGGCTATGCCACCATTTTTGTAGCATGTCTCCAATCTTTTGAGCATTTACAGCCGTTATGCTGTCCGAGTCATTCCAGGTCTCTAAACAATCTGATGCACTTGCAAATCATTTCCCTCTGGTTTTGATGTTCTTTTGGGCCAGGTAAATCACACTAATTGCTGAGTTGAGGTATTCTATTGCCTCGACATATATGTTGGAATTAATATTATAACCCTAGGTGTCTTAGGGGATCATCTAGTCATCTAGCCATGATTTGTATCCCAGTGTGATGACTCTGGCCATTATTCTCGAAAGCATCCCGTGATGCCATTTAGTTAGTAGGTATTCTACTCGTGGGTTTTGAACCCAAGATTCACTCCACTTACCTCGCGTTGATAGTGTTGCTAGTTCCTTTAGGTTATTAGTAACTTTTGCGATAGTTCTCGAGGTTCGTGGTATATCATTCTTCCAAATACCATGAACTACTTATGGCAGCAGTTCCTCGTTGAACCAAAAGATCGCAACAAAAGTGCTCTCGATGAATTATCGACTTCATGTTGTGACTCTGCCAGTTCTACCTTTTCGCATGGGTTATCCGGAAGAAATGTTGAGCCACGCTCGACATACTAACCTATGCATCCACAACTCAGAAAATGATATGTTCCGTTGAGTTGTCCCTCTTACTTGTCTTCTGACCATCGTCTATCAATTGATAGACAGGAGTAGTTGTGCACTCGAGCTCATTGATGCCTATTATTCTTGTGGTCCGTCAAGCCATTCTATTCCGGAATGACTAGGAGAAACAGACTCCAGTACCTCATCCATATCCAGGATTGGGTCAAAACAGTTGTATTCCACAGATCAAATTGCTAATTTAGCTCTTGTTCTGTCCTACCTTGTAGTATTACCATCTTTTATATCAGGAATATCATAGGAATTGCACACCATCCTATGAACTCTTGATACAGTGATACTTCTCACCTTCATTATTCATTTCTCGGTTCCCATGTTATTGCAACCGGAATGCCGACAAGTGTACCGTGATGTGTGAAATCAATACTTCTAGCAACTATGTTGCTTAGCAGTAAATGGACAATAGTCTCACTCTTAGAGTGTTGGTTCTTGAATCATCATTCTAAGATAGACTGTGCTACCTAGTCCTTGTTCTGGTGCACTCCTCGATCAATGAGTTAGGATTGTGTCAAATCCTCGCTTTTTTGATCATATCTTCTTGCCCTGAAAAGCAAGGTTGTTCTCGAGCTTAGTAACATACCGGTGGTTCGTGACTTTCCAAATATCTTCTTGGAAGTGCTACCAGGTTGTCGCCTGACCGCTATGTTAAGTTCGTGATCAAGTTGGTTCCTTGTAACCACGCCCCCTTCTCCAAGAATCTATGTTGAATACCCCTGAGCTAGTTGGTTAAGCTAAACAACAACTTGGAGAGTTGGAAGATGAAAGTTTGTCCGACTCAGTTCATTCCAAAGGGATATCTTTGTGTGTGTGTGTGTTGAAGAAAGATGATATCTTCGTCAATTGATCCTCGAGACCAGTTGTTGGAGCTATTGTCTTGCCAAAAACTTTGATTTGAGTGTGGGCTATTCTCAAATCAAATCAGAACCAACGATGTTCGTAATGTTGTCTTACCCGTGGTTGTTTCCTCGGGCATACACCGTTATATCTTTTGGTCTGACCGATGCTATCGCCTTGTTCACATAATTGTGGAATTCCACTTATATGGAAACCTAGATGAGTTGTTGTTGAGCCCATCAGCAACATTTTTATCTCCTCCATGATTCGTGTTGAACATTCAACTAGTATTGGAAACTTATATAAGCATTATCTTCGTGTTTCATTCATGAAGAATATGCTTGGATGAAAGAAGCGACTTTCTCTGATTCACGTGCATTTGGTGCAAGTTATCGCCGTGAGTTCGAGAAAGATTGTTTTTGTTTTCTTTGGAATCATCCCAATTCAGTCATGCATGTGCGAAGTATTCTATGGTCTGATAGACTGATCATCTTCATTCTATACGTATCCCTAGCACCCCAAGCCACTGGTTGATTTGTTCAAGGAGAAGAAGCTCCTTCTTAAGAGTATACTCTATGCAAGGACTTCGATATCCTCGATGATGGTTTCCCTCCTGAACTCGCTAGCGTTTTATTATAAGACTACTATGTGGTCATGCTTGTCTTGGACAGCGTGTTCACAGGTTTGTAGCAGAACCAGCTCATGTTTTGGAGCTTGCTATCGTAGTTCGTTTCCCGAGAATCTCGCAACGTCATCTCGTCGATTTGTGTTGCAAACTTTCATTTTTCTTTCTAGACTCGATGAGTCTGGATTATTCTGACACCAACCAGATCTGAATCTCAGGCAGATATGATGGTTGGAACATTTCCCAAGAACTATAATATTGGTCTCGCGATAACCGGTAAAGTGGATGTCGTGGCCAACACACCCCGCCGGAAGACCTATTATTGTAGTATCTTGTTTGAAGAAGTTGGCCACCTCCCCATAAGGATCTCGTAGAATTTATTCTAGTAGTTGTTCCTTATGTATTCTTGAGCTCCCGAAGTCCGACCTATTACTTGATGATCTAGGTACCAGACCATTTCAATGAATGGGATACGCTAGTACATCAAGGGGAACATTAGAAGCGGAGTGCTAAATGTCTCTCGGTCGATCATCCAGATTTTGTTTCCTTGATCTCGCTAAGGTGAAATCTGAGAAAGTGTTGTCTTCCTTTTTATCTGCATCGTCCATCGCTACTCATCATGCTAGTATGTTGTGTTGTCATCACCCTTGACACGGATGTTGATAAAACCTTGATGAATATGGAAATGCTCAAATTCTTGAGAGCACGCGCAAGCTCTAGGTTTTATTGTCGGCATTAATTGCATAGTGCTCTCAGTTTCCTCTTTTATGCTATAGCTTTTCAAACAGTGGACTCACTCTCTACTGTTGAGTTTCTCCCCAGTTACTAAAATCATCCCTTGTGCTGTTTTCAACAAGGTAATCCACATCATCCATTCTGGCCCGAGAATGTCATTTTTTCGGACTCCTTCAAATGATCGATTGTGAATTTTCCTTAGGCTGGTATAAGGAATTTCAATGATCTTTGAATCAAATGTAATTCTTTTTGCCACTTAAGGGGATATTTCTACGAGTCACCTCCCATAAGGTGTCTCGTTGTGGTATCATGACAATTATTTTCCCCGCTACTTTGAAACCTCATCAAATTGTTGTCTACCTAGTGAACCCTCGTCATTTGTTCCATCCCATCCCTCTAGATGTGTGTTTCGTGTCTCAGCTCGAGTGATGTTGCTATGTCTCATTCCGTGAGTTGATCCGAAGTTGTTCGATCTTCGAGAAGATCGATCCTTCTAGAGTCTCCTTCTCCTCGCGTTGTCATGTTGGCTGGAGTTTTCAGAGCAAGACAACAAGGCAAAGATGGTGATTGAATCAACGTTCATTTGAAGTGCAACCTGGATCGTGAAGATTGTGCTAGTTTGCATTCCCCCTTCATCTTACCCTACGCTGGAATCTCGGGACGAGATTCTTGTTTAGTGGGGGTGAGTTGTCACATCCCTAGTTCTGTCAATGCCTAGAGCATGCATTAGAGTGTTGCATCATGTTTAAATTTCATTTAAACCTGAAATGGGGATTGACTAAACCCTAGCATCAAAGGAATTCACTAGGTTCAACTAAAATATTTTCAGTGAATTCCAAATTGCTTTCAAAAATGTTCATCATTTACGAAAATGCTAGAACCATAACCAGAGGTGTTGCACATTTTTCCATGACATATTTGGTCACTGAATTAACTCATATGTACTTTGCATCTGGGCATTTAAATGTTAGTAAATATTTTAAATGCTCAAATAATTCTGGAAATAAGTGTGGGCTGTTAGAATTAGTCTAAACAGATCCTATGATTATTTTCAGTATTTCTGAAGGTGGCTAACTATTTTTAATAAAGCCCTGAAGTTACAGAATAATAGAAAAACAAAACAACTAAAAGAGAGAGAGAGAGGATACCTGGCCACTTACCGGCCCAGTTCCTGTGCAGCCCATCTGGCCTGGCGCTGTGCCGGCCCAGCCCACCTAGCCTCCTTCCCCTGTCGTCTTCCTCCCCCTCGCCCCGAAGCTGCTCGGTGGCGCTTGCAGCCACGCGCCCGCCACCTCCTCCCTCCCAGCCTGCTTGGCTCCTCCCGGGCGCCCACGACGCCACGCCCTTCCCCTCTCACTCTCTCCCGAACGCCCTTCCTCCTCTGCTCTCTCCACCTTGCTGCCGAAGGCGTTGCCGTCGCCGCCGCCCGCAGCTGTGGCCACTGCCACCCCACGCCGACGCGCCTAGAAGCTCCGCCATCGTCCGCTGCCTCGCCCCACCCTGGCCCCGAGCGCTGGGACGGCCTGCACCGCCGGCTGCTTCATTTTCTTCCTCCTCGGGCCGCCGGAGATCCGCCTCGCCGCCCCGCTCGCTCCGACGCTTCCCCGAGCTCACCGACTCGCCCGTCGTGATCTACGTGAGCTTCCGATCATCCTCCCCCTCTCCATTCTCTCTCTGGCACGCTGTAGCCGCCACGCCCCTCTCGCCCGATCAAGCCGCCGCTTTGCGCCGCCGACACGACTCGGGCGACCATTTGGTCCGGGCGTCGTGTCCAACATGCTCGCTGCCTCGTGTAGCTGCTGTAGGTGCCACAAACGCGATACCACGGCCGCTGCAGCCCGTGGCTGAAACACCCGAACGCGGCGCCGCCTCCAAGCTCGTTCCGCGAGCTCGGCCGTCCCCTCTGCTGCCGCAGCCTCACTGGATGCGGGCGAGCCCCAGCCTCCCAGCGTGCACTCACCGCCCGCTTGGTCGCTGGAAGCATAAACCGAGGCTCGCCACCACTGTTGGCCTCGCCCGGCGTCAAGCGCGGTGGATTGACCCACTTTGACCACGGCGGGACCCCCTGTGTCCATGACAGGTGGGGCCGGCACGCTTATTAGGCTAGGATTAGTGTTAACTAAATATTAGTTAGACTAATGACCTCACACGGGCCCCACCCTAACTAGATTAGTTTAGGACTAATTACCCGGACCGACATCGACAAGAGGCCCGGTGGTACATTAATTTGATTAGTTAGATTTAATTAACCTGTTAGTTAATTGTGTCACCCACTGGACCCCACCGGTCAGTTTGACTGGAACCGCTGTTGACCTGCTTGGCGTCCACGATGATGTCGGTGGATAATAAGTATTTTCTGGATTTATTTTTTATACAGGAAATTCCAGAAAATTGTATAAACTTCTAAAATTCATATAAAATCAACCATAGCTCCAAATCAAGCAAATTATATATGAAAAATTATCATAAAAATTCAAGGAATCCATCTGTACCATTTTCATGCATGTTTGAACAATGTTTGTCCTCTGTTTTGGACAAAACAAATAAAGGGCATTTAAATAATCATATATGGAGTTGGAATTTGAGTCATGTATTCAAACCAACTTCATTTAAATCATAGCTAGGTGCATTAGTCCAAAACACGTTCATATTGCCATGTCATGATCATGCATCATATTGTGCATTTGCATTGATTGTGTTTCTTTCTCAGTTGCCGGCAATTGCCCCCTCTCGGTAGACGATGTTTCGACGATGAGTTCGATGACACCGATGAAGAGATATATTATCTTCAGAAGTGCCAGGCAAGCAAAACCCCCTTGTTCATTCCAATAAAATCCCACTCTCTCGCTCCTGCTCTCTTTTACTGCATTAGGACAACAACGAATCATTTGTTACTTGCTGCGGTAGCTGAACCCCTTTATCCTTTGCATGACCTGTCATTCCACAGTAAATAGATGAAACTCACTAGCATGAGTAGGAGTTGTTTGAGCCCTGTTGTGCCTACTCATACATGCTTGTTTGTCATGCCTGCTACTACTTAGAGTTGAGTCGGTCTGATTCATCGAGGATGAATCAGAGGTGTGTGAACATGTCCTATTGTGTGTGTGAGCAAAGAGTGTGAACACGATTTGGTAAAGGTATCGGTGAGAGGCCATGTAGGAGTACATGGTGGGTTGTCTCATTGAAGCCGTCCATAGGAACTGAGTTCTGTGTTTGTGATCCATGATTCAGTTACTACCATGCATTGGGCCCCGAAATATGACCCCGCCGACTTCTTATTCACCCTTGTCCTCTGTCCGGGAGTTGCAAGTAGTTTCGTGTTTGTAGTATCTTTGGAGGCCGTCTTGCGCAAGGTCGACCGTAGGGGTGGGCTGTGATCGGTAGGCACGTGGCAGGTAAACCAGGCGCCCGATTGGTGTCACGGAACCTGTTCACATCGTTTGGGGCTGTGAGCGAAACTTGGCGGAACTCCTCATAGATGGAACCCAAATAGGCGATAAACCTGACTAGAGACTTGAGTGTCTAGGTAGGTCGTGGTCTACACCCACGGCTTTAAGCTGAAGTCTGCCGAGCACATGTCGTGTGCGCACGCTAAGTGGTGGAAACATGTATGAAGAAGTACACCCTGCAGGTTAATATGATCTATTCAATAGCCGTGTCCGCGTAAAGGACTTCGGGTTGCCTATAACAGTTCATAGACAAGTGAAAGTGGATACTCTAAAATACGCAAGATAAGCGTGAGTGCTATGGATGGCGTTCTCGTGGGGAGACGGAGCGGATCCATAGTGGTGTATCGATATGGTGAATATTGGACTCGTGTGCGCCACCTCAAAGAGTTACTTGCGATGTAGTTTAGGATAGCCACCGAGTCAAAGCTGGCTTGTCTGCTGTAAAACTCCACCATCCCTTTGTTGATAATGATGCATATGTAGTTAGTTCGATGTAAGTCTTCTTTGGGTACATTTGTACTCACGCTTGCCTATTTTATGTTTTTGCGAGAGAGACTTGGTCTCGCTAGTAGTTCCACGTGGACTTCGACGTTTAGCTTGATACCTCAGCTACGATCTTGTGCCCTCGGCAGGATCTGGTAGATAGTCAGGCTTTCAAGCCTTTTTCATTTGTAGATGTCTGTACTCAGACATATTAGCTTCCGCTTGTGCTTTGATCTGTATGCTCTGAATGTTGGGTCATGAGACCCCTGTTTGTAATATCTCGCTCCTCGGAGCCTAATGAATAAATACTTGAGTCGTAGAGTCATGTTGTGATGCCATGTTGTATTTGCACATATCGAGCATATTGTGTGTATGTTATTGAAATGCTTGGTATGTGTGGGATCTGACTATCTAGTTGTTTATCTTTAGTAGTCTCTCTTACCGGGAAATGTCTCCTAGTGTCTCCACTGAGCCATGGTAGCTTGCTACTGCTCCGGAACACTTAGGCTGGCCGGCATGTGTCCTTCTTCGTTCTGTGTCTGTCCCTCGGGAAATGTCACGCGTGAGTACCGGAGTCTGTTAGCCCGCTTCTGCCCGGTTTATCGGAGGCTGCTAGCCAGTGCTACAGCACAGAACTCACTTTCGATGACCGACACGTTCGATGTTTGGGTCATGGATGCTGTCCTGTAAGTCTGTGCCACTTTGGGTTTACGACTAGTCATGTCACCGGCTCCTTTTCATATAG
Source organism: Aegilops speltoides (assembly GCA_021437245.1). Classification (NCBI taxonomy): domain Eukaryota; kingdom Viridiplantae; phylum Streptophyta; class Magnoliopsida; order Poales; family Poaceae; genus Aegilops; species Aegilops speltoides. The sequence continues at coordinate 37,746,337 of CM038142.1, forward strand.
ATGCTAGCGACACTATCATATCGTGTGCCAAAAGGCATAAACGGTCCCGGCTAAGGTAAGGCGACACCGTTGGGATACCGTGCGTGAGGCCGCAAAGTGATATGATGTGTTACGTGCTAGATCAATGTGACATTGAGTCGGGTCCCGACAAGACATCCTGTTTCAAGCAACGTCTTCAACATAGCATTTTCATCGAAGAATAAAGAAGGTGGTATCCTCTGCAGAGGGGTTAGTAACCACATCAGAGGTGAAGACAATGAAACAGTGGCAGCAGCGGAACATTCAAAGAATGATGTAGCGTTATCACGCTCAATGCATTTTAGACATGGTGGTTCAAATCCATCCTGAGCAGAACTGATCTGTTGAGCAAGTAATGAATCTTGCTCCTTCTAAAGATCTTCATAATCCACTCTTATCTTTTCAAGGTCTAGCTTTCTTTGAAGACATTCAGAAGAGAGCTTCTCATGATCAGACAAGAGAGCATTATGTTGACCTTGAAGGGCGTCAAACTTAGCATGAAGTCTTTGAAGACTATCAGCCAAAGCTTTTGACTGATCCATTTCTTCACCCAACATATCATCGCTCTTACTAAGCATGTCTTGAACCTTTTCCAAGATTCTTTGTTGTTTAGTGGCAAGGGAAGCAAGTTTGTCATAACTGGGGCCAAATTCATCACCTGATTCATCATCGCTAGATTCAGAGAGATAGCATTCAGTTGCCTTATCACCCCTTGCCATGTGGCACGATGAGGATGATGATGATTCAGGAGCAAAGGTCATCTCCTTGAGAGACTCCTTGTAATCTTCAAACCACGGATCATGGCGAGTATGATGACCTTCATATACTTCAGAGAGCCGGTCCCAGATTAGCTTCGCATGATTGAGGTGCATAACATTCCTGAACTGATTTCGGGACAGATGAGAGCAGATGACATCCTTCGTTGTAAGGTTCAGTAGAGTATACTTGCGAATGTCATCAGCCTCTGCCATCTAGCATAGATCAGTGAGTCCAATCTCAGTGACGGTCCACAGTTCGCTATCCATGGACATGAGTCGCTTCTTCATCATGGCCTTCCATCGGGGATACTCATGACCGTCAAAGGTGGGACAAGATATGTTCCTCAATCCTGCAGTCGACATAGCTGAAACTCCAGGTGGTTAAACCGAATCACACAGAACAAGGGAGTACCTTGCTCTAATACCAATTGAAAGTGCTACTATCGACTAGAGGGGGGTGAATAGGTGATTTTTATGAAAGTCTTCAAAGCTTGGAAGTTTCAAAGACAAACAACAGAAATGACCTAATGGTTATGCAGCGGAAGATAAACTACCCTAAGCAAGCCATAGTCAAGTATGCAATAATGTGAAAGTACAGGACTAATAGCAGCTAGATAGTAAGGATCGGGATGGAAGATAGTATGAAGCCAATCAACAGTAGTAGTCAAGTAATGAAGTCAAACAGATACACAGATAGGCAATGACTTCACGAAGACAAACTAAAGTAAGGTTGGGAAAGGATAGAACTAGTTGCTTGTTGAAGACACAGGATTTGTTAGACCAGTTCTAGTTGGTGTGACAACTGTACGTCTGGTTAGGGAGGCTGAGATTTAACTCAGAAGACCGCGTCTTGACCTTATTCCCCTTGAGCTAAGGACACCCAGTCCTCGCCCAATCACTCTGTTAAGTCTTTAAGGGAGACTTCCAAACCTTCACAGACTTCGTTCACCGGCAATCCACAATGACTCTTGGATGCTCAGAACGCGACGCCTAACCGGCTGGAGGATTCACGGTACTCAAGTGTAATAAGTCTTCAGGTCACACAGATAGAAAGACTTCAGTGATGCCTAACACTCCTTGGCTCTGGGTGTTTGGGCTTTGTCCTCGCAAGGATTTTTCTCTCTCAAATGCTTCGAGGTGGGTTGCTCTCAAACGACAAAAGCCGTGCACAAACTCTGAGCAGCCACCAATTTATGGTGTAGGGGTGGGCTATTTATAGCCACTAGGCAACCCGACCTGATTTGTCCAAAATGACCCTGGTCACTAAGGAACCGACACATGTTCCAATGGTCAGGTTTCAAACACACGCGGCAACTTTACTTGGGCTACAAGCAAAGCTGACTCATCCAGCTCTGGATAAGGTTTGCTCTCATTGTCTTCGCTCGAAGACATAGGATTTGAGTTGAGCATCACTTGATCACTCGACTTAGTTCACTTGGACCCCACTTAACGATGACGGTGGTTCCTATGACTCAACAAAGAAGAAAAGGAAACAACGAAACCACCACGATCTTGGCGCTCCATAGTCTTCGCACAATGTCTTCTCATGTCATAGTCTTCAATATGAATATCTTCTCATACCACCATTGTCTTCAATGTCTTCATACATTTTTAGGGGTCATCTCCGGTAGGTAAACCGAATCAATGAGGGACACTACCTACGTTATCCTGCAATTCTCACAAACGCATTAGTCCCTCAACCAAGTTTGTCGTCAATACTCCAAAACCAACTAGGGGTGGCACTAGATGCACTTACAGTATGGGTTGCGCATGGCCATTTCACTCGGCGTCTGTCGCCTTATGGTTTATGGCGACTCAGATCTGGTGGTCAATCAAGTGATGAAGGAGTGGGAGGTCAGAAGCCCAGCCATGACTGGATACTGCAATGCAGTGAGGAAGCTTGAAAATAAATTCGAAGGGTTAGAGCTCCACCATATACCCCGTGTCGGTGTCAAAACCGGCGGATCTCGGGTAGGGGGTCCCAAACTGTGCGTCTCGGCGGATGGTAACAGGAGACAAGGGACACGATGTTTTACCCAGGTTCAGGCCCTCTTGATGGAGGTAAAACCCTACGTCCTGCTTGATTAATATTGATGATGTGTATTACAAGAGTGGATCTACCACGAGCTCAAGGAGGCTAAACCCTAGAAGCTAGCCTATGGTATGATTGTTGTAATGGATGTTGTGTCCTATGGACTAAAGCCCTCCGCTTTATATAGACATCGGAGAGGGCTAGGGTTACATAGAGTCGGTTAAAATGGTAGGAGATCTACATATCCATATTGCCAAGCTTGCCTTCCACGCCAAGGAAAGTCCCATCCGGACACGGGACGAAGTCTTCAATCTTGTATCTTCATAGTCTTGGAGTCCGGCGGACGATGATAGTCTGGCTGTCCGGACACCCCTAGTCGAGGACTCCTCGGTAGCCCCGAACACAGCTTCAATGACGATGAGTCCGGCGCGCATAATGTTCGGCATTGCAAGGCGGGTTCTTCCTCCGAATAATCCATAGAAGATTGTGAACACCTGCATAGTGTCCGGCTCTGCAAAATAAATTCCACGTTCCACCATAGAGAGAATAATGTGCACACAAGTTCAATCTGCTGACGTATTTTGCGGCATGACGTCACACCACTACCAAGCCTTTACTTGAATCATTTTTTATTATACCACCTCAGCGCGTTTAGCGAAGCGGTTTCCTTGGCATGTCTTGTCGAGCGGTCGTGTTCCCCTTATTCGGGATTCTCATCAATACGGACGTGGGTAACCCAATCGCCCGTCCGCCGCCTCCTCTATCGGAGGCGAGTCCCAAACGGTCACGGAGACGGCCCTTGGTATTCTCCCTCTTTATAATAGGACCAAGGCTCGTTTCTTTTCTTCAATCTTCCACCGAATCTACTTCTTACTCCAAGTTCCAACACCCAGAGCCCCAGATTCGAGCGCTTCGGACCTTCAACAATGTCCGGCTTCGACCTTCAGGGCCGGTGGATGCCCTCCTCCGTTACGGAGGAGGACGTGCTAAAGCTGAGAGAAGCCAAGTACCTGACCTACGAGATTTCGCATAGGTTGCCCGCCGAAGGGCAGGCCATCCCCACCCCCGAGCCCGGCGAGTATGTTGTCTTTGTATCCCACCTCCGTCGGGGTTTAGGCTTCCCGACGGATCCTTTTGTGAGAGGGCTCATGTTTTACTATGGGTTGGAATTCCATGACTTGGCTCCGGAGTCCATCCTCCATATTTCCGCGTTTATTGTTATCTGCGAAGCCTTCCTTCAGATCACCCCCACTTCGGCTGTGGTGAAGACCTTCAATGTGGAGCGAAGATGATCGGGGACGTCAAGCGAGTCTTGCGGGCGGCCGTGGCAGGAGGTCGATGCCCGTGGCTGAGGGCTCCTTCAAGAGGAGCTCGTCTTGTGGCAGCAGGAGGTTCTATATCACCACTCCGAAGGCGCGCAGCGTAAGCCGCCGCCCGTATTCCGCTCGGGACCTCCTCGGCGGTTGATGTCGTGGGTCAACCAAGGAGCTCAACTGGGGCCGTCAGCAGGCGTGCCCCTATTGCGAGCCGGATTCGAGACCTCCAGCGAAGGAGATCGATCTGGTTGTGGTGATGCACGAGTTATCTTGATTAGGCGTCTCCCGCCTGCGCAAACGCCGTCCTCTTCGACTATGGGAATTTAATCCGGAGGGACCACGGATTCTCCAACACTTCATGGGTAAGACACCCGTGGAGATGTACAAATTATTCTTCGGACCACAAGTGGCGTGTCCGGAATTGACCGAGGATGCCGGCCTAAGCTGCAATCGCCCGGATACTCAAGTAAGTAGCTCAGTGTTCGGATGTACCATTTGTTTTCCTTTCTACAATTCGCCTTTTAACCCGTTATCCTTCAACAGGAGTGGATAGCGCAAGCAAAGCTGACACGGTGTCCGGCCCCCCTCCCAGAGACCGCGCCGGAGCCCGTGCTGGTCAGAATGTTGGAGGTTGCGCCTTTAGAAGGAGGCGAAGGGGGAAATAGGGGAGCTACCGCCTCATCCAAGGAGGCTCTTGAAGAAGGGGGGATCGAGAATCCCTCCCTCCAGGGGGAGAAGAGGACCGCCTCCAAAGATCCGAAGGCCAAAGCCCCTAAGCGGGGGAAGAAGTCCGGGGAGGTCCCGGCCGCATAGTCTCCCCTAAAGAATCAGCCCTCCAGGGAGCCGTAAGTAGAAAGAAGGGAGTTCGGTGATATGAGACATCCCTATTTGTGCTTCTGAGGATAACCGAAGTTTTTACCTTGTAGTTCGGATCTCCGACCTTCTCAGATGAGCTCGTCTTCGGGGGACCTTCGTCCGGAGATGATGGAGAGCGAGACGCCTCCGTCTGCTACGCCGTCGGATGGGGCGGACGAGCCTGAAGTGTCATCACGGAGGGTATCCCCGAGCCCGGCAGAGCCGAAGAGTTCGGCGCCGACTAGTGTTTGGCTGAAGGATCTGCTTGAGAAGGCGTCCATCTCAGAAGATCACCATGCATTGACGAATATGGTGATTGGAAGGATTTCGTCCGTCGGAAGCGGATTGCATAATGCCGTCAGGAGTTTGCTGACGGGATTTGAGGTACGCAAAAATGACACACCTTTTGACAGTTTTGCACATGGAAGTGCGCCCTGTATAGATAGTAGCCCCTGAGACTCGGTAGGTTGTCGAAAGCGACAGCGTGCCGAGGATCAAAATCGCAGGTTTCAATCTTTGCCGTTCCTATGCAGGTGGCGGATCGTCCGGGGGCCAGCCGTACTGATGGAGTTGCTGAATTAATGCGGCAACTCGATGTTGCGGATGCGGACATCGCGCTAGTCAACAAGCGACTTGACGAGTCGCAAGGTAAATTGTGTCTCCGCAGTCACCTATTAAGGGAGCAAAAGCCAACCGCTTACAATATTTATGCTTGACGCAGATGGTGCTGCTGCTGTGGAGAGCCTTCGGGCAGAACTTGCTCAAGCCAAGAAGCAAGCCAGAAGGAGTGATGCGGCTGCCTCGAGGGCGGCCGAGGAGTTAAAGTCGAAGGGCTGCACACCGCGAAGCGAGGAAGAGATGGCCGAATTGGCCGTTAAATTGAAGGATGCTACCGACCGCAATGAGGCTCTTGAAAAGGAGTGCCTATTGGAGCGAGAAGATCTGGGGAAGGCTACCGCCGAAGCCAAGGATGCCCTTTCTGCAATGCGGGCTATGAAGGAGGAGCTGCGTCAGGCCGGAGACATTGGGGCTGTTAAGCCTTTTCTGCTATGCCGCAGGTTTACGGATCCTAAGTATGCTCAACTTGGCCAGCTGTGGGGTCCGGAGGATCCTTATATGGACTTAGCGGCAAGTGCGGCGGATGCCGTTGTGCACTTCCGGAGCCAGAAGGATCACAAGACGAAAGAGCTGTTTTGGTCTCAATTCCATAGTCCGGATCGTTCACTTCCGCTGACAGATCGGTTGGCCGAGTGGGCTGAGCTGAATAGGTTGTCCGGTCTTGCCATGACGGATATCGTGACGCATGTCTGGCCGGATAGGCCCAAGCCGGAGAGCTATTTTGGCTTGTTGCAGAAATTTCTTGGGGCGGTGCCGCATATCAAGGTGATGAAGCGGTCGGCCTGCATAGAGGGAGCATGGATGGCACTTGCCCGTGTGAAGTCACACTGGACGGAGATGGATGCCGCCGCTGTTGCGACCCAGGGTTCGGATGAGAACCGGTTACCCGCCGAGCACTACTTTGGGGAAGTCCTGCGTGGTGCTCGTATAATAGAGTCGCAGTGCTCGAAAAATGTCACGTTCAAATGAACGTTTTGTCCTGTAAAACAATGTTTATAATATAGGCGCTTTTTGTACTTGTGCATTCAAGTATTGAAATATCTCCTGTGCGGCCGTTTATGTATACGTATGTATAACCTGAAATATTGCAGTCGTCGGCTTCAGCCCCCACGCACAAGGTGTGGGGGTGTTCGCAAAAACAGCGCATTTTTCACACTTAATCCGACGTCTCGGTCCTGTTTAAGGAGGTGGTAGCGTAGCAAACGAGGCAACCGGACTATAATGCTTTATCACTTTCACTTAGCCATTGGAGTTCGAGGGTGGGACTACGATATAGTCCCTGGGGGCACCGCGCTCTCGAATTGGGCGCCAGATGTGCTGACCGAAGCGGTCCTTCGTCGGCGGGAAATTCTAAACATTCCGGTGGTCGATCGAGTGGTTGACCGATCTCTCAGTATCATGATGATCGGTTTTCAGCTTTCTCTCGAGGTGCTCGCCCGGCGATCGGGGCACAATCGCGAGAGTTCTCCGGTGCCGCGTTAGCGGCGATCTGGAACGTAAGGCAGCAAAACACGAGCCGGGCAAACCCAACATTTGACCAAAGACATGATTCGGAGCTGATGCATATAAGGCCTAACTCGAGACGCACACTCCCTAAGGTGTTCGGTCTTTTATAATAACGGGCGAAACAATGCCCTAAGCCCCTTGTGTCCAGGTACGGGCGAGGTCCTCTGACGCGGCCGATGCCAAAACGTCAGTATCCTCTCTAGTTATCATGAAAAACCGGGGGATTATAGCAACAAGAGACAGTAAAAAAGGTTTACGCAGGGTCTTAATCTGAAAAGAATCCTAGCAACGGGTCCCTACTGCACGTCTGCGCCTGTGTCTCTGTTGTGCCGTTATCCTGGACGGGAGTGCACGGTGTTCATCTGTAAAAAAGAGAGGAACTTAGAAAGAAATCGTGCGAAAAGTGCATAAAGATTAAAATGCTAATAAATTAATAAAGCTGAGCCTGTATTAGCCCATTGTTGCTTATATGTGCAGCCCCCTGTGAAGGGGTGTGCGGCTAGGGATCCCCTAGCTTATTTATGCCGGACTCATCTAGCCGTGTCCGGGGTCTTTTAATGACCCTCTTAATGAAATTATGCCTCGTGGACCAGGCATTTTTAGTGTAAGAGACGCGTAATATGGTATTGCGTTAAAGCGGACAAAAGCTTCACGCCCCAATAGTGCTTGATAGCTACTTTTGAATGGGGCGACATGGAAGATTAGCTTTTCGCGTCGGAAGTTGTCCGGTGATCCGAAACACAACTTCTAGTAATAAGGAGCCTGTGCACCTGGCGTAAGGGCCTGGCGTCACTCCTTTAAAGGAAGTGCGGCTATGTCGAATTTTAGTAAGGTCTATCCCCAACTTGCGGATTGTGTTTGGATATAGCAGGTTTAAATCGCTGCCGCCATCCATCATGACTTGTGTAAATTGTAGTCCGTCGATTATAGGATCCAATATCAGAGCAGTCCATCCTGCATTTCAAACACTTCTGGAATAATCCAGGTGGTCAAAAGTGATTGGTTTTGACATCCAATCTCGAGGTTCCGCTGGGGTGGACTGTGCGAGACCCATCTTAGCGGGTGCCGCATTGTTTTTCCGTAATATCACATGAAGTGAGTTTACTGTTTTGACTTCTTGTGGGAAAGTCTTTTGTTTTCCGGTGCTCTGCTGGTGGGGGTTATCATCATCCAGGCTTGACGCGTCGAGCCCCTTGTGTTCGGCGTTTAGTCGGCCGGACTGTTTGAAAACCCAACAATCTCGATGGGTGTGGTTTGCAGGCCTTTCGGAGGTATTGTGGATTTGACATATCCGATCCAAAATTTTGTTTAAGTTGGATAGCTCATCACTATTATCCTTAAGAGGCAGTGTTTTGTTGTTTGGCCGCGAGCTTTTGAATCCGGCGTTGACCGTCGTATTCTTTCGGCTTTTTTCTTTATTCCGGCGCTGATCCTTTCTGCGCCGTGATTTTCCGTTTCCATCTCTAATCTCGGATGTACTTGGGTCGCTGGTGCTGCATCTTGCTAGCCCGCTGTCCTCCCCCGCGCAAAATCGGGTCGTGAGGCTTGTTAGCGCGGCCATTGTCCTCGACTTCTCTTGGCCGAGGTGTCTGGCGAGCCATTCGTCTCGGACGTTGTGTTTGAAATCTGCTAAGGCTTCGGCGTCCGGACAGTCGACTATTTGGTTCTTTTTAGTAAGGAACCTGTTCCAGAATTTGCGCGCTGACTCTCCGGGCTGTTGAGTTATATGACTTAGATCGTCTACATCCGGAGGGCGGCCATAAGTCCCTTGAAAATTTGCTCTAAACGCGTCCTCAAGCTCTTCCCAACTTCCAATAGTGTTTTCTGGGAGGCTTTTGAGCCAATGCTGTCAGGACCCCGACTCAATGCCACATCGATCTAGCATGTAACACCTCATATCACTTTGCGGCCTCACGCACGGTATTCCCACGGTGTCGCCTTACCTTTGCCGGGACCGTTTATGCCTTTTGGCACACGATATGATAGTGTCGCTAGCATCCATATGATAAGAGCCGGGCTGACATGGCTAGTCGTAAACCCAAAGTGGCACAAACTTACAGGACAGCATCCATGACCCAAAGATCGAACGTGTCGGTCATCGAAAGTGAATCCAGTCAGTAGCACTGGCTAGCAAGACTCCGGTGAACCGGGCTGTAGCGGCTAACGGGACTCGGTATTCATCGCGTGACATTTCCCGGGACAGACACGAGAACGAAGAAGGACACATGCCGCCAGCCTAAGTGTTCCGGAGCAAGAGCAAGCTACCATGGCTCAATGGAAGCACTAGGAGACATTTCCGTAAGAGAGGCTACTAAGGATAAACAACTAGATAGTCGATCCCACACATACCAAGCATTTCAATAACATACACACAATATGCTCGATATGTGCAAATACAACATGGCATCACAACATGACTCTACAACTCAAGTATTTTATTCAATAGGCTCCGAGGAGCGAGATATTACAAACATGGGTCTCACGACCCAACATTTAGAGCATACAAGTCAAAGCACAAACGGAAGCTTAACATGTCTGAGTACAGACATCTACAAAAGAAAAAGGCTGAGAAGCCTGACTATCTACCAGATCATGCCGAGGGCACAAGATCGTAGCTGAGGTAACAAGCTAAACGTCGAAGTCCACGTGGAACTACTAGTGAGACTGAAGTCTCTCTGCAAAAACATAAAATAGGCAAACGTGAGTACAAATGTACCCAGCAAGACTTACATCAGAACTATCTACATATGCATCATTATCAACAAAGGGGGTGGTGGAGTTTAACTGCAGCAAGCCAGCTTTGACTCGGTGGCTATCCTGAGCTACGACTGCAAGTAACTCTTTTGAGGTGGCGCACACGAGTCCACATATTCACCATGTCAATACACCACTATGGATCCGCTCCCGTCTCCCTACGAGAATGCCATCCATAGCACTCACGCTTATCTTGTGCATTTTAGAGTATCCACTTTCACTTGTCTATGAACTATGCAAGGGGTCCAAGTTTCCATATCCGAAGAATCCGGCTATTCGAATAGATAATGATAACCCTGCAGGGGTGTACTTCTTCACACACGCTCTCGCCACTTATCGCCCTGTACACGTCATGTATCTCGGCAACCTTCAAGCGGAAGCCGGGCGAGGGAGTCGGCCACGACCTGACTAACCACACAAGTCTCTCGTCCTGGTTTATCGCCTATTCGGTTCCATCCGCAAGGAGATCCGCCGGGTGTCGCCACGGCCCCAAACGATGTGAGCAGGTTCCCAAGCCCACCATCCGGTGCCATCAGTGCCTAGTCTGTCCCAAGCCCACATGCAGGGTGCCACTTGGTAGACTACTAACACTACCTACAAACACCATAAACTAGTTGCAACTCCTGGACAGAGATCATGTTGATTAATAAGTCGAGAGGGGTCGAGTTACTGGAACCCAATGTGTGGTAGTAACTGTTCATGGATCTCAAACACAGAACTCAGTTCCTGAGGACGGCTGCAATGAGACAACCCACCATGTACTCCTACATGGCCTCTCACCGCTACCTTTACCAAATCGTGTTCACACACTTAGCTCTCAACAGTAGGACATGTATACACACCTCCGATTCATTCCCGATGAATCAGACCTGACTCAACTCTAAGCAATAGCAGGCATGACAAACAAGCATGAATGAGTAGGCACATCAGGGCTCAAACAACTCCTACTCATGCTAGTGGGTTTCATCTATTTATTGTGGCAATGACAGTCATGCAGAGGATAAAGGGGTTCAGCTACCGCAGCAAGTAACAGATGAATCGTTGTTGTCCTAATGCAGTAAAAAAGAGCAGGAGCGAGAGAGTGGGATTGTAGCGGAATGAACAAGGGGGTTTTGCTTGCCTGGCACTTCCGAAGATAATATAGCTCTTCGTTAGTGTCATCGATCACGTCGTCGGTAACAACGTCTACTCTGGGGGAACAGGTACCGGCAACAGAGAGAAGGCACAATCAATGCAATGCGACAATATGATGCATGCTCATGACATGGCAATATGATGTGATTTGAGCTAATGGAACTAGCAACCAGATTAAATGAAGTTGGTTTGAACCAAAGATTCAAATTCAACTCCATATGTGATTATTCAAATGCCATTTATTTAATTTGACCTGATCAGCAGGCATAGGTTGCTCAAACATGCATGGAAATGGCATAAATGGATAGATTGGATTTTTCTGATCATTTTTCATATATAAATTATTTAATTCTAAGCTACGGTTGACTTTCTATGATTTTTTAGAAGTTTGAAACATTTTCTGGATTTTCCTGATTATTTTTAATCCAGAAAATAGTTAACTGCGTCAGCATGACGTCTGAGAGACGTCATCATGTCAACGGGTCAGTCCAGGTCAAACCTGACCAGTGGGACCCACGTGTCAGTGTGACAAGGCAAGAACAGAGGCTGACCAGTGGGTCCGGGTCAACGTACACGTCAGCATAGTCAAAGCAGACACGTGGGCCCGCTGCAATCTTATATCTTATATTTACTAATTGGAGGCACCATACGATGCTCCACGTTAATCCTCACAACTAAACAAACTGTCCGTACGATCTCGAGGGTGATTACCTACAACCATAGGATGATGTACCCTAAGAGTCCTAGGTTGTTGTCCCACGTGCACCCTCTTTCAGGAAAAAAAATTCCCCTTCAAGACTTCTTCCTCCGTCAATCCTGCCAGCCCTAGCGCTGAAAAGAGTTCCAGCGCTGCTCCTCCTAATCCCTCATCCAATCCACTTCCTCCTGTCCCATCTGTAGTTTTCAAGCAAGAATCATCTAAAGCGCTCAAAGCCTCTACCACTGTTGGATCTCCACTACGTCAGGTCCCCAGCTCTCGACGATGCAATCCAGATTGGTTGAGGATGAGGGAGTTCAATCCCCTCATCTTCTATGGCGCGATCAGTGCAATTCATGTCAGAAGTTACAGTGGAGAAGGGGGCACATTGAGTGCAGTTTGAATCAGACCGAACAATCACCATTATTGGTGAAGCTTTAGAGTGCAGGAACTACGGAAGATGACGCCATGGTTTACCTCCCCAAGAATATTCACGTCACATCATTTGTTCCCCTAGAATTTTTCCATCTAGAAACAGCCCTGCCTCCTCACATAGTCCCGTACTGCTCTCTGCTCAATATTTATGTTGGATAGTTGGATAGAAACCTAATGCGTTCTCCCATCCGATTCGGCCTGTGCAATCTCCTTCCTGTATGCTAGGGTTGCAATTTACATTATGCGTTGACATGATGCGTTTGAATTTTGAGTGGAATCGCATCTAGGTCAAAGGAACAGAATAATCTTCGCTTATGTGTATTAGAGTTATAGATTCCCTATAATTGCTACTGTGAGTTCATCTGCTTCTACCTCTCTCCCAAGACAGTTCTCAACCGATCACATCAGCTGGTGCCGTTGAGTTGTGGGCATGGAGTTTTGAGCTGATATAGACCTGCAGTTGTGCTTGGCGTGCTCGGAGTTGGAGATTGATGAGGGATGCGAGCTAGCCAATATCCATATTCGTGCTGGTCTTTGACACCGGCAGCGTGCATCGGCTTGCAGGCGCTAGGCAAAGACAGTGGGATGTGTACAACGGCGACAAGACTGTATGAACTACAACGAACTCGACTGTGCAGCCATCTCAGTCAAGCAGGTATCTGTCCGGAGGCGGCAGGTGCGTCGGCTTCCAGGTGCTCGGGGAAAACAGTGGAATGCGTGCAACGGCGACAAGACTCTGTGAACTACAACGAACTCGACCGTGCAGCCATCTCAGTCATGCAGGTATCTGTCCAGCGAACGCCAAGTATTTCCGGCGAGTTTTGTGATGCGATTCTTTTTGCCTGTACTTTTAGTAGTGTATGACACCCACATACGTACATGTAGATTGGTTCCCCTGAGGAGCAAAGGTACAGGAGGAAGCAGGCTACTAGATTGATCATTCCGGAGGGTAGCTAGCAATTCTATTCCGGCGAAAACTGCACACTGACGTACGTACACGCAGCACCCTGATCGATTTCTCCTAAGGTTGCACAATAACACACCTGAGGACATACTGGCCAGATGAGCTTCTCATCGATGCCCCGGGCCGCATCACACGTCTCCAGGTGCAGGTGCAATAAGCAATTCATTATTAGATTGAAACCCTACTGTGTTCTATAGGTCATTCCGAAGATTACTTTTATAGTATTTGTTTATTTGGAGCATAGTACGCTGCGTTGGGTGGACAGATGAAACATGGTGGCTTTGGATGTCATTGCCCTGCAGGTGAAATATGATTAGAGATTGAGGCATGGCCAATGTCGACTCCTGAGAAACTTGATTGGTTACTCAGCAGATTGCCTGTAGATATGTGTTTTCTTTTCTTATATCACATAAAGTTGGTATAGTTTCTTCATACTAATTGCATTGAAATTAATATATTTCCGGTGAGTGAACTTCTTGATTAGAATCAACTGATTAGTTTGTCTCTTATCATAACTGCTCATTTGTTAATCCATTTGGGCATTGTATGTTTGCTTGGGTTTGTCTTCCTGTGGCTTCTCTCTATTACATGAAGCAGGCGAATAAGCGCGTGTACAGTATCGCTACACTTTCAGAGTATGGGTATAAGTCACACTTCACGTTGAGTTATGCATGTGATTAATTTTTATTCGAATTTTGTTATCCCGATTATATGAGCCGTGCATATCCATCTCCCTACACAACTACGCAATTGCCAGTTCTCATCATGTTATTTTTGTTTGCCCGTTAAGGAAAGTCATCCATGATTTTATAATCTGAATGGTATTTTTCTAATCCAAAGTCAGTTATCCTCCAATGAAGCAATTAACTATTGCTACTGTTACGTGCAATCAAAGTAGGAAGTATATTTCTTCAAGAAAGCCTACCTACTTGGTTCAGCCAAAAATATGCCATGAACAAGCTTAATTATTCCTGTTCTGCATTTAACGGTTGTTTTTTTTCATCTATCGTTTCATCTTTTGGCTGTAATCTTTACTTGATAAAGTGGGAGATGCGCAGTTGGAAGCCTCATATGCAATGCTAATCACCTTTTGGAGGTTATGTGGCTTTCCTTGAATAACTTTATTCACTATGATCTTTCAGATCTGTTATTAGTCTTCTATGTAATTTGAACAAATACAAAAGATTAATGATCAGCACGTAAGTAAAATCTCTATAGAAGAAGGTTATACTCACATTTAGTATTGTATGATTTTACCAAAAAATTCACTGTTCATTTTAAGGTTGTAATAACCAGTATTGAAGAACACATATAGCTTAAAATTCAAGACAAGAGAAGAGAAGTTAATTATGAATAGTTAATTATTTGTTGTAAAAGCAGAATCAATATTTTATTATTGACAGCAATATTTGGTCAGTTGATGGATGCAGCAAGCATTCATATATTAAGTTATCCTTCGAGGGCATGTTCGGTGCTACCAAGGGATTTCCTCTCTAAACATATAGTACAATGGTTTGGGCTCTTTTTATATGTTATTCTTGCATAATGCATGAGTTGTGTTCATGTCTCTCAGCCAAGGTTAGCTCGCCTCCAGTAGTAGGGATGTTAGGATCTGGATTACTAAACGATGCATCATGTAGATTTATTACTATGGATGTACTAAACCATGCATCATGTAGATTTATTACTATGGGTGCATATATCAACCATACTATGAGCACATCCATTTGTGTTCTCTTACTGCCTATGTATCTTCATATTGAATTACTAAGGTTTGATATAGAACTTTGAATCTTACTCTCAAGTGGTGTCAGAAATTTTGTAGTCGACTTACATCTTCCGTAGGACAAACATGGTTACTTTTTTTTCATGTCAGACATTTTGTAGAACTATCATCCACATAATATGACATAGGTTTTTACTTTCCAAGGAGTGTCATGGAAATGATTTGCACATGAGTCCAACATATACTAATAAATGATATCATTATTTTCTGTGGGTTTCCTATGCTAACGTGCCATGCTACTTGGTTTTGAATACAAGGAGGATTTTCAGAGAAAGAACGTATGCCAATTTGTTGTCTTCTATATAGCTACTCATTGATACATGGATGAAAAAAATCACTTCTTGATGACGTTGTGTGTAACATAAATTTCTAGACCGTGCAGGTGCACGGGTTGATGACTAGTTAAATTAACCTTAATCTATTTTTATTAGCCGATTAGTTAGGCAGTGGGGCCCGGCTGTCATTGGCTCAGGTGGTAGTTAGTGGGGTGATTAGCCCCTAACAACCGGATTAGGTCGGCGGTTAGTCGCCGGCGACGTCCAGAGACGGCGGCGTTGCTCGGGTTTTGCCCTCCGGCTACCAAATGGGTGGCGGAGGGGCTCTACGTGAAGCCCGGGTCCGTGCACATCCAACGGAGCAAACAGGGCGAGCTGGGGTGGCCGTAATCCTTGCCGGCGTCGAGCTCAGCGGCTGCCGGACCTCGGACGTTGGCGGAAACGGCGCTACAAAGGACGGGAAGGCGCGGGGTAAGCTCCTACAAGCCCTAAGCAATGCGGTGAGTGCGTTGGACATGGTGGCAAGGCTGTTTCGTGGCCGGAGCCACGTCGGCGGCGAGCTCAGGCGGCGGCGGGTTTCGGTCATCGGCGAAACGGCGGCTAGAGCTAGTAAACGTCGCGGAGACAAGGGGGAGACAGCGAAGGAGCTCACTGGGAGGTCGAAGAGCAGCTCCGTGGGCTCGGAGAAGGCCGGATGGCGATGTACAGGCGATGGCGATCTCGGCGACCCGAGGAGGAAGAAGACGGTGGTGACGGCGAGGCAGGGCGCCCGGCGACGTGTAGTTGGATGGGGACGAAGAAGAGGTCGTGGCGGAGCTCTTGGGCATGTCCATGGGGCTAGGGCTGGCCGGTGGCCGTGGTGGCAGTGAACAGCGGCGACGAGCTCTGCTCGGTGGTGCTCGGGGGAGAGGGGCAGACGAGGGGGGAGACACGGGAGAGAGGGGAGAGTGACCAGGGGGTTGCGTGGCGTCGCCTGGTGCATCGAGGAGGATCCAGGCAGGCTGGGAGGGAGGAGGTGGGCGGGGCGCGTGCGCGCGTCGGCCACACGCGCGTCCTCCTGGCAAAGGAGGAAGGCGACAGGGGAGTTGGCGGTGGTGGGCTGGGCTGTACAGCGCTGGGCCAGCACAGGAGCTGGGCCGGTTGGTGGGCGCCAGGTAAGTTTCTGCTTCTTCTTCTATTTATATTTTCTGTTATTTTGTTTTGATTTAGTTTGAGAACTAAATCATTTTAAAACTTTCTGTAAATTTTTGTGTGAGCTCAGAGAGATAGTCCAAGGCCACATGCAAATTTACAAAAATATTTGAACATTATTTCTTATATAGCAGAAATAATTCCAACCCAAATATGTTATTGATTTAAATCAAAGGCCCAAAATAAATTATTTCTGTGATTCCAAAATATTGGTTTGAATTTTACCTCTTGCCAATATTTTCACAGAATAACATGAACATTTTCTTAGACTCATTTGATGAGATTTAAATGTTGGTTATTTTTTAGAGGTTTTTTTGAGGCTTTTGAAAATTCCTCAATTCAAGTTTCATTTGAATTTAAACATGATGCTCACATGGAAACTAGCCTAGGTCAGACCATGATTAGGGATGTGACAACTCACCCCCACTAAACGAGAATCTCGACCCGAGATTCAAGCGTAGGGTAAGATGAAAGGGGAGCGCAAACTAATACAATCTTCACGATCCAGGTTGCACCTCATAAGGTTGTTGATTCGCTGCATATGTTGATCTTGACATCCTCGCTTTTGAGATCTTCATCCATGCAGTGATGACGGAAAAAAACTATACTAGCATTGATCTTCTCAAAGATCGAGCTATACAATATCAACTCGCGGAATGAGATGTTGAAACATCTCGAGTTGAGACACAAAACACATCGAGAGGGATGGAAGAACAAACGACAGGGTTTGATTTGGTGGGCAACAATTCCACGCTAAAGATGGTGGATGGTGTCAAGGTGGCAAGGAAATAATTGTCATGATCCCGTAATGGGGCACCTTGGAAAGAAATGACTCATTGGATTGTTTCCTGAAGTAGCAAAAGAATTACTTTTGATCCGTAGATCGTTGAAACTCTTCATACCAGCTTAAGGCAATTTACAATTGATCGATTGAAAGAGCTCGAAGAAATGGCATACTCGGACTAGGATGGATGATGTGGACTACCTTGTTAAAGACAACGCAATGGATGACTTTTGCTTATCACTGGAAATGGATGGGACCCATGACAAGTCCACTTTTAAAGATGATCTTGGACAGCAACTGCTGAGAAGGGCAATCCAAGGGGGTTTGGCACAAGGCGGTGCAAGCTTGGAACAAAATGCAATGTCGGAAATGTTCCAACCATCATATTTGCTTGAGATTCAGATCCGATTGGTGATAGGATACTTCAGACTCAGCATGTTTGAAAGAACGTTAGCAACACGATTCGACGAGATGGTGTTGCGAGATTCTCAGGAAATGAACTACGATAGCAAGCTCCAAAACATGAGCTGGTTCTGCTACACACCTGTGAACACACTGTCCTAGACAAGCATGACCACATGGTAGTCTTATAATAAAACACTACCGAGTTCTAATTAGGAACCATCATTGCAGAGAGCGAAGTCCTGCGCATGTACCTTTGGGTCCTTAAGGATTAGCACTTAAGAACTTCTTTTCCTTGAACAAATCAGCCAGTGGCTTGGTGTGCTAGGAATACATATATAATGAAGGTTGCAAGTCTCCAGACCACAGAATACTTCGCACATATGCATGGCTGACTTGGGATGGTTCCAGAGGAAGCAAAACAAACCTTTCTCAAATTCACAGCGGCAACTTGCACGTGGTGCACATGAACTTGGAGAAAGTTACCTCTTACACCAAACATATACCTCATGAACGGGGCACGAAGGAAATGCTTACAAAGTTTCCAACACTAGGTTGATGTTCAACATGAATCATGGGGGAGACAAAATGCTGCTGATGGGCTCAACAACAACTCATCGGAATTTCCATATCACTGGACTTCCACCATCATGTGAACACGGTGATAGCATTGATCAAACTAAAAGATGTAATGGTGTATGCTCGAGGGATCAACCGCGAGTAAGACAACATTACGAACATCGTCGGTTCTGATTTGACTTGACAATAGCCCATACTCAAATCAAAGTTTTGACAAGGCAATAAATCCAACAACTGATCGCGAGGACCAGTCAATGGAGATATCATCTTTCTTCAACACACACACACACAGAGAAGATATCCCTTAGAGATGAACTAAGTTAAGCAAAGCTTTATCTTCCAACTCTCCAAGTTGTCGTCTAGCTCAACCAACTAGCTCAGGGATTTCCCACACAGATTCTTGGAGAATGGGTGGTTTAGAGGAAAACCAATATGATCACGAACTCAACATAGCGGTCAGGTGACAACCTGGTAACACTTCCGAGAAGATTTTCGGAACATCACGAACCACCGATATGTTACTAAGCTCGAGAACAATCTTGCTTTTCAGGGCAAGATGATATGATCAAAAGAGCGAGGGTTTGACACAATCCTAACTCATTGATCGAAGAGTGCACCAGAATAAGGACTAGGTAGCACAGTCTATCTTAGAATGATGGTTCAAAAGCCAACACGCTAAGAGTGACAACATTGTCCATTTACTACCAAGCAACGAGGTTGCTAGGAGTATCGATTTCACACATCACAATTCACTTGTCGGCATTCCGGTTACATCAACACGGGACCGAGGAAGGAATAATGATAGCGAGAAGTATCACTACGTAAAGAATTCACAAGAGATGGTGCAATTCTCATGACAATCCCAACATAAAGAGGGTAACACTCCAAGGTAGAGCAGAGCAGAAGCTGGATTGGCATTTTGATCTGCGGAATACAATTGCTTTGACCCAATCCTAGATATGGATGAGGTTCTGGAGTTTGTTTCTCCTAGTCATTCCAGAATAGAATGGCTTGACGGACCACAAGAGTCATAGGCATCGATGAACAAATGCACGCATACACTTGACTATCAATTGATAGACGAGGGTCAGAAGACGACTAAGGGGGGACAACTCAAAAGAACGTACGATTTCCTGAGTTGTGGATGCATGGACTAGCATGTCGAACGAGTTCAACATATTTCTTCCGGATAACCCATGCAAAATGTTGAGCTGGCAGAGTCACGATATAGAATGGAGAACTCATCGAGGGCACTCTGGTTGTGATCTTTTGGTTCCTGAACTTCTGCCATATTGGTTCATGGTATTGGAAGAAGGATATACCATGAATCTCGAGGACTATCGCAAAGGTTACTAATGTCCTAAAGGAACTAGCAAACACCAACAACATGAAGTAAATAGGGAAATCTCGGAGTAGAATACCTACTACTAAGTGGCATCACGGGATGCTTTCGAGAATGATGGCCAGAATCATCACACTGGGAACACAAAGCATGGTTGGATTACTAGGTGATACTCTAGACACCTAGGGTCATAATAATAGCTCCAACATAAACGTCGAGGCAATGGAGTACCTCAACACACCGATTAGTGTGCTTAATCTGGCCCAAAAGGACATCAGTAACGGGAGGAAGGATTTGCAAATGCATCAGATTGTTTAGAAACCTGGGATGACTCGGACAGCATAGCGGCTGTAAATGCTCAAAAAGATTTGAGACATCCTACAGAAATGGTGGCATGACCACTCAACATCACAATATCAAGGTTCTGAGACCAACTATTAACATACAGAAGTAGTAGGAACTGAACCGAGGTTTAAGTCCAACAATTCTATAGGTCTACGGATTAGTAACACGTGATCCTGATAGAAAGAAGAGAAAGCCTAGTATCTTAACCCCGTAGGAAAGATAGGATGACTGAGATCAGAAGGCACAAGGTAAAGGAGTAAAAAGAGCCTTACGTTCCCATCCCACAATCAATTCCCTTACATATAACTAAAGCATTTCTAGACTCAACTTCGACCAGTTTGGCTTGGTAATCCTCAGCAACAAAGCTCGATACCAAAACTGTCAGGACACTGACTCAATGCCACACCGATCTAGCATGTAACACCTCATATCACTTTGCGGCCTCACGCACGGTATTCCCACGGGTGTCGCCTTACCTTTGCCGGGACCGTTTATGCCTTTTGGCACACGATATGATAGTGTCGCTAGCATCCATATGATAAGGAGCCCGGCCGACATGGCTAGTCGTAAACCCAAAGTGGCACAAACTTACGAGGACAGCATCCATGACCCAAAGATTGAACGTGTCGGTCATCACGAGTGAATCCAGCTGTAGCACTGGGCTAGCACGACTCGGTGAACCAGTCAGAAGCGGGCTAACAGACTCCAGATTCATCGTGACATTTCCCAAGGGATGCATACAGAACGAAGAAGGACACATGCGGTCACCCTAAGTGTTCCGGAGCAGAGCAAGCTACCATGGCTCGAAGGAAGCACTAGGAGACATTTCCCGAAGAGAGGCTACTAAGGATAAACAACTAGATAGTCAGATCCCACACATACGAAGCATTTCAATAACATACACACAATATGCTCGATATGTGCAAATACAACATGGCATCACAACATGACTCTACAACTCAAGTATTTTATTCAATAGGCTCCGAGGAGCGAGATATTACAAACATGGGTCTCACGACCCAACATTTAGAGCATACAAGTCAAAGCACAAACGGAAGCTTAACATGTCTGAGTACAGACATCTACAAAAGAAAAAGGCTGAGAAGCCTGACTATCTACAATCCTGCCGAGGGCACAAGATCGTAGCTGAGGTAACAAGCTAAACGTCGAAGTCCACGTGGAACTACTAGTGAGACTGAAGTCTCTCTGCAAAAACATAAAATAGGCCAACGTGAGTACAAATGTACCCAGCAAGACTTACATCAGAACTATCTACATATGCATCATTATCAACAAAGGGGTGGTGGAGTATAACTGCAGCAAGCCAGCTTTGACTCGGTGGCTATCCTGAGCTACGACTGCAAGTAACTCTTTTGAGGTGGCGCACACGAGTCCACATATTCACCATGTCAATACACCACTATGGATCCGCCCCGCCTCCCTCACGAGAATGCCATCCATAGCACTCACGCTATCTTGTGCATTTTAGAGTATCCACTTTCACTTGTCTATGAACTATGCAAGGGTCCAAGTTTCCATATCCGAGGAATCCGGCTATTCAATAGATAATGATAATCCTGCAGGGTGTACTTCTTCACACACGCCTCGCCACTTATCGCCTCAGACACGCCATGTATCTCGGCAACCTTCAAGCGGAAGCCGGCGAGGAGTCGGCCACGACCGACTAACCACACAAGTCTCTCGTCCGTGTTTATCGCCTATTCGGGTTCCATCCGCAAGGAGATCCGGCCGGGTGTCGCCACGGCCCCAAACGATGTGAGCAGGTTCCCAAGCCCACCATCCGGTGCCACTTGGTACACCGTACATCAGTGTTTAGTCTGTCCCAAGCCCACCTGCATCGGTGCCACTTGGTAGACTACTAACACTACCTACAAACACCGTAAACTAGTTGCAACTCCCGGACAGAGATCATGTTGATTAATAAGTCGAGAGGGGTCGAGTTACTGGAACCCAATGTGTGGTAGTAACTGTTCATGGATCACAAACATGGTACTCAGTTCCTGAGGACGGCTACAATGAGACAACCCACCATGTACTCCTACATGGCCTCTCACCGCTACCTTTACCAAATTGTGTTCACACACTTAGCTCTCAACAGTAGGACATGTATACACACCTCCGATTAATTCCCAATGAATTAGACCTGACTCAACTCTAAGCAATAGCAGGCATGACAAACAAGCATGAATGAGTAGGCACATCAGGGCTCAAACAACTCCTACTCATGCTAGTGGGTTTCATCTATTTTCAGTGGCAATGACAGGTCATGCAGAGGATAAAGGGGTTCAGCTACCGCAGCAAGTAACAGATGAATCGTTGTTGTCCTAATGCAGTAAAAAAGAGCAGGAGCGAGAGAGTGGGATTGTAGCGGAATGAACAAGGGGGTTTTGCTTGCCTGGCACTTCTGAAGATAATATAGCTCTTCGTTAGTGTCATCGATCACGCCGTCGGTAACAACGCTACTACTGGGGAACAGTGCAAGCAATGAGAGAAGGCACAATCAATGCAATGCGACAATATGATGCATGCTCATGACATGGCAATATGATGTGATTTGAGCTAATGCAACTAGCAACCAGATTAAATGAAGTTGGTTTGAACCAAAGATTCAAATTCAACTCCATATGTGATTATTCAAATGCCATTTATTTAATTTGACCTGATCAGCAGGCATAGGTTGCTCAAACATGCATGGAAACGGCATAAATGGATAGATTGGATTTTTCTGATCATTTTTCATATATAAATTATTTAATTCTGAGCTACGGTTGATTTTCTATGATTTTTTAGAAGTTTGAAACATTTTCTGGATTTTCCTGATTATTTTTAATCCAGAAAATAGTTAATCGTGATCAAAGATGATGTCCGAGAGACGCCATCAGGTCAACGGGTCGGTCCAGTCAAACTGACCAATGGGACCCACGTCGATGTGACAAGGCAAGAACAGAGGCTGACGAGTGGGTCCGGGTCAACGTACACGTCAGCATAGTCAAAGCAGACGTGTGGGCCCGCTGCAATTAAATTAACCTTAATCTACTTTTATTAGACGATTAGTTAGGCAGTGGGGCCCGGCTGTCATTGGCTCAGGTGGTAGTTAGTGGGGTGATTAGCCCCTAACAACCGGATTAGGTCGGCGGTTAGTCGCCGGCGACGTCCAGAGACGGCGGCGTTGCTCGGGTTTTGCCCTCCGGCTACCAAATGGGCGGCGGAGGGGCTCTACGTGAAGCCCGGGTCCGTGCACATCCAACGGAGCAAACAGGGCGAGCTGGGGTGGCCGTAATCCTCGCCGACGTCGAGCTCAGCGGCTGCCGGACCTCGGACGTTGGCGGAAACGGCGCTACAAAGGACGGGAAGGCGCGGGGTAAGCTCCTACAAGCCCTAAGCAATGCGGTGAGTGCGTTGGACATGGTGGCAAGGCCGTTTCGTGGCCGGAGCCACGTCGGCGGCGAGCTCAGGCGGCGGCGGGTTTCGGTCATCGGCGAAACGGCGGCTGGAGCTAGTAAACGTCGCGGAGACAAGGGGGAGACAGCGAAGGAGCTCACTGGGAGGTCGAAGAGCAGCTCCGTGGGCTCGGAGAAGGCCGGATGGCGACGTACAGGCGATGGCAATCTCGGCGACCCGAGGAGGAAGAAGACGGTGGTGACGGCGAGGCAGGGCACCCGGCGACGTGTAGCTGGATGGGGACAAAAAAGAGGTCGTGGCGGAGCTCTTGGGCACGTCCATGGGGCTAGGGCTGGCCGGTGGCCGTGGTGGCAGTGAACGGCAGCGACGAGCTCTGCTCGGTGGTGCTCGGGGGAGAGGGGCAGACGAGGGGGGAGACACGGGAGAGAGGGGAGAGTGACCAGGGGGTTGTGTGGCGTCTCCTGGTGCATCGAGGAGGAGCCAGGCAGGCTGGGAGGGAGGAGGTGGCCGGGGCGCGTGCGTGCGCGCGTCGGCCACTCACGCGTCCTCCTGGCAGAGGAGGAAGGCGACAGGGGAGTTGGCGGTGGTGGGCTAGGCTGTCAGACACTGCAGCAAGACAGAGCCGGGCCGTTGGTGGGCGCCAGGTAAGTTTCTGCTTCTTCTTCTATTTATATTTTCTGTTATTTTGTTTTGATTTAGTTTGAGAACTAAATCATTTTAAAACTTTCTGTAAATTTTTGTGTGAGCTCAGAGAGATAGTCCAAGGCCACATGCAAATTTACAAAAATATTTGAACATTATTTCTTATATAGCAGAAATAATTCCAACCCAAATATGTTATTGATTTAAATCAAAGGCCCAAAATAAATTATTTCTGTGATTCCAAAATATTGGTTTGAATTTTACCTCTTGCCAATATTTTCACAGAATAACATGAACATTTTCTTGGACTCATTTGATGAGATTTAAATGTTGGTTATTTTTAGAGGTTTTTCTGAGGCTTTTGAAAATTCCTCAATTCAAGTTTCATTTGAATTTAAACATGATGCTCACATGGAAACTAGCCTAGGTCAGACCATGATTAGGGATGTGACAAATGCCGAGCTGGCCCTTTGAGATTGAGGGGTAGATATTTTATGGCATGGAGATCGTCTCCTCTAGCCATGTGTATGTGTAGTATGTAATCCTCTATCCAGACTCCAGGGTCTGTTGTTCCGTCATATGCCTGTATGTTTATGGGTTTGAACCCTGCTGGAAATTCATGATCCAGCACCTCATCGGTGAAACATAGTGGGTGTGCGGTACCCCTGTATTTGGGTGTGCCGCTGTCTTCGAACACTTGACGTGTTGTGATGCTTCCTGGGGCCCTCTTTTTTGGCCCGTAAATGGACCTGGCTGGGCCATCTGTTTTCCCAGGATCATGAGTCGGCTTGAGTGCGGCGCCGCTTGTCGCTGGGCTCATCATCCGTCGCCTAGCCGCCAGCGCTTTTTAATTTTTGACTGTGGTGGCTCTATGGCTTCCTCGTCAAATTCTGGCAGCAGCTTGCGCTTCGGGTAGCTCTTTGATTGATGGCCATTGCCATATTTGTCTGCGGTCTTGAGTACTTTGCTCCACCTCAATCTGAGTATATCTTCCGCTGTTTTGAGCTTCCGTTTTTCCTTCTTCAAGCTTCTTGCGGTGGCGACGTGTCTTCCGTGAAGGTTCTTATGCTCCGATGGTGTGTCCGGTGTGAGGTCGTCCGGACTGTTGGTTTCGCCGGGGGTGGATTGATTATCCGATTCGTCCTGTTCGGACGGTTGCTTGGTTGCATGTTCGTCGTCCACTGGTTTGCCCTACTCTATTGCTGGGTCATTAGGAATGCTGTTTTTGCCAAGGCGGGGTTTAGGGCGGCGCTTACGTCGCCGTTTTGGTTGTTTATCGGCGGGATTATCCTTTGCCGTGCCCCGTTGTTCCTCGTCATTGCTTCCTTTTGGGGTATCCACCATATATACGTCATGCGTTGGGGTGGTCCTCCAGTGCCCTGTAGGCGCTAGTTCTTGATCGTCTCCGGCATCGTCGTCCGTACCGCCGATGTCCTCGGAGTCGTAGTCTAGTATGTCGGTTAGATCGTCGACAATGGCTACAAAGTGGGTGGTGAGTGGGCTTTGAATTTCTTCGTCGTCCGCATCCCAACCATCCTGGCTATAGTCCGGCCAGGGCTCTCTGGATAGCGAGAGATGCTTTAGCGAATTTAGGATGTCGCCAAGGGGTGAGTGTTGGAAGATGTCCACAGCGGTGAACTCCATGATCGGCGCCCAATCAGATTCGATTAGCAGGGGCGCGGGAGGTTTGGAGTCCGGCAGGGAGTCCGGCGCCTCAGAGTCATGAGCTTTACAAGGGACAAGGTTAGTGTTCGGCTCCATCACCGTGAAAGTGGCAGCCCCCGAGGCGGTGTCCAGCCACCGGCCCTCGATCTGCGCAATCGGCTCCGGACTAAGGGCCGGAGCGGATTCTTGTGCGGCCTCCAAGGTACTGTCCGGCGGCAGAGTTAGATCATGCCAATCGTGACAGCGCGGCACGCTCGGCTATGGCTCGAGTCCGTCGAAGATCAAGTCCCCGCGGATGTCGACCGTGAAGTTTAGGCTTCCAAACCTGACCTGACGGCCAGGGGCGTAGCTTTCAATCTGCTCCAGATGGCCAAGTGAATTGCCCGCAGCGATGCGCCGAATCTGAAGATCTGTCCGGGAGAAAAGTCTCACCGACAGCGTTGTTGTTGATTGGAGAAGCCATCAAGCCTATCGGTGACGACACAGAGGAACTCTCAATGAAAGCACCAATGTCGGTGTCAAAACCGGTGGATCTCGGGTAGGGGGTCCCGAACTGTGCGTCTAGGCGGATGGTAACAGGAGACAAGGGACACGATGGTTTACCCAGGTCGGGCCCTCTTGATGGAGGTAAAACCCTACATCCTGCTTGATTAATATTGATGATGTGTATTACAAGAGTGGATCTACCACGAGATCAAGGAGGCTAAACCCTAGAAGCTAGCCTATGGTATGATTGTTGTAATGGATGTTGTGTCCTACGGACTAAAGCCCTCCGGTTTATATAGACACCGGAGAGGGATAGGGTTACATAGAGTCGGTTACAATGGTAGGAGATCTACATATCCGTAGTGCCAAGCTTGCCTTCCACGCCAAGGAAAGTCCCATCCGGACACGGGACGAAGTCTTCAATCTTGTATCTTCATAGTCTTGGAGTCCGGCGGACAATGATAGTCCGGCTGTCCGGACACCCCCTAGTCCAGGACTCCCTCACCCCGACTGAAGAATCAAGCGGCTGATGATTTGGCGAAGATAGGTTCCAAGAGAGAAGCCATTCCCAGTGATGTGTTCTTGGAGCATATCCATACTCCGTCAGTCATAGAAGATCCTTTTACCGAAGAAGCTCCGCAGCCCAAGAGTATCACAGATCCGACTGAGGTTGAAGTTCCAGCAGTGGTCGACCTGATCATGGAAGCATTGGTGATCACTCCCGATTGGACAGTACCGTATATCACGTATATCTTAAGGAAAGAGCTCCCGGAAGACGAAGAAGAGGCTCGACAGATCGTCCGCCGATCTAAGGCCTTTACCGTGATAAAGGGACAGTTGTACAGAGAAAGCGCGACTGGGGTCGGTCAGAAATGCATAACGCCAGAAGAAGGTCGGATAATCCTTGACGATATCCACTCGGGGACCTGTGGCCATCATGCGTCCTCTCGGACCATCGTGGCCAAAGCATACCGAGCCGGATTTTACTGGCCAAGAGCGAATGAAATGGCAAAGGAGATAGTCGACAAGTGTGAGGGATGTCAATTTTACTCCAGTATGTCACACAAGCCCGCCTCAGCTTTGAGGACCATACCACTTGTCTAGCCCTTCGCAGTATGGGGGTTGGATATGGTTGGACCTTTGAGAACAGGCAGAAGCGGTTTCACCCATGTGCTGATAGCAGTCGACAAGTTCACCAAGTGGATTGAGGCTAAACCCATCAAGAACCTTGATGCCGGCACTGCGGTCAGCTTCATCAGAGAGTTGATATTCAGATATGGAGTCCCGCGTAGCATCATCACTGACAACGGGTCAAACTTCGATTCTGAGGAGTTCGGAGTGTTCTGCACATCTCAAGGCACACGAGTCGACTATGCTTCACTCGCTCATCCTCAGTCGAATGGGCAGGCAGAACGAGCAAATGGCTTGATCCTCAAAGGGTTGAAACCCTGATTGATGCGTGATCTCAAGCATGAAGCTGGTGCATGGGTCAACGAGTTCCGTCAGTGCTTTGGGGGTTAAGGACCACGCCTAACCGGTCGACTGGGAGGACTCCATTCTTCTTAGTCTACGGAGCTGAAGCGGTTTTGCCGAGTGACCTGCTTCACAACGCTCCCTGAGTCGAGCTCTACACTGAATCTGAAGCAGAACAAGCCTGGCATGATGCAGTCGACCTTCTAGAGGAAGAAAGGGAGATGGCCTTGATCCGATCGACCATTTACCAACAAGACTTGCGTTGCTTCCACACCAAAAACGTGAGGAGTCGAGCCTTCCAGGAAGGAGATTTGGTCCTCCGAGTGGATCAGCAGAAACCACACAAGCTCGCTCCTTCTTGGGAAGGTCCCTTCATCGTCACCAAGGTTCTCCACAATGGAGCATACCGTCTTTATAATGTCGAGCATCAGATCGACGAGCCCCGAGCTTGGAACGCGGAGTTGCTCCGCCCTTTTTATACTTAAGTATTCGCTCGGATGAGTTGTAATAAAAGTACTTCCGTAGTTTATTTATCAAAGACAAGAGCTTTATAATTTTCCCAGTGATTGTTGTTATTTGTGTCCGCATAAAGCAGTCCCCCAGTGGGTGGCTTAGCTGCGAATCCGTTTCGCCTAAGTCTGTAAAAAAATCCTTACCGAGTGGTGAGCCAGACCTCCCACTCGGGGGCTTAGCTGCAGCCCAGTGCTCGCCTAAGTTAAACAAAATCCTACCGAGTGGAGAGCAGAACTCCCACTCGGAGGCTTAGCTGCAGCCCAGTGCTCGCCTAAGTTTTTGAAATCCTACCGA
Organism: Aegilops speltoides; assembly: GCA_021437245.1. Classification (NCBI taxonomy): domain Eukaryota; kingdom Viridiplantae; phylum Streptophyta; class Magnoliopsida; order Poales; family Poaceae; genus Aegilops; species Aegilops speltoides. The sequence goes on from CM038142.1 coordinate 37,774,624, forward strand.
GTGGAGAGCAGAACTCCCACTCGGGGGCTTAGCTGCAGTCCAAGTACTCGCCTAAGTTAAACAAAATCCTACCAAGTGGTAAGCCAGCCTTCCACTTGGAGGCTTAGCTGCAGTCCAAGCACTCACCTAAGTTCAAATACAATGTGCGCTCCACAAGGAGGACGAGGTGCAGGTCGACTGCTACCCTCTCCTTCCAAGCTACGCCACAAGTACAACGTGCGCTCCGCAAGGAAGACGAGGTGCAGGTCGACTGCTACCCTCTTCTTCCAAGCTACGCCACAAGTACAACGTGCGCTCCGCAAGGAAGACGAGGTGCAGGTCGATCGCTACCTCTTCTTCCGAAGCTACGCCACAAAGTATAACGTGCGCTCCGCAAGGAAGACGAGGTGCAGGTCGACTGCTACCCTCTTCTTCCGAGCTACGCCACAAGTACAACGTGCGCTCCGCAAGGAAGAGGAGGTGCAGGTCGACTGCTACCCTCTTCTTCCGAGCTACGCCACAAGTATAATGTGCGCTCTGCAAGGTAGACGAGGTGCAGGTCGACTGCTACCCTCGTCTTCCGAGCTAGGCCACAAGTATAACGTGCGCTCTGCAAGGTAGACGAGGTGCAGGTCGACTGCTACCCTCCTCTTCCGAGCTACGCCACAAGTACAATGTACCCTCCGCAAGGAAGACGAGACACAGGTCGACTGCTACTTCTCCTCCCGAGCTACGCCACAAGCATAATGTGTGCTCCGCAAGGAGGACGAGGTACAGGTCGATTGATGTCCTCTTCTGCAGAGGCACACCGCAAAAATCCTACCAAGTGGAGAGCAGACCTCCCACTCGGGGGCTTAGCTGCAGCCCAGTGCTCGCCTAAGTTTTTGAAAATCCTACCGAGTGGAGAGCAGACCTCCCACTTGGGGGCTTAGCTACAGCCCAGTGCTCGCCTAAGTTTTTGAAAATCCTACCGAGTGGAGAGCAGACCTCCCACTCGGGGGCTTAGCTGCAGCCCAGCGCTCGCCTAAGTTTTTGAAAATCCTACCGAGTGGAGAGCAGACCTCCCACTCGGGGGCTTAGCTGCAGCCCAGCGCTCGCCTAAGTTTTTGAAAATCCTACCGAGTGGAGAGCAGGCCTCTCACTCGGGGGCTTAGCTGCAGTCCAGTGCTCGCCTAAGTGTGTTGAGGAACAAGTCGATTGCAGTAAATGCTTCGCCCTAGCCTGCAAAAGACACTTCAAACCAAATGCAAACATATTCAACGTCGAATCCAAGTTCAGATAACATCTAACGGAACTGAAAGTGCTCAGGCGCTAAGCCCGTTAAGGTTTATCGGTTACAAAAATCACTCGGCATACCGAGGCAAATTTAAAGTATCAAGCATAGAAGTTTTTTACCCCTCCTGCGGAGGGCTGGAAGGTGCAACAAATTCATCCAGGTTGATTCCATCTGCAATCCAAGTGACAGCGGCGATGAAGGTCTCCATGAAAGATCGGAAATCATGCTTCTTGGTATTAGCCACCTTAAGGGCCGCCAGCTTGTCCTCTCGCGCCTCCTTGCAGTGAACGCAGGCCCGAGACAGAGCAACATCCGCGCCGCACCTGGCAGAAGACTTCTTCCACTCTTGCACTCGACTTGGGACCTCATTCAGTCGAGTCATCAGAGACTCGAGGTCATTCTGAAGCGTCTCTCTTGGCCAGAGTGTTGTGTCGATGCAGGAAGTTGCGACCTTCAGCCTTGCGAGATAGTCGACAACAGCAGCAAAGCGAGATTCGAGCCGGAGCACATTCATGGCGACTTCATCTTTCACATGAGAGTTGATGGCATCCAGGTTTATTTCCAGTCGACCAGTCTCCTCTTCAAAGTTCTGGCAAAACTCTGCAAGCACAACCCCAGAGTCAAGACAACAGTCGAATGGAGAGATCACAGTTAAAATGTCTATTTGACACAAAAGATTACCTTCAAGCATGAGGAATAGCTTCTTAGCGAGTCCTCCCAGATAAGCCTCCAGATCATTCTTTTTTCCCACCAACTCACTGGCCTTGTCACTCAAGGCAATCTTGTCACTCTTCAGTCGACTGACCTCCTTGTTGGCCGCGTCAAGAGCAGCTTTCAGATTGGTGTTTTCCTTTTCAAGCTTGGCGATTGAAGCCAGCTTCTCATCTGCGAGCTTGGTCTTCTCTAAAGCCGCTTTCTGCATCTCAGCCAAGTCAAGGTATTTCTTCTTCAGAGCATCCCTCAGTTTGTCTGTAAAGTCACAGTGAGGTCAGACTCTGAAACGGACAAGAGGCAAAAGCAGTCGTCGAGGTTCCACCAAACATACCTTTTGCTTCCTCCTTCGACTTCGTGAAGTTCTCCTAGACCAGCTTCAGATCAAGCTCGAGCTGGATTTGCTTGTTCTCCAACTCAGTGTAATGAGATGCAAGCTCGCAAGATTTCTGCGAAGAACCAATTGACAGATGTCAAAGACAGTTCACTTCCGAGTGACTAAGGAAAAATAATAGCGTTTGTAAGACTACAGCCGAATATAAACATTCGACCATAGTCTCGGGGACTACACCCAGTGGGTGCACTCAGTGTGCCCCCACTAGTTCTTTCAGTTAGAGTCGATCAGTCGACCAACAAATAAAAAAAAGAGAAAAGAGCTTATCTTCAGACTGTAGTTGGCTGCCAGCAGTCGACCACAGTCTCGGGGACTACACCCAGTGGGTGCACTCAGCGTTCCCCCACCAGTCTAGGAATCCATTCGACCTGATCGATTAAAGAAAAAGCTTAAGACATAAAGACTATGGTCGACTGCCAGCAGTCCACCATAGCCTTGGGGACTAAACCCAGCGGGTGCACTCAGCGTGCCCCCACTAATCCAGGATTTCAATCAACACACCCACTGGGTGTACGATAGGTACTACAATTTTCAGAGAGAAGGATTTTCAAATATCATATCCTAACAGAACAGGCAGTGACCGATTGACCTGAACATTACTCTGAAGAGCTGAACTGGCGTCATAAGCTGCCTGACTGGCGTCTCAGATTGCCTTCACTTGCTCCATCATGACCCCCGCCTGGCGTATTGCTTCTTTAGCAGCACTGTCTTGATCTTCTGGGACGTGGTGGGTCGAGAAAAGTGAATGCTGAGCAGCACTCGACGAAGCAGGGCGAGCACTCGTCAGCGGCATCGCAAAGGATACGGTAGGCCGAGTGGCATTGTCCCCCTCCACGACCAACGTCTCGGGTGCTGGCACGTCCTGAGTCACCTTGCCAGCAGACGTTTTCCTGTTCCTCCTCTGCCTCAATGGTTCCTCGTCATCGTCGTCAGGAAGGTCAATAACGACGTTAGGTGGAGCTACAGAAAGGAATCAAAATTAGAGACAAAGAGCCAACCGACTGAAGACGGAGCTACAAAAGTCATACCAGGTTTTGAAGTGGCAGCATCTTCCATCTCGTGATCTTCACCGCCGAGGTATCGAAGTAGCAACACCGCAGCTCCGTGGTTAGTCGATCAGCTCATGAGTCGGCCAAGAATAAATTCATGTGAAACGGGAAAACTCAAGTTACACCATTACCCTGAGATAGTGGGAATCACCATCTTCATCTTCGGCAAGACCTTCGCCAGCTTCGACGGCGCCACTCGAGATTGCTTCAGAGCTTTCTCAGTCGGCACCGGAGAAGTCGTCCGAGGACGCTTGGTCGACTGCGTGACGGGCGCAACCCCCTTACCATGATCGGCTGCAGGATCATGAACAAGCTTTGAGCGTCTTTCCGAACGAGGAGGTGCAACTTCCTCCTCCTCCTCCTCCTCTTCCTCCTCAACAGAGTCATCATCTTCATCATCGTCATCAACATCCGAGTCCCACTCCTCCGGGCTTTCGCCTCCACTTCCTTCTTCCTCCTCAATCGGCGCTTGCGCTCCATTAGGCATCGAGTACAACTCAGTGGTGGCCTGACAGACACAAAACAAGACAAAAGTCAATCGACCAATTCGCAGCGAGACAGAATGAATAAAGCAAAATCACAACCGAGGATAAGTGGTCATACCGTGTCCGGTGTGTAGGTATGGTCGAGTGGTGGGATCCTCCTAGCCCCTCGAGGGTTATCCTTATTCCCTGTGATGGCGGCCATCCACCTCTCCAGTGTGGCGTCACCGACCGCTTCTGGATGGACCCGAGTGGTATCTTCGGTGCCGCAGTACAGCCACATCGGGTGGCCTTGGTATTGGAGCGGTTGGATTCGCCGTCGAAGGAAAACCTCCAGAAGGTCCATGCCAGTCACTCCGTCCCGAATGAGCTGAACTACACGTTCCATCAACATTTTTACCTGAGCCTTCTCCTCCGGGAGCACCTTCAGAGAAGACGGCTTGTTCACTCGGTCCATGGAGAATGGAGGAGACCAATCGGCCTCAAGGTCGACTGCCCCGGCAGAGAACCAGTCGATCGCCACCCTCTAACTGAGTCGGGAAGGGTCATGGCTGGAAAAGCGCTCTTACTCCTCACTTGGATTCCAAGACCCCCATACATCTGGATCACTTTAGTCCTATCATCATCTGGACTCGCCTTTTTCACCGTTTGTGAGCGACAGGTGAATATGTGCTTAAAGAGACCCCAGTGTGGTCGACAACCCAGGAAGTTTTCGCACATGGACACGAAAGCGGCAAGATAGGCAATAGAATTGGGAGTGAAATGGTGGAGTTGCGCCCCAAAGAAGTTCAGAAACCCTCGGAAGAAAAGACTCGGGGCAAGGAGAATCCGCGATCTACGTGAGTGTCTAGGAGAACACACTCACCCTCCTGTGGCTGCGGTTGCCACTCGGTCCCCGGGAGTCTTGCTGACCCATGAGAGATCAGTCCCTCATTTGCCAAGTCGTTGAGATCCGCCTGAGTGATGGTCGAGCGGATCCAATCCCCTTGGACCCAACCTTGCGGCAGGCGGGACCTTGATGAAGATCCACCCCAACTGGTCGCTCTTCCCTTTGCTTTCGCCGTCGCCGTCGCCTTCTTCGCGCGCTCCAAGGCCGCCGTCTTCTCCTTCACCATTGTCGCCGGCGAAGCGCGCGAGGAGTGGATGGGCGGAGGCAAAGGCGGGCGCAGCAGGCAGAGGTGAAGAAGGCAGAGAGGGGAATGGAGAGGCACTGTTCAAAAACCCTCGTCCGGCGCCTTATATAGGGTCGCTTCCGAGTGGCTGACAGGTAGGCCCAGGCGATCCTGTCAAATCCCGACACAGTCGCGCATGTGATACATGGCGAAAAAGGTGGCATGGGAATCGAGGCGTCTACGCCTTATCCCATCCGAGTACCGCGGTCCACCCCGCTTCGCTCGCTTCCCAAAATTCAGATCCCACAAAATCCGCTAACGGCAGAGCAACCTATCAGACGGTAGATTTCCTACAATCCGTCACTCGGAGTTCACCAAGTTCAAAAGTTCACTCGACAGAAGAAAAGAATGGATCAAGGCGACTGAAAGAAAAGATGATGCCATCATTAAAAAAGGTCGTAGGTCCAGGATGAGACATGCTCGGAACACAAAAACAGGTCGGAAAGATTATCAACTCCTTCCTCATTCAAACCTCGATCCATTCGGGGGCTAATGATGAAGTCATGTACCTGGGGTAGGGTCACGGACCTATCCTAAGTACCCTCCCCAAGGACATCTTCAGAAGAAGCTGCCTTCCAGTAGACCAAGAGGAAGTCCACTCGACAGACTCGAAGACACTCGACCATGGAGACTCACTCGACTACCAGGAGATCAAGATCCACTCTGTATCCAAACGGTCTGTAATTAAGTAGTCTTTATGGCCATGATGACATTCATTGTAGGACGTTACCAATAACTCCCATCCTTTATGTACTTTAAACCCTACATAACTGAGGATCGGAGGGGTCTGGCAGACATTATATAAGCCACCCCCCCTCCTCAGTGTAAAGGGTTCGCACCCCTGTAACACATACACATATAATCCAGTCGACCGCCTCCGGGCTCCGAGACGTAGGGCTGTTACTTCTTCCGAGAAGGGCCTGAACTCGTAAATCCCTTGTCTGTACAACTGCTCCATAGCTAGGATCTTGCCTCTCCATTCCTACCCCCCATTCTACTGTCAGACTTAGTACCACGACAACAGCTTCAAGCTGATCAAGATCTGCCAGCGGATAGATGGACTGAAGTCCTGGCGGCCGAGGAATACGAACTCGAGCGCCCAACCAAGAGTTAACCAAAGCGCAGGTTGCTACCCCAACTCGAGGAGGAAGCATTGAAACCTACATCACCAGCGTATGATGCGGCTGATCGGCCACCTCATGGCCGAGACGGAGGGGCATACCAGCCCGAAGTCCAGCTCGCACCCCGCCGCCATTCAAACAACAATACCAAGGCCCAGGGCAACACGCGGGACCTGCGAGACGTATTGGAAAAAAAAGCAGGACATGCGAGATTGATCTACGGATCACGGGGGCGCGCCCCAACGCGGGACGATGATCGTCACGCCGGATATACTAAAAGAAAATCCGGTCGGGCCGAATACAGCAGACAAGACTCGTATGAACTGCATCGTGATATAGCCCGGCACAGAGGCGCCGCACACCCCCTATGCTTCACCGATGAAGTAATGGATCACGAGTTCTTGGAGGGTTTTAAAACCGTAAACATTGAATCATATGATGGTACAACAGACCCCGTGGTATGGATCGAGGATTTCCTCCTCCACATCCATATGGCTCACGGTGATGATCTACATGCCATCAAGTACCTCCCACTAAAACTCAAAGGACCAGCTCGGCATTGGCTGAATAGCTTGCCAGCAGACTCCATTGGCAGTTGGGAGGATTTGGAAGATGCATTCCTTGACAACTTCCAGGGCACTTATGTGCAACCACCGGATGCTGATGACTTGAGCCATATAATTTAGCAGCCAGGGGAATCGGCCAGAAAATTCTGGACCAGGTTCCTAACCAAGAAAAACCAAATTGTCGACTGTCCGGATGCAAAGGCCTTAGCGGCATTCAAGCATAACATCCGTGACGAGTGGCTCGCCCGGCACCTCGGCCAGGAGAAGACGAAGTCTATGGCAGCCCTCACGACACTCATGACCCGCTTTTGCGCGGGCGAGGATAGCTGCCTGGCTCGCAGCAAAAACACATCAAGAAATCCTGGCACTTCAGATACCAAAGGTACTAATGGCAGACCGCGTCGTAACAGACACAAGTGCCGCAGCAACGGCGATAACGCCAAAGACACGGCAGTCAATGCCGGATTCAGTGGTTCTAAATCCGGTCAGCGGAAAAAGCCATTCAAAAGAAGTAATCCGGGCACGTCCAGTTTGGACCGCATACTCGATCGCTCGTGTCAAATTCACGGCACCCCCAATAGGCCAGCCAATCACACCAACAGAGAATGCTGGGTGTTCAAGCAGGCTGGCAAGTTGAATGCCGAAAACAAGGACAAGCGGCTGCATAGCAACGACGAGGAGGAGCCTCGGCCGCCGAACATAGGAGGACAAAAGAGGTTCCCTCCACAAGTGAAAACGGTGAACATGATATACGCAACCCACATTCCCAAAAGGGAACGGAAGCATGCACTAAGGGACGTCTATGCGATGGAGCCAGTCGCCCCAAAGTTCAACCCATGGTCCTCCTGTCCGATCACATTCGATCGCAGGGACCACCCCACTAGTATCCGTCATGGCGGTTCTGCCGCATTGGTCCTTGACCCCATCATCGACGGATTTCACCTCACTCGAGTCCTTATGGACGGCGGCAGCAGCCTGAACCTGCTCTATCAGGATACAGTGCGCAAAATGGGTATAGACCCCTCGAGGATCAAACCCACTAAAACCACCTTTAAAGGTGTCATCCCAGGTGTAGAGGCGCATTGCACGGGCTCAATCACACTGGAAGTGGTCTTTGGATCTCCAGACAACTTCTGAAGCGAGGAGTTAATCTTCGATATTGTCCCGTTTCGAAGTTGCTATCACGCACTGCTCGAGCGAACCACATTTGCCAGATTCAACGCGGTACTGCATTATGCATACCTCTAGGTCAAAATGACAGGATCTCGTGGGGTAATAACAGTCAATGGAAACACAGAACGCTCGCTCCGCACGGAGGAGCACACTGCAGCCCTAGCAGCAGAAGCACAAAGCAGCCTTTTAAGGCACACCGCCGATTCGGCTATAAAACCCCCGGACACCTTCAAACGAGTTTGGAGTAATCTGCAACAGGATCGCCTGGCACGTTCAGATCTCGACTAGCAATTCAGCCCCCGTCCTAGTCCCATTCAAGCGACGAAATTTGTGCCGCGCATACATAATTATGGACTAAAAATACCATGGGCATAGGCGGGGGCACGGCCAAGGCACGTCCCACAATGCGGCTCAACTGCCCCAGGGGCTGCGCACCTTTATCATCTTCTCTCTTCAGACCTTACTGGAGCCCTTTTCGGCAAATCGATTCTTTGGACGACACGGAAGGAAATAGCAAGGAAGCAAGAAGCTCTGACATACAAGGGAATCCCCAGGTGGTCTCTGATAACGATCAAAATACCTGTTTTAAATACCCATACGCAGCTTGCCCTTGGATAGGACATGTCAAATAGTCCTATTCTTTGCTTATTGCACTACTTGTATCCGTACGCTTCGACGTATTATTTAATAACAATGCATAGCGTTAGTCTATTATTGCATTACCCTTTCTTTTTTTGTCTGCTTATTTACGACAAACTGCACCCGTACATTCTGGTACGACCAATACGCCAGGGGCTTCAGTATACCCCATAAATACGGCGTGAGAAGTCCGAACACTTTCGACAGTGCGGCACCCCGAACTTATAGCACTATATGCATCAGCTCCGAATCATGTCTTGGGTTAATAGTTGGGTTTGCCCGGCTCCCATGTTTTGGTACCTTACGTTCCGCAATATCGGTTAAGGTAGCACTGGGAGAACTACTGCGATTGTGTCCCGGTTCTTCCGGATGAGCACCTCAGTAGAGAAAGCTGAAAACTGACTGTCATGATACGGCGAGAGCTGGTCGCTGTTCGAGAGGTCTCAAGTGCTTAAAGATTTTTTTTCTGCTTTGGGCGAGGAGTCGGCCTTGTCCGGCTTAGGCGTGTATAGCGCCCCAAATTCGGCCTTCCGAATACTAGGGCTTCACCAAAGTTTAAAATTGTAGACTTCTATGGCTAAGTGAGAGTAATAAAGCCTTATAGTCCAATTGCCTGGTTCGTTGTGCTGAACACCTCCTTCTAAGGACCCAAAATTGGGATAAAGAGTGCTTAGGTTTATCCTGAACACTTTAGTACTAGTTACATGGGGGCAGAAGCCGACGACTAGCCAAGTCTCAGATTTTATAAACGACCGCACATAAGGTAATATTTTAAATTAACAAGCATGGTATAGCGCGAATAAACTCGTTTCATACCACAGGATCACATGAGTACATTCACTCGAATATTACATCCTTAGTACATTCCTCCGCCAGGAGGCGAGCACCCTTCAGGACACTGTCATAATATAATTCGGGCTTACGGTGCTCCTTCCCCTCTGGCGGCCCTTCGGTCACCAGCTTCTCAGCATCCATCTTCCCCCAGTGCACCTTCGCCGCAAAGCCTCACAAGACCTCGATCTGCAGCGGCTTTATGACTTCAAGCCGCGGGCAGGCATTCACAAGCCACCTCACCAGACCAAAGTAGCTGTCAGGCAGGGGATCGCCAGTCCACAACCGGACTATAAGACCCTTCATGGCCTGTTCGGCCACCTTATGGAGCTCGACCAGTTGCTTCAGCTGGTCGCTCAAGAACATTGGGTGTTCGGTCCTAGTATACTGAGACCAGAACAACTTCTCTGTCAAGCTCCCCTCCTCGGCCCGGTAGAACTCCGCGGCATCTGACACACTGCGAGGTAGATCTGCGAACGCTCCTGGAGAGCTTCGAACTCGGGTAAGTAAAAAGAAAGTTTCCTTCACATGCTTGCTTTGCATAATGAATGCCTTACCCGCCGCTATCTTCTTAACCGCTTCAATCTCCTGGAGGGCCTTTTGGGCTTCGGCCTTGGCATGTTGTGCGCTTTCGAGGGCCTTCGCAAGCTCGGACCCTTGAGTCTTAGAGTCAAGCTCCAAGGCCTCGTGTTTCTTGACGAGAGCCTGGAGCTCTTGGTGCACCTCGCCTACTCAGGCCTCTTGTTTCTCGCGCTCGGTGCGCTCCTTGGCTGCTTTGTCTTTGGCCTTGGATAGTGCCTTCTTCAGGGTCGGCACTTCGGTCGTGGCCTCTAGCAAATTCATGATGATCCTATTATTTCACAACCAACTTTTTTTTAATATACAGACGGGGTATTGCTTACCTTTGTTCTCTTCGAGCTGCCTCTGGGTAAGGCCGAGATCTTCCTTGGACCGCTCAAGGTCTGCTTCAGTGCAGCGACCTCCGCAGTACATGCGGCAGAGGCCAGTAGTGAAGCCTGCATACGCACATAGACATATTCTGATTAGACTCCTGTGGTTTTTGTTTGATCCTCTATTCGGACTTTCTTTGCGAACACCAAACAGAGCATCAGGGGCTACTGTCTATGATGTAACATTTTCTCATAATTTTGATCAGTCACCTCAAAGCCTGTTAGGAGGCTGGCACAGGCCTCAGTCAGTCTGCTTTTGGCGGACCAAACCTTCTCGATCACCGCACTCATGATAGTGTGGTGCTCTTCGTCAATGGAAGCGCCTCGAAGCGCTTCCAGCAAGTTGTCCGATGACTCTGGATGGACAGAGGCCATCGGCACAGGCGGCTTGCCCCTCTTAGTGAGGGGTTGCCTGACAGAGTCCGGAACCACTGGAGGTTCCGGCACAGTATTCGGCTGGGGGCCGAATTTGCTGCCCCGTCATCAGAGCCCATGGGAGTCTTGCTCCCCTTGCGCCTAGTGTCCGGAATGTCGCCTTGAGGCGCTTCCAGGACTACCTCCCCTTGGTTCGGTGCCCTTCGAGACAACACCTCGACATTGTCCGTAGGGCGAGGGGAGGAGGCGGTCAGAAGTGAATCACTGTTCAGGTCCGACGGGCCCAAAGAATCATCCGACGAAGATACGTCGATGTGGGCTCGGGAGGGGCTGCATAATCACGCGCAGCGTGGTACGAAATAGTACAATAAGACGTACCAAGAATTGTTAGGGTATCCGGATACTCATGACTTCGCCAGGGGCTTGTCCCTGGGCAACCACTCCTCGTCGCCGAAAGCGGCCGTCGTGGACCAGTCCGGGAGGAGGGTTCTTCCCTTCTTGGACCCTTCGGCCTCCCCTGATGGGGCAGCCTTCCTTTTCTTGTCCCCCCCCCCCGGCTGGGGGGGAGAAATTTCCTCTGCCTCCTCCTCGTTTTCATGGGAGGAGTGCGCCTCAGTGTTTTTGGACGATGAGTCCGATATAACCTTGCGCCGGAGACCCTTCCTGGTCCCCGTGGCCTTCTTCTTGGCCTTCTTCTCCAGCACCTCATAAGGCGCCGGAACTAGCATCTCCGTTAGGAGAGCGTCTGCCGGATCTTCGGGAAGGGGAGCCGGACAATCGATCCACTCCGCTGTCTCTACCCAGTCCTGTTAAATGGCGTGGAGGCTTAGATCTCGCTCGCAGATATACTGGGGAAAAGAACATCTCATGAAATGTAAAAAGGCTTACCGGATTGGCAGGACGCTTTGCGCTGAGTCAGCGGTCCTCGTAAGGGGAGGAGGTACCTCGGCGCCCTTGAACAGCACCCTCCAGACGTCCTTGTGTGTCGTGTCGAAGAGCTCTCGTAGCGTCTGGTGCTCGGCCGGGTCGAACTCCCACAAATTGAATACCCCTCTTTGACAAGGGAGGATCCGGCGGAAGATCATGACTTGGACTACGTCGACGAGCTTGATTTTCTTGCTCATCATGTTTTTGACGCAGGTCTGGAGTCCGGTCAGCTCTGCCGAGGAACCCTAGACCCTTCTCTTTCCAGGAAGTGAGCCGCATGGGGATTCCGGGTCGAAATTTGGGGGCCGCCACCCAATTGGTGTCGCGTGGCTCGGTGATGTAGAACCACCCCGATTGCCACCCCTTTATGGTCTCCACATAGGAGCCTTCGAGCCAGGTGACGTTAGGCATTTTTCCCACCATGGCGCCTCCGCGCTCCGCTTGCTGGCCGACCACCACCTTCGGTTTAACGTTGAAGGTTTTCAGCCACAGGCCGAAGTGGGGCTTGATGCGGAGGAAGGCCTCGCACACGACGATAAATGCCGAGATGTTGAGGATGAAATTGGGGGCCAGATCATGAAAGTCCAGTCCATAGTAGAACATAAGCCCGCGGACAAACGGGTGGAGGGGAAATCCAAGTCCGCGGACGAAGTGGGTAAGGAAAACCACCCTCTCATGGGGTTCTGGAGTAGGGACGATCTGCTCCGCATCTGCAGCCGGTGTGCGATATCCGCGCCCAGATATCCTGCTCCCCGTAGCTTTGTGATATGCTCCTCCGTAACAGAGGAGACCATCCACTTGCCTCCCGCTCCGGACATGCTTGGAGTGGTTTGAGGAGGAAATGCGAACTTGGGTGCTGCAGCTCAAGTGCGCAAGAATGGATGAGCAAGGAGGAAGATGGCGTGGGTCAAAAGAGGAATTCTTGTCCCTTTATAAGGGCAGAGGAAACTATATGCCTCCCCACCTGCCTTGTAAACTCGCTTATTCCCCAAGCGCCGTAATTGATGGCGCGATTGGGTTACCCACACCCGTATTGATGAGAATCCCGTGATAAGGGGGCACGATCTCTGCTTCGACAAGATGTGCCAAGAAAACCGCCTCGCAATGTGTGCAGTAGCTGGTTGAGAAAAATGGTTCGAATAATGATCGGGCCGTAATATGATGTCATGCTGCCGAATGTGTCAGCATATTAGATTTGTGGAAATATTATTCTCTCTACGGTGATATGTGGAATTTGTTCTGTAGAGCCGGACACTATCCTTGTTTTCAAAATCTTTTATGGAGTATTCATAGGAGGAACCCTCCTTGCAATGCCGAAGACAATCTGCACGCCGGACTCAACGTCATTGAAGCCTGGTTCAGGGGCTACTGAGGAAGTCCTGGATTAAGGGGTCCTTGGACAGCCGGACTATATCCTTTAGCCGGACTGTTGGACTATGAAGATACAAGATTGAAGACTTCGTGCCGTGTCCGGATGGGACTCTCCTTGGCATGGAAGGCAAGCTTGGCAATATGGATATGTAGATCTCCTCCCTCATAACCGACTCTGTGTAACCCTAGCCCCCTCCAGTGTCTATATAAACCGGAGGGTTTAGTCCGTAGGACAACAACAATCATACCATAGGCTAGCTTCTAGGGTTTAGCCTCTATGATCTTGTGGTAGATCAAATCTTGTAATACTCATATCATCAAGATCAATCAAGCAGGAAGTAGGGTATTACCTCCATCGAGAGGGCCCGAACCTGGGTAAAAATCATGTCCCCCGCCTCCTGTTACCATCCGCCTTAGACGCACAGTTTGGGACCCCCTACCCGAGATCCGCCGGTTTTGACACCGACACCTACCAAGCCATAACATGGTCAGATCATGACCGCGGGCTTTGGCTCTAGATCGAGAAGACCATGGCCAACATTGAACTGTGACCACCACCAGTACCCTAGCCTATTTTATGTACCCCATGAGCAAGTCCTCCTAGAGTACTTGAACAAGTTGGCTGACATCTTTAATTGGTGACCTACTTGTCTACCCAAACACGAAAGAAGAGTCGTTCAGCTGGTTAGGGAATATTTGAAGACCGCCATGTCAAAAAGGAAGAACTACACCAACCACCATCGTAAAGAAGTAAATCTCCGTGTCGAAGACCAGGTGTATCTACAAGCCACTTCTCTCAAAAATAATTTCTTACAAAAATAATTTGGCCAAATAGTATTTTTCATTAATTAGTTTTCCAAAAAACCCTGAATTGAGATTTGCACTTCAAGTACTTAATTAAGGGCAGTAAAAATCTTTCCAAATATATATTTGACTCCTAATAGATATAGGACACCCAGAAACCACAAAAATATAATTTTAAAAGTTATTTTCCTATTTTATTTAAAGGCTTTTTCTTAAGGCCAGAAATGGTCTTTAATAGGTTAAAATTATATTAAAGCTTCAAAAATATTTGAGAAAAATCAGGGAAACTCAGTGGACATATATTTTCCATATATAATAGTTTCAACACATTGTCATGTTCAAACTATTGGTCAAATCCCTCAAAAACCCTTTCTGGATATTTCAAGCTTTTGGAATATTTACAAAGGAAATATTCCCCTAAAATTCCAAGAAAATTCTAGCATGTCACATATGACATGTTTGATGATCTTTCCAAGACTAATGTCATGGAGAATAGTATAACCCCATGAAATCCCCTCAAAACCATTTCTGTCGATCTTGAAGTTTGAGCAACTTTACACTGTCAAACATGTCCAAATGCTCTCAAACTTGGTGCACATGCTCAAATGGTCTAATTATTCATCTATACAAAATGTAACAAGTTGGAGAGAATGTTATCTTGATCAAAGTGCCCCAAAACCCTCTTTGTCCAGAACCAAATTTGAACAACTTTACATCGACAATTTTCCCCTTTTGATCTCAACTTTTGTGGACATGTTCAGAACCTCAAATGATGACACTACACTAAGTGGTGCATCAAGGAAAATAGAGTTGCATGACTAAATCTTGGAAAGTCCATTTCTGTTGATTTCTAGGGTTTACAAAAGTTGCATTTGCAACTTTGCCCAAATGAACTCAATCTTGGGGGAACCTCTTATTTTCTCAGGTCATTTGACCCTGTCAAGCCTCATGACAAGGGAAGTCCATTTTCTTGCCCAAACCTACATCAAACACCTTCTGGCAGAAATTTAAAATGCATGTTTTGTCCATTTCCACTAATCTCCATGAGCTCAACTTTTTCCCACAGCCTCATCTGCTCCTCCTCTACCTTCTGCATGCTTGGCTGCCCAAGGAGCAATGATTAAGGGGGGCAGAGACCCAATTTTCCTCTCTGGAAAGCCACCTTCCCCTCCCTTTCTCATCTCTCTCTCCCTCCTAGCAACTTCCAGAGCATCCAAAGCCTCCATCCCTCTTTTTTATTCCTCCTGCAGACGCCAGACACAAGTGGACGCGCAGGTGCGTGCAAAAAGCCGCGGGTGTCAGCCAAAGTCACGCTCTAGCGCGCCTGGTAGGGCGTTCGACCGTTGACGCCGCAACCCCCGACCACCTCGAGCCTCCCCCTTGCACCAGTCGTGGTGCCTCGACGTCCGCAACGCGCCACCGCGCTGGCCCCCTCCTTTCCCTCTTTGTCCTGCCCGTGCCGCGTGTGCCCAGAGCCGCCCGAGCCCGCCAATGTTGTGCGAGCTCGTGGCTCCACCAGGAGCTCGCCCTGCTCCCTCTCTCTCTTCCTGGCGCCCTACTCCACCCCCACGAGCACCGCAGACAACCCCTCGCTCTCTCCCCTTGCCGCCCGAGCCGTTGCCACAGCCACCCGTGCGCCGCATCCACGGTGAGCCACGGGTCGGCTACTTAAGGCCGCCCCCGAGCCCCCTCTCTACTCCCTTGGCTCTCTCTCCCTCCCATGCACCCCTGGACCAACCCACTCTCCTCCTCGCGCTCTCCATCCGCCACCATGGCCGGAGCCTTGCCGTTGGCCTCCCCCTAAATTCGCACCCACCACTCCTCCTCCTCCCCTCTAGACCGCACTAGAGCACCTCCACCATCACCGCGAGCCCCTCCCGTGCTTCTTCCTCTCCTCCCCGTGGCTGTTCCGTCGAGTTCCATCACCACCGCCGGCCTCGCCCGCCGCGGCCGATGATGCGCTCGTGTCTGGCCACCCCTACGATCGTGGCGCACCTCGGCGGATGCGGCACGCTCTCTTGAGCACGCCAGTATGCCGGGCGTCGCCGGAGGTGGCTAGTACTGCCGGGGAGAACGCTGGCGCCCGCTCGGCCTCACCTCCCCTGCCTCTGCTCTGTTCGAGCGGGAGGTAGGAGACGGCCTGAGCACCGGGCCCCGCTCGTCGGCGACCCGGTGGGCGGGCCCCGCCCGTTTAAGTGGAAACGGACCAAGAGTGAACTCCCTTCCAGCGCAGTGAAGGCGTATTCCGTGCGGGGCGCCTTCAACGTCGCCCCTGCCACCCGCGCAGCTGAGCCGCTGGGCCGGTCCACTGCTATCTCCCGCCTGGTGCGCAGGATAGGGGTAAAACCCTTTCCCTTTTTCTTCTTTTCTTTTTCCAGAACCTTGTAAAATCTCCCAAATATTCATATTACCTCCAAATCTTGTAATTCAAATTTCTAGTGACTCCATAAATCATGATCTATCTTTTGGTGCAACATGCACATTTTTCCAGAACAACTTTCCTCACACAAATTAAATAAAATCCCATTTTCCATTTCTGTGATGAACTTTAGAAAATGACAAAGAGATCATCTTTGATCCAAATGCCATGATTCAAATTTCTAGACGCTTGTAAGTTCATAACTTAGGTTATGAACATTTTTATTAATACTTTCTGTGCCACACAATATAATGAGCCATTTCTTCATATATGTCAACTTTGCAAATTCATAGGAAATTCATTTGAACTCCAAATCTATTGAAACCAACTCCTAGATGCTTCTAAAATTATGATTTGTTAAATGGGTGCCTTTGCTCATTTTTCAAAAATATACTTCTGTACACTTCTTGCAAATCCATAAATCCATTGATTCTATCATATTGAAATGTTCAGAAATAACCACTGATCCAATTCCAATGAAACCACTCTGGTTATTTTTCATATAACCAGGGGAGTCCTAGAAAAGTCAACTTCATATTTTTAGAGCACTTTTATTTTTGCCTTGTTGTGTTGCTTATTGTGATTGTTTCCGACGTTAGTTGACAAAGTAGACGGAGTATTTGGAGAAGGACCAGAAGACTTGAAGACTCTGATGAACCAGGCAAGCAGCCCTTTGACCATGTCTATGAAACCCTTTTTATGCATGTCATATAACACCATATTGTTGTTGCAACGGAATCATGATGAGGTGGTAACCACCTTGATGGGTTGCCTCTGTTACTTCCTTGTTGATACTTGCATTAGGCATGACCCTACCTTCCTATGAGGGTTATGCCGGTGGGGGTAGATAGGATGCTATAGTAGTGGCTACGCAAATGGGACGGGAATATGCATGATGAAGGAGGCAGAGTACTTTCAAAAGACTTTTCAAAAACTCTGTCGGGTGCCACTTATGCCCGAGGGAGATAATGAGTTGGGTAACCACTTGATGACGAAGTGGTGTACCGAGGCAAGTGTGTGTGTTGTTTTCAAAATGGATTGGTTTAAGTTGCGACTGTTATTCCAACCTTACATGCGCAACCACTCAACCCTTATATGGGAAAGGGCATTATTGATTACCTAGGCCGATACTAGATTGGAGCCCGCATTACTAGTGATGGGAGAGTCATCGTTGCGCTCTCTCGGGACGGGGTCGTGCCAGGTAGGGCGGCCAAGAACATTTTTATGGGGCACCGGACACACCGTTGGTACCCCGTGCTTTGTGATGTGAGATGATTATGGAGCGTGGCTCCACGAAAGTGTTATGTGATAATGTTGGGCACGGGGGTTACTACCAAACGAGTGGACTCTATGTTAGTGTCGTCTAGGGAAAGATAGTGATCGGGTGCTTACCTCGGGTACTTGAGGTACCGCGGGTCGTGCCTGACACGGAAGTTCCCCGGATCTTGTGGGTAAAGTGTGCAACCTCTGCAGAGTGTAAAACTATTCGAATAGCCGTGTCCATGGTCAAGGACAGTTGGGTAACCGCTCTTAGGCTACGTCCACATGTTTACAAACCAGTGTGTGTTTGGATAAGTGGGGAGAACTACTTGGGTCAAGTCAAAGGACTTGACATGATTGAGTTGGGTTGATGCCCACTCTATTTATGTTGATATCTGTAACCTATCCTCATGGTTACTTGAATTCTCCTGATGCATGTCTTACAAGTTGTTGAACATGTCATTTCACTCAAAACTAGCTTTCTGCAAAAATTTACCTATATCATGCATTGTTGTATCTTAAACCAAAACATGGGTTGCTTGCGAGTACATTCAAAGTAATCATGGGCTTGCCACTGGTTATTTTATTGGCCAGGCATAAAAGAACAGGATATGATGAAGAATACTTCGGTGACGAACATTCGAGCTAGGACGCTTCCCAGTCAGAATGCCTGTAGGGTTAAGGCCGATGGCATGGGTCCAAGTTATCGATGAAGATTTCCGCTGCGAAGTTATATTCAACTTATGTGTGTTCAGTGAGCATTGATCTCTGGGATCACTGTACACGTGCATTCGGTGATCACGACTTATGAGTCGGGGTCCCCACACGGACATTGCTAGGCGCCCGCCACAACTATATTTTGGCAAGCATGCCAACTAATTCAAATTTTGGAAAAGTTTGCTATGGCAGGTGCACGTGCTCTCCCTTCGCTGCTATCGATGGACAGTTCCCCTTGTGTGCCCGCCCAACAACCGTTGATAGCAACTTTCATTTCCACCGTTTCGTCTTTCTCTCTGCCATTTCCTCTTCCTCCTCTTCCTCGCCGTCCTACGACTGGACCGCTGGCGCAGTCTCTCCAACTAGCTGGTGACGCCTTCCACGCATCTGACGCCGTGAGCATCGTTCTCCACCTCAATTGCGTGTAGCCCCCATCCTCCGCCTCGACCACTACCGCCGTCCTCCACCTCGACCGCCACCTCGACCACCATGTTCGACCGCTGCCTCGACCGCCATCACGTCAGCGGTTGGAAAAGCGGCCAACGGTATAATCTGTTGGAAATATGCCCTAGAGGCAATAACAAATTAGTTATTATTATATTTCCTTGTTCATGATAATTTTTTATTATCCATGCTATAATTGTATTGATAGGAAACCTAGATACATGTGTGGATACATAGACAACACCATGTCCCTAGTAAGCCTCTAGTTGACTAGCTCGTTGATCAATAGATGGTTACGGTTTCCTGACCATGGACATTGGATGTCGTTGATAACGGGATCACATCATTAGGAGAATGATGTGATGGACAAGACCCAATCCTAAGCCTAGCACAAAGATCGTGTAGTTCGTATGCTAAAGCTTTTCTAATGTCAAGTATCATTTCCTTAGACCATGAGATTGTGCGACTCCCGGATACCGTAGGAATGCTTTGGGTGTACCAAACGTCCACAACGAATCGGGTGGCTATAAAGGTACACTACGGGTATCTCCGAAAGTGTCTGTTGGGTTGGCACGAATAGAGACTGGGATTTGTCACTCCGTGTGACGGAGAGGTATCTCTGGGCCCACTCGGTAGGACATCATCATAATGTGCATAATGTGACCAAGGGGTTGATCAGGGGATGATGTGTTACGGAACGAGTAAAGAGACTTGCCGGTAACGAGATTGAACAACGTATCGGGATACCGACGATCGAATCTCGGGCAAGTACTATACCGCTAGACAAA
Organism: Aegilops speltoides; assembly: GCA_021437245.1. Taxonomy (NCBI): domain Eukaryota; kingdom Viridiplantae; phylum Streptophyta; class Magnoliopsida; order Poales; family Poaceae; genus Aegilops; species Aegilops speltoides. Next base: position 37,794,072 of record CM038142.1, read on the forward strand.
GAGAATTGCATACGGGATTGCTTGGATCCTTGACATCGTGGTTCATCCGATGAGATCATTGTGGAACATGTGGGAGCCACAATGGGTATCCAGATCCCGCTGTTGGTTATTGACCGGAGAACGTCTCAGTCATGTCTGCATGGTTCCCGAAACCGTAGGGTCTACACACTTAAGGTTCGGTGACTCCAGAGTTGTTATGGGAAATAGTATGTGGTTGCCGAAGGTTGTTCAAAGTCCCGGATGAGATCCCGGACATGACGAGGAGCTCTGGAATGGTTCGGAGGTGAAGATAGGTATATTGGACGAAGGGTATTAGAGTCCAGAATTGTTCCGGGGGTACCAGGTGATGACCAGCGTGTCCGAAAGGGGTTTCGGAGGCCCCGGCAAGCTTTGGGGGGCCTTATGGGCCAAGGGGAGAGGGCACATCAGCCCACTAAGGGGCTGAGCGCCCCTCCCACCCCACCTCACGTAACCTGGAGAGGTGGGGGCGCCACCCCTAGGGCAGCCGCCCCTCCCGGCTTGGGGGGCAAGTTTCCTAGGGGGTGGGGCGCCAAAACCCATCTAGGGTTTCCCCTATGGCCGCCGCCCCTCCCCTAGGGAACCCTAGATCGCCTCCCCCTCCTCCCTTCCCCCTATATATAGTGACAAAGAGAGAGAGGGCAGCCGCATCCTTCCCCTGGCGCAGCCCTCTCCCTCCTCCAACACCTCCTCCTCCTCCGTAGTGAAGGAAATATGCCCTAGAGGCAATAATAAAGTTATTATTTATTTCCTTATTTCATGATAAATGTTTATTATTCATGCTAGAATTGTATTAACCGGAAACATAATACATGTGTGAATACATAGACAAACATAGTGTCACTAGTATGCCTCTACTTGACTAGCTCGTTTATCAGAGATGGTTATGTTTCCTAGCCATGGACAAAAGAGTTGTCATTTGATTAACGGGATCACATCATTAGGAGAATGATGTGATTGACTTGACCCATTCCGTTAGCTTAGCACTTGATCGTTTAGTATGTTGCTACTGCTTTTATCCATGACTTATACATGTTCCTATAACTATGAGATTATGCAACTCCCGTTTACCGGAGGAACACTTTGGGTACTACCAAACGTCACAACGTAACTGGGTGATTATAAAGGAGTACTACAGGTGTCTCCAAAGGTAGATGTTGGGTTGGCGTATTTCGAGATTAGGTTTTGTCACTCCGGTTGTCGGAGAGGTATCTCTGGGCCCTCTCGGTAATGCACATCACTTAAAGCCTTGCAAGCATTACAACTAATGAGTTAGTTGTGAGATGATGTATTACAGAACGAGTAAAGAGACTTGCCGGTAACGAGATTGAACTAGGTATTGGATACCGACGATCGGATCTCGGGCAAGTAACATACCGATGACAAAGGGAACAACGTATGTTGTTATGCGGTCTGACCGATAAAGATCTTCGTAGAATATGTAGGAGCCAATATGGGCATCCGGTCCCGCTATTGGTTATTGACCGGAAACATGTCTCGGTCATGTCTACATAGTTCTCGAACCCGTAGGGTCCGCGACGCTTAACGCTTTAGTTAACGATATAGTATTATATGAGTTATGCATGTTGGTAACCGAATGTTGTTCGGAGTCCTGGATGAGATCATGGACATGACGAGGAACTCCTAATAGTCCGGAGATAAAGTTTGATATATGAGATAATAGTGTTTGATCTTGGAAGAGTTCCGAATTCACCGGAAGGGTTTCGGATGTTTCCCAAATGTTTGGGTACGAGAACACGTTATTTGGGCCAAAGGGAAAGCCCACAAGGTTTTGGAAAGCGCAAAGGAAGTTTTATGGAGTCGAGGGCGACGCCGAGGTCCTCGGCGTCAGGTCCAGACGCCGGAACCTGGCGTCGCCCCGAGTCCGAGAAGGACTCTTGCCTTTCGGGTGAAACCGACTTTGTGGAGGCTTTTACTCCAAGTTTCGACCCCAAGGCTCAACATATAAATAGAGGGTAGGGCTAGCACCAAAGATACATCAAGAAACACCAAGTCGTGTGCCGCAACCCCGCCCCTCTAGTTTAGCCTCCGTCATAGTTTCCGTAGTGCTTAGGCGAAGCCTGCGGAGATTGTTCTTCACCAACACCGCTACCACGCCGTCGTGCTGCGGAACTCATCTACTACCTCGCCTGCCTTGCTGGATCGAGAAGGCGAGGACGTCATCGAGCTGAACGTGTGCAGAACTCGGAGGTGCCGTGCGTTCGGTACTTGGATCGGTCGGATCGTGAAGACGTACGACTACATCAACCGCGTTGATAAACGCTTCCGCTTAGCGATCTTCAAGGGTATGAAGATACACTCCCCTTCTCGTTGCTATATCATCACCATGATCTTGCGTGTGCGTAGGAAAATTTTGAAATTACTACGTTCCCTAACACGTAGTGCTTGGCGAAGCCCTGCCGGAGAACCACGAGCTCCATCACCACCATGCCGTCGTGCTATCGGAGTTCTCCCTCAACTTCTCCTCTCCCCTTGCTGGATCAAGAAGGAGGAGACATCCCCGGGCTATACGTGTGTTGAACGCGGAGGCACCGTTGTTCGGTGCTTAGATCGGAATCAACCGCGATCTGAATCGCTGCGAGTACGACTCCTTCATCCGCGTTCTTGTAACACTTCCGCTTAGCGATCTTCAAGGGTATGAATATGATCATCCTCTCCCTCTCTTGTTGCTAGATTTCTCCATAGATTGATCTTGGTGATGCGTAGAAAATTTTGAATTTCTGCTACGTTCCCCAACAGTGGCATCATGAGCTAGGTCTATGCGTAGTTTCTATGCACGAGTAGAACACAAGTTGTTGTGGGCGTTGATTTTGTTCAATATGCTTACCGTTACTAGTCCAATCTTGTTTTGACGGTATTGTGGGATGAAGCGGCCCGGACCGACCTTACACGTACACTTACGTGAGACAGGTTCCACCGACTGACATGCACTTGTTGCATAAGGTGGCTAGCGGGTGCCAGTCTCTCCCACTTTAGTCAGATCGGATTCGATGAAAAGGGTCCTTATGAAGGGTAAATAGCAATTGACATATCACGTTGTGGTTTTGCGTAGGTAAGAAACGTTCTTGCTAGAAACCCATAGCAGCCACGTAAAACATGCAAACAACAATTAGAGGATGTCTAACTTGTTTTTGCAGGGTATGCTATGTGATGTGATATGGCCAAAAGAATGTGATGAATGATATGTGATGTATGAGATTGATCATGTTCTTGTAATAGGAATCACGACTTGCATGTCGATGAGTATGGCAACCGGCAGGAGCCATAGGAGTTGTCTTAATTTATTGTATGACCTGTGTGTCATTGAACAACGCCATGTAATTACTTTACTTTATTGCTAAGCCGTTAGCCATAGTAGTAGAAGTAATAGTTGGCGAGACAACTTCATGGAGACATGATGATGGAGATCATGGTGTCATGCCGGTGACGATGATGATCATGGAGCCCCGAAGATGGAGATCAAACGGAGCAAAATGATATTGGCCATATCATGTCACTTTTTGATTGCATGTGATGTTTATCATGTTTATGCATCTTATTTGCTTAGAACGACGGTAGTAAATAAAATGATCCCTCATTAAAATTTCAAGAAAGTGTTCCCCCTAAATGTGCACCGTTGCGAAAGTTCGTTGTTTCGAAGCACCACGTGATGATCGGGTGTGATAGATTCTAACGTTCACATACAACGGGTGTAAGCCAGATTTACACACGCGGAACACTTAGGTTGACTTGACGAGCCTAACATGTACAGACATGGCCTCGGAACACAAGAGACCGAAAGGTCAAGCATGAGTCGTATGGTAGATACGATTAACATGAAGATGTTCACCGATGATGACTAGTTCGTCTCACGTGATGATCGGACACGGCCTAGTTGACTCGGATCATGTAATCACTTAGATGACTAGAGGGATGTCAATCTGAGTGGGAGTTCATAAGATGAACTTAATTATCCTGAACATAGTCAAAAGGTCTTTGCAAATTATGTCGTAAGCTCGCGCTTTAGTTCTACTGCTTAGATATGTTCCTAGAGAAAATTCAGTTGAAAGTTGATAGTAGCGATTATGCGAACTAGGTCCGTAAACTGAGGATTGTCCTCGTTGCTTCGAAGAAGGCTTATGTCCTTGATGCACCGTTCAGTGTGCTGAACCTCGAACGTCGCCTGTGGATGTTGCGAACATCTGACATACACGTTTTGATAACTACGTGATAGTTCAGTAATGTTAAACGGTTTAGAGTTGAGGCACCGAAGACGATCTCAAAACGTCGCAAAACATATGAGATGTTTCGAGGGCTGAAATTGGGATTTCAGGCTCGTGCCCACGTCAAGAGGTATAAGACCTCCGACGAGTCTCTTAGCCTGCAAACTAAGGGAGAAAAGCTCAATCGTTGAGCTTGTGCTCAGATTGTCTGAGTACCACAATCACTTGAATCGAGTGGGAGTTAATATTCCAGATGAGATAGTGATGTTTCTCCAAAGTCATTGCCACCAAGCTACTACAGCTCCGTGATGAACTATAACATATCAGGGATAGAGATGATGATCCTTGAAATATTTGCGATGTTTGACACCGCGAAAGTAGAAATCAAGAAGGAGCATCAATTGTTGATGGTTGGTGAAACCACTAGTTTCAAGAAGGGCAAGGGCAAGAAGGGATACTTCATGAAACGGCAAATCAGTTGCTGCTCTAGTGAAGAAACCCAAGGTTGAACCCAAACCAGAGACTAAGGCTTCTGTAATAAGGGGAACAGTCAATGAAGCAGAATTACCCTAGATACTTGGTAGATGAGAAGCCTGGCAAGGTCGATAGAAGTATATTGGATATACATTATGTTAATGTGTACTTTACTAGTACTCCTAGTAGCACCAGGGTATTAGATACCGGTTCGGTTGCTAAGTGTTAGTAACTCGAAATAAAAGGCTGCAGAGTAAACGGAGACTAGCTAAAGGTGAGCTGGCGATATGTGTTGGAAGTTTTTTTTCAAGCTAGATGTGATCAAGCATCGCACGCTCCTCTACAATCGAGATTGGTGTTAAACCTAAATAATTGTTATTTGGTGTTCGCGTTGAGCATAGACATGATTGGATTATGTCTATTGCAATACAGTTATTCATTTAAGGAGAATAATGGTTACTCTGTTTATTTGAGTAATACCTTCAATGGTCTTGCACCTAAAATGAATGGTTTATTGAATCTCGATCGTAGTGATACACATGTTCATGCCAAAAGATATAAGATAGTAATGATAGTACCATCTACTTGTGGCACTGCCATGTAAGTCATATTGGTATAAAACGCATGAAGAAGCTCCATGTTGATGGATCTTTGGACTCACTCTTGAAAAGGTTTGAGACATGCGAACCATGTCTATTGGTGTACATGCATGAAGAAACTCCATGCAAATGGACCGTTTGGACTCACTTGATTTTGAATCACTTGAGACATGCAAATCATACCACATGGGCAAGATGACTGAAAGCCTCGTTTTCTGTAAAATGGAACAAGAAAGCAACTTGTTGGAAGTAATACATTTTGATGTGTGCAGTCCAATGAGTGCTGAGGCACGCAGTGGATATCGTTATGTTCTTACTTCACGGATGATTTGAGTAGATACTGAGTATATTTACTTGATGAAACACAAGTCTGAATTATCGAATGGTTCAAGTAATTTCAGAGTGAAGTTGAAGATCATCGTGACAAGAAGATAAAATGTCTATGATATGATCATAGAGATGAGTATCTGAGTTACGAGCTTTGGCACGCAATTAAGACATTGTGGAAATTGTTTCACAATTAATACCGCCTGGAACACCATAGTGTGATGGTGTGTCCGAACATCATAGTCGCACCCTATTGGATATGGTGCGTACCATGATGTCTCTTATCGAATTACCACTATCGTTCATGGGTTAGGCATTAGAGACAACCGCACTCACTTTAATAGGGCACCACGTAATTCCGTTGAGACGACACCGTTTGAACTATGGTTTGGAGAAACCTAAGTTATCGTTTCTTAAAAGATTGGGGCTGCGACGCTTATGTGAAAAAGTTTCGGGTTGATAAGCTCGAACCCAAAGCGGATAAAATGCATCTTCATAGGACACCCAAAACAGTTGGGTATACCTCCTAATTCAGATCCGAAAGCAATAGGGATTGTTTTTTGAATCGGGTCCTTTCTCGAGCAAAATTTTGTCTCGGAAAGTTGAGTGGGAGGATGGTGGAGACTTGATGAGGTTATTGAACCGTCACTTCAACTAGTGTGTGGCAGGGCACAGGAAGTTGTTCCTGTGGCGCCTACACCAATTGAAGTAGAAGCTTATGATAGTGATCATGAAACTTCAGATCAAGTCACTACCAAACCTCGTAGGTCGACAAGGATGCGTACTACTTCAGAGTGGTACGTACTCCTGTCTTGGAGGTCATGTTGCTAGACAACAATGAACCTACGAGCTATGGAGAAGCGATGGTGGGCCCGGATTCCGGCAAATGGCTCGAGGCCATAAAATCCGAGAGAGGATCCATGTATGAAAACAAAGTGTACACTTTGGAAGAACTACTTGATGGTCGTAAGGCTATTGGGTACAGAGGGATTTTAAAAGGAAGACGGACAATGATGGTAAGTATCACCATTAAGAAAGCTCGACTTGTCGTTAATATGTTTTCCGACAAGTTCAAGGAGTTGACTACGGTGAGGCTTTCTCACTCGTAGCGATGCTAAGAGTCTGTTGGAATTGGATTAGCAGTTACTACATTATTTATGAAATCTTGCAGATAGGATGTCAAAACATTGTTTCCTCGACAATTTTCTTGAGGAAAGGTTGTATGTGATACAACCAGAAGGTTTTGACAATCCTGAAAGACGATAACAAGTATGCAAAGCTCCAGCAATCCTTCTAAGGACTGGGGTAAGCATCTTGGAGTTGGAATGTGCACTTTGATGAGATGATCAAAGATTTTGGGTTTATACAAAGTTTATGAGAAACTTGTATTTCCAAAGAAGTGAGTGGGAGCACTATAGAATTTCTGATGAGTATATGTTGCTAACATATTGTTGATCAGAAATGTTGTAGAATTTCTAGAAAGCATATAGGGTTATTTGAAAAGTGTTTTTCAATAGAAAACCTGGATTAAGCTGCTTGAACATTGAGCATCAAGATCTATGAGGATAGATCAAAAACCGCTTAATGGTACTTTCAAATGAGCACATACCTTAACATGATCTTGAAGGTGTTCAAGATGGATCAGTCAAAGAAGGAGTTCTTTCTTGAGTTGTAAGGTATGAAGTTAAGACTTAAAGCTTGACCACGGCAGAAGAGAGAGAAAGGACGAAGATCGTCCCCTATGCTTAGACGTAGGCTCCATAGTATGCTATGCTATGTACCGCACCTGATGTGTGCCTTGCCACATGTCTGGCAAGAGGGTACAAAGGTGATCAAGGAGTGGATCACCAGATAGCGGTCAAAATTGTCCTTGGAGTAATAAGGACATGTTTCTCGATTATGGAGGTGATAAAGAGTTCGGCGTAAAGGGTTACATCGATGCAAGCTTTAACACCTATCTGAATGACTCTGAGTAGCAAACCGGACACGTATAGTGGAGCAACCATTTGGAATAGCTCCAAGTGGAGCGTATGGCCTAGAGATTTGCGAAGTACATACAGATCTGAATGTTGCACACCTGTTGACTAAAACCTCTCTCACAAGCAAAACATGATCAAACCCCGGAACTCATTGAGTCTTAATCACATGATGATGTGAACTAGTTTACTGATTCTAGTAAACTCTTTGGATGTTGGTCACATGGCGATGTGACCTATGAGTGTTAATCACATGGCGATGTGAACTAGATTATTGACTCTAGTGCAAGTGGGAGACTGTTGGAAATATGCCCTAGAGGCAATAACAAATTAGTTATTATTATATTTCCTTGTTCATGATAATCATTTATTATCCATGCTATAATTGTATTGATAGGAAACTCAGATACATGTGTGGATACATAGACAACACCATGTCCCTAGTAAGCCTCTAGTTGACTAGCTCGTTGATCAATAGATGGTTACGGTTTCCTGACCATGGACATTGGATGTCGTTGATAACGGGATCACATCATTAGGAGAATGATGTGATGGACAAGACCCAATCCTAAGCCTAGCACAAAGATCGTGTAGTTCGTATGCTAAAGCTTTTCTAATGTCAAGTATCATTTCCTTAGACCATGAGATTGTGCAACTCCCGGATACCGTAGGAATGCTTTGGGTGTACCAAACGTCACAACGTAACTGGGTGGCTATAAAGTTACACTACGGGTATCTCCGAAAGTGTCTGTTGGGTTGGCACGAATCGAGACTGGGATTTGTCACTCCGTGTGACGGAGAGGTATCTCTGGGCCCACTCGGTAGGACATCATCATAATGTGCACAATGTGACCAAGGGGTTGATCACGGGATGATGTGTTACGGAATGAGTAAAGAGACTTGCCGGTAATGAGATTGAACAAGGTATCGGGATACCGACGATCGAATCTCGGGCAAGTACTATACCGTTAGACAAAGGGAATTGCATACGGGATTGCTTGAATACTTGACATCGTGGTTCATCCAATGAGATCATCGTGGAACATGTGGGAGCCAACATTGGTATCCAGATCCCGCTATTGGTTATTGACCGTTGAACGTCTCGGTCATGTCTGCATGGTTCCCGAACCCGTAGGGTCTACACACTTAAGGTTCGGTGACGCTAGAGTTGTTATGGGAAATAGTATGTGGTTGCCGAAGGTTGTTCGGAGTCCCGGATGAGATCCCGGACATGACGAGGAGCTCCGGAATGGTCTGGTGGTGAAGATCGGTATATTGGACGAAGGGTATTGGAGTCCGGAATTGTTCCGGGGGTACCAGGTGATGACCAGCGTGTCCGAAAGGGGTTTCGGAGGCCCCGGCAAGCTTTAGGGGGGCTTATGGGCCAAGGGGAGAGGGCACATCAGCCCACTAAGGGGCTGAGCGCCTCTCCCACCCCCATCTCACGTAACCTGGAGAGGTGGGGGCGCCACCCCTAGGGCAGCCGCCCCTCCCGGCTTGGGGGCAAGTTTCCTAGGGGGTGGGGACGCCAAAACCCATCTAGGGTTTCCCCTATGGCCGCCGCCCCTCCCCTAGGGAACCCTAGATCGCCTCCTCCTCCTCCCTTCCCCCTATATATAGTGAGAGAGAGAGAGAGGGCAGCCGCACCCTTCCCCTGGCGCACCCCTCTCCCTCCTCCAACACCTCCTCCTCCTCCGTAGTGCTTGGCGAAGCCCTGCCGGAGAACCACGAGCTCCATCACCACCATGCCGTCGTGCTGTCGGAGTTCTCCCTCAACTTCTCCTCTCCCCTTGCTGGATCAAGAAGGAGGAGACGTCCCCGGGCTGTACGTGTGTTGAACGCGGAGGCACCGTTGTTCGGTGCTTTGATCGGAATCAACCGCGATCTGAATCGCTGCGAGTACGAATCCTTCATCCGCGTTCTTGTAACACTTCCACTTAGCGATCTTCAAGGGTATGAAGATGCTCATCCTCTCCCTCTCTTGTTGCTAGATTACTCCATAGATTGATCTTGGTGCTGCGTAGAAAATTTTGAATTTCTGCTACGTTCCCCAACATAATCAATCTCCATGACTAAATTACGCTCTAGGGTATAGAATTTGCATCTTATGAATTTGTAGATTAACTAGTTGTATAACATATAAGAATTTTTAGTACCAAATAATTGCTAAATACGACAAGTGGCAATGTTGTTTGAATTTTCTTACATATGAGAAGTGCATGGGCTTCATTTTGTTGACAAGGATTTGAAAAAGAGTTTGCGAAACGTTGATTCATTTCCGTTTTGTCAAATTTCTGTTGCTCCATACGTCAACTTTGTAAGAAAAAATAATGTCGAATTTCAATTGTTATAACAATATGTTTAGCTTTGTAAGCAAAGTTAATTCCGTATTTACATATGACAAGTGCATGTGTTTTCAAATTGAGTGCCAACGTTTTGATGAAACGTTGATTAACTTCTGTTTCGTCAAATTTCTGGTACTCAAAATATGTTCAATAGTCAACAAACTTCATGCCGAATTTACATATGACAAGTGCATGGGTTTTGAAAATGAGTGCCAATGTTTTGATGAAACGTTGATGAACTTCTGTTTCATCAAATTTCTAGTACTCAAAATATGTTCAATAGTTAGCGAAGTTCATGCCGAATTTACATATGGCAAGTGCATGGGTTATGAAAATGAGTGCCAACGTCTTGCTGAAGCATTGATTAAATTCCGTTCCATCAAATTTGTGGTACTCAAAATATGTTCAATATTCAGCAAAGGTCATGCCAAATTTTATCAAACCCTTCTTAGTCACTGCCTCCTCTCAGAATTACAATTAATAAGTGCTTCATAATTATTATTAGGAATCATTAGGCATCCCATCTACCATATCTGCAAATGTCCGTGTATGGACAGTGTGGATACTGCAGTAGATTTTAGACTCTTCTTGATGAAGGGATTTCAAAAAAGTGGTAACATTCTTTAACCTCAACTAGTATTCTATTCAAACCATTTGTATAATTATTGTACTAACTTTATTGTTAATGATGACGTGCTGCATAGTGTATCCCATGCAACATAAGGGTCGACTTCAACAATTTATGCAGTAATGTTATGTACTTTGACGATGATATGGGGCGCACATTTGAACTAGATGTGTGTAAATGGAAGGACAGAACCATCATATATTCTGATGGATGGAAGCAGTACATTGCACAGAATAATTTCATCGAAGGAGAGTAGATATCCTTTTCCCTGAATGGAGAGGTGAACAAGTTTAGGACAATGTATTTTTGCAACAATGACGATGACCAGGATTGTGATGATAGCTATGACCACCAGGATGATGAAGATAGCCAAGATGACGAGGGAAGCCGTGAAGATGAGGACAAATCGAATGACGATGACAACCAAAATGACGAGGATGAGCAAGATGACGAGGGCAGACATGAAGATGAGGACAAATCAAATGATGATGATAGACAGAATGACGATAATGAGGAAGCTTACTCTGAATGAGACCCTGAATGTTACAGTGATGTTACCATCGAGTGTGGCCTTCGTTTGGAAGCCCTTTCTGCACCGTTTAACTAAATAAAAAAGTCGTGGTGGGATGTTTTGTATTCTTTCAACTTTTTTGTGCATAACCAAGCATGCTGAGATTTCTAACATTGTGCATCAAACTGAGCACCCGACCACGATAACTAGTGGGGGTTTCCGGGCACCGCACGCCACTGCAATGTCGTACACTTGTGGCGAGCACTAGAGACGTCCCTTCACTGCTGAATTAAGCAAGGAAGTCCCCCTGAGGATTTTCCTGCGGTGAGCACTTAACTCGGCCCGCCACAACTACTTCTGTAACTGTGGCGGCTGGCTTTTGGTACCCGCCACTACTTCTTTTCAAAAATAGTTGTGGCGGGTAACAAGTGGAACACGCCACTTATTAGAGTTCACCTATAAGCCATTTTCCAGTAGTGGGGAGGAGGCCTTGACGACTGTCGTGGTAGCACGGGCTAGCAGGCACGCTCGACTCCGCCCACGACCACACCTTGACAATTGTTGGGGACCCCGGAGAGCAGCATCCTGGTGCTCGTCGGCGACGAGGAGCGCCCGAGTGGAGGCCGCATCGACACACTGCCCCCGCCTACGGTGGGGCCTGTAGATCAGGGCGGGGATGAACGGATTCAGAGGATGGATTGTAGAAGGCGGGCGTTCCCGGCGATGGAAGGCGGCGGCGACGTCATTCTGCACAGCAAGGGAGAAGAGGGATGAGAGAGGGCGGTGAGCAGAACGATACAAAGAGGAGCGGCACGGGGCAGCTGTGAATGAACCTGGCGGCGCTCGGTGGTCGCCGAAGGCGCGGGAGATGTGGCGGGGTCGCATTGGATCGAGCCCCCTGCCCAGGCTCCTTCTTGTGCTTGCTGGTGAGATGGGGAATGGGTGTGGCAGACTAGTGGTGCAGGGTGGGCGGAGAAGAGCGTTCGGTGGCTTCTCCCTTGTCACGAACGAGCACTGGGATGACGTGGCCAGACAGGACTGTAAGATGCGTGCGTTTCGATCCAATGACAACTAGCACGTTCGGGGCAAGATGGCAAACACATGGAACGTTCGGGACTCATTGATTCCGAACTTAATTGGTCCAACAAAAGGAAAGGAAAATTAGATGTTTTGGAGCAACAAAGGAGTAGAAACTTTGCCTGGTGATGGTCAACCGTAGTCTAACAATTCGAGGACGTCACTGGAGTGTTTTTTCCTGGAACCGCTTCTTCTCGCGCGTATATTGGAATAATCCAAATATACCTACATGTGTTGATGCTGAAGTAGGAAAGTTTATTGAGTCGGTTCAGTTTCCGTGAAATAGATGTATCAGTTTTCTAGATGTATACGTGTGGGTTATGTACTAGATCGTGTCCGACTTGAAACTAGTTGTTTTTTTGTATTATTTATTATTTTCCTTTTTCTTTTGCTTTTTCAAGAAATGTTCAGGATTTCAAATATTAGTTTAAAATTAAAGAAAATTGTGATTCCGAATTTTTTTGAAAAAAAGTCAAGAAATGTATGTGTTCTCCAAGAAAAGGTTCGCAAATTTATTAAAAGCTCTTGTTTCAAAAATGTTTAAAATTTGAAAAAAAAATGTTTTCAAAAAATGTTCATCTTTATTAAAATGTTTACACCTTCTGAAAATGTTTTTGCTCTTCATATGTATTGATTTGCTTAGCCTGTTCGAATTACTAAACTTCCAATTTTACTAATCAAATTCACCCTTTAATAGAACGGGTTACGCACAGATAAGTGGCCTTCAGGTGTGAAGTCAGATAGAAGGCAACACATGGTGATGTAATTTCGTTTCCACACACTCTTATTTAGTCTCCTATCTGATCAAATAGCAAATTAGCTTGATTGTGGACATTTTTGAGCAACTTGGATACTTTCTAGTAGCATAATTGAATTTAATAGAATGGTAAGAAATTCCTTTGTTCACAAGTATTGGAAAACATATTTTACTCGAGTTTACTACTCACGGGTGAACTTATCATTCCGTCACAGGGGAGGGATTCTTCACCTTGGGGAAGACAGGGGCGAAGGCAGCAGAGAATTGGAGGGTTGTGGAGTGATGGAGGCAACGAAGTCACATCTTGCAAGGAAGAGAAAATTGTGTGTGAGAAGGGTGGAAGAAGAAGAGGTGGGTTGCCTTCATGGGGGAAGCAAAGGAAGTTAGGGGGATGTGTTATGCGGTGACAACACAAATCGCAAACTGTTTTTCCTAATCATGCGACAGGTGGTCCAATGGGGACGACAAGAGGAAACTCCCCTATCCAACCCCTGCGTGTCGCTCGATCCGACGTGGACAACCTGAGAAGCCGCCCCTTTGCTCGCCGTTAATGGGTTTAATCACTACATTCAAAGTTAAATAGTGATAGGAGAAAGCTTATGTTTAGTGGACAGGACTTACAATCAATTTTGCATTGCAGTGGCGTCACACGTTTCAGAAACAAAACTGCTGTAGTTTTTTCTCTCTCTTCCCTTTTTCATTGCGATGGAAACGAAATGCATTCGCGGAGATTGGATAAAATTTCAAAAACTCAAATCACCATCCGAACCATCCCTGCACCTTGAGACGCTTCGGATTCTGCATCGCAAAAAAAAGAACGAAAGAAATTTTTCGAATTTTGAATCGCAGCCTGCGGACAGAGAGAATCGTGTTTGTTTCGGGCTAGGAATAAAAAAAAGTACTCCACCTGCTATATGTTAATAGATTAGTCTGTTAGATTAAGCTAGGGCTCACATGGGCAAATGATTAGCCAATGTACGCACTAAGCACTGCAGTACGGTATAATTTATCATTTGATTTTCAAGAAAAAGATGGTGGTTCAGTGAACTGAACTGCAACTGTATGCTGGGCCTTCAGAGCTAGTAACTGTAGCCCCGGTAAATGGAAATGCCTCCCGCAGCTTCACTGATTTCCGACAGCTTCAGTGATGTGTTTGCGTGAAGAACTTTAGTACTACCCGGTCACAGAAATGCTCTTGTTCGTTTTGCCCTGATGTAAGTGGAGATTCAAATAAAAATTTCGAAAACTGAAGCCACCACCCAAAGCATGGTGTACCTTCAAACCTTTCAAACTTTGCATCGCACAAGAAAAGAAAGAGGTTCCAAATTTTGAATCGCGCCTTCTTCAGATAGATAGAGATTCTTATCTTGTTTTGTGAAAAAGATAGATTTTTCTTTGAGGGATTTGTGAAAAGATAGATAGAGAATCGTGTGTCTTGGGCTCAGATAGAGAACCTGCTGCTGTATACACGCGCCTATGCCAGCCAGATAGATGGGCCTCACCGACCGGCCGGCCGGCACCGTTGGAAAGAAAAAAGCCTGGTCGATGCTGAACCGACGCGAGAGAAACCTGGCGACTGAGAACGACGAAGCGTTTTTAGTCCCACCTCGGCGAGGCAGGAGGGGTGCGGCGCAGCGCGCGGCTATAAGAGGGGGCGGGGCGCGCTCATTGGAAGGCATCTTTGCGCTTGGGGCAATGACGCAGCTAGTGAGGTAATACCGAGGCGCGTCAATTGCTGGTTGAAAACTATTTCCAAACCCCCTCTTTGGCTCTCCATGGAAAGCCACTGAGAATTTCTGAAAGGGCTCCCTCTCCTTTGGGTGAGGGTAAAGCTCTACAATACCCAAATTCAAACATTAATATTCGAATTTGAATCTTTTTGTGTATGAAAATTTTGAACTCGTCCAGTTCCCTGGCTCGGCTATGTTGGGAAACTTGTTCCCCTTGCGGTCAAAAACCGTCAGGTCTTCTTCAGGAGTCTGCGGGAACGCCGGCAATCCCGACCTGTTTAAGCCAATGGATGCTGTTTTAGGTTCTTGTTATTCAGTTTGATGTTTCAGAGATGTGCTTACTGGCTACTACCTTTGGGTTCTTGTTCCTGGTTTCATCTGAGTTTATGCCTTGCGGGTTTAATAGTGCAAGCTATTGATGTGCCAAATTAGTTTTCATTCATACCCGTGTGTGAAAATCTGGAGGAGAATATTGGTCAAAGCGTGTCTGCTTGAAGTCCATCCGCCAACAGGCTCCCAGTCCCATGTACACTTTTACCTCAAAAGCAGCACTTCATTTCTCTCCTGAATTTTGAGTGGCACAAACAAAACTGAAGACCTCCGAGGCAGACAGGTGATGGCGGCAAGGAGTAGATTTAGGTGTTTTAGATATTTTATTACTTGTTTTTAGGGCCTTTTGTTGTGTTATTTTTCTTCAAAAATTAATGCAAAAACAGTGTCTTTTGGTGACTTCAGTTGGATGGCCGGCTCCTTGTTTGGTGTTCGTGGACATATCCGGACGTGTCCGCGGACACTTGGTGATGCACATCTAGAGATTTGCGGTGGAGTTGATTTAAGTTGTTTTCCTTAGCTCTGAACCCACACTGTCTTGAAATATATTCAGTAAAACAGGTTTTGGTGAAATATGTTCAGTCTATATGCTCAAACTCTCTAGTCACCCCAAGCACCAACAGTGCACATTTGCGAGCTGAAGTACACTGCCATAGCTAGTAGCTCTATTGCACACTACAATTCCTTATGAAATAGATCCACTGTCCAAACTGATTCTAATTTACTCTCAAATGCACACTCAACATCTGAAAGTCCAGCTTTCTGCCAACCACCAAATTAGTCCTAATTAACTCTCAAAATAAATGTAAACACAACACCTGAATGGCATTTAGTTTACCTTTGTGGTACTTCGGAATAATCCATCATTGGCGTGCAAACTGCTACAGAAAACTAGCTAATATTCCCTTACTTCTACAACCTGAAACCATTTGCTTCCTTGTTCACTGTTCAAACTAGTTGAGCAGTTAAGGTGAGATTTCTTACTTATTTCTGCGGCTGAGATTAAATGTTTTCCGTTTTTTTTTGGATGTGCTAGCCATCCTGGCCCTTTCCATAGCCAGATCATGTGAACAGTACATTCATCGGTCAGCCGATGTAGCAGAGGGTGAAGAAATGACGGCCGAATCACATCTATAATCTTTGTGGCTTTGCTGCAGCTGTTGTTTCTAGTGTTTCAGTTTCAGCGTTAGGTTGGCTAGCAGCTCAAGTGTTTGTTTAGATTAAATTCACTGTACAAATTCAGATGTTTCTTGCGTTTGTTCTACGTGACATGGAAATGTTCAGTGAAGAAAAACGGAAGGAAGGGAAGCTTGTGCAGTTTTGGAGCCACAAACTTAATCAGTTGCTATGTTCACCAGTCTGAAACTGTAGTAATTTGTACCCAGCGTGCAGCTTCTTCTTCACATGGCATTGTTCATCTTTTCTTTTACCCCCGGGCGTTAATAAGTCGTTATATGAAAGCGCTGGAAAAATGGAACATGGCGGCAGCATCAGTGTGTTGGCAGAATGCTTCACCCAGCTCAAGTTACAGGTTCGAAATTCAAATAAAGATACTTCACAGTTCACACACAACGTAAAATGAAAACAGAAACACTTGACAGAAGAGAACTTGTAAACTATAGTCAATACACAAATAGTTAGGCATCTTACATATTGACCGATACACAAATACTTGAACAAGCGAACAACTAGAAAACATAAATATATACTAAGGCACACACTGAATAAGACTTTTTTCAGGTAACATGTAAACACCGCCGACCACATTGATATGATGTGACAAACTCAATGAGAACTTCAGCAGCCCTTCATTCACCTAGAGAAAACCAAATTACCAATCTGTTACTCCCTCTGTTCCAAAATAGATGACTCAACTTTGTACTGAAGTTAGTACAAATCTATTTTGGAACGGAGGGAGTAGTAACCAGATACATATAGGCAGAAGAACCTATTGTAACATAGTGTATAAACAAAATGAGTGTACAAATTCGGGGCCAGCTCAGCAACATAGGGAAGAGCTATGTAATAGATACTCCCTCCATTTTTGTATACAAGGCCACAAACTCGGATTACAGGTACCAATGTAAAATTTAATGCATGCATTATAAGTCAACTCTTTTTCTTATTTACTGGGATCATTAATACTTCGCATGCATGCAAAGAAACTGAATGGTGGAAGTAGATGACTGTCATTATGACTGCATGCATGCAAAGAAGCTGAATGGTGGAAGTAGATGACTGTCATTATGACTGCATGCATGCAAGTATTAAACAGGTTGTTAGTACGAGAAACTACCATTAATTTAGTCTCGATTATTGTTGGTGGCCTTATATAGATGCAAAACGTATATTTCATAGTGGCCTTGTATATAAAAATGGAGGGAGTATCAAATATCCTATTCCTGGTAGAAGACAAGCAAAAAAAAATACAACACTACCACCAGAAGTGATCTTGAATATTCAGATTTAAATAAATGAAGCCCGGTTAGAGAAAACAACGTCAGGGGAAAAAGGTGTTGACCATTTGACATTTGCTTTTACATTATTACTCACTTGATATTTGATTTGCTATCTCCCAAGGTTGAAGACAACTACATCATATAATGACACAAAAAAGGCCATAAGCTAGCGCTTGTCCATATTGACCGATCGCATACACGTAACAGTACAGCTATAAGTTCATCTATCTAGGAAAGGGACAATCTATAGCTAGGTTTAAGTTGTTAGTGAACAACTGAACATCTACAAACTGAAACAAAGATATTCGAGCAACCATGTACAAGACATAACCAGATTAGGTTACTCCTAAAACAATATGAGGACTAAGGATGAACAACCACCTGGTATGTAGAAACTGTTGAAGGAATGATAAGCGGTAACATGATCGTTTTCCCAAAGTTTTCTTGATTGCATCGACTTCAGTTGAACAATATAGACAGTGCCGTCCAGATACAATAACATTTCATTAGCATCCTGGTCGTATCCCAGTATCAGTTCCATTCCCCTTCTCACTACCTCAGTCGAAGGAGAGAGCCCAAGAATTTCATGCATTTCAGTGGTCTTCCACAGCACCCATGTGGCAACACCCTGACAATTGACCTTCCGCTGCCACATTTGAATATTATGGTAATGGTGAGACAATATAGCGAGACCAAGAGTGTCATCCTCTGCCTCGACGATCTGATGGTTGCGGGGAACATTCATACCCGGAGGCGTCTCGATCACATCTACACTCTGCCTGTCCATATCAAACTGAAGTATGCCGTCTTTCGCATGCCTCAACGGCCAGTAAAGGACATTGCCAATAAGGATGCTCTGAGCACCACCGCAGCAAGCCGAACCTGGGTATGGAGCCCCTGTCGGGATGAGATGGCCCCATGTGTCGGTCTCGGAGGAGTAGACGCAGGCGAGGGGCCGACGATCGTGGCTGCGCATGAACACCAAGACCACCTTGAACGGGCTGGAGCGGCAGCCGCCGTGCACGTGGCCCTGGCCGCGGTCGGCGCAGAGCACCGCCCCGTTGACGTGGCCCGTCTTGAACTCCGGCGGGACGGCCACGCGGCGCTGCTCGCCAGCGATGGGATCGCACACGACGACCTCCGCCCGCGCCACGTCGAAGACGAGGACGCGGCCATGGCGGCACCCGAGGAGGTGGGCCTCGGTGTCGGCGACGCGGATTCGCAGGTCCAAGCGCTCGGGAGGGACGCGGTCGGGAGCGGCCAGGACGGGGGCGAACACGAAGCCGTCGTCGCGGCGCTGGAAGAAGCCGAGGAGGGGTGGGTTCCCGTGGTGGGCGCGGAAGCGGGCGATGAACTTGGGGTCGACGGCGGCGCAGCGCCACCGCTTGCAGACGGCGGAGGCGCGGGGGAGTGAGGAGGGCTGTGGCGGTATGCGGAGCAGGATTTCCCGGAGGAGATCGTCGTCCTCGAGCGGAGGCGGAGGCGCCAGCGGCGAGCCGCGGCGGCGGCGTCGTGTCATTGGCGGTTGGCGCCTGGCTCCCGCTCTCGCTCGTGGGGATGGATTTGGGGAGTGGAGTGTTTTTTTTCTGGAACCGCTGCTTCTTTTCGTGGACAAGGAATGGAAAAAAAGAGCGACGTGCTGTTGGGCCCCGCAAGTTGGTGTAACGAGCGCTTGCTGGGCTCTAGAAGAATTGACAGCCCACCCTGGGAATTCGCTCGTGAGAGAGAGATCAATCGAATTTGTGATCCGCTGCTTCACTGAGAAGCGCTGCTGCTAGCCGTCGCACCTACCGCTTGGAACGTGCACTAGTAATAGATCAAGGAAACATGAACTATGTTCGGTGTAAAATATTCACTTCATGAACTATCTTTTCCTCCATGCAAATTTTTTGAAACCTTTCTCTATACTTTAAATATTCTACAAATATATATAAGTGTATATATATACATATAGGGAAAATCCATCCTACCACCCGGTGGTAGTTACCCCACATGTCTCATATACTACCATATGGTACTATATATACTATTTTATTATTTTAAATATGTTCATATACTATATCTAAGATATTTCAAACCAAGTAAATGAAAAATTTGCATATGAGCCCATAGTTTTTGTTATATTTGTGAAATACGTACATATTTGTACGTAAAAAGGGCATACTCAAAACAAGGTATATACTAACTAAAAATTAGTATATATACTACCTAACCATTGTTATATACTACATACTACACGTACATACTCTCGATTTTGACAGATATTACATACAACATACAAAACGCAAGTGGTAGTAACTACCACCGCTCGAGGACAGATACTACATACAACATATATATATATATAGGGTCTCGCTATTCGCCACCCTGGGTGAGGAATAGTTATTCTTCACCCCCCTCTATTTTAACATCAATGCACCGTAATTTTATGTTTTCTAAATTTTGTGTTATTTCAGACGTAAAAAGAGAACGTAAGAAAATATATAATTGACGTAAAAAATATTTTATGTTGCATAAATTACAAATGTAAAAATATAGTGTAAAATGTACATAAATGTATTTTTTTTCTGGTATTCTGACATTTTTTATGCCAAATTTTACACAATGAATCAATATGACTGTAACTATTTATATTTGAAACATAATTTATTTATGAAATGATCATAAGATTACCTCGGGTGAAGAATAATTTTTCTGCACCCTGGGTAATGAATAGTAACACTATATATATTAAAAACACTTTAAAAACACATTTGAAAAATGTTGAACAAGTATTTGGGAAATGTTAAATAAGTATTAAAATTGTTGAACAAGTGTTTAAAAAATGTTGAAAACATATTTTAAAATGTTGAATAAGTATTAAAAATTTTGAAAAACTATTTGAAAAATGTTGAATAAGTATTAAAACATGTTGAACGAGTATTTGAAAAATGTTGATCAAGTATTTGAAAAATGTGGAATACGTATTAAAAATGTTGAAAGATTATATGAAAAGTGTTGAATAACTATTAAATAATGTTGAACGAGTATTTGAGAAATGTTGAACATGTATTTGAAAAGTGTTGACATAAGTATTAAATGTTGAACAAATATTTGATTTTTTTTTAATAAGCGTTGGGACAATGTTGAACGTGTATACAAAATATGTTGATCACTTATTAAAAATGTTGAACAGTTATATAAAAATGTTGATCAAGTATATAAAATGTTGATCACTTATTAAAAAATGTTGATCAGGTATTAAAAATGTTAATCAAGTATCTGAAAATGTAGAATGGGAAACAAAAGGGATGGAAAAATGTTGAGCAAGTATTTAAAGAAAATGTTGATCATGTATATAAAAATGTTGAACCGGTATTTCAAAAATGTTAAACAAGTGTTTTAAGAAATGTTGAATATGTATATAGAAATGTAGAATGACAAACGAAAAAAAATAAAAAAATGAAACAAAATAGAGAATAAAAAAGAAAAGAATGAAAAATTTGGAGAATAAAAAAGAAAGAAAATGTTGAACAAGTGTTTGAAAAAATATTGATCATGTATATAAGAATGTAGAATAAAAAAAGAAAAAAAACATAATAAACCAAAGGATAAAATAAAATAAAAAACTGAAGAAAGAAAATGAAAAACGGAGGAGAAAAAAAACCAAATAAAAGAAAAAAAGATAAAATCCCAAATAAAACCACTTGTGTAATTTTAAGTATGGCGCTTCCCTAGTTATCTCTATGAGATGAACTTGGGTGGGGTGGCTTGCTGAGCGCGCAAAGCTTCAGCGAGCGCAGCCAGTTCGGTCGCTTAAGGCGGTAAATAGTCGGCGCGGCTGATTTTTAGGGTGGACCCCACTTCATCCTAAACCAATCACAACAGCCCATCTTATCTTAGCCCGTAAATGTCCTGTAAACTCCCTATAGTTGTAGCATTACTGCTCTAAAAATATGGGCTACTACATTCTTTTGACATAAAAATAGTACAACTTGGTCAGATTGAGCTATATACATTTGATTTAAAAAAAAGTTAGAACATCTTATATTTCGTAACGGAGGAAGTACATCATTGGCGTGAAGCATGTGGTGCCTCAACACTAATCCATTTCCGGCGTTTCAGATTTTTCGCCACGAGGCATGGAGCGCCGCGGGTGGATACGTTGACCAGTTGTCCATGGTGTTGTGAGAGTCAGACCTGCAACTTCTCTTTTGAGTGCCTGTTGTGCAACTCTTGCCATTTCAGATCTGCACGAGCTCTATTTCAACGCATACTGCTACTGTTTGTCTCCATGGTCACATGCTCTTGATATCAAGCTTTTCCAATACTCAGAGACATTGGAGCTGTTCGGGAACCCACCAGCTTTCATAAATCTAAGAATATGTGGAGTACCTGCATGCGCGCTCCGCGCTTTTTAGCTGAAACTCCGCCCGCTTCCGAAGCGGCCGCGTGGAGCGGAGAATCTCCGAACGGGCCCCTAATTGACCGCTCCGCTCTTGTAGTAACTGTAAAGTGATCACATTCAACTAAGTTTGGGACACGGATCAGATCAGGCACAAAGTGATGTTTTTTCATGCCATCGGCAGGTTCACTCTGACGAAACCAAACTAAAGATTTTCTGAAACTTAGGTATCTGTTCACTTGCTCATGATCGAACTTGGCCATATGAACCCATTTGTCGTTGGCGCTGGTTTTCGTCGTGGGTGTGCTAATAATGCCCCGAGAGTCTTGCAGATGACATGATATGTACCCATGTGGATGTGGATTTGGGTTTGTAGTTTGAGTATTAAATTGTTCTAGCATGCAATATATTCTACTTTCTCCGTATCAAAATAAGTGCCGTTGATGTAGTACAATACAACCCTTTTAAACTGCTGGGGACGGAACAAGTAGTACAGTATACAGCACGCAACGCTGGAATAGACGAGTTTAGTTAATCAATGCCTCCTGCCATACGATCGTGCTACTTGTTCTATGTAGGTCGGCAGAATTCCATTTCGAGATTTTCATTGTTGCAGACGTTGAAAACTATTACCAGCGAATTCGGATAACGCATATCCATCAGGTACAGGAAGGCATGCATCATACAGCAAGCATGCACACACACACACACACACATGATACATGGTCCCTTCACTTCTTCTGAATTATTAGTGCCGCACGCCACGAGCACATACATACACACACACGTCAGTGACTAGCTCACTAAGCTCAGCACTTATTTGGCGTTGACGAACCTGCAGTCCTTCCTGACCTCCCCCTGCGCGCCGGTGAGCGGCCCGTTCTCCGACATCCTCACCAGCGCCGCCGCGAACGTCTCGCGGAAGTACCCGTTGTCAGCTGCCATCTTCCTCACGAACGGCGCGGTGCGGGGGTCGGAGGCGAGCCGCTGGTCCACGAGCAGCAGGCCCCGGCCCTTGAGCAGGTTCTTGTGGTACATGTTGTCGAGCACCATGGGCGTGGCGCGGTCGTTGCGCGCGTACGCCACGTCACGGGTGTCCTCCCTCGCGTCCGCCGTCGGGCACCGGCCCCGCAGGTACGCGCCGTAGGCCGGCTCCATGCCGCCGTCCACCGCCGGGTACAGCCTCGCCACCAGGTTGTTGCAGTGGACGCGGCCCACCGAGTGCGCGCCCAGCAGCGCCACCACGGCCTCGGCGCCCAGACCCATGACCGCGAACCGGGACAGCACCGCCGACACCGTGTCGTTGTGGTTCGGGATGTACCGCTCCACCTCGCTGTAGTGGCTCTCCGTGGCGTCCCGCCGCCCCGTCCGCACCGGGATCGCCGCCGGCCCGCCCAGCATGGCCGCGCCGTCACGGGCGGCCAGCGCGAGCACGTCGGCGCACGACACTGTCCCCGGGCACTCGCGCTCCAGGGCCGACTTGATGGTGTTCACGTACTTGAAGTTGCGCATGCCGAAGCTCCTCGGGGAGGCCTGCTCGGAGACGAGGCCCGTGGCGGCGTCGGTCTCGAGGAGCAGCGAGGCGTCGCAGGACTTGACGGTGCAGTCGTGGAAGAGGGCGCGGAGCCACGACACGGCCGTGTTGCCGTGCTCCTCGTACAGGCTCCTCACCTGCTCCTTCACGATCTGCTCCGCTCTCGGGCAGCTCTCGGAGTAGAAGTTCAGCCTCAGACCACCACCACTCGCAGCAGCGGCGGCAGCATTCCCTGCCATGGCAGCAGATTAGCCAAACCGTCTGGAAGTTGTACTGCTCGAGTAGTCCTGATCGATGCGTTTTAGAGGGAAACTAAGAAAGGAATTTCGCAGTTAGTAACTTACGAGCAGTGAAGCAGCACAAGATGAGCAGTGCAGATGCCACTGGCACCAGGCTTGAGCTCAGACCCATCTTCAGTTCACTCTGCATTGCAAAAATCCAAGGGGAGTGGAAGGTGCTCAACCCACTCTCATCTCATCTGGTCTTATAGCCTAGGCACCAAGTGGGAGGGAAGTGGGGTTGAGTGAGTGGTTGACTGAAAGTGACACCATTGGACATGGCCTCAAGTACTCCATCCATGAAAATGCAGTTACTTCCTGCCTGACCGACACAATTGAACGTGCAAGTGCGGTAGTAACAGAAACACAAGTCATAAACTTGGTTGAATGCGATTAAACCAACTTTCTGCAAGAGGGGCCTTACTTGTCAGTTGCTGAAACACGACACAGCGGTCAGTTCCATACCGTCCCTACCACCGGCCGGAAAGGCGGGCATGCATTTTCTGAATCTGACATGCACGAGTCAGGCTGCAAGTCAAAAGATCTGCAGTGCATATGTTGTTGAATGAAACCCCCGAAATGAATGCATCCATCAGTTACCTGACTTGGTTTCCTGCACCTCAATTTACACCCTGCAACTTCGACCGAATATGGCACTATTCATAAATTCCGCAGCAGAGATCAGGAACAACCCGGAACTGTATATGGACTACCCGGAACAAGCAAGGTAGTATGGGGGGATTGGATAATTTAAATCTTCTGTTTCAGCGTTGCCTGAAGAAACTTGGACAGCAATGCATTGGGCTCAATCAGGCTTGACGCTGCAAGTTTACAGGTGGTGCTCCGTCCGCTATTGCAAAGCAGTGCGTGAACCATTATTGCAAACCACCGCTAAGAACAAATCATGTGAATGCTGAAAAATGTCGACACAAATAATACGGATAAACACTATGAATGATGTTCTGGGATATTTATTTTTTCAAATATATATATGGACTAGAAAACAAAATGGAATGATGGCATGTCGCATCGACTACCCTATATCTCAGTTATTGCAAGGGGGTATTGGGACCGTTCTTATGCATGGCCGTGGCCTAATAACGCGGATGGTTTCTTTTTGTACGAGTGTTTTATTTGCACCACCACCTTACACCATTTCGGCCAAAAGATCTGCGGTGCATATGTAACCGCAGTGAAACCACTGAAATGAATGCATCCATCCGTTACCTGACTTGGTTCTTGGACCTCGATTTTACACCGTGCCATCTTGAAATGTTCACTGTGTATGAAAAATGACCTGGGAGTGTTAAATTTTGTTCTCGCGGTTTTAGAAAAATGTCGTACATTCAAGAAAATGGTTCGGACATTTACAAAATGTTCAAGATATTATTAAGAAATGTTCATCCAATGTTTAAAAAAATCATAACATATGAAAACAAATGTTCACGCATTTCAAAAATATATTCATGACTTTAAGAAAATCATTATACAATGTCAAAAAAATGTACATGTAACTTTTGAAAAAAATGTGTCTCACAATTCATAAAGATGTTCGTGACATTTTAAAAAATATGACGCTTTTCAAAAATATTTCCATAGAATTTTTAGAAAATGTAGAAAAAAGTTGTTGTAATTTATAAAAAAAATAAAATTCAAAAAATATTCATGTCATTTAAAAAAATTCTAACACTTACCAAATGTTTTAAAAAACTGTGGATCTAATAAAAATGTTCAATATTTTTTAAGAAATTCTCAGCATGTATTAAAAAAAATAGTCAATGCCCATTTGAAAAATAGGTGAAAAGAGAAGGGAAAAACCGAGGCACAGCAATGCTGTCTGAGATGCTGTCTAAAAGAGAAGGGAAAAATAGGTTCTCACTGCCCTCTGTTTCCAGTCTGACCCAGTAGTGAAAACATTGGCCAGCCCAATAGCTTACGGGCCGAAAGCAAGCAGGTGTTCGTGCTTCCTCCATCCCCACTTTCAAGTCTTGAGTTGCTTTCTCTCTCAAAAAAAAAAGTCTTGAGTTGCTCTTGTCTAAAAAAAAATCTTGAGTTGCTCATTTCGCAAAAAAAAAAAAGTCTTGAGTTGCTAAAAAAATACTTTCCAGCCTTGAAAAAGAAAAGTCTTTACAGCTTGGAAATGCCAGGCCCGTGGCAGCTGGCTGAAGCGCGTGACGAGAAGAAGGATATGCCAATTCTTTTCGTATTCCGCTCACCCGCTAAAAATAGTACGCAACGCACGTAGCAGCATATTTTCCACTTCAATCAAAGAAAAAGCAAAGGTAAGGTGCGGACAGATACAAATGGGCCCGTCCAAGGCCTCCACATAAATTCTGATCCAGAAAATCGCAAAGGAAAGCACTGGATGCCTTGCTCTTGCTTGCCAACCCTATGTCCGTGTCCAGCTTCATTCCCTTTTTCTTTTTCTTTGCCTCGAAGGGTTATATTTTTCTTAAAGAAAATTCATTCTTTCCTAATGCACTTACATCATCTACAGACGGGCGCCTCAAACCGGTCTCAAACGCCTGGACGGCCCTTCCGGTCATGTTTTTCTGACCCAGTTGGGCGCCCCAAACGGCTCTCAAACCCTCGGGTTGTCCGGCGTCCCTCATATCCAGCCCAAATATGGGGCGGATATGGGAGCCCGGGCACGCGCGCCACGTCGATCCGGCCCACCCCGACCCCACTCCATCCCCACAAATATCCCCAATCCCAAAACCCTAACTCACCCTCGCTCTCGATCCCTCTCTTCTTCTTCCTTCGATTTCTCCTTCACTCCAACGACTCCGGTGACCGCGGCGAGCATGTCAAGCGTCGGCATCCGCTCCTCCTCCTACTTCGACGATGACCTAGCCCTCCGCATTGCCCTTGAGAGGTCCAACGTGGACACGCGTGACAATTCCGGATTGGCCTCGCCTCTTCCGGCGGCATGGCGGCAGGTCTGGCCTTCACTCCTATCGGCTCGCGCTTGGCTCACAAGCGCCGCGCAATCCGCGCCTCCCGACGTCATCCCAGGCCGCCGCCATCGCTCCCCAAGAAGGCGGTGGGGGTGCTTAGTCCGTCCGCCACGGCCACGGACATGCACGCCGGAGTCGAGACGCGACGCTCGCCGCGAGAGGTAGCGGGCAAGGAAGAGGGATGCGGCGCAGAGCTCTGTCCGCCGTCGCCGTGGGTTACCCGCGAAGCCCGACGAGGACGTGCAGCTCCTCTGGGTCTACTATTGGTCGCTTACCACGGCGGAGACAGACGCTCGGCGGCTCCGTCGGAAGAATGTGAAGGCTCTCCGGCTAGCTATCAAGCAGTCCGAGCGCGAGGCCAGAGAGAAGGCGACGGAGGCGGCTCGACTGGCGAAGCTCGAGCGCCAACATGACCGGCTCGTCCGGCGCCTCAAGGGCCTCATCATCGTCTCCTCCTCATTCTTCTCCGACGACGACAACAACGGCTCCTCGTCCGACGACTCGAACGGTCCTCTATCAGCCTCCGACGGCTACAGCTGCGCCGACGACCAAAAGGGGAAGGGGCCGGCCCGGAAGTGGTGAAGATCCACTTTTCTTCAATTTAATTTCAAGTTTTAGATGTAGTTTCAAGTTGTCCGTCGTTTATGTAAACTTTATTGGCTGTTCGAACATCCGCTCGTCCAGTGAAAGTATTGTGCTTACCTGTGTCCGTTTGCTAATCTACGTAGTTTGATCGATGTTGCATGGTTTAGTATTGATATAGGGGATCATGTATGACATACACGGATGTAAACGAGAGAAGTGCCCGATCACTGTCTGTCCACAGATACGTCTGCTGATGTTTTAGGGGTCAATATTTGTCCTCTGCAGCTGTAGATGCTTTTAGCATTTATTTTTTCCGGGCGATGCTCATATCATTGTCGACCGTTGCGTGTGTGCGCTACCCCTCTTGCAAGCAAGTTGCAGAAATGCGGTGGCAGAACTATCCCTCGTTCTGTATGTTTATGTCTCTATCCCAACACCTCCAATGCGACCGTGATCTCATACTAGCCCAAGACACGTGTACCGTGGCTAAGCCACACAAGGGATGTTTATATACAGTACCACTGTAATGATGATCTCAGTCCAGCGAGTGTTATCCATGGAAGATTGTCCACGATGCATGTCGCGGGAGGGGTGGGCCCCACACGCATTGCACACGTACGCCCGACGCCGGCGTTTCTGGTAAAGTATGACACACGTGGACGGTAGTACAATATAAGGGTTGACTCAGCAACACTCCGCCTAGCACACCATGTCTTTGTCATATTCATGCCTGCGTCCTTGTCTCTCAACCGAATCCCGGATTCAAACAACCGCCCACTACAAACTGATTTCAAATTATTTTATTGCTTTTCGACGGTGTTTTGTTATGCATGAGCCAAGGCATGAAAGCTGTCTCCACCGGAATTTTTCGTTCCACTGGATGTACGCGCGTGTTTCTTTAACACAGTACTTACGCGCGGGTGGAGCTTGGGAGATAGTACAGGAACGGATGCAGATTGTGCTCTGTATTGATGACATCTGGATGATAAGATGGTGGATTTGGGTTCGTGGTTCGTGGCAGACAGGTATGGTTTTCTCCTCCAACATCTTAGTTGGGCGGGATTGGCAGATCTGGAGTTCGATGACGTGTCTGGGGTGTTGCCCCGCTCTGATTCGTTTAACGGCAATGGTTTCGCCTTTATTGGCGAGCCACCTTGGAGGTCCGCAAAACTGCATATCAGCGATGGAGCCGCGTCGAGCTCGCGTGTGGAGGTGATCTGTTATTTTTCTCCCTTGGTGGCTGCTATGGTGGTGCCAAAGGCAGGTGACGGACATTGGTGTCAAGCTCAGAGGATTCTTCAGTCTTGTTTGTAATTTTACTTCTTGGTTGGTGTTCATGTGTGTAAAGGCTAGCGTTCTACTGTTTTTCAATTTTATCGGGTCGGTATGTACGTGGCTTGTACTATGTTCCTTATGATATAAATGAGACATGTATTACCATGAAAAAATATCACACTCAACATTCAGGTGGAGGAGTTCCCTTCCTCCAATTATTTTATTTAAAAAACTCAATCTCCGAACACATGTCCGTACATTAAAAAAATCAGGAAAAAAAACTCTTAATCTATTTTTTTCGGAGCAATCTATTCATCTTCAATCATGATAGTACAGCGAACACCAAAAATAATAAAAGAATTACATCCAGATCCGTAGACCACAAACAACGACTACAAGCACTAAAGCGAGCCGAAGGCACGCTACCGTCATCGTACCTCCCTCGCTAGAGCCGAGCAAAACTTGTTTTAGTAGACAGTCGAGAAATTGTCGTGCTAAGGTCCCAGAGGACCATGCCGCCGTTGAAGAATAGTGTAGATCGGAAGGATCCAACCCGAAGACACACGAACATAGACAAACTACCACCAGATCTGAGCAAATCCACCAAGGTCAGGTCCGCCGGAGACACACCCCGCCGACGATGCTAGACGCACCACCGGGACGGTGGCTACAGAGAGAACATTATTCCATCTTCAGGGAGCCGCCACTGTTTCGTCTTTCTAAGCAGGACACAAGCCCTAGCAAAACTCGAAAAAACATCTAAAAACAAAGTCCTCCCGCCGACAAAGGCCGGGATCCACCATGCAGCCATGGCCCTAACGCCATTAGAGATGAGGTGGACCGGCGATGAGGCCGCCGGGAGGCATAGGAACCCTAGATTTGTTTAAGGGAGAAGGCGGTTGCGTGTATGGAATTGCCTAGTATAGCTGGCATCTTGTACACACTCTATTTCCGTGAATACCTATAAGATACTAATGCGACACAACATGTTGACACCGACGAAGTCATCACAGGCGTCTTCGTAGGTGACGAAACGCCTGCTCACACTAAACACACATCGTTAGAATGCCTGAAATAAATTCAGAAAAATGCAACCATCAACTCTAAGTCTAGACTTTCCCTTGTGGGTTGGTTCCATCGCAATGAACCCAGGAGTAGTAACCAACTGAGCACGCCGACTTCACGGATGCATGTGTGTGTTTTTTAGTGCGTGTATTTATACCGGCAATATATATTTTTCAAAAAAAAAGAAAAGGAATACTCGACAATTAATATGGATCGTAGGTACTCCCTCCGTCCCGATATACTCGTCGTGATTTTAGTTCACCACGACAAGTAAATCGGAACGGAGGGAGGGAGTAGTACAATATGGTTAACATTTCATTTGGAAAATTGAAGCTTTTATTTAGGCAAAGTTGAAGAATTGATCTATAAAGATGGAGTGCAGTTGAGTTTAATTGATGGGCCATATCTTAATGAGTGCCATTTGTGTGCCGACAGTTGATTTTAACCCCCACTCTCCCCATTCGTCTCGCTCCCTCCATCCCTTTCGCCTTCCCCTCCCTCTCCCTCCCCTGTTTCTCTCCCTTCCAGTCTCCCCCTACGGATACATCGCCGACGACCCAAGCAAGCAAGCCGCCACCAGCAAACCGTCAAACCCAACCAATCCAATCCAGTCCAACCCTCGCCGACGATACCGCCGGAGCCATGGGTACCTACAAGTGCTGCCTCATCTTCAAGCGCCGGTACCGCTGGACGGACGCGCCGCCGCCGGACGACGTGCGGGCGCTCTTCGCCGTGCACGCGGGCGGGGCCGCCACCATGGGCGCCGACGGCCTGCGCCGCTACCTCGAGTCCACGGGCGGCGACCCCGACGCCGCCGACGACGCCGAGGGCGAGGCCGACCGCCTGCTGGACCAGATCCGCCTGCAGGGCCAGCACCAGCGCGCCGGCCCGCGCCTCCCGCGCCTCGGCCGCGGCCAGCTGCTCGGCCTCGACGACTTCCACCGCTTCCTCTTCTCCGCCGACCTCAACCCGCCCCTCCGCCGCCCGCAGGTCCACCACGACATGTCCCAGCCCCTCTCCCACTACTACGTCTACACCGGCCACAACTCCTACCTCACCGGCAACCAGCTCAGCAGCGACTGCAGCGACGTCCCCATCATCAAGGCCCTCCAGCGCGGCGTCCGGGTCATCGAGCTCGACATGTGGCCCAACTCCGCCAAGGACGACATCAGCATCCTCCATGGCAGGTTGCTTTCTACTTTGCTGCTTCCTACATACTCCATTAGGATGCTATTCCCCACATCGATCCGCCCTCCACTAGCTTGGAGCCTTTCCTCTTCGATGCAATCGATGAGGACAGGTCCAGGCAAGTATCTATCCACCTTGTCTATGCACCTCGATTTCGTAGGTGTATATTTTTAGACACACAGAAAGCTCCCCTGCTCCATTGCTCGAATGAAACAAGGATGCAGAGTGCAGCGTTCATTTTTTTTTACAGGAAACTAAAATTTCAGTTTGCAGAAAACGAAACATTTCATAGGTGTATATTCTTAGGTGACTCGCTCACGCTGCCGATAAAACAAGGGGGCTGAATCTTACACCGTGTGCTGCTGTCTTGCCGATTCTGAACAGGACTTTGACCACCCCGGTTTCGCTGCTGAAATGCCTGAAATCCATCAAAGAGTACGCCTTCGTCGCGTCTCCCTACCCGGTTATCATCACACTGGAAGACCACCTTACACCCGAGCTGCAGGACAAAGTTGCCAAGGTAGCTGTACTTGCTTCTGAAATTTTTGTTATCTCCATCCAGGAGATCTGCACTTCTCTAGCTAACAGGTGTTTCTGAAAATCTCCATAGATGGTCCTTGAAGTGTTTGGCGACATACTGTACTACCCTCAAGAAGAACATCCCAAAGAACTCCCTTCACCTGAGTTCCTCAAGGGTCGTGTGCTCCTATCAACAAAGCCCCCAAAGGAGTACCTTGAAGCCAAGGATGGTGGTGCCGCGAAAGACGGTGATGCGGAGCAGAATCCTGGCAAAGGAACCGACGATGATGCGGCTTGGGGAACAGAAGTCCCAGATTTCAAGACCGAAATCCAATCTGCTAAAGTACGTGTTTTGAGTTCTCATTTTCTGCTCTCTTTTGTCCTGGCATTCAGCAAGATTTTACCTACACAATCGACTTTGCTCTGACAACAGGAGGAGGATGCCACAGAGCACCGTAGAGATGACGATGAGGACGACGACGATGAGGACGAACAGAAAATGCAACAGCATCTAGCTCCACAATATAAACACCTTATTACTATAAGAGCAGGAAAGCCAAAGGGGGGTACTACGTCTGATGCCTTGAAGTGTGACCCAAACAAAGTTAGGCGGCTCAGTTTGAGCGAGCAACAGCTTGCCAAAGCTGTAGTTAATCATGGCACCGAAATAGTGAGGTATATATCTAAATGAAATAGCTCTTACCATTTATTTCTATCTTTAATAGTCAGAGATCCTCTTTTGTTTAATGTTACTGAAGTTCTCAATAATTTTGCTAACAAGGTTTACACAGAGGAATCTACTGAGGATATACCCAAAGGGCACTCGGGTTACTTCATCCAACTACAATCCATTTATTGGTTGGGTGCATGGTGCTCAGATGGTAGCCTTCAATATGCAGGTGCATTTCTGTTTCCGAGTAATCTATCCCAGGGCAATGGTCTTGCTTTATGCTCTGAACATCCAATTAAGTAAATTCAGTGGGAGTTGCAATCACATCCCATATCAAATGGCAGAAATATATAGATGATTATAGTTATACTAGGTCAATGCAGAATAACCCTTATCTTCTTATATGAACTCAAATGGGATGCAATCTGTGCCATATGTAAAATCGAGATAACCCGCCTAGCAAGGGCTGATGATCAGCACATTTTGCAGCAGTTCCTGGACAAGCCCTACTAAAGAAATCAAGGAGCTGATATCGTGCATTACCGACTTACTGTGATAGTTACTAGATAGGTTCTAGGGCTGATGATCGGCGCATTTTGCAGCAGTTCTTGGTCTCCTGTACAAACCCAAGCCCTAACTAAAAGAATCAAGGAGTTGATAACATGCATTATTGACTTGCTGCGACTAGGTACTACGGAGTAGATAGGTTGTGATGCTCTATGTGTGTGCAATATTTAACATGGGAATGCTTTAGGTTTGGCAGATCACAATCTGTCATCAATTCGGACATACACTTGCCTAAAGTTGGGCAAGAAGTTAATGTTTATTGGTCATATGCCGTCCCTTTCGTACTGGCATGTTATAACTGCATGGTATTCCTTGCAGGGGTATGGAAGAGCCCTTTGGTTAATGCATGGGTTTTATAAAGCAAATGGTGGCTGTGGCTACGTGAAGAAACCAGATTTCTTGATGCAGTCTGAACCAGAAGTTTTTGATCCAAAAAAGCCTCAGCCTGTTAAGAAAACCTTGAAGGTATGGGCTTTTTCGGGCATCTCTCCGGTTTTGTTTGTGCCACTCGAAATTCAGGAGACGAATGAAGTGCTGATTTTCAGGTGAAAGTGTACATGGGAGATGGTTGGCGGATGGACTTCAAGCAGACACACTTTGACCAATATTCTCCTCCAGATTTTTACGCACGGGTATGAACGAAAACTAATTTGGCACATCGATAGCTTACACTATTAACCGCAAGGCAAAAGCTCGATGAAATTAGTAACAAGAACCGAAACGCAGTAACCATATCTCTGAAACATCAAACTGAATGCTGACAGATAGCTCACAACTGTGAACTGCAATTACAAAGCTGAATGAGTTCGGTGACAAGAACCTAAAACAGTATCCATTTATCTGAAACATCATCAAAACTGAACCTTGCATGTATCCGTTGTCTGAAACAGGTCGGGATCGCCGGCGTCCCGGCGGACTCGGTGATGAGGAAGACCAAGGCGGTGGAGGACAACTGGGTGCCGGTGTGGGGTGAGGAGTTCTCCTTCGGCCTGACGGTGCCGGAGCTGGCCCTGCTGCGGGTGGAGGCGCACGAGTACGACATGTCGGAGAAGGACGACTTTGCGGGGCAGACGGTGCTGCCGGTGTCGGAGCTGCAGCCCGGGATCCGCGCGGTGGCGCTCTTCGACCGCAAGGGGAACAAGCTCCCCAACGTGAAGCTCCTCATGCGCTTTGAGTTCGTCTGATTTGGTCTGGTTGAGTTTGGTTTGGTTTGAGAGATGATGGCGTGTCGGCGGCCATGGTTGGTACTTGGTACTCGTGCATTCTTTGTTCATCCTGTACATACGTGATGCCTTCTGTGTGAATACGGAGTGTACCGTTGTATATGTGAGTCAGTTGTGTAGACACGAGAATTCATCAACCCTGTATTTGTTGTGAGAGTGGCGTAATAAGGTATTTTACCATCACGAACTGTCAGAGTGGCGTAATAAGGTATTTTACCATCACGAACTGTCAGTTTGTTCTGTGTACCGTTGTATTTGTTATCAGTGGAAATAAGGTACGTACGTGATTAGTTTTGTGTTAAATCCTTTTTGAAAAATTTCACAGCCTAAAAAGATTTGAATTGAAGGTATTGTAGGGCTTTACCCTCGCCCGAAGGAGAGGGAGCCCTTTCAGAAATTCTCAGTGGCTCTCCATGGAGAGCCAAAGAGGGGGTTTGGAAATAGTTTTCAACCAGCAATTGACGCGCCTCGGTATTACCTCACTAGCTGCGTCATTGCCCCAAGCGCAAAGATGCCTCTCAACGTAAGCGCCCTGACCCCTCTTATAGCCGCGTGCTGCCCCCAGCCCCTCGTAGCTCGCCGAGGTGGGACTAAAAACGTTCTCAGTCGCCCGGTTTCTCTCACGTCGGTTCAGCATCGACCAGGCTTTTTCTTTCCCACGCTGCATCACTGAAGCTGTCCTGATGTATCACTGAAGCCGTGGGAGGCATTTACCGGGGCTGTAGGGGAGGAAATGTTAACTGGCAGCAGAGGATTCCATTCCTGGGTCACTTCCGTCGCGGGATCTGCGGCGGAGCTGCTGGTCTGTGGCGGTTTGGTTCTGGATGCTCATGCTCTGCGCCTCGGGTGCCTCAGTTAAGCTCTCAAGGCCCCGGGTGCCTCAGTTTGGTCTCAAGGCGTATAGTTGCAGTTCAGTTTGCTGAACTGAAATATTTCTGTGAACGGCATTCCACTATCTCTTTCTTGAAAAACAAATGATAGATTCTACTGTACTGTAGTGTTTAGTGCGTGCATTGGGTAATCGTGGTCTGTCCATCGGTCTCTATAGATATTTAAATCTTGATCAACAAAGATGCATTTTTAGTCTTTTAGATATAACCCTACTTTTCCTGGGGATATTCAGTTTGAATCTTTTTTATGATTGTTGATAGCTCTGAAGTTGAAAGCTGTTCCTGGCATTCAAGTTGTTTTCCATATTTTCTACGAGTTAGTCTGAATATGGGAGTTGCTACTCTGCTTCCAACACTGGACAGGTTAATCTACAAGAAAACCATACATTTTTACCTTCTGGCAACAACAAAAAGCATACTGTACATTAATCTATGGGAGGTCCTACGCGTCCGCCTCGGCGGCCCTTAGATCTGGGTACATCTAGCGGCCCTGTCTCATCGTCACTATTGCAACAAAGACATTGTTACATAACCCTTTGCAACAAAGCTCGTGTTGCGTAAACATTTGCATTTTTTTTTGAAACATAGGCTATGTTGCAGATATTTTTTTTCGTCTTCACTTTTTTGCAACATAGGCACTGTTGCGAAAGGAAC
Source organism: Aegilops speltoides (assembly GCA_021437245.1). Lineage (NCBI taxonomy): Eukaryota > Viridiplantae > Streptophyta > Magnoliopsida > Poales > Poaceae > Aegilops > Aegilops speltoides. Next base: position 37,829,315 of record CM038142.1, read on the forward strand.
TTTTGCAACACAGACGATATTGCAGAAAATTTTGCAACGAAGATGGTGGTGTAGAAATGTGGTCGTAGTTGACTCGGGGATATTCTCGAAAGTTAAGAACATATTTTTGAAATGCATCAACAGTTGTTTTTGTATGCTATGAACATTTTTTTCAACATTGCACAATCATTTCTTAATAATATCATGAACATTTTAAAAAATGTCACAACGGTTTTTAAAAATGGACACCATTTTCTAATACCACAAGAACAAAATTTTAACACTCCCTAGATATTATTTTTTATACACAGTGGACATTTCAAAATGACACGGTCCTGCAGATCTTTTGACTGAAATAGTGTAAGGTGGGAGTGCAAATAAAACACTACATAAAGAAACAGCCCGCATTATTAGGCCATGGCCATGCATAAGAACGGTCCCAATACCCTTCGCAATAACTGATATATAAGGTCACCGATGTGACGGGCCATCATTCCACTCTGTTTTCTAGTCCGCATATATTGGAAAATTAAATATCTCCTAACAATGGTTACAGAGTTTACCTGTATTATTTGCGATATTTTTTGGCATTCAAATAATTTGTTCTTAGCCGTGGTTTGCAATAATGGTTCAAGCACTGCTTTGCAATAGCAGAGTACTACTTGGAAACTTGCAGCATCTAGCCTGACTGAGAATAATGCATTGTTATGCGAGTTTCAGACGTTTAATATAGTCAAGCAAGGCTGAAACGACAGGTTTTAATTATCCAATTGCACCAATACTACCGTGCTTGTTCTGGGTAGCCAGTTCCCATAGATTTTTATACAATTTTAAAATATGTCCAATGTGGATCTCTGCTGTGATATATAATGCTATATTCGGTCGAAGTTCCCATTGGTTTCAAAAAAATGTTCAAGGTCTACATAAAAAATGTTTATACAAATTTTAAAAATGTTTATCGCCATAAAACAATTTACATGGCATTTTAAATTCACGTTTTTCCAGAAAATGTCGATGAAATTTTCAGAATGTTTATACTATGTTAAAAGATGTTCATATAGTTAAAAAAAACTGTTTATTGCCATTAATAAAATGTTCAATCTGTATTTTAAAAGTTTGACCATGTATTCGAAAAGTCTTCAAACCCATACATTAAAAGAAGTGTACATCGTGTATTTGAAATATTCAAGGTTTATCAAGGAAAATGTTTCACGTGTACATCCAAAATTTATAGTGTGTACTGACCTTTTTGCATGTGTTGTAAAAAAGAAAACCAATAATAACCTACAAAAAACAAAAATAAAACTGAAAAAGTTAAAAAAGAAAAAAACAACGAAAACCGATAAAGAACAAGGGATTTTATTTCTTCTCCATTTTCCCCCTTTACCTTATTGGTGGGCCGACGCAATAACACATGCGGTGGAGGCGGTTTCTATGGTGGGAATTGATTTTAGTAGCCTTTCGCCTGGTTTTTGAAGGTGTCGTAGTGTTTTTTATGTTTTTATTTTCTGTGTTTCTATTTATCATTTATTTTATCTATTTTATTTCTTCTCCATTTTCCCCCTTTACCTTATTTCAAATTGGCATTGAATATTTTCTAATACACGATGAACATTTTGTAACGCACATTGAACATTTTTATTAATGAGAAAAACATTTCTCAAGTGTTAAAACATTCTTTTATTTTTATGAACATTTTTGGACTGTACTTTTCTAAAATTACGCATAAAATTCTACATCTTCATAGAATATCATGGACATGTTTTTGAAACGCATGGTGTTTTGTTAACTATCATGAACCTCTTTATGAATTGTACGAAACACTTTCCTAAAGTTAAGAACATATTTTTGAAACATGTGAACATTTGTTTTTGTATGGTATGAATATTTTTTTAAACATTGAACAAACATTTCTTAATAATATCATGAACATTTTATAAAATGTTACAACATTTTTTAAATGGATAACATTTTTCTAATAGCGCAAGAACACAGTTTAACACTCCCCGGATATTTTTTTTTATACAGAGTGAACATTTTGAAGCCACACGGTGTAAATCGAGGCCCAAGGCCCAAGCCGTGTAACTGATGTATGCACTTGCAGATCTTTTGAGTGAAATAGTGTAAGGTGGTGGTGCAAATAAAACACTACAATACGAAAATGATCCGCATTATTAGGCCACGGCCATGCATAATAAGAACGGTCGCAATAACTGAGATATAGGGTCGACGATGCGACATGCCATCATTCCACTTTGTTTTATGAGCCATATATATATTTGAAATAAATATCCCAAAACATCATTTATAGAGTTTGTCGTATTATTTGCGATATTTTTCAGCATTCACATACTGTATTATTTGTTCTTAGCGGTGGTTTGCAATAATGGTTCATGCACTGCTTGGCAATAGCGGAGCACCACCTGGAAACTTGCAGCATCAAGCCTGATTGAGACCAATGCATTGCTGTCCGAGTTTCAGATGTCTCCCCACATACTACCTTGCTTGTTCATGGTAGCCAGTTCCCGGAGGTTTTTAATGTGGATCTCTGTTGGGAAGTTTATGTATAAGTGGCATATGCAATCGTCTTAAACTTGCAGGCTGAATTGAGGTCTAAGAAACCAAGTCAGGTAACCGATGGATGCATTCATTTTGGGGGTTTCATTCAACCACATATACACTGCAGATCTTTTGACTGAAAATGGAGTAAGGTGGTGGTGCATGTCAGATTCAGCAAATGCTCGTCCCCCCTTTCCGACCTATGGCAGTGAAGGTGTTGAACTGAAAGCTGTTCTTCTTTCAGCAACTGTCAAGTAAGGCCCCTCTTGCAGAAACTTGATTAATCGCATTCAACCAAGTTTATGACTTTGGTTTCTGTTACGACTGCACTTGCATGTGTCGTTCAGCCCGGAAGTAACTGCATTTTCATGGATATAGAGCACTGGGCCATCTGCAATGGTGTCACTTTCAGTTAACCACTCACTCAAGAGTCAAGACTGAACCCCACTTCCTCCCCACTTGGTGCCTAGGCTATAAGAACCCCACTTCCTTCCACTCCCCTTGGATATTTGTAATGCAGAGTGAGCTGAAGATGGGTCTGAGCTCAAGTCTAGTTCCAGTGGCATCTGCACTGCTCCTCTTCTGCTGCTTCACTGCCTGTAAGTTACTAACTGCAATTTTCCTTCCTTAGTTTCCCTCTAAAATGCATCGATCATCAATCTCCACTCGAGTAGTAGAACTTCAACACGGTCTGCTTAATCTGTTTCCATGGCAGGGAATGCTGCGGCCGCTGGTGCGAGTGGTGGTGGTCTGAGGCTGAACTACTACTCCGAGAGCTGCCCGAGGGCGGAGGAGATCGTGAAGGAGCAGGTGAGGAGCCTGTACGAGGAGCACGGCAACACGGCCGTGTCTTGGCTCCGGGCCCTCTTCCACGACTGCACCGTCAAGTCCTGCGACGCGTCGCTGCTCCTGGAGGCCAACCCCTCCACGGGCCTCGTCTCCGAGCAGGCCTCCCCGAGGAGCTTCGGCATGCGCAACTTCAAGTACGTGGGCACCATCAAGTCAGCGCTGGAGCGCGAGTGCCCGGGCACCGTCTCCTGCGCGGACCTCCTCGCCCTCGCCGCCCGGGACGGCGCGGCCATGCTGGGCGGGCCGGCGGCGATCCCGATGCGGACGGGGCGGCGGGACGCCACGGAGAGCCAGTACGGCGAGGTGGAGCGGTACATCCCGAACCACAACGACACGGTGTCGGCGGTGCTGTCCCGGTTCGCGGCCATGGGGCTGGGCGCCGAGGCCGTGGTGGCGCTGCTGGGCGCGCACTCGGTGGGCCGCGTCCACTGCAACAACCTGGTGGCGCGGCTGTACCCGGCGGTGGACGGCGGCATGGAGCCGGCCTACGGCGCGTACCTGCGGGGCCGGTGCCCGACGGCGGACGCGAGGGAGGACACCCGCGACGTGGCGTACGCGCGCAACGACCGCGCCACGCCCATGGTGCTCGACAACATGTACCACAAGAACCTGCTCAAGGGCCGGGGCCTCCTGCTCGTGGACCAGCGGCTCGCGTCCGACCCGCGGACCGTGCCGTTCGTGAGGAGGATGGCCGCTGATAACGAGTACTTCCGTGAGACGTTCGCGGCGGCGCTGGTGAGGATGTCGGAGAATGGGCCGCTCACCGGCGGGCAGGGGGAGATCAGGAAGGACTGCAGGTTCGTCAACGCCAAGTAAGTGCTGAGCTTAGCGAGCTAGTCGGTGTCAGCGCCCCAGCTGCACAGGAGCAAGGTGTTGGGGTTGGACAGCAAAGATGCACTGCACAAATTCACCGACACGGCAAATATGCACACTACACAGCCCCCTTCTCTTGTGATGAACTTTGAGGACAGCTTCAACCAACAAGTAAGCAGCGGAATAACACAAACAACATGCACAAGTGACACAGGATTTAACGTGGAAAAACCTCCTCAACTTGAGGAGTAAAAAACCACGGCTGTGGACCGACCGGTCCACACAACTTCACTATGAGAATGATGAGTACAAAGTCTTCTCTAGAACCTCTAGAGAGATTTACAACACACTCTCCACGTTGCCAACCGGCAACAGCAACAACAGCCACAAGAGGCAAGATTTCAGCAAAGCAGAGTTTACACAACTTCTGTACCCTCCAGTGTTTTGCAAACTGCTCTTAAACCGCTGAACCAAACAGCACCAAATTTGGCAGACAAGTAGACACACGAGTTCCTGAGATCCCCTCCAAAATTCAGCTCAATCGGACATCGTTTGCCTACCCAAACTGTTCGTCTCCCAAAACTACTCTGTTCTGAAACTGCAGCAGTCAGAGCTGACAAAACCACTCTCAAATCTGATGCTCCACTAACCCAATCCTCAAGCCAGCTAACCAAATCGAAGTACTCAAAGTAAGGAACGAGCTCACCAAGTTTGGGGGTGATCCAACCACGTTTGAGCCTCCAATCACCAGCTTGAACACTGTCTAGTCAGATGCAGCAAATCTGGACAGAACCTCTGCTTCTTCTTCTTCCTCTCTCTCAGGTTGTGTTTTCTCTTGTGTGCTCTCTCTCACTCTCACGAATGGCAGCCACAACCAGCAAGGGGTGGAGTGGCTAGGGTTTTCTTCTTGCTTCACTTCCCTTGGAAGCGCTCTCAACCGTTGGATGCAGCGAAGATCAACGGCTGACATGTGTTGGACTTATGGGCTGATATTGGGCTGCCAACACACCTCCATGTGGAGGGACTTAGCCCAACAAACTCCCCCTCCCGACATCATGGAGGGTCTCACTGCCTTCCGACAGCCATGCCAGCGAGCCGGCGGCATACTTCAAGCTTCTTCCTTGTCACCACTTTAGTCAACATATCAGCCCCATTGTCATCAGTGTGAACTTTCTCAAGTTGCATTTTCTTGGAATACAACACATCTCGAATCCAATGATAACGGACTTCTATATGCTTGGACCTTGAATGAAAGCTTGCATTTTTACTCAAGTGGATAGCACTTTGGTTGTCACAAAACAACACATACTTGTCTTGCTTAAAACCAAGCTCATAAGCCAACCGTTTCAGCAACAATAGCTCTTTGCTCGCCTCTGTTACAGCAATGAATTCAGCTTCAGTTGTATTCAATGTCACACACTTCTGCAGCCTGCTTTACCATGACACCGCTCCCCCTGCATAGGTAACCAAGTAACCTGAAGTAGACTTCCTTCTGTCAACATCTCCAGCCATGTCAGAATCTGAAAACGCAATCAACTTTGCCTCACCATCACCAAAGCAAAGTTTCAGATTTGTGCTGCCCCGGAGATATCTCAAAATCCACTTCACGGCTTTCCAATGAGGTCTTCCTGGATTGGACATAAATCTGCTCACAAGACTAACCGCATGAGCAATGTCGCCTTGTACACACCATAGCATACATCAAACTCCCAACCGCTGAAGCATAAGGAACATGATGCATTTCCTTTTTCTGCTCATCAGTGGTAGGACATTGCTTTCTGCTCAACTTGAAATGGGCTGCTAGTGGACAACTAACGACTTTAGCATTTTCCATCCTAAACTTCTGAAGTACTTTCTCAATATACTTCTCTTGAGACAAGTACAACTTGTTGCAATTCTGTCTCGCTCAATTCTCATTCGAGAATGTTCTTTCTTTGGATCTAAGTCTTTCATAGCAAAACATTTGCTCAATTCCTTTTCAACTTAGCAATCCTAGAGACATTCTTGCCAACAATCGAGGATATCATCAACATAGAGCAATAATATGATAAAATCATCACCGAGAACCTCTGAATAAACACACAATGGTCTGAGCTACACTTCTTGTAGCCTTGCTCCCCATGACAGTTTCAAACTTCATGTACCATTGTCTTGGTGCTTGTTTCAGCCATAGAGACTTTTCTTCAGCTTGCACACATAGTCTTCTTTGCCTTTCACAAGAAACCCATCAGTTGCTCCATGTATATTTCTTCCTCCAACTCACCATGAAGGAATGCAGTCTTCACATCCATTTGCTCAACCTCCAAGTTGAGACTTGCTGCCATGCCAAGGATTACTCTTATGGATGTCATCTTCACAACCGGAGAAAAGATCTCATCATAGTCAATGCCTTTTCTCTGGCGAATCCTTTACAACTAGCCCCGACCTTGTACCTTGGATGTGATGTGTGCTCTTCTTGCTTGATTCTGTAGACCCACTTGTTCTTCAAAATTTTCTTGCCCTTGGGCAACTTCACCAACTCATAAGTATGATTCTTATGCAAGGAATCCATCTCTTCTTGCATAGTATTTTTCCACTCCTTCTTGTGCTCATCTTCCATTGCATCGCAAAGCATTCAGGTTCTGAACCGTCGGATAATAACACCACATATTGATCGAGGGATACTGCTGGAAGGAATTCGACCCTGTTGGATCTTCCGAGTGGAGCAGGTGGTGGACTTTCTGGTGCTGGTGCTTCCTGCGATCTGGATCATCAACTTCAGATCATACTCTTGTTGCTGCTGCTGGGGGAGCATCTTCTTCACCGCACCACCATGTACATCATCTTGTACATCTTCTCAGCATCTGCTTCAACTTGCACAGAGCTGGAGCTGCAGAACTGGGTCGAATCAATCATGTCTTGCAGCTGCTGAGGAGGAACCTGCCCCTTTGTCTTCACAATATCCTCAATTGTTTGGTCTTCAACAAACACAACATCATGACTTCTCACAACTTTCCTTGCTATAGGGTCAAACAGCTAGTAGCCAAACTCATCACCACCATAACCAAGAAAGATACATTGTCGTGTCTTCGAATCAAGCTTTGACCTTTCATCTTGAGGAATATGAACAAAGGCCTTGCACCCAAAAACCTTTAGGTGGTCATATGAGACGTCCTTGTCACACCAAACCCTGTTAGGAACATCTCCCTGCAAAGGATAACTTGGTGAGAGATTAATAAGATAAACTGCAGTCATCAAAGCCTGACCCCAAAAGTGTTTGCGTAGCTTTGCACTTGACAACAAGCATCTAACTCTCTCCACAATTGTCCTGTTCATCCTCTCAAGAAGACCATTCAGCTGTGGTGTCTTTGAGGAGTAAACGATGCCTAATACCTTGCTGCTTGCAATATGCATCAAATGGCCCAATGTACTCTCCTCCATTATCGGTCTGAATGCACTTGATCTTCTTCTCGCTTTCTCTCTCAACCGAGGCTTGGAATTGCTTGAATACACCCAATACTTGATCTTTGGTCCTCAAAGTGAAGGCCCAAACTTTCCTGGAAAAGTCATCAATAAAAGTCACAAAGTACTTAGCACCACCAAGAGATCTTACCGACATTTTGCAAACATCGGAATGTATCAAGTCCAGCTTCTCGGGCTTCTTGTGAGGAGGTAGAGTCTTGAAGGCAACTCTGTGTTGCTTCCCTGCTAGACAATCTGAACATTTCTTGATGTGAACTCCTTTCACACCCTTCAACAATTTTTTCTTCACTAACAGTGTCATCCCCTTCTCACTCATGTGCCCAAGTCTCTTGTGCCATAAAGCACAATGATCATCCTTCTCTAGTGCATTGACAGAAGCACTAAAAAGCTTAGCATGAACATGATACAAAACTGAGACCATTTTACCTCTTGCAACAATCATGTTGCCTTTGGTGAGCTTGTACTGCCCTTTTCCAAAACTGCTCAAGTAATCATCTCCATCAAGCAAACCAACCGAGATAATATTGAGACGAAGTGCCTCAACATGCCTAACAGATTTGAGGACTAACCTTGTACCATTTGCGGTCTCCAAATGCACATCTCCTTTTCCAATGATGGCTGCTCTATCATTGTTCCCCATCTTCACAACACCAAAATCACCTGATATATAGTTAGTGAAGAGCTCTCTGCGAGATGTAGCATGAATGGTAGCACCGCTGTCCGTATCCAAATCATCTCGTCACCATCCACAAGGTTGACGGTTTCATCGAAACAACAAAGTGATCCTCTCCTCAACAGTGGAACCAAATCTGCCCTCATTTTCTTCATGCATAACAAGCATGATGTCCTCTTCTCTACAGATAACTTCGGTTGCCCTCTCGTGTCACTATCACTTTGCCAGCTTGCTTCTAATCTTGTTTCTTCTTTTTCTTTTTGTCTTTCTTCCACTTGTCACATTGCCACTTAATGTGGCCCTTCTGATGGCAGTGATGGCACTCATAATCAGCATATTTACTTTTGATTTGCTCCTACCTCTTTACGCCCCTTTACGGACCTCTGCTCTTGCTTCTCCCTTGGTGAGTGACTAGCACCTCTGAATGTGAGGAAGAAGTGGCTTGACCACCTTCTCGACTCTTCATTTAGTACCCTAGTTTTCACAAGATTCCAAGTGACAACTCCATTAGGTGTTGAATTGCAAACCGTGACCTTAAAGGTCTCCCAGCTGTCCGGTAATGAGCCTAGTAGCAGCAAAGCTCTCACTTCCTCTTCAAATGTTATTCCCATTGAAGAAAGCTGATTTATAATGCCTTGGAATGTGTTCACATGATCTGCAATTAGAGTGCCCTCTTTGTACCTTAAGCACATCAATTGTTTGATCAAGAACATCTTGTTTGTACCTTCTTTTCGGGCAAACAACTCTTCCAATTTCTGCCATAAGGTGCGTGCATGTATCTCATCAATGATATGGTTCAAAACATTGTCATCGACCCATTGCCGAATAAACCCACAAGCTTGGCGATGAAGTACCTTCCACTGACCTTCCTCAATGCCCTCCGGCATCTCAGTGGAGAACACTGGCTTCCAGTATTCTTTCACATATAACAAGTCCTCCATCTTGCCCTTCCATGCTTGATAATTTGTACCATTCAAAGATACCATCCTGCTAGTATTCACTTCCATCTTTCACCACAAGAAACTCAGCAATTTGCACAAGCAAACCAAGGCTCTGATGCCACTTTGTTGGGGTTGGACAGCAAAGATGCACTGCACAAATTCATCGACACGGCAAATATGCACACTACACAGCCCTCTTCTCTTGTGATGAACTTTGAGGACAGCTTCAACCAACAAGTAAGCAGCGGAATAACACAAACAACATGCACAAGTGACACAGGATTTAACGTGGAAAAACCTCCTCAACTTGAGGAGTAAAAACCACGGCTGTGGACCGACCGGTCCACACAACTTCACTATGAGAATGATGAGTACAAAGTCTTCTCTAGAACCGCAGCGCCTTCCATGATCAACGGGACGACGCATCCCAGCGCCCTCCCGCCGCTGTTCCAAGTGCGCGGTCCACCTATCGGGCCAGATGGCCACGGCGTCACAGATCTCACCGGGGGGGCCCCGTCGGCGGCCTCTGTGTCGCCGGCGGCACCTCCGGTCACAGGTACGGTGCCGCTTCCGCTCGTCCCTACCACCACAGCTCCGTTCTCTTCATCAGTTCTCACAACGCTAGGCCAATCTCCCCCACCCATGAGCTTTCCTGTTTTCTCCGGCGACAACCCACAGCTCTGGAAAACGCTGTGCGAGCAGTATTTCCAGATGTTCCCTGTCCACGATTCTTACCGCGTTCCTATGGCCATTCTCAATTTCTCGGGTCCGGCGGGCATTTGGCTCCAGTCAGTCCAAAAGAAACTCATCAGGCTGGACTGGGACTCGTTCACATCTCTGCTTTGTACACGTTTTGGTCGAGATAAACACCAAATGCTTATCCGCCAGTTCTATGCCATCAAACAGACCACATCAGTAGCTGAATTCATCGAGCGCTTTGAGTCCCTGATGAACCATCTGATATCATATTCAGAGTTAACTCACCCGTATTTCTTTTTGACTCGTTTTGTTGAGGGCCTGCGTCCGGACATTCGTGCGGTGGTACTCGTGCAACAACCACCGGACCTGGATACAGCTTGTTCGCTGGCCCTACTTCAGGAGGAAGTGGCCGACGGCGAACTCTCGGTCGGTCGCGTCATCACCAACCGCGGCCAAGGGAACCATCCACGCACAACGACACCCTCGTTCTTCGGTCGACCTGCTACACCAACTCTGGTCTCCGAGGATCGACGCGGCACCGATGCCGCACGTGCCAACTCTGAGAACAGCAAGGTCGCGGCGCTCCGCCAGTTTCGTCGCGCGAAGGGCCTCTGCTTCAAGTGCGGAGAACGGTGGGGCAAGGATCACGTGTGCCCACCCACCGTACAGATGCACGTCGTCGGCGAACTTCTCGCCATGTTCACCCATGACGACCTCGCCATTGAATCGCCCCCTCCATCGCCAAGCTCTGAAGAAGAAAATCTGTGCACCCTCTCTCGCCAAGCAGAGGATGGCTCCTCCAATCCGGGGGTTCTTCAACTTCAAGCATGGCTCCAAGGGCACGAGATTCTGCTGCTCGTCGATTCAGGTAGCTCTACATCCTTCGTCGACAGTACCCTGGCCGCCAAGCTTGAAGGAGTGTCACCGTTGCCGCGGCCATGCAAGGTGCGTGTCGCCAACGGCAACACCATTCCCTGCGACCGTTTCATTCCAGCTTGCTCGTGGATCACACAAGGGCACGAATTCTCAACGGATTTCAAGATCCTGAAGCTAGGCTCCTACGACGCCATACTTGGAATGGATTGGCTGCGCCAGCACAGTCCGATGAGCATCGACTGGGTGGCGCAACAGTTAAATGTGACCACACCTGCTGGACGCCTCCATCTGTCTGCAACATCTTTGGATCATACTCAGTGCTCTGTTATTTCTGCCCCAGAATTGCTCAAGGCCTGCAAGCGAGGGTCACTTGCTCACATTATTCACCTCAACTCCATCGATGGCAGCAGCAAGCATGAGGAACAGATGCCGGTCGAGGTCTTGCGCCATCTTGGGCGGTTCTTGATGTCTTCAAAGACCAGCGTGGTCTCCGCGCCATACGCGTGGATCGCGACCATCGCATACCCTTGATGGCCGGCGCGCAACCTGTCACATCCAGACCCTATCGGTACAAGCCAGAATTGAAAATAGAGATCGAGCGACAAGTCCAGGAACTGCTAGATGCCGGAATAATTCAGAAAAGCTCCAGCCCCTTTTCATCCCCAGCTCTGTTGGTCAAGAAGAAGGACAGAACTTGGCGTCTGTGTGTCGACTACCGCCGTCTCAACTCCATGACTGTTGTGGGCAAGTTTCCTATACCAATTATCGATGAACTGCTCGATGAACTTTCCGGTGTCAAGTGGTTCTCGAAGCTCGATCTTCGCGCTGGGTTTCACGAAATCAGGATGGCTGAGGGAGAAGAGTACAAGACGGCATTTCAGACTCATTCAGGCCACTGGGAGTTCCGCGTCATGCCCTTTGGAGTTGCTGGTGGCCCTTCAACCTTCAATGGCGCCCTTACCACAACTCTCAAGCCAGCCAATCGCGTCTGTGTCATCTCATTCTTCGACGACATTCTCGTCTTCAGTAAGACCTTCTCTGACCATCTCCAGCACCTCACCCTCGTGCTGCAACTGCTGCGTAAAGATCATTGGCAAGTGAAACAATCCAAATGCTCCTTTGCCCAACGCCAGATATCCTACCTCGGGCATGTCATTAATGAGCAGGGCGTCTCTACAGACCCAACCAAGATCCAGACCATTCAGAACTGGCCTACTCCTGAGTGTGCAAAGGACGTGCGTAGCTTCCTTGGGCTAGCAGGCTATTATCGCAAGTTCATCAAGCACTTTGGAATCATCGCCCATCCTCTTTTCACGCTACTGAAGAAGAACCAACTGTTCGTTTGGACTAGCGACACTCAACAAGCATTCGACACACTCAAGGAAAAGCTGATATCTGCCCCAGTTTTGCAACTACCAGACTTCAGCAAGCAGTTTGTGATCGACACTGACGCCTGTGCCTACGGGGTCGGAGCTGTTCTCCAGCAAGATGGGCACCCGATCGCTTACTTGAGCAAAGCGCTCGGCCCCAAGAACAGAGGCTTATCCACATACGAGAAGGAATGCATGGCGATTCTTATGGCCGTCGATCAGTGGCGCCCCTACCTGCACTCGGATGAGTTCATCATCCGCACTGATCAACGCAGCCTGACACATCTAGACGATCAACACCTATCAACCCCCTGGCAGCAAAAAGCCTTCACCAAACTGCTGGGTCTGAGATACAAGATCTGCTACCGAACCGGGGTTTCCAACACAGCAGCAGACGCTCTCTCTCGACGCACCCCCGACGCATCACTGGCAGCCATTTCGGTCTATACTCCCACCTGGCTAACTGACATTCAAGCCAGTTATGCATCAAACCCTCAAGCTCAGAAGATCATTGCGAACCTCGAACGTCGGCCAGACCCCAAGCAACGCTTCACCATGCGAGATGGGCTGCTCTACTTCCGCAACAGACTCTGGCTAGGAGGATCTCTGTCCATGCAGCAGCGCGTGCTCCATGCCTTCCACGACAGCACAGATGGAGGTCACTCGGGCGCGCCAGCAACTTATCATCGCCTTCGTCGCCTGTTCGCCTGGCCTAAAATGAAGGAACAGACGCGCCAATATGTGCAGTCATGCACTGTATGCCAGCAAGCGAAGCCGGAGCGTGTCCGTTACCCCGGACTCCTCGAGCCCCTGCCCATCCCAGACGGCGCCTGGAAAGTAGTCACCATGGACTTCATCGACGGGCTGCCCACCTCTGGCAAATTCAACTGCATCCTTGTGGTGGTCGACAAGTTCACGCGCTATGCACACTTTCTGCCTCTGAGCCACCCCTTTACTGCAGCCAAGGTGGCTCACTCGTACCTGGAGAACGTCTACAAACTCCACGAGTTGCCAGTTGCTATCGTCTCCGACAGGGATCCAGTCTTCACAAGCACCTTTTGGAGCGAGTTGTTCAAGACCATCGGGACTGAACTGAACTTGAGCACACCCTACCACCCCCAAACTGACAGACAGACCGAGCGCGTCAACCAGTGCTTGGAGATCTACCTGCGTTGCTTCATCCACGCCTGCCCACACAAATGGCACCAATACTTGGCCCTCGCAGAATTCTGGTACAACTCTAGCTATCATTCTGCCCTCAACACATCTCCTTTTGCAGCGCTGTACGGCCACGAGCCTCGACACTGGGGAAACGAGGCCGCGTCCACTTGCAAGCATCCCCCGCTCAAGGAATGGCTCGAGGAGCGCAAGCACGTGCAACAAGTCCTCTCCGACCATCTTCACCGCGCCCGCGACATCATGAAGAAACAAGCTGACAAGAAGCGCTCCGAACGCACATTCGTTGTCGGCGACACGGTCTTCGTCAAGCTCCAACCCTATGTCCAGACAACAGTGGCTCGACGCTCCAACCACAAGCTCGCCTTCCGCTACTTCGGTCCCTTCAAGATCATCCGGGTGGTCAACCCGGTGGCCTACGAACTGCAACTCCCAGAAGGCGCCAAGGTGCACCCGGTCTTCCACGTCTCTCAACTGCGCCGAGCCATTCCAGCTACCACACCGGTCGAGCAGGAGCTGCCAGCGTTCACAGACGAGCCCGTCCACCCCGTCGAGATCATGGACACGCGTTGGCGACAGACGCCTCAAGGCTGGCGCGAACAGATGCTGGTGCGCTGGTCCGATCCTTCGGTCCTCGACGCCACCTGGGAAGACGCCAAGTACCTCTTCGACAGGTTCCCCACACTGGCTCGAGGGCGAGCCAGCTCTCAAGGAGGGGGATGTCGGCGCCCAGTACCACAGAGCAAAACACCGTGGCGGCGCCAAACTCAACAACTGCCACGGCGATCGGCGCCTGTAGGCTACAATCCAGCGCTGTCGCTAGCGAGCCAGCCAAGATCGCGCAGCCCAACCGAAGGTTCGTTGGGCCGGACTGGACCCGCTAGGGTTGGCCCGCTAGCGCACTACTTACACCATCAGCGAGACGAGGAAGGGCATCCGGTTGGATCAGAACGGCGGCGGCTCTCTCTTCTGCTCCCCCTTTCTTCCCAGAAACAAATTGATCGATTGTACCAAATTCGAACCTGTATCTGTAATCGAGAGATTGATCGATTGTGCTCCTAACAGTCGGTGACGTGTGTTTATGTATGTATGTGCTCGTGGCGTGGGGCGCTAATAATTCAGAGGAAGTGACGAACTGGACCATGTATCATGTGTGGCTGTGTGCATGCTTGCTGTATCAGCATGCATACCTACCTACTATGCTGATGGGTATGCGTTATCCGAAGTCGCTGTAGTCTTCAGCGTCTGCAACAATGAAATCTCAAAATGGGATTCTGCCGACCTACCTAGAAGGCTAGAACAAGTAGCACGATAGTATGGCAGGAGGCATTGATGATCTGTATTTGTCCTGTCTCCAGCAGTTTAATACAGCAGTGCAAAGATATATCCTTTACATAGTACTCCCTCCCTCCGTCCGGAAATACTTGTCATCAAAATGAACAAAAAGGATGTATCTAGATGTATTTTAGTTTTAAATACATCTTTTTTTATCCATTTTGATGACAAGTATTTTCGGACGGAGGGAGTAGAACGTTAATACTTCAACTGCAAACCCACATCCACCTGGGTACACCGTGTCATCTGTTAGACTCTCGGGGCATTAATCATGAACGATGAACATTATTAGTAGACCGACGAAAAGAACCAACGCACGCGACAAAGGCATTCATATGGGGCGTGTTTGGTTCCCGTCGGCTACAGTACCCGCATTGCATACACTTCTCCACTCAGCCTGGTTCTCGAAAAACAGCCTCATATGCCACATCTGCAACTTGTTTGGTTGCCTGCATAGGGACTGCATGCATCAGTGGATCAACTTTGGCATGTTGTTTGGTTGCCTGCATCGTCTCGGCGCATACAACTACATGTTGTTTGGTTGCCCGCATGGGATATGATTAAGAGCTAGCACTTGCACTTAGCACACAGGGTTAAGAGCTAGCAGAGGAAGGGGGAGAAGAAATCTAGTGTGCGCCTGACCATGGCGACTGCGGTGAATAGTGGCCGTGGTGCCGTGTCCGACATGACGAGCATGGAGTCGTGGACGAGCGACCCCGTCGGCGGCACGGCGAGCGACACCGTCGGCGAACTAGTTGTGGTGCTCGCGCAAAGACAGTCGACAGAGAAGGAGAATGCAGTGCCCGCGCCATGGTATTGTCAGTGCAGTGGACGAGAGAGGAGGCCGAGATGATCGACACTGGAAATGACTCGAGTGTAGTAGGGCGAGAGAGAAGGAGGCCAAGATGATCAACCCTTTCGACGGCGCGGCGAACTGCAGTGTGCACGGAGGCAGAGGACACAAGAAGCAGTGTGCGCCCCATTGCAGCGTCAGTGCAGTAGGAGGACGACAGAGAGTAGGCCAAGATGAGCGATGCCGGAAACGACTCTAGTGTAGTAGGACGTGGGCAAGGAGATCAAAGGAAAGGGCTTCGACGTCGAGAGGGACAAATAGGAGGGCTCTGAGCAAAGGAGGGAGGAGCTCGACATGGCGCCGTTAGTGCAGTAGACTGCTGCTCAAAGAGAGATGAATCTACGATCGTCGAAACCAAAAACTTACAACATGAATGTTGTGAGGAACTACGAGATTAGGCTGCTGGTCAAAGGAAATTTCAAATGATCGATCGTGCGCGACGAATCTGATAAAATTCATTCAGAATAGCTCCAAACGGGAAGACGAGATTAAGAACTTACGGCCAATGAAACTACGAACCGATCGCCTGAATGAAACCGTAGAATTGAGGTGCATCTTTTTCGTGTAAAGCTTACCTCAAATCGAAGCACCGTTGAGGGAGGAGATTAGATATGAGCTTACTGAAGGTTGAAGAAGAACTCAGGTAATCACTCGCATCCCTCCCGTCTCCACTCCTGCAAGGGCCCGCTGGCTTGCGCTCGCCTCGGCCTGGCTCGTGAGAAACTGCCGATTCCTGCGTTTCCAGTGAGTCAGCCTCTGAGCTGCTTTAAGAAGCGTGCAATGCAGGCCCAATAGTGAATCCAGGCAATCAAACAGGCCCCTGGCTTCCCGCGCGGGCCTGATTGGGCTCTATGCGGGCAACCAAACACGCCAATGGTCAAGTTCGGTCAGAATCAAGTGGACTGTGTGTGTGGACGGATGGGAACCCCTATATGCCGCTCTTTGCGGCAAACAGTCGCAGGTTCGCATAGGCGGGAGTCTACCTGGGCCGGCCCATGAAGAAAACAACAGCGTGCACGTATTGTAGTAGCTAAAAAAGGTAGGCGCCCTCGCTTGGGATCGAACACAGGATCGCATGGCAGAGTCTACGCACCTCAACCAGTTGAGCTAACGACAGTTATTGAACAAAGGACAGCGTAAAGCATTAAAAACAAACATCCCGCACAGATCCGACATGTTTTTAGAATTTCAGAACGAATTTTTTTGTGAAACAACCCTGAGTGTTTTATGAAACACAAACACCTTTAAACTTCGTAATTTTTTGTAAGAGAAATTGAAACATTTTTAAAAAGAACATTGTCTGAATTTCTGAACAAATTTGGAAAACAGGAACATTTTCTGAAATTCCTGAACATATTCTAATTTGTGGAAAAAATTGGTAACATTAAAAAAAATTGAATCTGTGAATTTTTTTGGAAAACAGGAACAATTTTATAAAACTCCCAAACATTTTTTAAAAGATGTTTTATAAAAAAAAAGGCGAACATTTCTCAAATTTGAGAAGGAAAATAAAAATTTTGAACATTTTTTGAATATGTGAATATTTTTTCTGATAAACTGAACACTTTTTTGAAAATCACGAACATTTTTTAATATATGAACAAATTTTTGTTAGAGGGAACACTTTTCGAAACTCTGAACAAAAATTTGGAAACGCAAATATTTCTAGATTCCGTGAACAGTTTTTGAACCAAGAACATTTTTTCAAACTAAGAACAAAATATGGAAATGAAAACATTTTTAATTTTTTTGAACCATAAATCGAAAAACATGAACATTTTTTATGAAATGAAGAACATTTTTTAAAACTGTGAAATATTCTTAAATAACGAAAAAGGAACAGGATAAAATAAGAAGAAAAACGAAAATAGAAGATGAACATTTTTTCAAATTCCAAAACAAATTTTGGATACGAGAACATTTTTAAAAAAATTGGAAAAAAATTTAAACTCCTGAACAAAATTCGGAGATGTAAACATTTTGGAAAATTCGCGAACATTTTTTGAAACTGCCAAACAAAATTAGAAATCGACACTTTTTGAAGTTTGCAAACAAATTTTGAAACTACTAAACAAAATTGGAAAATATAAAATTTTCTTTAAATTGCGAATGAAATTTGAAAGAGGAACATTTTTTGAAACTCCAGAACAAAATTTGAAAACATGAACATTTTGTTAAAAAATGGAGAATATTTGAAAGGTGAACTTTTTTTCTAAATATGCGAACATTTTTATAAAAAATGAACAATTAGTTTTTGAATTTGTGAATAAAATATAATAACAGGAACATTTTTTTAACTTCTAATCATCTTTTTTAAAAAATTCTCAAGAACAAGAAGGAGAAGAAACAAGGATTTACAACGAAAAAGAAAAAATGAAGTAAAGAAACAGAAATACAGGAAAAGAAAAGGTATTTTTAAAACCTAAACATTTTCTGAAACTACGGAAGAAATTTGAAAACATGAACAATTTTTGTAAAGACAAGCATTTTTTGAAAAAAAAGAATTTTTTTTAATTCCCACATTGTTGTAGATGCAAAAAATTTATAAATATGTGAAGAATTTTAAGAAAGAAGAACATTTTTTGAAATAAAAATGAAAAAGAAAAAGAAACAGAAAAATGAGAGAAATAAAAAAAGAAACAGAAAAAAAAGGAATTTAGACAGTAAAAAACCGGTTTAGGAACCTTCTAAAAATTTCCCAAAACCAAAGAAAACCGGTTCAGGAACCTCCTGGAAGATTCCAAAAACCGGATGACAGAAGTGGTGGGCGGGCCGGCCCAAATCCTCCCTCGCTGGCAAGCGTCTGTGCGAATGCCTGACAACTTGACGCAACGTGCGTCAAGTAGGATTTTCCTGGACGGATACCCCAAAGTTTCAGAAAATCCTGAGTTTCGTCTTCGATGGCACGTGTATCACTTGGTGCCTGATCTGGTCCGTGTCCAAAACTTACTTTGAGTGTGATCACTTTACAGTTTCTGTTAAAATAGCGGAGCGGTCATAGGTCACCGAGTATTGGAAAGCTTGATATCAAGAGCATGTGACCATGGAGACAGTAGCAGTATGCTTGTGCGTTGAAATGACATAGTTGTGCAGCAAGCATTCAGAACCCACGGACGACTGCTGAAAATCTGAAATGCCAAGATTGGATTTGTGTTCAGGCATCACATGCTTCACGCCGATGCTGTACTCCCTCCGTTTTAAATTGACTATAAGACGTTCCAACTCTTTCCTAAATCGACTTTACATAGAGTCGTTTAAATGCGTTTGTTCACTCATTTCTTCCGGTCTCACAGTTAGTTGTATCAGATAGTGCATGAACATTTAACAATACAAACGACTCAAACAGGGTTTATAGAAATTTATAGAAATATGCCTACTAATCTTACACTAGAAATCACTATTAAGATATTTGTTAGATCATATGCTTTGTAGGTCTCTACCATAATGTTTTAAAATATTAAAATATACATAAACATTCATGCTATATACTTTATGTGATTGTTGAAAATAATTCAAGCGGATTTTATTACAAAATATAATTTAAATTTAGCACAATTCAAGTGTTTTTTTTGCAATGATACACACCATAATTGTATAACAAAAAACACAATACTTGGTCTATTACGCTAAGTAATAAAATAATAATCATTAATTATGTATTTTTTTTGAAATGTACATAATAAAATGTTTTATACGAAAGTATAAAAGTTTCATATAATTTCAAGTAAGCTGATTACTCTATGTTGATGTCAAACCGCGAAGCTCACTTGCGGCTGTGCGGATGAGGCGAACAAATCGGCTTGGGCGTTGGGGCGGATGGGGCAGCTGCGCGGTAAGCTAACTTAAATGCCTGCTACACGGGGGGTGACAGAACCCGGTCGTGGTAGAGGTGAAGATTGGTGAGCTCCCTCTTGATTTAGAGACGACCTAGGGATGGATCGGGGAAGAAGAAGGATAGCTATGCAAGAACCCTAGCTACATAACTAAGCGAATTGGGGATAAACTTTCTTCTTGATTTCCTCTACTCTGGTTCCAGCTTACATCTTGCTCGCGATAGTTACAGTGGTAAAAGAAGAATAACATGTAGGTCAGTAACTTTTGAATTACATGGGTAAATGCGCTTAGTGCCAAATCATTGCATCTGAGCTGTTGCCCTTCATTTACTTATTTTTCATCTCAGCCGTTGGTTAACTGACGAACTGTTGTCTCTGCGGCTTTCTTCAGAGTTCTTCAGGTGTAAGCATATAGTTCAAAGATTCGGGGTCCTGACAATACCCCCCATTAAGATGCTGCTTGCCCACGAGCAGCTCGAGGCACATGAGGCGATCTTGGAGGAGGAGGAGCGAACTCAAGAAGGTTATATCTTCCTAGGTTGCATTAGTTGGCGCTAGATTTTCCGAGTGTATCAACCACTGTGACATAGGAGACTTGTTGCGTTGAACCACTCGCTTGTCCATCACAGCAAAAGGAGTAGTTTTTAGTCTTCCATCATCAGTGACAATAGGGACATGTGGTAGGGGAATATCATGTTCTCCCAAGTGTTTCTTCAAGTGACCGATATGGAAAACTGGATGGATTTGTGCAGTTTCAGGCAACTGTAGTTTGTAAGCTATCTTCCCCACTTGAGACAAAACTTTGTATGGCCCATAGTATTTGGATCTTAATTTGAGGGACCCTCTAAGGCCAAAGGCATTCTGCATATACGATTGTACTTTGATGTAAACATTATCTCCCACTTGAAGTTGTCTTTCTGTCCTTTTTAAATCAGCAAAATACTTCTACAGTAGCTCTAGCTTCCGGTAGTATAGTCCTTGGTAGGGATAATTCTCCTATTTTGTGGTGGATGATAAGCATATAAAGCTTCAAAGGGAGTGACTTTCAGAGCTGTGTGGTATGTGGTATTATACCACCATTTTGCCATGGATAACCAATTTATCCAGTCCTTGGGGTTTTGGAAAACCTTATTTCCGATGTATTGCTCCAGACACTGGTTCACTTGCTCTGTTTGACCATCTGATTGTGGATGGTGAGCAGTACTAAAGCTCAATTTGACCTTGAAACTGGTGAGGATATCCTGGTAAAAGGTACTGGTGAAAATCCGAAGGTACTGGTGAAAATCTGGTCTCTATCAGACACAATCACCACCGGCATGCCATGTAGCTTGACAATATTATCCAGGAATAGTTGTAGGACAGTCTGAACTAAGTAAGGGTGACTCATAGGGAGGAAATGAGCATATTTGGTTAATCTGTCGACCACAACTAGAATTACCTCTTTGCCTTTAGAATTTGGCAGGGCCTCGATGAAATCCATGGAGATGTGGGACCAAGGGATATCAGGTATCTCAAGAGGGTCTAACAGGACAGGAGAGTGGGCATGCTCCACATTAGTGAGCTGATAGACATGACATTCAGAAATATACTTCTCTACCTCTTGTTTCATTTTGGGCCAGTAAAAGTGCTTTTTTCAGTCTGTGCAATGTTGCTCTTACTCCAGAATGACCCCCAATGCCAGAGTTATGAAAAGTGTTGAGAAGTGTGTGTCTGAATTTAGAGGACGCTCTGATGTATAATCTATTTTTGAACTTCAAAATGCCCTTTGTGACAGTAAACTTAGAGTTCTCTTGCACAACTTGTGCTAATCAACTGAGCAATTTAGAGCTGTTAGAGTCATTGACATAAATCTTTCTGACATCTTCTAACCAATTTGCCTGAATAATTGTCATTTGAGAGCAGCCAATGGCCTGTATTTGGTCTCTTCTGGAAAGGGCATCAGCTACAATGTTTTCCTTGCCCTTTTTGTATTCAATGGAATAATCAAAGTCCAACAACTTGAGGAGCAACTTGTGTTGTATACCCTCACTAAGTCTTTGTGTTGCCATGTATTTCAGTGCTTGTTGGTCAGTCTTGATAATCAAGGGGTTTCCAATAAGATAATGTCTCCATTTTCTTAAAGCTTCCATGATGGCCATGGCCTCCTTCTCATAAATTGATTTTCCCATGGCAGTAGGGCTGATGGATTTGCTACGGAAAGCAATAGGCCTCTGGTCCTGCATTAGTACATCACCAATACCAGTTCCCACATGCATCTGCCCCTATAGTGAAGAGGCTTGGAAAGTTTGGTAGAGCTAAGACAGGACATGTGGTCATGATGATTTTTAATTGAGAAAATGCTTGCTCTTATTCTACTCCCCATTGGAACTGATCTTTTTTTGAAAGCATCATAGAGTGGCCTGCAGATTGTCCCATAATTTTGGACAAATCTTCTGTACCCTGTCAGTCCAAGAAAACTCCTAAGTTTTGTGATATTATCAGGAGAAGGCCATTGCAGTATAGCTTGAACTTTTCTTGGGTCTGTAGCCACACCCTCATGAGAAATAATGTGTCCCAAATACCAGACCTTCTGAACAACAAATTCATGCTTTCTTTGCTTCACAGACAGTGAGTTTTCTTTGAGTAGATCCAGTGCTATTTTTAGAGGTTCTATATGTTCCTCCAATGTTTTACTGAAAATCAACACATCATCAAAGAATACCAAAATAAATTTTCTGTGAGGTCAAAAAATCAAGTTCATAAGATTGTGGAATGTGGCTGGAGCGTTAGTTAGCCCAAAAGGCATAACTATATATTCATAGTGCCCTAAGTGAGTTCAGAACGTTGTTTTGGGTATACGAGGTGTAGCAATTCTTATCTGGTGAAAACCAGACCTTAAATCAATTTTGGAAAAATACTTTGCCCCATGAAGCTCATAAAGCAAATCTTCAATGATAGGCATATGAAATTTGTTTTTAATTGTCCTGGCATTGAGTTGTCTGAAATCATTGCACAGTCTCCAACCACCATCTTTCTTTCGCACCATTACTGCATGAGGGGAAAATGGACTGAGATTGGGTTGTATTTCCTCTTTTATCGACAGATCTTGCATGATTTCTTCCATAGCAAATTTTTGATAGTGTGGAACTCTGTAAGGTCGGATATTGGGTGGAGTGGAGCGAGATATTAGGCCAATCCTGTGGTCAATATCTCTTTTAGGGGGAAGACCCACAGGCTCTTGAAATACTTCAGTATATTGGTCCAGTAGAGATTGTACTGGTGCAGGCACTGTTGTAGGTTTTTTCTACAATAGGTCTCATCAAATTGATCAGAATGAAATACGCCATAGCGCCCTGATACGTCTCCAACATATCTATAATTTTTGATTGTTCCATGCTATTATATTACCTGTTTTGGATGTTTAATGGGCTTTACTATACACTTTTATATTATTTTTGGGACTAACCTATTAACTGGAGGCCCAACCCAAATTGCTGTTTTTTTGCCTATTTCAGTGTTTTGCAGAAAAGGAATATCAAATGGAGTCCAAACGGAATGAAACCTTTGGGAGAGTTATTTTTGGAACAAACACAATCCAAGAGACTTGGAGTGGATGTCAAGAAAGAAACAAGGCAGCCACGAGACAGGTAGGCGCGCCCCCACCCTCGTGGGCCCCTTGTGGCTCCCCTGGCCGACTTCCTTCGCCTATATATACTCATATACCCTGAAAACATCTAGGAGCACCACGAAACCCTATTTCCACCGCCGCAACCTTCTGTACCCATGACATCCCATCTTGGGGCCTTTTTTGGCGCTCCACCGAAGGGGAAATCAATCACGAAGGGCTTCTACATCAACACCATAGCCTCTCCGATGAAGTGTGAGTAGTTTACCACAGACCTTCGGGTCCATAGTTATTAGCTAGATGGCTTCTTCTCTCTCTTTGGATCTCAATACAAAGTTCTCCTCGATCTTCTCGGAGATCTATTTGATGTAATTCTTTTTGCGGTGTGTTTGTCGAGATCCGATGAATTGTGGGTTTATGATCAAGATTATCTACGAACAATATTTGAATCTCCTCCGAATTCTTTTATTTATGATATGTTATCTTTGCAACTCTCTTCGAATTATCAGTTTGGTTTGGCCTACTAGATTGATCTTTATTGCAATGGGAGAAGTGTTTAGATTTGGGTTCAATCCTTTCCCAGTGACACCAGGGGTAGCAAGGCACGTATTATATTGTTGCCATCAAGGATAAAAAGATGGGGTTTTCATATTGCTTGAGTTTATCCCTCTACATCATGTCATCTTGCCTAATGCGTTACTCTGTTCTTATGAACTTAATACTCTAGATGCATGCTGGATAGCGGTCGATGTGTGGAGTAATAGTAGTAGATGCAGAATCGTTTCGATCTACTTGTCGCGGACGTGATGCCTATATACATGATCATGCCTAGATATTCTCATAACTATGCACTTTTATATCAATTGCTCGACAGTAATGTTGGGGAATGTAGTAATTTCAAAAAATTTCCTACGCACACGCAAGATCATGGTGATGCATAGCAACGAGAGGGGAGAGTGTTGTCTACGTACCCTCGTAGACCGAAGCGGAAGCATTGACGCAACATAGAGGAAGTAGTCGTATGTCTTCCCGGTCCAACCGATCCAAGCACCGTTACTCCGGCACCTCCGAGTTCTTGACACACGTACAGCTCGATGACGCACCCCGAACTCCGATCCAGCAGAGGTACGGGGAGGAGTTCCGTCAGCATGATGGCGTGGTGACGATCTTGATGTTCAACTGTCGTAGGGCTTCGCCTAAGCACCGCTACAATATGACCAAGGTGTAATATCGTGGAGGGGGGCACCGCACACGGCTAAGGAACGATCATGATGATCAACTTGTGTGTCTATGGGGTGCCCCCGCCCCCATATATAAAGGAGGAGAGGAGGAGGGGGCCGGCCAAGAGGGGAGGCGCGCCCTAGGGGGGGCAAACCTACTCCAAGTAGGTTTGGTCCCCCTTTCCTATTAGGAGTAGGAGAGGGAAGGAAGAGAGGGGAGGGAAGAAGGAAAGGGGGGCCGGCCCCCCTCCCAATTCGGATTGGGCTTGGGGGGGGGCCCCTCCTTTGCTCCTTCTCCCTCCCTTCCACTAAGGCCCAATAAGGCCCATATACTTACCGGGGGGTTCCGGTAACCTCCCGGAACTCCGATATAATCCCAATCTCATCCGGAACCTTTCCGGTGTCCAAATATATCCGTCCAATATATCAATCTTTATGTCTCGACCATTTGAGACTCCCGTCATGTCCGTGATCACATCCGGACTCAACAACCTTCGGTACATCAAAATACATAAACTCATAATAAAACATCGCCGAAACCTTAAGCGTGCGGACCCTACGGTTCGAGAACAATGTAGACATGACCGAGACACGTCTCGGTGAATAACCAATAGCGGGACCTGGATGCCCATATTGGTTCCTACATATTCTACGAAGATCTTTATCGGTCGGACCGCATAACAACATACGTTGTTCCTTTGTCATCGGTATGTTACTTGCCCGAGATTCGATCGTCGGTATCCAATACCTAGTTCAATCTCGTTACCGGCAAGTCTCTTTACTCGTTTTGTAATACATCATCTCGCAACTAACTCATTAGTTGCAATGCTTGCAAGGCTTAAGTGATGTGCATTATCGAGAGGGCCCAGAGATACCTCTCCGACATTCGGAGTGACAAATCCTAATCTCAAAATACGCCAACCCAACAAGTACCTTTGGAGACACCAGAGAGCACCTTTATAATCACCCGATTCGTTGTGACGTTTGGTAGCACACAAAGTGTTCCTCCGTAAGCAGGAGTTGCACAATCTCATAGTCATAGGAACATGTATAAGTCATGAAGAAAGCAATAGCAACATACTAAACGATCGGGTGCTAAGCTAACGGAATGGATCATGTCAATCAGATCATTCAACTAATGATGTGATCTCGTTAATCAAATAACAACTCCTTGTTCATGGTTAGGAAACATAACCATCTTTGATTAACAAGCTAGTCAAGTAGAGGCATACTAGTGACACTCTGTTTGTCTATATATTCACACATGTATTATGTTTCCGGTTAATACAATTATAGCATGAATAATAAACATTTATCATGATATAAGGAAATAAATAATAACTTTATTATTGCCTCTAGGGCATATTTCCTTCAGTCTCCCACTTGCACTAGAGTCAATAATCTAGATTACATAGTAATGATTCTAACACCCAGGAGTCTTGGTGTTGATCTTGTTTTGCTCGTGGAAGAGGCTTAGTCAACGGGTCTGCAACATTCAGATCCATATATATCTTGCAAATCTCTATGTCTCCCACCTGGACTAGATCCCGGATGGTATTGAAGCGTCTTTTGATGTGCTTGGTTCTCTTGTGAAATCTGGATTCCTTCGCTAAGGCAATCGCTCCAGTATTGTCACAAAAGATTTTCATTGGACCCGATGCACTAGGTATGACACCTAGATCGGATATGAACTCCTTCATTGGCTGCTTCCGAAGCAGCTATGTATTCCGCTTCACACGTATATCCCACCACGATGCTTTGCTTTGAACTGCACCAACTGACAGCTCCACCGTTTAATGTAAACACATATCCGGTTTGCGATTTAGAATCGTCCGGATTAGTGTCAAAGCTTGCATCAACGTAACCATTTACGATGAGCTCTTTGTCACCTCCATATATGAGAAACATATCCTTAGTCCTTTTCAGGTACTTCAGGATGTTCTTGACCGCTGTCCGGTGATCCACTCCTGGATTACTTTGGTACCTCCCTGCTAAACTTATAGCAAGGCACACATCAGGTCTGGTACACAACATTGCATACATGATAGAGCCTATGGTGAAGCATAGGAACATTTTCATTTTCTCTCTATCTTCTGCGTTGGTGGGGCTTTGAGTCTTACTCAACTTCACACCTTGCAATCTGAGCAAGAACCCTTTCTTTGCTTGATCCATTTTGAACTTCTTC
Organism: Aegilops speltoides; assembly: GCA_021437245.1. Classification (NCBI taxonomy): domain Eukaryota; kingdom Viridiplantae; phylum Streptophyta; class Magnoliopsida; order Poales; family Poaceae; genus Aegilops; species Aegilops speltoides. The sequence goes on from CM038142.1 coordinate 37,855,742, forward strand.
AAAATTTTGTCAAGGTATGTGCTTTGTGAAAGTCCAATTAAGCGTTTTGATCTATCTCTATAGATCTTAATGCCCAATATGTAAGCAGCTTCTCCGAGGTCTTTCATTGAAAAACTTTTCTTTATGCTATCCAGAAATTATATATCATTTCCAATCAATAATATGTCATCCACATATAATATTAGAAATGCTACAGAGCTCCCACTCACTTTCTTGTAAATACAAAGCTTCTCCAAAAGTCTCAGATAAACCCAAATGCTTTGATCACACTATCAAAACGTTTATTCCAACTCGAGAGGCTTGCACCAGTCCATAAATGGATCGCCGGAGCTTGCACACTTTGTTAGCTCCTTTGGATCGATAAAACCTTCGGTTGCATCATATACAACTCTTCCTCCGTAAATCCATTCAGAATGCAGTTTTACATCCATTTGCCAAATTTCATAATCATAAAATGCGCAATTGCTAACATGATTCGGACAGACTTAAGCATCGCTACGGGTGAGAAGGTCTCATCGTAGTCAACCCCTTGAACTTGTCGAAAACCTTTTACAACAAGTCGAGCTTTGTAGACAGTAACATTACCGTCAGCGTCAATCTTCTTCTTGAAGATCCATTTATTCTCAATTGCTTGCCGACCATCGGGCAAGTCAACCAAAGTCCATACTTTGTTCTCATACATGGATCCCATCTCAGATTTCATGGCTCCAAGCCATTTTGCGGAATCTGGGCTCACCATCGCTTCTTCATAGTTCGTAGGTTCATCATGATCTAGTAGCATGACTTCCAGAATAGGATTACCGTACCACTCTGGTGCGGATCTTACTCTGTTTGACCTACGAGGTTATGTATTAACTTGATCTGAAGTTCTATGATCATCATCATCAACTTCCTCACTAGTTGGTTTTGACGTCCACGTAAACCGGTTCTGTGATGTATTATTTTCCAACAAGGGAGTAGGTACAGATTACCTCATCAAGTTCTACTTTCCTCCCACTCACTTCTTTCGAGAGAAACTCCTTCTCTAGAAAGGATCCATTATTAGCAACGAATGTCTTGCCTTCGGATCTGTGATAGAAGGTGTACCCAACTGTCTCCTTTGGGTATCCTATGAAGACACATTTCTCCGATTTGGGTTCGAGCTTATCAGGTTGAAGCTTTTTCACATAAGCATCACAGCCCCAAACTTTAAGAAACGACAACTTTGGTTTCTTGCCAAACCATAGTTCATAAGGTGTCGTCTCAACGGATTTTGATGGTGCCCTATTTAACGTGAATGTGGCCGTCTCTAAAGCATAACCCCAAAGAGATAGTGGTAAATCTGTAAGAGACATCATAGATCGCACCATATCAAGTAAACTACGATTACGACGTTCGGACACACCATTACGCTGTGGTGTTCCGGGTGGCGTGAGTTGCGAAACTATTCCGCATTGTTTCAAGTGTAGACCAAACTCGTAACTCAAATATTCTCCTCCACGATCAGATCGTAGAAACTTTATTTTCTTGTTACGATGATTTTCAACTTCACTCTGAAATTCTTTGAACTTTTCAAATGTTTCAGACTTATGCTTCATGAAGTAGATATACCCATATCTGCTTAAATCATCTGTGAAGGTGAGAAAATAACGATATCCGCCACGAGCCTCAACATTCATCGGACCACATACATCTCAGATGTATGATTTCCAACAAATCTGTTGCTCTCTCCATAGTACCGGAGAACGGTGTTTTGGTCATCTTGCCCATGAGGCACGGTTCGCAAGTACCAAGTGATTCATAATCAAGTGGTTCCAAAAGACCATCAGTATGGAGTTTCTTCATGCGCTTTACACGATATGACCTAAGCGGCAAGCCACAAATAAGTTGCACTATCATTATCAACTCTGCATCTTTTGGCTTCAACACTATGAATATGTGTATCACTACTATCGAGATTCATCAAAAATAGACCACTCTTCAAGGTTGCATGACCATAAAAGATATTACTCATATAAATAGAACAACCATTATTCTCTGATTTAAATGAATAACCGTCTTGCATCAAACAAGATCCAGATATAATGTTCATGGTCAACGCTAGCACCAAATAACAATTATTTAGGTCTAATACTAATCCCGAAGGTAGATGTAGAGGTAGCGTGCCGACCGCGATCACATCGACTTTGGAACCATTTCCCACGCGCATCGTCACCTCGTCCTTTGCTAGTGTTAAGCAATCCATAGTCCTGTTTGAGTTGCAAATATTAGCAATGTAACCAATATCAAATACCAGTGCTCTGCGAGCTCTAGTAAGGTACACATCAATAACATGTATATCACATATACGTTTGTTCACCTTGCCATCCTTCTTATCCGCCAAATACTTGGGGCAGTTCCGCTTCGGGACGATCGCTTGCGGTAGAAGCACTCGATTTCAGGCTTAGGTCCGGACTTGGGTTTCTTCTCTTGAGCAACAACTTGTTTGCTGTTCTTCTTGAAGTTCCCTTCTTCTTCCCTTTGCCCTTTTCTTGAAACTAGTGGTCTTGTTGACCATCAACACTTGATGCTCCTTCTTGATTTCTACCTCCACAGCCTTTAGCATTGCGAAGAGCTCGGAATCGCCTTATCCATCCCTTGCATATTATAGTTCACCACGAAGCTCTTGTAGCTTGGTGGAAGTGATTGGAGAATTACATCAATGACGCTATCATCCGGAAGAGTAACTCCCGCTTGAATCAAGTGATTACAATACCCAGACATCTTGAGTATGTGCTCACTGATAGAACTATTCTCCTCCATCTTGCAGCTATAGAACTTATTGGAGACTTCGTATCTCTCAATCCGGGCATTCTTCTGGAATATTAACTTCAACTCCTGGAACATCTCATATGCTCCATGATGTTCAAAATGTCGTTGAAGTCCCGGTTCTAAGCCGTAAAGCATGGCACATTGAACTATCGAGTAGTCATCGACTTTGCTCGCGAGACGTTCTTAACGTCGTCGGTTAGCATCAGGCGGCGAGCACGCACCCGCCGGTGCTTCCAGGGGCGTAATTTTTCGTGCACCAATGAGGATAATCCTCAAGTTACGGACCCGATCCGCGTAGTTGCTACCATCATCTTTCAACTTAGCTTTCTCAAGGAACGCATTAAAATTCAACGGAACAACAAAGACGGGCCATTTATCTACAATCAACATAGACAAGCAAGATACTATCAGGTACTAAGTTCATGATAAATTTAAGTTCAATTAATCATATTACTTAAGAACTCCCACTTAGACAGACATCTCTCTAGTCATCTAAGTGATCACGTGACCCAAATCAACTAAACCATAACCGATCATCACGTGAGATGGAGTAGTTTTCAATGGTGAACATCTTATGTTGATCATATCTACTATATGATTCACGCTCGACCTTTCGGTCTCCGTGTTCCGAGGCCATATCTGCATATGCTAGGCTCGTCAAGTTTAACCTGAGTATTCTGCATGTGCAAAACTGGCTTGCACCCGTTGTAGATGGACGTAGAGCTTATCACACGCGATCATCACGTGGTGTCTAGGCACGACGAACTTTGGCAACGGTGCATACTCAGGGAGAACACTTCTTGATAATTTTTAGTGAGAGATCATCTTAAAATGCTACCGTCAATCAAAGCAAGATAAGATGCATAAAGGATAAACATCACATGCAATCAATATAAGTGATATGATATGGCCATCATCATTTTGTGCTTGTGATCTCCATCTCCAAGCACCATCATGATCACCATCGTCACCGCGCGACACCTTGATCTCCATCGTAGCATCGTTGTCGCCACGCCATCTATTGCTTCTCGACTATCGCTACCGCTTAGTGATAAAGTAAAGCAATTACAGTAGCGTTGCATTTCATACAATAAAGCAACAACCATATGGCTCCTGCCATTGCCGATAACTTTGGTTACAAAACATGATCATCTCATACAATAAAATATAGCATCACGTCTTGGCCATATCACATCACAACATGCCCGCAAAAACAAGTTAGGCGTCCTCTACTTTGTTGTTGCAAGTTTTACGTGGCTGCTACGGGCTTAAGCAAGAACCAATCTCACCTCGCATCAAAATCACAACGATAGTTTGTCAAGTTGATGCTGTTTTAACCTTCGCTAGGACCGGCGTAGCCACACTTTTCGGTTCAACTAAAGTTGGAGAAACCGACACCCGCTAGTCACCAATGTGCAAAAAGCACGGCGGTAAATCAGTCTCTAAATGGCGTCGCAGCGTAATGTCGGTCCGGCCGCTTCATCCAACAATACCGCCAACCAAAGTATGACATCTTTGGTAAGCGGTATGACTTATATCGCCCACAACTACTTGTGTTCTACTCGTGCATATAACATCAAACCATAAAACCTAGGCTCGGATGCCACTGTTGGGGAACGTAGTAATTTCAAAAAAATTCCTACGCACACGCAAGATCATGGTGATGCATAGCAACGAGAGGGGAGAGTGTTGTCTATGTACCCTCGTAGACCGAAGCGGAAGCATTGACGCAACATAGAGGAAGTAGTCGTACGTCTTCCCGGTCCAACCGATCCAAGCACCGTTACTCCGGCACCTCCGAGTTCTTGACACACGTACAACTCGATGACACACTCCGAACTCCGATCCAACAGAGGTACGGGGAGGAGTTCCACAAGTCGACGCTGACGGCGTGGTGGCGATCTTGATGTTCAACTGTCGCAGGGCTTCGCCTAAGCACCGCTACAATATGACCGAGGTGTAATATCGTGGATGGGGGCACCACACGCGGCTAAGGAACGATCACGATGATCAACTTGTGTGTCTATGGGGTGCCCCGCCCGTATATAAAGGAGGAGAGGAGGAGGGGCCGGCCAAGAGGGAGGCGCCCTAGGGGGGAAACCTACTCCAAGTAGGTTTGGCCCCCTTTCTATTAGGAGTAGGAGAGGAAGGAAGAGGGGAGGGAGAGAAGGAAAGGGGGCCGTCCCCCTCCCAGTCGGATTGGGCTTGGGGGCGCCCCTCCTTGCTCCTTCTCCTCCTTCCACTAAGGCCCAATAAGGCCCATATACTTACCGGGGGTTCGATAACCTCCGGAACTCGATATAATCCCAATCTCATCCGAACCTTTCCGTGTCCAAAGATATCCATCCAATATATCAATCTTTATGTCTCGACCATTTCGAGACTCCTCGTCATGTCCGTGATCACATCCGGGACTCGAACAACCTTCGTACATCAAAATACATAAACTCATAATAAAACATCGCCGAAACCTTAAGCGTGCGGACCCTATGGTTCGAGAACAATGTAGACATGACCGAGACATGTCTCGGTCAATAACCAATAGCGGGACCTGGATGCCCATATTGGTTCCTACATATTCTACTGAAGATCTTTATCGGTCGGACCGCATAACAACATACGTTGTTCCTTTGTCATCGGTATGTTACTTGCCCAAGATTCGATCGTCGGTATCCAATACCTAGTTCAATCTCGTTACCGACAAGTCTCTTTACTCGTTCCGTAATACATCATCTACGCAACTAACTCATTAGTTGCAATGCTTGCAAGGCTTAAGTGATGTGCATTACCGAGAGGGCCCAGAGATACCTCTCCGACATTCGGAGTGACAAATCCTAATCTCAAATACGCCAACCCAACAAGTACCTTTGGAGACACCTGTAGAGCACCTTTATAATCACCCGATTCGTTGTGACGTTTGGTAGCACACAAAGTGTTTCTCCGTAAACGGAGTTGCACAATCTCATAGTCATAGGAACATGTATAAGTCATGAAGAAAGCAATAGCAACATACTAAACGATCGGGTGCTAAGCTAACGGAATGGGTCATGTCAATCAGATCATTCAACTAATGATGTGATCTCGTTAATCAAATAACAACTCCTTGTTCATGGTTAGGAAACATAACCATCTTTGATTAACAAGCTAGTGAAGTAGAGGCATACTAGTGACACTCTGTTTGTCTATATATTCACACATGTATTATGTTTCCGGTTAATACAATTCTAGCATGAATAATAAACATTTATCATGATATAAGGAAATAAATAATAACTTTATTATTGCCTCTAGGGCATATTTCCTTCAAATAATTTGTTCACCCACCGTAATACTTATGCTATCTTGAGAGAAGCCACTAGTGAAACCTATGGCCCCTCGGTTTATTTTCCATCATATAAGTTTCCTATCTATTTTATTTTGCAATCTTTACTTTCCAATCTATATCATAAAAATACCAAAAATATTTATCTTATTATCTCTATCAGATCTCACCTTTAGCAAGTGGCCGTGAAGGGATTGACAACCCCTTTATCGCGTTGGTTGCAAGGTTCTTATTTGTTTGTGTAGGTACGAGGGATTTGCGTGTAGCCTCCTACTGGATTGATACCTTGGTTCCAAAACTGAGGGAAATACTTATACTACTTTGCTGCTTCACCCTTTCCTCTTCAAGGGAAAACCAACGCACGCTCAAGAGGTAGCAAGAAGGATTTCTGGCGCCGTTGCCGGGGAGGTCTACACACAAGTCAAGACATACCAAGTACCCATCACAAACCCTTATCCCTCTCATTACATTATTTGCCTTTTGCCTCTCGTTTTCCTCTCCCGCACTTCACCCTTACCGTTTTATCCGCCCTCCTTTTCCTGTTCGCCTCTTTTTCGCTTGCCTCTTGTGTGCTTGTGTGTTGGATTATTTGTCACGATGGCTCAAGATAATACAAAATTGTGTGATTTCTCCAGTACCAACACCAATGATTTTCTTAGCACTCCGATTGCTCCTCTTACCGATGCTGACTCTTGTGAAATTAATGGTGCTTTGTTGAATCTTGTCATGAAAGATCAAATCTCTGGCCTTCCTAGTGAAGATGCCGCTACTCATCTAAACAACTTTGTTGATTTGTGTGATATGCAAAAGAAGAAAGACGTGGATAATGATATTGTTAAATTGAAGCTATTTCCGTTTTTGCTTAAAGATCATGCTAAAACTTGGTTTTCGTCTTTGCTAAAAATAGTATTGATTCATGGAATAAGTGCAAAGATGCTTTTATCTCTAAGTATTTTCCTCCCGCTAAGATCATCTCTCTTAGAAACGATATTATGAATTTTAAGCAACTTGATCATGGACATGTTGCACAATCTTGGGAGAGGATGAAATTAACGATTCACAATTGCCCTACACATGGATTAAATTTATGGATGATCATACAAATTTTTTATGCCGGATTGAATTTTGCTTCTAGAAATCTTTTAGATTCGGCCGCGGGAGGCACTTTTATGGAAATCACTTTAGGAGAAGCTACTAAACTCCTAGATAATATTATGGTTAATTATTCTCAATGGCACACTGAAAGATCTACTAGCAAAAAGGTTCATGCGATAGAAAAGATTAATGTTTTGAATGGAAAGATGGATGAACTTATGAAATTGTTTGCTAATAAGAGTGCTCCTTTTGATCCTAATGATATGCCTTTGTCTACTTTGATTGAGAATAATAATGAATCTATGGATGTGAATTTCGTTGGTAGGAATAATTTTGGTAACAACGTGTATAGAGGAAACTTTAATTCTAGGCCGTTTCCTAGTAATTCCTCTAATAATCTATATCTATATCTATATCTATACCTACCAATAAAGCAAGGTGCGTTTTGCTGATTTTTAATCCGTTCACCAATATTACTATTTTTGATTTTTTTTACTATATACGAGGTGGTACTAATTTTTAGGCGTGGTGCACCCGCAATCAAAAAAAGCCAGTCTCGGAATTTCATACATGGGCCTCACATACGGTCCACACATGGGCTGGGCATCCTCTATTTTTTTTTCAACGACAGCGAGCAAACTCGAGGCCTCCCCTTTTTGTGTCGATGAAAACTATCTTACCATTTGCGTTCTAAGGCAGAGATATTCCCACCTCGCTCTTTTATACTTAACTAATTTTACCAGTTTTTATATGTCTGTGAGTTGTCCGAGGAAGAGTAGCGCGAGCTCTCCAGGCGGCGCTCGGGCAGTGGTGCGAGGCCATGGTCGTCCGGCGAGGCGGCTGCAGGCGAGAACGAGACGGGAGGCTCGCCGGAAGACGCGCGCGCGCTCGCATGTGAGGCGGCCGGGGCACGGACGCTCACGTGGCTAGTGGGGGGGGCAAGCTGTTCGGGCGAGAGGAAGAAGCAGGGAGGGTGAGAGCGAGACGGGGAGGCTCGCCGGAGGACGCGCGCACGCTCGCGTGTGAGGAGGCCGGGGTAACGGACGCTCACATGGCCAGTGGGGGGGGGGCAAGCTGTCCGGGCGAGAGGAAGAAGCAGGGAGGGGGAGGGAGGCGCGGGCACCGGTGGGGCATGCGCTGCCCGGACGAGACGGAAGCCGTAGAAGGGAGAGGCGCGGACGAGGCGGTCGTCATCGGTGCCGGATGCGTCGTGCAAGTTTGGCCCCGCGTCGATGACAGATGCGGCAGACCATGGCGGCCCGGGTCCGATGCAGGAGAGGGACGACGAGGCCCGCGTGAGGGCCGGTGGCACCACTGCTTGTGCCGAGAATGGAGCGAAGACTGGGGCCGGATCTGGCGATTCCGCAAGCAGGGGGGCGGCGACGACCTGTAAAACGCGGGGGTGGCGGGCGGCTCTCTGTATCTCGAGAGCGAGACGCGCAGGGGTGGTTGGAGGAGTTCGGATGTAAAAGATGCTAAACAGGCGAGTTAATTGCACAGAAGTACCACAAACGGGTGGTTGGAGGAGTTCGGATGTAAAAGGTGCTAAACGGGCGAGTTAATTGCACAGAAGTACCACAATTCGGGCATCACATGTAGATTGGTACCACGATTGCTATTTTTTGCGTGTCAGTACCAACATTCGTCCAATTTTTGGCAAATTAGGCTAAAACACGTATTTATACGTATTGACAGTGTATCTGACTGTTGAGGCCCGTCCGTCAGGTGCCGACGTGGCATATTTTTTTTGCAGAAAACCCCTTGGCTTTATATGTAATCACATAAATGCCCATTTTTTCGCAGGAAAACCGCCATTGAGATTGACTTTTTTTTTTCGTTCGCAAGTTTTTCGCGGACTTGTTCGAACAAATAAATAACCGGAACGAAAAACACGCGCGATCCCGATTCGAACCCGCGACCTGCAGGTCTACCGCCGGGCGTGCTAGCCACTACGCCACAGCGTCGCTGTTGACGTGATACTGGCGAAATGTATATTATTCTAGAACACACACGCTGGGCCGGCACCTGGGCCAAGCAAAGCCTGCAATATTTTACGAAAATCCATCATGTCTAAGAAAATGTTCACCATAAATTACAAGAAATTCACCTTGCATTATGTCAAATATATTCATCATATCTTTAGAAAATTGTTCAACGTATTTAAAAAAATGTTCAGCATAAATAAATAAAATAAAGGAAAAACAACACATCATCAACAGGTTTCGAACCTGCGACCAGCAACACGCAAGCGGAGCTCGCTAGCCACCAGGCCACAGGTATGCTCTCTTTAAAAGGCGGGCAGTACCTCTTTATACAAACAGTAAAACGCTGGACCGGTGGTTGGGCCAACCGGGGCCTGTAATAATTTTTGGGTCGCGCTAACTGCCACACGTGTGGCAGGAAGGGAGACGCGCCACAGGTCTCTAATGTAAACAGATTGCCACGTCATCGCATGCATGCATGCAGGAATTTTTTTGGATTTTCAGTTTTTAAAATGTTTTATCTCTTAAACGAAAAATCCGATTGAAAATCCGTTTTCACCATTAAATCCCTCGCGATGAGATCTACGAAATTAGATCCCATGTTGGTATGTTTTGATGAAAAAAAATTTGGATTAAAAGTTGCCATGTCTATTGCATATGAATTGCCATGATGTTTACAATGAAGTTGCCATGATATGTTTCAGCTATTTTCTTCTACATTTAAAAGTAAATTTTGATATTTATAAAACGGGAAATTAAGAAACTAGACTTGCCATGAACCATAAACTAAAATTGCCATGATACATGCACGTAAAATTGCCATGGTTCATACAAAAAATAATTTTCATGGTCAAAGTACTGGAGTTGCCATCATCAAAATACTAAAATTGCCATGATCTACAAACTAAAATTGCCACATGGCAACTTTAGTTTAAGCCCTATGGCAACTGCAGTGTAAACATCGTGGCAACTTCTGGCAAAAAAAAAAATTTCGTCGAAACATATTAACATGGGGTCTAGTTTTGAAGATCTCGTCGAGACGGATTTAATGGTGAAAACGGATTTTTAGTTCGCTTTTTTATTTAGGAGATAGAACATTTTTAAGCCGAAAACCCAAAAAATTTTCTGCTGATCTCATCTATTCATACGTGGCAAAATGAGTGGTGATGGAGGTGTGTGGGCGATCTGCAAACGCCCACACGTGTGGGCGTTAATATTTCCGCAATTTTTTCGTTTTGCGTTTTGCTGGGGCTCGTTCGTTGCCCAGGTTTCTTTTCGTTTCTTCATCTTTTTTTATTCAATGAAATTGATCATTTTTGTAATATATGTTGAACAATTCTCTTAATATATGTTACCAAAATCGTACGCCGGCCCAGCGTGTGCGCTAGTATAATAAATAGTTCGCCTGTATCACGTCAACAGCGGCGCTGTGGCGTAGTGGCTAGCGCGCCCAGCGGCAGACCCTGCAGGTCGCGGGTTCGAATCGCACTTAGCACCTTTTACACCCGAACTCCTCCAACCACCCCTGCGTGTCTCGCTCTCGAGATACAGAGCGCGCCCAGCGGCAGACCCTGCAGGTCGCGGGTTCGAATCGCGCTCGCGCGTGTTTTTTCGTTCCGGTTATTTATTTGTTCAATTCGCCGGAAGCCGGAAACTTTAGCACCTTTTACATCCGAACTCCTCCAACCACCCCTGCGTGTCTCGCTCTCGAGATACAGAGAGCCGCCTGCCACCCCCGCGTTTTATAGGTCGTTGCCGCCCCCTGCTTGCGGAATCGCCAGATCCGGCCCCAGTCTCCGCTCCATTCCCGGCACAAGCAGTGGCGCCACCGGCCCTCACGCGGGCCTCCTCGTCCCTCTCCTGCATCGGACCCGGGCCGCCATGGTCTGACGCATCTGTCATCGACGCGGGGCCAAACTTGCGCGACGCATCCGGCACCGATGACGACCGCCTTGTCCGCGCCTCTCCTTCCTACTGCTTCCGTCTCGTCCGGGCAGTGCATGCCCCACCGGTGCCCGCGCCTCCCTCCCCCTCCCTGCTTCTTCCTCTCGTCCGGACAGCTTGCCCCCCCCACTGGCCACGTGAGCGTCCGTTACCCCGGCGTACGATTGAGCGATCGCCAGGCCCGCGTGCGTCTGGCGCAACGCTCCGGCCGGCGTCCTGGCAGTAAACCTTTCCCTTTTATTTTTCAGGCTCACGTAGGGCAAATACATTGGAGTGCTTAAAACTCGGCCGAGTCTCCTGTTCCAGTTTTTTCTGGTCCAACCGCCGGTCCAGTACGGTCTTTTAAACTATGGGTACCAGATGATCCTCCGCCCGTTGCGGTGGGAACACGCAGGAATTGGTTGCAATATATCATTTTGATGAGATTTGACTGTCTTGAATTTGAATATGCGACTAAAGTTTAGAAAATACATATGTTTTTTTGTATTAGTTATATATAGTTATAAAATAAATATGAAGTAGTGATATTCCTCATGCATGCTGAGAGACATAAAAGTGGTGTAGTTTATAAAGTGGGATGTGTGCGTATTGAGGGAATTAGTATCTGTAGTATTTTCATGCATGCATGTTAAAAGAAATAAAAGTAGTGCTGCTGATGATGTGACATGTGTGCATGTGAAGATAAATAATCTATTGGGGATGAACTTCTTAGGTCTACAAGATTTGTATATCGTACAAAAATATTGTAAATGCAGTTAAACTATGCAAGTTAGAGTGGTATGTAAATTAGTGTCAATATAATTACCAATTTGGTACTTGGTTTTCTTTAACTATGAAAATTGTTAAGACACATTTTTGATAAAAAATTTCTTCAGCATTTAGTGACCTACATATATTGGGAAGAAAGTATCTGTAAAATTGGTTAACAAATTATGGTCGTCAGTGTTTGAAATCAGTTCTCTTCTATGACCATTCCCTTATGCCCAAATCCTAGTTCGGCCCGAGACATGAGATGGAGAAGAGAAGGAGAGGAAAAAGGCTGGTCACCCAAAAAGACAAATTCCACAACTCACATATATTCTGATCTATCTTTTGCATGCACACGTCTGGGTGAGGAGCTGCCCCTTGAATTTTGCATGACAATTTCTGCAACTACATGGGATTTCCTCATGACCATTAGCATGGATGCTCAATTAAAATTTTGCAAGAACTATTTTGACTACAAATCATAGGAAATAGGCCAAACATTACTAGATTCGGAGAGGATGGGCGCGCAATGGTGTTGGAGTAGGCAGACACCAAAGTAGACGGTGGCACGTTAACTCGCTTATATATATTGTTTTTCTCCCGTTGCAACGCACGGGCATATTTGCTAGTTATGATAATTCCTACAACAACTCTTATGGAAATTTTAATAAGATGCCCTCTGATTTTGAGATTAGTGTTAAAGAGTTTATGATTTCTCAAAAGAATTTCAATACTTTGCTTGAAGAAAAATTGCCTAAGATTGATGAGTTGGCTAGGAACGTGGATAGAATTTCTCTTGATGTTGATTCTTTGAAACTTAGATCTATTCCACCTAAGCATTATATTAATGAGTCTCTCAAATCTATGAGAATTTTCATTGATAAGTGCATGGAAAGACCACTAGGATGCATGCTAAGAAAGATTGCTTTGTAAAAGCGTGTTCTTCTAGTTTTCATGATAATAGGGATGAAGATCTAAAAGTGATTTGATGTGTATCCTATTAAATATTTGTTTTGCAATATGAATCTTGATAATAATGGGACTGAATATGAGTCAACTTTAATTAAAAGGCCAATGATTCAGAGTTTTTAGATCTTGATGCAAAAATTGGTAAAAGTGGGATTGAAGAGGTCAAAACTTTACATAGCAATGAACCCACTATTTTGGATTTCAAGGTATTTAATTATGATAATTGTTCTTTAATAGATTGTATTTCCTTATTGCAATCTGTGTTAAAATCTCCTCATGCTTATTGTCAAAATAAAGCTTTTACTAAACATATCCTTGATGCTTTAATGCAATCTTATGAAGAAAAACTTGAATTAGAAGTTTCTATCCCTAGAAAACTTTATGATGAGTTGGAACCTACTATTAAAATTAAAATTAAAGATCATGAATGCTATGCTTTGTGTGATTTGGGTGCTAGTGTTTCCATGATTCCAAAAACTTTGTGTGATGTGTTAGGTTTCCGTGAATTTGATGATTGCTCTTTAAACTTGCACCTTGCAGATTCCAACATTAAGAAACCTATGGGAAGGATTAATGTTGTTCTTATTGTTGCAAATATGAATTATGTGCACGTAGATTTTATTGTTCTTGATATAGATTGCAATCTTTCATGTCCGATTATTCTTGGTAGACCTTTCCTTAGAACGATTGGTGCAATTATTGATATGAAAGTAGGAAATATTAGATTCCAATTTCCATTAAGGAAAGACATGGAACACTTTCCTAGGAAGAAAATAAAATTACCTTATGAATCTATTATGAGAGCCACCTATGAATTGAATACCAAAGATGGCAATACCTAGATCTATTCTCGCTTCTATGCCTAGCTGGTGGCGTTAAACGATACCGCTTGTTGGGAGGCAACACAATTTTATTTTGGTTCTTTACTTTTTGCTCCTGTTTAGTATTAAATAATTCATCTAGCCTCTGGTTAGATGTGGTTTTATGTTTTAATTAGTGTATGTGCCAAGTAGAACCTATACGATAACCTACAGTGATAGTTAATGTGATCTTGCTGAAAAACAGAAACTTTTGCACGCACGAGAATAATTTTAATAAATCACAAAATCGTGATTTTCAGTTTATTAGTTTTGCATAAGATTAATAGAAAAATTTCCCAGGACTTCCTATTTTGGTAGAATTTTTGGGGTTACATAAGTATTCGAAAGTTACAGATTACTACAGACTGTTCTGTTTTGACAGATTCTGTTTTTCGTGTGTTGTTTGCTTATTTTGATGGCTAGTGTCGGGGGGTATGAACCATAGATAAGTTGTAATACAGTAGGTTTAACACCAATATAAATAAAAAATGAGTTCATTACAGTACCTTAAAGTGGTGGGTTGTCTTCTTGCACTAACGGAGCTCTTGAGCTTTTTTGTTGAGTTTTGTGTTGTGAAGTTTTCAAGTTTTGGGTAAAGATTTGATGGATTATGGAATAAGGAGTGGCAAGAGCCTAAGCTTGGGGATGCACAAGGTACCCCAAGGTAAAATTCAAGGACAACCAAGATCCTAAGCTTGGGGATGCCCCGGAAGGCATCCCCTCTTTCGTCTTCGTCCATCGGTAACTTTACTTGATGCTATATTTTTATTCACCACATGATATGTGTTTTGCTTGGAGCGTCTTGTTTGATTTGAGTCTTTGCTTTTTAGTTTACCACAATAATCCTTGCTGTACACATCTTTTGGGGAGACACAGATGAATCGGAATTTATTAGAGTACTCTATGTGCTTCACTTATATCTTTTGAGCTAGATAATTTTGCTCTAGTGCTTCACTTATATCTTTTTAGAGCACGGCGGTGGTCTTATTTTATAGAAATTATTGATCTCTCATGCTTCACTTATCTTATTTTGAGAGTCTTTTAGAACAGCATGGTATTTGCTTTGGTTATAAAATTAGTCCTAATATGATGGGCATCCAAGTTGGGTATAATAAAAACTATCATATAAAGTGCATTGAATACTATGATAAATTTGATACTTGATAATTGTTTTGAGATATAAAGGTGGTAATGTTAGAGTCATGCTAGTTGGGTAATTATGAAATTGAGAAATACTTGTGTTAAAGTTGGCAAGTCCCGTAGCATGCACGTGTGGTGAATGTTGTGTGACAAATTTGAAGCATGGGGTGTTCTTTGATTGCCTTCCTTATGAGTGGAGGTCAGGATCGCGTGATAGTTAACTCCTACCAACCCTTCCACTAGGAGCATGCATAGTAGTACTTTGCTTCGAGGGCTAATAAACTTTTGCAATAAGTATATGAGTTCTTTTATGACTAATGTGAGTCCATGGATTATACACACTCTTACCTTCCGCAATTTGCTAGCCTCTACGGTACCATGCATTGCCCTTTCTCACCTTGAGAGTTGGTGCAAACTTCACCGGTGCATCCAAACCCCGTGATATGATACGCTCTATCACACATAAACCTCCTTATATCTTCCTCAAAATAGCCACCATACCTACCTATTATGGCATTTTCATAGCCATTCCGAGATATATTGCCATGCAACTTTCCACCGTTCCGTTTATTATGACACGCTCCATCATTGTCATATTGCTTTTGCATGATCATGTAGTTCAAATCGTATTTGTGGCAAAGCCACCTTTATAATTCTTTCATACATGTCGCTCTTGATTCATTGCATATCCCGGTACACCGCCGGAGGAATTCACATAGAGTCATATTTTGTCCCAAGTGTTGAGTTGTAATTCTTGAGTTGTAAATAAATAGAAGTGTGATGATCTTCATTATTAGAGCATTGTCCCATGTGAGGAAAGGATGATGGAGATTATGATTCCCCCACAAGTCGGCATGAGACTCCGGACTTTATGAAAAATAAAAGAGGCCAAAGAAGCCCAAATAAAAAAAGAGGCCAAAGAAGCCAAAATAAAAAAAGAGAAAAATAAAAAAATGAGAGAAAAAGAGAGAAGGGACAATGTTACTATCCTTTTTCCACACTTGTGCTTCAAAGTAGCACCATGATCTTCATGATAGAGAGTCTCCTATGTTGTCACTTTCATATACTAGTGGGAATTTTTCATTATAGAACTTGGCTTGTATATTCCAATGATGGGCTTCCTCAAAATGCCTGATACGTCTTCGTCCTATCTATAATTTTTGATTGTTCCATGCCAATATTATTCAACTTTCATATACTTTTGGCAACTTTTTATACTATTTTTGGGACTAACATATTGATCCAGTGCTTAGTGCTAGTTGCTGTTTGTTGCATGTTTTATGTTTCACAGAAAACCCATATCAAACGGAGTACAAATGGGATAAAAACGGACAGGGAATTATTTTGGAATATTTGTGATTTTTGGGAAGAAGAATCAACACGAGACGGTGCCCGAGGGGGCCACGAGGCAGGGGGCGCGCCCCGGGGGCAGGCGCGCCCTAGACCCTCGTGGGCACCCCGTAAGGCGGTTGACGCTCTTCTTTTGCTGCAAGAAAGCTAATTTTATGAGAAAAATCTGGGCGAAAGATTCACCCCAATCGGAGTTACGGATCTCCAGATATAAAAGAAACGGTGAAAGGGCAGAACCTGGGAACGCAAAAACAGAGAGAGAGAGAGACATAGAGATAGATCCAATCTCGGAGGGGCTCTCGCCCCTCCCATGCCATGGGAGCCAAGGACCAGAGGGGAAACCCTTCTCCCATCTAGGGAGAAGGTCAAGGAAGAAGAAGAAGAAGGGGGGCTCTCTCCCCTTTGCTTCCGGTGGCGCTGGAACGCCGCCGGGGGCCATCATCATCACCGCCATCTTCACCAACATCTCCATCACCTTCCCCCATCTATATTCAGCGGTCCACTCTCCCGCAACCCGCTGTACCCTCTACTTGAACATGGTGCTTTATGCTTCATATTATTATCCAATGGTGTGTTGCCAGCCTATGATGTCTGAGTAGATTTTCGTTGTCCTATCGGTGATTGATGAATTGCTATGATTGGTTTGAGTTGCATGTTTTATTATTGGTGCTGTGCTATGGTGCTCTCCATGTCGCGCAAGCGTGAGGGATCCCTGCTGTAGGGTTTGCAATATGTTCATGATTTTCTTATGGTGAGTGGCATGAGTGACAGAAGCACAAACCCGAGTAAGTAGGTTGTTTGCGTATGGGATAAAGGGGACTTGATACTTTAATGCTAGGGTTGAGTTTTACCTTAATGATCTTTAGTAGTTGCGGATGCTTGCTAGAGTTCCAATCATAAGTGCATATGATCCAAGAAGAGAAAGTATGTTAGCTTACGCCTCTCCCTCAAATAGAATTGCAATAGTGATTACCGGTCTAGTAACGTAGTCAATTGCTTAGGGGCAATTTCACAACTCCTACCACCACTTTTCCACACTCGCTATATTTAATTTATTGCATATTTATCTAAACAGCCCCTACTTTTTATTTACACGTACTTTATATTCTTGCAAACCTACCCAACAACACCTACAAAGTACTTCTAGTTTCATACTTGTTCTAGGTAAAGCGAACACTAAGCGTGTGTAGAGTCGTATCAGTGGCAGATAGGACTTGAGAGAATATTTGTTCTACCTTTAGCTCCTCGTTGGGTTCGACACTCTTACTTATCGAAAGAGGCTACAATTATCCCCTACACTTGTGGGTTATGAAGACTTTTTTCTGGCGCCGTTGCCGGGGAGTCATAGCGTGGGGTGAATATTCTCGTGTGTGCTTGTTTGCTTTATCACTAAGTAATTTTTATTTTCTGTTCTTAGTTGTTTTCTATCTTTAGTTATGGGTAGGAAACGCAAAATACCAAAAAAATTAGTTGTACCTACTGAACCAATGGTTGAAGAACCACTCAAAATCTATCACACTCCTGAAACTTTTTACTTGGATCATCTTCGATCCCTTTGTGCTCGTGCTGAAACCCCTACTAGCTTAGTTGAGGGCAAATCTTTAGATGAGCATGCTTGTTATGTGCGACACCGTATATCCAAAAAAGGGAAACTTTTACTGGATCAAATTCATCATTTGCAATGCTATGCCTGGAATTTATGTGAAATATATGATGTTACTTGTTGTTCTGAAAACCCTAAGAAAAACCTTCCCTACCAATGTGAGTTTATTGATAATGGGATCGTATCTTCGTATGCTAAGGGTGTTTATAATTACTATGATGTTCAACAAATTGAAGAATTTGTTGCTTTTAAGGGTGCTTATGAAATTGCTTCTTTGATTGAAAAGTATGATGCCACTCTTTACAAGTCTGAAAATTTTGGTTTTGCTCCTGTGTGCTATCTATACAAATCTCAATTATATTGATCTAAAAAATTATAGAATCTAGGATTAGGCTTCTTATTTTCGGAGGATGTTGTCCTGGCGGTTGGCTAACATGCGGTCCCACGTGTCAGTGCTTTACCAAGCCGATCCGCGTCCCACATGAGGCAGAACAACGGCAGAAGCTACACGTGGTTAAGTTGAAGAAGATGAGGAGAAGCGGATTCAGAACGAGTGAAATGATGGTTGCTTCGTCCTCCAACTTCTTTTTTAGCATTATTACTTCGTCCCCCAACTTAATCTGCGGAAATGTGCAACTTTGTGATTTGACGCCTCATTGCTCATTACTACGCCGGCACCATGGTGGGGTGCTTCACCCGGCTGCTTGCTGCCTTGTATTCGGTATGGCACGTGGACCCGGTAGCTTGATGTCCCACATGTCGTGAAAGGGACTAGAAGATTTATGAAAGTGGCGCTCCACTCTTCTGACGAGGAGTAGACAACACGACGACCGAGTGAACTGTCACTTGTACTGTATAGCACTATAGTTTTGCTGTTTCACACGATCCATCGATACAAACCCGATTAAACAGGAAAGGGCGGGATTTTTCCTTGTGTAGATAATCTTGGCCATACATTTCAAAGGAATTTTAATGTATGCAAACTGAATAATTATAAGTAACAATATGATATCTAGTAAAACTAAAAACACATATGATTTATTGTGTTAGAGTGTAGTAGTAGTGCTGTATTGCATAGTTGTTAGATGTAACATGCGAGAACGTGTAGAGATGTAGTTTTGGAGGGCCTACTGAGAGAAAAAAGCGTATCGGTCACGAACTTCAGAATAAGCTGATTACGGTCACTATATGCGTTTTGCGGTGATTATCCGGTCACTTGCTCACAGTTCAGCATCGGATTGCACTCTGTTGACCGGCCAAATAGTCTGCGTGGCGCCATGTTGACTAGTTAAATTGACCACATTCCTTGTGGGTCCCACCTGCCAGTTCGCATAGGGAAAATGTCAGATAAACACAAATTTACGCAGGCGCAACAAGGCTCCAACCCGTGCGCGGGAATCACCTGGTTGTGTATGTGCGCATGCACGTGTAGGTTGAGCACTTGAGCGTGAGAGTGTGTGTTGGTCGTGTGGTGTACTGGTGTGTGCATGCATGCGTGCGTGTGTGCGTGTGAGTGTTGGGTGCGTGCATGGCTGCGTGTGTACGTGTGAGTGTTGCGCGCGTGCGTGGGTGCATGTGTTTGTGTGAGTGTTGCATGGATGCAGTTCATGTGCATGTGTGCGTGTGTGTATAATCACCACATCAGCTCCTGTGTGGTAAAACAGATAGCTCAGCATACCAATATAAGGCCACGTTGTCCACTGTGCCCGCGGTCATGACTTCAAACCACCGTCCAAATATTTTTTTGTCGTTTGTTTTCATTCTTACTAGCAAGATGCCCATGCGTTGCATGTAACATCAAGATGCATTTGTATGAGTTGTTTATCTTGTGAGAGAAAAGAATGAACGAGGGAAGGCCTTATTTGCAAATGTGGAGAGGTGTGTGGGTACCTTTTTGCAAAACTGCCATAGTTTCTTTACTATCCGTCAGATATAAATCGGACGGTCTATATTGCAGGATGGCAGGTGTCGGTGTCAAAACCGGCGGATCTCGGGTAGGGGGTCCCGATCTGTGCGTCTAAGGCCAATGGTAACAGGAAGCAAGGGACACAATGTTCTACCCAGGTTCGGGCCCTCTCAACGGAGGTAAAACCCTACTTCCTGCTTGATTCATATTGATGATATGGGTATTACAAGAGTTGATCTACCACGAGATCGTAGAGGCTAAACCCTAGAAGCTAGCCTATGATGATTATGATTCTGTATCTAAGGACTAAACCCTCCGGTTTATATAGACACCAGAGAGGGCTAGGGTTTACATGGAGTCGGTTACAAAGAAGGAAATCTATTATCTGGATTGCCAAGCTTGTCTTCCACAAAAACGAGAGTCCCATCCGGACACGGGACGAAGTCTTGAGTCTTGTATCTTCGAGCTTCAATAGTCCGGCCAAAGTATATAGTCCGGCTGTCCGGATACCCCCTAATCCAGGACTCCCTCAGTAGCCCCTGAACCAGGCTTCAATGACGATGAGTCCGACACGCAGTTTGTCTTCGGCATTGCAAGGCGGGTTCCATCTCCAAATACTCCAAAGTAATTATCGAACACTTAAATCGTGTCCGAATCTGCAAGATGATCTTCACATGCCTTTATGGGGAGAACGATATTCCCCAACCTGCTGACATTTTTAGATAGCATGACATAACCTTATGGTAGAGACATTATTGAACCGTCTCCACACAACCAACTACCGCACATATTGCAAGGAGGTTTTCCAGGCACGTCTCATTGAAGCAGAGATCGTGTTCCCCTTATCATGGGGCTTTCGTTAATACGGGCACGGGCAGCCCAATCGCACAGCCAATCGCGGTGAGTGGGGAACGAGCGGGTTCCAATAGGCAAGTGGGGGGGGGGGGCGTAAAAGTTTTTATCGCCTCTATAAAGAGATAAGGTCTCTTTCTCCTCACCCACGCCTTTCCCTTCGCTTGTCCATTCCCCTTTGCTCAAGCCCGAGCGCCCAAGCACTCGTCTTCTCCACCAAAGAGAGGTTCTCCAAAGATGTCCGGATCCGGAGCAGGAGGCAAATGGATGGCCTATGTCGGTGTCAAAACCGGCGGATCTCGGGTAGGGGGTCCCGAACTGTGCGTCTAGGCGGATGGTAACAGGAGACAAGGGACACGATGTTTTTACCCAGGTTTGGGCCCTCTCGGTGGAGGTAAAACCCTACTCCTGCTTGATTGATATTGATGATATGGGTAGTACAAGAGTAGATCTACCATGAGATCAAGGAGGCTAAACCCTAGAAGCTAGCCTATGGTATGATTGTTGTATATGTCTCTATCGACTAGCCTGGCCTCGGTTTATATAATGCACCAGAGGCCTAGGATAACAAGAGTCCTAGCCAAATACGCCGGTGGGGGAGAAGTCCTTGTCTTAATCGCCAAGTCTTGCGGAATCTTCCTTGTATGCGGCAGCTGTCCGGACTGGCCCATGAGTATACGGCCATGGGGGTCCTCTGCCCAATTTAATAGATCGGGAGGTGACGTGGTGAGTACCCCTAGTCCAGGACACCGTCAGTAGCCCCCTGAACCGGTCTTCAAGTTTAGGGACGCTCCTCGATTCTTCCGAACCGTTCTTCATCTTCAGTCATTGGTCTTGAAAACTGGTTCAATAAATCTTCTCATTTTCGATCTTGAGGATCGCCGAAATGCATTCAACGAGTTTACACGTCGGGTATCCGAGGAGCCCCTTTAAGTTTCCGGCGTTTGTCAATGCCTTGTTAGTTTTATGCCACACATCGGGTTTGAAGTTTTTCCCGGGCGGCAACGTCCTCTTGCGTCCGAGCTCCAACGCTGGACCGCATTCGAGGTATCTTTTGCAGCCGAGCACCAGCGCCGGACCGCTTCCCAGTTCTGACGCCGGAATGTATCTGAGCTCCAACGCCGGACTATGTATCCGAGCTCCAACGCCGGATTGTGTATCCGAGATCCAACGCCGGACTGTATCCGAGCTCCAACGCCGGATTATGTATCTGAGGTGTCGTAAATCACCTTGGTTCAAAGAAGTTTGAAGGAGTTTAGCCGAGCTTAATGCCGGAAATGCCCTCTATGGAGCCAGCCACTAGCGCCCGAGCTTTATGTCGGACTGCTTCCGAGGTGGTGCACCACCCCGAATGTGGGCCGATTTTTGTCAATATTTTTGATTGGTGCAATTTATTCTCTACCGAGATACATAGTCAGTAGCCCTCAAGGTGGGTATCGGTCTAAAACCCGAGATGCACATGAAGGATGACATAAGACCGCTCATCCCCGTAGCCGCTGAGACTCAGGTTGATTTGTAAAATTGGTCTAAGGATCAAGTCCTAGCTCGGCAGAATACTTTGGGACACAAAAAGCGGCGTGCTCAGTCCTCAAGACTCAGGTTGGGTGCAGCCGACCAACCTGAGGATCAAAATCTCCTCGGAGACTGTATTACACTTAAAATTTTCTGCATTGGACATGCAATGCAGTAGCCCCCGAGACACTGGTCGGGTGGCAACACCAGATCAGGGGATCGATGTGCCCCTTTAATATTTGTAAATAATGAGCCCGAAGCCCAGTAGCCCCCGAGCCTTAATGCGGGCCGGGTGGCCGAATTAAGGATTGATATCCATAGTAAAATCACAAATTATGTGTAAGGACTCTATGTATCCAAGTATTTTACGTCATTAATGATCGGATCCGCATTGTACAAAACTTTGTTGACCGACCATCAGCTTCCACCTCCTCGGCCAATAGCCGAGGAGTGTTTGTCCTACTTTATAAAGCCTTTATGAGGGCAAAGATTTACAACAAACAAGGCAATCTGGCCATACGGTTTTATAAACAAAGGTACGCAGAGAGATATGTTATATTACTGTTTAACAGAAGAAATGTCTTCCAAAGAAAATAGTCCCGCTATCGGTTCCTTTCTTTGGGTTGTCATGCTAAGCATGATCATGAAACCTCAGCTCCAACGTAAGAGCAAAATATCGAGGATTTAGTTTGGGAGGCCAGTTAATAGCTCCCGGTACTGTTCGGCGACAGTCAAGGTCAAGCCGTAAACACTTCGGCCATTGTTATGAATGGCCCGTCGTTTAACATCGTCATCGGATTGCTGACCAGTTCACGCTTATTGTGACAGTCAGTTTTCGGCTTTCTCCACTGAGGTGCTTAACCATGTGAGTTGGAAGCACAATCGCAGTGGTTCTTCCTTTGCACACCTAGCCAAACAAAGCGGAACGTAGGAGGCAAGCGCAGGAGCCGGGCAACCCAACTATTGACCGAAGACATAATTCGAAACCGATGCATATATAGCAATATCCGAGAATGTTTTTGCCGAATCTCTAAAGGTGTTTGGCGTTGCACTGCGAGACTTGTGCAGAAAACACACAAATAGTTTAAAAAGTGCCATAAGCTTGGAAAACCAAAAAACGTCAGTAAAAACTTGACGTCCGAACGAGATCAAGTATTCGGTGCCAATCCAAAAATTGGTCTTAGCAAAAGAAGTGCTTCTGCCGTGCTTTAACATGATACATCCTATCTCAAGATGTCAAGCGGATCAGCCTACGGCTTCAACCTCCTATCCCGAGGGCGGAGTACTTCTCATTAGGCCAGTTTAGCAAACTAAACTCTAGCGGCTTTGAGAGAGAAATTAGGCTCCCTGGCTAGTGACCACACGTTCGTGTCGAAAAAAGGAGTGATAGATAATAAAACTTTGCAACGACTAAGAAGAAGAACACTTATCATAAAACGGCTCATATAAATTTAAGAGCCTCCAAGTGACTTGGGTAAAAGAATGATTGCATGCACCGAAGTACTTATATCATATCTATGTTCAACCGAACTTTAAACGCGTCTTAACCGACCGTCGGCTTCTCCCTCTTCGGTCAAGGACCGAAAAGTGTTATGTACTCCATCTGTCGAGAATATCGACGGTGTTTCCAATAACCAGCAATCAGGCCATAAGGCTATAACGCACAAAGCGCTCGGGGAACTTATGCTATATTATGCGAAGTGTAAGAAGCATCTTCGAAGAAAATAGTACCCCCACCGATACCTTTTTTCGGTGCTCATTGTTATTATGAGACTTGTGCAATAGATTTTTTGTACTCATGAGTTGCGCTGTGTGCCGACCATCATTGAAAATTATAAGAGCACTAGCTTTCGGCTTCACCCAGTCTGAGGTCCGGCTTGGATGATCCGATCTTGACAATCACAGAGGTGCTCCCTTTACTCCCTAGCCGAACAATCGGGAACGTAGGGGTAAACACAGGACCGAGGCAACCCAGCTTGTAAATCGCTTAAGTCAATATGGTGCATATTGTGGCATAATACACGAACAAGGAACGAAGCCGTACAAGTATAATCATATGCAAGAGGAAAAGCTTCATGAAGGAAGCCCAAATGAATTAGGTATTTGAATTTATGCGTCACAAACAAAGTTTGGACAAGAAATTTTTTTACAAGCAACATTTTTCCAAAAAAGTATAATGCTTGGTCGAACCGAACACAAGTTAGAAATTAAAGCTTTGAGCATGAAAGCGACTTAGCTGGTTAATGTGTTCGGTATTGATGACGCGGTCCGAGCTTGATACGGGACAAGGTTCCATCCCCCAAGTCGGTCCCGAGGTGGCGGAGCGGAGAGCTTGACACGCTGAAGTGGTGACATAGCACGGTCAATGCAGACCGGCAGAGTGACGCCGAAGTCCCCGGATCATTTTCCTGTGCACAAAAATGGTGCAAACCGGAGATAATAGTAATAATGATAATTAAAAAAAATTGTTGCATAATAAATAATTTATGCAAAGTGAGTAATAAAAGAAATATGGCCTGGTGCCAAAGTCAATGTCGATGGCGTCGGCGTGATGCGGTAAAGGCGTGGCAAAGCCTGAATTCACAGGTCGGTCCGAGCTCCGGATGCGGCGTTCGCCGGACTATGTACGGAAACTGACCGAACCACCATGCGACTGTCGCTAATGCGGCCACCATTTGATAGACCTGGTTTATTTGTTGTAGCAATCCGAAGGAAGGTGATTACCAAAATTGGGACTTGATCCGCGCACCCATTGCCTGATGGGCGATAAAACGACGGCATGGCAATGCTGGCAAAGGTTGGCTTCACCGAGGCAAAGTCCTCGGTCCAGCTAACGTGATGGAGCTGGTCGGCTAGTGACGCCGAAGTGTCTGGAGTAGGTTGATGAAGTGATGGCGAAGCCCCCGGTCCAGCCGAGATGTCGAAGTAGGTCGGCGTGATGAACACCAGCTTGAAGAAGCAATAGTGCGGCCCTGCCGATGCAGGTCGTGACGTGGTCGATGCCGGCTTGATGAAGCGATCGTGCGGCGATGCCGGTATGCCCGCTCCGTGTAATCCGTGGGGCGGCGATGTTGGTGATGATTTATCCTTCGCGATGCTGGACTCTTGTTCGGCTTGCCGAGATGATGATCCGAAGAAGTTGAGCTCGGCTCAACAAAGTGACGACGTGTCTAGCGCAGGTCGGCAGCCGTGGAGCAATATTGCCGGACTGGTTTGACACCAGCATGATGTTGAAGATCATGTTCAAAAACAAAACACAATACCCCATACTAAACTTCCTTCAAAAAGGATGTCTGAAATCCCGTTCGTAAAAATGACGAACTCGGGTGGATTTGTTTTTGCGCAGAAAACAGATCCGAAAAGTGATACTCTAATCGGAAGGTTCCCGGAGTTTGGACGGTCGGATCGAGCTGAAATTTTGAGAGATGGTAGATATAGGAATTCCGCAGTTGATCAACGGTTGGATCTTCCAAAGGTGGTCCGAGCTAGAAGCTAGACACCACGCCCTAAACTCGTCCAGATTTGACAGGGCTTCGGTATATCGTAGATTGTCGGAGATTCCTCCATCGGAACTCGACGAAATTTAGCGTGGCTGTTGTAGACGTAATTCCACACTATTCCACAGAAGCAATCGTCAAACCGACGCTCGAGGAGGCGGTGACGGCGGATACAAGTTTGCTGTCCAGAAAAGCAGCACGGTCGCCCGAGGGCAATGTTGACGTTGAGCCCCCGAGCTCCCTGGATGATTCCTCCATGATCTTGATAGAGATCGGAGCTGATGTTGATGAAGGCCCTCATCCGAACATGGCGATCCTAGGTAGGGCATAGTCCTTGGTCGAACCAAGGTGACCAGTCGAGCCGGTGACGAAGATGCCGAAGTCGCAGTTGATCTGCAGGCGAGCCATCGACCTTTTGCCGAACACACAGCAGAACTCTCAATGAAAGCACCAATGTCGGGTTAAAACCGGCGGATCTCGGGTAGGGGGTCCCGAACTGTGCGTCTAGGCGGATGGTAACAGGAGACAAGGGACACGATGTTTTTACCCAGGTTCGGGCCTTCTCGGTGGAGGTAAAACCCTACTCCTGCTTGATTGATATTGATGATATGGGTAGTACAAGAGTAGATCTACCACGAGATCAAGGAGGCTAAACCCTAGAAGCTAGCCTATGGTATGATTGTTGTATATGTCTCTATCGACTAGCCTGGCCTCGGTTTATATAATGCACCAAAGGCCTAGGATAACAAGAGTCCTAGCCGAATACGCCGGTGGGGGGGGGGGAGTCCTTGTCTTGATCGCCAAGTCTTGCAGAATCTTCCTTATATGCGGCAGCTGTCCGGACTGGCCCATGAGTATACGGCCATGGGGGTCCTCGACCCAATTTAATAGATCGGGAGGTGACGTGGTGAGTACCCGTCCAGGAGAAGGATATCAAAAGGCTCCAAGAGGCCGGGTACCTGGCCAAGAAAATCGGCCACCGTCTTCCGCCGGCGGGACAGATCGTCCCTACTCTAGAGCCCCATGAGAGGGTCGTGTTTCTTCCTCATTTTGTCCACGGGCTCGGGTTTCCCCTTCACCCATTCGTTCGCGGTATCATGTATTATTACGGGATCGATTTTCATGATCTGTCCCCTAATTTTTTCCTTAACATCTCGACGTTCATCGTCGTGTGTGAGGCTTTTCTCCGAATTTTGCCCCACTTTGGCTTATGGCTGAAGATCTTCAACGTGAAGCCCAAGGTGGTGAGTGGCGAGCACGCCGAGTGCGGCAGCGCCATGGTGAGTGAGATGCCCAAGGTCGTATGGCCAACGGGTGCCTTCAATGACTCCGTCAAGGAGTGGCAGCAGCAGTGGTTCTATATCACTGAACCGCGCGGCAAAAAGTGGGCCGCTGCTCCCGAATTCAGATCCAGAGCCCCACTGCGGCTCACATCCTGGCCCGAGAAGGGCCTGAATTGTTCCTCATCCGACAAGCTATCAATGCTCCAAACGCGCGTCCAGAGCGTAGTCGACAAGGATGTCAAACTTGTCAACGTAGTCCAGGTGGTGTTAGTTCGCCTGGTTCTCCCTTGCCAGCGTCGAGCCTGTAATTTGTGGGAATATGACCCAACCAAGCACCAGACCCTACGGGAGCTCTATGGCTCCTCCCACAAGGACATCTGGAAGGTGCTCTTCAAGTCCGGCAAACCATGGCCGGGCTCCGCCGAGGACCGTGGGTATCAACTATCCCGCTCTGCAAGTCTGGTAAGTTATTGCTGTGCTCTGTGCCTCCATGTTTTAGCCGGCATGTCCTGAGGGAGACGCTTTTATCGTGCTTTACAATAATCCCAGGGATGGACGAAAAAGGTGGAGCGGATAAACTGTCCTGCTCCGCTGCCGGAGGAACCGGCCGGACCTCTTCTAACGAAGATGCTGGTCCCAGCGCCTTACGAGGCGCCGAAGAAAGAGGCCTCCAAGAAGGTCAAGAAGACCCGGAGTGTCCTTCGTTGTCGTGATGCTCCGGACGCAAAATCCGAAGACTCCAGCGACCGTCCCTCCTCCGGAAACAAAGAGGAGGAGGAAGAAGGCGAGTCCCCCGCAGGGGGAGGGAAGAAAAGGATGGCTTCCTCATCCCTGGAGGACAAATCGCCAAAGAGGGGGAAAGGTTCCCTCCCAGAGGCGTCCACCACGGCTGCTGATAGCAGCCCGGAGTGGGATCCTAGGGTCCAGCCCCTGGTAAAGTCGTAAGTATACAAAATCTGAACACGCATATGCGCCCGGGGTTATTGGAATGTAGTAGTTTTAACTGTCGCCATACTTTGGGCAGCCCGGCGAGGTCTCGCGCCGAACAGTACTCCTTAGAGGATTCGCTGAGCTCGGATGCCCTGGAGAGCGAGACGCCTCCAGAGGCCCCTTCCCCGAAGCCTAGGCACGACACCGAGGTGTCGTCTTAGCGGGGCCCGAACCAGGGAGGGCATATCTCTGGGGCCGGACATGCGGGAGCGGCGGTTCCCATGAATGTCAACGACGGGGGCGATATCGGATTCATCCTGCTGCCGGACATGGCCCTGGAGACCTTTAAAGCCCCAGGGTTGGGAGAGCGGCCCCTCTTGAAGGAGGGAGGAAAGACTGCTCCGCCAACGACCTCTGTTCAAGCAGAGTTGCCGGGCGGACTGTCGACAACGCTAAAAAGTGCGTCCATCATCGATGAACATCGCGCCCTTATGGGTGCGATGATTGAGAAGATTCAGTCCGCTGAAGGCGGGCTGAATGAATCCTGCCTTAGCCTTATAAAAGGCTTTGAGGTATGTTTGTGAAAACCTTTGCAAGATTGTCATAGTATGAGTAGTAGCCCCTGATGCACTGTCCGGTGAAAGGGGAAAAGAGCCAGACAGGGGATCAAATATCCGATTTTCAGGAGACTCGGTTAATGACGTATATTCCTTTGTTTGAAAACAGGCGTCTGTAGCGATGACCGCCTCACATAATGCGGAGGTGTCCAGACTAAAACAGAGTCTGGAACGGGCCGAAGAAGAACTTGGCCACCTGAAGAAGCAGTTGGAGGACAAGCAAGGTATGTCAAAGCTTTTTGCCAAATTGGGCACAAACTAGTAGTTGTGCCTGAAAATATTTGTATTGAAAGCTCTAGAAGGGGGGCCGACATTGAGGCACTAAAGAAGGCTGTGGCCGAAGCCGACAATAAAGCTTCCACTGAGCAGGCTCTTCGCAAGAAGCATGAGGCCAGGGTCATTGAAGCTGAGCGAGAGCTCTAGGAGGTCGAGAAGAAAAGTGAGACTTTGGAGCAGAGTCTAGCAGGAAAAGAATCCGAACTCGCCCAAGCTCTCCAAGCCGCAGATGATGCTTGGGAAGAAGCCCGAGGTGCACCGAAGGACATTCGTGAGGCGCGGGAGGTTGCGGCTGGTAAGGCCTTTTATACTCTCAAGGCCATTTTTACTTAGTAATTGAAGGAAATCGAAGCGACAAGCTGAATTCTTGTTTCTCCAGGGGCATTTGCGGACCTGCCACACAGCATATCAGATGCTGCCCAATTATACCAGACCGAGGAGAAGAAGTCTGCGGAGAAGCATTTCTGTTCACAGTATTTGGTGCCGAATTATCCGGTGCGCTTTATCGATCAGCTGAAGCAGCTGGTCGAACTGCACCAGGCGGCCGAACTAGCCATGAAGGACTTGGTTGTCCGTGTGGCCATGGAGCCAATTCAGCGATTACCGGACTCGTGAAGCGGATTGTTGGTGCTCGCCCTCGGCTCGATGTCATTAAGCGATCGGTCTGCATAGAGGGTGCATGCATGGCGTTTGCCCGTGTGAAGGTGCACTGGGGGAAGCTTGAAGCTGAGAAGCTGATGACTGAGGGACCACCGGAGGGTAAGGAGCATCGCATGCCCAAGTTATACTATGAAGGTGTATTAAAAGGAGCCCGCCTTGTGGCGGGTCAGTGTACCAAAGACACTATATTTCCCCGAAGGCAGTCATGCCATCATTTGTAATGTGGGGTAATGGCACTGTTGTTATTTAGTGCCTGTTTATATGAACGTTTGTTCTTCCCGTGTGGCTGTTTAGTGTATATAAATCCTGAGAGTTGGCCAGTCGTCGGCTTCTGCCCCCACGTAATAAGTACGGGGGTGTTCGGGACATACCTGACACTCTTTATCCCATTGTTGGGTCCTTTTAAGGAGGTGTTCTTCACCATGAACCAGACAATCAGACTATAGGGCTTTATCACTCTCATTTAGCCATAGGAATTCGAGTATGGTGGGCGTAGCCCCTAGTATTCGAAAGACCGTACTAGGGGCTCTAAAGGCGCCTGAACGAAAAATCGATCCATCGCACTCTGCATTGATTATGGCATTGTGCGGAATAAATCTTTAAAGATTTTACAACCTCTCGAACAGCTGACCAGCTCTCGCCGTATCACGACAGTCAGTTTTCGGCTTTCTCTACTGAGGTGCTCATCCGGAAGAACCGGGACACAATCGCAGTAGTTCTCCTAGCGCTACCTTAGCCGATTGAGCGGAACGTAAGGTACCAAAACATGGGAGCCGGGCAAACCCAACTAATGACCCAAGACATGATTCGGAGCTGATGCATATAGTGCTATAAGTTCGGGGTGCCGAGCGACCGAAAAGGTGGCTGGACTTTATTGCCATATAGTGAGTACTATGAAGCCCCTGGCATAGTGGGGCATGGCACGATGTACGGGTGCCGTTATGACGAAAAATCGTCAATGAGAAACGACGGCCGGTGAGTATTATTTAGGATTACATATCGTAGTAAAATGACATGTCTATGTAGTACTGCTTATGAAAAGGGGTGAGCTGGCAGAACCTGTCGTTGCCGGACTGGAGGAGGCTATGTACGGATCCCAAATGTATCCGGACTGTTCCCTTTGGGGGGGGGGGTTTACTTAGGTGTTCCCGCCTTGTGGGCCCGAGCGGATTCCATGCCGCTAGTCCTGATCTGCGCAAAAGTTAGTCTATAAAGACAACTGCTCAAGGGCAGCTTCATGTCATATTGTGGTTGAACCGTGGGTGCCTGATCGGAGCCTGGGCGGACCAGGTTATCATGCCATAAAGTAGCACGGATTCCTCAGTTGGTGTCCGGGTGGTTGGCTGCCGAATCGAAATGGGTACAACTTGCTATTCCAGCGGCAGTACGATGTCCACTCTGAGGGTGGAGTTCGGCATTGCCCATAATTGCGACTATGTCACGCGGGATTGGCCTAATGTTTGTACCCTGTTGGGTCTAGCCAACGTGGTTCGTCCCGATAGTATATGGCAGTTACTGTATAAGGGGACAATGCCGGAGACTTATTCTGTGGCATGGTGTTTGTTTGGTGGTCCGAAGGCAACCACTAGAGTGGTGGGCCTGTAAAACTTGGCCTATGCACCTGGCATCTTTTAGAAGATGTTATTAATGGGTTTATGCCCGTGGGGGCTCGTGTGAAATGGAGCCCACAAACTATTGGGTCGATAGTGAGTGCAATTAAATTGCTATTGTTATCCGGACGGTCGATGTGATCGGAGATGATCGGCCATACTTTTGTACTGTGGAGGATCTTCCGTTGTTTAAAACCTCCTGCCATTGTTTCCGGCGCACAACCGGCCGTTTTGCTTTGAGGATCCGACATTCTCTATTGGTATGCTTAGCCGTCCTTCTAGGGGTACCATTAATTTCACATGGTTGATCGAGTATGCTGCTCGGGCCGGATGGGCTTGAGCTGTTCTTTTTCCGCTGACCGGACTGGGGGTCGCTGAATTCGATACCAACTTCCTTGATTTGACACTTATGATGATTGCATCGAGATTTGTGGATGCTGTCTCGCGTTTCCTGCGTATTGTCCCGGACAGTGGTATATTGGCGCCGGGGTGTGGGCTTTAGGTTCTCCTTCTTAGGTTGAGGTAGCAAATTGTGCCTTAGGTACCTTTTGGTGGGGCGGTCGAGTCTGCATTCCTTGGTGGCCAGGACCCTGGTCCATTTGTCTGTGAGCAATTCTTGGTCGGCTTTGAGCTGTTGTTGTTTCTTTTGCAGGCTTTTCGCCGTGGCCATGACCCGTCGCTTAAAGCGAACTTGCTCCACGTGATCTTCAGGCACGCCGAATTCGTCGTTGCCGAGGCTCACCTCGTCTTCGGAGGGGGGCATGTAGTTGTTTCTTTCCAAGTGTCCGTCCGCCGCCTGTCCGGCCTGCTCGAAGGCAAGCTGGTCGGGATTGTATTCCCCTTTGGCACCGTATGGATTGTTTTTTACTGTTGTGCCGGTATTGTTGTGGCAGGGCTTGAGGCGGCGCTGATGACGTTCATACTTTGACTTCTTCCTTGATAGGTTATCCTCTATTGCCTCATCGCCATTGGTTTCTTTTAGAGTGTCCACCATATATATATATATATATCATATGAGGAGGTGGCTGTCCACTGCCCCGTGGGCGATGGTTCCTGTTCTTCTCCTGCATCGGCGTCCACAACGTCGATGTCTTCGGACTCGAAGTCAAGCACGTCGGTTAAATCATCGACCGTGGCAATGAAGTGGGTGGTGGGTGGGCAACGAATTCCTTTGTCGCCTGCTTCCCATTTGAGCCGGACATAGTTCGGCCAAGAGTCTCCTGCCAAAGAGAGAGAGACTTTAACGAGTTCAGCACGTCGCCAAAGGGCGAGTGCTGGAAGGTATCCACAGCGGTAAACTCCATTACCGGAGCCCAACCAGATTCGGCGGGCTCGGGAGTGCGCGGACTGGGAACCTACAGCCGGATACGAGTCCGGGAGTCCGATGTCACAGGCTTCCTTGGGGGTGAAGTCTGTGTTCGGCTCTACCGCCGATGGGTGTGCGGCCTCTAGGGCGGGGTCCATCCACCCGCCCTCGGACGACGCGATTTGCTCCGGATTTTGGTCCGGATCTCCTGCGGGTGCGATATCCCGAGTATTGTCAGACAACAGGTCTAAGCCATGCTCGTCGTGACTATTCGACACTCCTGGCATAGGCCCGAATACGTCGAAGATCAAGTCTCCGCGGACATCGGCCGTATAGTTTAAGCTTCCGAATCTGACCTGATGGCCAGAGGCGTAGCTGTCGATCTGCTCCAGCGGGCCAAGCGAGTTGGCCTGCAGTGCGAAGCCGCCGAACACAAAGATCGGTCCGGGGAGAAAAGTCTCACCCTGGACCACGTCATTGTTGATGATTGGAGGAGCCATCGAGCCTTGAAGCAACGACACAGAGGAACTCTCAATGAAAGCACCAATGTCGGTGTCAAAACCGGCGGATCTCGGGTAGGGGGTCCCGATCTGTGCGTCTAAGGCTGATGGTAACAGGAGGCAAGGGACACAATGTTTTACCCAGGTTCGGGCCCTCTCGACGGAGGTAAAACCCTACTTCCTGCTTGATTGATATTGATGATATGGGTACTACAAGAGTTGATCTAACATGAGATCCTAGAGGCTAAACCCTAGAAGCTAGCCTATGATGATTATGATTCTGTCTCTAAGGACTAAACCCTCTGGTTTATATAGACACCAGAGAGGGCTAGGGTTTACATGGAGTCGGTTACAAAGAAGGAAATCTATTATCCGGATCACCAAGCTTGTCTTCCACGCAAAGGAGAGTCCCATCTGGACACGGGACGAAGTCTTGAGTCTTGTATCTTCGCGCTTTAATAGTCCGACCAAAGTATATAGTCCGGCTGTCCGGATACCCCCTAATCCAGGACTCCCTCAACAGGCACACCATCATCACCAACTCTGTTTTTTATAAGAGTGTATTTTATGTATTTTATAAGAGTGTAGATGTAGAGTAGATACAAGTCGACAGGTGGGCACGATGGTAGTGAGATAATGTGATGCAACACTAGAGATGCCACGTGGAGCGTTTAACTGGTCAACTAGTCATGTCATGAGCAAATCTGAGTTATACAAAGAGCCCGTGGTCAGATAATAACTACTAAACGTAAATGGTGACCGTAATGAGTGGATTCTGAAGTCCAATGTATGTATCGTGCTTTCGCTTCAAATACAATGATCGTCATTGCATATATCGTGAGAGAAAGATGAAACATGCGTGAATTTTCTGGGGGCTTACTTTTAGAGGACCTGGAGATCTGGAGATAGTTTTGTGTGCATACGTGAAAGGGGCGTACAGGGGGGGTATGCGATGGAGAGAGAGATGCTCTTCGTTTCTCTTTATTATGACTAACTTTGTATATATTATAAAAATATACAAATTCACAGTGCGGAATAAATATCATTGTGGTCACAATGCAATGCAAATTAGCGTTCGTACTCCTCCATATAACTTTGTAATGTTGTATATATGTAGAAACTCTAAAATAATTTTTGGCCACACTTTATTCAAAAGGAATGTTGTATGCGAAATAAACGTGAAGAGAGGGCTTTTTAGATCAATGGGGTACGTGATGTAACATGTGTGAATGTGTAGTTGATGCATTTGGCGGGGCCTAGAGAGGTATGTGTGTGTATTACGTATTCGAGAGAGGCATGGATAGAGGGGCCGACTGGGGGCGTGGGAGAGATAGCACGAGAAATGAGAGTGGTCTAGAGAGAGAGACGAATATGACGTCACGACAAGAGATTCCATTCCCTTGAGTGTGTATATGCAAGGGGGAGGGAATAGAGGCACCATGAGAAATTTTCTGTGTGTGTGGTGTTTGTGTTGGTATGTGTGGGTGTGAGAAGATAATGAGATGTGGGGGCAGAGGGTGTGTCACCGCGTGAGGTCCAGTGGGTCGAGGTGAGGCCCTTCGTTCGGTTCCGTCCTGCGCCACATTGGTCGGCCCGTGAGGCATTTAGGAAGACCCATGGATGACTAGTCGTACAAGACAAAGATAGCAGAATTGTGAAGGACTCTGTGTCCACTGACAAAGCCGGCTAGGATTTGCAACCCTAGGTTCTCGGACTAAGGTAACCCCTTTATCTTTGATATTACTATTCATCCAACCTAACTTTAAGGGGCATCCTACCGAATGCTCTGCTAGAATCATACTCGTCGATTAGGAAGAGAGGTGTGAGACAATGCGTGAGAGACATGCGTAAAGATAATGTGCATACATGAGACACGTAGGCAGGTCCATGTATATAGAAAGGGTCGATGAGGATTGTGCGTGTGTATGTTCGAGTGCTTGTGATAAAGGTTAGTGAAAACAGTTGTAAATGGTTACGAGAGGGAGGGAGGGTTATATCTAGAGCATGTGTGCGAGAAAGACACCTCGGGAGAGAGTGTGTGAGCATGTGTGAGAGACCACCAATGGAGAGTGAAACTACACATAAAAGACTGCTCTACACATTGATTAAAGATATAAATTGTATCCAAATATTAGGATGGGATCATGATATTTGCAATTCGCGTAAGGAGCGGTCATTGATCCATCAAACATCTAGATTCTATCGAATTTGAGCATGTCTATGTTATTATTCGACACAATTGATCCACATAGTTAGTATTTTGAACTCCAGACAATGCATCGCTTTAGCAATCGAATATAAACGTGAGTATAGTTCATGTTGTGTGTGTAAAGCACATTATACATACGAAAGTTACACAATGGACATTATAAATAGCTACCTATGAACTAGCATACATTTGAATTCAACTTAAGGTGGTTTAAAACAAACGAATTCAACATTAAGTCCATTCAATTATTTGAATTTGATATCATGGCATTTGTAAATCATACCTAAATTATGGGGGCACCAATCTTTGCTCTGATTTTGTACATAATAGCATATGTAGTCGTGTACAAAATAGATTCAAATTTAGCTCCTCCATTCCAAAATAATCGTAGTTATAGGATTTTCAAGTGTCAAAATTTCAAAAAGAAGCGGATAATTTAATGAGGTTTTCAAACATACAAGGTCAAATATAACGTTATCTATTTAGGTCAATCCTCATAGTTCAAGAGTACTCTAAACGTGAATGCTTGTGTTTCAAAATTTCAAACGAAGCGCCAAAAGAGCCTCTACTCGCCCGAAACCGCGTGAGGCCAATGTTTGGTAGTACAAGGAAATTGCTTTTCTAATAACTCTGACCTGTGAAACCTACCGGCCCGACGTCCAAAGGTCTAAACCGGGGTAGGTTTGCAGCTTCATCTAGATGCCACGCAACCGCCTCCGAAAAACATTCATACACAATGGCCGCCTAAGCACACATGCGCGCGGACGAGATCGCTCCCGCCCACTATTTGGGACACCTGGGATTACCATCCTACCCCCGACCCGCAGTAGGTCCGAAATTTAAGAGGGGGGCAAAGTTTGTACTTTCCCCAAATTTTAAACAAGCGCGTCCCATCTTCTGTTCAAAAAAAGCCAAAAACAAGCGCGTCCCAGACCGAAACATGGTTCCCCCCACGCGTCCGATTCCCCATTCGTACTCCGTGGGCACTAAAACTACCTCTCCACCAGCCGCGAAACCCCAGCGTCCTCCGTCCGCCACCCCATCCCACCCATCAACCGCCGCCCTCCTCCATCACGCCGGAGCTGATACCCCGATGTCGTCGTCCACCGCAACCTCAACCGCAACGCCCTCCATGGCTAGTAGTTGAAGCCGAGGCCGATCCGTCCGTACCCGAGCCAGTTCAACCACGCTTTCCTGCACCTCACCGCTGCCGCTCCAACTTTTCCACCCTCCACCGCACCGGAGCCGTTCCTGCTACGCCGTCCTTCGCCGCCTCGGATCTGCTTCCCCTCCGCCGACATATGACCACGGCAACACAGTCAACAATTTGGCCACGGGTTCGTCCAAGCCTGCACCCTCCAGAACATCGGTTTTCCCGGTAAAAAGAAGAAGATCGGCGCGACATGTGGAGGTGACCACACCGACAACCGAAAAATGTACTCCTCTTCCCTTATTCATGCAAATCTTACGTCTCTGCTTGCACGGTATTCATCCCACAGAAGACACTAGTCGACAGCTTCTTCTTGATACTAGATGTTCCTAGTAACTCGCGATGCACAAGGTTTCTCCTCATATACTATTTCACCTTAGCTAGAGGTCCGCCGCCCCCTTGAATTTCAATTTTGGCCAGTTGATTCCCAATTAACAGAAGCATTCCCCGGTGTAACAGGCGCTAGTATGCCTATTACACCGGGGAAGCAGCGCCTTGGTGTTTATCTTAGGGGCGCGTGCGGCCTAGAGCTACTGGCGCCCGATCTGGAGGTCGGCCGGGATTAAAGGGATGGCCTGGGGGCGCTGCCAAGCATGGCGGTGGTGTGAGGTCGATTGGAGGGCGGGGCGGCGGAGGCAGGGGTATAGGCCGGTGGTCGCTGGCGGTTCGAGAAAGATCGTCAACAGTGACTGGCGGGAGGTAGACGAAGGCCATCTGCCCGTTCCTTATAGATCGTCAATAAAAAAATTCGACTGACCTATTTATTTTCAGTCGACTGTTATCTTAGATATGACCACATGTGGTGGTGTGCTGGAGGAGTACCTGCATTTCTGTGCTCATATATTACAAAATCATACGGAGTAGAATCTAATTTTGTTTTCCATGCAATGTTGTAGAGCTATCATATGTCTCTTGTCATTTATTTTTCAGCCACCTGCTATCTGCTACTTTTACAGTGCACTAGTTCTGCACACACTTCACCCATACTCTCACTAATGTGTTTTTATGCAAGGGTATTTCAGACTCTCCGCGAAAGAGAAGCAGCAAAGAAAAGAGAAAGTCGCTCGACTTATTATGCGGGTAGGCAAGACACGTTATAACGCTATAAAGGGTGCGATGTCGCAGATGGAGACGATAAACGTAGCTCGAGTTGATGGCCTCGCTTCGCAATGAACCACCATCCTGTGTGCTTGCTTTAACTTCGGTGTCATATGTGGTTGCATGTTCCATATGGTGTCTAGCTTGTATTCAAAGGCGAAGTCGGTAAGATAAGGAAAGATATTTTTTACATGAACCACCATCCGTGAGCACCATAAGACAAATAGCTAGTCGGGGACTCGCCGAGCCAAAGGACAAGCCCATCAAAGATAGGCATCACCGAAGCCAACTAAAAGCTGCGATGGTGGCGAAGCAGCCCGCCTCCCACCAGGCTCTCAGGTCCTAGATGATCATGCTCACCACTCCAGCCGGATGTCTAGCTTGTATTGCTTCCAATTTGGTTAAATTGCATCTGCTTAGCTTACACATTATACCTTTGAATATGGCATGCCTTTCTGTTTTTGGTACATACTAGTACATCTGTGTATTAACCATGTTCTTACATCAAACTAATGTTCTTGTGTATCCCTCATCAATCACTTATGACGAGGCAGGCAGGCAAGGGGACTGTCGTGGTTCTAAGTCTGACAGTAGAATGGGGGGTAGGTATGGAGAGGCAAGATCCTAGCTATGGAGCAGTTGTAAACACAAGGGATGTACGAGTTCAGGCCCTTCTCGGAGGAAGTAACAGCCCTACGTCTTGGAGCCCGGAGGCGGTCGACTGGACTATGAGTGTATGGATTACAGGGGTGCGAACCCTTTACACTGAGTAGGGGGGTGGCTTATATAGTGTCTGCCAGACCTCTCCGGCCCTCAGTTATGCAGGGTTTAAAGTACATTAAGGCTAGGCGTTACTGGTAACGCCTTACATAAAGTGTCCTAAATGCCATAAAGACTACTTAATTACAGA
The DNA here is from genome assembly GCA_021437245.1 of Aegilops speltoides. NCBI lineage: Eukaryota > Viridiplantae > Streptophyta > Magnoliopsida > Poales > Poaceae > Aegilops > Aegilops speltoides. The sequence continues at coordinate 37,893,920 of CM038142.1, forward strand.
TAGTTTGGATGCAGAGTGGCTCTTGATCTCCTGATGGTCGAGTGAGTCTTCATAGTCGAGTCCTTCGAGTCTGTCGAGTGAAGTCCCTCTTGGTCGACTGGAATGCAGTTTCTTCTGAGGGTGTCCTTGGGAAGGGTACTTAGGATAGGTCTATGACCCTACCCTAGGTACATGACTTCATCATTAGCCCCCGAATGGATCGAGGTTTGAGTGAGGAAGGAGTTGATGATATTTCCGGCTTGCTTTTGTGTTCTGAACATGTATCATCTTGGACCAATAATCTTTTCATTGATAACAGCAACTTTTCTTTCAGTTGCCTTGATCCATTCTTCTCTCCCGTCGAGTGAACTTTTGAGCTTAGTAAACTTCCGAGCGACGGATCGCAGGAAATCTCTCGTCTGACAGATTGATCTGCTGTTAGCGGATTTCGTGGGATCGAATTTTGGGAAGCCTTGCGGGCGGACCACGACTTCGGATGGGATAGGGCATAGATGCCTCGATTCTCGCTGCTGCCTTTTTTCGCCACGTGTCGCGTGACGTGCATGCGATCGTTCGAGATGTGATTGGATTGCTGGGCCCACTTGTCATCCACTGAAGCGCCCTTATAAAATGCGCCCGTCGAGGGTTTTTGAACAGTACCTCCCCACTTCTCCTTCTGTCCTCTTCACCTCCGCCCACAGCGCCTGCTCTCGCCCCCGCCCAACCACTCCTTGTACGCTTCACCGGCAACAATGGTGAAGGAGAAGACGGCGGCTCTGGAGCGCGCGAAGAAGGCGACGGCGACAGGGAAGGCGAAAGGGAGAGCGACCAGTCGGGGCGGATCCTCGTCAAGGTCTCGCCTGCCGCACGGTTGGGTTTGATCCCTCACGGGGCAGCGAGGCTCCCGGGGAACGAGTGGCAACCACAGCCGCAGGAGGGTGAGTGTGTTCTTCTGGCTACTCACGTCGACCGTGGGTTCTCCCTGCCTCCGAGTGTTTTCTTCCGTGGTTTCTTGAATTTCTTTGGGGTGCAACTCCACCATTTCAATCCAAATTCCATCGCCTACCTTGCTGCCTTCGTGTCCATGTGCGAGAACTTCCTGGGCTGCCGACCGCACTGGGGTCTGTTTAAGCACATATTCACTTGTCGTTCACAGACAGTGAAAAAGGAAAATCCAGATGACGATAGGACTAAGGTTATTCAGATGTGCGGGGGTCTTGGGATTCAGATGAGGAGAAAGAGTACTTTTCCGGCCATGACTCTTCCTGAGTCGGTCAGAGGGTGGCAGTCGACTTGGTTCTACTGTCAAGACGAGTTGACGCCGGGGCAGTCGACTGATCTCCCTCCATTTTCCATGGACCGAGTGAACAAGCCCTCTTCTCTGAAGGTGCTCCCTGAGGAGAAACCTCAAGTAAAAATGTTGATGGAGCGTGTAGTCCAGCTAGTTCGGGAAGGAGTGACGGGCATGGATCTTCCGGAGGTCTTCCTTAGGAGGCGATCCAGCCACTTCAGCATCGAGGCCACCCAATGTGGCTGTCTTCAGGAACCGAGGATGAAACTTCGGGTCCATCCGTAAGCGATCGACGCCACACTTTGGAGAGGTGGATGGCCGCGGTCACAGGGAATAAGGACAACCCTCGAGGAGCCAGGAGGATTCCACCACTCGACCATTCCTACACTCCGGACACGATATGCCCACTTTATCCTCAATTGTAATCTTGCTATACTCATTCTGCTTTTGCTGCAAACTGGTGGATTGATCTTTGCTTTGTTGTCTGTCAGGCCACCACCGAATTATATTTGATGCCCAATGGAGCACAGACACCGACTGAGGAGGAGGAAGGAAGTGGGGCGAAAGCCAGGAGGAGTGGGACTCGGATGCCGTTGATGATGATGATGATGATGATGATGACTCTGGTGAGGAGGAAGAAGAGGAGGAGGAGGAGGAAGTTGCACCTCCTCGCTCTGAAAGACGTTCGAAGCTCGTCCATGACCCTGCAACCGAACGTGGTAAGGGGGTCGCGACTGTCGCTCAGTCGACTAAGCGCCCTCGGACCACTTCTCCGGCACCGACCGAGAAGGCTCCGAAGCAATGTTGAATGGCGCCATCGAAGGTGGCAAAGGTCTTGCCGAAGATGAAGGTGGCGATTCCCACCATATCAGGGTAATAATGCTACTTGAGTCTTCTTGTTCTACATGAGTTTATTTTTGGTCGACTCATGAGTTAACCGACTGATTTTTGGAATTGCAGTGCTGCTACTTTTGATACCTTGGCCAGGGCTGACGATCATGAGATGGAAGACGCTGCTACTTCAAAACCTGGTATGACTTTCATAATCTCGTCTTCAATCGATTGGCTCTTTGTCTCTAATTTTGATTCTTTTCTGTAGCTCCGTCCAATGTCGTTATTACCCTTCCTGACGACGCCGATGAAGAACCACTGAGGCCAAGGAGGAACAAGAAAGCGTCTGCTGGCAAAGTGACTCAGGGCGTGCCAGCCTCCGAGACACTGGTCACGGAGGGAGAGAACGTCACTCGGCCTACCATATCTTTTGTGGTACCGTTGACGAGTGCTCGCCCCTCATCGTCGAGTGCTGCCCAGCCATCACTTTTCTCGACCCACTTCGTCCCAGAAGACCAAGCCAGTGCTGCGAAAGAAGCAATACGCCAGCCGGGAGTCATGATGGAGCAAGTGAAGGCCATCCGAGAGGCAAGCCAGGCCGCCTATGACGCCAGCTCAGCTCTTCAGAGTAACGTTCAGGTCAGTCGGTCATCGCCCGCTCTGTTAGGATATGATATTTGAAAATTCTTCATTCTGAAATCCATAGTGATTGTCCTACACCCAGTGGGTGTGTTGATTGAAATTCCGGTTTAGTGGGGGCACACTGAGTGCACCCACTGGGTGTATTCCCCGAGGGTATGGTGGACTGCTGGCAGTCGACCATAGGCTTTATAAGTTAAGTTTTTCCTTCATTCGACTTGGTTGAATGGATTTCCCAAACCGGTGGGGGCACGCTGAGTGCACCCACTGGGTGTAGTCCCCGAGACTGTGGTCGACTGCTGGCAGTGGACTACAGTCTGAAGAGCATCTCCTGTTTTTTTTGTTGGTCGACTGGTCGACTCTGACTTGATAGAACTAGTGGGGGCACGCTGAGTGCACCCACTGGGTGTAGTCCCCGAGACTATGGTCGAATATTTGTATTCGACCGTAGTCTTAGAAACGTATGATTTTTCCTTAGTCACTTGGAAGTGAATTGTCTTTGACATTTTGTCGATTGGTTCTTCGTAGAAATCATGCGACCTCGCGGCTCGTTACACTGAGTTGGAGAACAAACACATCCAGCTCGAGCTTGATCTGAAGCTGGCCCAGGAGAATTTATCGAAGGCGAAGGAGGAAGCTAAAGGTATGTTTGGTGAGGCTTCGACGACTGCCTTTGCCCCTCATTTGTTTCAAAGTCTGACCTTGCTGTAACTTTGCAGGCAAAGTGAAGGAAGCCCAGAAGAAGAAAGACCTTGAGTTGGCTGAGATGCAGAAAATAGCTTTAGAGAAGACCAAGCTCGCAGACGAGAAGTTGGCTTCGGTCACAAGCTTGAAGAAGAGAACACCAATCTGAAAGCTGCTCTTGATGTTGCCAACAAGGAGGTCAGTCGACTGAAAAGTGATAAAATTGCCCTGAGTGGTCGACTGAAAAGTGATAAAATTGCCCTGAGTGACAAGACCAGTGAGTTGCTGGGGAAGAAGAACGATCTAGAGGCTTATCTGGGCGGACTTGCCAAGAAGCTATTCCTCATGCTCGAAGGTAATCTTTTGCACCAAACAGGTATTTCAACTGTGATCTTTCCATTCGACTGTTGTCTTGACTCGGTGGTTGTGCTTGCAGAATTTTGCCAAAACTTTGAAGAGGAGACTGGTCGACTAGAGCCTAACCCGGACCCCATCAACTCTTCGATGAATGATGAAGTCACCATCAACGTGCTCCGACTCGAATCTCGTGTTGCTGCCGTCGTTGATTATCTCGCAAGGCTGAAGGTCGCCACTTCCCGCATCGACGCTACGCTCTGGCCCAGGGAGACGCTCCAGAATGACCTTGATTCTCGATGACTCGGTGAACACCCCTCGGGCCGAGTCTGCGTGGAGTGGAAGAAGTCTTCTGCCAGGTGTGGAGCAGATGTTGCTCTATCTCTGGCCCGAGTCCATTGCAAGGATGCACGAGAAGACAAGTTCGCGGCTCTTCGGGTGGCTAACACCAAGAAGCACGATTTCCGGTCTTTCATGGAGACCTTCATCGCCGCTGCCACTTGGATTGCTGATGGAATCGACCTTGACGAGTTTGTTGCACCTTCCATCCCTCCACAGGAGGGGTAAAAAACTTCTTGAGATGTACACTTTAAATTTGCCTCGGTATGCCGAGTGATTTTTGTAACCGACATACCTTAACAGGCTTAGCGCCTGAGCACTTTCGGTTCCGTTAGGTATTTATCCGAACTTGGATTCGACGTTTGAATATGCTTGCATTTGGTTTGAGATGTCTTTTGCAGGTTAAAGCGAGGCGCTTATTGCAATCGACTTGTTCCCTAATTCACTTAGGCAGGCATTGGGCTGCAGCTAAGCCCCCGAGTGGGAGGTGTGCTCTCCACTCGGTAGGATTTTCAAAACATAGGTGAGCACTGGGCTGCAGCTAAGCCTCCGAGTGGGAGGTCTGCTCCCCACTCGGTAGGATTTTTATAACTTAGGCGAGTACTGGGCTGCAGCTAAGCCTCCGAGTGGGAGGTCTGCTCTCACTCGGTAGGATTTTTAAAACTTAGGCGAGCACTGGGCTGCAGCTAAGCCCCCGAGTGGGAGGTGTGCTCTCCACTCGGTAGGATTTTTATAACTTAGGCGAGCACTGGGCTGCAGCTAAGCCTCCGAGTGGGAGGCCTGCTCTCCACTTGGTAGGATTTTCACATTGTACTTATGGCGTAGCTCGAAGGAGAGGGTCGCAGTCGACCTGCACCTTGTCCTCCTTGCGGAGCGCATGTTGTACTTGTGGCGTAGCTCGGAGGAGAGGGTCGCAGTCGACCTGCACCTCGTCCTCCTTGCGGAGCGCATGTTGTACTTGTGGTGTAGCTCGGAGGAGAGGGTCGTAGTCGACCTGCACCTCGTCCTCCTTGCGGAGCGCACATTGTACTTGTGGCGTAGCTCGGAGGAGAGGGTCGTAGTCGACTTGCACCTCGTCCTCCTTGTGGAGCGCACGTTGTACTGGTGGCGTAGCTCGGAGGAGAGGGTCGCAGTCGACCTGCACCTCGTCCTCCTTGCGGAGCGCACGTTGTACTTGTGGCGTAGCTCGGAGGAGAGGGTCGCAGTCGACCTGCACCTCGTCCTCCTTGCGGAGCGCACGTTGTACTTGTGGCGTAGCTCGGAGGAGAGGGTCGCAGTCGACCTGCACCTCGTCCTCCTTGCGGAGCGCATGTTGAATTTGAACTTAGGCGAGTACTTGGACTGCAGCTAAGCCTCCGAGCGGGAGTCTGGCTCACCACTCGGTAGGATTTTATTGGAACTTAGGCGAGTACTTGGACTGCAGCTAAGCCCCCGAGTGGGAGTCTGGCTCACCACTCGGTAGGATTTAATTGAAACTTAGGTGAAACGAATTCGCAGCTAAGCCCCCGAGTGGGAGGCTGGCTCACCACTCGGTAAGGATTTTTTTTACAAACTTAGGCGAAACGGATTCGCAGCTAAGCCACCCACTAAGGGGGGAATTTTACTGAACAAATAAAAGTGACAAAAATCATTGGGGAAATTATGACACTATTATCTTGCAAAACATGAACTACAGAAGTACTTTTATTACAACTCATCCGAGTGAAAACTTAAGTGTAAAATGGGCGGAGTAGCTCCGCGTTCCAAGCTCGGGGCTTGTCGATTTTGTGCTCGACATTGTAGAGACGGTACGCTCCGTTGTGGAGAACCTTGGTGACGATGAAGGGTCCTTCCCAAGAAGGAGCAAGCTTGTGTGGTTTCTGCTGATCCACTCGGAGAACCAAATCTCCTTCATGGAAGGCTCGACTCTTCATGTTTTTGGCGTGGAAGCGACGCAAGTCTTGTTGGTAGATGGTCGATCGGATCAGAGCCATCTCCCTTTCTTCCTCTAGGAGGTCGACTGCATCCTGCCGCGCTTGTTCTGCTTCAGCTTCGGTGTAGAGCTCAACTCTAGGAGCGTTGTGGAGTAGATCACTCGGTAAGACCGCCTCGGCTCCATAGACCAAGAAGAAAGGAGTTCTTCCAGTCGACCGGTTAGGCGTGGTCCTTAGACCCCACAGCACTGACGGGAGTTCATCGACCCATGCTCCAGCTGCATGCTTGAGGTCACGCATCAGTCGGGGTTTCAACCCTTTGAGGATCAAGCCGTTGGCCCGCTCCGCTTGTCCATTCGACTGGGGATGGGCGACTGAAGCGTAGTCGACTCGTGTGCCTTAAGACGTGCAGAACGCCCTGAATTCCTCCGAGTCAAAGTTTGATCCATTTTCAGTGATGATGCTATGTGGGACTCCATATCTGAATATCAGTTCTCTGATGAAGCTGACGGCAGTACCGGCGTCAAGGTTCTTGCTGGGCTTAGCCTCAATCCACTTGGTGAACTTGTCGACTGCGACCAGTACATGTGTGAAACCGCTTCGTCCTGTTCTCAAGGGACCAACCATATCCAAACCCCGTACTGCGAAGGGCCAGATGAGAGGAATGGTCTTCAGAGCCGATGCAGGCTTGTGTGACATGTTGGAGTAAAATTGGCATCATTCGCATTTGTCGACTATTTCCTTTGCCATTTCATTCGCCCTTGGCCAATAAAATCCGGCTCGGTATGCTTTGGCCACAATTGTCCGAGAGGATGCATGATGGCCATAGGTCCCCGAGTGGATGTCATCAAGGATTATTCGACCTTCTTCTGGCGTTATGAACTTCTGACCAACTCCAGTCGCGCTCTCTCTGTATAGCTGTCCTTTAATCACAGTAAAGGCCTTGGATCGACGGACGATCTGTCGAGCCTCTTCCTCGTCCTTCGGGAGCTCTTTTCTCAGGATATACGCGATGTATGGAACTGTCCAGTCGGGAGTGATCACTAAAGCCTCCATGACCAAGTCGACCACTGCTGGGACTTCAACCTCAGTCGGATCTGTGGCACTCTTGGGCTGCGGAGCTTCTTCGGTGAAAGGATCTTCCTTGACTGACGGAGTATGGATATGCTCCAAGAACACATTGCTGGGAATGGATTCTCTCTTGGAACCTATCTTCGCCAAATCATCAGCCGCTTGATTCTTCAGTCGGGGTATATGATGGAGCTCTAACCCCTCAAACTTCTTTTCCAGCTTCCTCATCGCATTGCGGATCCAATCATGGCTGGACTTCTAACGTCCTCCTTCATCACTTGGTTGACCACCAAATCTGAGTCGCCATAAACCCTAAGGCGACGGACGCTGAGTGAAATGGCCATGCGCAACCCATACAAAAGGGCCTCGTATTCTGCCTCATTGTTGGAGGAATCAAAGTGAATCTGGAGCACATATCTGAGCTTATCTCCTCTGGGGGAAACCAGGACAACCCCAGCACCGGAACCATTTAACATCTTAGAGCCATCAAAGAACATGGTCCAATGCTCCGAGTGAACTTGAGTCGGCTGCTGTTGTCAATCCACTCGGCAAGGAAATCTGCTAATGCTTGGGACTTAATGGCTTTCTTTGCCTCAAACTTGATATCAAGGGGAAGGAGTTCAATCGCCCATTTTGCCACTCGACCAGTTGCATCTCTGTTGTGCAGAATCTCTGAAAGTGGAGCGTCACTGACGACTATAATGGAATGATCAGAGAAATAATGAGCAACCTTCTTTGTGGTCATGTAGATTCCATACACAAGCTTCTGATAATGAGGATATCTTTGCTTTGATGGAGTCAAAACTTCAGACAGATAGTACACTGGGCGCTGAACTTTGAAGGCTTTCCATTCTTCTTCCTGCTCGACCGTAAGTACTGTACTGACGACTTGTCCTGTGGCTGCAATATAAAGCAACAGAGGCTCTTTGCTAATTGGAGCAGCAAGCACCGGCTGGGTGGAGAGCAGAGCTTTTAGCTCGGCAAACGCTGCATCAACTTCTGGAGTCCACTCGAACTTGTCTGCCTTCTTCATCAGTCGGTAAAGAGGCAATGCCTTTTCACCGAGTCGTGAGATGAATCTACTTAATGCGGCCAAGCATCCAGTAAGCTTCTGGACATCGTGCACCCGCACGGGGCGTTTCATTCGGAGTATAGTGCCGATTTTTTCTGGGTTAGCATCGATTCCTTGTTCGGAAACGAGAAAACCGAGTAACTTGCCACCAGGAACTCCGAATGTGCACTTTGATGGATTGAGCTTGATATCATACCTCCTGAGGTTGGCAAATGTTTCGGCGAGGTCACTCAGCAGGTCGGAACCCTTTCGCAACTTGACCACGATATCATCCATATGCGCTTCCACATTCCGACCGATTTGGTGAGCAAACACTTCAATCATTCGCATGAGCGTGGCTCCGGCATTCTTGAGGCCGAATGGCATGGTGATATAGCAGAAGCACCCGAATGGAGTGATGAAAGCTATTTTTATCTCATCGGGTCCGTACAGACGAATCTGATGGTACCCGGAATAGGCGTCTGGAAAAGACAATCTCTCGCATCCCGCAGTCGAGTCAACAATTGATCAATGCGAGGGAGAGGAAAATGATCTTTCGGGCAGGCCCGATTAATGTGTTTGAAATCAATGCACATGCGGAGTGACTTGTCCTTCTTAGGAACCATGACGACATTGGCGAGCCACTCAGAGTGGTATATCTCTCGGATAAATCCTGCCGCCAATAGTCGAGCCACCTCTTCACCAATGGCCTTTCTCTTCTAGACGGCGGACCGTCGCAGATGTTCTTTGACTGGTTTTGCTGCTGAGTCGATTCTAAGGCGATGCTCAGCCAGTCCCCTGGGCACACCCGGCATGTCAGCTGGCTTCCATGCAAAGATGTCCCAGTTCTCACGGAGGAACTGGATGAGCGGTTCTTCCTATCTAGGGTCGAGTGTTGTGGAAATATGGGTCGGAGCTGCATTGGGGTCGGTCGGGTGAATGTGAACGGGCTTTGTTTCACCGGACGACTGAAACGCTGATTCTGTGGCAGGCTTCTTAGCCTGCTACAAATCACTCGGATCTGCATTTTTCTTATATCCCTCTAGCTCGACTGTTGTCACCTGGGAGTCGTCAATTTTCGAGCCTTTCTGAAAACACTCTTCTGCTTTTTTCCGATCACCAGTGATAGTGATCACGCCTTTGGGGCCGGGCATCTTCAGTTTGAGGTACACGTAACATGGTCGAGCCATGAACCGTGCGTAAGCTGGTCTCCCCAAAATAGCGTGGTAAGCGCTCTGAAAATCCACGACTTCAAACGTCAGCTTCTCTTTGCGGAAATGCTTCGAGTCACCGAACACCACGTCCAGAGCTATCTAACTAAGTGACTCAGCTTTCTTTCCAGGTATAACTCCATGAAAACTCATGTTGCTGGTGCTCAGTCAGGACATCGGAATGCCCATTCCTTTCAGCGTGTCCGCATATAATAAATTCAGTCCACTACCACCATCCATTAGCACCTTCGTCACTCGAGTGCCTTCGACGACCGGGTCGACCACCAAAGCTTGCCTCCCAGGGGTGGCTATATGAGTCGGGTGATCGGACTGGTCGAATGTAATGGGAGTCAGGACCATCTCGAGTAATCCAGGCGTCGCTGGGCAACCATGTTCACCTCACGGTTGATAACCTTCAGTCGGCTCTTGCTTTCCACATCCGCAAAGATCATCAGAGTGGAGTTAACATGAGGTTATCCTCCCTCACTGTCCTCCTTGTCTTCGGCTTTGTCCGACTCCTTTTCCTTGTCCTTGGGCTATTTACCTTGGAACTGCTGGATCAGGAGCCTGCACTGCCGAGTGGTATGCTTCGGGTAAATGAAATTACCCTCTTCGTCTTTCTTCGTGTGGTGTGACACGGCAGATCCATCACATCATTTCCTTCTTTAACCTTCACCTTCTTGGGGTTCTAGGATCCTTTGGGTTTTCCTTTGAACTTGCCCTGAGTCACGGCCAGAGCCTCTCCAGGAGCTGCTGGTTCGGCTTTCCGATTCTGCTTCCGACTGGAGTTTCCTTTCTCCGACTGACTCGGCTTGTACTTGCCGCTCCGGAGTCAGTCCTCCTCTTCGCCGTTGGCGTACTTGGTAGCAATTTCCATCATCCGACTCAGGGTCATATCTCCGGTCCGACCAAACTTCAAACTCAATTCTCTGTTCTTAACACCATCCTTGAAGGCGCAGACTGCCTGATGATCAGACACGTTCTCCACGGTATGATGCAAAGTGATCCATCTCTGAATATACTCTCTTAAGGTCTCATTCGACTTCTGCACACAAACTTGCAGCTCTGTCAATCCAGCTGGTCGCTTGCAAGTTCCCTCGAATGTTCTGACGAACACTCGGGAAAGATCTTCCCAAGTGTAAATGCTGCTAGGAGTTAACTGATTCAACCACGCCCTGGCCGAACCTTCCAACATGAGAGGTAAATGTTTCATAGCCACTTCGTCATTTCCGCCACCAATCTGCACCACCACTCGGTAGTCTTCAAGCCAAGTTTCAGGCTTAGACTCACCGGTGAACTTGCTGACTCCAGTCGCCAACCTGAAGTTGGGGGGAATCACCGCGGCTCTGATAGCCCTGCTAAAACATTCCGGACCAGAAACATGCACTCGGCTGCTAGTGGGCGCATCTCTGTCATGGCCACCTCGATGATCCCTGTTCCAATCGACCAAGCCTTGCACGATGATGGATCGCGCGTCAAAGCCTGGTTCCACAGGGTCGGCCGGAGCTCTTCGTCCCTGCCGAGTGGCGCGCTGTCATCTTGCTGCCGATGAGAATAGGACCCACCCCTCGAGGGAGGAGTGGGCACTCGACGCCTATCATCACGATCGTATTGGTCACCATATTGGTCCCGTCGATTCTCGCGCCCTTCATGCCGCGAAGGCGATCTAGGGCTGTGAGCCGACTGAACCGTATTCGCAGCGACGGATCGACTGTGAATCCTGTTGCATGACTGTGACACGGCTGAATTCTGATCACCTGCTGCTCGGAGCAAATCTCTAATCTGCATCAAGCCTCTGCCAGCCTCCGACTGAGAAGGCTGAATCGACTCTGCTATACGGGTGGCAGCTGCTAAATTCTGGATCGGGGTTCGATATACCTGAGTCGGCTGCGGGAAGAGTTGACGTTGATTGAGTCGGTACTGCGTTGCAGCAAGGCGTGGAGTGCTTGCTGGAGATTCTCCAGACGAGTGCGTTCAGCCAAGTTGGCCAAACGCGCCTCCTGCAAGGCACGAGCCTCGGGGGTTTCTCCTGCGATGGGAGTATGCAGGGCATCCATGTTCCTGCGGCGAAGTTCTTCCCTTTGCAAGGAATTAAGTGGCTCGGGTTGATATTCCTCATGGACTTGAGCGGGGTCGCCTCCACCGTCCACCCCGTCATCGCGGGGGAAGCCGGGAGGGCTACGAGGCCCGTTGACCATCAAGACCTCCGCCGCCGGATCGCTGCTATCGCACTCGGATGCGGTCTCTACGGAGCCAGTCGACAGATCGAACAGGCCGTAGAGAGATTCATCGGGCTCGATTGCCGCGACTTGGGTGATGGCCGACTGGCAGGCCACCGCGTGCCTTACCCACCGTTGGAGCCTCGACCGACCAGAGCGCTTGTCTTTGGCGGGAGACCGGAGGAAGGGCGATAGAAGTCGGCGGCTACCGTGGCGAACGCCGCGACACACGCCTAAAAATCGTCGCCTCGCGGATGGGGAGCGCGTCGATGTCGAGTGGAGCCTCCACGGAGCCAAGCGGTCGTCGGCGATGAAGGTGAGCGCCGAGACGGATCTCGCGACCCTCGACCAAAACTCCACCAGAAACCATGACGAAGACAATCGGAACAATTGCAACTTCTCCAGAAATCGCTAAGACACCTGCCCCACGGTGGGCGCCAACTATCGTGGTTCTAAGTCTGACAGTAGAATGGGGGGTAGGTATGGAGAGGCAAGATCCTAGCTATGGAGCAGTTGTAAACACAAGGGATGTACGAGTTCAGGCCCTTCTCGGAGGAAGTAACAGCCCTACGTCTCGGAGCCCGGAGGCGATCGACTGGACTATGAGTGTATGGATTGCAGGGGTGCGAACCCTTTACACTGAGTAGGGGGGTGGCTTATATAGTGTCTGCCAGACCTCTCCGGCCCTCAGTTATGCAGGGTTTAAAGTACATTAAGGCTAAGCGTTCTTAAGCGCCTTACATAAAGTGTCCTAAATGCCATAAAGACTACTTAATTACAGACCGTTTGGATGCAGAGTGGCTCTTGATCTCCTGATGGTCGAGTGAGTCTTCATAGTCGAGTCGTTCGAGTCCGTCGAGTGAAGTCCCTCTTGGTCGACTGGAATGCAGTTTCTTCTGAGGGTGTCCTTGGGAAGGGTACTTAGGACAGGTCTATGACCCTACCCTAGGTACATGACTTCATCAGGGACTACTCCTCATTTAAATAATGCAGCGTCAGCCTCCCGACATGATTCTCAAGAAATAGAAATGCTAGATGAAGATAGTGAACGTAGCTCTGTAGTTGATTACATCATTTCCCCTACACTAGCATCACAGGTGCTTGCTCTAACTTGGCAGCGTGATATGTGGTTGCATGTTGCATATGGTGTCTAGATTGTAATTCTTCCAATCTGGTTAAACTGCATGTGCTAGTCTGCTTAGCTTATACATTATACCTGTTAATGTGACATGCCTTACTGTATTTAGTACATAGTACATCTGTCTATTAAGCATGTCCTTACATAAAACTATTGTTTTTTTGTATCCCGCATCAATCAATATGACGAGACACCTTTAGTATATGCAGTGCGATATTAGTTGCATCTTTCATATGATTTATAGCATTGTTGAGGAAATCGTTAACTGGTAGCTGCTCGGTTGGCTGGTGAGTAGGCAATTAATCGGCTAATCGGCAAGTTAATCGGCCATTTAATCAATTAATCAGACGATTTTTCGGTTTATAGGCTACTCGGTGACCCTACGAGTAGGGATTAATCGGTAAGTTGACTGGTTAATCGGATGAACTCTTGAACACCATATTAGTTGCATCTTTCATATGATTTATAGCATGCACTGCCTCTAATTTGTTGAAATTCCATTTATGATGGGACACTTTTAACTTGGCAGAGTCATATTGGTTGCATCTTTCATGTGGTGTCTAGCTTGCATTGCTTCTTATTTGCTGGAATGGTTTCTGCTTAGTTTACACAAGCAGTTGTGAACATGCCATGCCGTCCTGTTTTTCGTACATATTCCATCCTGGTATCATGTGTTTGCCTTACATCAAAGTAGTGATTGTCAGTATCATGCATGAATGAGTTCTGAAGAGAGAATTTTATTGCTTTTTCTTGTCGGTTTTACTTGGCAGTTCATAATCAATAAAGCGGAAGGAAGTTAGCAAGGCAGCGGATAAAGGTGCTCCTTCCGAACGGAGGGCCTCTACAGTTTCTACTCCTCCACACCCCCAAGATGATTTCCAAGACAACACATGCATAGACACTCAACAGAGCTGTGTTTATGATGAGCACGTCTCCCCTAGTGCAGCATCACCAGTGCTCCCTCTAACTTGGCACTGTTATATGTGGTTGCATGTTATGTGTGATGTCTAGCTTGTATTGCTTCTAATTTTGTTGAATTCCATCTGCTTACTTACACATTATACTTGAATAAGACACGTGTTCCTGTTTCTAGAACTTACAATATCTGTCTATCACACCATGTTCTTACATCAAATTACTACTATTGTGTAACCTGCAACAATCACTTATCATAAGACACATTTGACCTCGGAGTGTGATATAGGTTACATCTCACATTCTTTTCTAGCTTGTACTACTAATTTGTTGAAATGGCACTTATGATGAGACAGTTTTAACTTGGTAGAGTGATATTCGTTGCATCTTTCATATGGTGTATAGCTTTCATTGCTTCTAATTTGTTGAAATGCCTTCTCCTTAGTTTACACATCATAAGCTGTGAATATGCAATGCTGTGAATATGCAATGGCACTAATGATGAGAGACCTCTAACATGGTAGTGTGATGTTGTTTGCATCTTGCATATGATTTATTTCTTGTACTGCTTCACATTTGTTTAAACGCCATTTATGATGAGACAACATTAACTTGGCGGAGCGATATTTGTAGCATCTTTCATATGGTGTCTACCTTCCATTGCATTGCTTCTAATTTGGTGAAATGTCCTCTTCTTAGTTTACACATCATAGTTACGGTTATCTCTTCCGTCTGTTTTTCATACATATTACATCCTCCTATCATGTGGTTGTCTAACATCAAAGTTCAGTTAAATCAAGATCACTCATCAATTTGTTACGAAGAACTAAATTGTTATTCGTTTTTCTTGTCGGCTTGACTTAACATGGCACGAGAGAAAGAGGAAGAAACACGAGAATGGCGGGGAATGAGAAGCGGATGAATCCTGCAGATTCTGCTTGTAATGCGATGGTGCAATAGAAGGTCAAAGTCCAGCGGAAAATTCTACAAACACGGCATCCCATGCTACACGAGTTGCAAAAAAAGCCAAACAGAAACAAATAGCTGCCACCAAATAAGCAGAGACAGCCCTAGTTCTTGCAACACCTACCACAGTACTACCAGCTGCACGACTTACTCGTGCGTCAACTGAGCTAGCAGCACGTTCCCAAGCTCCCTTGCCACCTGACACTACTTCCCAAGCACTCTTGACACAAGACGAGTTGGCAATATCAGATGAACCTTGTGAGCTTCAACAGCAAGAAGGTAGTTGCTGGAGTCAAGTTACAGTTGCATGCTTCTTTATATGTAGTCTCACAGTTTGATGTACACTAACACTTCCTATGTTCGTTGTTGGACTAGCACCTAGGCGCAAGAGGAAACAAACATCAGGGATAATGCTCGATAGGTTAACTAAATCCAGAGGAGGAAGAATGGGGATCCGTTTTGAGGCAGGTTTAAAAAGGCCACGTGATGCTACAGAGTCAGCCAAGTTAGTATCAGAGGCAGCGGTTGCCGTTAGGTGTCATGTACGTATCCTCCCAACATGGATTCAGTACATGAATGACAAAGACGAAACCCAGTTCAACACCTTCCTCGACCATTTATTTGTAAGTATGGTTATGTATGGAAACTAGTAATATCGTCTTGCTCTGTCCCATACTTTCTAGGTTGCTGATAATGAGCCTCCCATAATTTTCAACAGATGAGGTTCAAGTTGGATAGCCAAGATGATGCAATAAGACAAGCTTGCACCCATGTTTTCAAGTCTGCTCATGACAATGTCAAGATAACTTGAGGAAAACTCACTTTGAAGGCAAGGCTAACAGTGAACTTTCCCAAACATCTCCAGTGGAAAATATATCGGATGAAGACTGGAGGGGCCTTGTTAAACACTGGTCTGATCCGAAGTATCAGGTACATTATATATATATGTGATCATATCACATGTTGTGGTCCTATTTACGCATGTGCCACACAAATCTATCTTCTTGTAGGTGAACTGTTCAAAGAACAAGGCCAACCGTATGAAAGTGAAATTCCAACAAACGACAGGATCTCGTAGCTATATTACACACTGCGAGGCTCTTGTAATTAGCTGCTGTTTCACTCTTTTCGCTGTACCATATTATCAGATCTATATTGACTTGTTCAAAATGCAGAGGAAAGCCCGCAAGGACTGAGGGAGTCCTGGACTAGGGGGTGTCCGGACAGCCGGACTATCATTATCCGCCGGACTCCAAGACTACGAAGATACAAGATTGAAGACTCCGTCCCGTGTCCGGATGGGACTTTCCTTGGCGTGGAAGGCAAGCTTGGCGATACGGATATGTAGTTCTCCTACCATTATAACCGACTCTGTGTAACCCTAGCCCTCTCCGGTGTCTATATAAATCGGAGGGCTTTAGTCCGTAGGACAACATACATTACAACAATCATACCATAGGCTAGCTTCTAGGGTTTAGCCTCCTTGATCTCGTGGTAGATCCACTCTTGTACTACCCATATCATCAATATTAATCAAGCGGGGCGTGGGTTTTACCTCCATCGAGAGGGCCCAACACAGGTAAAAACATTGTGTCCCTCGTCTCCTGTTACCATCCGCCTAGATGCACAGTTCGGGACCCCTACCGAGATCCGCGGTTTGACACCGACATTGGTGCTTTCATTGAGAATTCCTCCGTAGTCGTGACCGATAGGCTTGATGGCATCTTCAACCAACAACGCTGTCCAGGTGAAACTTTTCTCCCGGACAGATCTTCATATTCGGCGGCTTCGCTCTGGGCTAATTCACTTGGCCATCTAGAGCAGATCAGAAGCTACGCCCTGGCCGTCGAGTCAGTTCGAAGCCTAAACTTCACGGCGGTGTCGCGGAGACTTGATCTTGACGGACTCGAGCCACAGCCAGCGCCCGCCTTTGTGGCGACGGGCATGATCTAGCTCTGCCATCGAGCAAGGCCTTGGTGGCCGCTGCGGATCCGCTTCAGCCATTAGTCGGGCCGTCGCCCGGATCGAGGCGGTGGATAGACGCGTCGCCCTGGGCGCTTCAACGTCCACGGCGATGGAGCCGAACAGTAATCTTGTCCCCTGGGAAACTCATGATTCCGAGGCGCCGGACTCCTTGCCGGACTCCAAACCTCCCGCGACCCTACCAATCGATTCGGACTAGGCGCCAGTTATGGAATTCACCGCCGCAGACATCTTCCAATACTCGCCTTTTGGCGAAATCCTGAATTCATCAAGCATCTCGTTATCGGAGAGTCTGGCGGACTATGGCGGGATGGTTGAAATACGGACAGCGAAGAAATTGAGCCCACCCACCACCCACTTTATAGCCACCGTCGGCGATCTAACCGACATGCTAGACTACGACTCGGCGACATCGGCGCTATGGACGGCGATGCCGAGGCGAACAGAACCAGCGCCTACGAGGCAATCGAAGACCACCTCATCATCGACATATATATGGTGGACACCCCGAAAGAGGGGGACGGCAAAGAAGCAGTGGAGACTCTTTAAAGAAGCAGCCCAAATGCCGGCATCAGCGGCGCCGCTCTAAATCCCGCCACAGCAAGAATGGAGATTCCGGCACAGGAGATAATAATACCCCGTAAAGTGCGAAGACAATCCCCTCGGCCACGACTCAGCGCAGGAGGATGCGAAGCAAGCCCTCATGAGAGGCGGCGATTTAAGAGGTTGAGGATCATAACCATATGCCTCCCTCCGAAGACGAAGCAAGCCTCAATGATGACGAATTCGTCGTACCTGAGGATCCCGTCGAGCAAGAGCGTTTCAAGCGCAGGCTTATCGCCACAGCAAACAGCCTAAAGAAAAAGCAGCAACAGCCTCAAGCTGATCAGGACCTGCTGGCCGATCGATGGACCGAGGTCCTCGCGTCGAAGAGTATAAACTCGAGCGCCCTCCAAAATTACCCAAGGCATAAGCTGCTCCCCAATTAGAGGAGGAAGCATACATACCTCAATCACCGGTAAGACGATATGGCTGACCGACCACCCGTGGTCGTGACGAGAGGCATCAAGCCCCAGCCAAGACCGTACCCGGCATCGCTCCAAAAGTCTGAAGCCAAGAGGGAACGCGCGGACTTGCGAGACATATTGGAGGACAAAGCAAAACAATCCAGATCCATCTACGGATCACGTGGCGCCCGACCCACGCATTTAATACCGTCGCGCGGATACAATAATCCCGGCCGGGCCGAACACAGCAGACAGCGCTCCCTCGAGCTGCGTCGCGATATTGCTCAATACAAAGGCGCCGCACACCCGCTATGCTTCACTGACGAAGTAATGGATCATCAAATCCCCGAAGGGTTTAAACCCGTAAACATCGAATATTACGATGGCACAATAGACCCCGCGGTTTGGATCGAAGACTATCTTCTCCACATCCATATGGCCCGCGGCGACGATCTCCATGCCATCAAGTTTCTCCCACTCAAGCTTAAAGGACCAGCTCGGCATTGGCTAAACAGCCTGCCCGCAGAGTCAATTGGGTGTTGGGAACACCTGGAAGCCGCATTCCTCGACAACTTCTAGGGCACGTATGTGCGACCACCAGACGCCGATGACCTAAGGCACATTATTCAGCAGCCAGACGAATCGGCCAGACAATTCTGGACACGGTTCTTGACAAAGAAAAACCAAATTGTCGACTGTCCGGATGCAGAGGCCCTTGCAGCCTTCAAACATAACATCCGGGACGAATGGCTAGCCCGCACAGGGGCAGGAAAAGCGAAATCCATGGCAGCCCTCACATCGTTAATGACCCGCTTTGCGGCGGGAGAGGACAGCTGGCTAGCCCGTAGCAACAATCTCCGTAAAAATTCTGGCAGTCCGGATACTAAGGACAACAACGGCAGTCACGTCGAAACAAAACAAACGCCGCGTGCGGCGATGATAAGGAGGATACGGCGGTCAACGCCGGATTCGAGGCTCTAAACCCGTCGCGGAAGAAGTCATTCAAAGAACCACTCGGGTCCGTCCAATCTGGACCGAATACTCGACCGCTTATGCCAGATACATGGCACCTCTGAAAAGCCAGCTAACCACACTAATAGAGATTGCTGGGTGTTCAAGCAGGCCGGCAAGTTGATTGTCGAAAACAATGACAAGGGGCTAAACAACGACGACGAGGAAGAGACCCGACCGCCGAACAATAGAGGACATAAGGGTTTTCCCCCACAAGTGCGGACGGTGAATATGATATACGCGACCCACATACCCAAGAGGGAGAGGAAACGCGCACTAAGGGACGTCTATGCAATGGAGCCAGTCGCCCCGAAGTTCAATCCATGGTCTTCTTGTCCGATCACTTTCGATCGAAGAGACCATCCGACCAGCATACGTCATGGCGGATTCGCCGCATTGGTTTTAGACCCAATCGTCGATGGACTTCACCTCACGAGAGTCTTGATGGACGGCGGCAGTAGCCTGAACCTGCTTTATCAGGATACAGTGCGCAAAATGGGCATAGACCCATCAAGGATTAAACCTACAAAGACAACCTTTAAAGGTGTCATACCAGGAGTGGAAGCCAACTATGCGGGCTCACCACACTGAAGTGGTCTTGGATCCCGGACAATTTCGGGCGAAGAGTTAATCTTCGACATAGTCCCGTTCATAGCGGCTATCACGCTCTGCTTTCGGACGAATCGCGTTTGCAAAATTCAGCGCGTGCCGCATTATGCATACCTAAAGCTCAAGATGCCAGGCCCTCGTGGAGTCATCATGGTCAATGGTAATCTGAACGCTCCCTCGAGCGGAGGAACATACAATGCTCTCTCGGCGTAAATCTGAGCAGCCTCTTAAGGCAATTCTCGAGTCCGCCGTTAAAAGGCGGATACAGCAAACGCGCCGGAGCAATGCCAATCAAGACCACTGGCGTGATCGAGCATGCGTAGTAATGCGGCCCAACCCTCGCCAGCATAACGCAAAAATAACCCTCGCGTACATCATTATGCTTTGAAGATACCATGGGCGCGGGGAAGGGGCACGATCACAATGGACCCAGAGTGCGGCTCGACCACACGAGGGCTGCAAGTGTGCCCCCTTCTTTTCTTTTCACTTTACTACTTTGTGTACACAGGACTCCGTTAAGCGAAGCCTGTCGGCGGCAAACTGCCGAACTCAAGATCTGCAATCGGGGACTAAAGAAGGCTGCGGCGAACACTCGGTGGTCTCAATTCGAGCATTAAATTCGATTATATACACCAAGTCCGCAGCTCATCCCTCGAGAGGACATGCTTACTTAGTCCAAATCCCTTGCTTACCGCACTATTTGTATCAGTCCGCTCTACTAGCAGACTTTCTTTCATAAATAATGCAGCACCTTGTTGATCGCAATTGCATTACCTTTTATATATACATGCTCATTATATGACATCTTGCGCCCGTATATTTTGGTATGGCCTAATACACCGGGGCTTATGTTCCCCACTCTATGGTGTGATAAGTCCGAACACTTTCACAAGTGCGGCACCCCGAACTTATAGCATTATATGAATCGGCTCGAATCATGTCTTGGGTCAATAGTTGGGTTTGCCCGCTCCCACGTTTTGGTGCCTTACATTCCGTTACGTCGGCTAAGGTGGCACTGGGAGAACCACTGCGATTGCGCCCGGTTGAGCCGGCGGCGCCTCGATGGAAAGCTAAAACTGACGGCATGATAAGGCGAGACCGGTCATTGTTCGAGAGGTTTTTCGGTCCTTAAAGACTCATGCTGCTTCAGCGAAGTTCGGACAATGTCCGAAGAAGGCGTGGATAGCGCCCGGATTCGGTCTTGAATACCGGGGGCTTCGCCAAATTTAAAATTATAGAATTATATGGCTAAGTGAGAGTGTTCAAGCATTATAAGTCCGGTTGCCTTGTTCGTTGTGTTGGCGCCTCCTCGATGGACCCAACAATGGGAACAAGAGTGCTCAAGTTTATCCCAACACCCCAAAGATTCGCGGCTTGGGGGCTGAAGCCAACGACTTGCCATCTCTCAGATTTTATAAACGGCCGCATGTAAGGTAATATTTTAAATTAAACAAGCGTTGTAGCAGCACATGAACAAAGTTTCAGCGCGCAGGATAATACATAGCAAATTCACTCAAAGATTACATTTCTGGGGCACTCATCCGCAATATTGCGGGCTCCCTTCAGGACAGTTTTATAATACATTTCGGGCGTGCGATACTCCTTGCCCGGCGGCGGTGGGTCCGTGAGAAGCTTCTCCGCATCCAACTTGCCCCATTGCACCTTTGTGCGGGCGAGGGCCCGGCGAGCGCCTTCGATACAAGCGGAGCGCTTGATGACATCCACCCAGGGGCGTGCATCCACCAGCCGCCGCACGAGGCCAAAGTAGCTCTCAGGCATGGCCTGTCCAGGCCATAGCCGGACTATAAGGCCCTTCATGGCCTCTTCAGCTACCTTGTGGAGTTCGACCAGCTGCTTCAGCTGGTCGCTTGGGGGCACCGGGTGTCCGGCCTCAGCATACTGAGACCAGAAGACTTTTTCCGTCGAGCTCCCCTCCTCGCCACGATAGAATGCGGCGGCATCGGACGCACTACGCGGCAGATCTGCAAACGCCCCTGGAGAGCTCCGAATGCGGGTAAGTGTCAGGTATTTTACATTAACATGCTTGCTTTGCATGAAAAATGCCTTACCCGCCGCTATTTTCTTCATATCTTCAACCTCCTGAAGGGCCTTATGGGCCTCGGCCTTGGCGGACTTGGCACTTTCGAGAGCCGAGGCAAGCTCGGACTCTCGAGTCTTGGAGTCACGCTCCAAACTCTCATGTTTTTCCATGAGAGCCTGGAGCTCTTGCCGAACTTCCGCCACCCGTGCCTCCTGCTTTTCTCGCTTTGCCCGTTCATGGCGCCTGTGTTCGGCCATGACACTGATCCTTCAGGCTACCACCTCGTTAGTGGCCCCTGCAATACACATATTATCCTTGTTAATTTTATTGCAACCAAAATCGTTTTCTGTAAGGTACCTATTCAAAGTGGTGTTACTCACCTTCTTTGTCCTCGAGCTGCTTCTTCGCATGGCCGAGCTCTCGCTCGGACCGCTCGAGATCCTGCTTTAGCACACCGACCTCCGCCGTTAGTGCAGCAGAGGCTAGCAGCGCAGCCTGCAAACCCATATTGACATATTTTTAGCAACCCTGCGCATATCTTGTTAGATCCCCAGTCCGGCTTTTCTTTCCGAACACCGAACTGAGCATCAGGGGCTACTGTCTATGCGGTATTACATTACATAATTTTAACTTCTTACCTCAAAGCCTGTTAAAAGGCTACTGCAAGCTTCGGTCAGCCCGCTTTTGGCGAGCTGAACCTTTTGAATCACCGCACTCATGATAGTGCGGTGTTCTTCCTCGATGGAAGCGCCTTTAAGCACCTCCAGCAAGTTATCCGGCGCCTCCGTTTGGACGGAGGCCGCCGGCGTCACGGTCTTGCCCTTCTTTCGAAGGGGCCGCTTGTCGGACTCTAGAACCACTGCGGGTCCCGACGTAGAGTCCGACGCAAAGTCCGGGAGGCTGTCTGACGGCGCCTCCGGAGCCTCCTCCTGATGGGTCCCTCTCTGGGATCCCACCTCGGCGTCCTCGTCGGCGCGTGGGGTAGAGGCAGTCGGAATTGAAGTCACATCCGACGAGGCCAACGACCCGCTCGATGAGTCGGGGAGATCGTCATCGGCCGGACTACGGGCAGAATGCGGCGTTAGGAGAACACTACGTGACATAAAAGATATTGCATATAAATGATCCGGATACTTACGATCTTGCCGGACGCCTGGCCCTTGGAGGCCACTCATCCTCGCCAACGCTGGTGTTGGCGAAACTGTCCGGGGGGATAGTTCTCCCCCTCTTGGACCCTTCGGCCTCCCCGATTGGGGAAGCCTTCCTCTTCTTCTCTCCCTCTTCCGGGAGAGAGTACTCCTCCTCCTCGTCTTCGGGGGAGGAGTCCGCGTCATCTTCAGACGCCTGATTGCGGGAACTCTTTCGAGTCCCCGCGGCCACCTTCTTGGCCTTCTTCTCCGGCACCACGTGCGGTGCCGGAACCAGCAGCCCTGCTAAGCGGGCGTCCACTGGGTCTTCTGGCATGGGAGCCGGGCTGATAAGAAGCTCCGCCTTCTCCATCCATTCCTGTCAAAGGAAGAGACAGAATGAAACCCCACTAGAGTCAATTTAATTATCACAAGTGTCCCGTAATGGGGTTGAATCACTTACCTCGTCAGTTGGATACTGCGAGCTGAATCCGCGATCTTCCGTCGCGGATGCGGGGGCTTCGGCGCCCTTGAACAGCACCCTCCAGGTGCCTTCGTATGTCGTATCGAAGAGCCCGCTTAGCGTTTGGTGCTGTTCCGGATTGAACTCCCACAGATTGAATGCCCGTTCTTGGCATGGGAGAATCCGGCGGATGAGCATGAATTGGACCACGTCGACGAGCCTGAGCTTATTGCTCACCTGCTTCTGGATGCAGGCTCGGAGTCCCTTCACCTCCATCGGATTGCCCCACTGCAAGCCCTTCTCTTTCCAGGAGGTGAGCTGTGTGGGGACACCAGATCTAAATTCGGGGGCCGCCGCCCATGTAGGCTTGCGCGGCTCGGTGATGTAGAACCACCCCGATTGCCACCCCTTGACGGAGTCCACAAAGGCCCCTTCGAGCCAAAGGACGTTGGGTAATTTACCCAACATGGCGCCTCCGCATTCCGCTTGCGTGCCCTTCACAACCTTCGGCTTGACGTTGAAGGTCTTGAGCCACAGGCCGAAGTGGGGCCGGATGCAGAGGAAGGCCTCACACACGACGATGAACGCCGAGATGTTGAGGATGAAGTTCGGCGCCAGATCGTGGAAATCCAGGCCGTAATAGAACATGAGCCCCCGGACGAATGGATGGAGCGGAAAGCCCAGTCCGCGGAGGAAGTGGGGAAGGAAGACGACCCTCTCATGAGGCCTAGGGGTAGGGATGAGCTGCCCCTCGTCGGGCAGCCGATCGCGATATCGCCGAGAGGTATCCGCGCTGCGCAACTTGGTGATGTGCTCCTCCTTAACGGTGGAGGCCAACCACTTGCCTCCCCTCCGGACATATTCGGGAAGGTCGAGGCGAGATGTGCGAGCTTAGGCGTTGGACCTTGAGTGCGGAGATGTATAAGCAAAGGAGGAAGAAGGCGAGGTGAGAAGGTAAATCCTTATCCCTTATATATAGGCGATCTAAACTGTCGTCCCCACCGGCCGGTTAAACTCGCTTATCTCCCAAGCGCCACCATCAATGGCGCGTTGGGTTACCCACGTCCGTATTGATGAGAATCCGGAATAAGGGAACACGATCTCCGCTCGACAAGGCGTGCCAAGAAACCGCGCCGCTAAACATGCTGAGGTGGTATAGTAAAAATGATTCATGGCTTGGTAGCGGTGTGATGTCACGCCGCATAATACGTCGCCAGATTGAACTGGTGTACATTTTATTCTCTCTCGATGGAATGTGGAATTTATTTTGCGAGCCGGACACTATCCTGGTGTTCATGATCTTCTCTGGATTATTCAAGGAGGAACCCGCCTTGCAATGCCGAACATTATCTTGCGCCGGACTTATCGTCATTGAAGCCTGGTTCGAGGGCTCTTGAGGAGTCTGGACTAGGGGTGTCCGGACAGCCGGACTATCATTATCCGCGGACTCCAAGACTACGAAGATACAAGATTGAAGACTCCGTCCGTGTCCGGATGGGACTTTCCTTGGCGTGGAAGGCAAGCTTGGCGATACGGATATGTAGATCTCCTACCATTGTAACCGACTACTGTAACCCTAGCCCTCTCCGGTGTCTATATAAAGCGGAGGGCTTTAGTCCATAGGACAACATACATTACAACAATCATACCATAGGCTAGCTTCTAGGGTTTAGCCTCCTTGATCTCGTGGTAGATCCACTCTTGTACTACCCATATCATCAATATTAATCAAGCGGGGCGTGGGGTTTTACCTCCATCGAGAGGGCCCGAACCTGGGTAAAAACATTGTGTCCCTCGTCTCCTGTTACCATCCGCCTAGACGCACAGTTCGGGACCCCCTACCTGAGATCCGCCGGTTTTGACACCGACAAGGACCAAAAAGTACCTCAACCAAATGCTGTGGAAATCTTCAAGGACCGTCACACCAGCAAGAAGAAGGGCATGACTATACCAGTCAAAGCCGCTGTTGTAAGTCCTTAATCCTCATGCCTTTTAACTACTACTTACTCTAACTTGTGCCTTGAACTGCATGGTTTGCAGCCAATGTTTATTACTCTTTTCCATTTTATACACAATTGTCTTAGCGTATCATTGCACCTTACAAGGTTTAAAAGAGAGGAGTGATGTTCCTTTGATCTTGACCCGTAATCTAGTTCCGTGCTGGACTTGCCCACACAACGTTGCAATTGCTTGTTTGTCTGTTCTCAGTTGTTTTGTGATATGAATGATGTCATACTATGCTTACCGTATTATAAACTTCGTATCTTTATCCTTAGCCCTCAATACAATGTGAAGAAATAGACAATACATTAGCGATGGTACATGGTCATATGTTTGGAACCTGGTTTTATTATGTACTTTGCAATAAAATACAACTAATATTTTACATGGGTTCACCAGAATAAGTTCTGTACATAGACCAAAGCTATTTTGTTTGGTTTTGCGGCCTCCTTAATATCTTCTGTTCTGGTACTACTAATGTAAAACCTCAACTTTTCAGCGAGCTATGGAAAAAATGGTGGAACCGCCACCTTCTGAAGGTGGTGAGGCAACTATAACCGCAATGTCAGCTCTTGCTACAGTGGTTCAGTACATGTCCACTAACAGTGCCAAAAGCACGTTCCAGCGTAATACTGGGTTGGTTGTTAAGGCAATATTGTCCAAACTGCCTCATGATCAAGATATGCAAGCTCAAAGCAATGTTGTATCTGCGCTCCAGACACAAGTCCATTCCCTAACAGAGACCCTTTGTGAAACAAGGAGAAACATTGCTCAATGTCGTCAAGATATGCATGGTTTTGAAACCAGACTATCAGACATTTGCTATGTTATTCAGGAGCCTAGGGGAAATGAAGGCGAGTGTTATTTTGCTCTATCGGACAATACATAATGAAAACGTAACTGTCAGGTCAAATGAACTGAGCTTCTGAACTTCTGGTGGTGCATTTATCTGCAAGACTGTTAAGTTTTATGCCAACCTTCCTTTTGTTATATAGTGTAATTTGTTTTGGTGCGATACAAAATTTATTCTTAACGTGCAGCCACCGGGTGAAGAAAACAACAAGCCATTTTTGTATAGTGTAGGGTGTTCCCTATATTTGCACTTGTGGTGATCTTTGATACCGAGTGGATATAATCTGTGCAATCGCCTTAATAGCCTAGCGTTAATTTCGGCCTTATTTATTTCCTAGTCTTCTTTTTCCCTGGTTTGCTAGTGGCCGCAACTACCATGTGCCATATACGGGCCGTAGGATCCATGGGTCTCCTACGGGCCATCGATAAATGGGCCCGTAATCGGTGGGCCTTGGGCCGTCGATAAATGGGCCTGTAATCGGTGGGCTTCGGGCCGTTGGATAAATGGGTCTACATGGGCCGTAGTCGGGCGTAATTGGTATCGGCCAAAGACGGTAATCGCCGTTAACGGTAGTAGGACAGACAAAAGGCTTAATTCATCACGGGCATAACAGTCGTTAATGGGCCAGAATATAGGACGGGCTGTAAACGGCGCAACGGGTTAACAGGCCAGAAACGGGCCGACTCTTGCCATGGGCCGAATTTGGCCTATTAGGGGAACAGGCCAGTAACGGGCCGACTCTTGCCATGGGCCAAATTTGGCCCATTAGGGGAACAGGCCAGTAACGGGCCGACTCTTGCCATGGGCCGAATTTGGCCCATTAGGGAACAGCCAAGAACGGGCCTAAGTAACCGAGGGCCGAAAAGGAGCCCAAGAATGTATGGGCTGTCAATAGGCCGAAAGCTAACACGGGCTGGAAACGGCCCATGTAAATCATGGGCCGTTAACGGGTACAAAGAAAATTATTGTTCATTATGGGCTAGAGTCACCATGGGCCCGTAAAGGCCGAAGATCTGAAAGGCCTCATATGGGCCGAAAGACGTTGTGGGCCATACATGGGCCGAAAGTGAAATGGCCTGGTGTTATATTCGACGGCCCACATGACGTTGTTGGGCCGATTTCCTTTAGGGCCTAACGGGCCGTGAGTTAACGGGCCGTAAAATGGGCTATTTGCGACGGGACCGTTAATAGGCTTTTCATGGGCCAGCCCGTTAACTTTTGAGCAAGTCAAACGGGCTGGCTTTGTAAGCTAAATGGGCCGGTGGTGGGCCGTGGCACGTGTCGACATATCATAGGCGCCTATCTGACCCACTCACGAGCTGACACGTGTTTCGTCCGGCCAATAAGAATTTTACACGTGGAAATTTCCCATTGGTCGGGGCTATTAACGGGTTATCGGATCCAAAACCCGACCTGATAGCTTAACGGCGTTCCGTTCCGGTGGATGCCACGTGTCGGTCACCCTTGATGAAAGCACTTCTATGACGCGCGATTTATCGTCATGGAAGTGGACACTTCCGTGATGATAATTTTGGTAATGTCATGGAACACTTCTACGACAGCACAAGTATGACTATCTTGATTCTGTCATAAAATCGTCATGGATGTATA
Source organism: Aegilops speltoides (assembly GCA_021437245.1). Classification (NCBI taxonomy): domain Eukaryota; kingdom Viridiplantae; phylum Streptophyta; class Magnoliopsida; order Poales; family Poaceae; genus Aegilops; species Aegilops speltoides. The sequence continues at coordinate 37,921,227 of CM038142.1, forward strand.
TGCATGACAAAAACGCGACCTACTGTGACAAACACGTATCATCATGGAAGTGTATTTTTTTGTAGTGTCTCCACCTCTCTATGTTTCCAATATGATAAAATTGCAAGAAACTGCTTATACTTTGCATTGGCCTTTACTTGGTGTGCATGAATTGTTTTTTTATGACACGCCGATGCATAGGAAGAGAGTTAGACTCCGTTGTTGCATGATATATGTTACTTTGTGCTCACTACTAAATTACAAACCATTGTTAATTAAAATTGGCTTTGATATACATTGGGATCCGGGTGGATCCATTACTTGAGCACTATATGCCTAGCTTAATGGCTTTAAAGAAAGCGTTGCCATGGAGACAACCCGGAGGTTTTAGAGAGTCATTTATTTCTGTTGAGTGCTTTTATATAGTCTAAAAACAAAAAATAAAGAGGGGAACCTAAAACTTTTTCAAAAAGGAAAGTGAAAGTGAGAGAGATAAGCATTGTTGAAGTGGGAGAGCTCCTTGAACTTTGTTCATGCTCACGGAAACTTTGTGAATCTTAAAATTTTCATCAAAAATAATTATCCCCTTGTACAATTCCATTGTATTATAAAAATAATGTGCCAAGGTTTGCCATTAGGATGTTTACAATGCTTGTTGGTTTGTACGGTGCAGGACATAAACTTTGGATGTAGTGCGCGATTTTACATTTTTAACTGGAAACTCAAACGGTTCTGATTCATTTTGCACTGTCTTGCTATACAAATTCTTTATTTTTGATAATTTTGGTAGAATTTGTGGGGTACCAGAAGTATGGTGTATGTTCAGATTGTTACAGATTGTTCTGTTTTTGACAAATTCTGTTTTTGATGCATAGTTTGCTTGTTCTGATGAATCTATCAATTTATATTAGTGGATTAAGCCACGAAAAAGTTATATTACAGTAGACACAATGCAAAAACAAAATATGAATTGGTTTGCTACAGTACTTAGAGTAGTGATTTGCTTTATTATACTAACGGATCTTACCAAGTTTTCTGTTGAAGTTTTGTGTGGATGAAGTGTTTGATCGAGGAGGTCTCGATATGAGGAAAAGGAAGAGAGGCAAGAGATCAAGCTTGTGGATGCCCAAGGCACCCCAAGTAAATATTCAAGGATACTCAAGCGTCTAAGCTTGGGGATGCCCCGGAAGGCATCTCCTCTTTCTTCAACAAGTATCGGTATGTTTTCGTATTCGTTTCGTTCATGCGATATGTGCAAGTCTTGGAGCGTCTTTTGCATTAGTTTTCACTTTTATTTTATGCACCATGCTGGTATGAGATAGTCCTTGGTTGATTTATAGAATGCTCATTGCACTTCACTTAAATCTTTTGAGTATGGCTTTATAGAATGCTTCATGTGCTTCACTTATATCATTTGAAGTTTGGATTGCCTGTTTCTCTTCACATAGAAAACCGCCATTTGTAGAATGCTCTTTTGCTTCACTTATATTTGTTAGAGCGTGGGCATATATTTTGTAGAAAGAATTAAACTCTCTTGCTTCACTTATATCAATTTAGAGAGATGACAGGAATTGGTCATTCACATGGTTAGTCATAAAATCCTACATAAACTTGTGGATCACTGAATATGATATGTTTGATTCCTTGCAATAGTTTTGCGATATAGAGGTGATAAATATGTGGGAGGTACTAGTAGATGGTTGTGTTTAGTAAGGATGTTGGTGTTAAGGTTTGTGATTCCCGAAGCATGCACGTATGGTCTACTAACTATGTAACCAAATTGGCGCGCATTGTATTTTGATTGTTTATCTTTGCGTGAAGGTCGGGGGCACGCGATGGTTAACTCCTACCAACCTCCCCCCTAGGAGCATGCATGTAGTACTTTGTTTCAAGGGCTAATAATTTTTTGCAATAAGTATGTGAGTTCTTTATGACTAATGTTGAGTCTATGGATTATACACACTCTCACCCTTCCATCATTGCTAGCCTCTTCGGTACCGTGCATTGCCCTTTCTCACCTCAATAGTTGGTGCAAACTTCACCGGTACGTCTAAACCCCATGATACGATACGCCCCATCACGCATAAGCCTCCTTATATCTTCCTCAAAACAGCCACCATACCTACCTATCCTGGCATTTGCATAGCCATTCCGAGATATATTGCGATGCAACTTCCATCATCATCATATACATGACTTGAGCATTCATTGTCATATTGCCTTGCATGATCGTAAGATAGCTAGCATGATGTTTTCATGGCTTGTCCGTTTTTTGATGTCATTGCTACGCTAGATCGTTGCACATCCCGGTACACCGCCGGAGGCATTCATATAGAGTCATATCTTTGTTCCAGTATCAATTTGTAATATTGAGTTGTAAGTAAATAAAAGTGTGATGATCATCAGTATAGAGCATTGCCCCATGAAGAAAATGAAAGGCCAAAGAAGCCTAAATAAAAAAGGGGCCAAAGCAGCCCATTCAAAAAAAAAGAAAAGAAAAGAAAAGGGGAAATGTTACTATCCTTTTACCACACTTGTGCTTCAGAGTAGCACCATGTTCTTCATATAGAGAGTCTCCTATGTTATCACTTTCATATACTAGTGGGAATTTTCATTATATAACTTGGCTTGTATATTCCAATGATGGGCTTCCTCAAATGCCCTAGGTATTCATGAGCAAGCAAGTTGGATGCACACCCACTTAGTTTTCAGTTTGAGCATTCATACACTTATAGCTCTAGTGCATCCGTTGCATGGCAATCCCTACTCCTCGCATTGACATCAATTGATGGGCATCTCCATAGCCCGTATTAGCCATGTCGATGTGAGACTTTCTCCCTTTTTGTCTTCTCCACATAACCTCCACCATCATATTCTATTCCACCCATAGTGTTATATCCATGGCTCACGCTCATGTATTGCGTGAAGGTTGAAAAAGTTTGATAATACTAAAGTATGAAACAATTGCTTGGCTGACACCGGGATAGGCATGAGGGGTACTTTGTGTTAAGAAAAGGGAGCATACAAGACTATAAGATTTTGTAGGGATAACATTTTAAAGCATTGATATTTTGAAAGACATGATTGTTTGTTGGGATGCCCTAAGTATTATTGTTTTTATGTCAAATGATAGACTATTTGCTTTGAATCACTCGTGTCTTAATATTCATGCCATGATTAGATACATGATCAAGATTATGCTAGGTAGCATTCCACATCAAAAATTATCTTTTTTATCATTTACCTACTCGAGGACGAGCAGGAATTAAGCTTGGGGATGCTGATATGTCTTCGTCGTATCTATAATTTTTGACTGTTCCATGCCAATATTATTCAAATTTCATATACTTTTGGCAACTTTTTGTACTATTTTTGGGACTAACATATTGATCCAGTGCCCAGTGCCAGTTGCTGTTTGTTGCATGTTTTATGTTTCGCAGAAAACCCATATCAAACGAAGTCCAAATGGGATAAAAACGGACAGAGAATTATTTTGGAATATTTGTGATTTTTGGGAGGAAGAATCAACGCGATACGATGCCCGAGGGGGCCACGAGGCAGGGGGCAGGCGCGCCCTGGACCCTCGTGGGGCACCCCGTAAGGTGGTTGACGCTCTTCTTTTGCTACAAAAAAGCTAATTTTATGAGAAAAATCTGGGCGAAAGATTCACCCCAATCGGAGTTACGGATCTCCGAATATAAAAGAAACGGTGAAAGGGCAGAATCTGGGAACGCAGAAACAGAGAGAGACATAGAGATAGATCCAATCTCAGAGGGGCTCTCGCCCTCCCACACCATGGGAGCCAAGGACCAGAGGGGAAACCCTTCTCCCATCTAGGGAGAAGGTCAAGGAAGAAGAAGAAGAAGGGGGGCTCGCTCCCCCTTGCTTCCGGTGGCACCGGAACACCGCCGGGGGCCATCATCATCACCTCCATCTTCACCAACACCTCCGCCATCTTCACCAACATCTCCATCACCTTCCCCCATCTATATTCAGCGGTCCACTCTCCCGCAACCCACTATACCCTCTACTTGAACATGGTGCTTTATGCTTCATATTATTATCCAATGATGTGTTGCCATCCTATGATGTCTGAGTAGATTTTCGTTGTCCTGTCGGTGATTGATGAATTGCTATGATTGGTTTGAGTTGCATGTTTTATTATTGGTGCTGTACTATGGTGCTCCGTGTCGCGCAAGCGTGCGGGATCCCCGCTGTAGGGTTTGCAATATGTTCATGATTTGCTTATGGTGGGTGGCGTGAGTGACAGTAGCACAAACCCGAGTAAGTAGGTTGTTTGTGTATGGGATAAAGGGGACTTGATACTTTAATGCTATGGTTGGGTTTTACCTTAATGATCTTTAGTAGTTGCGGATGCTTGCTAGAGTTCCAATCATAAGTGCATATGATCCAAGAAGAGAAAGTATGTTATCTTATGCCTCTCCCTCAAATAGAATTGCAATAGTGATTACCGGTCTAGTAACGTAGTCAATTGCTTAGGGGCAATTTCACAACTCCTACCACCACTTTTCCAGACTCGCTATATTTACTTTATTGCATCTTTATCTAAACAACCCCTACTTTTTATTTACGCGTACTTTATATTCTTGCAAACCTATCCAACAACACCTACAAAGTACTTCTAGTTTCATACTTGTTCTAGGTAAAGCGAACACTAAGCGTGCGTGAGAGTCGTGTCGATGGCGTGTAGGACTTGAGAGAATATTTGTTCTACCTTTAGCTCCTCGTTGGGTTCGACACTCTTACTTATCGAAAGAGGCTACAATTATCCCCTACACTTGTGGGTTATCAATGCCCTAGGTCTTCATGAGCAAGCAAGTTGGATGCACACCCACTTAGTTTCTTCTAGATGAGCTTTCATACATTTATAGCTCTAGTGCATTCGTTGCATGGAAATCCCTACTCCTCGTATTGACATCAATTGATGAGCATCTCCATAGCCCGTTGATTAGCCGCGTCAATATGAGACTTTCTCCTTTTTGTATTCTCACACAATCCCTATCATCATACTCTACTCCACCCATAGTGCTATGTCCATGGCTTATGCTCATGTATTGCGTGAGGGTTGAAAAAGTTGAAGCAGGTTAAAAAGTATGAACCAATTGCTTGGCTGAAACCGGGGTCGTGCATGACGGGAGCATTTTGTGTGACGAAAATGAAGCATAGCCTAACTATATGATTTTGTAGGGATAAGGTTTCTTTGGCTATGTTATTTGGATAAGACATGATTACTTTGTTAGTATGCTTGAAGTATTACTATTTTTATGTCAATATTAAACTTTTATCTTGAATCTTTTGGATCTGAACATTCATGCCACAATAAAGAAAATTACAGAAATATGCTAGGTAGCATTCCACATCAAAAATTCTGTTTTTATCATTTACCTACTCGAGGACGAGCAGGAATTAAGCTTGGGGATGCTTGATACGTCTCCAACGTATCTATAATTTTTGATTGTTCCATGCAATTATATTACCTGTTTTGGATGTTTAATGGGCTTTACTATACACTTTTATATTATTTTTGGGACTAACCTACTAACCGGAGGCCCAACCCAAATTGTTCTTTTTTTGCCTATTTCAGTGTTTCGCAGAAAAGGAATATCAAACTGAGTCCAAACGGAATCAAACCTTCGGGAGAGTTATTTTTGGAACAAACGCAATCCAGGAAACTTGGAGTAGACGTCAAGAAAGAAACGAGGCGGCCACGAGGCAGGGAGGCACGCCCCGCACCCTCGTGGGCCCCTCGTGGCTCCCCTAACCGACTTCCTTCGCCTATATATACTCATATACCCTGAAAACATCCATGAGCACCACGAAACCCTATTTCCACCGCTGCAACCTTCTGTACCCGTGAGATCCCATCTTGGGGCCTTTTCCGGTGCTCCGTCAGAGGGGGAATCGATCATGGAGGGCTTCTACATCAACACCATAGCCTCTCCGATGAAGTGTGAGTAGTTTACCACAGACCTTCGGGTCCATAGTTATTAGCTAGATGGCTTCTTCTCTCTCTTTGGATCTCAATACAAAGTTCTCCTCGATCTTCTTGGAGATCTATTCGATGTAATTCTTTTTGTAGTGTGTTTGTGAGATCCGATGAATTGTGGGTTTATGATCAAGATTATCTATGAACAATATTTGAATGTCCTCTGAATTCTTTTATGTATGATTTGTTATCTTTGCAAGTCTCTTCATATTATCAGTTTGGTTTGGCCTACTACATTGATCTTTCTTGCAACAGGAGAAGTGTTTAGCTCTGGGTTCAATCTTGCGGTGTCCTTTCCCAGTGACACCAGGGGCAGCAAGGCACGTATTGTATTGTTGCCATCAAGGATAAAAAGATGGGGTTTATATCATATTGCTTGAGTTTATTCCTCTACATCATGTCATCTTGCCTAATGTGTTACTCTGTTCTTATGAACTTAATATTCTAGATGCATGCTGGATAGCGGTCGATGTGTGGAGTAATAGTAGTGGATGCAGAATCGTTTCGATCTACTTGTCGCGGACGTGATGCCTATATACATGATCATGCCTAGATATTCTCATAACTATGCACTTTTCTATCAATTGCTCGACAGTAATTTGTTCACCCACCGTAATACTTATGCTATCTTGAGAGAAGCCACTAGTGAAACCTATGTCCCCCGGGTCTATTTTCCATCATATAAGTTTCCTATCTATTTTATTTTGCAATCTTTACTTTCCAATCTATATCATAAAAATACGAAAAATATTTATCTTATCATCTCTATCAGATCTCACTTTTGCAAGTGGCCGTGAAGGGATTGATTACCCCTTTATCGCGTTGGTTGCAAGGTTCTTATTTGTTTGTGTAGGTACGAGGGATTTGCGTGTAGCCTCCTACTAGATTGATACCTTGGTTCTCAAAACTAAGGGAAATACTTATGCTACTTTGCTGCATCACCCTTTCCTCTTCAAGGGAAAACCAACGCATGATCAAGAGGTAGCACGCCCTTTTGGGAAATATTGTCAGCCTATTCAGGAGTGCAAGACATGTCGATGTTACTACCAATGTAGTCGTGGATGAGAAAAGGTTTGTTGCTCCTATTAATGACAATTGTTTTGCATCCATGCTCACAAGACAGAATTGTTTCATCCGATTAGCCCCTAGTATGATGTCATAGGTCTGGAGGGGTAACACTTTGAAAGTGTTGTTAAATTGTTTGCCAGCAATAGTATAAGGACAATCAGTAACAACACTGTCAGACACTAGCTATCCTCCACCTACTACAAAAACCTTTCTGCTCATAGTGGGTGTTAGAGAGAAGTTGCACTCCAAGGCACACTTGTAATCCATGAAGGTGTCTGGAGATCCGCTGTCTACGAGAGCTACAACTGTTTTCCCTGCAATGTTGACAATAATGCACAAAGTAGTAGGACCTGGTGTTCCTTCTGCCGCATGGATACAAATCTAACAACATTGCTTAGCTGGTGCATCCTTATCATGTGTTTTAGGGGCTGTGATATTGCACCGCTGATTGTACTTGTTCTTCTGTAACCGACGCATTACTTTCCTCCTCAACTTCCTGAAGTATGTGAATAGTTTTTCCTATTCTGCAGTTGTGTTGTCTGTTCAAGGGTTCTTTGCGATACCAATAGAGATTGGGAGCTTTGGCTGCTAATTGCGATTTATTTCTGTCACTAGTTTGAAGCCGCAAGGGAGTAGGTCTATGAGGTAAAGAGTTGTACTGCCTTGGTTTAGAGGTGCTTGGCAGAGCTTGAAGTCTGGCATTAGCGGCCTTTTCGTAAACCTTAGCATAACAATATGTTTCCATGATACCAGATTGCCTTTGTGCACACACCTCATGGTTAATTTCAGACTTTAGACCTCCAATAAAACAACTCATCAGGAAGTTTTTTACAGGAAAGGATGGTCTATTTTAACCAAAGCCACACACTCCTCAAACTTGTTGATATACTCAATAATTGTTTTTGTTTGTTGTATGTGCTTCAACAGTTCAACTGCTTCATGGACACTTGCTTCTGTACATTTGCGAGCCAAAATCTGACAAAATTGTTGCCATGTGACCATCTGCCAGGGAACACAAATATTTTTGAGCCACACAGAAGCTTATCCTTGAAAGTGCAATGTAGCTAAGTTCACCCATTGCTCGTACGGAGTTCCTGTCATGTCAAAGAATTTTTCACGAGAAATCAACCACTCAATAGGACCCGTGCCATCAAATAATGGTATTTCTAGTCTAGGCCCTTTGAGAATTGCTTCTGCATAGTATGATGGCCCTCCAAGCCGATTAGCAAGCTGATTTCTTTGGCTGTCATACAGATTTACTCCAGTATGATAGACAGATGGAGGGACATTAGTTGTTGCTACAGTGTTGATGTACTGGCCAGTAATATGGTTATAGGTAGGTGGACTAGCGTAAGGGGCAATGACAGGAGCAAATATCCTGTGTTTCCAGTATTAGCCATAAGCGGTGGTTGTCCATAGGTGGTGGTTGTCCATGCAGTTGCACATTTATCTTGGATGTTTTATATGCATCTATATGCTTTTTTATATTATTTTCGGGACTAACCTATTAACCTAGAGCCCAGTGCTAGTTTCTATTTTTTTTCTTTTTTTTGAGTTCTACAGAAAAGGAATACCAAACATAGTCCAAATGACCTGAAAATTTATGGTGATTTTTTATGGACCAGGAGAAGCCCCCGAAGCAAAAGAGTTGGGCCAGAAGAGCCACTAGGCCTCCACAAGGGTGGAGGGCGTCCCCTAGGGCGCATCCTCCGGTCTTGTGGGCTCCTTGTGGACCCCCCACCCCTGACTTGTTCTCGACGCCAACAATTCTACAAATATAGAAACCCCCAGAAATAAACCTAGATCGGGAGTTCCGCCGCCGCAAGTCTCTGTAGCCACCAAAAACCTCTCGGGACCCTGTTCCGGCACCCTGCCGGAGGGGGATCCATAACCGGTGGCCGTCTTCATCATCCCGGTGCTTTCCATGATGAGGAGGGAGTAGTTCACCCTCGGGGCTGAGGGTATGTACCAGTAGCTATGTGTTTGATCTCTCTCTCTTTCTCTCTCTCTCTCTCTCTCTCTCTCTCTCTCTCTCTCTCTCTCTCTCTTCATGTTCTTGATTTGGCACGATCTTGATGTACCACGAGCTTTGCTACTATAGTTGGATCTTATGATGTTTCTCCCCCTCTACCTTCTTGTAATGGATTGAGTTTTCCCTTTGAAGTTATTGAAGGAAATATGCCCTAGAGGCAATAATAAAGTTATTATTTATTTCCTTATTTCATGATAAATGTTTATTATTCATGCTAGAATTGTATTAACCAGAAACATAATACATGTGTGAATACATAGACAAACAGAGTGTCACTAGTATGCCTCTACTAGACTAGCTTGTTAATCAAAGATGGTTAAGTTTCCTAACCATAGACAAAGGAGTTGTTATTTGATTAACAAGGTCACATCATTAGTTGAATGATCTGATTGACATGACCCATTCCATTAGCTTAGCACCCGATCGCTTAGTATGTTGCTATTGCTTTTATCCATGACTTATACATGTTCCTATAACTATGAGATTATGCAACTCCGCTTGCGGAGGAACACTTTGGTACTACCAAACGTCACAACGTGAATCGGGTGATTATAAAGGAGTACTACAGTGTCTCCAAAGGCAGATGTTGGGTTGGCGTATTTCGAGATTAGGATTTGTCACTCCGATTGTCGGAGAGGTATCTCTGGGCTCTCTCGGTAATACACATCACAAGCCTTGCAAGCATTACAACTAATGAGTTAGCTGTGAGATGATGTATTACGGAACGAGTAAAGAGACTTGCCGATAACGAGATTGAACTAGGTATTGGATACCGACGATCGAATCTCGGGCAAGTAACATACCGATGACAAAGGAACAACGTATGTTGTTATGCGGTCTGACCGATAAAGATCTTCGTAGAATATGTAGGAGCCAATATGGGCATCCAGGTCCCGCTATTGGTTATTGACCGGAGACGTGTCTCGGTCATGTCTACATTGTTCTCGAACCGTAGGGTCCGTGACGCTTAAGGTTTCACGACGGTTATATTATGAGTTTATGTATTTTGATGTACCAAGGAGTTCGAGTCCCGGATGTGATCACGAACATGACGAGGAGTCTCGAAATGGTCGAGACATAAAGATTGATATATTGGAAGCCTATATTTGAGTTCGAATGGTTCCGGGTGAAATCGATTTTACCGAACACCGGGGTTACCGGAACCTCCCGGGGTTAATGGGCCTTAGTGGGCCATGAGGGAGAAGAGGAGGGGCCGGCCAGGGCAGGCAGCGCCTCCCCTAGTCCGAATAGGACAAGGAGGCGGCGCCCCCTTCCCTCTTTCCTCCCCCAATCCTACTCCAACTAGGAAGGGGGAGTCCTACTCCCGTGGGAGTAGGACTCCTCCGCGCGCCTCCTCTGGGCCGGCCGCACCCCCTTGCTCCTTTATATACGGGGCAGGGGGCACCCTAGAACACACAAGTTTGATCTACGGATCGTTCCTTAACCGTGTGCGGTGCCCCTTCCACCATATTCCATCTCGGTCATATCGTCGCGAAGCTTAGGCGGCTCTGCGCGATAGAACATCAAGATCGTCCACCACGCCGTCGTCTTGACGGAACTCTCCTCGACACTCGGCTGGATCGGAGTTCGAGGGACGCCATCGAGCTGTACGTGTGTCAAGAACTGGGCGCCGAAGTAACGGCGCCGGATCGGTCGGATCGCGAGGAGAACGTCGACTACTTCCTCTACGTTGTGATCGCTTCCGCTTCGGTCTCGAGGGTACGTAAACAGCACTCTCCTCTCATTGCTATGCATCACCATGATCTTGCGTGTGCGTAGGAAATTTTTGAAATTACTACGTTCCCCAACAAAGGCATCCGAGCCTAGGTTTTATGGTTTGATGTTTTGCACGAGTAGAACACAAGTGAGTTGTGGGCGATACAAGTCATACTACCTACCAGCATGTCATACTTTGGTTCAGCGGTATTGTGAGATGAAGCGCCGGACCGACATTACGCGACGCTTACGCGAGACTGGTTTCACCGCCACGAGCACTCGTTGCTTAAAGGTGACTGGCGGGTGTCTGTCTCTCTCACTTTAGTTGAACTGAGTGTGGCTACGCCCGTCCTTGAGAAGGTTAAACGCGAGTCTATTTGATGAAGTATCGTTGTGGTTTTGATGCGTGGGTGAGATTGGTTCTTGCTTAAGCCCGTAGCAGCCACGTAAAATTTGCAACAACAAAGTAGAGGACGTCTAACTTGTTTTTGCAGGGCATGTTGTGATGTGATATGGTCAAGACGTGATGCTATATTTTATTGTATGAGATGATCATGTTTTGTAACCGGTTATCGGCAATGGCAGGAGCCATATGGTTGTCGCTTTATTGTATGAAATGCAATCGCCTCGTAATGCTTTACTTTATCACTAAGCGGTAGCGATAGTCGAGAAGCATAAGATTGGCGAGACGACAACGATGCTACGATGGAGATCAAGGTGTCGCGCGGTGACGATGGTGATCATGATGGTGCTGCGGAGATGGAGATCACGAAGCACAAGACGATGATGACCATATCATATCACTTATATTGATTTGCATGTGATGTTTATCTTTATGCATCTTATCTTGCTTTGATTGACGGTAGCATTATAAGATGATCTCTCACTAAATTATCAAGAAGTGTTCTCCCTGAGTATGCACCGTTGCCAAAGTTCGTCGTGCCCAGACACCACGTGATGATCGGGTGTGATAAGCTCTACGTCCATCTACAACGGGTGCAAGCCAGTTTTGCACACGCAGAATACTCAGGTTATACTTGACGAGCCTAGCATATGCAGATATGGCCTCGGAACACGGAGACCGAAAGGTCGAGCATGAATCATATAGTAGATATGATCAACATAAGATGTTCACCATTGAAAACTACTCCATTTCACGTGATGATCGGTTATGGTTTAGGTGATTTGGATCACGTGGTCACTTAGATGACTAGAGAGATGTCTATCTAAGTGGGAGTTCTTAAGTAATATGATTAATTGAACTTAAATTTATCATGAACTTAGTCCTGGTAGTATTTTGCAAATTATGTTGTAGATCAATAGCTTGCGTTGTTGCTTTCATATGTTTATTTTAATATGTTCCTAGAGAAAATTGTGTTGAAAAATGTTAGTAGCAATGATGCGGATTGGATCCGTGATCTGAGGTTTATCCTCATTGCTGCACAGAAGAATTATGTTCTTGATGCACCGCTAGGTGATGACCTATTGCAGGAGCGGATGCGAGGCGTTATGAACGCTTTGGCTAGCTCAATATGATGACTACTTGATAGTTTTGTCCACCATGCTTTATGGCTTAGAATCGGGACTTCAAAGATGTTTTGAACATCATGGACCATATGAGATGTTCCAGAATTGAAGTTAATATTTCAAGCAAATACCGAGTTGAGAGATATGAAGTCTCCAACAAGTTCTATAGCTAAAAGATGGAGGAGAATCGCTCAACTAGTGAGCATGTGCTCAGATTGTGCGGGTACTACAATCGCTTGAATCAAGTGGGAGTTAATCTTCCAGATAAGATAGTGATTGATGAATTCTCTAGTCACCATCACCAAGTTAGTAGAACTTTGTGATGAACTATAGTATGCAAGGGATGATGAAAATGATTCCCGAGTTTTTCATGATGATGAAATCGATGAAGGTAGAAATCAAGAAAGAACATCAAGTGTTGATGGTTAACAAGACCACTAGTTTCAAGAAAAGGGCAAAGGGATAGAAGGGAACTTCAAGAAGAACGGCAAGCAAGTTGTCTGCTCAAGTGAAGAAGCCCAAGTCCGGACCTAAGCCCGAGACTAAGTGCTTCTACTGCAAAGGGACTGGTTACTGGAAGCAGAACTACCCCAAGTATTTGGCGGATAAGAAGGATGGCAAAGTAAACAAAGGTATATTTGATATACATGTTATTGATGTGTACTTTACTAGTGTTTATAGCAACCCTCGGTATTTGGTACTGGTTCGGTTGCTAAGAGTAGTAACTCAAACAGGAGTTGCAAAATAAACAGAAACTAGTTAGGCGAAGTGACGATGTGTGTTGAAAGTAGTTTCAAGATTGATATGATCATCATCGCACACTCCCTATACTTTCGGGATTAGTGTTAAACCTAAATAAATGTTATTTGGCGTTTATGCTGAGCATGAATATGATTTGATCATGTTTATTGCAATACGGTTATTCATTCAAAGTTAAAGAATAATTGTTATTCTGTTTACATGAATAAAACCTTCAATGGTCATACACTCAATGAAAATAGTTTGTTGGATCTCGATCGTAGTGATACACATATTCATAATATTGAGGCCAAAAGATGCAAAGTTAATAATGATAGTGCAACTTATTTGTGGCACTGCCGTTTGGGTCATATCGGTGTAAAGCTCATGAAGAAACTCCATAAAGATGGATTTTCGGAATCACTTGGTTATGAATCATTTGATGCTTGCGAACCGTGCCTTTTGGGCAAGATGGCTAAAACTCCGTTCTTCGGGACAATTGAACGAGCTACTGACTTATTGGAAATAATACATACTGATGTATGCAGACCAATAAGTATGAATGCTCGTGGCAAGTATCGTTATTTTCTGAACTTCACAAGATGATTTGAGCAGAAATGGGTATATCTACTTGATGAAACATAAGTCTGAAATAGTTGAAAGGTTCAACGAATTTCAGAGTGAAGTGGAAAAATCATCGTAACAAGAAAATAAAGTTTCGGCGATCTGATCGCGGAGACGAATATTTGAGTTACGAGTTTGGTCTTCGATTAAGACAATGTGGAACAGTTTCACAGCTCACGCCACCTGGAACACCACAACGTTATGGTGTGTCCGAACGTCGTAACCGCACTTTATTTGATATGGTGCGATCTATGATGTCTCTTACTAATTTACCAATATTGTTTTGGGGTTATGCATTGGAGACAGCTGCAGTCACATTTAATAGGGCACCATCTAAATCCGTTGAGACGACACCATATGAACTATGGTTTAGCAGTAAACCTAAGCTGTTGTTTCTTAAAATTTGGGGCTGCGATGCTTATGTGAAAAAGTTTCATCCTGATAAGCTCGAACCCAAATCGGAGAAGTGCGTCTTCATAGAATACCCAAAGGAAATTATTGGGTACACCTTCTATCACAGATCCGAAGGCAAAACATTTGTTGCTAATAAATGGATCCTTTCTAGAGAAGGAGTTTCTCTCGAAAGAAGTGAGTGGGAGGAAAGTAGAACTTGATGAGGTAATTGTACCTTCTCCCTTATTGGAAAGTAGTTCATCACAGAAATCAGTTCCAGTGATTCCTACACCAATTAGTGAGGAAGTTAATGATGATGATCATGTAACTTCAGATCAAGTTACTACCGAACCTCGTAGGTAAAACAGAGTGAGATCCGCACCAGAGTAGTACGGTAATCTTGTTCTGGAGGTTGTGTTACTTAACCATGACAAACCTACGAACTATGAGGAAGCGATGATGAGCCCAGATTCCGCAAAATGGTTTGAGGCCATGAAATCTGAGATATGATCCATGTATGAGAACAAAGTATGGACTTTGATGGATTTTCCCGATGATCGGCAAACCATAGAAAATAAATGGATCTTCAAGAGGAAGACGAACATTGATAGTAGTGTTACTATCTACAAAGCTAGACTTGTCAAAAAAGGTTTTTGACAAAGTTCAAGATGTTGAATACAATGAGATTTTCTCACTCGTATCGATGCTTAAAAGTCTGTCCGAATCATGTTAGCAATTGCCACAATTTATGAAATTTGGCAAATGGATGTGAAAACTGCATTCCTGAATGGGTTTCAGGAGGAAGAGTTGTATATGATGCAACCAGAAGGTTTTATCGATCCAAAGGGAGCTAACAAAGTGTGCAAGCTCCAGCGATCCATCTATGGACTGGTGCAAGCATCTCGGAAGTTGGAATATACGCTTTGATGAGTTGATCAAAGCATATAGTTTTATCTGCACTTACGGTGAAGCCTGTATTTACTAAAAAGTGAGTGGGAGCACTACAAAGATTTCGATAAGTATATATATGACATATTGTGGATCGAAATAATGTAGAATTATTCAGAAAGCACAAAGGAGTGTTTGAAAGGAGTTTTTCAAAGGAAGACCTCGGTGAAGCTGCTTACATATTGAGCATCAATATCTATAGAGATAGATCAAGACGCTTGATAAGTTTTTTCAATGAGAACATACCTTGACAAGATTTTGAAGTAGTTCAAAAATGGAACAGTCAAAGAAAGAGTTCTTGCCTGTGTTACAAGGTGTGAAGTTGAGTAAGACTCAAAACCCGACCACGGCAGAAAATAGAAAGAGATTGAAAAGTCATTCCCTATGCCTTGGCCATAGGTTCTATAAAGTATGCCATGCTGTGTACCAGATCTATCGTATGCCCTGCACTGATTTTGGCAAGGGAGTACAATAGTGATCTAGGAGTAGATCACTGGACATTGGTCAAAATCATCCTTAGTGGAATAAGGATATGTTTCTCGATTATGGAGGTGACAAAAGGTTCGTCGTAAAGGGTTACGTCGATGCAAGTTTTGACACCGATCTGGATGACTCTAAGTCTCGATCTAGATACATATTGAAAGTGGGAGCAATTAGCTAGAGTAGCTCCGCATGAGCATTGTAGACATAGAAAATTGCAAAATACATAACGGATCTGAATGTGAAAGACCCGTTGACTAAGATTCTCTCACAAGCAAAACATGATCACACCTTAGTACTCTTTGGGTGTTAATCACATAGTGATGTGAACTAGATTACTGAATCTAGTAAACCCTTTGGGTGTTGGTCACATATTGATGTGAACTATGGGTGTTAATCACATGGTGATGTGAACTATTGCTGGTAAATCACATGGCGATGTGAACTAGATTATTGACTCTAGTGCAAGTGGGAGACTGAAGGAAATATGCCCTAGAGGCAATAATAAAGTTATTATTTATTTCCTTATTTCATGATAAATGTTTATTATTCATGCTAGAATTGTATTAACCGGAAACATAATACATGTGTGAATACATAGACAAACAGAGTGTCACTAGTATGCCTCTACTAGACTAGCTTGTTAATCAAAGATGGTTAAGTTTCCTAACCATAGACAAAGGAGTTGTTATTTGATTAACAAGGTCACATCATTAGTTGAATGATCTGATTGACATGACCCATTCCATTAGCTTAGCACCCGATCGTTTAGTATGTTGCTATTCTTTTATCCATGACTTATACATGTTCCTATAACTATGAGATTATGCAACTCCCGCTTGCGGAGGAACACTTTGGTACTACCAAACGTCACAACGTAATCGGGTGATTATAAAGGAGTACTACAGGTGTCTCCAAAGGCGATGTTGGGTTGGCGATTTCGAGATTAGGATTTGTCACTCCGATTATCGGAGAGGTATCTCTGGCCCTCTCGGTAATACACATCATGAAGCCTTGCAAGCATTACAACTAATGAGTTAGCTGTGAGATGACGTATTACGGAACGAGTAAAGAGACTTGCGTAACGAGATTGAACTAGGTATTGGATACCGACGATCGAATCTCGGGCAAGTAACATACCGATGACAAAGGGAACAACGTATGTTGTTATGCGGTCTGACCGATAAAGATCTTCGAAGAATATGTAGGAGCCAATATGGGCATCCAGGTCCCGCTATTGGTTATTGACCGGAGACGTGTCTCGGTCATGTCTACATTGTTCTCGAACCGTAGGGTCCGCACGCTTAAGGTTTCGATGACGGTTATATTATGAGTTTATGTATTTTGATGTACCAAGGAGTTCGAGTCCCGGATGTGATCACGGACATGACGAGGAGTCTCAAATGGTCGAGACATAAAGATTGATATATTGGAAGCCTATATTTGAGTTCGGAATGGTTCCGTGAAATCGATTTTACCGAACACCGGGGTTATCGGAACCCTCCCGGGGTTAATGGGCCTTAGTGGGCCATGAGGGAGAAGAGGAGGGCCGGCCAGGCAGGCCACGCCCCTCCCCTAGTCCGAATAGGACAGGAGGGGGGGCGCGCCCCTTCCTCTTTCCCTCCCCCAATCCTACTCCAACTAGGAAGGGGGAGTCCTACTCCTGGGAGTAGGACTCCTCCCGCCGCCTCCTCTAGGCGGCCGCACCCCCTTGCTCCTTTATATACGGGGCAGGGGGCACCCTAGAACACACAAGTTTGATCTACGGATCGTTCCTTAGCCGTGTGCGGTGCCCCTTCCACCATATTCCACCTCGGTCATATCGTCGCGAAGCTTAGGCGAAGCTCGCTGCGCGTAGAACATCAAGATCGCCACCACGCCGCCGTCGACGGAACTCTCCTCGACACTCGGCTGGATCGGAGTTCAAGGGACGCCATCGAGCTGTACGTGTGTCAAGAACTCGGGGCGCCGAGTAACGGCGCCGGATCGGTCGGATCGCGAGGAGAACGTCGACTACTTCCTCTACGCCAGTGATCGCTTCGCTTCGGTCTCGAGGGTACGTAAACAGCACTCTCCCCTCTCGTTGCTATGCATCACCATGATCTTGCGTGTGCGTAGGAAATTTTTTGAAATTACTACGTTCCCCAACAGTTATCTTATTGGATTGAGTCTTTAAGGATTTGAGAACACTTTATGTATGTCTTGCATGTGCTTACCTGTGGTGACAATGGGATATTCACACGACCCACTTGATGTATGTTTTGGTGATCAACTTGGGGGTTCTGTGACCTTGTGAACTTATGCATATGGGTTGGCACACATTTTCGTCTTGACTCTCCGGTAGAAACTTTGGGGCAATCTTTGAAGTTCTTTGTGTTGATTTGAATTGATGAATCTAAGATGGTGTGATGCATATCATATAATCAAACGCGCGGGTACTTATGGTGACATTGGAGTATCTAGGTGACATCAGGGTTTTGGTTGATGTGTGTCTTAAGGTGTTATTTTAGAATGAACTCTAGGGCTGTTTGTGACACTTATAGGAATAGCTCAATAGATCGATCGGAAAGAATAACTTGAGGTGGTTTCGTACCCCACAATAATTTCTTTGTTTGTTCTTCGCTATTAGTGACTTTGGAGTGACTCTTTTGTTACATGTTGAGGGATTGTTATATTATCCAATTATGTTATCATTGTTGAGAGATCTTGCACTAGTAAAAGTATGAACCCTAGGCCTTGTTTCTAAGCATTGCAATACAGTTTTCGCTCACTTTTTTTACTTCCTACCTTGCTGCTTTTATATTTTCAGATTACAAAAAACTATATCTACCATCCATATTACGCTTGTATCACCATCTCTTCGCCGAACTAGTGCAGCTGTACAATTTACCATTGTATTGGGTGTGTTGGGGACACAAGAGACTCTTTGTTATTTGGTTGCAGGATTGATTGAGAGAGACCATCTTCATCCTACGCCTCCCACGGATTGATAAACCTTAGGTCAACCACTTGAGGGAAATTTGCTACTGTCCTACAAAACTCTGCGCTTGGAGGCCCAACACGAGTCTACAAGAAGAAGGTTGTGTAGTAGACATCAATCACCGACATGATCAGGAGTCTCGAAATGGCTGAGAGGTAAAGAATGATATATAGGCGATGGATTCGAACACCGGAAGTGTTTTGGAGTGTACCGGGTGATCATCGGAGTACCGGAGGGGGTACCGGACACCCCCGGGAGGTTAGTGGGCATATTGGGTCATGAGAAGGGAGTACACGAGCCCACAAGGGGTTGGCGCCCCCCATGGCAGCAGCCCTAGTGGAGAAAGGAAAGGGGGGATTCAGCCTCCCCCTTCCTTCCTCTCCCCCTTTCCTTCCCCCCTCCGACAAATATGGCATGGGGGCGTGGCCAAGGGTAGGAGCCCAAGTAGGATTTGGACCTACTTGGGGCGCCCCTTGGCCTCTCCCCTCTCCCTCCCACCTATATATATATATATATATATATATGTGTGTGTGTGTGTGTGTGTGTGTGTGTGTGTGTGTGTGTGTGTGTGTGTGTGTGTGTGTGTGTGTGTGTGTGTGTGTGTGTGGGGGGGGCCTAGCACAACACAACATTGTCTTAGCCATGTGCGGAGCCCCCTCAACCGTTTACTTCCCCGGCCATATTTCCGTAGTGCTTAGGCGAAGCCCTGCGGAGATAGCTTCATCACCACCATCACCACACCATCGTACTGTTGGAACTCATCCACTACCTCGCCATCTTGATGGATCAAGAAGGCGGAGGACGTCATCGAGTTGAATGTGTGCTAAACACGGAGGTGTCGTACGTTCGGTGCTCGATCGGTTGGAACACGAAGAAGTTAGACTAGATCAACCGCGTTGTCAAACGCTTCCACTTACGGTCTACGAGGGTACGTAGACACACTCTCTTCCCTCGTTGCTATGCATCTCCATGGATAGATCTTGCGTGTGCGTAGAATTTTTTTGTTTTCCATGTAGCGTTTCCCAACATGATGATGATGATTCAAGAAATGGTATGTCCACTATGCGTGTTTGACTGCTGGTGGAGATGTTCATACTTCAGGATCTTTGATTCCTGATTTAGTGAGGTGCATGCTCTCGACCCTGACATCTACTTACTCTATTGTCATATATAGTATGTATCGTGCTTTGGCCAGCTAAATGTGCATTGGGTGCATAGCACAACATGAATTTTAGATGCCCTTATTTGTTTGATGAAATGCCTCCTTGATCTACATGCCAGGTATTATATTAAAAATTCAGATCATTATATCACAATTTGCTGGACTATCCTTTGGGAAGAAGGAATATCATGTAGAGAAGCTGCAGATATCTCCCCACATCCCCAACAAACAAAACTGCAGCTCTTTGTACAAGTGTTGAAGAACCCGAGTCATCGACCCCACAAGTATCACCTAGTAATACCAATAATCTCAAGATTTACTGTTGTGTTGGATGTTACTTCTTTACCAAATAAGGGCTCTGAAATATGTTAAAGTATATTCCAGTTAGCACAAGTGAGCCTACATATGATGCCACTCAAAACTGTATAGAAAACCTATATGTGTTCTTATGTGTTAGATCATGATGCTGCAATAAATTAAACTTTAATGAATTGAAATATTTCTTGCTTCTTACATATTTGTCCTCTTGATCCTTTTTATGCTTGATCAAAAAGTTTCCTACTAAATATTAAGAAATATGTCTACATCTATGGTTGTGATTGCATCTGCTTGCAGAACTGTCAATTTTAAATTATCCATAGAAGATTATGTACATGATAGGCGTGGCATGCTATTGAAAATTATAGTACACTGTTTATGGCTTCTAAGCACTTTGAAAGTTTAGGGTGCAATAGGGAGGCATATTACAACGGT
Organism: Aegilops speltoides; assembly: GCA_021437245.1. Classification (NCBI taxonomy): domain Eukaryota; kingdom Viridiplantae; phylum Streptophyta; class Magnoliopsida; order Poales; family Poaceae; genus Aegilops; species Aegilops speltoides. Next base: position 37,941,634 of record CM038142.1, read on the forward strand.
TTCCAATTATTGACAAAGCTGGAAAGCACAATCTCTATTTTTCGATGGTAGCAACATTATTTTCTAGAACTGAAAGTTTCTTCAGCAATTTTTTAGTTTGCTTTCTGTTACTTCCTAACTGAATATGCAGTTAGCTTCTTTTTATTTTATTATGTGATATGCGAGTAAATAGCAGTTACCTGCATGGTTTACTATGGTTTCAAGCTCAACTTTAGTGTTATCTAGCTGCAGTGCTAAGACTGGTTGTTGCCCAAAGCGATGATATGCCCATCAGTTTATGATCCTTTTGAGCTTGATGTCTTCTATATTGGAGAAATGAAGTTTTCGAAATTTCCAATGTGTAAAAAATCATTGGAAAAGGCAAGAGGAAGATAAGAGGATCATATAGAAGTTTGTGATTTGAATAGGAGGCCTTGTTGGTATGATTTATTTTCTTGATGGTATATTCATCTCATTAGGAAGGCCCTGTTGTGTGGCTTTAGTCTTCCTAATTTTTGTGTGGATTTCTTTCTTTCTTATTAGCTTTGTCAAACAATTATTATCCTAGCACAAGATCAACTCATGGCTATTTCCTTGTTGTACATATTTCCATTTTGAAATAGTAGACATTTCTCCATTGTTGAGATGTTGATAGGACAAGTTTAATTCATGGTTTATTTTGCCGAAACTAAGATTACCTTGGAGAAAGTGTGGCATGCATGCCATCTATGTCACACACAAATTGTTAAATTTCCTTTCTTCATTTTTTGTTCGTGAATGTTGCACTCCTGGAGATGAGAGACTTAGAATGGGTGCAAAATGGTCCTGGCTACCCGCGAACACTTCAATCTCGCCAGTAGTGCGTGTTGTAACTTCCACTGTGGCACTGTAGTCGAGCCCATCAATTCAAATTCTGAAGAGAACATGTAGTCCAAATCCAAGAGGGAACAAATTCAGTTGTTCCGAGACTGCGTTCTTTTTTGTATATCTTGTCGAAAGCTTGCATCTCTACCATGTTCACTTGGACAATGCTTATATGTATTATATGTCCTTCCAAGTTCACAGAATATCAGACATTATGGAATCTTTACTATACGATTGGAATTTCTTCTTGGATTATGTTTTCTTTTTGGTCTACTCAAACCTCACATACATCCTCAGAAGGTAAAATATGGGGTTTGCATTGAACTTCACCTATAGAGAGGCAGGGATTATCGCCACTACAGAATTCAATACACATGAATTTAATGTGTTGCTTTGGTTGAAACATGCGTTGCATGTGCACACTAACTAGTAGATACATACTCCCTCCGTTCCATAATAGATGACCCAACTTTATATTAACTTTGTACCAAAGTTAGTATAAAATTGGGTCATTTATTTTAGAACGGAGGGAGTAAGTAGCAGAAGCCATGGTATTTTTATGTTCATTGCTGATTTCTATAAGTGGTGGTTGGATAAAATTTACAGAGCATGTGTTAAATTATTATTGAACCCACGGTTACTTAAAGACACGTTTGACCAAAAACAATGAAAAAACAATACAAATGACTCAACTTATACACTAGAAGTTTATAGAAATATGCCTATTAATCTTACACTAGAAAATCACTTTTAAGATATTTTTTTCATCATAGCCTTTGCAGGTCTCTACAATGATGTTTAAAAATATTAAATACACATAAACATTCATGCTATATACTTTATGTGATTATTGACAATTATTCAAGTGAATTTATTACAAAATACAATTTAAATTTACCACATGTACTTTTTGTAATGATACACACTACAATTGTATAACAAAAAACATAATACTTGGTCTATTACGCTAACTAATAAGAAAATAATCGTTAATCATGTAACATATTTTTTGAAATGGACATAATAAAATGTTCTATACAAAAGTAAAAAAGTTTGATATAAATCAAATTAGAGATACTAGTCGTCAACCCGTGCTACTGCACGGGCTAGTAATTACTGAAAAATTATAATGTTATACGTAAGAATTTTATTTAATTATAATTATTTTAAGTCCCATACAAATCAGAAGCACGATATATTTTTAATACTTATTTTCATACCGTATATAATATTATATTTCCATACGCCCTACACATAAAACATTGTGAATAATCATATACCTTTGAATTTTTTGTATGCCTATCATGTAAAATTTGGGTACATATTCTTAAGTGTGATTTATGGGCGTGATTAATATAATATAATTAACTTATATCCTGTGTGTCTGAACTTATGAAATCAGTCGGTTTCTGATGCACTCGCCGGTTTAGATAATTTTAGATATTTTTGAAGATTTCTGTTGCACTCGCACGGTCTAGCCATTTTGGATTTTTTCAATATAATCTAGCATTTGTTTATATATTTCTGACATAGATTTAGATTTTCTATACTAATATATTTGCATTTTAAGAAAACACTATGTACATGTTTTTTTTTGCAGCAAACACTATGTACATGTTAGGTACAAATTTTGAAAATTATACTTAAGTGTGATTTCTGAATGAAACAAATTACTTCAAGTACCTAGATTTATGCACAATACACTTATAGTGTACGCGAATTTATAGTGAAGAGAACTCCGTGATGTACGTATATTCTTCTTTGTAGTGGAATGATGTACATATATTGCTAGCTGTGTTACACATGTATGTGTAACTTCATCAGTATGTTTCCATAAAAAAAATCTTCAACTTGTTAGGTGATTTTAATTTACACGTTTCCTTTCTTCCACAAGTTTCCTTCCAAGCATAATACCTATGGACGCTTGGGGTGGATTGGATCTCACATTTAAAGTGCATGGACTTCTAAACCCATGTTTCCATCCAAGCGTAATACTGAGGGACTCTGTCCCCATTTTATCGTTGCACTACTTTTTAAAAAAAAATCACGGGTACTGAGCCAGATCGTTGATTATTTCCCCTTTTATTGTTGGACTATTTACTGTTTACATTTTATCGTTGGAGTACACTTTTAATCAGTTCATACCTTTTAGTTAAGCAATCTACCACACCAATTATCTTGAGAAATATTTATTAGAAAATGTTACAGTCTTTAAGGAAGTAGCGGTCCAACAGGTCATCCGTACAGAAATATACGTGACTTGTTTCATTCATAAACAACTACAAAGATAAGAAAGATAGATCTACTAGGGTGTGTATACCTCGTTTTAAGTGTCAACCACGTCAATGGACATTTTGATGCCATTGCTCGACAAAGAGATATGTTGTTGTTTCAGTTATTTCTTCGGCAAAGACAATCATCCTAGCAGCAGTGGCAGTACGAACTATTGCTTCTCTCCAATTAAAAAAATTATTTCTTTTCTCCGGCTGCCGCACGTATCTGCAGCCATGTTATATGTCTCATAAATAAGACCTAGCTCCTACAGCATGTATTTGTGAACTGGTGTGACAAAAATTGAAGAAGATCATCAGATTTAGAAAGTAGGAAAGAATACACTACACTTACCAATCTGATTTCCAAAGCAGGTTGATTGATTTTGCCTGGCTAGATGTGCTACTACGTACTGTCACTTGCCTGTGTTAACTGATTTCTTCCGACCGCTAACATTGACTGTTTTCTTCCAGCCGCTAACACGTGCAAGTGAGAGATACGATCGATGGCAGCAGAACCGTGCACGTATTTGTCTGCAGCGTCGGCGGTGAACAACGACTACGCATGTTGGCTTGATTTTTTCTCAGCGCGATCTTGTGGAAGCTCGTCCGGCGAGATGGCACGCACATGCTAGCTCTATTAAACATGCACGCACACAACCTTGATCTGGTCTAGTTAGACGTGCACGTAATCAAACTTGATAGGTAGTGCACTTGATAAATCCTTGCGGCCGGAAACCTTCTTTTTTTACTTGAGGCTTTTCTTGATTTGTTTCAATAACGTTAGTCGTGTCAGATGCGTTTTTCTATAAGATGGAATCATGGGTGTTACATAAATTTTCTTTTTATCCTGACCGTAAATTTTTCGATCTAACGGTTTAGTTAATTTTGATGATGTGGATTAATGAGAGATCATGAATGGTGCCTCCAATTAGTAAATATAAGATTATAACTAAAAACCGTTTCATTCCTTCAAGTCTCGAGCATATCGCATTTCTATAATTTTGAGGACACTTGATCACCTTATTACGTAGAGATGTTTATTACATCCAGAGAAGCACTAGTCACTATGAATCCAAATAATATGCTTATAATAGAGGCTGAGTTGTTATATATATATCTATTATAAGTGGTTGTTTGGATAAAGAATGTAAGCGTCTAGTTTTAGTAAAACAGGTTTTAGAGAGATTTTTTTAGAAAAAACCAGTTTTGCTAACAAAATTCGGTTAGTGATAAGTATATAGAAAATCTTGATTGGATAAGAACATGGTAAAACAAGTTTTAGAAATTCTTTGTTTGGAAGTCCCTTCGACCATGCTATCGACCTCGTCCAATCAATCCACAAGCTAGCTCCCGCTCCTTTTTTCTCTCACAACATGCCATGAACGACATGGGTAGCCGCGCAACAGGAGTTGCTCCCAGTGCCCAGCAAGCTAACAAACGGCCACGACCACTGCGGCAGCGCTGCCCTGCCTGCTGCTTTACTGTTGTGCTGCCGTTCAGCTCCCCTTTCTCTCCTCGCCCCCATCCTCCAGACACTGTGTCGAGCACCTGCAGTGCATGGCCGCTCCGCTTGGCCACAAGTGTCCCCGCTCTTCAAACCGTGGCGAGTAGCTCCATGCTTTCACCATGGACGTCCTTCCACTACCAATCGACTATCGTGAGAACCCATTTTGCCTTTTCTCAGCCTCCTCCTCCAACCCCGGTGAGTACCTCACGTCTCCACCACGGGCACCACAACGACTCTTTCGTCAAGTCCTCCTGTGTGCACCATCTATTCAACCTAGCTAACTACCAAGCCCCTCAATTGCAGGAGAAACCCTCTCGAGTGAGCTCCCTCCGCCACCGCCTCCCGGCTCTGTCGCTGGCACTCCCATGGTGTCCGACTAGAGTGTTGTAGCTTAGCTGGCGAGCGGCAACCAACAATGATGGTATGAACGTTTTTGACCTGGCGTATAATCTGACTGTGGTGGTCGGTGGAGGTGAGGATGGCAACGTCGAGGTATCGAGGAAGTCTCGTCGACCACGGGGCTTCAAAATATGGATACACTGAATCGGTTTATAGAAAAACGTTGAATCGTCGTTTTTCCATAAACCCACTTTTCCAGGTTTACGAAAACTAATTTTTGCTTATCCTCAAATCTGGTATGCTAACCAAACATGGTTTGGTTGGTTATAACCATAAGAACGTTTAGAGGAAACTAGTTTAGCAAAATCTTCATAACCAAACTGAAGGAAATATGCCCTAGAGGCAATAATAAAGTTATTATTTATTTCCTTATTTCATGATAAATGTTTATATTCATGCTAGAATTGTATTAACCAGAAACATAATACATGTGTGAATACATAGACAAACATAGTGTCACTAGTATGCCTCTACTTGACTAGCTCGTTTATCAGAGATGGTTATGTTTCCTAGCCATGGACAAAAGAGTTGTCATTTGATTAACGGGGTCACATCATTAGGAGAATGATGTGATTGACTTGACTCATTCCGTTAGCCTAGCACTTGATCGTTTAGTATGTTGCTATTGCTTTCTTCATGACATATACATGTTCCCGTAACTATGAGATTATGCAACTCCGCTTACGGAGGAACACTTTGGTACTACCAAACGTCACAACGTAACTGGCTGATTATAAAGGAGTACTACAGGTGTCTCTGAAGGTACATGTTGAGTTGGCGTATTTCGAGATTAGGTTTTGTCACTCCGATTGTCGGAGAGATATCTCTGGGCCCTCTCGGTAATGCACATCATTATAAGCCTTGCAAGCAATGTAACCAATGAGTTGGTTACGGGATGATGCATTATAGAACGAGTAAAGAGACTTGCCGGTGACGAGATTGAACTAGGTATTGGATACCGACAATCGAATCTCGGTCAAGTAACATACCGATGACAAAGGGAACAACGTATGTTGTTATGCGGTTTGACCGATAAAGATCTTCGTAGAATATGTAGGAGCCAATACGGGCATCCAGGTCCCGCTATTGGTTATTGACCGAGAATAGTTCTAGGTCATGTCTACATAGTTCTCGAACCCGTAGGGTCCGCACGCTTAAGGTTTCGATGACAGTTTTATTATGAGTTTATGAGTTTTGATGTACCGAAGGAGTTCAGAGTCCCGGATGAGATCGGGGACATGACGAGGAGTCTCGAATGGTCGAGACGTAAAGATTGATATATTGGACGACTATATTCTGAGTTCGGAAAGGTTTCGAGTGATTCGGGTATTTTTCGGAGTACCGGGGAGTTACGGGAATACGGGGAAGAGTATTGGGCCTTAATGGGCTTTAGTGGGAAGGAGCCAGGAGGAGGCGCGCGCCCCTCCCAAGCCCAGTCCGAATTGGACAAAGGGTTTGGGGCGCGGCCCCCCTCTCCCTTCTGTCTCCACTTCCCTTCTTTCCCCCCTTGACCTAGTTGGACTAGGAAAGAAGGAATCTTACTCCCGGTGGGAGTAGGACTCCCTTGGTGCGCCCTCCTCCTAGGGCCGGCCTCCTGCTCCCTTGCTCCTTTATATACGGGGGCAGGGGGGCACCGCATAGACACACAAGTTGATCTACGGATTGTTCCTTAGCCGTGTGCGGTGCCCCCTTCCACCATATTCCACCTCGGTCATATCGTCGCGAAGCTTAGGCGAAGCCCTGCGCCGGTAGAACATCAAGATCGTCACCATGTCGTCGTGCTGACGGAACTCTCCCTCGACACTCGGCTGGATCGGAGTTCGAGGGACGTCATCGAGCTGAACGTGTGCTGAACTCGGAGGCTCCGTACGTTCAGGTGCTTGGATCGGTCGGATCGTGAAGACGTACGACTACATCAACAGCGTTGTGATAACGCTCACATACCACGAGGGTACGTGGACATACACTCTCCCCTCTCGTTGCTATATCATCACCATGATCTTGCGTGTGCGTAGGAAATTTTTTGAAATTACTACGTTCCCCTACACAACACCCCCTAAGAGCTCCATGTAATCTATATTAACATTGGGTTGTATTGCTTAGAATTTAATTTTTATTAAACAGAATTTATAGCTAAGTTGTGGTGGGACTCACATTTAAAATAACCAGTGGGTGAAGTATAAGTAATTTTCATCTCGGACGACCGAGGCACTGATATGTCTCCAACGTATCTATAATTTTTGATCGTTCCATGCTATTATATTATCCATCTTGGATGTTTTATATGCATTTATATGCTATTTTATATGATTTTTGGGACTAACCTATTAACCTAGAGCCCAGTGCCAGTTTCTGTTTTTCCCTTGCTTTTGAGTATCGTAGAAAAGGAATATCAAATGGAATCCAATTGACCTTAAAATTTACGGAGATTATTTTTGGACCAGAAGAAGCCCACGGAGCATCGGAGATGGACCATAAGAGTCCCGAGGCCACCACGAGGGTGGAGGGCACGCCCTACCCCCTAGGTGCGCCCCCTACCTCGTGGCTACCTCGTGGACCCCCTGACTTGTTCCCGATGCCAACACCTCTTATATAACTCCAAACTTCCAGAACAGAACTAAGATCAGGAGTTCCCCCGCCGCAAGCCCCTGTAGCCACCAAAAACCAACCGGGACCCTGTTCCGGCACCCTGTCGGAGGGGGGATCCATCACCGATGTCCATCTTCATCATCCCAGCGCTCTCCATGATGAGGAGGGAGTAGTTCACCCTCGGGGCTGAGGGTATGTACAAGTAGCTATGTGTTTGATCTCTCTCTCTCTCTCTCTCTCTCTCTCTCTCTCGTGTTCTTGATTTTGCACGATCTTGATGTACCGCAAGCTTTGCAATTATACTTGGATCATATGATGTTTCTCCCCCTCTACCTTCTTGTGATGAATTGAGTTTTCCCTTTGAAGTTATCTTATCGGATTGAGTCTTTAAGGATTTGAGAACACTTGATGTATGTCTTGCATGCACTTATCTGTGGTGACAATGGGGTATTCATGTGATCCACTTGATGTATGTTTTGGTGATCAACTTGCGGGTTCTGTGACCTTGTGAACTTATGCATAGGGGTTCGCACACGTTTTCGTCTTAACTCTCCGGTAGAAACTTTGGGGCACTCCATGAAGTTCTTTGTTTTGGTTTGAATAGATGAATCTGAGATTGTGTGATTCATATCGTATAATCAAACCCGCGGATACTTGAGGTGACATTGGAGTATTTAGGTGACATTAGGGTTTTGGTTGATTTGTGTCTTAAGGTGTTATTTTGTTACGAACTCTAGGGTTGTTTGTGACACTTATAGGAATATCCTAATGGATTGATCGGAAAGAATAACTTTGAGCTAGTTTCGTACCCTACAATAATTTCTTCGTTTGTTCTCCACTATTAGTGACTTTGGAGTGACTCTTTGTTGCACGTTGAGGGATTGTTATCTGATCCAATTATGTTATCATTGTTGAGAGAACTTGCACTAGTGAAAGTATGAGCCCTAGGCCTTGTTTCTAAGCATTGCAATACGCTTACTTTTGTTACTAGTTACCTTGCTGTTTTTATATTTTCAGATTACAAAAACTTATATCTACCATCCATAGTGCACTTGTATCACAATCTCTTCACCGAACTAGTGCACCTATACAATTTACCATTGTATTGGGTGTGTTGGGGACACAAGAGACTCTTCGTTATTTGGTTGCAGGGTTGTTTGAGAGAGACCATCTTCATCCTACGCCTCCCACGGATTGATAAACCTTAGGTTATCCACTTGAGGGAAATTTGCTACTGTCCTACAAAACTCTGCGCTTGGAGGCCCAACACGAGTCTACAAGAAGAAGGTTGCATAGTAGACATCAAGCTCTTTCATGGCGCCGTTGCCGGGGAGGTTAGTGCTTGAAGGTATATCTTTAGATCTTGCAATTGAATCTTTTAGTTTCTTGTTTTATCACTAGTTTAGTCTATAAAAGAAAACTACAAAAAAGAGAATGGAATTGAGGTTGCCTCATATGCTTCATCTTTTTAATATCTTCCGTGAAAATGATGGAAAGGAAAACTATGCTCAATTGTTAGAGGAAGAAGTCTATAAAATGTTTGGCACTAAATTTTTGAATGATGAGCATGATTGCAATGTTGTTAGTATGAATTCTTTGAATATCCATGATGCTAATGATATGCAAAGCTGGGTTAGTGCTTGAAGGTATATCTTTAGATCTTGCAATTGAATCTTTTAGTTTCTTGTTTTATCACTAGTTTATTCTATGAAACAAAACTACAAAAAAGAATGGAATTGAGGTTGCCTCGTATGCTTCATCTTTTTAGTATCTTTCGTGAAAATGATGGAAAGGAAAATTGTGCTCAATTGTTACAGGAAGAAGTCTATAAAATGTTTGGCACTAAATTTTTGAGTTATAAGCATGATTTCAATGTTGTTAGTATGAATTCTTTGAATATCCATGATGCTAATGATATGCAAAGCTACAAGCTTGGGGATGCTATGTTTGATGAAGATGATATTTTTAGTCCCCCAAGTTTTGGTGAGAATATTTATTATGATGAAATCATGCGTCCTATTTATGATGATTATATTTATGAAAGTGGAATTGGAGAGGTCATGACTTTATTAGTAATGATTCCACTATCTTGGAAGAGGTTTCAATTGATTATGAGGAGAACAAAGTTGCTACTTATGATGATTATTGTGATGATACTTATGTCATAAAAAGTAGTGATGATTATATTTATAAAACTTGTCATGATTATGATTACCCTTTTTCTGAACATTACTCTTTTAATGTGGAAACAATTTATGGTATTCAAGTTTCTTATGATACTCCCACTATTCCGAATGAGAAGAATTTTGCTGATGTGGAGAGTAGTAAATTTTCTATGCTTGGGGATCATGAAAATAATGCTTTATGTGATGGTTATATTGTTGAATTCATTCATTATGCTACTAAAAATTACTATGAGGGAGGAATATATGCTTGTAGGAATTTCAATAATATCAAGTTTCCTCTCTTTATGTTGAAAATCTTGAAGTTATGCTTGTTTTGCCTTCCTATGCTAGTTGATTCTTGTTCCCATAAGTTGTTTGCTCACAAAATCCATAGGCATAGGAAGTGGGTTAGAATTAAAAGTGCTAATCATATTCTTCATGATGCTCTCTTTGTGTTTCAATTCTTATCTTTTATGTGAGCATCGTTGAAATAATCATGCCTAGCTAACAAGGCATTAAAGAAAAGCACTTGTTGGGAGACAAACCAATGTTTAACCTTACCATTTTTGTGTGTTAACATGGTTATGATACTTTAGTAATCATGTTTTATAGCTTTTGTTTCAATAAAGTGCCAAGTAAAGCCTTTGGGATAGCATGGAAGATAGTTCACTTTATTTTGTGCAAAAACAGAAACTTTTGCACTCAGTCAAGGAAATTTGAAAATTCACCAGAACGAGCTTTTGATCTGCATTTTTTACAAAAGATTGATATACAAATTTCCTAGATTGTCCTAATTTTTAAGAATTTTTGGACTTAGGGAAGTATGATTGATCTTGCATTATTTACAGACTGTTCTGTTTTGACAGATTGCTGTTATGTTTGTATTGTTTGCATATGTTTGCTTATTTAATGGTTCTATTTGAGGATAGAAGTGTTAAATATGCAGAGGCATTTAGTAGGCAATATCAAATAATAATTTTATTGATTTTCTATAGTAGAGAATGATAAGGTTATTGCGTTGATTTATACTAACTTATCTCACGAGTTCTAGTTGAGTTTTGTGTGGATGAAGTTTTTAAGATTTAGGGAAACCGCGATATAAAAGGAATTAAGGAGACGCAAAAGCTCAAGCTTGGGGATGCCCAAGGCATCCCTAATTAATATTTCAATAAGTCTCAAGCATCTAAGCTTGGGGATACCCCGGTTGGCATCCCACCTTTGTTCTTCAACAACTATCGGTCAGTTTTGGTTGAGCCTAAGTTTTTGCTTCTTCACAAGATATGTGCTATCCCTGCAATGTCATTTTATTTTATTTTATTTTTCTTGCTATTTGAATAATATCCCAAGATCTGAAGTTCTTAATTGTTAGAGAGTCTTCCCATAGTTGCATAATTATTCAACTACTCATTGATCTTCACTTATATCTTTTGGCGTAGTTTGTCATTTGCTCTAGTGCTTCACTTATATCTTTTAGAGCACGGCAGTGGTTTTATTTTGAAGAAATTGATGAACTCCCATGCTTCACTTATATTACTTTGAGAATCTTAAACAACATTGTCATATTGCCATGCAACTTTCCACCGTTCCGTTTATTATGACACGCTTCGTCATTGTCATATTGCTTTGCATGATCATGTAGTTGACATCGTATTTGTGGCAAAGCCACCGTTCATAATTCTTTCATACATGTCACTCTTGATTCATTGCACATCCCGGTACACCGCCGAAGGCATTCATATAGAGTCATATTTTGTTCTAAGCATTGAGTTGTAATTTTTCGAGTTGTAAGTAAATAGAAGTGTGATGATCAACATTATTAGAGCATTGTCCCATGTGAGGAAATAAAAAGAGAGAAAAAAGGCCAAGGAAGCCAATAAAAAAAGGAGAAAAATAAAAAAAGAAAAAAAGAAAAAAGAAAGAAAGAAAGAAAAATGAGAGAAAAACAAGAGAAGGGGCGATGCTACTATCCTTTTACCACACTTGAGCTTCAAAGTAGCACCATGATCTTCATGATAGAGAGTCTCCTATTTTGTCTCTTTCATATAGTAGTGGGAATTTTTCATTATAGAACTTAGCTTGTATATTCCAACGATGGGCTTCCTCAAATGCCCTAGGTCTTCATGAGCAACCAAGTTGGATGCACGCCCACTTAGTTTCTTTTTGAGCTTTCATAAACTTATAGCTCTAGTGCATCTGTTGCGTGGCAATCCCTACTCACTCACATTGATATCTATTGATAGGCATCTCCATAGCCCGTTGATATGCCTAGCTGATGTGAGACTATCTCCTTATTTTTGTCTTCTCCACAACCACCATATTCTATTCCACCTTGCTACCTCTTGAGCACTTCGTTGGTTTTCCCTTGAAGAGGAAAGGATGATGCAGCAAAGTACGTAGCGTAAGTATTTCCCTCAGTTTTTGAGAACCAAGGTATCAATCCAGTAGGAGGCTCCTCAAAAGTCCCACGCACCTACACAAACAAACAAGAACCTCGCAACCAACGCGATAAAGGGGTTGTCAATCCCTTCACAATAACTTGCGGAAGTGAGATCTGATAGAGATAATAAGATAAGATAAATATTTTTGGTATTTTTATGATATAGATTGGAAAGTAAAAGATGCAAACAAAAGTAGATGGAAAACTTATATGATAAAAGATAGACCCGGGGGCCATAGGTTTCACTAGTGGCTTCTCTCAAGATAGCATAAGTATTACGGTGGGTGAACAAATTACTGTCGAGCAATTGATAGAAAAGTGCATAGTTATGAGATTATCTAGGCATGATCATGTATATAGGCATCACGTCCGCAACAAGTAGATCGAAACGATTTTGCATCTACTACTATTACTCCACACATCGACCGACTCTTGCCTGCATCTAGAGTATTAAGTTCATGAATAACAGAGTAACGCATTAAGAAAGATGACATGATGTAGAGGAATAAACTCATGCAATATGATATAAACCCCATCTTTTTATCCTTGATGGCAACAATACAATACGTGCCTTGCTGCCCCTGCTTTAACTGGGAAAGGACACCGCGCGCAAGATTGAACCCAAAGCTAAGCACTTCTCCCATTGAAAGAAAGATCAATCTAGTAGGCCAAACCAAACTGATAATTCGAAGAGACTTGCAAAGATAACCAATCACACATAAAAGAATTCAGAGGAGATTCAAATATTTCACATAGATAAACTTGATCATAAACCCACAATTCATCGGATCTTGACAAACACACCGCAAAAAGAGTTACATCAAATAGATCTCTAAGAACATCGAGGAGAACTTTGTATTGAGATTCAAAGAGAGAGAAGAAGCCATCTAGCTAATAACTATGGACCCGAAGGTCTGTGGTAAACTACTCACAACTCATCGGAGAGGCCTTGGAGATGATGTAGAGGCCCTCCGTGGTCGATTCCCCCTCCGGCGGAGCACCGACGAAGGCTCCAAGATGGGATCTCGCGGATAAAGAAGGTTGCGGCGGTGGAATTAGGTTTTCATGGTGCTCTTCGATGTTTTCAGGGTACGGGAGTATATATAGGCGAACGAAGTACGTCGGTGGAGCAACGAGGGGCCCACGAGGGTGGGGGGCACACCCACCCCCAGGGGGCATGCAGGGCACCCTCGTGGCCGCCTCGTCTGCAGCTTGACTTCCACACCAAGTCTCCTGGATTGCGTTTGTTCCGAAAAGATCGCTCCCGAAGGTTTCATTCCGTTTGGACTCCGTTTGATATTCCTTTTCTTCGAAACACTGAAATAGGCAAAAAAAACAGCAATTCAGGCTGGGCCTCCGGTTAGTAGGTTAGTCCCAAAAAATGACATAGAATAGCATGGAACAATAAAAAATTATAGATGCGTTGGAGACGTATCAAGCATCCCCAAGCTTAATTCCTGCTCGTCCTCGAGAAGGTAAATGATAAAAACAGAATTTTTGATGTGGAATGCTACCTAGCATAATCTTTAATGTAATTTTCTTTATTGTGGCATGAATGTTCAGATCGAAATGATTCAAAATAAAAGTTCATATTGACATAATAAATAGTAATACTTCAAGCATACTAATCAAAGCAATCATGTCTTCTCAAAATAACATGGCTAAAGAAAGTTCATCGCTACAAAATCATATAGTTTGGTCATGCTCCATTTTCGTCGCACAAGAATGCTCTCATCTTGCACACCCCCAATGACAAGCCAAGTAATTGTTTCATACTTTAGCAATCTCAAAAAAATTTCAACTTTCACGCAATACATGAGCATGAGTCATGGATATAGCACTATGGGTGGAATAGAATATGATGATAGAGGTTGTGTGGAGAAGACAAAAAAGGAGAAAGTCTCACATTGACGAGGAAAATCAACGGGCTATGGAGATGCCCATCAATTGATGTCAACATGAGGAGTAGGGATTGCCATGCAACGGATGCACTAGAGCTATAAATGTATGAAAGCTCAACAAAAAAAGCTAAGCGGGTGTGCATCCAATTTGCTTGCTCACGAAGCCCTAGGGCATTTTGAGGAAGCCCATCGTTGGAATATACAAGCCAAGTTCTATAATGAAAAATTCCCACTAGTATATGAAAGTGACAACATATGAGACTTTCTATATGAAGAACATGGTGCTACTTTGAAGCACAAGTAAATTCGGTCTACCTCTAGCCTACCCCAACTTGTTTGGGACTAAAGGCTTTGTTGTTGTTGTTGTTGTTGTTGTTGTTCTTTTTTTCTTCTTTTGGGCCTTTATTTATTTGGCCTTTCTCTTTTTTTCTTTGGCCTTTCCTTTTTTTTGGCCTTTCTTCTTTTTTATAAGGGACAATGCTCTAATAATGATGATCATCACACTTATATCTATTTACAACTCATGAATTACAACTCAAAACTAGAACAAGATATGACTCTATATGAATGCCTCCGGCGATGTACCGGGATGGGCAATGAAACAAGAGTGACATGTATGAAATTATGAAGGTGGCTTTGCCACAAATACGATGTCAACTACATGATCATGCAAGGCAATATGACAATGATGATGCATGTCATGATGAACGGAACGGTGGAAAGTTGCATGGCAATATATCTCGGAATGGCTATGGAAATGCCATAATAGGTAGGTATGGTGGCTGTTTTGAGGAAGATATAAGGAGGTTTATGTGTGATAGAGAGTATCTTATCACGGGGTTTGGATGCACCGGCGAAGTTTGCACCAACTCTCAAGGTGAGAAAGGGCAATGCACGGTACCGAAGAGGCTAGCAATGATGGAAAGGTAAAAGTGCGTATAATCCATGGACTCACATTAGTCATAAGGAACTCATATACTTATTGCAAAAATCTACAAGTCATCAAAAACCAAGCATTATGCGCATGATCCTAGGGGGATAGATTGGTAGGAAAAGACCATCGCTCGTCCCCGACCGCCACTCATAAGGATGACAATCTAAGAACAACTCATATTTCAAATTTGTTACACAACGGTTACCATACGTGCATGCTACGGACTTGCCAACTTCAACACAAGTATTCTTTAAATTCACAATTACCAACTAGCATGACTCTAATATCACCACCTCCATATCTCAAAACAATTATCAAGTATCAAATTGATCATAGCATCCAATTCACTTCCTATGATAGTTTTTATTATACCCAACTTGGATGCCCATCATTCTAGGACCAATTTTATAACCATAGAAAATACCATGCTGTTCTAAAAGACTCTCAAAATAATATAAGTGAAGCATGAGAGATCAATAATTTCTACAAAATTAAACCACCGCCATGCTCTAAAAGATATAAGTGAAGTACTAGAGCAAAACTATCTAGCTCAAAAGATATAAGTGAAGCACATAGAGTATTCTAATAAATTCCAAATCACGTGGGTTTCTCCAAAAAGGTGTGTACAGCAAGGATGACTGTGGAAAACTAAAAATCAAGGACTAATATCATACAAGCGCTCCAAGCAAAACACATATCATGTGGAGAATAAAAATATAGCTCCAAGTAAAGTTACCGACAGACGGAGACGAAAGAGGGGATGCCTTCCGGGGCATCACCAAGCTTAGGCTTTTGGTTATCCTTGAATATCTTGGGGTGCCATGTTCATCCCCAAGCTTAGGCTCTTGCCACTCCTTATTCCATAGTCCATCAAATCTTTACCCAAAACTTGAAAACTTCACAACACAAAACTCAACAGGAAATCTCATAAGCTCCGTTAGTGCAAGAAAGAAAAACCACCACATAAGTTACTGTAATAAACTTATTCTTTATTTATATTGGTGTTAAACCTACTGTATTCCAACTTCTCTATGGTTCATACCCCCCGATACTAGCCATAGATGCATCAAAATAAGCAAACAACACACGAAAAACAGAATCTGTCAAAAACAGAACAGCTGTAGCAATCTGTAACTTTAGAATACTTCTGGAACTCTAACAATCCTACCAAAATAGGAAGTCCTGGGAAATTTGTCTATTGATCTACAGAAAAAAGAATCAACGCAAAAACACGTTTCTGTGATTTACTAAAATTATTTTCGTGCGCGCAAAAGTTTCTGTTTTTCAGCAGAATGAAATTAACTATCACCGTAGGTTATCCTATAGGTTCTACTTGGCACAAACACTAATTAAAACAATGAAAACACATCTAAATAGAAGCTAGATGAAATATGTATTACTAAATAGAAGCAAAAAGCAAAAACAAGAATAAAATTGGGTTGCATCCCAACTAGCGCTATCGTTTAACGCCCCTAGCTAGGCATAAAAGCGAGGATAGATATAAATAGTGCCATCTTTGGCATTCAATTCTTCAATAGAGCACCTGTAACCCTTAGGAGTTTCTTTCTTTTTAGCGACAATTAAGCTCCTAGGCAAGAAATCAAGAAATTCATTTGTAGCAAAAGGTTCCTTTATGATAGAGAGACAATTGGGGTGAACACTTATTGATTTGAGATCCGCATTTTCCTTACTAGAAGATTCACCCTTATTTTTTGGAACATAAATAAATTTGGTAGTTTTGGTAGGAGGAGTTGGAGTATTTTTCACGGAGGAAAATGCAGAACCTAAGTTAGTAATAATATCTTCAAGTTTACCGATTCTTGAAGAATCTAGATTTATTCTTTCGTCAACTATGGGTTCTTTCTCGTTAAGATTTTTCAAAGTAACTCCAACCCTAGACCCATATTGGGTAATTTGGTTGTGGATCTTTTTATCCAAATTTTCAATCAACTCAACAGTGGCAACTTTATTTTCTATAATTTCAAGCCTTTGCATCACATGTTCTAGAGTTAAAACAGTCCCATTAACCAAGAGAGGAGGTGGACCAAACAAATGCAACATAGCATTATAAGCATCAAAGGTATGACTATCCAAAAAATTCCCTCCGGTAATGGTATCAAGAATGCATCTATTCCAAGGAGTAATGCCTACATAAAAATTGCGAAGAAGAACGGAAGTAGAAAGCTTCCTAGTAGATCTATTTTGAGCATTGCAAATTCTATGCCAAGCATCTTTTAGATTTTCTCCCTCCATTTGCTTAAAATTAAGAATTTCATGTTCGGGAGTAATAACGAGGGTAGGAGGACTAGCCATGACGACAAGCACACAAAAGACAAGCGAAAGAGATAGAAGATTGGGAAAGTGAGGGCAAATAAAACGGCAAGGGTGAAGTGGGGGAGAGGAAAACGAGAGGCAAATGGCAAATAATGTAATGCGAGGGAGATGAATTTATGATTGGTACTTGGTATGTCTTGACTTGAGTGATGACCTCCCCGCCAACGGCGCCAGAAATCCTTCTTGCTACCTCTTGAGCACTGCGTTGGTTTTCCCTTTAAGAGGAAAGGGTGATGCAAAGTAGCGTAAGTATTTCCCTCAGTTTTTGAGAACCAAGGTATCAATCCAGTAGGAGGCTCCTCAAAAGTCCCACGCACCTACACAAACAAACAAGAATCTCGCAACCAACGCGATAAATGGGTTGTCAATCCCTTCACGGTAACTTGCGAAAGTGAGATCTGATAGAGATAATAAGATAAGATAAATATTTTTGGTATTTTTATGATATAGATTGGAAAGTAAAAGATGCAAATAAAAGTAGATGGAAAACTTATATGATAAAAGATAGACCCGGGGGCCATAGGTTTTACTAGTGGCTTCTCTCAAGATAGCATAAGTATTACGGTGGGTGAATAAATTACTGTCGAGCAATTGATAGAAAAGTGCATAGTTATGAGATTATCTAGGCATGATCATGTATATAGGCATCATGTCCGAAACAAGTAGATCGAAACGATTCTGCATCTACTACTATTACTCCACACATCGACCGACTCTTGCATGCATCTAGAGTATTAAGTTCATGAAGAACAGAGTAACGTATTAAAAAAGATGACATGATGTAGAGGGATAAACTCATGCAATATGATATAAACCCCATCTTTTTATCCTCGATGGCAACAATACAATACGTGCCTTGCTGCCCCTGCTATCACTGGGAAAGGACACCGCAAGATTGAACCCAAAGCTAAGCACTTCTCCTGTATGTGTTTGAGTTTGTTTATGGGATTTGTTCTTTTAGGTCATCAGCGTTACCACAAATTTCGTATACGGGATACCTTAAACAAAATTTGCAGGACAATGAACATAACAAATCCTATGGTAGGTCGCAAATTGGGGGAATTCGTGCCTACTCGGCATTCCATGATTTAGGAAAATGCAAGAAAGAATACTAAATCTCGTTGTTAACTGAATTTTGAATAGAAAGATTAAGAAGGAAAAAATATTTAAAAGATAGAAATACCCATTATGTTCTTCTAATATCTTGCTAGAGCAAGATATTGGGTATTTCTGCCTTTTCTTTCTTAAAAAATTCTTATATGTTAGCAAAAAAACCTTATCCATTATTAGATGGAACTTCAACAACAGCTAAGTCCGGAAGGAAGTTGTTTCAAATTGGTCGGGTGCTCTTTTACCTTGGAAAATTAGAGAGTTACCTTGTGGGGAATTAGCAGCGCCCACAAATGATATAAATACTACTGTTGCTTTAGCTTTACTCACGTCAACGACATATTTTTATGCTAGTCTTAGCAAAAAAAAGAAAGGATTGAGCTATTTCAAGAAATATATTAAACCAACTCCAATCCTTTTACCAATTAACATCCTAGAAGATTTCACAAAACCATTATCGCTTAGTTTTCGAGTTTATGGGAACGTATTGGCGGATGAATTAGTCGTTGTTGTTTTTGTTTCTTTAGTCTCCTTAGTAATCCCTACACCGGTCATGTCTTGTACTCCCTCTGTAAACTAATATAAGAGCATTTAGATTACTAAAATAGTGATCTAAACGCTCTTATATTAGTT